>PUDQ02000003.1:2400000-3600000 GCA_002964805.2 Trametes villosa
GGCGGAGATCCGCGCCAACTCACGGCAGCACTACGACATGTGCGTGCAGGCGGCGAATCACATCACGCTGATCGGTGAGTTCCCCCTTACCGACCCCTGCGAGCATGCGTACTAACAGGTGCAACAGTGTCCGTGTACGGCGAGTACTACAGCCCGAGCCGCGCGTCCGTGTTCCTCTGCTATTACGTTTTCACGGCGGCGATCATGCACGTCGCGACCTGTACGTCTCCGCACCCTCTCTCGTGTACGTCTGAAACTGATGCGGAACTCGTTGCCACAGTGCGGACGTACCCCGACGACCCCCAAGCGCGCCTCGGCCTGCAGAAGTGCATGGACACCCTGCAACGCATGCGTGTTATCTGGCCGAGCGCGTGGCGCGCCCTCGAGCTCCTGCACGGGGCGCAGGCGCAGCTGGAGAGGCCCGCGATCGAAGCGGCCCCCTCGCGCGGCCCGGTGCCCTCGCCCCGCCACAAGCGCGCGGCGGAGGAGCCCATTGAGGAGGAGGTCGAGGGGCCGGAGCGCTCGCGCAGCACCGTGTCCCAGGACTCGGTGTACCGCCAGCAGTCGGGCTACGCGGTCGCGACCCCGCCGAGCCAAAGCCAGAGCCAGAGCCAGGGCCAGGGCCAGGCAGGCCACGCGTCCGCGAGCCAGGGGTACGCGCTGCAGATGGACATGCCGCCGCAGGGCGGGGCGCCGGCGTACCTGCCGGCGTCGTACGACCGGTGGGCGGCGGACGCGGGCGCGCTGTCGAGCTTCAGCGGGAGCCTGTCGACGAGCGTGCTGCCGCAGCAGTATAGCACGGGCCTGGTGGACGAGCGCATGGGCGCGGGGCTGGGCCGGAGCGCGGAGCGGCAGAGCGCGCGGTACCCGCAGTACTGGAACGACTACTCGGCGCTGGGCCAGATGGAGACCACGTACGGGGTGCCGGTGATGGGCGAGATGGTGTCGCCGCACGGCGGCGCGCAGCAGGGCGAGCAGCCGTCGATGTACGTTCAGGACCAGTACTCCATGTTTGGTGAGCCTCTCCCTCTTTCTATCCCTCTCGGGGCATGCGCTGACCGCCGTGCAGGAAACATGCCTCCCTCGAGCCAGCAGTGACGCGGGACGGCCAGACAACCGGACGACGACGACGTTTTCGGACCTCGGACGTGTTAAGATCGACGATGCGCGCGCACGCCGCGCGGATAATGTGTACCCAATCTACTAGCCTCGAACTTGATTCTTGTCTGTTCGCGCGAAGCCCCTCCTCTTTGTAATAGCTGTCGTTGCTGCAACGTGTTGTATCCCGTAGCTTTCTCCCGAGCCGCCCCGTGCCACCTATACGTAGACCGCGCCCGCCCACAATGTAATCCTAATACCAAGCACCTCAATCTATTTCTTTTCTATCGCCAATTGAGCATGTTTCCTCGAGCACGCGGCTGTGTACTCGGGCATGGTGCCACATGCTGCACGAGTACGACATGATGAACGCTTCGCAGGCATGAAAAAAATATTCATGCCCGGTGAAGTCTCGGGATGAAAGCTGCCACGGAATCACAAGCCTCCTAGACGGACGTATACGTGTATACGACTTCCAACTACCGCAGATCGTGCCGCGCGTCCGCGTCAAGTCTGGCGCCGCCGCACGCGCGCGCCGCGGAGGCAAATGCTCCGCGAACGCTGGAAGAACACATTAGGCATCCATCGTTCTCCCTGCGTATGGCATGTCGCTCCCGACCACCCTCAGCCGCCAGTCGTCAGCCGTCAGGCGTTTGCGGGGGAGGCTGACGCACTGTGCCGGCGATACGAGCCCCCGGCGGTGGCGGGCGGATCTTGCGTACATAGAGTCCCACAATTGCCACAGCACAGCACAGCCCCTTGCTCGGGCTAGCGTGCGCCCGCGCAGCGACGGGGTGCGTGTCTGGCCGGCATGCGGTCGTAAGCCTGTTTGGCCGTGAGACATGACAGGAGGAAGGCTGGGCGCTCGGGCTTGTGTGCGTGGGCGGCGATGTGCTGACAGGACCGGAGGCGTGTGGATGGCCAGTGGTCCTCGGCGCGCGCTACGCGGGGTCGTCTGGTGATAGGTACACCGCGGCGTGCGGGCCGTGTGTAGGAAGAGGGGCTGTCGGCGCGTTTTTGTGTGAGCTAAACACGCTAAGAGAGGGGTGTGGAAAGGCCCCTTGCCTTTCGATGGCAACCGTCGACCGAAACACTGCATAGATGCTGCGAGCATAGGCGTGCCATGTCCGGCATGAGACCCATCTTTACGTGTCAATGCTCTCAGTGTGGTTCGGATTGTCTAGCAGTTGCGCGGACGTCGAGGCTGCGAGTCGTCTCATCTAGGTATTCACGGTGGTTAGCCGTCGGTCGTCCGGCGATGCGCGAGCGCGTAAGCCGCCGACTGAACGACACACCGCGACCGGTTCAATCCCAGCACGGTCGTGATTCACGACGTTGCAGTCGCGTTTATAGAGATGCAAGCGGTTTGTGGCGCGTCGCGAGCACCGGCTGGCCGCTTGGTACCAGTATCGCAGAGGGTTGAGTTGCCGTCTACGCGGCGGGCTTACTACCCTCAATATGGCTGGACGTCCCCGGCTGCGCGCGATGTGAACCTAACTTCACAGAGAGCCTCGCCTAGATTAATGCAAGGTTAACGTACCGTTATGCATATACAATATGCACAGATGCAAGAACAAGCTCTTGTGAAGAGATCCTTGAATGCCCGAAGCCCTAAGCTGCTGGGGAATATTTGAGCTGTAGCTAAATGCGCAGAGTCTTACGGAGGTTGCCAGGCATTTGATATGATTGTCAGGGGTATATAGAAGGTCGCGGGGAACATAAAGCGAGGGTGGTGTGTTGGCGACTCGGATGTGGTGGGAAGTTGTAAGAGGAAGTTGTACGATGGCGTATCATGGCGAGCAATTGGGCGCTTATTCACTTGTCCTGTACTGTCAATGATCCACCAACTTGAACTTGTTTATACGCTGATCTGGTCAACGTCTCGCTCGCTCTGCCATTTCCTCTGCGTCGTGTGCACCTTACTGCCTCAGGCTCAAATCATCATCCTTCTGTGAACATCTTGAGATCTCCGTATACACGCTTCATACGGGATTATTTCTTCCGTACAACGCCGCGGCGGCATACCTCTGCGCGGGCCAGCGATGACTCCAGCAGAACGCACAGCAGTAGAAAACATTGAGACGCTGAAATCGCAGATCAGTCACCAGATATGCGCGCTTTCATCGTAAGTACGTGACTTGAAGCTACCTACGGTATACCGCCTGACATACGTGACAGAGAAGAAGCTGTGCGTCTATACACTTTTGCTATGTGAGCAGGCAAACTCACCAGCAATGTGTGCAGCTCACGCGTGCGAGACAATGTCTGGCGGAAGCAGTCGCCGACATCGATGAAGCCCTCAACGCACGTCGACCTTTCTTGTCTATGCCGACCGAACTGCTACAGAAGATCGTTGCATTCGTCCCCGACGGCGGCCCCTTCAAGCCGAGTATCAAGAAATTCCGTCTTGCATGGCACATTGACTGGCACGATGCGACTATGCTCCTCCCTGTCTCTCAGACTTGCAGGCGGCTTCGCTGTATCACCCTTGGGTATCACTCGCTATGGACGAGTGTTGCGCGCAGCTCCCCACGGCTATCACGGCTCCTGGTCGACCAAAGTGGAGATCTTCCGCTGAAGGTGTTTCTGCGGGTGCCCATCCCTTCAGGTTGGGGATATCGGGGCGAAAGTGATCCAGATATCAACAAATATCATCTTGACGACATCGCAAGGGACTTCAGATCAAGAATACAGGACATCAGCATGTATAACCTCCAGGTCGATAGTTCTCTGGAGTCCCTGTTCTCGGGCCCTCTCCCGATGCTCAGATCCCTCGCCGTGCGATTCACTGGAGCGGGGTATGACGCACAATACTCCTACTGCGACCTAGTGCGCCTTACGAAGGATCAGGTCCCGCAACTTCGGCGTCTCGCACTTTACTCGTGCGACATCGCTTCCACCGATTTCTTGTCCTCCCTCACGCATCTCGCACTGGATGACTTCTCACTAGGAGAACCAGAAGCGAGGCTCACGACGATCCTGTCATCTTGTCACTCACTCGAGTCTTTGCACCTCGAAAGGATCCTCGATTTCCGGCGCACAATCGCGAACCGCGAACGTATCGAAGAATACAGCGTCCCAACGCCACACCCCCTCCCTCTCCCCGCACTCCGTAGCCTCCGCAGACTGGTGATCGTGCGCACGTACAGCGCCCTGACCTCCTTCGTGCTCTCCCTCGTGCTCGCCCAGCAGCCCGTGCTTGCCGTGCAGCTGCACGACATCTGGCCGCACGCCGACGCCCACCCTCCGTTCCCGCGCCACCGGGTGTTCGGTGGAATCTCTACCGTCGTGCTCGGGAGGTATCCCCAGCCAGACCCGCGGTTCGACAACAATACACCCCGGCCCTCGTTCGTGTGGGGGCTCACCGCATTCGGCGCCCAGCGCACCCTCCGCACGACCGCACCCACCCTGGAAGGCGTCACCGAGGCGCAGCCACTGTCCCCATGGGACGCCACGGTGCTTGTGGGCGTACGCGAGCTCTGGCTCGCAGACGTCTTGCCCAGCGCGGATAGCGACCCCGCCGCCGAAAGCACCCTCCCGGCCTCTGACGCGGCCTCGCTGCGCGCGCTCGTCCGAAGCATGCCCGCCCTCGAGTCCGTCACGCTCATCAACCAGTTCCAGGCGCCGTGGACGCATGCACGCCCTAGTCTCGTCCTGCTACCCGACGCGCGAGAAGACGCGCCCTTCGCGCCGCGCCCGCGTGTGGTGCGCATCGCGCACGGTTACGGGGCGCACGTTCTCGACCGCTGGTCCAGGCGGCCTGACCCGGTCCCTACTGTGCCCCCGCTTGACCTCACTGGGGTCCTTGACGAGCTCTCGTCGGGCGCGTACGCGTATGTGCGGGAGCTCGTGCTTGAGGTCCCGTCCCGCGTGGTCGTTCATGAGGGGGACGTCGCGCGGCTCCGCGGGCATATCGAGACGGTGCGGGTACGGGTGGCGGACGAGACGCCTGCAGTTGCGCTTCCTGAGTACTGCGTCGAGCCCGCGGCGTGGCCGGACGACGAGCCGTGGCCGTATAGGCTCTGGTAAGGGTCAGGGAGGCGTCCCCCTCGTCAGCACCGGGGTAATTGCCCGAGGCGGATGTTCAGCATACACACAAAAGAAAATTTACAAGCTCGCCCACGAGGGTAGGATAGGCAAATAGGGGAGTGTGGGGGAGATCGTACTGGGCATTATCATCCTGTGTAAGGTACGTCATAGCCGTCCAGCCCGGCTGGGCGAGGGGACAAACGGGTCTCGGGACACTCCGTCTCTCGCGAATGATACCTGCGTTGAGCTTCTGAGCACAAACGAGAACCTGAATGTAGACACTCGCACATACCCAAGAGCCTTGAACACGACACACAGATTGCAATGGCGAAATGGAAACTACATGTCAACCACTAGCTCCACCTAAAAAGGTAGTGAGCATCATCGACCAACGACAGAGAAGAAAGCGAGGCGCACCTGAGAGATTACCTTCTGCAGTCCTGCATGCAGTGCTTCGGAGAAGTCGGCCACCTGCTTGTGGATAACACGGACGCATACTCGGCAGTCGCGCGCAGAGTCTGTCATTGCCTTCAACAGCGGTTTCGAGAGTGCCAGCCCCGCGTCCGGGAGGAACTCCAGTTGGGTATGGAGCGTCTTTAGGTATTCCATTGCGGCGACTCTGATGACGTTGGACGTCTTGACGTAAAGCGGACGATCCAACAGGGAGTCGTAGTGCATGCAGCAAGTGCCCGACGTGCAGTCCTCGTTGTCGAGGAAGACCGCGCTAGAGGCCGTGAGGCGCACGCTGTAGTCGTATGCCTTCGACGGGGCGATCGACGACGACGAGTTTCCCCTGGTGCTCACGAGCGTCTGGGCGACGGCGCTGCACTCTCGGCGGTATGCCGATAAATTGTTGTGCGCGCGGAGCGGGAGCTCGAGCGAGGCGAGGTCCGGCGAGTACAAGAAGTGGATCGGGAGTCGGAGCGAGTGCCTCGCAGCGGCGCGCGCGGCGTCCGGGAACTTGTACGCGCAGGCGAGCGCGTACACGTCGAACGGCATCTTCTCGATAAACTGCGGGAAGAGCAGCGCGCGGCCGGCGCACTCCAGCGCGACGTCCATCTGGTACTTGACGGCGGCGTCGAGCACGGCGCGCAGCGCGTTCAGGGAGGCGAAGTCGTCGGCGGCCGGCGGTCCGGGCGCGTAGCAGAGCCTGAGCAGCCGCTCCCAGACGACGCTATCCTCCACGACGTTGATGTCTGGTTTTGTGGAGGCGTCGGATGCGTTGAGGGTGGGCTGACCGATGGCGACCATGTCCGCAAAAACGGTGGAGGCTCCCGCGATGATGGCCCGGTAGACATGGAATTCGACGTTGTCGGAGGTGCGGATGAGGAGGTCTCCCACCCGCGGGTCGCGGTAGAGTGCGGGGAGCGGGACGGCGGGGAGGCTTGCCATGGTCAGTAGCGAGAGCTGGTAGCTTTGCGAGCAGCGATGGTAGGTGCTACGCGGTCAGACACCGTCCACAACTTTACATGGTTCGTCGACGTTTGTGGCGGCGGCGGAACTTCATTTCTACAGGAGGATGCACGCGGTCGATCCCCGCGCCTCGGACTCTCGACCCCCTCTCCTTGCTCGGCCTCCACCTCACTCAAACTCCTGAGCTGGCGGCGTCATGAGGCGTCGTATACCGGGAGCTTCTAAATCCGCTGCAATCGTAGGATGCCGGAGGGCCTTTGCAGTACGGTGAGAACCGGTACGAGGCGAATACCGCTGCAAACACCGAGCATGTCAGCGGATGGGTCCTCGTAAAACAAGCTGCGTGTGGTCCGGCGTGGAGGTAGGATCAATTGGCGGTGTGATAGCAAGGAGTATGATATTGCTGGTTGCACGGCGCTTGTCGCGGGCGCGAAATCGCGATTTTTGCGCACCGCGCGCATCCGGAGGGTGTCGACAGAGAACGTCCATAGCTCGCTCAGTTCTGCATGTATCTACTTCATTCATCGATATTCGTAATCGCCTCGTCGACGCGCAGGGCACGGTATCATTTTTGTCGCGAACTTCGCACTTTGAAAAATTCGCTCCTCGAGCCCCGCCGCTGCGCGAGAACGCGTGTAGCTCGCGAACGCGGGCGAGTCTGAGGGTCAAGAAGCCTGAGGTATGGTACGGCAGTATATTGTGAGGGTTCTGTGTACGTTTCGTTGCAAAGGGGAGGGAGGTGAGTACACTGTAACCTACTGTAACCTTCAGGCACTTGAAGCCCGGCGCCTGCCAGCGTGTTGCTCTCTTCTCCGCCCCAGTCACCCAAGACACGCTCTCCGGCTTTATCAACAACCTCTGCTTGATTCCTGTGAATATGCACCAGTTTTGCGGCCCCAATCTCAAGGACTTCAGCAAGCATACGGAGTACGACTTGCACTCGGCCGGACACATGCTGCGGCTCTTCAAGCGCACCGGGAACACCTTTCCAACGCCGGAGCTACTTACTAGGGGAAACGAGGTGGACTGGGGGTACGGCGAGGGTATCTGGGCAGTCGAGAGTCGAAGAGAGGGGGGACGAGGAGTACAAGACTTCGCCGCAGTGTACAAGCCCACACGGCGAGTCATCCGTACACGTCTCTTTCAACACGAAACCCCTTCCTTTCTGGCACCGTGCCCTTCATATATCCCGCCGTACCATAACCCAGTTTACCCCGCCCTCGATTTCGCCCGCGTTCGCGAGCTACACGCGTTCTCGCGCAGCGGCGGGGCTCGAGGAGCGAATTTTTCAAAGTGCGAAGTTCGCGACAAAAATGATACCGTGCCCTGCGCGTCGACGAGGCGATTACGAATATCGATGAATGAAGTAGATACATGCAGAACTGAGCGAGCTATGGACGTTCTCTGTCGACACCCTCCGGATGCGCGCGGTGTGCAAAAATCGCGATTTCGCGCCCGCGACAAGCGCCGTGCAACCAGCAATAGTGTAGCAAGCTCAAGGACTCACCGGTACCTACATATTTAAGTCGAGGTCGCGAGCGCGCGCTTTGGGCGCCTGTAAATACTGGGCGCAGCTCTCATCTTCTCCGCATCTTCCCCCCTCACTGTACTCTCGCGTGATACCTCCTCCTTGCTCAGGCTACCTACCTTCTGGATTGCTTACCTCCTGGGTCACTACCTGAACATGCATGATCCGCGCGCAAGGGAGAAAGAGGGGAATGTTCAGATACGCAAGTTACGGTGCATGGTTGACGATGAGAAGTTGTATGCAGCCCGATTTCACTCCTGGCAGTCCTGCCATCGCCCACGCGGATGCATGCCCCCCGCGTTGCTACCACACACGTGGGGCTTTCTATACCACTCAGATGGGCCACCGGGACTATCGCCATGCCTCCGCTATGCCGCCTACCCAACGCTCGATGCTCGGTCCTGCGCGGTCGGTCCGTCGCGCAAACCCAACACAGTCTTCGCGTTCTCGACGATCACCTGCGCACCCGCGACACCGTTCGGGTGAGTACAGACCACTTCCCTTGCCTATATACGCGTCTGTGCCTCCGGTATCCTGTACGTCGCGCGCAACTCGTCGTCAGTATACACAACATCGTTCTATCGATCGTCGCTCGCCCCATTACACGCTCCATCTGTACTCGGAAGCCCGAACTCCCTGGGCGCATGCAACATGTACTTTGCGAAGTCCTCTCGACCTCTGTGTGTCAGCGTGTCAGATTCTCGGACGTTCGTTGCGCATGCCTCCCGAACGCATTGCGCGCTCCTCGAGCTTTAAAATTATCTGCCGTGCACGCTACGCCTTTAAATAACAACGCCGACGCGCCCCATCCCCCCGCAACGATGAGCTCTGGCGTGCTCACCTACCGGACCCGTCCGCCACCGCGCGGAAGTGTACAGGCATCGCGTGGGCCCCAAAGGTGCGTAAATATTACCGTCCTCGCGAGCGTCTTCATAATTTGATGGGCGTTGGGATACAAGATTCCCTCGATGCTGCGCAGCGCAACACCACCGCCACTACAAGCACATCGATCGACTGCTCGTGCGTCGCCCCTGCTCGCGCCTCCGCTCTTTTGTCTCCCTCCTTCTGCTTCACGCCTCTGCCGTCCCGTCCTCCCTTGCCGGTCATGGAGAACTCGCGCTTCCCGATCGAGGTCTGCGAGGCCATCATCGACGCGCACTTGCGTGTCGGTTGGAAAAGACGGTATAGGACTCTAAGGGCCTGTGCACTGGTATGTTCTGCATGGCTCCCTCGAAGCCGGTATAACCTCTACTATGAGGTGAATCTTGTGAGGAGAGTGTGTGTTTCCCGGTTCGTCGATACGCTCACTGCCAGGCCTGAGATGGCGGCATATGTGCGGCAGCTAGAATTCTTTAGTGATGACGAGTACCTGCCGATTGCACAGGTGCTCGGCTTGCCCCTGTTGCCTAACTGTCAGTACCTGAGGGTAGATGTCGACTGGAAGCACTATGCGCCTGGCTATGCCCGGAGATATCTTATCCCGGGGCTAGCGAGGCATAGGAGCATTACTCAACTCCAATGGTGGCTGGGATCCCTCAACGAGCTTTACCAGATCACTGGGACAATGCCACAGCTTAGAGAATGTTGGATATGGAGGTTGAATGGAGGTCCGGAACCGCCATTGCAAACGGTAGCAGTCCTGGAGAAGATATCTGGGAAGAGACGGCCTGAGCATAAACCGTGTCTGCAGTTGCTATCTTTCAATGTGAGTTCACTATAACCTGATTCTGCTGCGTGCTAATAACCGGTGCTCTTCTCAGGGAGTGCAGCCCTGGAGCGCTCAATACTTTCCTAGAGGCGCTTTTGGATCCTTCGCTGATCTTGCAGACCTCAAGATCAGGCTCTTTGTTAGTACCATCAACCAATCCGGTCAGTGTCTCTTACACTCGTTTCCTACAATCTCTAACCTCAATTACAGGCGTATTGCTTCAGAGTCTGAGCGAAATGGTGTCTCTTCGAACTCTCAACATCGAGTTCGACTTCAATGCAGCACCGGTGACTGACACTGTTCTCGCGCTTGTGTTATCACATGTGTCATCGACATCCCTTAGCAGCTGTACCATCGCACTAACAGCTCGGAAGCATACAGGACACTTACCACCCGCAGATCCCGAAGCCTTAGAGGCTGTGCCGATGTACGGGTGCACACGGACAGACCTGCTCGACATCGTCAGTGGCAAGGCAATGCAGCAGCGCTTACTACAATTCGCTTGCCTAACAGAATTTCGTCTCCGAGTACGGGATAATAATGCGGCCTATGGCGAAGAATGGTGGACCGCAGAGATCATCAAGAATCTGCCCGCATTCAAGGATATGATCGAAATACATGTCAAGATTGACGGTATGTCATCTTTTTGGACGGTGTGCGGTCGACTTATGCTTTCACCAGAATCCGAACGTCTGAAGAGCCTATTTGTCGTGGAAGAGGCTCTCCCGGGACAGCACACTGCTTCGGTGGACACATGAGTATGCTCTTTAATCTATGCGCAGCCATTCCGAGCGCAATCTAACAACCAAAACCAGGATGAAGAAGGAAGAACTGACTAGTCCCCTCTTCGGTTTCTGTCTCTCTAGTATCCCCCCTCCTCGGCTCTCTTTCTTTCGTATTTTCCCCACCTCCTCCTCCCTTCCTTTCCTGTATAGCACCCCGCCGTGGCCCCGAGCAAACCGGTAGCAGCGCAAAGACGGTAGGGCACTGGCGGGCAGCAGCGTGACCTCCCGCTGTCGAGGCGGGGCGACGTGCGGGCACAAATAGGAAGCACGCTGCACACACCCGCCGGAGCCCGAGGCATTCTTTTGCGCCTGTCCTGGCGAGCGTGCGGTCTGCGGGTGGGGTCTTTGGTTCCTGTGACGGTCTCTGCTCGACGATGTACTCCTGCATAGACATGATCTATATCCGTTCCGGATTTATCGCACACCACACACGACGGACATTCCTCCGCATACCCTCATCGTCTCCTGCTCGTACCGGCCCTTACTTACGCAGGTGAGTAGTACCATATCCATGACTGGCTTCGCTCAGTATACCTTTCTGACTCTTGATTAGAGCACTTTCATGGCATAACGCATAGCTGCGGAAGAAGAGTACGCGGACGGCACGTCCGAGATAGAGATCGCGGGGCCGCAAAAAGACTCGTCTTCACCGAGTCCTTCAACGCTCTCGGCAACAAGCTGCAACAAGGGTAAACGAGTCGTCTGTACAGCGGTAAGTGGGACACTTTCGACGCTTGTATACAAGGACTCGGAGTAATGCTTATCCCAATCTCGAGCATATAGGCACTTTGCGGCACTTGGGATATCGTCCTGGCCATACCGCAGGCACCCCGATAACCTACATAGGCATGGACGACAGAAATGCGTATCAGCGTCATCGGATATCCAAGCTGATGCAGCAGTTACACGTTCCCTCCGGTTTGTCAAGTGGCACACCTCGTGGCCTCCGGAAGTAGCGACTACGCTCGATCCTTTGTCTTTGAGTCCACGTGCGGGGCGTGCGCACAAAGTGGACTTGGGCACTCCTCCGTTCTATCCGTTCCTCCCCACAACTCCTCACTCACAACCTCCATCTTCCCGCAATCCCAATGACCACCGCCAGCTCTAGCACATCGGAACGCCGTTTTACCCTACCACGCCTCGACTCGGAGGTGCAACTCTGCGACGGCGCGGGTATCGCTCCCTTCGCACCTGCACCATCCTCTATCTCGAGAGGCGGGAGCCCAAAGAGAGTGAGGGGAGATTCTGTCTCAGAATGCGTGGCTATTCGCTCACATTCGACCCTCAATTTCGCAGGCACCAGAGCACCACGGCGGCGACTCCCAATCGCCCTCTCTTTCGCCGAAGCGACCCAAAAATAAGGACCGTCCAACGAGTGGCACAAAGGGAAACCTCGGCGCTAGCCCGCGACACGCCGCTCCCGACATGCCTGCACAGACCAGGCCCACTCCACGCCAACCTGCAGAGGCGGCGGGTGCCGCACCAGGAGAAAGTGTGATGTCGGCAACTTTCTGGTACCCAGACGGGAACGTCGTGGTCAAGGCCGGGTCGATGCACTACAAGTTGTACCGCTGGCGCCTCAGAAAGCACTGTCTCTTCTTCGAGAAGCTGCTCACAGACGGCATCGACGACTACGATTATCCGTATCATTGGGTAGAGGGCTGCCCCGTACATCACGTCCCTGCCGAGCTCGCGGCGTACGACTTCGAGTGGTTCTTGACCGCCTTGGAGACCCCGTTGTACGTATGCGTTCGCTGTCTCGTCGTGCGGGCACTGAGCCTTCAGTCCTAGAGCATTCATGGACGCGCCCCCGGACCAGAACGTCGCGATCGCGCTCCTCCGCGCAGCGAAGAGCCTGTCATGCGGGACGGTGTACAAGTTCGCCAAAGACCGTCTCCACGCCATCTGGGAGATCGGCGGTCCCCCGAAGGCGCCCTCGTACATCGCAACCCTCTTCCCTTTCACCGCCGCTGCGGCCCCCGGAGAGAAACACACGTACCAGGACGCGGTCTACGCGATCATCATGGCGCGTCGGCTGACTCTCCCCGAGTTGCTGAAGCCCGCTTTCTACGCGCTCCTCGCGAGCGCGGACTTCTGGGCCGTACTTGACGCGGACCGCGCGCAGGTCCGGCTCGCGGAGGGCGACCTGGTGCGGCTCTACCGCGCGCGCCATGAGCTGGAGCGGCGCTGGCGTGCCGCGGTTGTCATCGCGCCGTGCACGAACAAGGAGGGGGTGTCGACGTGCCGCGCGGCGAACGGGTTCGAGTGCACCTCGCACCACATCCGGCACTACGTATCCACGGACCGGTCGCAGGAGTGGCGCAGAATAATCCTGGAGAGCGGGCGGGTGGAGGAGGGGGCGGCCGACCCGATGCGGTACGAGATGCTTGGCGGGCTGACGGAGAAGCAGCGCAAGGAGTGGTGTAGGGGCTGTCTCAAGGATTGGGAGGAAAGTCTGGCGAAGAAGCGGAAGGGCTGGTGGGCGGCGCTCGACGGCTTGTTGCAGCTCTAATCTTGATGTATACGCTCCCAATGGCCTGTGTCTTGATTCCCTCGGCATTAATCACGATATCAGGATCCAGGTGGAGCAGCCATAGTCTCTCGTACCCCGGCAGACTCGAAAGCGTGAGGCTCGCGCGCACGTCAGGCACGCACGGGCATGGTCGAAGTCCCGCCACCTTGCCACCGACGCGCGCGACGTCAGGCGACTTTACGGACTCAAGCGCACTGAAAGACATACAGCAGAGGTGTGGTGTAAGTATTATCACAGCCATACAGCAGCATGTGAACAAAGACAACAGAGACGAAGGTAACCACCAACGCGCGGCGGTACTGTGCAGCCTCGTTCTGCGGTACGCCCTTGCCTAGGTCAACAAGACCTCCTACGTCGCAAACCACTCATCTTTGAGCAGCTGAGGAACAGTCGGTCTGCGATCGGGGTCCAGGGTGAGGCACTTGCGCATGAACGCGCAGATCGCCACGATTTCCTGCTCGGTCAGGTTGGCGCGCACGTCTGGGTTGCTCCGCACGAGCGTCTCCAAGTCCGCGTCGTCCACAGCGGTCTCTGCACACCACCAGGGGCAATGAGATTACGCAACGCATGCGAGGTAAACGGTGGTTCGCACCGGTAGACCCAGGATCATCGGTTCGGGGGCCCAACAGGCGTGCACCGATACAGCGTATGATATCGTCCACGCGGTACCCATCCTGTTCCGGTGTCGGTTCCACGAAGAATAACGGGGAGTTCGGGATTAGTAGCTCGTATACCTATGAGCGAAGTCAGCGCATGATTCAAAACGACATTGGGTGCAACCGGGCGTACCATGCAGCCTACAGCCCAGACATCGGCTGGGGTCGAACAGAAGCCATCTAGGAGGAGTTCGGGCGGGCGCAAGAGAGCAGGTGTGGCGATTTTGTCCACAGGCCACGGTGCTCCCGCCGCTTTCATCGCTACAAGGCCGTGAGCCAAAGCACAGTCGAATAAGGAGGAAAAGGCGCGCCTGAGCCAAAATCGCCAAGGCGGACGTGTATGTCCTGCACGGGTACACCGAATGCGCTGATGGGCAGAGGCTGCGATACCGTGGTCGCGAGATCTTGCCCCGGAAGCAAGGGATACGTCTCCGGCGGGTTCTCTTGCAGGAACTTCTCGATGGCGCTGTCCGGGTTCCCAGGCAGGTCGACGTACACGTTGTCCCACTTTACGTCTGCCTCGCCGTCAAACGAGCGTTGCTCGTGAACAGCGAACGACGTACCTAGATGGCCGGATTTGAAGCCGATGTACACGAGCAAGAGGGCGGAGAGCGTCTGGTGCACGACAGACTTGATCGCAGCGAGGGGAAATTGCTGGAGAGTGAGCCCCGCACGCAAGAGGCGCACGTTCTCCGCGCACGGTCGCATCACGAAGCAATAGTGCGTGCCCTGCTCTTCGAAAATGTCGATGGGCGCTATGATATTCTCTAGCCCCGGATAGGTGCAAGGCTTGTCCTTGCTCAGGCTGTTTTCAGCCAAATTCTTGAGCAAGCTGAGGATCCGATCTTCGGATGATGTTCCTCGTTTTATGGCGTTGCTGTGCCTCCTTGTGAGGACCTTAATGGCGACATACTTCTGAGATTGGTCGCTAGAGACATGACAAGGGCCTGTGTGAGCACCTTGGATAGTGATGCGAGGGAGTACAGTGAACGTTACCTCATCTGCGTCTTGGCAAGCCAGACTGTGGATCCTACGCCATAGCCCAGCTTGCGCACAATCTCATACTTTCCGTCGGCCAACGTAGCACCTATGAAGACGGGAGCATAATTTGGTTCGTCCGGATCGGAAGGAAAAGCAGCTTCCTCGCGAGCTGCTGCAGATGGCCCTGGGGAACTGGACGTCGAGCCGACCTCTGGTCCAGGGGCAGTCCCAGAAATTGACGGAACGTCGGCGGATTTACACACTGGTGAGGCCATTCGTACGTCCGTCGTCGTGCAGTAGAGCCGGGTTGCACTCTGGGCCTGTCGCCTAAGATAGTATCCTGGTTGCTGAATTGCGCGTTTTCTAGCCTGGCATTCACTGGAACGCAGGACCGCCGCAATGCGAGATTTCAAGCAACTTCCAGGTAGCATGTTAGATGGGAGCAGGCCTTCAAAAGCATCTTTCGGAACACTTCACAGATTCAGCCTGGAGGACTTCAAACCGTCGGGTCACGTCTCCTGCGCATGAACAAGCCGTCTAAACTCTTGGGAACAGATTAGCGAGCTCGCTCACTCACTGTAGTAGCCCAGCAATCCGAAGCAAGAAATTATAGATGTGAGGTCTCTCGATGGTGGTGGTTAGGATGAGCGCGTGGAACGAGGAGTGTGGGGTCGGCTGGGGTCGGACATAGTGCTGATCTCCGTTATTTTCGGAGTGTAAGCTCGCTGAACGCCCACCAGCTGTGTCTCCACCACTCTCCTTCCTACCACCACTGCCTGCAGCCTGGAACTCGTTGCTATCTAGCTTTTGACTCGGCCACTGCACTGCCTCTTGGAATGTCTCATGGAGTGAACAAGATCGCCGCAGAGCGCAATCAGCGAACACTTCTCGATCTCGCGAACCAACCAGGCAACGGCAAGCGATCTCGGTAAACGGCGATGATTGCCTCAGGGCTCATTGAGCTTGATATGCAGACGTTTGCGCGGACTGCAAGACGAGGAATCCGAGATGGGCGTCGCACAGTCTCGGGATATTCATCTGGTGAGTCTCCAGCGTCGTCGCGGCATCGACATGATCCCGCGCTTCCCGGGCTATTCCGTCAATGGTAGAGCAGAGTGCAATAGCGGACGGCTAGTCTCTGCTTGACAGAGCCGCGAGAGCTGTCTGCTTTGGATTCATGGAAGACGGAAACATACCAGGAAGCGTTGTTCACTCGAGACACCCGTCTGCTGTGGATGGAGCTCTTGGGTGACATTCGAGAGTGCCACTTTCACGAGTTCCTGAGTCTCATCCTTCGAAGGCGTGTTAGAGAGATGCCTGTTCTCACTCGGACACTCAGGCAAGCCCGAGAAGCGCGGTATCCTGACGCGATGCATTTCGTATAATTCGCCGCATGCTCAAACGCCTTGCGGCTTTCAAGCGTCAGCTGTGCCAGCATCCACCGCAAAATGGGGACGCACATATCCAAAGTGTGAGTGTCCGACACGCTCCTCGAGTTTACCCGTCTAATCCACGCTAATTAGGAAGAGCCTGACGCTCGATTCCTGGACGAAAGAGCAGGTCGAGGTACGCACGGAACGTTCCATGAAGCACAACCTGCGAGACAGCTGATGCCCCAGCTCGCAGTTCATGAAATCGACGGGTAACGTAAAGTCGAACGCGCACTACAACCCGGACGAGATCAAGCACCCGCCGCCGACGAACATGATTGACTCAGAGCGGGATAGCGACCTCGAGAAGTACATCCGCTGTACGTACCACACCCTCGCTAAGGCCTCCGCTCGTTCGCTCACCTTATGCAGCCAAGTACGAGTACAAGTCGTTTGTCAGCCGCTCGGCCCAAGTTTCCGCGCTCCTCGGCCCGTCGCGGTCAAGCTCGAGCAGGCTGTCCCCGGCACCCGCGCCTCCGCGCTCACAGACAGTGCCCGTCCCATCCTCCTCGTCCACCCCCGCAGCATATAGCGCCACTCCTGCTCCTTCTCTCCCCTCGTTCACACCCGCACCCGCCCCTGCCCCCGCCCCTGCTCCCCCTATCAGCAACCTCGCCCGGACCCAGTCGCAGTTCCGCTCCGTCTCGCAGCCCGTCGCCCCGTCCTCCCTCCCTACCCCCTCCCAACAATACGCGCCCCTCCAAACGCAGACGCAACCCGCGTCGTCCTCAAACCCGGTGTGGAACGACCTCGCGCAGCTGCAGGCGCCCGCGGTGAACTCCTCGCTCCCGCTGCAGTACGCCGCGCCGACGGGCACGCAGCCGCTGAGCATCCCCGGCAGCCTCGCGGTGCCGAACGCGTACAGCGGGCTCTCCGTCAGCCCCAATGCGCCCTTTCCCTCCTCGTTTGGGCAGCAGCAGCCGTCCCCCGGCGGAGGGGGCATGTTCCCGGGCGGTCAGGCGCGGAGCATGAGCCTGAACACGGGCTTGAGCATGAACATGGGTGGAGGGATGGGCTATGGCATGCAGGGAGGCGCGTCCCCGTCCCCGTCGATGCTATACCCGCAGCAGACGCAGTTCACCGGCTTCGCGGGGTCGTCGCCGAGTCCGAGCCCCGGCGCGTTCGCCTCGCAGGGCGGAATGGGCATGGGTATGGGGATGAACACTGGCATGGGGATGAACACGGGTATGGGCATGCAGGGCTCCTTCGCCCCGTCGTCCTACGGCCAGCAGGGGCAGCAGTTCCTCCAGCCCCAAGCACAGCAACAGCTCCAGCCGCAGGGCTCGCCGATGTTCGCCTCGCAACCCTTGCAGTACGGACAGGGCTCGCCGATGTTCCAGCCGCAGCAGCTCGGCGGGCAGTTTATGCAGGCTCCCCAACAACAGCAGCAACAACAGCAGCCGTTTGGTTCGCCGCAGCCGCCGTTCATGGGTGGGCAGTTCGGGCAGGCTGGGGGGATGCCACAGCAGCAACAACAACAGCAGCCGATGTATGGGCAGGGGAGCGCGTTTGGCGGGACGGGCTGGCAGCAGCCGCAACAGCAGCAGTGGGGCGGAATGTGAAGCACGAAGCTTTGAAGAGGAACAGAACAGTTGTAAGGTGATTATAGTGGGAGGTATTGCTACGGACGCGGTTGGATCGCTATCGAGATGTTATCGAACACTGAACGGACAGATGAGAATGTAGTGCTAACACGATCGGTATCAAATCTTCCGCCTCGTGAAAGACAGTGGAATCACAGTCCTAGTCCAGCACGCCCTCCGCGTCCAGGTCATCGCCACCCGCCAATCTCCCCGTCTTCTTCTCGCAGCTCACGACACGCCGCACACGCTCCAGCAACGCCGCGCGCTGCGCGTCCGACAACCCCGGCAGCGCGGCCGCGCCCTCCTCGACGTCGCGCCGGCGGATGCGCGGGCCCCAGATGCTGAGCGCGTACGCGTCGACGAGGCGCACGCGCACGAGCGCGTCCGTGCCCGGGCGTGCGAGCAGCGCGGCGACCGCAGCCGGCGGGAGGAGCGTCGCTTGCCCGATGTGCAGCGTGCGGAGCGCCGGCAGCGCGGGGAGCAGCGGCGCGTCGCGCGCGAAGGGCGTGTTCCGCCCGAGCGCGTCGGACGGGAAGGAGAGGTTCGTGAGCGTGATGTGTGCGACGGCGGTCCAGGTGCTGAGTGCGCGGAGGAGGTGGTACGTCGCTGTGGGCACAATCTGCGGGCGAAAGGTCAGCGAGGGTTGACACAGGGAGGGCTGGACATACGGCCGTAGAGAAGTGGTGCTCGGGGTCGGGCCCCATCCAGATGAACGTCTTCGGACTGACTGCGGTTCAGTGCATGCAGCGATAGACTAGGCGGACACTCACTTCGCGAGCGAGAGCGCCTCGTAAATGTAGCCGAGATGCGGGTTGTTCGTGTGCGAGTGCAGCCGCAGGGAGAGCAGCTCGAGCGGCACCTGCGTGACCTCCGCGCCCTCCGGCCCGTCCGCGCGAAGCTTATCAGACGAGCGCAACGCGTCTCTACAGCGCCCGAGCGCGGCCGCTAGGTACTTGAACACCTCGAAGTCCGCTGCGCCGCCTGCGAGCGTGACGGCGAGCGTCTTCGTGGGGCACGCGAGGGCGGCCGTGCCTTCGGAGAAGAGGATGAGCTGCTGGATGGAGTGGAAGCGGAGGTGTGCGTGCAAGATCGGCTGCCCGAGCTCGAGGAACGTGCTGTTTACGCGTAGCACGTCGGACGGACGCGGGTTGTCGTCGAGCGCGAAGACCAGTATGAGCTGCAGGAGCTCGACCGGGACGCGCGAGAGGGACATCGGTGGTGAGGGTCGCAAGGAGAGTTGGGCCGCGAACCGTCGCGGGAGCTCCCCCGCATGCCGTCCGGAAAGAGCGGGGGAATCACGCTGCATGTTAGCGCTGATCACTCGAGTTGGAAAGGAGTGCGTCAGCGGACGCCGAGCGAGGCGAACCGGCTTCCGCGGGGGGTTGTGACGTGAAAGCAAGAAAGCGATGTGCATACCGGTACATAGCAGCTATGATACAAAAAGGAAGCACCGAGAATCGATCAG
Source organism: Trametes villosa (assembly GCA_002964805.2). Classification (NCBI taxonomy): domain Eukaryota; kingdom Fungi; phylum Basidiomycota; class Agaricomycetes; order Polyporales; family Polyporaceae; genus Trametes; species Trametes villosa. The sequence goes on from PUDQ02000003.1 coordinate 2,419,210, forward strand.
CCCGCGCAGGGGTCAGTCGCTGTCGAGTTCAATCTACGATGCGAGTCAACCAAGGAGTCCGCGACGGACGCATGAGGCAGCGACGTACCGTCTCTGTCACCTTCTGCTTCGCGCGGCTCGCAGCAGCTCGCGTGGAGGAACGACCGGGCGGCGCGAAGCTGAGCGTCGATTGAGTCTGCTTGCTCCCGGACGACTTCGCCGCGGCCCTCTTCGCAGGAGCCTTCGCGGGAGCCTTCTTGCTTGTTTGGCTGCAATCATACCGTCAGCGATTCACATTGAACGTCGACAGGCGAGGCACGACGCTACCTCAAGACAGCCGCTCGGTTCGTCCTCTTCGGCGGCGGTGCTTCGTCTTCGATCTCGTCCTCGTCTTCGTCATCAGAGGTCGGCTTCGCAGCTGCTTTGCCCTTCCCTCGCGCCGGTGCCTTCTTGGCCGGTGCCGCCTTCTTCGGGGCAGCCCTTGCCTTCGCCTTCGGGGGCGGGGGCTCGTCCGACATCTCCTCGTCGAAGTCGGATCCACCGCCGTCCACGTCCATCATCATGGAGTCGATGGAGGCATCCGAGTCGTCGTTGGTCGCCTTGTCTTTTCCCTAAGATCGTGTTCTCAGCTGAACAGACGAGGCACGAAAGGCGCGGCGACGTACCTTGCCCTTCGACGGCCTATCTTGCTGCTTCGCCGCGCGCTGCTTCTCCTGCTCGTCGCGCACCTTGTCCACGATCTCCTCGAAATCGTCCTCGTCGATCTCGACGTCGGTTGCCTTCACGCCGTTCATCAAAGAACGCAGCGAGGTGTTCACGTGGCTGCACATCCCTCAGGGCCTGACACCAGCAAGAAAACCGTTACAGACTCACTTCTGGATCGCGTGGATATCGTCCTTGTCCACGAACATCTCGATCGCCTCCGACATCCCGCCCTCGCCGAGCAGCTGCAGCTCCTGCGCGGCGAGGTACTCGCGCACGAGCGTCTGCACCCGCACCTTCGACAGCTTCTCGCCGATGCTCATGTCCGGGTCGTCGATGCTCAGCTCGGGCACGTCCGCCTTCACCTTGCTCGCGCGCGTCGCGCCCTTCTTCGAGCGGTGGAACGTGAGCACGTCGCGCGGGTTCGCGAGCAGCCCCTGGAACTCCTGCCCGAACCGCACCGGGTTCGACATCTCGCTCACGCCCGTGGTGTCTACCTTCAGGCGGACGAGCGGCAGTGGGCGCGGGAGCTCGGGCTCGCCCTCTGCGACGGCGCGCGCGTTGCGTTCGTCCCATTCGCGGTTTGCTTTCTCGATGAGCTCGTTGACCTGTAGGAAGTGAGTTCGGTCCACTTGTCGTGGCTTCGCTACACTAACCTTGGTCTTCAAGAATTTTCCGACTTCAATCTTGTCGTTGATGTCAAAGCCCTCTTCTTCAGCGGCGTCGCTCAGAATAACGTCGTCGATGACAAACGGCCGCACGCTCCGCAGCGGTATCGGTGTAAGCTCGAACTCTTTACCCTGGATCTTCAGTAGTGCGACATGCCTGCGCGAGTCGTCAGTATAAGCGCTGACTATATGCGGGAAAAACGCACTTTTCGAGTGCTTCGCCGTCTGCGAGTGAGGTTGCTACTGAGGAACCGGGCTGGGTGATGTAGTACCGCTTCCCCGCTACCGGCTCGGGTACGATACGGCAGTCGTGCTCGTGGCCCCAGACAACCAGGTCTATGCTGTCATCGAACATACCCTCGGGCACCGACTGCTGCGGCCCATGTGCCACCCTGGAGCACGCATACACTCAGCTCCACATGACAAGCATGTCGTCAACGCACTCACCGGTTCTGATGCAACAGGAGGATGTTGAACCAGCTGTCCTTGTCGCGCGGCATGTACATCCGCACGCGGTTGCTCCGAAGCTCGAAGTGCATGCGCTGGTCCTTCACGTTGCCGACGCCGTAGAGGCCGAGGCGGGTGTTGCCCTTGCGCAGGAGGACGGGCCGGATGGCGATGCCCGTGTTTTGCGCTTCAGCGTCGTCGAGCGGCAGGTCGATCTTGCCCATGTAGTTGACGAGGCCTGTGACGGATAGTATGTCCAGGGCGCACAAGGCGCCTTCCTATTGCAAAAGAGCAAGAGGGCAAGGTCAGCATTGCCATCATGGTGTCGAGCCCGGGGAAAGATACGGGTAAACCGGGAGGAAATCTGGCGAACCCCTGGCGGTGAATCCGCAACCCCGCATGGGTACGGGCTAGCGGGTACAGGTAGCCACCGAGCCTAAGAAGGCTCTTCGGCAGAGAGAGGACGGTCCAAAATGCATCGATACCGTATATTTGCGCCGCATCGGCTTTGCCCCTGAGCCGCATGCTGCCGAAGTGCCTGTGCACCGTACAGCGATACGCTCCAGTTCTATGCACTGCACATAATGCGCAACTTGCGCACATACCAGTCGGCCCGAGTAGCTCTTAACCATTGTGACTACTCTGGCAGAGCAAGTTGCGGCCGTTGCATCTCAAAGGGGTGCCACTAACTCTGACTGTGCGCAGAATGGCAATCAGGGATACCCGATCATAATAGTACGCGCAAGTAGCGACACATGCAGGCGCTCCCTGCATGCGCAGCTACTAGTTGCAGTAATTCGTCCGAAACAAGCAGAAGGCGGCTGCTCGGCACTCCGGCACTCCATGGAAAGAGAAAGTATTTGAGCATGGGAATGAGGACTCACCGGACCCGCACCCTGTGGATCGTCGTGGTTTCCGTGTATGGAGAAGACGGGGATGGAGACATTCAAGTTAGGGTCCTCGTAGTTGATCGCTGGAAAGCTATAAGGGTCACTATTGGGACGGCGCGCTCGTAGAGCAGCGATACGATGCACGCACGAGTATCCGGCGGGCTTTCCGTCGGCAGGGTCGCTCAAGAGTTCGACCTGAATGGGGCGGTCTCCTAGGGTATACTCTCTGAGGAGCGCCATGACTTGGTATAGACAGTCTCTTGATGGTCTGTTTTCATGAAAAAGATCTCCTGCTAGGAGGATAAAGTCGACCTGTCTGGTTTTATTAAAGACTCTGCGCGCAGAAGAACGTATTACTCACGTCGTGCTTTACTGCGAGCTGGAGGACCTCCTTGAACGCATTTATCGAGTCCTGTCCGCGAATGGGGTCTCGCTCGAGGTATCCGATGTGGTTGTCTGTTGCGAGCAGTATCTTTATGGTGTCCTCCGCATCTGCAGAACGTTACAGTTCGCATATCGTGGTCCAGTAGTGGGCATACATACACTCGTTTCTGATGCTCGGAAGCGGCACACCGACATGCTCGTCTTCACTGCTCATCGTTCCTGAGGAATCGTACAGCGCAGACTGACAATCGAGGGGAGTCGTTGGTGTCACAACACCGATAGCGAGTGGCGGCGGTAGTGGTGGCGGGGATGGAAAGGTCGAGCTCGACGCGTCGCGTCGCGTCGAGCGGGCGCCTGTATACAGCGCGCAGCCGCAATCAGCCGCGCCACGCAAAAACCGGTCTTGCCTCTCGCCAGCGCAGTCCCCCTCCCCCTCGACGACGAGAACGACCGCGCCGACACCGTCTCTGCGTTCGCCGCGCGCTATTCGATTCTCTTGGGTTTTACTGGTTTCTAGAGCAGCATGTCGCCCCCTTCATCCCACCAATACCCGCCGTCAAGGGCGCTGGTGGTGAGTTGCTATGGCTGTATGGTTGTAGCGCGTGCTTGGCTGACCTTACTCAACCTAGATTGGGACGGTATCTTTCTATTTGGTCGCGGCGTTGGCGGTACGTTGGTGTTATATCTCCCGAGAGGCATTGCCTGATGTTGTTTGAACGGTATAGATGGTAATGGCGTGAGTGTACTGCTCGTCATGTTCGGCAATCGCGCACGGCGGGATGAGCTACTTTCCCTTGGACGCATATATGCGGCCAATCTCCATGATATTGAACACCGAATGCTGACCCATCCCACAGGAACAAATGGGTTCTCAACACTACGGACACTCCTCTATTCTTCCTGCTCTCGCAGCTCGTAATTGCCGTCATTCTCTTCCTAATCGCCCATATGGCCGGCATGCTCCAACTACCCCTCCAACTTGACCCGCAAGTATGCAAGGGATTGATACCCATGGTGGGCCTGAACGTCGTCGGGCTCAGGTGCGTGCCGTTTGCCTTCCGTACGATCCCCTTCTAACCGCCCTCCGCGCGTGCAGCTTCAGCAACTATACCCTAAAATACGTCGACGCGTCGTTCTACCAAGTCGCGCGCGGCATGGTTCTCCCCTTCACTGTCGGCACATCGTTCTTCCTCCTGCACGCCCGGCCCTCTCTCCGTATCCTCCTCGCCTGTGGTGTGGTCACCATCGGCTTTTTCGTCGGCGTCTTCCTGGACGGCACTGAGGTCTCTGTAATTGGCGTGGTCTTCGGTGTCCTTAGCTCGATGATCACCGCTCTGCACTCAGTCGTCATCAAAAAGAGCTTAGACGTCGTCCACGGCAGCGCGCTCCACCTCTCCTGGTACACGAACCTCCTGAGCGCCATCGTCCTTGCGCCCATCATCGTACTTGTCGGCGAGCTCCCGGGGGTCATGAAGCTCCTCTTTGGCGCAAACGAGAACGCTGCGGGCGAGATGAGCACCCTCGCGACCTTCGTCATGGGCTCTCTTATCACGGTTTGTATTTCCAACTGCGCGCACAGCATTTCCGCGCTGACTTCGTCTGCACAGGGCGCATTCGGCTTCCTCATGAGTCTCGCGAGTTTGATGTCCATCAAGGTCACCTCTCCCATCACGCACATGGTCTCGTCCGCCGTGCGCGGCGTCGCCGCGTCTCTTCTGGGCGTGTGGCTCTTCAAGGATGTCGTCACTCAGTACGCGTCTTTCATCCCGCGCCCGTGTGCTCTTGATACTAACCATGTGGCTTGCGCTGCAGGGGCCGTGCGTCGTCCATCGGGATCATCCTCCTCGGTTCGATCTGGTACACCTGGATCAAGCACGTCGAGTCGCAGCCGGCGGCCGCGAGCAAGGCGCACTACGAGCCGGTGCCCCTCGACCAACTCGAGGAGGGCAAGAGCAGTCCGAACGGCCACGCGTCGCACCGACACTCGCAGTCTACGCGCGACGTACGCGACTGAGCGCTAGGCCGTCGCTGTACTGGATTTTTGTGGAGATAGATGAAGACCACGCAGGCGACCGCTCCTGCCTGTGGCCTCTATTTGGCATGTGGGTACCATAGTAGACCGCGAGGGTGTTAATGATAGAGGATTGCGACCGCCGACTATGCTGCAAGCCGTGCTTTGAGTGCAGTCCAGCCGTACCGTCGATCAAGGACCATCATAGGAACTGAAAGCCCTTCCCCGCAGACTGCCCGCTCGCCAGGCCAGGCGCAAAGGAATGTCCCAGGCTCCAGCGTGCGTGTACTGTTACCTGCAGCCTTCCTCCTGCATGCGTCCGCACGTCGGCCCGCCTCGACGCAGCCGACTGAGTGTCATATTTGACACACAAGGGCAGCAGCCTGATCACGCTCAGCGAGTGGTCGTGGTGTGGTTTAGGGTGTAGCTAAAGGTGAGGCTGGAAGTGACCTACTGCCACGCGTAGCCGTCAGGCTTTCGTGCACAAATGTTGTCGGGGACTAGGACTCAGGATTTACGTTGGTTTTGGCTAGGCTTTTTTTTCTCACACTTCCCGCACTGTTTCCTGATGAAAATTTGTTGCAGGATCGCTTACAAGCCTCCTTCTAGTACACTTCTGCCCTCGGCATTCACTCGAGCGACCTCCTCTCAGATGGCTTCCTCCCTCAGTACAACCTCATCCAGTCGTGCGCCGGAAGCCCATGCTTCGTCTCGCGAGTTGCCTGCGTCTGCAGGTGCATCTGCGCCAGCGCCAGCCCCGCACGAGGAAGCTATCCATCCTCCGCCTCCAGAGGGCCCTGGCTACGCCCCGCTGCACATTGGTGCCACGCTTGCCCAGGGGAAGTATAAAATTGAGCGCAAACTGGGCTGGGGTATGGGATCCACCGTCTGGCTGGCACATACACGAGCGAGGTGACATTGACCTTACTCCCCTCGTGTCCATGCCGCTTATTTCTTGTCATTTCTCAGTGATCAAACTCCGAGATACGTTGCTATCAAAGTACTCTCACAAAGGAGCACTGGTGAGGTGACGGACCACCATACGCCTGAGCAGATCGTCTTAGAAGGGCTCAAGAGGCTGTTCCACAAGAGCCAGGGGGATCCTAACAAATATCCGGGGCTTCAGTACTGCCTGATCCCTACAGACATTTTTATAGAGCAGGGGAAGCACCGTTGTTTTGTGGCCCGGCCGTGCGCCGAGAACGTGCGCATGTTGCGTTCGCGGTACACTCTCCAGCAGTTTTCCCTTCCAGTGATCAAGTCAGTTGTACGCCAGACGCTCAGGGCCCTCGCGCTCCTACACGGAGGGTGGGATTCCGGTCACTTGGGTACGTTGCTCGACGCTGCTATGGCATACGTTCCTAATCATACGGCAGACGTGAAGTGGGACAATGTATTCGTCGATCTGCCCGCGAACGCGGATGAGGCTATCACCAAGTTCTTGCGGGAGAACCCGCCTCAGACGTTCCCGCAACTCCCGGGCCAGGAGTTGGCGACAACGGTATCTCAACCTCTATCCATAAGGGCGTTCGGTGTACGCTTGCAGGACATACGCGTACGGCTTGGCGATTTCGGTTCCAGTACGTATGCCACGCTCCATCTCACCCGCTCACTCACTTACGTTTATGTAGCGGCACCGATCCCGCCAACAGGCTGCTGGCATGTCGACAGTATCCCCACACCTGTCCTTTTGCGTCCCCCTGAGCTTTACAGCAGCGGGTATTGTTCGATTGCGGCCGATGTCTGGGCTTTAGGCTGCATGGTACGTTTACACGCGTACAGATCTGGCCCCAATAGCTCGCTGATGTATCCCCAGGTGTACGAGCTATTGATTCCGAGCCCCCCGCTTTTCCTCCCAGAGCGCACTGAAGGTGGATACCGCGCGGAGGATATCGTACGCCGCTTCGATGTGCGACTAGGGCTCGCTCAGCCACTCGAAGGTCCTGCCCCCGCTTGTGAGTATGCCGTTTACCTTGCGTGTCTTCTATAGCCTGACGCTTCTTGATCACAAGCGGTGAACACTACGGACAATGCGAACCTGGAGACACTCGTGCGGAACAATCCGGACGTCCGTGCCAACCTGAGTGAGCCGGACATTGCGGCAACTTGCGCGTTCATACGCCGGTGCCTGACCGTGGATCCCGATGACAGGCCGACGGTTGGACATTTGCTCCAGGACGTGTGGCTCAATGTGTAGAGTACCCCCTGGCCCGAGTGCTCACACTCTCCAGGAGCATCCGTGGATACTCCATCCACCACCCAACTACCGCTGTAACTGCTTTCATTTCTGCTGTCTCTTCACTGTGAATGTACTACTGCATAGTTGTGATACTAAATCAGACTTCCGCTCATACGCCCATTCGAACTCCCAGAAATGAGATTTATTGGCTCTAGTTAGCAACGCATCGCGAGCGTCAGGTGCGTTTTCTGGAGAGCGTCCCCGGGGCCTTCACGCGGTGACCACTACCAGAGCTTGTATGGCCACGGCTCGTCATCCGGCCACGCCTCAGGCTCGTTGCAGTACTCCGGAAGCGCGACGGCGGGAGTCTCGTCCACCACGCGCACGCGCACGATCTCGACGTACCCGCGGAGCCGCGCGACGTCTCCCTCGTCGATGGCGACGCGGGACGGGACCTCGAGCACGAGCTCCTTGACGTACGCGTACGCGCCTGACGCGAGCTCGTCGAGGACAGTGGTGAGATCTAACGGGGGCACGGTGGGGGTCGGGTCAGGCCACCGGGACCAGCGGTCGAGGACGTGCCGCCCGTACCCGTACGCGATGCGCACCACGCGCGGGCGTGGCGCGAAGGACGCGTCTTCTCGCGCGTCAGGCAGCAGGGCGAGGCTCGGACATGCGCGCGTCCACGGCGCTTGGAACTGGTTGAGGAGCGTGACGGACGTGAGGGCGGGCATGCTTCCGACGAGTGCGCGTAGCGAGGCCGCATCGGAGGCAGGGAGGCTGCTTTCGGGATCGGGGTCGGGGTCGCCGGCGGCGGGGGAGACGTCTGCGAGCCAGAGCTCGCGCATCCCCGCGAGCGCTGCGGCGTCTAGCGGGTATAGCGACTGCGCGTCGGTGACGGCCTCCAGGGTGGTCCCGGTCGTGCGGAGCGTGCGCTGGGCGCCGGACGCGGAGAGTCCCCACATGTACTGGGGTAGAGGTCTGCCGTGTTCGTAGGGTACTGCTGGTTGGGGATATCTCCCGATCACGAGTTGCGAGATCCCGGTGAACATTTGGTGACGCGGGAACGGAGGCTGAGCGTCGGCGTATGGACGGATTCCGTGCAGCTGCACCGCGAGCACCGGCTGCTGAGCCAACACGAGGGAGAGCACGAAGGAGGCCAGAGCGCTGTACGTATGCGTCACCACCAGCCTGCGAAGCTTCTGGAGGGCGGACAGAGGGCGGGGGTACGGCGTTGGGAGACTGTATCGGTCCTGGGGCTCCCGGTTTGCCATCGTGCGCGGGAAATCGCGGATTTCTTCGAGGCGCAAGGACTCGAGAGCGTGGCAGGACGACAGGATCGTCATAAGCCTGGTGTGCGGATTTCCTAGCCAGAATTGGCGGAGTGCGAGGTGCGTGAGGGAGGACAGGACGTCGACGGATGCGATATCGACCGAGTGAAGGGTGAGACGCCGTAGCTGAGGTGCTTGGCCCTTCGTGAGGCGGATTAGGTCACGGTAGGAGTACTCTGTGTCGAGAGTGGCGCTTTGAAACCGTACCGTCAGCGACTTGAGCATCGGGAGGGGGCCAGAGAAGAGAGGCTTCAGGGATTGGTCGACAAAGACATTGTAGATACTGATCTCTTGTATCCTCGACCCGAGGTCCCTTGCAATATCGTCGAGGCTATAGCTGTTGCCGACGGGAGGATCCTCAGCGCTACTCAAATCTGCCCAAGGGGCAGGCACCCGGAGAAGCGCCTTTAGTGGAAGACCCCCACTTCGATCGACTAGGAGCCGTGAGAGTGATACTGGACCACGCGCAACACTCGTCCATAGCGAAGGGTAGCCCAGGGCGACACGGCGAAGCCGCCTGCACGTCTGAGAGACGGGGATGAGCATAGTCGCGTCGTACCAGTCGATGCGCCAGGTAGCGCAAACTTTCTTGATACTCGTCTCAAAGGGGCCGCCATCGGGTATCAGTGCGATGATTTTCTGCAGTAGTTCGGTCGGGAAGGACAGGAAAGGACGGCGTGCGTTGAGGGCTTCATCGATGTCGGTGATCGCTCCCGCTAGACATTGCCTCGCACGTATGAGCTGCAACGATAATGAATTATCCTATTAGTGCGCTCATGGGATGTAGAAACGTACAGCTTCCTCCCTATCATATATGTCAGGCGGTGTATCGGGAGTAGGTTTGCGACACTTACGACGAAAGCGCGCATATCTGGTTATTGATCTGCGATCGCAGTTCTTGAATGTCTTCCATGATTGAGCGATCTTCTGGCAACATTGCGGGCCTGCTTGGAGGTATACCGCAGCGTCGTATGGAGGGGATAACACCGTATGAGGCGTGGAAGTCTGAGGATGTTCATAAGTGGAAGATGGTCTGAGGCAACAAGTGGGAACCGCGGAGCCTGAGAAAGAAGTACTCAGATCAGATCTTACATGCATACCTCATGATACACCGGCGAAACGGCAACGGAGCCGAGAGAAAACATTCCTTACATATTATGCGACAGAGGTATAGAGCGTAGAGTAGAGAAACAAATACGAGGAATCGAGACACGCGCCAACCCTTCTCTGGAGAAATACTGCAAAATTATCACGAAGCCGGCCCGCTTAGTGGGGCAGCCTGAGCTCGAGCTCAGGCTGCACGACGCACTGCCCGTCGGCGCGGTACCCGACGCATATAGCCGTGATATACGTCACCTGGCACAGGGCCATACACCGCTGTTGCGCTGCGGCATCTGGCGCAGCTTGGCCGCCGCGCGTCTGGAGTAGGGGCGAAGGAAAGTGAGCATGATGCAAAAGGAAGCACGGCAGCGCAGGTGGGATCGACACTCACAACATCCCTGGTCCAATCCATCTGCACAATCGCCACCAAGGTCAGCAGCTGCGCAAGCGTGGCCCGATGAAGCGCCAGCACCGCGACAGCACGACGGGGTGCAGCGGGGGCGGTGTTATGTGGCCGCTCGACCGCCCCGGCATTCTTGCGGAGCATCTCGAGCGGGAACTGTCGAACGTGTGGCAGGTAAGCGCTGGCTCTACTGCAGCATGGTTGGCAGATAAGACGACACGGTACGCACCTGAGTGCTCGTGATGGCACCTTGTATACCTTCATCGTGTTCGAACGGACGATCGTACGCATCCTTGACCTTCAGCGCCTCGGAGTGGGGAGGGACGGCGGGCGTCTCGGTCGGCTTGCGTTGCAGTAGCGACAGTAGGCTGAGTAGCTGCGCGCCAGATGTTCCGTCGCGGTATTGGATCGGCAGCCTCATGAGAGATCCGCCCCCGAACACTAGTAGTACGCGCGGGCTGGAAGCTGACGGCAAAACGTCCCGGTGCGTGTGCTGGGGCTTGGGCACACCCTGCTGGGCCTGTGTGCCCGCTATCTTCGCACCGGCCTGCGCATTCTCGCCTGGGCCGCCGGCGCAAGTCAGAATGCGTCGCGCAAAGGAGGCATCGATAAAAAACGCACCATCTGGGCGATGAGGGGGCGGTTGAGTAACAAGAGAACTCGGATGCAGAGTAGAAATACGAGCAACGTTGTCCGACATTGCATATAAGGGCGTGCTGAGAGAGAGGCTGGGGTGATGTGGGCGGGAGTCTTCGGGTTGAGATGATGTGAGGGGCCTCTCGCGGGCGTACTTATAGCTGAGGAAAGGCCGCTTGGACTTTGACGATTCCGTCGCCGCTTCGTACCCCGTTCGATGGACTCATAGGGGACCTGGCGGTCTGGCTACGACGCGCTTTGGAGCTCGCTGCGGGAGAGAGGCAGGATATCCAAGCGTGCACGCGCAGGAGCCATCCAGCGCATATGCTGACGCGCCAGTCCGCGCACACCGAAATTCCGAGCCTATGAAATGTATTAGGTCCGCCTTCGTGCTGTAGGCGCGGGCATCTATCGAGAAAAGTAGCGGGCGCAATGACACACTGTTTGCAAGAAACGAACGCCAAAGCACCAGTAAGTCGTACGGGTCTTGACAGGGATGCGGGTCGTAAACATACCTTGGGGTGCATGGTCCGAGTGTGGTGACCAGGGTAGGCCGCGCCCAGCGACCACCCTACGGCAATGTGGGTCATAGCGTACAGGGGCGTCTTGACGCATCCCGACGCTTCAGCCGCCACGGTTACGCTGCACCAAGCGACGGTGTCAGGTACTTCGCTAGACCTGGAGACGTACCTGGGGTTCAACATATCGTATTTTCTGCGCCCCATTGGCGCTCTTACGGCTAATCATGCCATGATATAGAACCTGACTCACAGCGCGTATACCTGCACGCGGCGGAACCTCCGTTATGATAGAGAAGAGACAAGCAGTACTGTTCCCACAGATAGGCAAGCGTGAAGCCAGGCAATCTATTTGGTCCACCGGAGTGCGCTAGCGACCAGGAAGCCTACAACATCTCAAGCAGTGAGCACCCAAGGAATACCGAGAATACGAAGCACGTACACACGCCCACTCCAGCCATGATTCTCTTCCCTACCACCGAACCCGGGGCATGCGCGCGCGACGAATTGAGCGCATATATGCCGACTCCCCCGAGCGCGCCGGTGCCTATAACGCGGCACGCGAGACATTCCTTCGGGTTTTGCTGCAGTTCAGCTGATACAGGTCCTTCAGAGCCTTTGTGCGGCTCTGAGGGGAGTGCTGAGGACATGGATGATGGAGGTAGGAGACAAGGCACGAAGACGCGCACACCGCCGCCGGCAACGGCGCCGGGGCGCGCTCCCCGCCACCGTCCCCGGCGTCCCGCCTTGATCGTCGTTCCCATGACCGTCTTCGACGACCCCTCGGACGGAGCTACACGGCAGAAGTCGGCGTGAATGAATCTCTAAGGAATCGGATGAATAGAGAATATCGAGGGATGATCGTAGGAAACGAGTAAATGGGGACGCTTTGGACTGTCTTAGGATCGGCATATCTTGAGAGATTCTTAAGACCGGGCCCGAAGATTTTCACAGAAATGTGAGGGCCACGGGTGTCCGGCTCGCAGTGGCTCCGAGCGTTGTTCCGGGCCATTCCGAATCCCGACGTGCCCGCCGGGGTAGGATATAGGCAACAAAGCGACATGTATTCAATTAAACTAGATCTAACTACGATGACATAGACTCATGGACCTCCAGTGTCTCGACTGGAGGCTCAGACAGCTTAGGACCTATTGTGAACGCCCAGTGTCAGTATAGCCATGTCGTAGCGTGGGGAATACTCACGGTGTAGGACAACATATCAACGTGCGAAGGGAGAGCGAGAACCACCCTGGTACTGGAAGCTGCCGTGAAGACCCGAGCCCCATGAGGACGAGGATGGCTGCGAGCTGGCGGCCCGGCCGGTATAAGGCGGCTGGGGAGGGTGGTGGAAAGGAGAGGGGGTTCCAGGGTGTCCGGGAATGGAAGAGCTCGAATGGGGGACAGAGGGCGAAGTCGACGAGGTGGGCGGGGCGAGAACCTCGAGATGCCTTGGGCTCGAAGAGTCGCGAGACAACGACACGTCAGAGTCGTTCAGGAGCATCGAGATCCGACCCGTCCGCTGCACCCGATTGTCAGACGGACCGGGCGCAGGGCTCGGAGAGAACGCCTCCTGGTCGTAGGTGGGCGGAACCGGATGCTGCGGCGCGTATACCGCATGTTGAGGCTGGGAAACCGATCGGGCTGGGAGGGGTGCATGATGGGCAGGCTCGGAATGAAGGTAGTGTGAGGCGGGGGTTGCCGGGGGCGCAGATGGCGCCGACCACGACGAAGACGACGTGTACGTGGCCCGAGGTGGGTCGTCAGCTCCATGACTAGGCTGCCTGGACGCGAACGGAGAGTCAGTCGGCGATGAGAAGGGCGAACCGGAGTGCTGAGGTAGCGCCGCCAGCTGCAATGGAGGAACGTCGGGATAAGGACCTCCCATGGACGAAACGAGCGGCGAGAGATCCATAACACCTGCGATACCGGTAAAGTCATTGGCAGGCGCGATGGGGACCTCCGTCGGCCGCCTGTCCTGCGGGATATAACTGAGTGGGTCGTCTGGAAAATCACGACGCTCCTGAACGAGACAATCAATGATATGGCTGGTGCAAGGGAAGAGCGTCAGACATTCCTCAGCGGAGTACGAGGTCAGACTCACGCTTGCCATCGCTCATCACGGACGTCCGATCCCCAGACGCCGTTCTTCTCGCGTATCCATAACTCGAACTCGTTCCAAAACGGATACTCCGGGCGCCCGCCAATGCGCTTTCGTTTGGCCGCCGGTTCAGAGTCAGAGTGGCGGGCTCGAGGAGCAGGCTGGGGGACCAAAATGTCGCGATGGTCCCGGATAAACTGACGCTAAGGCCGACTCATGAGCAACAGCACACATCATACAATATTGACGTACAAGGACCGCAACTCTGAGCGCCATGTTAGCAGTGAACTCGCCCTGCCAACCGAACTTCTTGATACAGGTAGTACGGATGAACGCCGTCAGCCCACACTTCTTTTGGGGGTTCGTGACCGAGGTAAGCAGCTATATTCACAAATGAGTGCTCGCGATAGACGTCGATAATCGGACGGGCAACAAGCACGCACCACTTCGCGGTACTCCTTGCGGACATATGACGCCACAGTGTGGATGGTCTTGTTCAAGACCTTCTTCTTTGACGCCGACTTCCATACCAGCTCTAGACGAGGGTAGGCGGAGGTGTTCTTGAGCTGCTCCTGTGAACGTGTGTGAATAGGCTGCATCGTGGCTAAAGAGCGTACAAACCATCGCCTCGTCACAAAGGTCATAGTCGTCCCGGCTCCCATCGAGGATGAGGACTTTGCACAACGCAATGATATCGTCCTGCACGACAGTCAGCGAGCGTAAAGGAATATAGCTGGAACTCACATTCGTCTCCTTATCGATTTCGAAGCGAGACGTCGACTTCGTGTTGAGCTCCTTGACGTTCTCCTGAAGCTCGGCGACACTCTGGACCAGCTCGTCCTGCACCGACAACATCTGGTAGGTTGTTGCCTGCTGAATGACAAGTACTCGCCACCACATTGGATCGAGATCCATGAGGAACTGAACCTGATAGTCAGCAAGACCATTGCGACACGGAGGACAACAATGAGACGGTACCTTCTGGAACGCATGAAGCTCAGCTTTGTACCGGTTGCTGAGGTTCAGGGTTTGTGCCACCCCACCAATGAAGAGCCGAAGCTGATAAGACGGGTCGTCCGTCCCATTGGCATCGGCGCGTGCACTGGCGCCTGAGCTCGCCGTGAGCGTAGAAGCAGGGCCGCGAGCATGGGTCGAGTGGACAGATGTCGTGGTTGGGCGACTAGAGGCCGTAGGAGGGTGAGCTGTCGTGAGTGAGGCAGGCATATCAGGAAAGGTTATGCATGAGGGGCTAAGGAAAGCGATACCGCGGAGCTGTGGCCTTAAAACGTCGCGGCCAGCGCGGTGGGGAGCCGCTGCGGGACTTGCACATCTGAGCTCCGTGTAGCCTCCAAATGGTTAGTATGAGCCTCACGCAACGTGCTGAATCTGGGGGGCTGGATGAAACTGAAAACGAGGCAACCTGAGACTCTGATGACTCACCGTAAGCTCAGCGTGTTGGCGGAGCAGAACGTCCACCGTTCTAGCGGTTTCAACGCGACTTGATGCGGCAGATGCGATACCAGCTTCAGAAAACACACCAGAGCGGCGAGAGACGAGAGCAGGAGGAGAACTGCAGAGGTTCGTGGTGGTTGAAAGTTGCGTGGCAGGTTCCCCTCACTGCGCCTCAGCCTGCGTCACGGCCTGTCACATTCCCATTATGGTAATCACAGTTATTATCACACACAGGGTGTGCTCGGACACGCCGTGCATCGCGCCAAAGACATATGAATCCTCGTACGTGGAAACGGGCTGTAGGTAAAGATACATGGTGGAGTTCCAAACTCAGGCTTGTGGTGATTACGTTACGACATACGTGTGCTTGTCCGAGTCCGCGTCGTCGCGTCGTCGCCTCGCCGCCGGAGTCGCCGCTCGTCGCAGTAGTACAGACAATCAAATTCAGCTGCCTCTAGACTCCGTCAGCCAGCCAGGAAGTGATTGTGCTAGGCCGCTTGAAGGTTGGCGCGAGTGCGTGGATGGCGGAACATGAGAATTTGGGGTAGGCACGAGGGGTCCGTAGGATGATAGCAAGGCCAATCGGCCCAGGGAGCCGGTGTTGGATGGGCGTGGAGTACCACGAAGTGTTGGCGTTGCACCGTGAGTTACAGTCGTGTTCAACGGGGTCTGATGGGCCAAAGATTGCACGTTCCGAGTTGTCTGATGAGGGCTCTGCGTCGACGAGTCCGTCTGGCGGCGGCGGTTGCTGGTGGTCTGTGACTGATGTTGACGAGTCGAGTGTGAACGGAGATTAATCTCCCGCATGACGGCCTGATGAATTAGATCGTCGCGGTCCGGGGTGGGCGGAAGCGGTGGGTAAAGTGGCATCATGAGGGCGGAATTCCGCATCTGAGCAGTGTTGAGGATGCAGTCATCGGGTGATACATGATGCACTTCGGCTGCACGCTGTGAGGTGTCCTCGTGCTCCTGGCGAACAACCCTAGTTTGCGTGAGCGGGCAGGCGCGGTCGTGGCAGTTGTGTTGGACATTAACCGCACAAAGAACATCCTAGTGGAACCCAAAATTGCGCGTGAGTCCCGATGAAGCCGGGAGGCATCGAAGTAGCATGTTCGACACCCACCGCCATAGGCAGAACCTCGTAAACAGGAGAACGGACAACCCGCGGCATGCCGTAGTAAGGATGGGGTGCGGCACCCCATGTGCTCCTCTGGATGACGACAAGGTCTGCTCGTCCTAGTACCTCGTTCCTAGAGCCCACACGTTGTATAGCCTCCCAAAGCCGACCGACCGCGAGCTCGCCATGTTCACCCTGAGACCGTCCGTCGACTACGGGGTTGGCAGGTCCCGCCTGAGCGACGCGATGAGCGGGTCCCGGCGTGCTAGCCGGGCGCCGGTAGAGAACCCATGTCTTGCCATCGGCCTTGTACCAGCCGTCCTCATGCAGAAGAAGCTTTTCGGCGACACGGTAGTGCGCGACCGTGCATGGACTTGTCCGTTGGGGATCAGAAAGGCCACGGGCGTGGGCAACCGTTTCTTGCCAAAGCTTTGCGCCGCTTAGCCCACGGCATGTTCCTATGCAAATTTAAAGAGGTTAGCGCGAAGTTGCATATTTGGAGCCTGTACACGTGTAGATTAGGCTGGCTTAACTCACCGATCCGAGCACCGCTGTCGTTGTCTGCTATGTTCAGGCGGAAGAGGCTCAGGATATCTTCCGAGATGCCGTCAATGGCGAGGAGCCCTGCAGCTTCATGTCCAATACAGCGCCAAGACTGGACCTGCTCCATGTCCGCCTGCAGAGCGCGGCGGAGCCAAGGAGAACGCCGAGGCTGCGAAGACCCTGGGAGAGGTTCGGGAGCCTCGTCTTCGATGTCGTCCAGGCGACCGTCAACGATGCGAGGCATCCTAAAGTATCCCCCGCTCAATAGATGTCGAACTCGGTTTTGATGCGCCATGCCAGCTGCAATGTCCCGAGAGGGAGCACGGTGGTTGCTGTGGATGCTGTGAGATCGGATGACCGCGTTGAAGGACTCGAAGCCTTCTGTAGCAAAGAGCATCGCGGGGCCGAAGCGTCGGATATGCTCGGGGAGGTGGAGGACAATATGGAATTTGGGTTTATTGAACCACCGCGGGGTTAGCTGGCAGGTTGTGTCGAGGAAATGGTCGATTGCTTCTTGTAAGCGGTCCTAAAATCAAGTCAGATGTTGAATATATGCCACGGCTGAAGGACATCAAATGCACTGACCTTATGAGAAGAGAAGTCGACAATCTCCGGCTGCCAGACAATCGGAATCAGGCGGGAGAGGGCGACCCACACCTTGTGCAGCTCGTCTGGAATCCCGTCAAGATCATGAAGGACGAACGGTGCTGCTTGCGCTACGGCCCGGAAATCACGACCAACCAGAGACTTCGCGTAGTTGACAAGAGTCGCGCCCAGTAACGGCGCCAGCCCAAGTCCTGAAACATTGAAAGAGGAGAGTCGCGCGATCAGGGTCTCCTTTGCTGGGTCCTTGAGTCGGCTGACAGTGTCCCGCCAAAGGTACTTGACGAAGCCGAGTAGGATGACGTGGAGGATCTCGACTGGAGTATCACGGTGGGGGTCAAAATCTACCGTAGTCCAGCGACTGGTCAACATTGGAGGAACGCGCACGGAGGGGGACCTTCTACTCACCGCGTATCCTCCAGACCGGGCTGGTTACCGATTCATCAACCCAGGGAATAGTGCGCAGGTAGTCCGTGACGTCCCTCGAGCGAGCTTCCCTAGTTCTCCCCCGTTTGGTTGTTAGCGAAAATAGCCGGTCGATGAAGAATGACTGGTATGCATCGCGAATGCCAGTCCGCGTGCGGTCGCGCTTGACAGTGGCTTGTCCACCGATCTCCTGTGCAGTGGTAAACTGGGACTGTAGCTCGCGCAGCGTGTCTTGGCGGGTGCGCATAGCGCCAACCTGATATGAGGCCTACTGAGCTGCGAGCCACGGCAATACCGTAGATAGATGAACTCACCGACATGAATCGAGTTATGCGATCGACCATGTCAGCCATGGTCTCTGTGCTGGTAGGCTGTTCTTGCACGCCACGCTCACTCCCGGCACGAGAGCTGGCAGATCGGACCGAACGAGAGTCGTCTTCATCGACCAGA
This sequence comes from Trametes villosa, assembly GCA_002964805.2. Taxonomy (NCBI): domain Eukaryota; kingdom Fungi; phylum Basidiomycota; class Agaricomycetes; order Polyporales; family Polyporaceae; genus Trametes; species Trametes villosa. The sequence goes on from PUDQ02000003.1 coordinate 2,437,148, forward strand.
AGCTCGTCGTCTGCATCGCACCCCGTACCCTTCGAGACTTTGCAGACCCGACAGAAGAGCTTGCCAGCCAGGCCCACATGGCAAGCGATCTCGCTTTGCATCGGATTGTCTCCGAGCATGGCAAGCACGGAGGGCACGACGAGCACGATTTCTCGGAGTTCGCAATCCCATGCCCATATACCAGACTCCTGGCACTCGCTAGTAGTGAAGGAGGTTAGATTCCTCGGCGAATGCGGCGGAGTTTACTGAAATACAGACCGTAACTGTTCCACTATTCCGTCTAACATCTCCAGGGGCGGTGCGGTATTCGACGTTGTCAGGAAGTGGATATTGTATTCGCGGTGGACGAAGCGGCGGGGGAGACCAGCAGCAGTGAAAAGGAAGGAGTTATGTTTGTTCCACTTCTTCGAGAGGTTACCGGAGGTGTCGTCGCAGTATAACCAGACCGGGAACGCGACAACGCGGTGCCCACGCGCAAGCTTCCTCCACCGATTGCCCTCCTTGGGGTCCGTGTGCGTCCACGGATGGATGCCGCCGTTCTCGATGACCTGGGATCCTGTGACGGCTGCTCAGAAGAGAGGAACACGTATGCTCATTGAGCAACGCACCGATTATGTTGGTTGGGTTGGGTACGCCGTAGAACCGTGCTGTCTCTTGTAGCGTGGGAAGTGGCGAGAGGAGCATGTCGACGTTGACCTCGAACGTCGCGTACTTGAGGACGATCCACCCAGAGCCGTCACGTGTCGCAGTCATCTTCCACGCCTTTGCAAAAATCTTGTGCCCTCGCGTAAACCAACGATGCGGCATACAAACGGTCCCGTCGCGGAGCTGGACGGGTTCATGTACGAAGTAATCGGTCTGGCCGACCCGTACCATTGGCCCGGCGAGATTGGGGTCTAGTTCATCGCGCCAACGTGCACCTTGCCAAGCCTCAGATAGGCGTGGCCCAGCGTCCTCGGGCAAAAATCGAAGATGCGGCCGCACTTGAGGGTTTGCAATCTCCTGTTGGCAATAAATATTGCGGTGTTGTAGCGTACCTATGCGGACGGTTTAAGAGTTAAGACATACCTGCGCAATGATAGCAGCAAGATCATTGACATAATAGACGTGCCCCATGGCACCCTTGTAGCGCACGCTAGAGACACCGCATGCTTGTTGTAGGGTTTTGGTGACCTGTTGGATCGCCCACTCCGACGGTACGTCCTTGACCCCGAGAGCTAAGAGGGCCCATTGGATGACTGTATTCTGCCGGTTTGAGAATGCGCAGCGCGGTAGATGTCGCAAAATATCAAGCACGCAAGTCTGTGGCACGAAATTAGTATCGCACCGAGCGAGTCTATACAGGTGCCAGACCGTACCTCCTTATCTGGCCACGGGAACCAAGGCGTGTCTCTGTCCGTCACGTAGCGTGTTGTGCGCGCGCCGAGGCGTTGAGACTCTGGCGGCTCTAAACGTCCCTGACGTGAGCCATATAATCACCTTAGAATCACTTTCACAGTGAGGCTTACCGTCCCTAGAAGGGCCTCCCGCAGTAGCATCACCTGCTATAGGCGGCCCATCGTTGCTTGCATTCTCCTCATCTTCTTCGCCATCCGAGGGCTCACTAATCGCCCCATCCGGGTCCAGAAGATATGCCCGGAGTCGCTCCGAAAGACGGGCGATCGCCACGTCCTCTGGAGACACCCAACGCGCAGGCTGCCCTATTGCGTCCCAGTCGACAACGGGCATATCGTCGTTGTCCCGCTCCCGCTCATCTTGAAGCAACTCAATGTGCTCGTCGAGCACGTCGAGGAGCGCCGCACGTACTACCTCGTGGCTCGGTGACGCAGGCCCGCTCCTGCCCGGATGCCCCGCTCTGCTGGGGCCTGGCGCGTTCGCACCTGTCGGAATAGAACTACCTCCGCCGCTCTCCTGCTGCCTCGCTCTCTGGGAGTCCCTTCGCCTCAGCCTTGCCTGGTGCCCGTTTGACTCCTCATGTCGCTTGATGTGCCTGCGCTGGAAAACTCCCTTCTTCTTCCCCGCCTCATCGCTCGAGTCGTCGCTGGCACAGACTTTACAGCGGTAATATCCGCGATACTCGCCCGTGAGAGGCTCCCATACTATGTGCCTGCATGAGCATTAAATCCGCCTCAGAGGATATGTTTCTACGTACGCTCCGCGTGTTCTGAAGGGAACATGACTGCCCGGTTTACGCCGTGCGCTGCACTTTGCCCTGAATGGCAGCAGAAGCCATGTACGTAAGGTTCCTCAAGTGTAGTCGCAAAGGCAAAACCTGACGTACGCATGCTCTCATCTCGCGCACCGCCTGGCAATGTAGTACGTATGTGTAGGGTACTGCCGTTGACGATGCCGACGGTTGCGAGGGGTACCGACGCGTCGAGCGGCGCGAGCGAGTACGATGGAAAGACAATATATTGATGGAATCGCTTTGGATCTGGAATGAGATGTCTCTTGCGAAGCATATCTAAAACACCCTGTGGAGTGCCGCTCGCGGAGACTCCTATGAGAAAAGATCAGGGCGTGTCACGGAGTGGGCGTGTCACGGAGTTGTTTGGGCCAATATTCCAGTTACTCACTCAATACAGCGGTTTTAGCACTCGTACCGGAGATGAGCACGGTCATCGTTGGCGCTGCCATTGCGCATGCCTTCACCGACGTTTGGCACGATAGTCGATGCCTTTCGGCATTGCCGCAGCTTGTCAGTTGAACGGGACCAGTTTTGGCACACCGTAACATCTGCATACTATCACCTCCTAGTTCTGCAAGCAGAATTATGAGCGTGTCTTCTCAAGAGAGAGAGGCGACGCCCCCTTACGGACGCGGCGGCGGCGGCGCAGGTTACATACCGAGAAGCAGCGCATGCACGAAGGTCCCGACATAGATCATACTGTGCCATCCCGGGAGTAGCCACATTTCACGAGGTTCTCTGGCCGCCAGGTGAGAGATCCATAGACCGGAGATGACATACAGCAAGGTAAACACTATGCAGATGCCCAGGATGTTGCCCAGAGCAGCGAGAGCACGGCCATGAAGTTCTGTGACTTGCCGGTGTTGCGAGAGTCGGCGTCTGCGCCATAGATGACGCTGTTTAACCAGAATAAGCCGAGGTGGAAGAGAAGCGTGATGTCCTAAGCGTCGAGCTGACGGTCGGACGTACGACGTGCGAGTGGCCATGCCAGGAGAGCAGGCTGAGCCCAAGGCAAGAGAGAGAACTGCGCCACAGCGACAAGTCCACTCAAGAAGCGCCTGCGCCGCGCGAGCAGACCTCCCAAATTGGGCGGCACGGGTGCTTTTTCCTGAACCTGGGGGTTGTGCATATATGAGCTCTCTATACCTCAGATCGTCTCTGCACTACAATTTGACAGCATATATAGGTAGCTAAAGACACTATCTACACGCCTGTACTGTTCGTTTTCCTTAGTAATTTATGCCTCACATGTTATGAAGCAGACAAGCAACACTCCCTAATAGACGCCAACTCCGAAGCGTGAACCAGGCGCCCGACACTCCAGGCAACGAGAACGGAGGGAACGGATGAAAGGTATATTGACATAGTACAACGTAACTCATAGATCCAGCGGCCGTTTCGAAAAGCATATGGTACAGGACGGACTCAGCAAGCGATTTGTACAGCAATGAAAGGTGGCATGAGCGAAAACATGAAGAACATACAGAGCAACCCGGAAGGAACCATCTAGCGACCCGCGAGATTCAACCTCTCCAACTCCACGTAGTATGCGATTTCCTCCGGCATGGCTGGGAGGAGGAATGGGGTGCCGGAGTGGGCAAGGGCGGCGTAGACGGAGTGGAGGTGGACGATGTATTCGGTCAGTCTCTGGCATCGGAACTGGTGTTCGAAGAACTGCCAGCGGTAGCTCTCGCAAAGCGTGATCCAGGATATCGTCTCCCTCGTGAGGCGTAGTTTGCCGGCCGCCTCGCGGCCGCCCAGGAATCGCTCCGCATCGGCTTTGCTCTGTTCGAGACGTAAAGCAAACGCTGTAGAGGGTTAGCGCATAGGCACCTGTGCAGACGTACTGATTGGTATTTACCGATTCGATCGCTCACCATCTTGAGCGCGTCCTTTTGTGCGATGACTCGGCCGTCGGGGCGGACGGGGTTGAAAGGGATTGTCCTGGATGGACCGATCGATAGCGTTGTTAGCCACATGCCTGTCTTGTGCATGATTAATGATTTACCAAGGCACTGCCGTGAAGTGAGCGGGTGCAGCCATCCCTAGAGCCGAGGAGAACAGTAGAGATATTCTCTGGGGAAGGGGCGGGGGAGGGGAGCCCAGTGGAGGACGCAGTACAGCGGGGAGGGGAGGAGGAGGGAGGCGATGGGACTCTGATGCAGAGTCCGCGCGGCACCAGGGCAAGCTGCAGCGTGGCGCAACGCGACCGAGGCGCTCACCCCGATATGGTATGCATGATGTCAGCAGGCTCAGCAACCAACGGACCACGGCGGCAATGGACTTTGGATTATCTCAAGAGTAGCCGATCTTGGGAACATCGCATGGTACTCTCATGAGATTCTTGCTCGCCGAAACCAAGCAGATCCCATTCGTCCCACCCCCAAGAAATTCGAATCGTGCTTTTCTGCTGTGTATATATGCAACGAGGCACGCATCTCTCATGCCTCACTTTCGACCGCCATGTTCTCCCGGCACGCTACGCCCACACGTTCCCTGCTGCAGCGCGCCCGACGACTTCCGGCTGGTCCGCGCGCGTACACGACCGCGGCACGGGAACGGGTCCGCATCGTTGAGGTCGGGCCTCGAGATGGCCTGCAGAATGAGAGTGCGGTGATACCGCCGGAGGTCAAGGCTGAGCTCGTGAACCGGCTCACGCGGGCGGGGATGGACATCATCGAGTCGGGCAGCTTCGTGAGTCCGAAGTGGGTCCCTCAGGTGAGTTCTTGGATCTGGGCAGGCGGTCTCTGGAGCGCATTGCGGCCGGGAGAGCTGGGTGACGGTCGACTGGGAGCAGCCGTAGGTCCAGACCGTATACCTTGGCTCAGCAACTTGTTCCCTACGAAACCGGCATACGTCTTCTGAATCTATCCAGGGTCGGTATGCCGCATGCGTTGACTAGCGAGCTTACACCGTTATAGATGGCCGGTACGGCCGAGGTTCTCAAGCTCATGGAACGGCAAAAAGATCTACACTACCCCGTCCTTGTGCCGAATATGAAAGGCTTGGAGTTGCTGCTGGATCTGCTCTCACAGCAGAACAAGTCAGAAGTACCATACACGGACGAAATCGCCGTGTTTACCGCGGCCACGGACGCGTTCTCGAAGGCGAACACGAACTGCACGGTCGCCGAGGGCTTGGAGCGTCTCTCCGCGGTAGCGAAGCGCGCTACGCAGGAAGGCCTGCGTGTCCGAGGGTATGTGTCCACGCCGTAGGTTCGTACGAGTGAAACGTTTACTGAGTATGGGCGAAGGTATGTGAGCGTTGTTATCGACTGCCCGTACTCCGGCCAGGTCGACCCCGCTGCCGTCAAGAGCGTATCACAAGCTCTGCTCGACATGGGTTGTTACGAAGTCAGCCTAGGCGACACCGTCGGTACAGGAAACCCTACTACTGTGGATACGCTACTTCGTACCGTCATCGAAGGCAGTGGAGGGATCCCAGCCGCGAAGCTTGCTGTGCGTCCCATCTCTGCGACTGCGTTTACGCACAAGTTTGCTCAAACGAATTGTACAGGGCCATTTCCACGACACGTACGGGATGGCTGTCGCGAACATCTTCGCCGCGCTGAACCACGGCGTCCGCACTTTCGACTCCGCCGTCGGCGGGCTCGGAGGGTGCCCCTACTCCCCGGGCGCTACCGGCAACGTCGCGACAGAAGACGTCCTATATGCGCTACGCGGGAGCCAGTATGAGGCTCCAGGCGATCTGGAGGCCATCGCAGAGGTCGGCACGTGGATCTCGCAGACGCTCAAGCGCACGAATGCCAGTCGGGTTGGGCGTGCTCTTGAGGCGCGGCGGGCGCGGGATAATCTCGAGAGGGAGCGCGAGCATGACAGAGGCTTGGCGGAGAACATCTGGTCGAAGCTATGATCACTGTGTGCGGCGCGAGAGCTCCAATCGCTAGGGGGTGGGATGTACGACTAGCAGTGAGTGTCCAAGTCGCGCCGCATCCCCTGGCCACTGATAATTTAGCCTTGCAGCGTGTAAAGTACTGCTATTGTGCGGTCATTTCCGCAGCATATCATCATAGTACGCCTCGACATTTCATCCAGGAGTGGCTTCGCAAACCTGCAGCTCTCCCCGGGTGAACTATGGCGTGCAGCGAGCTCATCCCGCGCTCCGCGCCCGAGATACCTGTCGATACCGGTACGCATGATCTCCGCTTGGACTGGGTGCGCTATCCAACAAGAGCGTGCTACGGGAGTCACGAAGCCACATCAGAGCTTAGTCAAGGCTAGGTCAAAGCTCGTCCAAGCTCCGACGCGTTATAGCCACAGAGGTCGGCCATTGTCCGCGACCCACATAAAAACCGGCCACACGCTTTGGCTAACCTTTGCCCCCGCTATTCGCTTCCCCCATCTCGCCCCTTGGACACCCCAGGCCCTCAGGATGAACCCCGCTCCCTCCAATGCCCATCCCCTCAATGGTTATTATGACCGTATTTACGCTGCTCCGCCCATCGCAGTGGCCCGCGCAGGTACAGTCCGCTTTGCTCAGCCCCACCGGCCTTATAAACTCAGCTGTGTATCTACAGCGCCAGTCCCGGACGGATACAAACCTAATGGCGTCCCTATCTATGCCCCGCGCCCCACTAGTCACAAGAAACCAGAGCTCTTGAACCCGCGCAATGCGCCGCAGCTCCCCAGTGTCGGCATACCCAGCCGCCCGCCCGAGCGCGCAAAGGACCTCGTCTGCGAGCGCAGGAGCGACGGCCGGCCGGTGGCCTTTACGGGCGAGACATACCACGTTCCGCTCCCTGCCGACGTCGACCCGAAGTGGTGGCTGCCCATCAGCGAGGGGAAGATGGGGGGCATCCCTCTATCACGCGTCGGGAAGAGTTGGACGCCCGAGATGTTGGATATGGCACGGAGCCTGATTGAGAGGTCTGTGCGCGATGCGAGCGTTGCTGTTCCTGCAGCGGGCTTGTACGTTTCCGCAGGATGGGTAAGAATGAGGTTGTCTCGGCTGTGCGCTGGCGGTGCTAACCCGTATGCGCAGCTGCCCAATCAGCCTCAGGTCCGTCCGTCCCGAACCTCTGCCACGAGGGCGGGTGTGCGCACGAACGCCGACCTCTTGGTCGAGCTGCTGCTGAAGCAAAGGGATTGGTACGATTACCTTGTGAGTCTAGCCCCAAGCCTGTGCCAGTGGTGAGGCCGTACTAATCGTCTCGCCGTGATAGTATGTGACGCCGACCCCATTGCGTGCGGGCATCGACAACGACGTTTGGAGAGCGTGGGCGAACAACCCGCGCGACGATTGTGTCCATGTCATCGCAATTCGGCGCACGCTCCCCGACCGCGACGGGAGGATGCACTACCTCCCTCAGCTGGTGCTCTGCCCCAAGGCGTAGACAGGCCCGAGGCTGCAAGAGACTCTCTCCTACCTATACACGCACGTCTTTTACATTATTACTTAGCTATTCATGTCGACCTCTTTCCTTGCACTGTGTCCCTCGTGTTTGAATACTATAGCTACTACTCTCGCTCGAATGAGGATTCTGGGTGTGTTGGCAGTTATGTATCTATCCAGCAGCGCCACCAGCCAAATATATGGTCCTGAATTCTACCGTTGCGGCATCTCACGCGAATGGAAGATGACGTTGCGAGCGTAACTTAGTGCTGCCCTGCAGCGCTGCCTAAATAGGCCAAACACTACACAGCCACATGCGGAGGAGAATGAACAAGGAGGATTCAGTCTTGTCGTGACCTGCCGCGACCGCACTCAAAGACTCACTCCGGCCAGTCACAAGGTTCGAAAGGATGTGAATGCTGAAGGACGTGTTCCATGAGGTGCTGACCAGGACTAGGAACTTAACATGCCGCTCTCACACTGCCATTTTCAAGCCTTCGAGTTCAACGTTCAACTCGCATGCGACTCGCGTGACTATGCCCTAGTTCTGCCGGTGATGGAGGCCGCAGGCTAATAAGGTGCTCTTCCTTATACTACTATGCTGCAGCTCACGAACGCTCTTCCTCAGAACTTTCGAGAGCTCGCCTCCTCAGATCACTCTACCAACTTGCTTGCGGAGAAGAGATGCGGCAATCCCGGAGACTGTCTCGGTCTTCGCGCACGGGCCGCTTGTCGACGTACTCTCGCAGGGGCCGCAAGCCTTTCAAGCTGTGCCGTACTCCAAGGTGCTCTGTACCGACCCCGCCGCTGCAGCTGCCAGCGGAGGTCTAGCATGCCGTCGCAACGGCCTACGCATATCCAGAATCGGACACGCTGGGACTAAGCTCTCCAGGTTCGCCCCCCCCCCCTCCCCCCTCCCGCTGCTTGGTCGCCGCACAAGCTTGGTGTGCCGCAGGCGCTGCTGGTGCCTGAGCGCACAGTGCCTCCCGGTCCCACCGCACGATGCGCAGGAACCTGGTCGTCCGAGGTCGGACTTGGGTCAATCCGCCATGTCAAGCACCTCCAGAGTTGGACGCGCCGTCGTCCCTGAAACAAACCCATTTGCGCGTATAAAGGGCCAAGGTGCGGAGGAATAGCCCTCAGAGTTCTCAGCAGCTCTCCGACCTCCAGTAGCTCCCCCCTCGCGCCTCCCCCACTCGCCTCCCCCCTCTCATCTTTGCGCTCGGCTCTTGACAATGGCTTCGACCGGCAACTATGCCCGCGAGGTCCAGTGGGCGCCACAGTACGTGCCTCCGGGTACGCAGCGCGCAATCGCAGCCAGTGCAGGCACTATGGTCTGCGCTCGTACTGCAGCTAACGCCGGTACTGCAGTCCACGCCAGTGCTGTAGTCAACGCCAATTATGTAGTCAACACAGGTAAGACCTGCTCTATCCGACTCTATCGAACCCGCTAGCTAAGCCCCATTCCCTAGTAATTGCTCTTGAGCCAGCGCCGACGGGCCCAAAGCCATCCAAACTGAATCGCAAGGACGCTCCAGTCTTTCCCTTACCGCCCACCAGGGATCTGTACAGTGGACACGTCCTAGAAGAGCTAGTGCGAGACAAGGCGAAGGATATCGTTGAACACTACCGCGTTAAACATGGGTTATCCTCCACGCCCCAGCACACAAGGGGGCGCTACCAGGTGCCGCTGCCCAACGACATCGACCCGGACTGGGTACTACACTTGAGCAGCCCCATCGAGATGGATGCGGTTTGCTATTACCGCGAGAACGATTACAGGCTGCGGGGGATCGCGCTCCACCTTCTGTGCGCCCACCCGGACGCGAAGGTTCGCTTCCACAAGAATGGCCAGACGCTCCACGCGTTCGGTATGGCGACCAATGTGAGTTTCAGCCCCTCCCACCCCAAGTTGCGTCGGATGCTGACAGGCGCACAGCTTCCCAACCAGCCTGACTCTAGAGACGTGGATCTCGCGGAAAAGAAGCCCCAGCCCTTGAAGCCCGAGCTCAGCTTCACGAACTGGCATGTTCTCCTGAATGTCATGAAGCGGCAGGCGGATTGGTACACATACATCGTGAGTACGCCTCCCCCTGCGTCGTCTCGTCGCATACCGCATCTGTGCTGACAAAATGCGAAGTATGAGAACCGCACCCCGCTGCGCGAATGCATCGACGACCCGGTGTGGAAGAAGTGGGCGCACTGCCCGACGGCGCGGGGAGTCTGGATCACGAGCGTCCGGCGCACCCTTCCTGACGAACGCGGTGTCGTGTACTTCTTCCCGGAGCTCGTGCTCGCTCCCCACACGTAGGACCACCGCGGTTCTGTCGCAGGCGACTTCCCTCATGGATCAAATGCGTCGCCCTCCAACGTAGTGTGTTTTCTCTCTGTTATGCGTATGTCCATTCGGTCTCGGTGTGTCGCGTTTACTTGCCCCACGTCTCCTCATGAATGCATGCCGTCATGTCATGTCAATGTATAGTCCAGTATGAATCCCGCAATCTAGTTCTCGTCCCGAGCAGTCTGTGTATTAGGCGCGCGGATCGAGCTCACGTCCTCCCATACGTGCTAGGCATGCTAACACCCGGTCGGCTGCAATACTTGTCGACGACTGAAACATAAGTAGGGGAGGCTGCCAGAGGGCCCGGGTTCACAGACGCCGACAGCCGCATGACAAGTCTACATAGGGTTGGTCCTCCAAACCTCCAAGATCAGCCAAAGGGTGAGAGCGAAGCGGGTTAGCAATGAATTACTCTAGGCGACAAGAGTGCGGGGCGATATGTGTACATGCAACGAGCATCAGTAGACGGATGTGAGGTATTGAGCAGCGCGAGCACAGCAAGCCAACAAAACCGGAGAACGATGGTACCCAACCAACCCAGGCCTGACCACATCCCGCCTACACCCCGCCGTACTTCTTCAAGAACTTGAGGTGGAAGCTCTCGAGCGCACTCACGTACTCCTCCACGCCCGGGCACAGGCACGTCAGCCGGTAGTGGTGCTCGCCGTCCTTCTGGCCGAAGCCCGAGCCGGGCACGACGCAAATCCCCGTCTCCTCGAGCAGCTGCAGCGCGTACAGCGTGTCGGGCGTCTTCCCTTGGCGCTTCGCCTCCTCGACGGCCTTGTCCGGCAACTCCAGCTTCGGGTAGAGGTAGAGCGCGCCGGGGGAGTCCACGCACGACACGCCCGGGAGCGCGTTGAGACGCGCGGCCATGAGCTGCGTACGTTGCCGGAGCGCGCCATGGATCGTATCCGTCTCGCGCTTCCACTGCTCGTACGAGGGGTCGTTCGGCCGTGGGGGGCGCACGAGGCAGTCGACGCCGATCTGGCCCGACAGCGGCGGGCACAGCGTCACGCTCGCCATCTTGTACAACTCCGCGCGCACATCGGGGGCGATATTCGTGCATTCGAAGTACCCGCCCCGCCGCCCGCACTCGCCCTTAACGCCCTTCGAGATCGAGTGGAACGAGAAAAGGGGAATAGGCGAGTCCAGCTCTCGTACGACCTGCTTGAACGAGTGGAACGGGTGCGTGTCCGGCCGGTGCAGGTTCGCCTGGTAGACCTCGTCCGCGAGCAGCACGAGCGAGTGCTTCTCACAGAGTCGTACGAGCTCCTGCATCGTGTGTTTGTCGAGGATCGCGCCCGTCGGGTTGCCCGGGTTGATCACGACGAGCGCGCGCGGGAGAACGCCGTCCTTCTCCGCCTTCGCAAGCGCCGCCTCGATCTCGTGCAGAGATGTTGACCAGCCATCGGGCTCGGAGAGGTGATACGGGAGGGCGACGCCGGAGAATTGGGCAAGAGTAGCGGTGTATAGAGGGTATTGGGGAATGGGGATGAGGATGCCGGTGACCTTGGGTGTAATCAGGGTGTTCAGGATGAGCGACACGCCGGCGGAGGCTCCCGTTGTCAAGAAGATATCCTCGGGGTCGCTCGGGTAACCGTCGCGCTCTGCAGGAATGTCAGTAAACGTGCGCATGCTTCTCACTAGCGTCGGAGAAATGTAGGGAGACCCGCGCGGAGACCCGGGGCGCTCCTCCGCAAAGCACACAGACAGACCAGGCAACTGTCAGCTGTCGCACTGCGGACACTGTGCACGTAGTCCAGGCATATACGACGTGGGTATAAGTATGGTCTGGACGCGAGAGTAGAGTGGTCCGGCCTCGAGGCAGGGAATCACGAGGATTCAATTCTGACAAATGTGGGGGCGGGGGCGTACCTTTGATGAACTGCGCGACGTGTTTCCGGATGAGCGGGACGCCTTTACTGTGAGAGTAGGCACCAATCGATCCGATCTCCTCCTGGAGCTGCTTTGCGCGATCGAGGACGTCTTGCGGCCACTTGCCCCTCACGATCTCGGCGAGCGGGGGGTACTCCATGAGCGCGGCGACCTACCGCATATATGAGCACCGCACTACCTCCGCATACAGGTAGCACACGTACCTGACGAGTGAACGTGAGGAAAGGCTGGTCAAGGCCCTTCTGCTGGGGGTTGCCGATGTTGGACGAGATGACCTTCTTGAAAGGCAGGTCGTGCTTCTCGGTCTGCAGCTTGTCGCGCAGCTCCTCGGCCTTGATGGCGAGCTCGCCGCGGACGGCGTACTGCACCTTCAGGATGGCAGGGTTGAGGTCGGCGACGGTGAGCGGGCGCATGGTTGAGCGGTAGGAGTGGGAGTAGCGGAAAGAGGAGGATGGCAGCCTGGTGAGGCGCATGACCTGCTTTTGTACTCGGCGAGACGCAGGGCTGATCATGGCGCAGCTCCGGGCCGTATGATCGTCGAGATGGTCGTCGCAGGTAGCGCGCGATTAGGCTGATCGCCGGCGAGAGCAGCGGGGGCGTCGCGCGTTTTGGGGCGTCGTCGTCGTCGTCGGCGACGAGCTCGAAGTCGGGGAAATGACTCCCGCCGCACGGATCGGGCCGTAGATCTGGGTAATGGGCGCCTGTTTACCCCAGAGTGTCCGGGGACCAGGTGCTGCCGACGGGACCCCGACGGTGATGCGAAAGCACCCGGACCCGAGCCTCGAGGCCCGAGGCCCGAGAGGTCGCCGCAGAACAGTGGCAGAACCTGCATGAGAAGAGGAACAAATATTATGCAGCTTTCATATGGTTTGTGCATGAGGATAGTATACATGGATACATAAGGCATAACGATAGCAAGCGACTGAATGTCCGGAAATGAAATGATCTCAGCACGTCACACGCATCTCGAGCTCGGGAAACCAGCGAATGCTGCCGTCCGGCGCTTTCGACTGGTATCTCCGGATCGCGACGATGTAGACGGAGTCCCAGCCGACGCGGGCACCTTTCGCCCACCAGGCGGCACTCCCGAGGAGCGGTTCAAGGTCTACTTCGTCAAAGAGCTGGAGGAGCAAGGGTCAGCGCGCTGAGTGTGGGACGCGATGGCGAAAGAGAGACGCACCGACATATCACACCAGTGCTTGAACTGCTTCTCGACCATGAGCGCAAGTATGCGCCCATGCGTAATATTCCGACCGAGAGCGTGCTTGTGAACAGCGCGTCGGTCGGCATGTGCGCCTCCCGCTTCACTCGGGAACTGCGCGCAACTCGTTAGCAAACAGGCACATCAGGAAGGAGGAATACGAGGCACGTACATATGCGCGCTCGATCCAGACGTACGGGCCGTAGCACAGATGGTCCATGGAAGCCCGGGCACCCTCCACGCCCATGAGGATGGTGGTCAGGAGCCGGAGTTGGTCGACGTCTTCACCCACGGTACAGCATTTCGACAGCTGCAGCCCGGGCTTACCGTTCACGCGCACCTCATGCCTGAAGGTAGGGTCGTTCCCAGCAGGTAGCGGAAGTCGGAACCGCGTCGCCGCAATAATCGGAGGAGGATATGGGGCATTCGCCCGCTTTGTTGGTCGCTGAAGCGCGGAGTTCGACGACGACGCGACGGGGCGGCGGACGTGGCTTGTAGACGGTGGTTCCGCGTCCTGTGCGATTGTATACAGGACAAAGTGGCTGTCCGGGGGGATCTTCACGTCTTCGTCTTCGTGCTTGATGATCGTCGCGCGGTCCCAGATCGTAACGGTGGACATCGCGTAGAGCGTGCACAAAAACAATTGAGCAAGCGTGCAAAAACAAAGACGGAGCGAAGCGTTGAGCAGGATGGCACACAATACCACGACCCCTCGTACCTGGACCCATTGCCGATTTTATACTGCCGACGTCCTGGTAAATGCGCTGCGCAGCCCGGGGCAGGATCAAAGCAGGCCACACACGGCGGTGGAAGCGTGCGTCGAGCAAGGTTGTGGCTTGCTACGATCTATGCGCGCAGCCGGTGGGGCGAGGTGAAGGCTTGGGGCGTCCCGCTTGGTGTGCGCTTTGACTTGGGACAATGGGCGTGGGCCTGGCGCGTTGGGCCGAGCGGAGTGGCTCGTGGCTTTGGCCATGGCCGCGTCCAAGTTGAGCCAACACCTAGCTCTGCGAAACCATCGGCGAGCTGACTCGTGCTGCTCTTGCACGCAAATCCCAGCGTGCGGGGCGCACTCGCTTCCGGTGTTGCGCGCATATAACGTAGCGTGCAGCGTACTGTGGGTGCACTCGTCAGTAGGGTCACGATAATATAGTGGATTGGAAGTGAACCGGCGTGAGCCCGCGATGGACGTATACATTACCGTTAATTATACGCAACAGTAATCTTCCTACTGGAGGGCATATAGGAAATAACAGTGGCGGCGGCTGCAGGAAGCAAGCGGAAATAAGCGCCAACGTACTACGTCTTATGCCCGATCCAGATCTGTGTGGCATGTGTCGGGAACCTCCACGTCCACGGCGCACGAATCCGAAACAAACCATGCATACACGCTGCAATACACGTTACCGCGGCTCGTCTACATGCGCAAGTTATCAGATCGCTGCCCGTACATAGAAGACCTTCGGATTTCATATAAATTCAGAAGCAGGCGCACGGCAAGAAGAAGCGCGGATCATTCGTACGTCTACTAGAAATAAACAACACGCGGCGCGAACCGATGCGTAAGAAAGGAGATCGTACATTGCTTGTGTTTGGTTCTTCGTGCATCGCACCTAACTGTACCGACGCGACCCGGTGCGCTGAGGCGGAAAGCCGGCACTGGAACTGGTAGGATCGAAGCCGCTATGACTGCCGCCAAACGGCGCGCGCGGCGGGGAGACTGAGACACCGCCACCGGAGGCGGAGGGACGCGTCGATAGGTTGCCCATGGAGGCACAGCAGGACTGGACGCTCGAGCTATGGCCGGGGCTCGTGGCTTGAAGCGGATCGACGTTGTCGCTGAAGGGCATAGGCGAGGAGGAAGATGAGGAAGGATTGGGGGACGACTTGGAGGACGAGAGCGACGAGGCCCGGCTGAGCGTCTCCCTCGGGACCGCGAGGAGCTGCGATGTCCACGAGCCATCCGGGAACTGTCCGCTGTCGGCCTGAGAGACGCCACCTATACTGGGAGGAGGGGCGAACTGCGACTGGTGTCCCGAGGAGGCGCTATCCGGGCGGTCTCCGTGGCTTCCGCCGCCGCAACAGGGCGCCCGCTCTCCGGAAGTCGCGAACGTGAGCGTACGCCCGGACGAGGAGTCGTGGTCGCAGCCGTCACACGAGCAACCCTGACAGCATCCGCAGCAGTCGGCGGGACACTGGCACATGCCGGCGGGGCACTGACAGCGGCCACCGCAGCACTCGGACTCCATAGGAGGAGGGAGGGGAGGCATGGCTGGGACGGCATGTGGATCGTTCCAATTCCGGTACGTGTTCGCAGAAGAGCGGTCGTATTGCATGCCCGGCTGGGATGGGTCGAGAGGGGAGAAGGCGGGGTTGGAGCTACCCGAAGCGGCCGCGAACTCGGGCATGGAAGACATCTGACGGAGCCATTGGTCGACGTCTTGCGCCTGGGCGGGGTCGTACAGCGCCGAGGTGACCTCGGAGGAGAGCGCGGTGAGGGCGACGATGTTGCATTCCAGGCACGCCGTACAGCTATTTGGGCTGACGCAGGACGCAGCGGGGTCGGCATTGGGGCCATTGTGCTCGAGACACCCGGGACAAGCGCAAGAGGACCCGCAGTTGCATAAGGGAGGCGGATCGGGCGAGGTCGGGAACATCCTGTAAGAGTCACTATCCTGCCATGCGCCAAACGACGACGGGCTATTCGCAGACATATTCGTTGCGGGGTCCTGGCCGTCGGATTGAGGATAGTGGACGGGGGGATAGGTCGCTGATGGTTGAAGTTGTTGTGGATACGGCACTTCCGAGCCATGGGCGTACTCATAGGCCCGACCGTAAGGGCTGTAGAAGGACTGTCCGTGACTGGGAGAGCGACCGCGAAGAGGCGCCACGGGAGGGGTTATATGCGCGGCGCGAGATGGAGAGATGGGGCGCTCGACAGGGGGTTTGGGAAGGACGGGTCGGTTATTACCACTGTGCGCGTGTATCACGAGCGCGGCAGGCTGTGAGATGACCTCGCCCGATGACGCCGACGTCGGTCGCACATCAGACCCTCGGCGCGCCGCGGGTCGGACGGCGCGCTTTGCACTGGTCCGAGGGGTCCAGCAGTTGCAGGAGGCATCGTCCTTGCATGCACAAGCACGGGCTACAAGGTTGCGACTGAGACTTCTGGTAATCTAGAGATGACCGCATATAGTCACGTACCACCTTGATCCGAGTCGGACCCTTCAGAAAGCGGCCTAGTTGCGACCGACGTTTCTAGCAGCCCTTCGGGCAGACCGCTAGGAAACGCGGCGCGGGCCGGAACCATGGATCCACCTAAGAATCAAGAGAGCGAACGGGCCTTATCGGTCAGACAAAACTGAGGTCTTCTCGTTGCACGGTGGTTTAACACACCTTGCCCTGGGGGACCTGGCGCCGAGCCCAACGCCACTGGACCAGGGTCCTTGCTCTCACAAACGCACTTGACGTGGATTTGGCGCGTTTTACGAAGCTCGCGACAGTGTTCACATTGGGTGACGGGACGGCCTTTCTTTTTGATCTCAAACAAGGGCCGGTCTGTGTGCTTGCACGACGAGGAGCGGTGACCCTTGATGCAAGTCTCGCTTGACTGGAGTCAATGGGGGCAGGGGCGCATACGAGCTGTATCACCGTACCAAGCGTATTTCTTGTCGCCGACTAGAACCTACGGGATGCGCATGGTTAGCTCGCCCTCCGCAGCCTGGGACTGATACTTACCATTGCGGTCAATCAAAGGGAGATAGGAAATTATGATGCGTAACGCCTCGGACGGTGTTGCTACGTCCGCGACGCTAAAGCGTGCGTTATTGAGAGACGAAAACCGCTGTCAGTGAGGGCTGCTGGGCGACGAGCACTGGCATGGGCACCGATGAGAGAAAGAGGGGAGGGGACTGAAAAGGCCGGCGTCTCGCCCAGTCTCACTTATATAGGATCTTCCGCGCCACCGCTTGCAAATAGCAGCAAAGTCGGGAGACCGGACCGTGTTACGGCGTCACAGCACACGCTTCGACTGGCGCTTATTCGGGCGCTTAGCAGTGTAAGTAGGTTCACAAGTCGCGAAATTCACGCTCGGGGCAGGTACCGAGGCGTGTATCAGAAAGAAGCGGGCGGAACACCGAGCAGGCCAGAAATACGATATCATGCACCTCTGCAGACATGGTCCTGTGCAGCCATCCCGGCATCGGGCGAGAAGATCCGCTATCGTCCCCGGAGGGACCCCTTCTCTGCGCCAACGGGTCGACAGTGCAATGGCAGCGCGGGAGCCGCGTGCACCGATGGAGGTCCTTTTGCCATAGAGCGACGGACGAATCTGTGAGATCTATCGACGCGTGGCGGGCTTCTAGTAAACCCCGGGCGCAGCGGGGATTCGGGAAGTCTCTTCTCGCACCGCATACGCGAACTCTCCGCCCCCGAGAGAAGGCTGATCCACGAGGCCGCCCTTGTACGCAGGAGCATTCAGTGAAAGGGCAGGGCGTGTGCCCCACCGATCGACTTTGCCACACGGTGCCATATCTCAACCGGCGGGGCACTGCACTCTTCCGTCATCGAGCTCATCGACGCACGCGCAGCAGATAGCACGGACCGACTCCGCTGAGTGGGTGTGAGGCAAACGCAGATACGATCAGCGTTCCCCGTCGCAGAAAGAGACGTTTGGTGCCAGAATTCGACGGGTATCTCGATCCGCTGGGTGCGTAGCTCCGGACACTGTGACGTGAGTGTCGACCTAGTGATCCAAGCCCGCCAATGGAGGGCGGGCCGATAGAAGTACAGGCGGTTGTGGGCTCGCCACCCGATCACTTCTGGAGCCGGAGAGCGGTGCGGTTTAGTATGTCCAGAGTAGTCGGCATGTACAGAGCGGTCGACATGTCCAGAGTAGTCGACCCGTTCTATCCAGAGACTACGCTGACGGTTTCAACCGGCACCTCCCCCAGTGAGAATAGGACTCATCATATAGAGTGTGGCTGGTACAGTTTACACCTCGCGACATCATGACATTGAGAAGGAAGGCATCGCGGGATGCCTGGGCACCGGGCGGGGTCCGACTCAGACTAAGTGTCTGCAGTGGCGGCACCACGTAACCGAGGGTTAAACCGCTGCGCGTGCGGTATCAAAGATTTAAAACAGGCACTTAGCTACGTGTGTTAGACATACCATATATACCGCATATTCGCAAGAGCGACTTCTCTATGCGGCTCTAGTACTTAGTGGTGGTGGAAGCAGAACCAATTTGACGCCCGTGAAGATGCTTGGGCGCCTACCGCGCGGCGCGTATGTCACGTGCCTTGCTAGAAAACTTGGAGGAACTTGCGCCGCCGCCAAGGCTCAGCGACCGCCCACCACTCTCTTCTCGGTCTGCGCTCCCTGGTGTCACTCTGTCCAGTCTGGTATAGCGGGGCGCCATGCCAGATTCATTCTTTGCCTCGTCGAAAAACAAGAAGAGAAAGCGGTCGACGACTCGCGACGATGGCCCCTCCACCTCGAAGAAGGTCGCGCGCGGCGTGAAGGGCAAGGGCGGGAAGCCCCGCAAGCCGGAGCCTGCGACGAAGAAGCGGAAAGCTGCGGACGAGGAGCTCTCGGACGAGACTCAGGACGACGATGACCGCGAGGGCATTGACGAGATGGACTTGCGCGCCCCGGACGTGGACCCGAACGCGTACGAGAGCGGCGAGGAGGACGAGGACGAAACGCCCGCGGAGAAGCGACTCCGGCTCGCGAGGTTGTACCTGGACAGCGTGAAGCAGGGAATTGCATTAGGTACGTTCGCAGTCGGCTAATTCGCAGCGTTGACTAATGCGGAGTAGCGGACGGCGAGTTCGACGCAGCGGAGATCGACCGCGAGCTCATCTCGGCGCGGCTCAAGCAAGATGTTATGGAGCACTCGGGGAAGATGCACCTGTTCGTGGCGGATACGGTGAGTCCGACGCCATGCCGCGAATGCAGGATAGTCATGCTAAACTTGTGGTAGTACGACCTTACACAACCTCCCTCCCTCCGCACGAAGCGCGGTCACCGCTTCTCCGTAACCGCTGCCGTCGCCTCCTCTGACGGACGGTGGCTGTACTCCTCCGGTAAGGAAGGGTCTATCATCAAGTGGGACATGCACACCGGGCGGCAAACGCACACGTTCCACAAGTGCCGCGTCGACAAGGGGAAGGGCAAGTCTCGAGAACCCGTTGATGCGAACGGGCACACGGACGAGATCTGGACCCTAGCTGTCAGTCCCGACGGGAAATACCTCGCGAGCGGCGGAAAGGACAAGCGGGTCGGGGTCTGGGACGTGGAGAAAAATGAGTGGGTGAAGGGGTTCGGTGGGCACCGCGACTGCATATCCGTACGTGCGCCCCTCTGGATAGCCAGAAAAGCTCACTGAATTGGTCGCAGGCACTCGCGTTCCGCAAAGCGAATCCATCTCTACAGACACCAACACAGCTATACTCCGGGTCGTATGACCGGACGCTCAAGCTATTTGACCTGTCCACGATGGGCTACGTCGAGACGCTGTTCGGCCACCAGGCGCCTATCCTTGCCCTTGACGCGCTCCTCGCGGAGACTGCCGTCAGCGCAGGCGGCCGCGACAAGACGGTGCGGTTCTGGAAGATACCGGAGGAGACGCAACTGGTTCTTCGGGGTGGAGGCGGCAGTAAGTGGTACGACGACTTCGACGGGATGGACGAGGACGTCGCCACGAGACGAAAACAAGAAGGGGCAAAATCAGAGAGCTTCGTCGAGGGAAGTATCGAGTGCGTCGCGATGATCGACGAGAGCACTTTCGTCAGCGGCGGCGACAGCGGGTACGTTTGCCGTCAACCACCAGATATACGACTGCTGAAGTCTTCTCTGCACAGTTCGATCAGCTTATGGTCGACGCAGAAGAAAAAGCCGCTCTTTACTCAGGCAATCGCGCACGGGATGGACCTCTCGCACGTGGAGACGGAGGACGTGGCGGCGGTCCGGAAACCGCGCTGGGTGACCGCGCTGGCCTGCCTGCGCTACTCCGACCTCTTCGCATCCGGTGCGTCTTCCGCGTTCTCGAAGCGACGCACGCGCGCTGACCACTTGGCACGGCATCTAGGTTCATGGGACGGCGAAGTCCGCCTGTGGAAGCTCGACGCGAAGCTGAAGTCCTTCGCGCCCGTCGGGACGGTCGCCGTCCGCGGCGTCGTGAACTCGCTGCAGTTCCTGACGCCTCCGAAGGACTTCGCGAGCAGCGCCGCGTGGGCCGCGCCGGCCCCTCCGGCCGAGGGCGAGGGCGAAGGCGAGGCACCGGCGCGGGGGAAGCGCGGCGGGACGCCGGTCCTGCTCGTCGCGGGAGTAGGGCAGGAGACGCGGTTCGGGCGGTGGGTGACGCAGAAGGGCGAGGGCTGTGTGAACGGCGCGGTTGTGTTCGCGCTGCATCCTCGGACATAGTGTGTATACGGTGGCTGTGCTTTGTGATGCTTTGGCTACAAGTCGGCGAACGTGATGATGCATCGGGCCGCGCTCTCTAACCGTCGTTGGTCTGAAGCTTCGTAGCGATCTTGAGGACCTTCGGGACCTTTTCTGTGCTGCCTTGCGAGAATTGTCACTCAGCTGTCGAGCATCTACAGTGACCTCTCCGCCGACGTGGAGCCACCCGCGAAATATGGCGTTCACTCCAGTGATAGCACTGGCACTCATGGAGGGACGTGGGGCTTGGGCCAGACGTGCGCCCCTCCCTCGTAGACTTCTCAGGATCAGGCCAAAAAGTCGGGATTCACACTGGATTAAGGTTGACACGACGATACTATTCATCAGGGGACATCAGGTACACTTTGAAGCGGAGGGGAAGTACGCATAGGGAAGGGAAAAGATTACAGTACTGCAGGGCGGGGCATTTGATCCGTAGGGATCTACCGGCGGCAGATGGCGGCCCTACGTGTGGGGAGCGAGGCGCAACTCTGGGAAGAAGCACACGCGGCCGTACTCGTCAGGCAGAGTACGCCGGATGCCAACAATGAACACGCCGAGCGCCGTCGGACAGTCCGCCCACTTCTGCCACACCGGGTCGTCGATGCCCTCGCGCAGTAGGGTCTCGTTCTTGTACTTTGCAAGGCTGTCAGCATACATGCGGCGCGGGGCAAGGCGGCGCAGTAGGGGGACTCACGATGTACTCGTACCACTCGTTCTGCCGCTTCATGATGTTGAGGAGAAGGTCTACGTTCGTGAAGTACAGCGTAGGCTCGACCGCCCTGGGCCTCGGCCCGGACAGCTTCCCAACCTGGTTTGGCAGCTGCGCGCGTGTCAGCACCGCTATCCAACGCGCAAGAGGGACGGCATCTGGAGACTCACAAGAGTTGCGGCGCCAAACGTGTACTGCGTGCCTTCGTGAAAGGACACCTTCTCATCATGCAGATGCGGCGGCAGATGGTCCTTCGCGAGTATCTGCAGAGCGAAAGGGGCCCGGCCCGGCGGGGGAACGTTCCGGATGGCTTGCAAGTCCAGGCGGGACGACAGGCGCAGCTTCCACTTCTTGTCGAAGACCGGGGGGAGTGGTACGCGGTAGCGCTCCTGTGTGTACACGGTGTTGGGCGCAAAGCCGGGGTTGACGCTGTAGCGTTTGAGAACGTCTTCTGCCTTCTCCATCATCGGCACTTGGGGTACGGGACGGTGGTGATGGGTGGGTGGTGGCACTGGGAGATGCGCCGGATGCTGAACGGGCTGAGCTTCGGGTGCCAGTGGCGCGCGGCCCTGCGGGGGTGCAGGATGCTGAACGGGCAGAGCTTCGGGTGCCACTGGCAGTGGCGCGCGGCCCTGCGGAGGTGCAGGAACGACTGGGATAGGAAGTCAGTTATCAGATTCGGCAGAGCGGCCCGGGTGGGCGTAGGCCTTACATGCGAAGGCTCCGGTCAAGCGCGGCGCACTCTGTGGCACGTAGTTTGCCGATGTGCCCTGGCGAGAATAGTTGCTGCTTGAAGCCATCTCGCGAGACGGGTTGAAGATGAGAGGGGGACGGAAGGGAGAAGCGTGAGGTGCTGGTACTGGAGGTAGGAGAGCTGCTGTGAACTCTGAGGGATGTCCCACCACACCTCGATCTTTTGTACCTGTGCGGGAGCCGTGCTAGGGGGTGACGCCGCGTCCAGCTCTGAGGGTGCTTGACGTTGAAAATTGGCCCAAGCCCGACCTTGGATGACGGCCTCCTGCACATTGTGCAATGGGTCCAAGAGGTGCCCCGTACCTCGCCCCTAACATCTATTAGGGGGACCCACCAAAATGGTGGAAGTGGAAGTCCGCTCCGATGAGTCGGAGTTCCACTCGCCCGACAAGTTCCACTTCCACTCGCCGGCTCAGTTCCATTTGGGGAGTGCGCAAGGGGGCGCAGAGCTGGGACGATGTGACTAGCACACCTGGGGACGGCGCGAGGGTGTGGCTTAGGAGACTCTGTTGCAGGGAGAGCGGCTCAGCTTAAAGCTTGCGCGCTAGCCACCCTCGGCAGGCGATCTTGTCAACCCATTCCAGGGCGTTGCAGCCTCCCTAACTCGGGGTTACCGCCGTCGGCGCTGTTGAAGACTCTTAGAAGCCCTTTGAAGTTTATGCCAATGGGGGTCGGGCAGAAATTCGGGCAGAAGCTCAGGCAGCGAGTGGCGAGGTAGCGGCGGATGTGATGAGAGGAGGGCATGACTCGCGCGGCCACAGTGAACGCGAACGCGTCCACGCGCGAGTCACGCTGAAAGATGAGCGAGTGGAAGTGGAAGTGGCCTATTAGTGGCCCGCCTTGACACAAGCTCCCACTTCCACTAGCCCACTTCCACTTCCATTCGCCGAGTTCCACTTCCACTACTTTGATATATACTCATCTATTAGTGGCCATTGAAACGCACCGTGCCTGGAGAGTGACCAGGCCGCGGGACACAATGGCTTGGAGTACCGCAGTGTCCCGGCGCGCCCTTTGGACATGCGACGGCCGGCATTGCGAGGGTACTTCAAGCCTTCGCTGGCACTCAAAGCGGCGCCGCGGCGCCAGCACCGTGCGGAGTCGCCTTGAGTTTGAGATCTTGAGATCCAGTACCGCTTTGAACGCTTGCGGTCCATGCGTTAGCGCGTCGCCGAACGGCCCATGAACGAGGAGAAAGCCATATCCCTGCCAGACGGTATGGGGCTTTCTCTTCTTGAGTGAGTTATTGGTGGAGACGTGTGTATTATTATGTTCTATATATAGGAGTGAGCGGCACCGAATTTGTGAAACTGGTGGGCGTACGTCGCATAGGTTTGCGCTTCTGTACGGCCCGAAGCTGATGAGTACTGGCTGACTGGGGACGTCGATTCAACGTAGCACAGACATCTTTGACGTGCTAAGTTCCTTGTACTCTTTGGGAAGCACAGAGAGAAGTACACCAAGAAAGTTATATGCATCCTGGCAGAAGCATGAAGGATAATGGAAGTTGTGTTAGGACCGTCATGACGGTCCTAACACAACTTTACCGAATCGTCTTTTTGGGCAGCAAAATGCATGTGGCTGTGCCGCGCGCTAGCGTCGCAAGTGCGCGCCTTCAAGTTCGCGACTTGCCTTAGACTTCTACTTCCATCACCCGCCGTGTCTTCCGCACCCCCTTTGGAGCCGCACAAATACTCTGAAGGACTAGAGACAACTGGAATGCGGCAAACGCTGAAAGGATGCTTCGCGTGCTGCGTTATAGGCACCGGGCCGGCACGCCTGGCAGAGTCAGTAAATGTATGCGCTCAATTCGTCGTCGCGCTCATGCCCGGGGTTCAACGTTCAATATTCAATGATAGAGAAGAGAATCATGGCTAGGGTCGGCGTCGGATTCTTAGGCCGATACGATGCATTTAGGGGCGCTAGCTAAGTGGCAGATGCGTCTTCTATCTCGTCATGAAGGACAGCCTGCGTCGCTGCTATCCGGTTCTCGTGACGCTGACCTCACCTCCCTCTATTTTAGGCGCGTAACGGGTCTACTGCGCAGCCTGAGCCTGATGCCGACGCCCAAGAGCGGTATTTTTCCCTCTGCAGCCTCATGCACATCGCGGCTATGTGTGTGGAGCATTGCGGCAACTAGCGATGGGGCATGTTCCCTGAGATCGAGCTTAGGAGGCTCAAACTAACCAGAAGTTCGGCCTCGCACTGAAGTCGCGGTATGTCTTCCGAATGTCTATAGAGGTGCGGCGCGCGCATGTGTCAGTCCCGTTACCTTGTTTATGGAACTTACTTCATGCTATTCAATATGTTGTGAAGAGCTTTTGCTGCTCCGCCACCTGCTAGTAGGCGTTCTAGTATGAGCGGACGATCCGGAACGCTTCGCGCTCCTTGCTAATATATGCAGTTCCCCTCGTATCGTTCCGTGCTCCAAATCATCATCCTCCCGCTTACTTCCTGAGACGTCCGTCTCCTTCCAACATATGATACCATCCCTTCCAGCCAGCGCTATGACATGCCGCTACTTTTGTGCCCCAAGGGTCTACAGAACTTGAATGCCAGTGGCTCAACGCGAACCTCATGCAAGATTTCGCGGCTCTTGAGGCACGAGGCGTCGGCGTCGGCAATTCAATGGCACAGCTGCAGATCCCTTTGAAGGCATTGGCGAACTCAGCCGCGAGGGCCGCGCTCGACCTTCTCTGCCCCATGGGAGCAGTGCGAGGGAGCGCGCTTGCCAGAGGGAAGCAGAGGGCTACCACGGACCCAATTCTCGAAGGGGTGGGGAGCGGCTCCGGCGAGGCTTCCTACTAAGAACTCACGCGTTTGCGTAATGTGCATATTGTCCATAAATCCTGACCTATCCTACTACATGACTGAGAGCTGATACATGGGGTGGAGCATACGACTATTCTACGCAAACCTAGAAGGGGGTCCAAGCCTGTCTCAATCGAAACGTACCTCAAGCTCCGGGAACCAGCGGAAGCCCCCTTGAGAGGCTGGGACGCTATGCATCGCAACGACATAGAGGAACTCGAAGTAGACGTTGACGTCGCAGACTCCGCATGGGGCTGCGGTGGCGCGGCCGACAATCTCTTCTGCCCTCGCAGGGGCCTTCTGTACTCGCGCACGCAGCGTTAGCAGACTTGACAGCACATGATGCACGAAGCGGACTACTCACGATGCGTTTGAAGTCCTTGATCCACGCGTCGTACTGCTTGCGCACAGCGTGGCTGATCAGATGCGCGAGGGTGAAGCTCGCCGCTTTGTCGCCGTCCACCTTCGTCTTCTGGTAGCTCGGATTCAAGTTCTTTGACCTCTCGAATGCGAACTGCCCGGCGCCACCGAGGGTGTCAGTACGCTCACACACTGACGGTGGGATCGACTCACGAAGGCCCGGTGCACGCCGACGCCCCCATCGCTTACGAGACTGCTGAGGCAGCGCGCGGCGCCGTCGACCTCGCGCAGAATCACCTCATTCGGCATCTGCTTGGAGATGTAGAGGCAATTGACGATGCGCAGTCCCTTCACGCCCCGGATAGAGACAGGGAACTGCTCATCTTCACCCGTGCGAATGCCTGGCGGGAGAGGTACCTGGAGGGTGATCCCGGAGAGTGACTGCGACAGCCCACGGACCAGGAGCGGGCATGGGGCCTCTTCGACGGGCAGTTGGCGGGGAGGGGCCGCGAAGGATGCCTTGCGTGGGCTGAGCACGGGGCCGCCGCTGGGGCCCGTCATGGACGCCCTGCGCGTGCTTGTCACGGACGGCTTGCGATGGTGGGCCAAGACGGAGGCCTTGCGCGGGGGAGGGCTCGTCTGTTCGCGCTTGACCTCCACGATCGTGATCGCGATGGGAGGCGGAAGCTGGGCAGGGGCCGTGTTGTTATACACGAAGGCTGCATCCGGAAGAGACCTGTGGACCGGCGGCTCGGGACGAGGGGCGGGCACCTCGACACGAGCTCTCGTCGGCGGGGCGCTGTGGTGAACCGCGGGTGATGGCGTGCTGGGGTGCGGGGAGGTCACCGTCGTCGCGGACTTGTGCACCGCCGGGAGAGCGGGAGGAGCGACGACCTGGGGGCGAGGCACGGTGACGGGCGCACTGCGGTGGACGGGGGCTACATTACCATGGCCTCTATCTCCCGGAAGAGTGGTTGCATGGGTGCGATGGTCGGGTACTCGTCGGGGCATAGGCAGAAGTGGAGTGAAATTCACTCCCATTGACTTACGGGGCGTGGTGTACCATGGCACCTCTTTCACAAGGACGTTAGAAAGGCCCGGATGCTTTGCGAATCAACTCACGACTCGGGGGTGCAGGCGGCGGCGCCAAGTTCGGCGGCTTCGAAGGGGCCTGCCGGGAGGCCCCTTGCCATGGGACAGCAGGCCCGGCGGGGACTGGAGGGTTCGGGTGAGACGATGTACGAGAGGTCATCCCTGATACTCTGGTCAATGGGGGTTGAGGTGGATTGTTGCATCTCTCGGGACCCCCTGAGCGACCTTTTGTAGGGCAGGGCGTAGCCGACGCTTGGCTAGCATTAGCCAAAGCGCCCCAGCTTGGGAAGTGCCCGCCCGCGCAAATCCAAACGCAGGCATCAATAGGGCGGGCGAGGGGCCAAAGCTGGCGGGTAAGTGTTTGAGCGAGGCCGACTAAGCGCGGGACGGGGGGGAGGACAATGGGACAAATGACCGCATTAGCGCGGGGCTTGAATTAAGGGTCTAGTATACGGCATACGGGCAGGCGGAAATTTTTCATAGTGGAGCGCATACTCACGGTGGGAGCGAGAAACAGAAAGATTAGAGACGGACCTCAAGCTCAGGGAAGTAGCACCAGACGTTCTGCTTGTCGGACTTGCGACGCCGGATGGCGACGATGTAAATCTTGCTCAAGGGCACGAACTTGTTGCCCGGAGGCACAACACTCGGGCCAACAAGGGCCTGCAGGTCCACATGACCACGATCAGCCTGGTAAAAGATGCGTGAGTCGGGCGCAAATATTTGGACGCGCTGAGATAAGGAGTACGCACGACACTTCGCCAGTGCTTGTACTGCTTTTGCGCGAGTAAGGCCAGAAGGTGACCGATCGTGGATCTGCCCAGGACGTCCACAGACTTGAGCTCGAAGATGCCAGTCGTTTTGTCGGTAGTGAACTGTGGGGATGAAGCGGTGAGCTGCGGATCGACGTTGCATTCGGCGCACAGTCGCACTCACGTATGCCCGTTGCACGCAGATGGTCCCGTCGAGGAAGTAGTGAGAAATGTCGTACCGCGCCTTATCGACGTTCTGAGCGACGCCGCTGTCCAACGTCCCTCCGCCCAGGAGGCCGTCGTAAGCGAGGCTGATCCCACGTTCCCCGTTGACGTCTATGGGCCACGCCTGGAAGCTCTTGTCAATATCCCGCGGGAGAGGGATCTTATAGCTCGGCAGCAGGGTCACTGTCGTGGATATGGGGGGATTGCGATGGCGCCCACTGCGGCGCGCGGACTCCGGGGGACTGGGAAGTGTGCGCGCCGGTGGCGTCAGGGAGTTTTGTGCAGGGGTCCCGCCCCTGGTAGAAGTGCCGGGAGTATGCGAGCACGCGGGTTCGGCGCTGCTCTGTCGCGAAGGACCTCTGGCCGGGGAGGCTTCCGCGCGAAGCTGCGTGAGGGCCGGGGAAACGTGAGCATTGGGGGGTGGCTGGTCCGGCACAGGGCCCACAACGGGTGTCAGGAGCTGGACACCTGGCGTAACCGATCTACGGTAGGTATCCATGGCCCACATAACATCGTGCGGCCCGGCTGTAGGACAGACTTAGTGGGGCAGGTATATGGTGCATAGTATACAAGACCCGACTCACGCGTGCCTGTGTAGCCGGATTTTTGCTCAATATGCTTCATTCGCTGATTGAATCGCGCGTAGAACTGTGCGGAGCCGGAAGGTGCGGATTCGGACATGATGTTGCTGAGGGGTAGCAAGAGTTTGACGGGGCGTTGAGGACACTGGAGGGAGGGAGGGAGGCATGCGGGGGTTCTTATATGAGCTCGGAGAGATTGCTTTGGCAAGGCCAGTACCGAAGCTTGGAGGCGTGCATAGCGTGCGTAGCCAAGTCGTGCGCTTGGTGAAATAGCAGGTCCAAGGAAAGACAGCTTCGGGATGAGCGGGTCTTGGGCACGGTCGCCGT
This sequence comes from Trametes villosa, assembly GCA_002964805.2. Taxonomy (NCBI): domain Eukaryota; kingdom Fungi; phylum Basidiomycota; class Agaricomycetes; order Polyporales; family Polyporaceae; genus Trametes; species Trametes villosa. The sequence goes on from PUDQ02000003.1 coordinate 2,465,182, forward strand.
GGGGCCAGCAAGTCCCAGCACCATTCAAAGAGTCCCGGGCTCGTTTTAACGGCAGCTCCAATGAGAAGGGAAGTGGGAGTGAAAGGTCTTGAGTTGAAGTGGAACTGCGACGCGCCGGCGCGCATTTCCACTGCCGCTATTTTGGCGAGACCTGCAAAATTCAATATCTTGATTAATGGCGTCATGGCTCAAGCGTGGTAATCGTTAGCATAGATACACTATAAATTATCCATGCGCTGGCTTGACAGTGCGCATGGCCCCAGCGTACAGGGGCCCTGACAACACAATTGTTAAGACCGGATCCGTATGGGCCCTGGCACGCGGTGCTGTAGAAACCGGAAGCTTCGCACCTATCGGGGTACAGAGACGCATTGCATAACACATCCACTCAAAAAGAGTAAGTCAAAGCTTACGCTGGAGAGAGGATGGTGTCAGCTGCTTAAATACCTGAGTCGGCGTGCCAGCGGGGGTCGGAGTCCGGACTCACCTCTATGATCTCGCGCATGCAGTCGGTACGGCTGTTGAGGTGCCCCTTCAAAGTGAGCACGTCTTTTCTAGAAAGCACATAGTTTACGACGCTGAACAAGATGATTTGGAGATGGTGACGAGGTGGTCCGGAGCCGGCTCTGAGCTCAACGTGGGCGGCGGCGACGACGACGACGCCGAGATAGGCGCCCAAACCAAAGGCAAATATTCACGAGCCAATCACAGACGATCCTGTGCACCGCCACGAATGCTACCCTCAAGCTTCCTACTAGTACATGAAGTTTGCGTCTTCGAGAACCAGTTCCCTCCCTCTCACTCGCTCACTACCGCTAACGTAAGCTACAGGTTGCCTAGGATGCTGTGATCTGGAAACGCTATTGCTCCGCACTGACTTCAATGGGGTATCAGGCGCTCTGCGCATATTCGCGAGCTCCCTTGCCACCGTGACATCGGTTAGTCGCGGCAGTGGTAGCGTGTTCCCCCGCCGCCGATGTCTATACTTCACAAGTGCTTTCAAGCTGGATACCACCTCCAGGGAGTCCACGCATCTGGATGGAAGATATAAATGCATGCATACGGTCTAATAAAGTACGTGATCTCGCGACTGTCATACATATCGCAACAACATGATGCTCAAGGCAGTCGTATCTCGAGCTCCGGGAAGTAGTACAACTCCCCGTCCTTCTGCCTGCGGCGTCGGATGGCGATGATGTATAGCCAATGGAAGGGCACCATGGTGTCACCCAGCGCGACTACGTCGTTGCTTCCGCGAACGATCGACTGCATTTTCAAGGTACAGTTGGGGTTGCCGTTGGCCTAAACAAGCAGTCGACGCACGTCAGCAGCCGCGCAATGATATCTTTCGAACGCAGTCTCCATCCAGCTTACCTTAGCTGCCCAATGTTTTTTCTGCTTCCGCACTAGGGCGGTCAGAAGGTGACCGAGCGTGAAGCCGGTGGAGGGGTCCTTGGCGGTCCATGACTGTAACTGAGGTGGGGCCTTGATCAACTCGGACGAGAACTGTCGGCGATACCAGGAGTTGGTCAGCACGCGTTGGGGCGACACAAGCAATAACGGAACCCACGAAACCCCTGTGCACACGCAACTGCACATTCGGCGGGAAGTTGCAGTCCATAGGGCGTGCCGCGCCGTCTACGGACGTCGCGATGGTATAGTTCAATGGACCCATGGCCGTCGCATTATCGTAGGGCATTTGCATCCCCAGCACACCACCAACACTGATCTTGATCCCGGGGCTCGGATCCGTGTCCGGCGGGATGGGCACGGCGAAGCGCTTGATAGAACGGTGGGGAAGATGGACCCGAGGTACGAGTGGATCCATCCCGTGGCAGACGCAGTTCAGGTCTTGTTGACCTTGCATGTATACTTCTCGCAGGTCAATCTCTTTTTCTTCCTCCTTCACGAAGACCTCTTGCGTTTCGGTGGTGCGCCGAGGGTCGTAGCTCGAACGCGATGCTGATGCGAGGGCCCATGTCGGCGTTGCAACAACACAGGCGCGGATTACAACTCACCAGAGGTATCGGCAGGCTGGGCCTGGGAGTACGCGCTGTGGGAGATGTTCACGGCGCGTCCGCTACGGCCTGACATCTCGGGGAATGTTGAATCGGTATGGGGAGGCGAGGTGGCCCCGGGGTCATTCTTATTCTGTCTGTGTGGAGGCCGTAGCGCAACTCTGGCTTGGTGTGTTTCCTTTACTTGCGTTCAATGCGACGACAGCTGATTGAGAATGTTAGCTGCGGCAGCCATGGCGAGGGGAGGGAGCTAAGCGCATCTGTCACTGTCCTCCGTAGCTGAAGCGCCAGCGCCGCGACTCGCAGTCGTCGCTCCTCTGTCTTGCCGGCACAGTAGATGCGCCATGTGCAGCTCTGTGCTCGCGTATGTTGCGCGCGAAGGGCAGCAGCCGCCCAGTAATGCTTGGAGAGTCATCGCGAGGGTATGGTCACTGGAGGAAGCGGCGGCGGAGCGGGGCTGCGGCGAGTCGCATCATACTGGGCAGCCAAAGCAGCGCGCTTCGTTCTAGAGAAGAAGCAACCCCGTGCCTTAAAGCTTTGTGTACGTCGCGGCTGCGGAGCGGCTAGATGGGCGGCAGCGATGAGCTGTCGTGAAGTTAGCAGTGGGACGGGCACTGTTATGGTGCACCTTGTACTCTCGCCCCGTCATCAGCTTACTTCGACTTCTGACAAGACAGAAGCTGGCGATAGCGTGATTGAACACGAAGATAGAGTCGTTGTTATATAGACAACTATGCTACAGTACTAGTATATTTCTAAGCTACACGCGAGACCGCCAGGCCAGTACCCTACAGACGAATCTCCACTTCCGGGAAGTAGTGGTAAGCGTGATATCTGTCGGTGAGGCGGCGGATGGCAACGAGATATATGTTGTCCCACGTCACCATTGTGCCCGAGTTAGGCATAAGGTCCTCGCCGACGAGATCCTGGAGGTCCTTTCCGCTGTAAGAACCCTTGAACTGTTGCAGGGGGCGGTAAGCGTCGAGCATGGCAGAAGGTGCTAGGAGAGACCCACCGCCGACGTATGCCAGCATTTGTACTGTTTCTCGACCATCATCGTGAGCAGACGGCCGAACGTGAAGCGCGCGCGCGGCTTCTTGTGCGAGCTCGAGTTGAAGACGCACATTGTGCGGGAGTCGCAATCGAACTACAGTGGAAGCACCCCATGTAAGCCCCACGGACACGCATCAAGATATGAAAGTGAGAAGGGAAGACGCACCAGTCCCCGGTGTACGAAGATATCAGCTCCCTTGAAGGCGTAGTCGATGTTGATGTATGCACCCTCGACGTTCTTGAAGATGTACCTGTTCTCCACCGAGCGCCGAATGTTGACGCAGCGCGAGCACTGCAACCCGAGCGAACCCCAAACGATAATCGGGACTGAGAACGCGTCCGTGTCCGGGGGCACCACGATGCGGAAACATTTGTCTGCGTCGGGCGCACGGAGCAGTGGCGCGTACGTGATGCCGCCCCAGAATCCGAGTTCAAGTCGCTGCTCTTCTAGCGTGGGCGGCTCGAAGGTGTGCTGCGGGTGTCCGAGGCTGGCCTCGTGGAGAACGACGAGAGTAGGGGCGATCGCGGGGGATGAGATAGACGATATGGCTGAGCTCGAGGAGGGCGCGCACCCGGCCTTCCTCGCGGGCTGGGCGGTGAGCCCTCGGCAGCCCTGGGTGGTGGACTTCGGGACTCGGTGAGCGCGGGCGTCCGGGATGACGGTGTTCGGAGGGTGTACCGCGGTGGCGTCACCTTCGTAGGGAAGGGCGGTTGACCCTAGATGACCCCTGACGATACCGTTCCAGTACGGATCGGCGTCGGCGTAAGTCTCGGGTTTAGGGTGGTACACAGAGGCAGCAGCACCCGTGTAATGATAGGCCGGGTGCGAGTAGATAGGAGTGTCGTAAGGGAAGTTTGAGAAGGGAAAGGGAGTGAGGGCTGAGGTAGGACCGGCGACGCATGTCGAGGGCTGCGAGGCGGGTGCTGAAGGTGGGCGGGCGGAGGACGAGGAGGGATGTAAGGCGGGTGGGAGAGCGCGCCCATCGCGCGAACCGGAAGCGGGATGCGCCTCCTTCATTAGACGACGCTGAGCTCTGCTGCGACCTTGCCCAACTATCGTCGCGATTTATAGAGTGCGGGAAGGCGCGCGCGTTGCGTGGACTCACCATGTCGCTGCTCGCCCATTGGGGGACCGTTCGAATCGCCATGGTGTCCGCCGCTCCCTCCAAGGGCGCGTTGGTGCGCGACGTTCGTTGGCGCCGTAGCTGTGCGCAGTCAGTATATTGGATTAAGCGACGAAATAATGCTGACCATACATTTTTGTTGAGCGGGTCGCTTGTAGAGCTTCGGCGGGCCGTCGAGGCCCAGCGCGTCTGCGAGGGAGCTGGAGTGCGGGCAGGGATGGGCGCTGGTCGGGTGGGCACGAGGCGTCAGGCGGGGGTGAAGTTGGCCGCTGGTGGAACGGGCGTAAGGGTGAGTCATGGCGTAGCGAGGTAGGGAGAGGGTAGGTATGAGTTGAGAGGGGCGTGCGGGAGGACAGGAGGGATCCTATGGCGCCGATGTTCGACTTTACCGGAGGACGGCGGAGGTGCGGGCGTCATTGCTGTCTACAGCTAGAGCACAATGGCTGCAGGCACCGTGCGGCGGGGCGGAAAATTTCATCACTCGCTGGCTTTGAACCGTCGCGCCTGCGACGGCGAAGCAGGGGTGCATCATCGGACAGTCCAGGAGCTCGAACACGCGGGGCGTGGTAGCAATGGCTCCTGCTGTATACGGAAGTTCAGAACAAGGCATCAGGAGAAGCGTAGCGCAGTCACTTGCCGTTTGCGGCCTTTGCCGATGCGAAACCCCGTAGACCTATCTTACCGGCCTTCAGGGTGTCATTGGCGCGGTCAGGAAGGCCGTTTGGGACCCCATTCGCTACGGAGCCTCGGTGGACAATGCGCCGCATGCCGCCCCCTGTACGGCATCGGATTGCATTTGGCACTGGGGCCGCTGCGGCCTGCAACATTGCGGTTTTATGCTCCACTTCCGAGTCGTCGTGCCGACCACAGCACGCGGACGGCGTGTTGCAAGACCGCTCAGCGGTGCCCGCGTCCTGGTCGGTATACTACGACGGCCGTCGTCTCCTCCGAGTCGGCATCCATGGTATCGTCCTGAAGTCGTATCCGGTACGATGTGCAGACGATACACGCCGAGGGCACGATCCCGCCATAGAGTCAATCTGTTATGCGTGCATCGGGGACGGCGGCGGCGGCGCCAGCCGTCGATGAAGAGCAGAATTTCAAAGCAAATTGTGCCGCAGGAAGTTCTGGCGAACCATCTGTTGTCACGGTGAGTTTCGGCCTAGAGGCGGTACCGGGGGTAGACTTGCTGCAGCGCGGCCATGCTTCGTGAAGCTATCTCAGGGTTATGCCGCGAGCAGACGAGGAAGAGAGTAGGTTGTAATGCTGACGAATCGCACTGTTTTCGCGTGGGGCTTGAGTTCCAACGTCTCAAAGCTGTTATCGCACTGGTGTAGAAAATCTGTACGGCGGCGCGTGGCACAGTCGGCAAAGTTGTTGGTCTACTAGTACTAGGTCAGCTGTACAGCACGTCAGCAGTTCAAAATCAAACTCGCGAACCTTTGGTTGGGTGTTTCCGAGCGCGATAGGCCATTCAGCTCGTCGCGGTAGCTTTTACCGGTGGTCACCGTTGGCTCACTGCCGGTGGCCGCGCGCGCCAGGTCACGGTGTCGCGCGCGGTCCTGCGCGAGCCTCGCACGGTACGCGGGAAGCGCCCGCGCCGATCGTTGGAGCGCGCGCCCACGCGCGAACGTCCTCGAACATGCTCGACGACGATGACCACCTCCCTCGCGCTGTCTATCGCAACGGCCAACTGTCTTATAACACCGTGTACTGTCATATCTTGAAAAACCTTCTCTAACATCTGCTCCAACCCACACGCGATATCTCGGAATCTCATCTACGCTCCTTAGACTCCCTCCGCCATGTTTGGCTGTTTAGTCGCGGGACGCCTTCTTCAAACTAACCTCCAGCAAGTTGACGAGACGCACGCAATCTTCGAGCTTCCATCGGCTGGGTCTATAAATCACGTCTGCGTGTTCTTGTTGGGTACAGGTACGCATCAGTCGGTTTGAGTTGTGGGCACCTGTTTGAGCTGTGTTACCATCGCAGTGCCATTTCCCGATGGATACGGCGCGACAGTACACTTCTACTGGCCGGGGAAGGGGTTTCAGCTACTAGGAATGTGAGTTCCAGGAATACGTTGCGCGCGTGGACCACCCCGGGGCTCCTAGATCTGACTGGTTTGCAGGCTCTCCAATGAGAAACCATCAGCCATCTTCCGCCTTCGCGGCACGTTCTCTGCGCAATCCACGAACACGCACGCGGTATTCTCTGGTGCGGTGTCGGACGCATCGCCATCGGAGGTTACCGCGATACTCGGCCTATCCATCGAGCCCTTAGCGCAGATCATGCAGGAAGTCTCGACACTCCCATCAGCAGTCGCGAAGGCGAACAGCAACACCAACGCGGACGCGACGCGACTAGCGGAGCGTGTGGTCAAACATCTCTTCAACTACGTCTCCAGCTTCGTCGGAGGTAACCCCTCGGCGATGTCCCCAGACCTCTTGGTTCCGATGGGTGTCATCGCGAAGTGGTACGAGAGCTTTATGACGAAGGTCAGGAATACGGGGACAGCATTTTTGGAAAGGGAGGAGTAGTTGTCACGTTCATGAGGAAAGGTTCGTGCACTTGCACTGTTACGGTGTCGGCTCTCTCACCCAAGCAAGATGTATGCGCGGCCCTTCACCCAGGGAATATTGCGTCAAATAGTCAATCAATGTATGAGTATAGTTTCTGCTCAGAAAGCGTCGCAGACATCGTCCCCGGCCATCCCGCGATCTGCTGTGTGCGATATCTAGTTCGCTTTTCGGCATCTACACCTGGGACCCCTCTCCTTAGACACCTTAGGGTATCGCAGAAGGAAGACGCTCTCGGGTGCTCTCTCGACCGAAGGAGCGTTCATTACAAGCTTCGCAAGCCCGCCTCGCGGTAGGAAGTGAAACGTGCGCGCTGCATGGCGGTTTTCGCTGTGCTGCGGTAGCAACCCTATCACCCACGCTCACCATGATCCCTTTTCAACACCACCACTTCCATACCTCCGCCAGCTCTCTCGTGCAGGTCGTCCAACACCCGCATTCCTTCTCAATGTCTACCCCACCATCGCACACACCCTACAAGGACCCGTCGCTGGGCGACCTCATAATCCGCACCGCCGACGGCGTCGATTTCCACGTACACCGCCGCCGCCTCGCGGATGTGTCCCCCATCTTTGCCGACATGTTCTCCCTCCCCGAGCCACCCACGGAGGGCGGCAAAGCAGTGGTCGACGTATCTGAGGGCAGCGACGTCTGGGGCAAGCTGCTCCCGATCGTCCACGTCGACGAAGAACCTAAACTTTCGTTGCCGGACATTCGTAACCTCCTTGAGGCCTCCGACAAGTATCAGATTCCGGGCCTGAAGAGCCGGATGCGCACACATCTCCTCTGCCCAGATGTCCTGGGGGACTCACCACACGCGGTGTATGCCTTGGCTTGCAAGGCCCGTCTCGAAGCCGTCGCGCGCGCCGCTGCACGCTGCACGCTGAAGCTCCCTATCTACCCTCCCGACATCCCGGAATTCACGGAGATTTCCGCCCGGCCGCTCTTCCGTCTTCTTCAGTATCGCAAGAAGTGCGCCGAGGTCGCCAAGGAGGTCGTTGACGTCAACCCGGCGATCCCCTTACTCACCGGGTCTGGATGGATATCGGGCGGCTGTCCGGACGCCCAGAACTGTAACACGCAGGTCTGTCGGCGAACTACTGTCACGATAGAGGTTCAATGGTACAGCGGGAAGAAGAAATCAGCGATAGAGAAGACACACAGCGTGCGGACCCTCTGGCTGGATTATCTACGGGAGCTTGCCAAAGAACTCGAATTCCGGCCACACGAATCAGTCGCGCACGACTTCACTCTCCTCTCACCTGTCATAACCTCTGTGACGATGTCGTGCCTACAGTGCTCTCCGACAATCTACGCGGAAGCGTCCAAATTCGCTGGTGTGGTAGAAGGGAAGATTAAAGAGGCCATTTCGAAGGTGCGTCCACGCGCCCGCGGCTGTTTCAGCGACAACTTGCTCACCAAGCCTCAGGTGCAGTTGACCTTCGACTAATGTTCTGTGTGGCATATGAACCCGTATGAATGTGAGTTTCTTGCGTCTTCGACCTCTTGTCCGCATCAATACCGATGGTGGTGCTTACATTCTGCGCCGAAGGAGTACTGTATCTTGTTTCGCTATATCGGCAGTCACAATATCGCGCGTTATTGTCTGTATGACGTTCGTTCCGACTCGCTACCGACAAAGGTGATTGGGCTTTCCATCGATGCGCATATCGTCGCGGATTCTGCGTGTGGACTACGTTGAACACTCCGTGTGGGCGGAGTACGTCAGGTCATATGTTATCGTGTACCACAACCCCTCCCCATAAGCTTATGCCGGTTATAGCTGCGCTTATCCCCTTCTTCCGATCTCTATCGTGGCCTCAGTGATACTGACATAGCGCAGCGACAAGCTCGGAAGTGTGCATATGGTGAGTGTGAAGACCGCCCTATCCTGCACTGAGCTCGCTGATGATTCGTCGTTCTCGCGTTCTAGATACCTCGAATAAGGCTGGCATCGGCTCAGACCGGTCAGCGTACCCCGGCTGGAATCTCTCCCCTAAGAAGGCGGTGTGCGATTCGGGCATTCTAACATCGTCCCTTCGGACTGGACGGCGTTACGTGTGTCGGATGGGAGCATCCATGCTGCGGTAGCGCTGCGGTAAGTAGTCCCAACTGGATGACCTCCGTTCGTCCATCACACTCGACCCCCTGTCGCCTCTGTCCATTCAGATCGACTCACCTCTTTGCTTTGCAAGATGTCTGCAAATACCTGTAGTCCCACATACCGGGATCCTTCTATCGGCGATCTCATCATCCGCACAGCAAACAACGTCGAGTTCTACGTCTTCCGCCGCCGCATCGCGGACGTCTCCCCCGTCTTCGCCGACATCTTCACCCTACTCAACTCTGCGGACTCATCCTCATCGCCGGAAGCTGCGGGGAGACCCAAGGAGGCCGTCGATGTCGCCGAATCGTTCTACCTGTGGAGAATGCTACTCCCTCTCATCCACGGCGACGCGGAACCAACCCTCTTCCTGGCGGATATCCGCGCACTACTCGATGCCGGCAAGAAGTACCAGATGACGTGCGTCAAGAACCGCATGGCGATCCATCTCTCCCGCTTCGACCTCATCGAACAGCACCCGTTCGCCGTGTACGCGTTGGCTTGCGCTGAGGGGTTTCTGGAGGTCGCGCGCATGGCCGCGAGGCGCACGCTGCGTCTGCCCATCTGCCCGCCTGACGTGGCCGAATATTCGCTCGTGAGTGGGCGGGCGATCTTTCAGCTCCTGAAGTACCGCAAGGATTGCGCTATCGAGGCGAAGGCGGCGTTCACCATCAATAGTCTCAAGAAGCGCGACTCGGCCGCGGAGTGGCTAATATCGGTGCTCCCGAGAAGGAAAGGGTGCGGCTCGCCGTCGTGTCCGTCGAACATCAGCGTCCTGATAGAGACGTGGAAAACGGCAAAAATGCAAGTGCGTCCGCAGTGGATCGCGTATATGAAGAGGCTGGTCACGGAGCTCGATGTGCTCCCTTGCGGCTCGGTGGCGCACTCTGCTGCCCTGCTTTTGCCCTTCGTGAACACCGTGGTGGATCCGTGCACGCGGTGCGGGGAGGAGGTCTGCGACGAGCTCCAGCGGTTCGCGAAGAAGGCAGAGGCGAGAATTGAGGAAGCAATTGACAAGGTGCGTGGACATGTTGTCGTATAACGCATGTGCTACTAGCGTATATTCACCCTACACGCTTGTGCCACTATAGGTATCCCTCGTTCTCGAGTCCTGATTGCGGTGGAGGACCGGGGGCTGTGTATGAATAATAGGTAAGATGCGGTATCTGTCAATCGCTGTACACGAACTAAGCTGAACTCCTCCCGATGCAACGCAGTATGAATTCCTCCAAGTTGTATCATTGAAATCGGCTAGTCGCTGCGCTTTACTGCAAGAGTTGGCATATTTCTTTCTCGTAGGGCTCTAATCGACGCAGCGACAAACCCTATCAGTAGCCCGGATGAACGGTGCGTAATCTATCATAATGAATACACTGAAAGAGGGAGCCGCGAGGTCGAACGGAGATCCAAGAAGTCCCAGCGAAGCGTGCCTCATGCATTCAGCGTGAACGACTGCTGCACGCTGCCACCCGGCTGCGGCCACTGCGGTAATAGGATGCATCATGATAAAACGGCGAGCTGCCTCCTGCTTGCCTTGGACTACGAGCCACCACCTTCGCCCCCTACATGTCAGACAACGACATGGCGATCGGAAAAACCATCGCTTACGCTAACGGAATTCCCGCCCCCGTCCTGCCCTACAACGATCCTTCTGCAGGCGACGCTATCATACGCACCTCCGACGGCGTCGAGCTTCACGTCCTGCGGGCTCCTATGGTCGCTGTAGGCCTCGATCCAAACGGCATGCTCTCCAAAGGTCGCGCCGGCGCGGACCCGAACATCAAGCTCACAATCACTGTCCAGGAGACCGCCGCGGTGTGGGAGAAGCTCCTCCGCGTATGCCTCATGCACGAGGAGCTGCCGTACTCCCTCGCCGATGTCGTCGCACTCTTGGAGGCTGGCCGCAAGTACGGCCTCGCGGGGATGCCCACGCGGATGCGGTACGCCCTCGCCCAGCCGGCACTCCTCGAGAAGGAGCCCGTGTGGGTGTTCCTTCTCGCGAGCACGCACCGCCTGCACGACATCGCCACGATCGCGGCACGCCGCGCGCTCGATCTTCCAACTCTGCGCCACGACGCGTTCGACGGCCTCCAGGCGGTGACGGGCGTGGACTACTACCGACTGATGGCGTACCGCGATGCGTGCGGGAGGGCCGCGAAGGCGGTGACGCTGCCGCAGGAAGGCGACGAGGTGCTCCCGGGCTGGATCGCGAGCAACCCGGCGTACTGGAAGCCGCTGTCGATGACCTGCGTCGGTGTGTGCGCGGCCGAGTCGAAGACGGTACTAGTCACGGAGGAGGAGGGCAGTCCGACAACCATCTATGTGCGCATCCGCAACTCCTGGGTTGTCTATCTCGAGGCGTTGGGGAGGATGCTCGGGGAGCAGCCGCGGCCGGCCCTTGCCTCCTCTCCAGCGCTCCTCGAGCCTGTCATTGCGTCCTCCGTGAAGTGCGCACACTGCGCGAAAACGATATACCGCGGCTGTGTTGCGTTCTCGAGGGCGATGGAGGCCAAGATCGAGCAGGCTGTATCTGAGGCAAGTTATGTTGCTCGGGACAGCTCGCAGGCACTAACCTGAAACTACGTCGCAGGTGATGCTCGCGGCGTAGGTGGGCGACTCCGCACCGAAGACGTTCGGATTACTTGAATCGCATGTCTTCCACTGATATCCAAACGACTCGTTCTCATCTCTCCCACGTGCGCAAGTCGATGTACGTACCCCAGTTGACTACGTGGGATCGTCGATATATGCGTCAGCGAAGCTCTCAGGCAGCGTGTAAGAGGGACGGTCTTACAGTGGACAGGGGCTCATACAGTACTCGACATGATGCGGGTACTGGAGCATCACTGGGGGTTTGACTGCAGCTGCCTGACGAGCCGCTCTCAGGTTTCTAAGTCCCGCTCCTCAAGCTTCAACTTGCTTGCCAACCAGTGCGCGGCAGGGCCTGTTGATGAGATAACTCACTCTGAACGACGGGAAGCATTTACTGGTGCGCGAGCTACGCGCGAGGCACGGTAATTATATGCGTACATTTCATACGGCTGAACAAAGTACTATACAGGTGCTGACAGTTCCTTCGATGCTCTACGGCGGAGCCCGAAGCCTTCAAGGCATCGTGGCTATAATACGAGTTACGCTAGAGCTAGCCGGTTATTCGCGGGACTCTGGACGGACGGCGATGCAGTGCCAGGTGTAGGGGCTCCAAAGAGAAAACGCGTGTACAGGACAGTCGGCGTCCAGGTAGTCCTGCGTCTCCGTCAATGCGAGCAATTGGACCTGCAACGAACACGGGTGAGCGCATGAGTGGTGTTCAAGTGTTATGCAGGCGTGTCAGTTGAAGACCAACCTTCGGGCCATGCTCTGAGCCCTGCCCCAACAACAGTGGGGTGTTCGAGAATGTCATGCTATCCAGAGAGGATGGCGTTAGCTAGGCTGCTTGGTTGTGAGTTCTACCCCGAGCCCTGTATCAACGCACAGTATGTCCCTCCCTCGGTTAACGACGATCCACGGCACGGGACACCTTCCAGCAATGACCGCCGCTTCGTCTCTCAGTACCCTGTCGAACGTGATGTAAAGCGGTGTCCCTTGGGGGGACTGTGCGGCAGATTGGATGAGATACTCTCCGATGGTGTCTGTCGGGGTAAATGTCCACTGTCAAAGGTAATCAGAGTCACCGCCGTGAGGCCAAGTTCAAGTGTACACGTGTGTATGCGGAGAGGGGACTCACCATCTGGTATAATGAGCCCTCGGAGTTGAAATCGGCGGCGGAGATTGTGCGATGGTCGCTCTCGAGCGTGAGTGTGGTTCCGTTCTCCTTGTTGAAAAGGAGGTATGTGCCGGGTATGAACGGGTATTCGTCGGACATCTTGCGCGACTGGAAAAGGAAGAGACACAAGTGAGGGGCAACAAGTGAGGGGCAATAGAGGGTAGAGCTGACTGCGAGGGGTGCGGTGAGAGGAGCCGGCGTAGATACAAGTATATAAAGTGGCACCTACCGCAACATTGACTTGAACCTGGTGCTTCCCCGGAACCGCAGTTGGATTGGACCACTCATGGCCGTGGGTCTATGCGCACGTAGGGTCCGGGTTTTGCGCCTCGGCCCAAGCGCACTCTGCTTGGGCCGCGAGCTACAAGGTCCGTCGCGAGGCCCGTTCTAGATCTCCGCCAGCAATGCCAGCGTCGCGCTTTGGTCGTCGCGTCGCCCAAGCTCGCGCCGAGGTGCGCTTTTCGTGGGTAAGTAGAGTCACTATCTTCCTTGGACGACTCGGAGTCTCTGTGACGGCCAGTATGGTGAATGACAGACCTAGGATGGGGTGGGTCCTGCGGCATGGCGCCCATGCGCCCCGGTATAGCTGGCAGTCCACGGGAAGGAGCCCGCGAGGATGTTCTCCTCACACGGTTCCGCCGCGCGGAACCGTGCCCTTGACATCCTGACCCTGCGCTGAAGCAGCCGCGGTCGTCTCTTATATACGCCCCCGAGGGCATTGCGCCTGTCATATCGCGCCCGCCGTGAAAAGCGCGCACTGAGTGAAAACTATCTAACGCAGTTGCGTTGCGTTCTTGACTCTCCGGAGGGCGATGGAGGTCGAGAACTTTGGGAAGGCTGTCTCGAAGGTGAGCCATGTAGTAATCTCCAGGGTGAGCATAGAACAAGATGGTCTTACCCTATTCCGTAGATGAAGCCCGCGAAGTCCTCGGACGCGCATGTGTAACTTCGCTGGTAGTAATCTTTTCCGACGTTTGCTAGGAGTTGTTCAGGCTTGGATTATGAAAGACACTCGAGTGCAACCTGGGCGTAAACAACGTAGGTTTATCGCGAGTAGGAAGATCTAGATGGTGCATCATTTGAGAAAGTATGTGGCCCTGTGGTTGCGTCCAGAAGTTGTGTGCGTTGCAAAATCCTAGGCTGTCCCAGTACTTGCTGAGCGGGCGTCTGGCTGGCGGAATTTGCCGCGGCGTTTAGTATCACGCGAGAGACGCTTGCCATCGTTTGTCCTGTGCTGTCATGTCCTCATAAGTTACTGTACACGATATTACCGTTCAGCAAACGCGAGGGGCATCTCGAAAGTCGCAAAATTCTGTAGCCCTTTCGCCGCAATAGTGAGTCTGGAAAGGTCTAGATTGTGCCATGCCAGGCCCCCGCCCGCCGCGACGGCAGTCCGAACGCTCAAGACCATCCCTCTGAAAGTGGTAAGGCCAGAGCGTTATTCTGCATGCGTGTCGTAGCTGATCAGTAACAGAGCTGAGCACAGGACTTTGAATATGATGGACATATGTCCGATCAAATCAATAATAGCGAGGATGGAGCTGCTCCCGTTCTACTCGTGCAGAGTTTGCACGGATCTCATGGCCCACGTACGAGCTCTTTTGCGGCCCATATGGCAGGAGTAGACCGCAGAATAGGCAAGACTTGGGTGTATGCATGTACTACTACTTTCATGTTCCGCTGACGTCGAAGCATCGATTGGCAGGAGAATGCACTTTGCCCGCGCATTACCGTGGCCTTACAAGGGAGTTGGGCGCGTCAGGAATCACGACGCCCGATTTCTAGGTCAACCACGTCGGTGAGCATGTCCTCTTTTTGTGTTATTGAGCTAGGTGTGTGTAGCCTTCTCACTCGCCAAGAAACTTGACGCGAAATGTTATCCTCTAGGTGCCGTGCAACGGTCACCTGGCTGTCGCTTTCGCCGTGCTTTTTTCTGTCGGCCACTCCAAGGACACCTGTCCTGCTGCATCTTGACGCTGTTTCTGAGGAGCTAAGCGTCCGGCGCGTAGGCTATTGGTAGCTCCCCCGCGCTTTGCCGACATTCGTCTGTCGTGCAGCTCGGTCTAAGCTGCTGCCTCTCCCTATATACCCTCGGCGGTCCGCTGGTGAATTCGTATTCCCGATCTTCGTCGCCTCATTCTCAGTGCTCACCTCTGAGCCCGCTCGCGCCTCTTCCACTCTACCCCACAGAAACCCGACCCTCGCAATGTCAGGACTCCGGACCTCCACCACCCATGTTCCAGCTTCCCGTGCTACCGCGCGCGCCGGCGAACAACGAGTGCAGGCGACGGCAACCTCAGCCGCCACGGACTTGGTGCCGTGTCATACGCACGAAGACGCTCCGGTCAGCTTCCACGACACCACCCGACGCTTTCAGATGGCCGGCGGTGATGCGGCGATGCACGACCTCCTCGAGCAATTCACGCTTTCGCGGCAGCCGGCGCGCTTGTCATCTTGGCACCCCGCTGCTCCGATCCGTATGGTTCGTCTGCCAGAGGACGTCATCAGCGAGTGGGGGATCAGGCTTCCTTGTGAGGTCCGCCTGGGCAGCGTCGTCGAACAGGCAGCGGACGGCACTGTTGCGGTCTCGCGCAAGTTGGTCGCAGTTGCGGCAAGGGGACTGATGGGCATCTCGGGAATGTACTGTGTGTGTGGCTGGACGCAGGGTCCCACTATCCACCTAGCTGCCCTGGAGCCGAACATGGTGAGTGACTCTTAACTCTTCGTCCATGTCCATGTTGTGCGGTCAGACCGGTGGCTTATTATGTCATCGGCGATGCGATAGGTCCTACTTTGCTACAAGAGCCTTCCTGCAGATCGCGTGTCACTCGAGGATAACTCCGGCATTCAAGGGCTGGTCACGTTGGAGACCCTCGTCTACTTCGTTGTGTGCCATTTCGTCCGGTGGCTAAAATTGCAGGCAAGCACACGTATTTCCCGGTGTCCCTCTGAACGTACTCTGACGTGCATGACTTTGATAACAGCGACCCGTGCTTTGGCAAAGGGAGAGCCAGCTGCTCCCTATATTGGATCGGATGTATGTTCTCGCGCTCAGGAAACGGCAGATCAGTGACGGGGCCTTCGAGTGGTTTCCTCAGGTGATGTTGGCCTGAAGAGGGTACTTTCGGTTTTCCTTATCATTTGCGCTATCCTATCAATGTCGTCACTACCTGATATATTTCTTTCACCGCTCTGTTTCTGTTATTCGCGTCGAGACGGGGGGTCTCGTCCGTTTGTTGGTTGTTTCGTACTTGACCCTTAAGGATTTGATTTCCCACGACAGGATGCCAGTGGATAGACACCGCAGGTTTATTGCTAATGGAAGATCTGGTGTAGCTGCGAAAGATGTGTTTGGGTGCTGGTGGTAAATTGCCATTAATGAGGACAGAATGAAAAGACTGACGAGTGGGGAGTCGAAAGGAGGAGCAAAACGCGGTCAGCTGCTTTACGCGTTGGGTTGCACGCGTTTGACGCGTGTTCAGGCGCTTGATTCAGCCACTTTCTGAAACACAACGTCTAGGGTGCGGTGAATGTGAGCAGGGAGATTTACTTCGGTTAATTAACCCACGGTCAATCACTGTCAATGACATGTAAATCTCGGAGGCCCGAAAACGGCCCGGTCAATGAGGGTAAATCAGCACTTTCCTATTTTGGCCCCGACGCCCGACGCCCGCCTGCTCTGGGTCTTGATCATGATGTACGCCCGGCAAAACCTGTCGCAGCCCCGCCATGACGCCATTGTCTCAGTGCGTCGTCGCCCGCCATTGGCGTCGTGCTCCGGACGTCCCGCAACACGGCCGGTTCGACCCGATGATACCTTCACGTTCGCCGAACCCGGGGCACCTCCTTGAGTCTGCTCAGTCTGAACTTCGTGAGCTTGCCCTTCGACCTCGAGCTTGTGCTGCCACTACTCGATTACTACTTTCCTATCATGTCCACACCACACAATCTTACTTACCTGCGAGCCTTACTTGCGGGGCTTCCTTCTTTGCCTCTGGTTCGGAACCCGGCTGACTCCGTGTACAAGTTCCATGAGTTCGGGCTTAGCGACGAGGTCGTCGACGAACTCGGTATAGTCGGGGCTGTCAACCGAGAGCTTGAAGTCAGGCTTGGTCCTAGAACGGGCAGGCGGGACACCTTCGAGCTCAAGGAACGTGGCCCCGGGGTTGTTGCCCTGGTCGATGTGCTTGAGAACTTCATTGGCCAGTACCCGGGTGACGTTCTATTGGAGAAATGGGTCGCAGACGCGTGCCGCGCCGCTGAAATCGTCTATAACGACGAAAACGTGCCGGTCAGTACATATTCAACTACATATGCACACTATTTGCTAAGAAACTCCCCGTACAGCTCCCTGTGTCTCCGGCGGCGGACGTCGTCGAGGTCGCCTCTGACAGCGACACCATTTCATGGTCGGAATCCGAGAGCAGCACTTCTGAGGCAGAGGAAGTCGCACTGCACGTCCAGCAGAAGAAGAAGCAGAAAGCAGCCTCGAAGAAGGGAGCGAAGACGACAAAGAAGGCCACCAGCAAAGGCTCGAAGAAGAAGAAGAACAAGAAAGCCGGGAACCAGCAAGCAGCGAGTAAGCGTTCCGACGTCAAGGTGTTGGAGACGTTCGAAGACGACCGCTTCATCGATGTCGACGAGCTTCAGGACACGCGCGCCGGTGGTGGGAAGGTCGACCCTGCGCTCCTCAAGGTGTCCAGGCCCTGCTTCCCCCGGTTCGGGTACGGCGACGACCCTGACAAGCGTGTCCGCTGCTTGGCAAGCCGTGGATGCAACGTCACCTGGAACTGGCCTCGTCCTCGCGGTCGAATCCTGGACCACGCGATGGAATGCGACTGGTTGCCGGCTGAACTCAAGGACGTCGCGCAGACTTCGATCGCCCTCAAGGGCGAGAAGAAGCTTTCAAAACTGATCCCTCAGCGGCGCAAGCTCTCTCTCAGCTCATCTTCTGGGGACACGCGGCTGGTCGAAGACTCCCACAAGCCGAAGCGTAGCCGAAACGACCCTTCGCCGACGCAGGCTCCCGAACGCAAGTCTGACCACGCGACTGCCCCGACTACCAGTGATGGCGGGCCGTTGTCCCAGTTCGTCAAGCAGGGGACCAAGAACCTCAAGGAGAACGGCGATCACCATCTCACCCTCTACATCGTCGGATGCGGCGTTGCCCCCCGGAACATCGACACTGGTTTCTTCAAGAACTTCGTCTCTTCCATACAGCCGAAGTACAAACCACCATCCTCGACCACGATGCGCGACCGTCTGATCCCCACGGAGGCTGCTAAGTGCAACCTGGCCCTCATCGCGGAGCTCAGGCAGATGCGGAACCTCACCATCTCCTTCGACGGCGGAAAGATACGCCGCCCACGCAGTATCTACACTGTCAGCGTCACTACGCCTGAGGACCGCAAGTCATACCTTCTGAAGCTCAGCGACGCCTCGCGGGTCAGCCACACTGCGAACTACATCACCAATGAGGTTGTGGGTCCGGTACGGCTCATTCTATCTCGCATCTATCCCCCTTTGTGCGTGTACTCATGCAATCTATCAGATCCTCACGAAGCTTGGCCCCGAAAATGTCTCCGCAGTAGTTTCTGACAACACTGGGAATACGCGCAAGGCTCGCGAGCTTATCGTCAAGAAATTCTTGCATATCCTCAACTTTCAAGACTGCTGCCATGAGATGAACCTCGCGCTCCTTCAGATCAGCGAACTCGACGAGTTCAAGGAGGTAAGTCAGCTAACGTTGTATGGAAGTCGTGCATGAGTTGATATCGGATTCTCCAGACCATTCAGGACGTCAAGGAGGTGCTCTCCTTCATGCACCACTCGACGTACACGATGGAGCACTTCAACGAAGCGCGCAAGGAGCTCAACATCGATACTGGCCTCGCCCACATCGTCGCAACCCGCTTCTGGACCTACGTCGCCGCCGTCGACTCGGTTTACCGCGGTTTGCCTGCATTCCGCAAAATTGTGGCCAATGCGGAGCTGGGAATCGATATTGCGGTATGTCCACCTCGTAGCACCTCTTCGCAGGTGGCAGAGAACTCACGGGGTCGTGGATAGTCCAAGAACGAGCTCTTTGAGAAGCAGTCCGTCGCGTCAGTCATGTTCGAAACCAAGCTCGTTCAATTCCTCGCTATTACAACACCTTTTGCGCGTGCCATCAAGTGCCTCGAGTCGGCGAGCTCCACAGCGTCCGACGTCTACGCTTTTTGGCTCGCCATCATGTCGCGCCTCGAGTACATCATGGCGAGCGGTCACCGAACGGGCCTGCAAGCGTCGACGAAGGAGGACATTCGTGCGATTGCGAACCAGCGCTTCAAAGAGCTACTGGACGAGGGCCCGGAGGACGTTTACATTGCAGCGTTTCTATTAGACCCTAGTAAGCTCTTCCGTCTTCGGTAGTGCACCTCTGACTTAGCGTCGCTTTGCAGGATATCGTGACGCACCCATACTCAACGACACCAATGGAACCAACCCCCTGGCCATCCGTTCCATCCGCATTCGTTGCAATGAGGGCGGCACCCCAACGGTTGTCTCCGCTTCGCCAGGGGACGACCACGAGAAGCTCGTCAAGCGCGTGGGGATTTGCCTACAAGGGCTCCTTCTTCGCGAGTACGGCGGCTTGGAGACCATCGACCGCCCCGACATTGGGGATCTTATGAAGATCCGGAACCCTCTCCTGGCGTCGGTTCCGCCTCTGGAGGCTTACGAGAAGCTCAAGACGCAACTCCGGGCGTATGTGAAAGGACGCGAACCTTTCGACCGCAAACTTCGGCCCAAAGATACTGTACTCGACTGGTGGACGAAAGTTCAGGCCGATGATGACGCCGATGTCCTTGGGGTACGTCAGTAACTCTGCTGTTGTGTTGCTTTGGATCTAACCGTCTCGGGCGCATCCTCAGGCTATTGCAATCAAGATTTTCTCTGCTGTCATCAATTCCATGGCGGACGAACGAGCTATGTCCGTCATCACATGGCTTAACGGGCCCCGCCGCGCAGCCCAGCACGTCAAGACAGTTTCACACTATGTCACCATCCGCCAGTATCATATCAACAAGGTAAGTCACTAGTACATTGTACTTGTACACTCGTGTGCGGTATGCCTACAGCGAGGTGCTGACACACTCGCCACTGCACCAGGACCCGAGCCTTGCGTATGCCGCACAGTCCCGGGACTCCCGCCGCCATGTCCCAACCCTCCGTCGCTGGTGTGACCTCGCGCCCGACTCCCGTGCTGCTGTCGTCGATGTTCAAGCAGTTCCAGCAGGATCGGGTGAGGGCGGTGAAGGCGGCGAGTCCGACTCGGAGCTTGAAGAGTCTGAAGAGAGCCGCGAGAAAGCGCAGAACGAAGCGGTCGAGGCCCTGCGCGAGAGTGCCTACATGGGTCCTCTCGAAAACGAGCGGCGCGGCGAGTTCATCGCAAACGACGAGTTCGACTTGAAAGCGCCGTTCCTGCGCGAGATGCTTGCAGATGATGACGAGGTGGATCGCGGACAGGTGGCGTCAGCGGGGGCTTCGTCTACTGCGCGCGCGCGCACGGTAGCTACAGAAGGAGGTAACGCGGCGGCCGCGAACAGTACTCAGGGACCGAAGCCGTCGCTCGCGGCTTGGAACGAATGGTAGGCAGCTTGGTTTCGGGGGCTCAAATAGACTGTCATTCACGTAGTCGCGACATAAAATACCTGTCATTTACGGTCATTCACGGTATCGGTCATTCACGGTCAATCTCACCTGTCATTCTCATGGCCCAGGGAGGGCGAACCTCCGGCGGCTAATTAGCCCGGTCAATCAGGGGGCCACTCGAGATTCACCGCACCCTAACAACGTCCTCCTCCGAGTTGGACCACAACCACCACCACATCCTCCTCCTCCGCGTCTCCTCCTCTCACTCATCCGCATATCCTTGCGATACAAGCATACCTGCGGTAGTCTTCCCTGCAATGGCTCCTCCACCGAAAACACCCAGTCGACACCGATCTCGGTCGGAGACGAAGACTCCCTTGACTGCCTCGATCTTCGGAATCAACTCCGCCGCGGACGCGTCGAACCCGTTCATCGTGCCCAGCAGGCCCGCATCTCCCATCAAACGAGCCACCTCTGCATCGCTTCAGGTCTCCGAGAGCCTTCAGCGGCAAGCCAGCTCTGGTGTTATCCGCCGAGGCGGAGTGGAGAGCAGGTTGGACGTCGTCACACGCGACTACGTCCCGCCCAAATCCGAGAAGCGTTCGCGCTCGCAGCCATCGGTGAGTACCTTGAGTCAAGCGCATATAGAAGGCCCTATGCTGTGGGCTGGCTCTCGAAGTACGAAGTGTGGCTTGAATGCGAATGCCATAACGAGAATTGTTGCACACCGTACTTGAACGAACGTGCCTCACTCATCCTGCTGGGTTGAGATAGGCACATGATCTCTCTTACATCCCGCCGGCTCCGTCATGCCACTCATCAGAGTAAGGGGGTACTTAGTGGCGCGGCACGCGGTCTTCTCGTTTTCCTACTCCTTGCATCAAGCCATCATGGACTCACCCGAATCTTCTTCGCAGAGAGACACCCGCGACCGCTTCATCACGACGCGCGACCCCGCAGATGAAGTCGCCGCTACGCTCGATCTCATGTCCCTCAACCCTCAGTCGGCCTCGCCGGGCCATACTGCGCGTCTTGCCGCTGCGACAGGTGTGCCACTGAACCGTCGCGTGTTGGCCTACCATGAGCCACCGCCGGTCGCGTCGTCCGACCCTCTCATGGCGCAGGCGCGTGAACTCGTCCGACCTTTGTATGCGCGTGCCGGATCTGCGCCTGCTGGGAGCTCTGGGACCACGGGCAAGGATCGCAAGATCTCGACCTTCCCGTACAAGATCCTAGACGCGCCCGGAATGCTGGACGACTTCTATCTCAACCTCATCTCGTGGAGCTCCCAGAACATTGTCGCCATCGCACTCGGCAACAGCGCATACATCTGGAAGGCCGAGACCGGCGAGGTTGTCCTCGTCTCGGAGGGGCCCGAGGGCTCGTACATCTCGTCTCTCGACTTTTCCAACGACGGCCAGTTCCTCGGCGTCGGTTATCCCTCCGGTACGGTCGAGTTGTGGGACGTCGAGGCGCAGTCGAAGCTACGCACGATGGCGGGGCACTCGGCGCAAGTCGGCTGTCTGTCGTGGCACGAGCACCTCCTAAGCTCGGGCTGCCAGGACGGAAGCATCTGGCACCACGATGTGCGCGTCGCGCGCCACAAGGTCATGGAACTTCTTGGTCACCAGGGCGAGGTGTGCGGCCTGAAGTGGCGCTCGGACGGCGAGTTGCTGGCGAGTGGCGGCAACGACAACGTGCTGAACGTCTGGGACGGACGCATCGGCGACGTCGGGACGGCGAGCTCGAGCTCGCGCTCGGCCGCGCGGTGGACGAAGCGCAACCACACTGCGGCGGTGAAGGCGGTCGCGTGGTGCCCGTGGCAGCCCTCCCTCCTGGCATCTGGCGGCGGCACGTCGGATGCGACGGTGCACATCTGGAACACGACGACGGGCGCGCGGCTGCACTCGCTGGTGACCCCCGCGCAGATCTCGTCGATCCAGTGGTCGCCGCACCGGAAGGAGTTCATGACCACGCACGGCTACCCGACGAACTCGATCATGGTCCACAGCTACCCGTCGATGGAGAAGGTGGCGGAGATCCGGGATGCGCACGACTCGCGCGTGCTGTTCAGCGCGCTTGCGCCGAACGGAGAACTCGTGTGCACGGCGGCGGGCGACGAGAACCTCAAGTTCTGGAAGATCTGGGAGGCGCCGAAGGTGAAGAAGGGCAAGGAGGCGAAGGACTCGACTGCGCTCGGGCGCACGCACAGCGGCATCCTCAGCATTCGGTGAAGGGGTTGGGTCGGATCCATGTACCAGTATCTCTCGCTTTGTTTTGCGTGCGCTAGTCGTTGATCGCGTTCAGTATATGTCCCACAGACGATACAGACTATATATGAAGCTGTTATGATTTGTGGGTTCGACCGGCGTGCCGTGCTGCTATTGGACCGTTTTGTCCATTTCACCTCGATCGTCACATTGCCATGTTCGCTTTCCACAACCGCCTCGATTCGTGTTGAACATAAGTACGCCCCTTCTCACCGCTTGTTTCCCCCACATCACTACCACCCCCACATTGCTACCCGCCGCTCTTTTTCGAGATGCGTTTTCCCCGCCTCTCCCACCTCTTCCACCGCCGCGCGAAGTCGGACCCCGAGCTCAGCCGCCACGCCTCCGCGCCCATCGCGACGCCCGCGACACGCCCCGTCTCCACCTCCTATCTCCCGGACGCGCCCGCACCTTCGACGTCCTCGGAGCTCTTCACCCAACCGTCATTCCCCTTCCTCTTCCCGGCCCCGCCGCCTGGGCCCCCGTTCTACAGCCGGTCTGCAGGCGAGCACGTCGACCGGCCAGGGAGCATCGTATCGGTACTAACGCATCGGATCCGCGACCTCGAGGGCGCGCTGCTGCAAGAGCGCGAGGCGCATGAGGCGGCGCTGGAGGCGAACGCAGCGTTCGCGGACGAGGCGGCGGCGATGCAGGCAGAGATCGTCCAGCTGCGGCGCGAGCTGTTCTCCGCGCTGGCAGGCGGGCCCTCCGCGTCGTCTTCTGCGGGGTCTGGGGACGCACACCTGCAGGCGTCGGAGTCGGTGCTGGCGGAGAACGCTGCGCTCGGTGCGGAGTGCGCGCGGCTGAGGGAGTTCATTGGGCTCATGCTCGCCGCGGGTGAGTCGAAGCCCGTCGCGCAAGCCGCGTACGCGCAGGTGCTCGAGGGCGCGGAGCCTGAATCCGCGTTCGTCGCCGCGATCCAGCGCGCGGTTGCGCAGCCGGGGAGCGTGTGGCGCGCGCTGCTTGAGCCCGTGGTCGGCGTGCGCACGCAGGAGGAGTACCTCGCGCAGGTGCGGTGCACGCTGGGGGCGCGCGCGCAGACGCAGGACTGGCGGAAGCGAGCGGTGTTCTGGAAGCGGGCGGCAAGGGAGGACGGGCGGCATGCGGAGACGGTCACACCGTCGGTGTCGGCCATGTCGGCGGTCGTGGACGTGCTGCCGGTGGAGCGCAGGGAGAGGGTGGAGGAGATGATGGGGAAGCTGCAGGCGGGTGAGTTGCCGCTTCGTGTTGAGCGGGCTGTAGCGCCGCCGCAGGAGGAGCTGGAGATGGTTTGTGAGGAGGCTCAGGTATTGCAGAAATCTTGCGAGCCCGAGGACGAACCTGCTGAGGTACCGGTGTCCACCTCCGCGACTTCATCGTCAGCCGTAGGCCCCTCCGATATCCATGCGACGGTCGACGCGGACATCAACATGGAAGAGTCGACGTCGGCGCCCTCCGAGATCCGCCTCCCCGCAAACTCGTCCTCCATGGTTCTCCCCGCGACTCTGTCAATGTCGACCGCGCGCCTCTCGTCCGCACACAGCAACCTCCCTCCGCTCGCGAGCGAGACGTTCCGGGCAAGCCACTCGATCAAGACGCTGTCCTCACGCGGGTCGCGGCGCAGCGCCCTTGGCATGCACATGGTCACCTCGCCCACCGGGGATTCGTTCGCAGAAGCCCGGGAGTCCGGGAAGAGGATCTCCCCATCGGCGTCGGCGTCCACGCAGAACTCGACAAAGTCGCGCCGCCGCCACGCGAAGATCGTTGCCGTCCCGTTCGCGTCGTCCGGCTCGCCAGCGGCCAGCGGCGGCGCGCTCGCGGCGTTGATCGAGAACACGTCGCGGTGGTCGTTCTTCGGGCCTTCGCGCTCGACGACCTCGGCCGCGTCCGCTGCTTGGAAGGACGCGAACGCTGAAGTGTTGCCAGCGGAATCAACGAGCAGTGCTTCCTTAGCTGCAACGGATAGTGAAGAGCTGTCGCCAGCTCGCTCGAACTCGTCCGACGACCCGCCATCTTTCGAGCTCTCCGTCGACACCGTGCCGGACGACGCTGCACCGAGGACACCGAACCGCCTCTCTCGTCCCTCGCTCCCCAAGGAGCTCCTGGACTTCGGCAGCAGCCCGGACGACGACCTCGTCCTCGTGCTTCACAGCGACTTCTCCGGCTCGTCATACCGCGCATCGCCCGCGCAGACGACTCCAGAGAAGCGGTCACGTCTCCCGGTGCGCATGCCCGGGATGAAGGCGATCAAGCGCTTCTCGGCGTCGATCGCCATCTCGCGCCCGGTGCTGGTAGAGACGACGAACGCGGCGACGTTTGGTTTCTCGCAAGCTGCGGCGCCCCAGGTGGGTGCTGCAATGGGCGGGGATGGGAAGGCGCGGGCGCGGGCGCCGAGCGCGGCTGGGAGGGTGGTTCCCGGGGCGTCGCCGCCGAGGCCGAGCAAGATCCCGATGGGGAGGCGGTTGCATAAGTTCGGCCTCGGTGCGCAGGCGTAGAACCTACAAAGAAGCCTCGTCGTGTACTACTCTCCGCAGGTGTAGATTCTGGTCTTCTGTGGGGCGATGGCAACAAGGACCATGTACTGGCGTATGCTTGATCGCCAATATGATATCAGTGACATCCACTTGCTGTGCACTCTGTTCTCAAAGTCGGCTCGGGCGTGACGAGATACTCCTGTGAGTTAGGTTTTCATTTGCGCGGGTGTGTGCGGCGCTGCGGTAGAGCGTGGAAAGCCTCACCTCTCCAGCGTTTCTCTGGACCTCAAGTAACAGGCCAGACGGCCGCCCCTTCGACACCGACCTTCCTTTCACCCCATCATCATCCAGCGCGATGCCTACGCAGACGCTCACGCCCGGGGTCTACACTCTCTTCAATGGGCGATTTGGTACAGTTCTAGAGCTCGACTCGGCGGATCGTTCTTCAGTCCGTGCAGGCGCTTTCAGTGGACGGCCGGATCAGCAGGTGAGCGATTGGGGATCAGCATTTGCCTGTAGTCAAAGCACGCTGAAGAGAACACTATGACTTGCGCTACCCATGATGCAGTGGGAATTCATACCTATTGCCGACGGGTTCGCCATACGCTGCTCCGAGTCGCTTGGGGGCCAGCACGACGGCTTGCCGGCATACCTTGGTTTCTACGGCAGTTTGCGCAGTGGCGAACGCCTATTGGCATGCCCCCGCCCAATGATTTGGCACGTCGTTCAGCAGGAGGGCCTGATTCGGTGAGTGCTTTCATTCTTGTGATTGTGCGTAAAGAGCAGTGCGCCCGGTGCTAATAGCTGGTGAGCATCCGCTAATCTACATCTGCACTGGCAGCCTGACCTTCTCGAGCGAATACTCCATGGATCTCGACGCCATCGGAAAACAAAGGGTGCGATTCCGGCCCCCTGATTTCACGATACACCATTCTTACGTAGGTGACGTATGCGCGTTCTAGGTACAGCTGGCCTCTACGAAGCGCGAAGAGAAATGTCAGCTTTGGTATCCGAGCCGGTGTGACGTCCAGCCCCTCATTGGACTCGGTTTGGATGGCCGCGGTGGTCCGGTATGTAACGGTAGTGCGGCGTTAGGCAGCGGCCACGCTGATGTAGCCCAGGGAGCGGCCCCGGGACCAGGGCCGCAGCTGCTGGAGAACGTGAAGTCGGGTACCGTTCTTGACTTGTGGAGTGGCGACCGCCGGTCGCTTCTACACAGTCTCACTCGTCACAAAGCGCGCAACCAAGTGGTACGCCGTGGACACCACATTAGTTGGGAGGTGTGATACTGAGGCCTACCGTTCGCAGTGGACGTTCATTCCCAGCGGCGACGGGTACGCGATCCAGTCGGGATGGACGACAGCTGCCGGGGAGCCGTTGTACATCACGGTCGAGGGCCCTGCGGTGGCGGGCGCGGCTGTGGTTGTCACTCCGTACCCTGTGTCATGGGACGTCAAGCGCTGTAGGACGGACGAAACCGGGGCGACGTACCGGTGAGGAGCCATCTTGACCGACCTACGACGTCCAGCCAAACTGACTGGCCCGTTTCCCGGGATTGCTTGCGCTGCCAAGGATGTACTGGCCGGGCACATCCCTCGTCATGGCGTTCACAATTCTCGCTAGCGGAACCCAGGTATGTGGCAACAAATGATCTGCCAAGTCAATACAGCGCAATTGCTCACGCGCAAGGACCGCCCCAGGCGCGGCTGGCCCGGTTTTGCAATCTCGAGCAGGAGGTCTGGCGTGCAATTCAGGTGTGAATGTTATGCTCTTGAGTCATGGTAGTATAAGTGGCTGCCGTCTCTTCTGGCCTGCGTTTCTTGGTTTCACTGTGGGCACCATGTACCTGATACTATATCTTTGGACTCGCACGACGCTTGCGGAGATGGTGCCGTTGATAAGGATAGAGACGGATTCAAGGGTACGCGATAGTAGTACATGTCGACGGGTCAAGGGTTTGAACAAATACGTTGATCTTAAGACGCTGTTCGCCCCAGTATGAGTGTCGGACGCGAAGAAAAGTGCAGATACTAGGGGGAAGACGCGTACCTTCGAATCGCTGTTGAAAATGCACGATCCACTGCTTGCTACCTTCCTCGGGGACATCGACGCCTACTCGTCCACCACTAGGTCCACCTGCCGGTAGATCAAGAAGTGTCAGGAGATGAACCACAGGAGAAATTAGTCGAAACTCACCTGGGAGATCACATCCTCAAGGGCCGCGCGTAAGGCCGAAGAGAAGTCGGCCACTTTTTGATGGATAGTGCCGACACATCTCGAGCAGGCCAAGGCGGGTTGGATGATCGCTTGTAGCAACGGCTCGGAGAGCGCCAAGTCCGCGTCCGGGAGGAACTGTAGAACGGCATGGAGCGATTGGAGATATTGAATACAGGTTCTGAGCTGATAACGACTAGAACTAGAACCCCGCACGTAGAGGGGTGCCTGCAAGTCGAGACCACAGCACGATGCACACCGTGTCGCCATGAGATGGTCTCCGGGCAGGACACCCGGAAGATACGTGTAGACATACTCCTTCTGCGGAGACTTTGATGGCGGCCAAGAGCTTCCTGAGCTCCGGAAACTCACGAGTGTCTGGGAAACAGCGCTGCATTCCCTCCGGTACTCGGATAAGTGATGGTACGCGCGGAGCGGGAGGAGGTCGAGTTCGGGGGAATAGTCGAAGTATATTGGAAATCGGAGAGACTCCCGGGCGGCCGCGCGGGCGACGTCAGTGAGCCTGTACGCGCACGCCAGGGCATACACGGCAAACAGTTTCTCCATGACGAACTTCGGGAGCAAGAGCCCTCGGCGCGCGAAGTCCGCGGCGATGTCCAGCTGGTACTTCGAGCCTGCGTCGAGGACCGCGCGGACCGCCCCCAGGTCCTCGAAGTCCTCCGGCGTGGGCGGCCGCGGCGCGTAGCAGAGCATGATGAGTGTCGCCCAGACGGCGCTGCGCTCGGTCACTTTGATGACGGGCTTGCGGGGCTCGCCGGGCTGGAGCGCGGGCTGGGGGAGGGAGATCATGTCTGTGAAGAGCGGGGAGGCGGCCGCGATGATGGCCTTGTAGACGTGGAACTCGACATCGTCCGAGGCGCGTATAACCAGGTCCCCCACGCGCGGGTTCTGGTATAGGGCGAGGAACGGGGAGAGGGATAGGGCGAGGGGCTGGGAGGTCATGCTAGCTGCGGCGAGCGGTGTGTGTACGGGCGAGTGGATGAGCAATGGTGGTGGGGAGTACGCGCGGACCTGTATCCGCTTCATGAGAGGGCTCGCGGTGAACAAGCGCGTTACCGCAGCATGCGACGATCTGCATGCATGGAGCAAGAGCGCGCGACGGTGGGACGGAGTGTCACTTGTGAGAGCATCTTGCGACCTGCTCATAGGACGTTGCGCTCGGATGGAGGGTCGGGCCTCCGTCAACACTCACGTCGTATGGTTCAGAAGGCGCTGCGGTAGATTCTTTGTAACGGCGACGAACTGCTCACCTTCCTGCGGCCGTTATGAATAGCATCCAGCAGCGTTCTGGAAATGCATTGACGCACCACCTCTCGTGACCGAGCGGCCATTTCGTCCCCTGAGAGCCGTCGTATCGCTACTACTTGCAGAAGCTGACTCCGCATACCGTACAAGGCTTGATACGCCAACGTCGCCTTCACGGTCATTTTCCACCGTCATTTCTACGGGTCGGGGGTTGGGGGCGTTAGCGGTGGTTGCCTTATCGGTCGGCGTAGAAGCAGCTGGTTGGCGACAGTGCAGATGATGGGGCCTCTGGACGTGGGGTCGTGGTAGAGGCCTCGTCGGCGCACCTGAAGATGCTTCCGCGAAAGGAGATCGAAAGCAAGAGAAGCTTGTATCCGTGAGCATTGCTATCGGGGGTGTGCCGGGAAGCAGGGCTCACCGTGAGGGGATTGGAAGAAGGCCTCTGTAACAAGGTTACACGGTTGCAAAGAGCAGGAACGTCGAGGTGTTAGTGAGGCCTTGAGGTCCTATGACTTTGAAGGGAAGTACTGCGGCAAATGCCAACAAAGGAGGGATATCGTGGCTTCACTTCGGTGACAGAGTTGCATAGAGCGTTTCGCATAGTCAATAGAACGATAATATCACTGCAGAAGCATACCTACCATCCTAAGATGTCGATGGCCCATAGCCACGGCGCATTGCTTGGTTACCCCAAGCCCAGGTGGTCCAGCAGCGTGCTTTACTGCTCAAGCAATTCACAGCAAAGACAGATGGTCGTTCAGAGTCTTCGGTTCACAAGTCCGCGGGCCCTCTGACGGCGGCAGTACCCTACTAGGGAGCTGAGGGCTGTAGGCATGCCGGGGGTGATTCCGCTTGATGGTACGACGCGATATCTTGACATACCGCAGGAGAAATACAGAGATCCGTTATGTTTTAGATCCGATGCAGATAGCAGAAGGAAGTCGTAGCAGCAGAGCCAGCAGCTATAGAGTGCTAACTCGAAGAAAGCATAAGTAGGAGGAAATATTAGTTAAGCGCCTTGGCTGTTGCTAGAGGCGCTCATGCTTTCGGGATTTGCCGAGCGCAACTTACGCGTCGGGACACGCGTCCAGGTCGTCTCGCGACGCTCTGGCGACAATTCCTTCTTTCCTTCATCCACTCACCACCACTACCACCCATGGATATTTCGTTTGCTCTGACTGGCAAGGGATATGTCATTGTGGCTGCCGACACAACTGCGGCCCGTTCCATCGTGAAGATGAAGGTGGACGAGGACAAGATCAAGGTCCTCAGCCCGCACCTCCTCATGGCTTTCTCTGGCGAACCAGGTACGTCGAGCTTCCATCACTGCCTCGCAGTCGCTGTATAACTCAAACTCTATGCAGGCGATACTGTGCAGTTCGCCGAGTACATCGAGCGCAACATCCGCCTGTACCAGATCCGCAACACATACGCCCTCCGCCCGCCCTCCGCCGCCTCCTGGATTCGCCGCGCCCTCGCGGATTCCCTGCGCTCGCGCCGCCCATACTCCGTCAACCTTCTTGTCGGCGGCTACGACACCAGCACGCACAAACCCCACCTCTACTGGGTGGACTACCTCGGCACGATGTCCGAGGTGCCCTTCGCGGCGCACGGGTACGGCGCGTACTTCGCGCTCAGTTTGCTCGATCGGTAAGTGGTTTGACCGGGGTGAGGTGGGTGTTGGATTGATGGGCGACAGATACCACGACCCGGAGGCGCCGCTTGAAGAAGGTCTCGCGACTCTGCGGAGGTGCCTGGATGAGGTCGCGAAGCGCCTCGTTGTCACTCCCGAGAAGTACAAGGTCAAGGTCGTAGACAAGGACGGCGTGCGGGAGGTTGAGATCTGATGTACTGGGGATTTGTTTATGGACTGCTCAGTGAGTTCAGCACAGTCACTGTGGTGGCGGATCATGCTAACGAGCGACGCAGCTTTGTGTACTATAAGCGCAATGAGATCACCCTCGTTGCAGAACAGTAACTACCGAACTGTTTGCGCTTGAGCTTAGCGCTTAGCGTGTCGTCCTGGTAATGTAGTGTATTAACACAGTTATCCTCGCACCCAAATCGCCGGCAGACTTCATTGTTAACATGGTCGAAGGATGCGACGAGTGCGACCTGCATATCCTGGAGCAGGCGATTGAGTTTGCGGGGGTTGTGGAGGCGCACAACCGAGAGACGATATCCAAGGTACGCTGACCCGGGCGGTCCTTCATCCCTCGCTCACATGCTGCCTCGACGCTGTTCGTGCTCATATCATCGTTGTTAGGTAGAGCTCGATATATGACGGTGCGGGTGCGGGGGGGATATGGGTAGATTTGTAAGTGTTTCGGGGCCTCACATGCGCAGCTTTCGCTCAAATTCGGGTACCCGCAAGCACGGGGTGGCGATGTGAATGTATTCCTCGACGGTCGGTTACGTATACACGCGGGCTTGCACGTCTGACAGAGGCCTTGACTCTGCGGCGCGAATGAAACGTTCTATTTCCCCATGGCGCGGGTCTCCAGCCACAGCGACCCTGAATGCTGCAGGTTCTCGAGACGTGCTGCTGATGGCGCCCGTTACAAGAGGCGGTGGCGACGCTCATTTGTCGGGGGAAGCTGTTGCGCAGATCACCCAACCTCGCCGACAAGCACCGCGCTCCGAGCACTTTTGACGTACAGAGAGGTGCTCCAATCTCTCGAATGGCGAAAGCCTGTATCTTGTCCAAGTCTCGTGGCTGATGCGTACCTGTAGGGAAGCACGACTACGGTCCACCCAGACACGCGCCCCGCCAGCCGCATGGGAGCATGGAAACCGGCATGGTTTCTCGACTCCCGCAGCGGTGGGAATCCGCATATCACCCGTTACAAGGTTTGCACAGGCTTCCAGGGGCGCATTCATTCACGCTGCAGCGCCGGTGAGTGCTTCAGGCTGGTGATACACGTGCATGCCTCGAAGGGCTGACGATTCCTCCGCGATCTTATCAGCCCTCTGCCCTTGGTGCGCAAGAGCGCTATTTGGGTCTCGCGGCGCTGCTTTGTGGGCGCGGCGCGCTTCTTGGTCGGGCATGGGCTGTGTCTAGTACGTCCGCAGGCCATGCAGCACGGACAGCTTTGACGCCCCCGAGTAGGAGCACCGCAGCTCGAGAAGCAGAAGCACAGTCATGCGTGCGCGCACCCCCGACAAGCGCCCTCAGCGTCTGGGTACATATTCGCGTAAGAGGGGGCGGGGGCCTCGACGACCTCCAGCAATCGCTACGCGATGTTTGCCGAACACACTGTCTCTGCGAGACGCGCTGCCGACCCGTTCAACGGGAAGGACTCGAACATCATCCTCCGCTCGAGCGACGACGTCGAGTTCCGCGTGCACCGGCAGGTGCTCGTCCTCGCGTCACCCGTCCTCGCAGCGCTCATCACCAGCTCGTCGTCGTTCCCGGCTTCGAGTTACCTCACGGAGTACAGCTTCTCCCGCGCGCCCTCCGTGTCCGGCTCAAGCTCTCGCTCACATCACCGAAAGCGACCGGTCTTCGACCTCCCCCACACCAACGATGTCCTGGATCTATTCCTGCGCTTCGTCTATCCGGTTCCCGAGCCCGCGCTCACCCTCGATGACATCGCGACACTTCTCCAACTAGCGGAGAAGTATGACGCGCAAGGCGTGTCCAAGCGCATGCGCACGCACCTCCTGCTACCCCAGCACCTCGACAGCGACCCAATCGGCGTGTACGCACTGGCGAGCTCCGCCGGGATAACGGACGTCATCCAGATCGCGGCGCGGCGCACGCTCCCCCTCATCTTCCGCCAGGACCAGCTGCTCGACGAGCGATTCCACTCCGGATGGGCGCCGACGCGGCTGCTGCAGTACCGCCGCGAGTGCAGCATGGCCGCGGCGGACGTCGTGCGCGCGGACCACAGCGTACCGTGGTGGGTGCAGATGCAGTGGCGCAGGCTCTGCTTCCTCTCGGAGTGTGGCGAGTGCGCGACACGCGCGCCGAGGCGCACGTTGGTGTGGCACAAGGCGCTGCGTGGATGTGTGGACGTACCCGAGTATTGGGTGGGGTATATGCTGGGCGTGCGGACTGCGTTGCAGAAGAAGCTCGACCCCAGCGTGGCGCGGGACCCGACATTTGTGAGGCCTGCGGTGGAGGCGGGGCTCGCGTGCTCGCGGTGCGCGCCCAAAATTTATTGGGATATGGAGGAGTTTGCGAAGTTGTTGGAGGAGGCGATTGAAGAAGCAATCTCTGCGGTGAGTTTGGTATCCCGCTATTGTGAACGGTCGCTTATCTGGTCTACATACTCATAGGTCAAGTTCCCACTGGACGACGTCGACGAATATGCAACGCCGCCGGTTACGCCGCCGAACAAGACCAGATACCTCCTGCCTTGCGACGTCAGTGTTATCAGCACGTTGAGCCCGATGTATGCTGATCCCGGTGTGCGTAGGATTTGACCTGGCCCCAGTATGACACTTCGTGGGCACTGTATTGCCGACGGATCGCTCAGGATCCCCAGGAGGATGCAGGTATGTTTCATCAGTTACTTGTATGTGGCGTGTACTCGTTGCTGACGCTTCCCTCTATGGCCAGTACTGCATGATTTCTCCGACTCCGGCGAGAAGCCTCCGGAAGAGGAGATGGATGCATCGGAGGTACCTCCGAGCGAGCTGTAATGCCCGAGCGCATACAACTCGCCGGACTGTACGCTCGTGCACTTGGTGCTCTAGGTTATGACTGAGATTACGGACATTGCCCGCCTTCGGGGCACACCGATATGCTCATACTCCTCACGTATTCTTAAACTGTACTAATACTTCGCTACTATTACCAACTGCACCTGCAGTCTTTGTCGAATGTCGTGCACTTGTGGGGCCGTCAGTGGTTCGCCTGAGCAAGCGAGCGCCTGTTTCGCGGCGCTTAACGAAGCGTTAAGGAACATCTTGGCCCTCGCTGTCGTTTTCCTTTCATCCTTGTCCTCGTACCACGACGTTAACCTGCAGAAACGCTGAGTGTTAGTATCTCGGAAAAGCTCGGAACGCAACAATTGCTGTGACACTCTGGCCGCAATGGCCCGGGTGACTCCTGCTAGCGAGCTACGCCAAGTTATCTTATCCCCGCCCTCACGGGCCCATTCGGCGGGTGGAAGTTGGAACTAGTGCGTCAAGTGAAATTCTGATGAGCATGCTTGCCTCGAAGATCTGTCCGGAGCTCTTACACCCAATCTCTCTTGTGCTTTGGCGGCAATTGTCGCTATACGGGGTCTCACGCCGCTCCTTCGTGGGCGCTGCGCGCTTCCCTACAGGGTATCTGCAGCAGCCGGTACGTCCCCTAGTCACACTCCCCAAGCCGCATTGACGCCATCGAGTAGTAGGTTCTCAGGTTGAGAAGAAGAAGCACGGTCATGCGTATTCGTATTGCCCGAAGGCGCTGACATCGCCTGGGTACTTATCCAGCGGCGAAAACAGGAGGACGCTTCCTTCCCCCTCCCAGCCCCCAGCATGTCGTTGTCGGATCGCACCTCCTCGTCTGGGGCGCGTAGCGCAGATCCATTCCAGGACGCGAACATCACCCTCCGCTCAAACGACGGTGTCGAGATCTGTGTACACGAGGACGTCCTCTGCTTCGCGTCGCCGGTCCTCGCCGCTCTCGTCTCCTGCTCGTCCGTACCCATGCCGGTCTCCCGTGCGCACAACAGGAAGCGTCGTCTCCTCGCTCTTCCTCACTCCTCCATCGAGTTAGATAAGTTCCTGCGCTTCGTCTACCCGGCGCCCGAGCCGAGGATTACGCTGGACGACGTCGCCACGCTGCTCGAGATGGCGCACAAGTACCACGCCACGTGCGTCACCGAGCGCATGCGCACGCATCTCTTGCGCCCGGAGCACCTCGACATCGACCCGATCACGGTATATGCGCTTTCCACCTACGCCGGCATGGATGACGTCGCCGAAGTCGCCGCACGCCACTCGCTCGCTCATCCGCTGGCCTCGCAGCACTTGGCAGACGTGCGACTCCTGTCAGGTACGGCGCTCATCCAATTGCTGCGGTATCGCGCGGAGTGCAGTATGGCGGCGGTGGATGTCGTTCGCGCGAACGACGCCGTGCCGGGGTGGGTGCAGCTGCAATGGTGGCGCAAGCTGTGCTTCCTATCGGAATGCAGCGAATGCACTGTGATCGAGCCGCGTCGCATGCTCTCGTGGCCCAACACCATCCGTGGGAGGATCGCAGTGCCGCAATACTGGGTGGACTACATGGACGGCGTGAGGGAGGCGTTGCAGACCAAGATCGATGCGGGCGTGGCGCGCGACGCGACGCTGGTGTGCACAGCTGTGGAGGCAGGGCTAGGGTGCACCCAGTGTGCGAGCAAGATCTGTTGGGATATGGACGAGTTCGCGGGCTTCGTGCAGGACGCGATCGAGGAAGCGATATCGTCGGCGAGTTGTACTTTCGCACTCCTACCGCACATCTTTAATCTGACGCAGTGATTTAGGTGAAGCTGTCGCCGGAGCAGTCACGATCGGATTCAACCGCAGAGCGCGGGACAAATCAATCCCTGCCCACTCCGGACAGAGGTCTCACACAAAACGACGTAAGTGCCCAGCGCTCCTCCACACGTAGATCGCACCGTCAATTTCTAACGCGATACTCCGGCACCCAGAACCTATGGCCGACGTACGAGCTTTTCTGCAGCCTGTATCGTAGGAGTATGTTGCAGAATAGGCAACAGCCGGGTGAGTGTCTACGTTGCCAGTCGCGTTTTCAATGTTATTGAAATGTTGATCAGCTGGAGTCGGAGGGAACGCACTGTCCGAGTACGACGATGGCGCTGCGCACGGGCTGGGCGCGTCGGAAGTACCACAGACCGATCTGTAAAATATACCATGTCGGTAAGCGTGTATGTGTTGTACGATATTGAATGTTGTGGTCTTGCGCTCGAATCTTCGGGTGGAAGTAGCCATGGCGCTCTCTGAGCAATTGCACAGGAATTACTACCCTTCAGGTGCCGTGCGACCCAGTCGCTTGGCTATCGCTTCACCCCCTTGCGATGTCTTTGTCGGCCACCCCAACCATACCCGATGTGCGGCGTCTCGACGACGTGAGTGGGGGACTAAGCGTCAGGTGCTTAGGCCATGGCTAGAGCCGTGGTAGATGGTTGCCCGGCCGGGCTTTGCTAGCCTTCGTCTTTTGGCTAGCTCGGTCAAAGCTGCTGCTGCTCCGTATATATTCTCAGCGTCCGATGGTGGTGTCTCCGCATCCCATTCCTTGTCATCCCCCTCTCGCTCCTCTTCTCCCAACCCGCTCTACCAATATCGCCCTCAACCACGGAAACCCCTGCCTGCGCAATGTCCGCACTCGAAGCCTCCACCACCCGGCCTCCGACCGCCCGCGTCTCCGCGAGCACTGGCGCAACGACCATGCCAGCGTCAGTCACAGAAGCCACCACAGCCTTGGTGCCATGTACTAGGCACCCAGAGACACCGCTCAGCTTCAAAGACGCCACTCACCGCTTCCAGATGGCCGGGGGCCCCGAAGCCTTGCACGAACTCTACAAAAAGTTCTGGATTCAGATGCAGCGATTGCCGTGGGACCCGTCATCTGCTATTCCGATTACTCCACTGTCCCTCCCGGAAGACGCCATCAGCCAGTGGGGGATAAGGCTTCCGCGGATCATCAGACTGAGCAGAGTGGTGGCTCAAGAGGGGGACGACAAGGTCAAGGTCTCGCAGAAGCTGGTTAGCTCGGAGGCCGCGGATTTCTGGAATATTGCGACATCGTACTGCGTGTGCGGTTGGACGCAGGGCGCGTCTATCCGCCTGGCTGCACTGGGACCAGACACGGTGAGTTACCCCCATTCCATGACGCTCGGGGCGCCGGTAGCTTACCAGTGATCTTGTTATCTGTTAGAAATTCATTTACAACAGTAGCATTTCTGCCCGTGCAGTGACCATCACAGACCCTGCAAACAGTCTGACCTTTCCACGACAAATTGTCGGGACCCCAGTCATTTTGGACACCTTGATCTACTTGGTCTTGTGCCATTTTGTTCAGTGGCTGAAGTCGCACGTAAGCCCAACGACTTTTATGATCCTTTTATCAACAGTAGCTGACGTACTTCACATTGATTATAGCGGCCCGTGGTTAGCGAGAGCAAGCTACTCGCTTTGTTGAATCGGCTGTACATTGTCGCCATCAGGAAGCGTCGTGCCAGTGACGGGGTCCTCGAATGGTTTCCTCAGGTGATCTACGCGTAGCGGGAGCTCTCGGAGTTGGTTGATCGTCTTGCTGGTTCACTTATCCTTGTACTACTACCTGTGCCATTTCTTCCGCGGCGCTCGTTCCCTTCTTCATCGAGGTGACGGCGGCTTGCTCAGTGTCTCTATTGTACCAATGCGCCACTCCAAAGACCCAATAATATTATCTCATGTGCCAACAGTACGTGCTCCTATGTTGTCTGGGGGGGTGGTAACCATTCGGCGTACGTCAAGGGATAGACGTTCTACACTGAGCCTGCAGCGACGTTCGTTCGAAGTTCAAATCTCCTAATCAGGATGCACTGCCACAGCACGGGCGCGCGCGCTCGAACTCGGGCTCGGGCTCGGAAGTTTTTGTACCACAGCACCACAACCTCTGTCGACGTTCGCGAGAATCGTTCTTGTTTTCTATGCCATCACCATGCAAAAAAGTTTGCTCTGCGTCCGCCTATGGCACCACGTCGTCGTGATCTATTGCCTTCACTCTGATTCACTCTGAATTCACGGATGAAGGGTGCTACTGCCAGCGACACAAGAGTGGCACCAAAACGATGAACCACAAGTTCAGGACCGAAACCCACGGAGAACAGCTAATCACGTCGGTGAGCCATTTTGGCAGTCGCGCTGGCCTTCAGGCAACCCCGAGCCGTGATACGGTCGTGCAGACCTATAGGTGTGTGGATACCCCTCTCAGCGATGATGCGAACCTGAACAATCCAAAGGGATGACTTCTTCACTATACATCGGCCCATCATCTCTTGAAACTGGTGAGCCGAGTGCTAGTGTTCGAATTGCTGCCCCTGCAGCATGCTGCCGCAGTAACTCGGACCAATCGCCTGCGGTACTCAGTGACGCTGAGCTGCGGTACCACCAGCAAACTGCATATATGCGGCCTAACGCGAACGAAATCCTCTGGCACCTTCAACCCTACTGAGCTCCGCTCATTATCACGACCTAGTCCGCCATGTCCCTCTCTCGGCGCTTCAGCATCCGCCCGAGGAAATCCCCCATCGATGACCATCCCTTCCGCCAGCTCTCGAAAGGAGACGTCATCCTGCGCACCTCCGACGGTACCGAGTTCCAGGCGGACAAGTGCATCCTCGCAAACGCCTCGCTCGTCTTCGCGGACATGTTCACTCTCCCGTGCACGTCCAGCGGCGCGTCCGCCGGTGAGGCGAAACAAACCGTCGACGTCACGGAGACGCGGGACGTGTGGACCGACCTGCTCGGGTTCATCTACCTGATCACGGACGAGCTCTTCCTCCCGCTCGACGCGATCCGCGCGCTCCTCGAGGCCGCGCGCAAGTACCAGATGGACGCGGTGCTGAGGTGGCTACGACGGACGCTCCTCCGCCCGGAGTATGTCGGTGCGCAGGCGTTGCGAGTGTATGCGCTCGCGTGCGCATACGGGCTCGCGGACGTGGCGCGCGTCGCAGCGCGAGGCTGTCTAGATCTCCCCGCCGACCTCGGGAAGGCCACGGAGCTCGAGCTTATCACCGCGCTCCAGTATACTCGCCTCCTCGAGTACCGCAAGCAGTGCGCGTTGGTGGCGCGACAGGCGATGGTCGTCCGCCCTGTCCCGGTCTGGGTAGCCGAACACGGGGAACTCCTCGGGCGTCCCCAGACGTGCGCGGACGGCTACGAATGCAAGAACGATCTGGTCGCGATACCCAACAAGAAGGGGACGACCGTTCTGTTCCATATACGGGAGGCGTGGTTCAAGTACTTCGAGGCGCTCGCCGAGGAGCTGAAGACGAAGCCGCTGCCGTACGTCGCGCGCTCGCCGATGCTGCTGGGCATCGTCACCGGCTCTGTGGGCGCCGCGTGCGACCAGTGCAAGCTGCACGCGTTGGATCAGGCGATGAAGTTCTCGGAGGCCGTTGTGGCGCGAATCGAAGAGGCGATATCGAAGGTGCGTCTTGACATTCCAAAGTTTTGAGGCCCGCCGGCCTCATCGCATGTTCTGCTCCTTTAAACGCGGTCTTTGCTTACACAACTGTTTTACAGGTTGACCTCGAAATATGAGACTACAGCGCGCGGTCGGTCTGATACAGGTGTGTCCCAAGCGCCTCTCGCCATATTTTTCTCTTATATTGGAATGTCTCAAGAACGAAGTGTCAACTTGAATGTACTCCTGGGTTCCGAGTTACGTGCGCATCGGAGATCGATCTTTTCATGGTCAGTCCAAACCCTCGGTGTGAATGCTGCGATCGAAAGTTTAGCATCGTCGGTCAAGTCTAGCGACCCTGCTGAGGGTACCAGTAAGGGCTCGCGAGACCTTCCACTGTCTACTGAAATCGCTTAAACTATAGGTCAACTTTGATTGCGTATGAATAGGTAGGTTTCCTCCTCCGCGTAGTGTGTACTCCAAATCTCACATATGTCCGATTCACCCCGACCTGCTGCTACCTCATACGCGCACCATAGCACATATCTTCGGGCACGAGCTTCACAGGTATCCCAGATCATGTAGCGGCTTGTGTTAGGAGTCTCAACAACACAACTGGCACATATATGCTGTCAGTACTAGAACGGGGTAAAAGGGACGGACGCGTGCCTC
The DNA here is from genome assembly GCA_002964805.2 of Trametes villosa. Taxonomy (NCBI): domain Eukaryota; kingdom Fungi; phylum Basidiomycota; class Agaricomycetes; order Polyporales; family Polyporaceae; genus Trametes; species Trametes villosa. The sequence goes on from PUDQ02000003.1 coordinate 2,504,444, forward strand.
TTGAGACTTGCACACGTACTAGCACTGATATGAACAGCAGAACTAGTGCTTGTTACTTGCATTATACAACCGGCACTCCTTGTATACGATCGCTTCTAATCCCAAGTATCTGCTTTTAGTGCTCCCGCCGTGCACGCGATCCACCGTTCGATATAATGAGCAGATCCCCGTGAATGACATCACCCCGCAGGAGACGAGCTCGGACGGAGGAGGACGGCTACCGTATCCAGCAATGCAATGCCCTTTTCGGGACGTTCCAGAGCTGTCATTCGTGGAACTCCGCGCGAGCTTCTCTCTCGAGCTCTATATAAACCGCCCGACATAAAAATCTACCCTCTCTTGCCCCTCTTCTCTGAAACCCTCTATGCGGCTTTCACTCTGATGACTAGCAGCGATTGGAAACAACCTAGCCCTCCGCTACGCGTTGAAACTCACCAAGACGGGACGCATTCCTCGAGCACCGCCACCAACACGAACGCGCGATGGCCTAGACCCCCGTGTCGCGCGTGAGAACCTGTGAGAACGGCCCACATGGCTCCCCGCCTCTTATCTACTATCCTTCGTGTGTTTCTCAGCCACGGAGGCTTTGAGTGGACCTGCGCAGTGCGGGGACGCTGATGGCCCAATCATCGACGCCGATGTCGCCATTCGCGCTCTAGATCCGAGCGCGGTTGCCCCGGATCCAGGGTATGGGTGGGGTGAGACCGTGAGAGGGGGGTGAAATGGCCAGATGCAGCAGGTACGCGTCCCATTCACTGTCCTCTGGTGACGGTGTCCTTGCAAGCATGCCGCGCAGATAAATGAACGCGCGACTAGCTAAGTGACAACGGCGGCGCCGAGTTTCGAGTATTTGCCACATGACGCCGATAGCCCTGACCACTTGGATTCTCAGTCTAACACATCAACCTTCCGCGTATCTTTAGAACCCGGGTTGCGTAACTCAACCAAGGCGGTGTAGTTTTCGAGTCATTCCGCAAACCTTGATAAGTGAGTGTTCGGGCGGTTTGACACCGGCGCTTCCGTCAATTGATGGTGGATTTGAGAGGCGGACGCGCGGCTTCGTCATCTTCCAACCCTTCGTGACCACCAACCACCACGACCACCGCGGCGCCGAGGTCTCTGGCACTTGCCAACACGCGCCATGAGCCGCCCTTTGGACTGGTTCAGACAGATCCCGCAGATACCGCTCACGGCGTCAGGCGTGACTATCGCGTCGGTTAGCCAAAGGTACGTCCGAACTTGTCAGCAGTCCACGCGAACGCGTCCTGACCGTAGGCGCAGCCCCTGGCTAGATTCTTTGGTCATTCCAGCCTACTGTGCGGGCCTCTCTGGATTTCTCTTCCTTCTTCCTGCTGTCAGCAACGCGTTTCGAAGGAGAAAATCACCCGACGATGTTCTAGAATCTAGCGCCCAGGCACACTTGGCGTCCCCGCATTCTTCGTACCTTCGCCGCCGCGTGGACTCTGTCGGCAGTCTGTCGATCTTCCTCTTCAGATTCGTGCAACTCCTCAGCGTTCTTGCCCTGCTCGCACTCTCGGTGCTTACGCCTCTACACGAAGACAACGCGGGTGGTCGCGTGATCGGCCCTTTTGCGATAGTGGACGTCGTTCAGATCGCCCTCTTCGTACGTACTGTCTTCCATTCGAATGACGCTCTTCTCACCGGAAATCGCCAATAGGTCTATCTCACTGCGTTGAGCACCATCGCCACGCTGGGGAGTGCCAGAGCGGACTTCCGCGCATTCGTACACCTATCGCTCATCCTCTCAGTGGTCTGGGGTGTCTACCTCTACCGCGATGTCTGGCCCTTGGCGACTACGGACCTTCCCATGGTGGACTCAAGCGAGGGTCCTCTTCTCTGGGCCAAGATCGCGCTGCTGTCTCTCAGCGGCGTCGTTATCCCGCTGTTATGCCCCCGGAAGTACGTCCCAATCCGCCCGGAAGACAACCTGGAGCTGCACCCGGAACAGACGGCGTCCGTCCTGTCGCTCCTTACCTACCTATACATGGACCCTCTCATTTGGTTGGCCTGGCGCATCCCGCGACTGACGTTCGTGATGCTGCCGCCCCTGCCGGAGTACGACCATTTAAAGCACTTGGTCGGACGTACCTTCCCTGTTAGTGATTATACTCCTCTGGATGTCCCGCGGTCCCTCACCTCTTAAATGTCAAACAGCGCCTGGACCCGATGCAACACACATCACGCAGACACATTGCCCTGGACTTCATCAGCGTTTTCTGTGAGTTGCGATTTGTGTGTATCAAACAAGCTCGGTGATATGAATCCTTCTCCCAGGGGTCGAGCTGCTGAACGTCGCCGCGATGTCGATCACTGCTGTGAGTGAAGACCTCAACTTGCTTGACTGACAAATACTCACTGTGAGCAGGTACTTGCTGCGTTCGCTGCGCCCATCAGTATCAACCAGCTGTTGAGGTAAGTTCACAAACACTTATCTAGCTCTCCACAAATACTGAATAAGCCGTTCCTTGTAGCTATCTCGAGTCCGACAGGACCGAAACTTACATTCGTCCTTGGTTCTGGATCGCGCTCTTCTTCGTCGGGCGACTGCTCAAGGACATCTCGGACCAGTGGTTCGTCTACCACGAGGTGCGCCACTCACCGCTTCTCTGTTATAAAGTGATACTAACGAAAGCCATAGACGCGACTGAACATTCGCGTGCAAGCAGTAGTCACGGAGCTCGTCTTCGAGCACGCGCTGCGTGTGCGTATGAAGGCGGAGACATCGGACACGGCCGAGGCCCCGGCGAGCGTGGCTACCACCGCGGTGGCGACACCGGACAATGCGTCGCAGGATGGCTCGCTGGCCGGCGAGGACGACAGTACAGAGGGCACGGAGGGGTCGGCAGAACACTCCGCTACCGCCAGTGGGAGCACCGCGGTGCCGGAGAGCGCGACGAGCTCGGTTAAGGGCAAGGGTAAAGCCTCTTCTGAGGGCGAGCGCGCGGCGAAGGAGGCCGAGCCCGCGAAGGCCGCGGAGCCTGCGAAGGCCGAGGATGCGAAGAAGGGGAACAAGCATCTCATCGGACGGATCAACAACCTGGTCTCGAGTGACCTCAGCAACTTCGAGGGCCTCGCTATGGGCGCGATTTTCATCAGTACGTCCTGGCCCATTGCCACTCTTATGGGCATCGCTGATCATATCGTGCAGCGATCGAGTCCCCCTTCCAAGTCGTGCTGTGCATCATCTTCCTGTACCAGATTCTCGGATGGAGGTGAGCACATCGCGCTTTCGTCGCTAACATACACTGATGAGCGATGTGCGCAGTGCACTGGTGGGACTCGCTACGATGATCGCTACGATTCCGCTGCCCGGTTATATCACGAAGCACATACAGGGCGCCCAGCGCGAGAAGATGAAGCGCGTACGTTGCGTTATACCTCTGAGCTATCCCGATTGGTGGAGTTGACGGATTGTTCCAAGACGGATGCCCGCGTACAAACGGTCACGGAGAGTACGTGCAGATATTGCGCCTGTCTTGCAGAATGGTGTACTCATTCACTCACCCGTGCAGTGCTCAACGTGATCCGTATGGTCAAGTTGTTTGGCTGGGAGCCGCGCATGGCGAAGCAGCTCGACAAGAAGCGTGAGGAAGAGCTCGTCGCAGTGCGCAAGAGTAAACTGCTCAACCTAATGATCAACCTGTGCAAGTGAGTGGGACTTTACTGAGGAGGCACGTAGAATGTATCTGACGCGCATTTTGCTAGCTACATGATCCCGATCCTCATCATGCTGTCGACCTTCTTCACATACGTAAGTCTGCCTCGCTGACGCTCTCACTGCGGGAAGACGCTTATGTTTCCTGCAGACCGTGATCATGAAGCAGGAGCTAACGGGTAAGTAAGGCGCACCGTTGATAGGCCTGGTCTGACCGCGCTGTAGCATCTCGAGTGTTCTCTTCGATGTCGGGTGCGTCCCCTCTCATTTCCAGACTTCCGCTTACATTGCTGATGCGTACCTCGAAGTGTTTGACATGCTCCGTATCGACCTCCACGCGTCGTTCTGGGTCATTCCACAGCTCGTACAAGGTCCGCACTTTCGCCGAACCCGCTCGTAACCGTGAAGCTGAATGTATGACTCCGTTCTCTAGCGAAGGTCTCCTTGGAACGTATCTCCGACTTCTTGCGGAACGTAAGTGTGAACTTCAGCTGATCCTGTACAGCTTCGCTGATGCCCTCCACAGACGGAGCTCATCGACGAGTTCGATCAGGAGAAGGGCCCGGAGGCGGCTGAGATCCTGGCGAACGCCGTCCCCGAGGACAAGAAGGACCTGGTCGGCATCCGCCACGCGTCGTTCACCTGGTCTAAGGACGCAGCGCCGTCCCAGACGCCGGGTGGCACACGCAAGCGCGCATTCGTGCTCAGTGTAGACGACGAGCTGGTGTTCCAGAAAGGGAAGATCAACTTGATCGTCGGTGCGACGGGCGCGGGCAAGACGTCGCTGCTCATGGCGCTGCTTGGTTGGTAGTTTCTCAGGTTTACCGCGATAAGGGGGGGAAGCTAATGCAAGCGTAGGTGAAATGCACTACATACCGTCGGGTCCCGACTCGTTTGTGAACCTTCCGAGGGCGGGTGGTGTTGCGTACGCTGCGCAAGAGTCGTGGGTGCAGAACGAGACGATCAAGGTATGTCGCTCTGTATACGTTGGTAAAGCGTCGTCGAACGATTTCGCAGAACAACATCATCTTTGGCGCTCCATACGACGAAGTCCGCTACAACCTGGGTACGTCGATATGTGCTAGATAGTGACTGTGCAGAGCCTGATTATAACCCACCTCTCAGTCATCGAGCAGTGCGCCTTGAAGCGCGACCTCAGCTTGTTCGACGCTGGCGACCAAACGGAAGTAGGCGAGAAGGGCATCACCCTGAGGTACGCACATATCGTTCTCTCGCCCCGTAACAGTAACTCATCCGCATCTGCAGCGGCGGTCAAAAGGCCCGTATCACGCTAGCGCGCGCGGTGTACTCTTCTGCGGAGATCCTCCTTCTCGACGACGTGAGTCTGAGTTTGAGAAGCGACTGACGTCTGCTCACCCAGCCTTTGTGCTAGATTCTTGCGGCGCTTGATGTGCACACTTCGAAGTGGATCGTGGAGAAGTGCCTCAAGGGCGAACTCCTTCAAGGGCGTACCATCATCCTGGTTGTAAGTGGACGATTCTTCGCTACCTTGAGTTGACGGATTCTAACAAACGCGTCGATTAGACGCACAATGTCGCGATGGTCAGCCCTGTTGCGGATTTCGTCGTCGGCATGGGCTCGGACGGCCGCATCCTGAGTCAAGGCACCCTCGCTAGTGCCCTCGAGCATGACTCGGAGCTTTTGAAGGAAGTCAAGGAAGAGAGCCAGGAGATCGAGAAGGCCGAGAATGAAGTCGACCAGGAGAAGCCCGAGGACGTGGAGGCCAAGCAGACCGCGGGCAAGCTCGTCGTCGCGGAGGAGATGGAACACGGACATGTTGGGTGGTCTGCTCGTACGTATCGCGGTCATCAACTAGGGCTGCCGTTGCTCACTCTGCTTTCGTATAGTGAAACTCTACATCGCCAACATGTCAAAGCGGCCGGTTCTATTCTGGCTGATCTACCTGTCTGGTCACGTTACTAGGCATCTCATTGGCAACGTTCAGGTAGGTCGTTCGATCCGTACATGCTTGATGAACCCCCTCTGAGGCACGTTACGCAGACGTGGTACCTCGGCTACTGGGCGTCCCAGTACGAGACGCACCCCGCGAGCGAAGTGCAGGTCGGGCAGTGAGTCGCATTCCATCTGCGATGAGTCCCGGTACTGACCGTCCCTAGCTACTTGACTGTGTATACGCTCTTAGTCGCTGCTGGAATGGCAGCGGCTGCGTTCTGCGTCTTCTACTACGTGTTCGGTAGTCTCAGGTCGGCGAGGATCGTTCATCAGAAGCTCGTCACATCGGTGCTGGGGACCACTCTACGGTTCGTACATCCATTCCTGACTCTCCGCATCAACTGACAGGTTTGCGCTGCAGCTGGTTGGACAAGACGCCTACCGCGCGGATCATTGCTCGGTGCACGGAGGATATCCAGACGTGTACGTCCATCGCGCCCGATTGTTGTTTGCGTGGAACTGATCGCTCTACAGTGGACAACAAAATCGCGCGTACGACCGAGATGGTCATCGAGATGACGGTCTACATGCTGCTGAAGATGTTCGCTGTCGTCCTCTTCTCGCCCATCTTCTTCATTCCTGCCATTATGGTCGCCGTCGCGGGAGGCGCGTGCGGAAACGTGTTCATGAGAGCGCAGCTGTCCGTCAAGCGCGAGCTCAGCAACTCGAAGGCGCCCGTGTTGAGCCACTTCGGCGCTGCCATCAGCGGTATCAGTGAGTCCACGCACGAAACGTAGTTGTGCGCCGTCTCATTGTTGATCCACATATAGCTTCGGTCAGGGCGTATGGCGTGCAGGAGGCGTTCAAGCAAACTGCATACACTCGTGTCGACAGGTACAGCCAGGTGTCCATTACTCACCAGAACCTCAACCGGTCAGTCACGCTTCCGCCGCATTCGTCGTTTGTGCTTACGCTGAGCTTTTGCGCATAGATGGGTCTCGGCTCGTATCGACCTTGTCGGGACGTTCTTTGCCACCGGCCTCGCGATCTACCTCACGTACATCTCCAAGCTGAGCGCTTCCGACACCGGTTTCTCCCTCAACATGGCCAGTCAGTACAGGACAACCTCACTACTTGCTCGCAGTTCTAACTCATCTTCATAGTGGCGTTCAGTATGGTCATCTTCCAGGTCATTCGGATGTTCAACGAGTTCGAGATTGCGGGTACGTGTCTAGTTAGAAGCCGGCATATTCGCATTACTTACCATCATGCAACCCAACAGGCAACAGGTTTGATCCTTGCTGCGTATTGCGCTGATCAGGTGCTCACTCTATATGTTATAGCTTGGAGCGTATCCAGCAGTACCTGCAAATCGAGCAAGAGCCGAAGAATACCCCCGAGGGCGTGCCTCCTGCGTACTGGCCCGCGAGCGGACGCCTCGAAGTTGAGAAGCTCTCCGCGCGCTACTCCCAGGTATGTCTTATTCATCCCACTTTCACCCGTTCACTGAACTAATATACCTGCAGGACGGCCCCAAAGTGCTGCAAGACATCTCATTCGAGGTGGCCTCCGGGGAGCGGATCGGTATTGTCGGTCGTACTGGAAGCGGAAAGGTACGTCGAGTTCGCATACAGGCGTCCCTCCACTCGCTCACAGTCATACAGAGCTCCCTCACGCTTTCGCTTCTGCGCTGCATCCTCACCGAGGGTAATGTCCGGTACGACGGGTTGCTTACCGACAACGTCAACCTTGACGCCCTGCGCTCGAACATGACCATCATCCCCCAAGTTGTCCGTATATGTTCCTTCGCCTTATCCCTGGGTGGGCACTGACGGGATTACATAGCCGGAGCTCCTTAGTGGCACTTTGCGCCAGAACCTCGACCCGTTCTCGGAGCACGACGATGCCGTACTGAACGATGCTCTGCGCTCGGCCGGTCTATTCAGTCTGCAGAACGAAGAAGACCAGTCGCGCATCACGCTCGACACGGAGATCGCAGGAGGAGGCGCGAACTTGTCTGTCGGACAACGCCAGATCCTCGCGTTGGCGCGTGCGATCGTGAGACGCAGCAAGTTGCTGATCCTTGACGAAGGTACGTCTTCATTTAACCTCGAGCGTTGTGCGAGTTACTGAATCTTGCTTTTGTAGCTACCTCTGCCATCGGTGCGTTGTGAAGTTGATCCGAGGATGTGTAGATGCTGACGCGCGTTGACAGACTACGAGACGGACTCGATCATCCAGACGTCTCTCCGCACAGAGCTTGGCAAGGACGTGACTCTGCTGACGGTCGCGCATCGTCTGCAGACGATCATGGATGCTGACAAAATTGTGCGTCGCTTGCGTCTTTGCGTTCCGCAATATCCCTCTGACCTGATTTGCCTTGTTTATAGATGGTTCTCGACGCCGGACGCATCGTGAGTACCAATATGACCGCTCGCGGCCCTGCAGTCTACTGACATGACGAATGCCATACAGGTCGAGTTCGGCAAGCCGAGTGAGCTTCTGAAGAACGAGAAAGGTCTGTTGCGCGCGCTCGTCGATGAGAGCGGGGACAAGGAAAAGTTGTACGCGATGGCAAACGGCGCGTCGTCGTCGTAAGCTTTGCGGCGCTCGGATATACGGACAAGTTTGTTTACATTACGCGATGTGTTTCTGGATGTACGCTCGCATATGCGGCTTCATGATTGGAATTATAGTATTGGCTGATATATGCTCGGACGATTGTGTGTGCACGTTTCGGGGGAAGAGGGAACCTTCGCGTACGCCTTAGCAACGAGGTGCTTGTTTCCGAGCATGAGGGTTTGGGACTTGGTGAGTACCGCGCAAGAGGTGACGATGAATGAGACGCGTCGGTGGCGCGCGACACGATCACGTGGGTGCCCCGCGCCGCGACGACGCACATGTCGAGCGCGTCGGATCGCATTCTGGGTAGATGATGCGATACATGGGACAAAAGGCAGACGTAAAAAAGCAGTAGAAACGACAACGGTGAAAGAAGTACGACGAATCGTAGCAGAGATGCAGAACATACTCACTAGTAAGTGACAAGTGTATCGACACGCTAGCAAAATCCCCAGACACTTCGCCTTCGACGCGAGCCCGTCTAAGTCAGAATCACCTGAGGCAGCCACTCGAAGACCCCTTCTCCGACGCGACGCTTCCTGAGTGCGACAACATGCATTCGCTCCAATGCAGCGCGCAGCTGACGTTCGCTCTTCATTGTACCCTGCGATACGATTTAGATCAGTCATAAACGGGACATCGAAGTATTCGCCGTGCCCACCTGGATTCTCATCCATTGAACGAAGTGGAACACGACGACGTAGATGAGGGTGTCGAGCGTCACCTGGGCCTGGCCGCCATTTGCAGCCTGGCCCAGCGATATCTCAGCGGCAGGAAGGCGCTCGGTGCGCTGAGATGGGAACTATGACGATGCAGAAGCACTGGTAAGTCGCCAGTAATAAGCGCGAGAAACAGACGGCTACTCACAGTCTCAGGCCCCAGCTCGGACAGACGTATGACGGTAGAGCCCTGCGTCCAGCCACAGACGCAGTATCCCGCCGGGATGCCGAACAGTCCCCCGGCGGCCATTGCGACCAACTCGCGCGAGACCCTGAGGCTCCCGTCTTCGTCCTCCCGGACGACGCTGCTCAGCCTTATAACCCGCGGGACCCTTATTCCCCAGGTGTTGACGATGTCCTCCCTGAGTTTAAGGGCAAAAACAACAGCGGGCGGGCGCTTTGGCAGGCCCTGCGGCTGCTGCGACTCGCAGAACTCTCTGCAGAGCTCGTCCAGCGCCTCAGCTCCCCCAGGAACATAGAAGCGGTGGGTGTCGTCTTGATAGCTCTCTGCGGCCTCGGGGTGGCGGCAGCACGGCACCATGGGTGCATTGTCCACGATGACGGCTGGCTGCGCGGGCTGTTCGTCGGTGTGCGCGGCAGCGCGAGCTTGGGGCGGGACTTGAGTGTGAGAGGGAGCAGCGAGTCCGGACATTGCGAGGGTAGGTTCTGTACGGCGTAGAGTGTTAACGATTGTGAGAGCGGATTTGTATGCGAGCAGTGAAAGCGAGGAGACGGGGAATGGGATACGGATGCACGCTCGGAAGGCTGGGTATATATACGCGGAGGTGCAGCAGCTTGGTCCAAGCTGCATAAAAGGTGGTGGTGGGCAAAGCGCGGCGAATCTGCGAACTGCCATGGCTCTGGCGGTGGTCAAAGCACTGGACCTGCCTCGCGTCACTGGAATGCAGCTCGTTATGTATGCCGAACTTATCATTCAATCACTCAAAAACTGGACAAGTTACATCCACCTAAGCAACCGACGCGACGTCGCGTCGTTTCATAGCATACAGAGGGGACTCGGTCCCTGGCGTAACAAATATACAAATCGGCCTGCGGTACTTCCTATATGGGCACCGGAGCATCGCGTTACAGCTCGGCGACGCGGTGTACGTAGTGGGGAGAGTTGGAAGTTCGCGTCGCTTCGTGCGAGACCCCTGGCCGGATCAAGTCTCAGAGATATGTCATAAGAGAACACGGAGTGGGACTCACTGACAATGGGTCGCAGCGCTATACCACATCATGGGCAACGGGCGCAGCGAATGAACACCAACCCACTGAGCGCAGCCAGGGCAGTGGCTCTCGCCATGCCCTCGCTCCGCCCAGAGGGTTGGTGGATCATCCAGGCACCGTGGGAGTCAATATGATCGCAAACGTGGAGGCACAAACAAAAGTAACCACTCACCCTCGACCGGAGGGTCTGACGTGCTTGATCGAGCGCAGTTGGCTTCCCCGCCGCGAGGCGGGTACTAGACCCGGGGGCCACGGTGAGGCCTGCGCTATCCCCGGGGAGACTGCAATGCGTCACGCCCGACGTCGAAGCATGGCGCCTTGCAGCCCCGCTTGAGGCCATCCGGATGGTGTCGGTCTTCGCTAGCTCGAGGTCTTGATTACGTCCACCTTGCGACGATTTTTAATTTCAAAAAAAGGCAAAAAAGTGAAAACCCTCGTGGCGGAGCCTTTTCCATAACCCAGGGACGCGGTGAAGCATCCCCGCTCCGGCTCAGCGACGCACACAGCCTGGCGGTACCAAAAAACCAGGACGGCGCACGCCGCAGCCGAGTCGCACGACGGCGTGACTGGCACTCCGTCGTGGAAGCCGCACACGCACGGAGCCAGCCACCAAAGGGCCAGCCACCAAGCGCGGCGACTCCCGGCGTTTCTGAAGCGACGCTCCCCTCTCGGGGAGCGGGCCTGCACTAGGAGCCCCGCAAGGGGGATTCGCCGAGGGACGGGTGCGAACGCTGATGGGTAGCCCGCGGCGCTGCGCGGTCCGAGGACGCAAGTCCGAGGCCGCCGCGACGCGGGCTCAGCCAGCGAGTTCCGACTGTTTCCTTTTGCTTCGCATCCGCTGTTGCACGTGCGGTTTGTACTGATCTCTTCCCTCTTTTATTCAGCTCGCTCGCCTGGCGTCGCAGTACATCGCGACGCCGACGCATTCCGCGCGCGGGTATCCCGTACATAGTAGCTCGACGCGGCGCGCGCCTCACACGTGACCGCGTCGCGCCGCCATCCGCCCTCGATCCCGCCCCTCCTTACTATACATCCGCCCCCGACGCCCGACGACGACGACTCCTGTGTCGTCGTCCGGGCTCTCTAGGTACCGGTACTCGCATGTATAAAAGGCTTTCGTTTCGCGCTCTGTAATATCATCTTGGTTCCAGTTTTCATTTCCGCGCTCGTCCGTCGCCCGCCTCGCGTCTCTCGTCTCGCGCCCGTGTGCGCTCGTCCTCGCTCCCCCCCATCGACCTCGACTTCGACTCTCCGACCTATTCGCGTCTCTCGCGGCTCGACGACCGGCACGTTGCTGGTTAGAGAGTGTCTGCTCATTCTATCTAAGGCGACTACTTGTGCTATACATCCTCCTTGCTTCTCTCTGTGCTACCCGACGCCCTCGCTCACCGCTCGCTCACGACCACCCGTGGAGCTAGCACCATCATCAACGCTCCGAGGGCGTGTTGAACACCTTGAGAGCGCCACACGGGTGCACCTCACCTGGCACTACGGACTGCGACGCCGCCTCGCGGGCGCAGCGGGCCGACAGCCTGTAGTCGATGCCGCAGCCGTGAGGTGCGGACTTGGCGGGGAGGCCGTGAAGCGCTCTCCGCTGACCCTCTCGGGGCCTGTCGTGCAGCGTTAAGCCGCTGTGGGACGCTCAGGAAGGGCGAGAGGCGAGTAGCAGGTAGCAGCGAAAGACGTACCGGGAATGTGGCGTTAGCCACGTCGATGTCGATGGCATGAGCAGGAGGTTGAGCGCGGCTTCTCCGACTCGGGAAGGCTGCGATGTATAAGAATGAGTGCTACTGTAGGTGGGGAGGGACAGAGTACTACTCACCGTGTGGCGGAGGATAGCTGAGGGATGGAAGCCTGCGATAGAGTATCAGTACGCGAAGTGGCGCGGTATCTCATCGGGCAACGCACCTGACAGAGCGCTGCTCTCCGAAGCATGCGAGTGAGTTTGTCGGCGGCCGAGCGGACTCCCCGGTGAGTGGGGTATGCGCCACGAGGCGATGTGGCGTTGGTCCGCTGTGGCGAGAGCGGCCGACCGGCGAGTGTGGCGTCTGGACGAGCAATGAACGCTGATAGTCAAGATGTGGTGCCTGCGGCATACATACCTTGTCGTCGCGAAACGAGAGCGACGTTTGCGAGACGTCGACAGTGCGGTGGGCGTGAGGCGAGAAGGCGATGGCGTACGGACGCCGAGGTGGTGGCGCGCTACATGTCGGCAGTGTGCGCCACCTGGGTCGTTCGTGAGGTGCGTGTTTGAGCGCAAGAAGCTCAAAGAAAGGCGAGGGGAGGATGGATCATGAGGGAAGGGCGAGACGGGCGGGGAGGAGGGTTCTTATACGCCCGCACGGAGCCTCCCGGCGCCTGACGGAGCGGACGAGTGCGGATACCCGGCCGGAGAGTCACAAACGCACGTCCGTTTTCGTCTACTCGGCTGGCTTTGAAATGTGCGTATCGATGAGCGCCGGAGCAGGCACGCGGAAGCCCGCCATCGGTGGAGACGACGGCGTGTGCGTGTGCGAATTCGGAGCCCGACGAAGACCTCCTGACAGCCTCCGAGGATGCGCCACCGCGTCGTTTGGAAGGGGACAATCAGATCCGCGGGCAATTTCAAGGATGAGGCTGTGAGAGATCGTCGTGTCCTTGAGTAGCCTCGCTTCAAACGTTCGCCCTCCGAGCCGGAATGAGTCCGCTCTGCTGCCAGAGAACTCAAGGCTAGTTTCCGGCACCGAGGGCCGGGGAGAGGCGAGCCTGGACATGGGGGGTGGGCACCGCACCAGAAATCTGACGGGGAATCGAGAAGCATGAGCGGAGTCCGTACGGACGGCCATGAGGTCGGATTGCGTTGGGTCCCACCCCCGCATTTGGCTTCGGTTGTATTTGCGCGTGTTTGCCTTTATGGGCAACTCTCGCCTCTTATGGAAGGCCGTCTCTTGTCCTCCCGTCATTCGGTCGCACGCCGAGCGCATGGCCTGATGCAGGAACGCCTTCTTCCAGATGGCCGCGCTGATAGAAGCTGCCCTTGTTCTCAGCAGACCGTCCGCGTGTCCACGCCCTCGGGGTGCAGCAGAGTGACGCGTCCGCACCCCGGTGCCCCGGAATAGAGCCCGAGGAGTTGAGCCCAGGGCCCCAATTGTGCTAGCGGGCGGCGCGAAACATCCGGCTTTACGACGGGCAGGAGTACGCGCCCTGTTCCGGCACGGTGACTCCTCGCCCCGCTTGCGCTGTTGGAGGAGCCCCGTCGCACCCGCCCCTTCACACACACGAGGTGGCGCTAAACGTATGCACGTCCCCGAACGTGCGAGGTGGCGCCAGACGTGTAGACGATCTGTTCGCCAGAGTTCATGTCAGTCAACGGCGGGCATCGTCTGAGGGAATAGCTGTCAACTCACCTCGGACAATGGTCGACAGCGAGCCCGGAAAACGTAGAGGAACTGCTCTTATAAGCGAGGACGCACGTAGAGGTGGCGTCAAAACTGCTGTGCGTACGTCGCGTACGAGAACCTTCAGTGCGGGCGCGCTCCGATAGAGGTGGCGCTGGCGAGCAGCTCGACGGCGGTACTGGTTTCGTGGTCCTAAGTGGTAGTACGCCACACGCGGTCCCGGCTGCCGCGCCGCCACCGACGCATCCCACAGCGGGATGCGATGTGGCGCAGACCCGTAACAGTTTCATGTCCCTATATCACACTGATATTACACTCAGCGTTAGAAAGTGGCAAAGGTGATCGAGACAAATGTAGGCAGCTCACCTAGAAGGAACCAAGGGTCGCGGTTGGAGGTGGCGAGGACAAACGGAGATCGCACATTGACTCCACCGTGCCGGTCCTCAGCCACACAGCATTTCCGAGATAGCAGCAATGGAGATCCATGAATGAGAATTGAGCATCGCACACCAGTCATTATCAGTATGAGCTCCGGAGGTCGTCGTCGTCAACAACGAACAGCCTTCGCCCACGGCGGGAGAGCCGCCTCAACACTACAAGCGGAGCTCTAAAAATCAAGTTTTTGTGTTTCGGAGATTTTGTTCCTCTAAACGGGAGCTTACCGGAGTTTCTTCGACTGATAATCGTCAACAAGCTCTGGAGTCGAGACGACTTCTCGGGCGATGTGCACGACATTCACCTAGGTAACTACAGTAGCATTCCATACGAATATATATCTCTAACGTACTTCCCAATCACATCGACGTCCACGAGCCTTACATGACCAGAGGCAGCACATATATCCTCCCGACGCCACCCCGCCCCATCGCCTGAGCACCCGTCGCCTTCCATCGTACGTCAACGAGCCTGAGGTCTTGAGCGGGCTTGACTCGTTGAGCGAGCTTAATATGTTGGGCGACTTTGAGGACGCGCGAGCTTGAGGTGCCGTCGGTCAAGGTAGGCGTATCGTTCTTGTCGTCGAAGATGTCTCGGAAGGAAGGTCTTGCGTCGTCCATCTTGAGAGCTTCGAGCCTTGATCACGCGACAGTCTTCTCGTCTTCCGGGTCTTGAACAGGCCTTGAAGAACCTGCGTTCGCCGTGGGTCTTGAGCCTTGAGGAAGCTGCGTTGGCAGTGGCGGCCGGGGTCTGTTGAGACCAGTCTTGAAGATCACACGAGAAACCGAGACGAGAACCAAAACGCCTACGCATGATAGTGAGCATACAACAACAAATCTGCGATGGCGAACGACGACGTACCCAGAGGCGGCGCATGAACGCATCCGCGCTGTCCCCCCTCCCCTTGGGGTTCCAGCGCGGGGCCAATAGAGCTCACACACGTGAGACTCTCCCGTGGGCACTTCTCTATCCATAACCGATTCCTTCGCGCCTACACCGGGCCTTGGCCTCAGTGTTGTTCTTGAGGGTAGAGTGTGGCGGAGAGGAAATACTTACCGTACTGGCGGGGATAGGTCGTGGTGCGTGCCGCGCCCGCCCAATGGGCCTAGCACAGCTGCCCGAGTCATTCTCGGGGTTATGTGGAGGAGGGGAGGTGGAAGTAGGGTGGAAGGAGAGGATGAGCGAAGAGCGAGGTTGATATACGGGGTGGCTGACGGCGGCGGGTGCCGGCGCTTGTTGAAGCGAACAAGCAGGCGGGCGGAGGCTGCCTTCACTCCGCGTCGCGCGCCGCGCGTAGGCTGACGATTGACTGCCCTCCTCGACATCGCCCGCGGAGGCTAATGCAGATGATTGGGTTTTAGTCGGGGTGAGGGTTTGGTGCTGAGGCAGCAGGCTGGACCTCTGAGGGCCGTTTTGTGTGCCGCCGGATGAGCGGATGTAGGCTACTTGCGCGGCGCGTCGGCGCAGAAATGGATACTAGCCAGGAGAGCGAGCTTCCCCCAGACCGACATCAGGATGGTGCACACCAGCGCGACATGCCCTGATCTTGCGAGTTCGAGTGGGGTAGATGCACGCTGCAAACGACGGAACGAGGCTAGACACTGGACTTTTCCCTCGGTCACGCAGGTCCCTCACCTGCATTATATATGCACAGAACGTCGACCGGAGACATACCTGAAGAGTGCGCACTCTGAACGCTCTCCTCTCGCAGTCCCTCATTGCTCTTTGATCCGCATCAGGATTGATTGCAGCTAGAGATACATGGTAAACGGGGTCAAACTTGACGTCGATCGGCTCCTTCGCAAGGATCCCTGTGCATTTGAGATACCACTCACCTGTGGTTGTCGAGAGATGAGACCTAGGTTCTTGAAGAGGCAGAGCAGGTAGGTCTACAAACGACAGGCACAGAGCTGCACAAGAGCCGCCAGATACTGTGTTCGTATGCCAGCCTGAGAACCGAGAGCCAACGCAAAGCTTGTTAGCAAACGTGCGGCAGACATCTGTACGCCGCAGAGACGGCGTAGTGATGCAGCGGCCGAGATTCAGAGATGACTGCGTCGCCGAGGACCCTCGAGAGGCTCAATTTTTGCGTGAAACGGAAACCTCGCCGGCTTCGATCGAAGGAAGACACGAATCTGGCTAGCCTATAAGCCCAGCATGCCCAGTGTAAATAGCGTAACAGAATGAGAACAGGCAGGTAGATCTTCGGGTGCAGAGCCAAAACAGCGGTGTAGAGGAGGACTCGGAGGGTCGTCGTCGTCGAGGAGAAAGAAAAGAGTGCGAGCGCCTAGCGCATCCAGCCTACCAGCGCTTACACTCTCTGGAGTTCGCGACCCATTGCACGACGAACACTTTCACGACGAGTATTCAAACAACCATCAAGATAACTACGACCATCACATATATCCATACGAACGTGTATATGTAGGTAAGTTCGAACAGTAACGATAGTAGCGTCCTTCGGGCAGCGACGACCCCAGCACCTTCCCTCATCCCGGTGAACACCCCGCCACAGCCGCTGAAGAGCCAGTTCCGTCATCCGTCATCCGTCGTCCAGCCGAAGTCGGTCGGCAGGCTTGAGGTGTCGAGCGAGCTTCGAGACCTGCGTGCAGTTCTTGTCGTCGCAGACGTTCGGTAGACGAGTTTGGGATCTTGTACGGTCCGTCTTGAGCGTGGGCCGTCGATCGATGTGGAGGTCTTCTCGTCTTGCGTGTCTTCGAAGGGCCTTGAGCTACCTGCGTTGGCAGGAGGTCTTGATCCGGTGTTGAGGGTCTTGGGCCTTGAAGCTTGAGCAAACTGCGTTGGCAGTGGCGGCGGTCTGTTGAGACCGGTCTTGACGATCACACGAGAAACCGAGGCCGAGAACAGAACGCCTACACACGCGATGGTCAGCATACAGCGAATGCGCGACAAAGAACAGCGACGTACCCAGAGGCGGCGCACGAACGCATCCGCGCTGTCCCCCCCTCCCCTTGGGGTTCCAGTGCGGGGCCAATAGAGCTCACACGTGCGACGCTCTCCCGTGGGCACTTGTTTACACACAACCAATTCCTTCGCGCCTACACCGGGCCTTGGCCTCAGTGTTGTTCTTGAGTGAGGCGGAGATGGAGGAATACTTACCGTACTGGCGGGGATAGGTCGCGGAGCGTGCCGCGCCCGCCCAGTGGGCCTGGCGCAGCTGCCCGAGTGATTCTCGGGGTTTCATGGAGGAGGGGAGGTGGAAGTAGGGTGGAAGGAGGAGAGGGACGCGGCGGGAGGTTGATATACAGAGTGGCTGACGGCGGCGGGTGCTGGCGCTTGTTGAAGCGAACAAGCGAGTGGCGGGCGGAGGCTGCCTTTCTAACCCTCGCCCGCGGACGGTGGCGATCTCGATCAGAATCCAGCCAGGGTGTGTTTCAGGGAGGATGTTGTGCCGTTTGAGAGCTTTTGGAGGTGTGATTAGTGGGTGAGTGTAGGTTGGTCGCGCGGCAGGTCGGCGCTGGAATCCGGGACACTGTCGAAGCGGGTGAATTGCCTCCGAGGCGCACCCGGGATGTTGCTTTTCTAACGACGCACGCCACGATGCGGTGAAGATATTCGACAATCCCTTGAGCGAGACTGACACTGGACTCTGACCTCGGCATTGTAGTAATTCTCCGCCTGCGTGAGTCGTATCAGCTCAAGAGCCTCTTTTTAGTCGATTTCGCATGAGCATAGAATGTAGTTAGACGTACATAGGCGCAGAGGCCAAGCTTGACGTCGACCGTCTCCTTCGCCAGCCTCCCAGTTGGCCGAATATTTGGTTTACGCGAGGCTGTCAAGAGACGGATCCCGACTCCAAGAGACAAGGTAGGTCGTAAGCCCTACAAACGGCGGGCACAGAACTGCACAGGAGTCGCATAGGAACTGGTTTTGAGCGCCAGCCTAAAGTCCGAAAGTCAGCGCAGCGTGAAGCCCGAGAACCCGCGCAAAGCTCGAGGGCCAGGGTATTCCAGACAGTCGTGCACCGCAGGAGAGACATAGCAATACGTGGTCCGAGATTTCAATATGGCTACGTCGCTAGGGATCCTCGAGGGACTTGACCGTCGCGCGAAACATGCGCCTCGCCAGCAGATCGCAGGAAGGCACCTAAAGGCTGGCCGAGAAGCATAACGCATCCAGTGAAGCTACCAGCATGTGATGAGCACAGATGAGGAGATTCTACGATATCGACATAGACCCAGGATAGCAGTCCAGAGAAGGAAAGGTACGTCGCCGTCGTGAGCAAAGAGAGGAGCGCGCGAGCGCGCAGCGCTCTCCTCCAGCGCTCCAGCGCTTGCATCTTCCGGAGTTCGCGTCAACACCGTGTCGCACATCGCACACTCTTCGGGTCCTGGTGAGAGTCGAACGAGATGTCTATGTAGATAACCACGTCTTGTATATGTATCATGAAAGTTCGTAAGTAGGTGGGTAGGTAGGTAAGTAGGTAGGTAAGTCAAGACAGTAACGATCGCAGTGGCCACTGCACCTGCCCAGATCTGAACCTCCCATCACAGCCTCTAAATCCATCGTCCGCCGAAGTCGCTCGGCTGTCTTGAGGCGTCGAGCTTCGAATCTTGCGTGCGGCACTTGTCGGCGCAGATGTCCGCAGAGCGAGCTTGAGATTTAGATAGTTCGTCTTGACTCTTGAGGGCGTCGACCGTCGATTGAAGAGGTCTTCTCGTCTTGCGCGTCTTGAGGACCTGCATTGGCAGGATGTCTTGAGGCAGTCTTGAGGGAACTGCATTGGCAGTAGGTCTTGATCGGGCCTTGAGGAGACTGCGTTGGCAGCGGCGGTGCTGGGTCTGTTGAGACCAGTCTTGAAGATCACGCGAGAAACCGAAAACAGGAACAGAACGCCTGCGCACAGAATGGTCAGCATACAGCGAGCTTGGAGAGGTGAGGACGACATACCCAGAGGCGGCGCACGAACGCATCCGCGCTGTCCCCCCTCCTCTTGGGGTTTCAGCGCGGGGCCAATAGAGCTCACACGCGTGACGCTCTCCCGTGGGCACTTTTTTATCCGTATCCGAAACCATCGCGCCTACACCGGGCCTTGGCCTCAGTGTTGTTCTTGACGGTAGAGTGTGGCGGAGAGGAGGTACTTACCGTACTGGCGGGGATAGGTCGTGGTGCGTGCCGCGCCCGCCCAATGGGCCCATCGCAGCTGCCCGAGTAATTCTCGGGGTTTTGTAGAGGAGGGGAGGTGGAAGTAGGGTGGAAGGAGAGGACAGGCGAGGAGGGAGGTTGATATATGGGAGAGGCTGACGGCGGCGGGCGCCGGCGCTTGTTGAAGCGAACAAGAACAAGTACACGGCGTACCCGAAGGCTGCCATCCTCAGCCTCGCCCGCCCAGGCTGACGATTGGGATCCAGTCGGGTGTGTTATGAGGATGAGCCGCTCGAGGGCTTTGTGTGTGTATTGTCGTAGGTGGGCGGGCGTAGGCTGCTGGCGCAGCATGTCGGCGCTGGACTAGATACCGTCCGACAGGCAGGCGAACCGTCCTCAGACGGTACTCGAGATAGTCCTCTCAGGAGTCCCAGCAGGACGTGCCCTGCATTCGCGGACGCGGAGGAGACCTGTTGCACCCGACAAACGAAACCATGCGTCAACCTCTCACCTCTGTTGCGTAGGTCCGGTTCCTCCCTAGCTGCGGTGTATGCGCTCGAGAGAGTGTTCAGGACATGCCTGGTAACTGCGCACTCTGACCGCCCTCCAAGTCCAACTTGGCTGATCAACTCGTATAGAGATATATTGTAGTCAGCCACATACAAGATAGGAATGCAGGTAGGCCGGAGCAGGTTCGTAAAACAGTCGTTCCAGGCTCGAGAAGCTGCACTAAGGAAGCAGATAGCAATTCGCAACAACAATAGGAGATGCATTGAGTGGTTTTTCCCCTGAGATCATTGATGTTGCTGGCCCGGCCGTGATGTGGGGTCGAGTTCGTGGTCGTACCCTTCGCCAGACTGCCCGTTTATGGGAGTGCCAAAAAGCAGAGTCGAGAACTGAGAGCCAGGCCAGAGCGACAGCAAGCCCCCGAAGAGATTTGAGCATTCTGAGCACATGCAAGGCGATCCTAGAGGATAGAGCTCAGAGAACAGAAGCTTGGAGAACGTCGTCGTCGAGGAGAAAGAGAGGTTCCCGAGCGCCTGTGGCTCTCGTCCGGATCCACCCGACTAGCGCTTATATCCTCTACAGTTCGCTCTCGTCTCCGCAATGTACGACAACTCAACACTTACGATGGCGTTTCATGGTATGAGTGTGCCACGGCACATCATAGACTTAGTACGCATAGAAAATTTGTGTCTAACAGTCCTGGGATACCGCTGACAACATAGTTCCCGGGCCCTTCGCCATACCTGCACTCTCGCAGGGATTCGTCATCTCCTCAAGTACGAGTGAGTCCTTGTGAGTTGAGGGAACCTAAAGTACCTCCGCTGATCAACTTGCAGTAAGCATTCGTCACTTGTACAAAAATACAACACCACTGGGGTGGACTCAGCTCCGATGAGCTGCGGTTTTAGTACCGTCCGACAGCGATGGCTGACCATCATCCCGGGTGGGAGAGCCTAGTGAGAGCCTACGGCAGACGGGGGACGCGCATAATACACATGGCGCTACATGTACAGGCCGATTAGGCAACCTTTCCTGCAGCAGGATCGCCGCCGTTCGGCGAGCTGCCCGATGTCGTTCATGGCCACCGTAGCACCTCGTTATTGCAGGAGGTGCGCATATTTACTGCAGCACGTTCTCGGGCTGTTATCTGACGTTTCTTCCGACGCTAGATCGTACACGGTATCCCGGCCCATGGTTTTCAGAACCCGCAAAAGCCTCTCGGGACGGCGGAAGGCTGACCGGACCAGACAAGTAGGGCTATTGGACTCAGAAAATGGCGCTCCTGGATACCGTCACTCTGTCGCAAGCTTCACTTGCGGTCGTGAGCCTGTACATCGCATGGTCGCTGTTACGCCCATTTGTGGTGAAAACTGCGCTGGACAACATCCAGGGACCGCTCTCCGCATCCCTCCTGACTGGTACGCACTTCCTTTCACTCTCGACATTTCCGCTTGAGCGGTGCTGAGCCTAGCGGTGCGCATATAGGAAACATCAATCAGTTCGCGTCGCGCCATAGCTGGGACTTCCGCGAAGAGCTCGCCCGCAGGTACGGGCGCACCACCACCATCTGTGGCCTTTTCAATGTAAGCATATACCCACCTCACTCTGTACGTGCGCGCAGCCCCGAATACTAACTGGCGGTGCCATTACAGAAAAAATGGCTCATTACGCACGACCCGAAGGCGCTCCACTATATATTCATCAAGGATCAAGAAATTTACAGGGAGCCTATATTGTACGCGATAGCGTCCTTTGCGCATGCATCGGGGCTACCATGTACTGATCGCTCGCGCCCGCAGGACCTTGCGCATTCTAGTTGGCCCGGGTCTTCTTGGTACTGAGGGCGAGCAGCACCGCCGTCAGCGCAAGATGCTCGACCCCGCGTTATCGACGAAGCACCTTCGCGAGATGACACCCCTGTTCTACGACATCATCCACAAGGTGCGTGCTTGCCCTCCCACTGCATACAACTCCCCGCTACCGACTGCTTACACGATGGCAGACTCGCGATGCTATGGCTGCGCGCGTGCGCGCATTAGACATGGAGAGGACCGCTGGACCCGGAGCGGAGCTAGACATGCTCTCGTGGATGGGGCGCACCACGCTCGAGGTGCTCGGACAGGCCGCGCTCGGGTATTCGTTCGACCCGCTCATAGAAGACGTCCCGGACGAGTTCGCGACCGCCGTCAGGTCATTCTTGTACGCCCATTCTGCCCTTCTTGAGGTTTGCGACCACCGCTGACCACATCATACGGCAGCCCGCAAGCCGCTAAATCTGTCGTCCCGCGTATCTTACTCCCGTTCGCGGTCAAGCTCGGCTCGCCCGCGTTCCGGCGGCGCATGGTAGATCTGATTTCGAGCGAGAGTGTTCAGGGCTTGCAGCGCATCTCGGACAAGCTGCACGCGCGCTCGGTGCAAATCTTTAACGAGAAGAAGGTGGTGCTCGTGCGCGGGGATGACGCGGTGAAGCGTCAGATTGGAGAAGGTCGGGATATCATGAGCATTCTACGTGAGTGTTCGTTTTGGGAATGCTTGATGATAATTGACCAGTACGGATACTCACGAGTACTTCGGTTCAGTTAGAGCGAATATGATGGCCTCCGCGGATGACAGGCTCTCAGACGAGGAGCTCGTCGCCCAGATCTCGTACGCTCCCCCCGTGCAAGAGCTACCTGTGCGCAAAATAGTTGATGTATCATGTTTCTCCTGCAGCACGATGATTCTGGCCGGCATGGACACGACTTCCAACACGCTCGCGCAAATTCTGGAACTGCTCGCCGCCAACCCCGACAGGCAGGAGCGTCTCCGCGGAGAGCTCATTGCTGCAGTCGAAGCTGAGGGCGAGGGCGACACTCTGGACTTCGACCGCCTGATGGAGCTGCCTTACCTGGACGCAGTCTGCCGCGAAACTCTCCGCCTGTACGTACCATCGCAAATGAAGCCCCTGCTAGGATGTGAGATGCCCGTACTAACAAACACTCGTCGTCTCTCAGACGTCCCGGCGCAGCGTTCATTTTCCGCGAGTAGGTATCCCACTTCCATCTACCGTCCCCAACGAGTTCATTGACACTCCTTTCCGCTCTAGCGCAAGCAAAGACACCGTCCTGCCGCTCACAACCCCTGTACGGGGGCTCGATGGTACCCTCTATACCGCCATTCCCGTGCCGAAGGGCACGCGCGTCGTCGCAGACGTGCACGCGTCCAACCGCGACCCCACGACGCGGGGCGCAGACGCCGATCAATGGCGGCCGGAACGCTGGCTGGAAGGCTTGCCGAAGACGATCGAGGATGCGGGCATCCCCGGGGTATATTCGCATATGTGAGTGCGGGTTCAGCATTCGTTCCGGAGGTTGGACGTTGACGGCCGTCTGTGTCGCTAGGATGACGTTCATCGGGGGCGGGAAGGCGTGCATGTGAGTACTATACCATAAGCGCTAGTAGTCGTACCAGTTGCACTTGTCCTGACGAGTCTTATGCAGCGGCTTCAAGTTTGCCCAACTCGAGATCAGTCAGTGCAACTCTGCATCTATCCGTATATTAAGCCGAGTGCTGACTGTGTTTGCGTTCGCAGAGACGGTGTTGCTTATCATGCTCCAGTCTTTCAGGTTCGAGCTGACCGAGAAGCCGATTGTGTGGAACTTCGCTTCAGTGCAGTATCCGACAGTCGGCGAGGAAAGCACGGAGCCCGGGATGCCGTTGAAGGTCGCGCTGCTGTAGAGGCGGATCTGGTTCCCGCACGACACACGGTGAGAACTGCGGGTACTAGTCATTCTCGATCTGCCTAAGAGCTCGGTCGCCCTGGTACATGGCACGGCGGTTCGGAACATATAGGGTGCGTGGTTCAGAGACATCCGCTCCTTGCATTAGAACTGGCTCAAATTCGCAAACGCCAACAGCTTCAGAACGACTTCTCGGTCTGTACGCGCTACGTTCCATGAACACTAAGTACATTCCCGGTAGCTATCAATATCGTAAATGTAGCGCAATCACATCGACGTCGACGAGCCTCTAGGTGAACAGTCATATCGCAGTCAACTTCCCGCCACAACCACGAAATCTACACCTTCCCCAGAGATACCCCACCCCATCGCCTGGACAGCCTCCCGTCATCCGTCGTCCGCCATCGGTCAGTGCGCTGGAGATGTTGAGCGAGCTTGAGCGAGCTTGATTCCTTGAAGCACCGTCGGTACGAGAAGGCGCATCGTTCTTGGCGTCGCACGTGTCGAGGTAGGGAGGTCTTGCATCGTTCATCTTCGTAGGTCTTCTCGTCTTGCGAATATTGAGCAGGTCTTGAGCTGCCTGCGTTGGCAGGAGGTCTTGACTCGGTCTTGAGCCTTGAGGGAACTGCGTTGGCAGTGGCGGCGGTCGGTTGAGGCCGGTCTTGAAGATCACACGAAACCGAGAAGAGAAACAGAACGCCTGCTCACGAGAGTCAGCATACAGTGAGTGCACGATGAACGACGACGTACCCAGAGGCGGCGCACGAACGCATCCGCGCTGTCCCCCCTCCCCTTGGGGTTCCAGCGCGGGGCCAATAGAGCTCACACGCGTGAGACTCTCCCGTGGGCACTTGTTTATCCGTAACCGAGTCCTTCGCGCCTACACCGGGCCTTGGCCTCAGCGTTGTTCTTGACGGTAGAGTGTGGCGGAGAGGAGGTACTTACCGTACTGGCGGGGATAGGTCGCGGTGCGTGCCGCGCCCGCCCAATGGGCCTAGCGCAGCTGCCCGAGTGATTCTCGGGGTTTCATGGAGGAGGGGAGGTGGAAGTAGGATGGAGAGAGGGGATGGGCGAGGAGGGATGTTGATATACGGAGTGGCTGACGGTGGCGGGCGCCGGCGTTCGGGGAAGCGAGTACTAGAGGTTCGCCGCCGATCACCAGCGTGAAGGTTCTCATCCAATACGCCGCGCGCGGAGGTTGAGGCCTGAGGCTTGCAGCCCAATCGACGATTGGCTGAGTTCTCTGTAGGGTGGCTATCGAGTAGCTCAACCGCGGCGGGCCCGGGGCTGACCAGCGCTGACTCTGGAAGGCCAGGGCTCACACTGGAAGGTAAGTCAAAGTCGTCGAGGCAAACGGGGTCCGGACTTCCCGCGGGGCCCGCTCCGGAATAGCGTCGTTTCGGAAGGTATGCTTTGACGTTTGCAAATGTGCTGGAAAGCAGGGTTAACAATACCATCGTCATGCACGCCCAACTTGACAGTGCAAAGTGTCTCTCTGAGGAAGTGTACATATGACCAAGGAGGTGCTGCAGGTGATGCGATTGCAGGGCCGCCGAGCAAGAAAACATTCCGGCCAGACCCAGAACGAGCAACAGAGGCCGACAGCTGACAGAAGGTGATGGAAAGTATATCTCAGTTTGGCAGATATATGCAATTTTGAAGGCCAAAGTGAGAGTCGTCGCCACCTCGAATCGGCGATGGGTACAAGACTGAGAAAGCAGCTGCCAGTGGCAGGACGTCCCCGTCGACTAGTAAAATGAACAAGACAGACGCAAGCTAGAGTACGAGTTTCGAATACCAACCCAAGACGTGGCACCACGATGACTGTCAATAGAAATAATAGCAGCCTCAGTAAAAGCCATAGAAAATCACGGAGCTATCGCGATGGAGCACCGGCGCAAGGTCGAAGAGAAACCGGCGGATTGTCGTGTACACTGGGTGAAGAGAGGTCGCAAGCGATAGCGCGGCAATCCCTCGTGTGTCCTCACAAGTAAAGGACACATGAGGGATCGAAAGTTTCTTGACAATACGTCGGACCAGATAGCACCTCAAGCCAGCGTGGAGCGAGTCGGAGGAGGAGAAGAGAAGAAAAGACGAAGTGAGTACATCAGACAGATCACGTAATTATACTGGGCGCCTAGCAGACCGGGTAGCCCCGCAGCTCTCTCAACTCGGACCAGCATGCTCAGACAATGGAATCTTGAACTGGATTAATTGCACATTTTCCTTTGTTGCTAGGCATGGAGAGGAGTCAGGATAAATATGAGAGCTGACGGTCTCGTGCGATCTTGTCTAGCCTCTCTTCCGAACTACCATCATGGCGTCTGCGCCCACCAACCCTCCATGGTTCGCCACACGCCCAGACGGCAGCATCAACTGGATCGGCGTCCCGCTCAGACTTAAAGAGCACCCTGAGCTTGTGAAGCGAGGGATAGTCCCGACAGACCCTCTGAAGCTGGTGCGGGACTGTTCCTTTTCTCATCACCATCCGAGGGGCCCACGCTCATCCCCGCTACGTTGGACAGGGCATCGTCTTCCACACGGACCAGACAGATCGCGAACACCCTCAGTATGCAGTGAAGATACTGAACACGGAGAGCGACGAAGCTGCTATTCACGAGCAGCTGCTCTCCAGCCTCGACGCCCCCAGAAACCACACGCTCCCGTGCGACATCGTCCGGACAGGACATCCAATCGCCATCATGCCGTTTCTTTGCCCGTACATGCCCAGCCCGTGGAAGTGCAGCCTGAGCGAGTTCTTGGGCGCAATGCACCAGCTTGCGGAGGTAGGGCGCGTGGCTAGTGTCCCCGATGCGCATGCTCATGACGAAGCACAGGGCCTCGAGTACATGCATTCGCAACACATCGCACATCTGGTACTACCGACGCCCTTGTCTCTGTCAACGCTCGCTGACGCAGGTACAGGACTTCGCGCCCAACAACACGCTGACCGCCGAGCCGCGCCATGCCAAACATCACCCCCGGCTCGTGAGCGGCAGGATGTACATTATCGACTTCGGCTCGTCGAAGCGGCTGCCGAAAGGACCAGGGGAACAGCAAGCGATCGCGCTCCCGCCGAGCCAATGGGAGCCTCCGGACAACCTCAAACACCTCGACCCGTACTCCTGGGACGTGTGCTGCCTGGGCCAGACTGTGGAGTATTTTGCGGAGGTACGTATCCGGTGTTGACCTCCAGTCTTCCGCTCTAGGAAACCATAGAGCTGACCAAAGGCATGTTCCGTAGACGACGTATCACGACAAAGTCCCGCCGCTCTTGCGCGGTCTCTCGCAGTGGCTAATCGGAACTGAGCGAGGCTGTAGAGGTGTATGCCGATGCCGTCCCACTGCGGGGGCGGTGCGTGATTTCCTAGCACTCGCCCGGTCCGTCGTATACGATCTCGAGCTCCACGGAAGCTCGACCGCACGTAGCAAGAGCTGAGCTGTGAACAGAGTGTTCTTTATTACCACACGAGGCTATCTCAATATCTTCCATCCTCTACGTATTCCGCACTGCGCCGCTCAGCGCCAGCATGACCAGATTGGGATACAAAAACTACATATTGTACGGGTATAAGCAGTGCCCTGGGTTGTGGCTAACGTATCCTGTGGTCGGTGCGCATGAGCCTCGGGTTAGGAAGGCGGACTACGGCGCAACTGCTCACCTAGCCACTCCCCCTCACGGACCAGCATATCGCCACGCCTCCTCGTCATGGGTATAGATTCCCACATCGCTGTTCATGAAATACCGTATCCCGCCGAGCACCGCACGATGGTTCACGACCGCCGCGCGTGACGGGCCCATCACATACACCTTGAACCGCTGCGAGCCGGCGGGTGCCTGCACGTGGATGTGGTAGATGATGTTCGCGTACGCGCCGCTCGACGTGCAGCCGTCCTTGGTGAGCGCGATGGTGCTGCCGTCGCCGAAGGGCAGGGGGATGGCCCCAGTGGTCATCGATTTGGAAGAGAGTTCGAAAAAGCGCGGGTCTTCGATGCGCCGGACGACCTCGCTGAGGTGTTGGAGCGCGGTGAAGGTGAAGAGGTCGCGAGGCATCTGCGAAGTGCGCCTGCGCGAGACACGAATAGGATGTTAGTTGTGGAAACTTGAAGGATAATGTGGGTAGATGCGCTTACGGATGATTTTTAGTGGAAGTGGAGGCGACCACAGACCCGCAACAGCTGTACTGAAGTGAAGCTGTACGGGGTAAAAACCAAGCGATCCGCCGCGAATTTAGAGGGTCCTGCCACAGGCCTCCTTAGCCACGACGACGGATCGAGATTGGGTCAGGACAATGGCCGTCTCTTACATGGGCACTTCGTCTTGGCGCGGGCTTGCCTCTTCATTGTCTCCTACGCGTCCGTATAGCCCTGGCTCATCTCACTCCGAGAAACAGGACTACCGTGTCGTTGCGTTGTGGCAAGCACTCGACTGAAAACCGATTCTCCGGATCAAATTTGCATAGCATGGGAGGCTATGTGCACTGAAGCCGAGGACGTTCCCTGCTGGACGAAGGATCCGGTCGAGCGGAACACAAGTCGGTCGACGGCGGTGAGGATCCCTCAGGAAAACACCCACCGGTCTTCAGTCACCTAAAAAAGCAGAGGAATAAGTATTGCTGGATACAGGCTCTGCGGAGTGAATGTCCTACGCACCGCTCGGTAGCACGCCGTTCGGCTCGAGCTGCCACACTCGCGAAGAAGATATATGTTTGTGCGCCTGCCATCAAGCCCGGAGGTGTTATTATTTTATAAGGAGGATTAGACTGTGGGCGCACCATTAGTCCCCAGAACTATTGACCGCCGCAGACCCTTCTCAGCCTGAAGACCTTGGTACACAACCAGCTCGCGAAGCGAGAGCCCGACGAGCGTGCAAGCGATTGGCGACGATGCTGGAATCCCCGGGAAAGACTCTGCGAGAGTTAGAAAGATTGGGAAAAAAAAGGGGCGTACAGTATTTCAACTGTATCTAACTCGTCGAGGACCTCTTGCGTGGACCCGAAAACGTTGGGAGCGCAAAAATCGCCCGCGTGGCGGCGAAGCCTCCACCTCTTTCTTTGCATATTGCCACTGCCACGAACGCTTGATCCCGGGCTAAATTCGACCTGAAAGAGTTAATCCTGAGGGGACGATGTGTATTTGCTTCAGAGGCCCCCTTGAAGCATCTAAGTTGAACTTTGAACGTTGAACGTTGGAACGCTCAGGCTCGCAAATACGTGTTGTCGATGTCGTAGACTCGGTGCGGGAAGCTGGGGAGGTGCCGCTAGATTGGGCGCTCGCCGTTTTACGTAATAGATCTCATCTCACGCATTTTCGTCACTCATTCTCTTGGCACTCGACATACTGGCTCTCGCCTTCACCACGCTGCATGCATGTTTCGCTCAAAGTCTTCTCTTCACATTTCAAGGACACACTTCTCCGTCTTACTTAGCCGGATGAAGCTTTACGCAACAACGCACACATGCAGTGCTTCCTCCGATCTAAGAGGCTGACAATACAAGGCGCCAGGCTATTGACTTGGACCTATCCCCGGCTACGCAGTTGCCCGGCACAGCTCGAAGAGTTCGTGTTATTTCTGTGCTTGACTTTCTTAGCCCGGGGCACCACGCTCAGTCGCCGTATCTTCTCTAGGCCGTGCATAGCGCGGCTCAAGCGTTCCGCCCACCGCTCCGAGGCGAGTCGTAGGGCTGCCTGGCCTCGTCAATGACGAGCTGCCTATCAGCAATAGACCCCAGTGCTTCATTGTCGTTGCCTCGAAGCTGGACCGCTGGAATTCCGCGATTCTACCTGTTTGCAATTCACGAATGCGTGTAAGGCCTACCAGCCTCCTCGCCGGTGCCATTAGCTGCGTCAGCCTGTTGGGTAGCTCGAACTAACTCTCCGGCCGGACCCGCACGTATCGCTGGGCCTACAAATAGACATACACGTATGTTTGGAAAACACCTGTCGGCTATCCAACCGTCCGCGTCCGCTCACCCGTTCGGGCAGGTCGGCGATCGTCCGCACTTGTTCGCTTCAACAAGCGCCCGCCGTTCGCCGCTAGTCAGCCTCTCTGGAATATGAACCATCCGTCTCGCCCGTTCCCTCTTTCTCCATTTCTTCTTCCTCCCACCACACCTCCCCCAACCCCGAGTGCGATGCACACTCGGGCAGCTGCGCCATGGCCGAGGTGCGGGCGTGGCACGCACAACGACCTATCCCCGCCGAATCGGTAAGTAGTCCGGAGTTCTCTCAGCCTCACTCCCAGTTTAAGACGTGTGCTGTGGCGGAGGTGCCCGGCACAGGCGCGATATCGCGGCTTTCTAGACAAGTGCCCTGGAAGACGAGCATCGCCTGTGGAGCTCAGGGCCCCGCGCTGGACCTTTCGGGGAGGGGGGTCCACCGTGGACGCGGCGACCACCCGCCTGCGGGGTAAGTACTCGCAACTCATGGCGACCAGATATATGCTAACTGTGCTGGTAGGACTTCTGACCTTTGCACCCCTTCCGTGACAGCTGCCCCTCCATGGACCGCGGACCGTCGAGGACGACAAGAAGACCTGCCTATGGCCCCGGGACCGAACGGTCGATGGACGAAGACTACGGCAAGACTCCCTCGGAGGTCTACACCCCCGAGGGCAACCCGGCCAACGCGGGGCAGGTACGTATTTCCTGCCAGGGGACGAGGCAGAGGCTGGGGTATCTCTCGGGGACAGCGCAGGCCTCATCGTGGCCCCCGGGTCTAGTACCCGCCACCTCGCGGCGGGGAAGCCAACTGCGCTGTGATGCTGGTCGGGGTTCTTGACGCAGGTATGTGAATAATTCCATACATGCATTCTGTACTAATACGCGCAGTGTATGCGTAGGATAAAGCGGCGCGCGTAATGTGCCACAGTCTTGACCGCGCATGCTACGAGGTGAGTGATCATATGCACTTCGCGTCAAGATACCCCGAAAAAGCTGATTTCGCACAGTCATGCAGATGAAGTACTCGATGGCAACGGGGCGTATTTTCCCGTCACCATACTGCTCGCATCAGGCCAACGACGCCGTCGTAAGGTGCAGTGCCATCGGAGACTGCGAAAGATTCTCCCTCACAGTCAGGCTAATTGACTGAGCACCGGCATGTATGCGCTTAAGGACATTCTATCTAGCAGGTGTGTGCCTCTCCTGATATCAATATCTATGGCTAACC
Organism: Trametes villosa; assembly: GCA_002964805.2. Lineage (NCBI taxonomy): Eukaryota > Fungi > Basidiomycota > Agaricomycetes > Polyporales > Polyporaceae > Trametes > Trametes villosa. Next base: position 2,534,919 of record PUDQ02000003.1, read on the forward strand.
GTCAGGCGGCATGGGTAGGACAATATGCACTTCGCTATGTTTTCCCTGGCCGAATACTGGCCCGCCTGCACCCTGCTCTATTGTTCGAGTGCGCTTAGATGTGGCTTGCAAGGAAGCTCGGCTACGACGCACCTATGCAGGGATATAAAACCCCTCTCCTTCGGTGCTGGACGTTATCTCCGTCCGCTTCCCACCGCTCGCTATACCCCACTCCCAAAATATCCCTTTGCCGTGAGTCGCATACACAGACCCATCGTCCCCGCTGTGGCTAACCCGCACCAACCCCCAGCCCTCCCTTAAAATGGCAGCAGACGCACACAGCATCGACGCCCTGCGCATCGTGATTGCTACCCTCCGCAGCCTGCCCGACAGCACCTTCATCGCGCCCGGCTACGCCGGCGCGTCCTTCACGCTCGCCAACGCCGACGGCCGCGCGATCACCGTCACCAAGCTCGGGCTCACGAAGACGACCGCAGAGACGATGGGGTACACCGTCGAGGTCGCGAAGCCGCGCGGGCGCTCCGCGAAGTTCGCAGTTTGGATCATGGAGCCGTTTCGCGGGAACATGGTCGAGTACAACCGGGACGCGCTGATTTGGGGGTTGAACGAGGTGATCAGGGACCCGAATGTGGGCAAGCAGCTGTGGGAGATCTCGGCGAAGCATGTTGCGATGGAGGTGTCGAGGTTGCGGCGCCGGTAGAGGGCTGCTCGGGTGTGGCCCGGGTGGTATAGTAGGTGCTTAGCCACTACATCCTCGCGCCCATCTTTTATCGCGCTCGCGGCGTCGTGCTTGTTGGCGTTCCCTTCCTCTCCATAGGATTGCTGTTGTATAATATATTGTACCTCGTGCACGAGCAGGCTACTACTTTCAGTGGACTGCTGGTCCCCCCTGAGAGCGCCTACCAACGCTCAACGCCAATCGGTCGAAAGGTTGCGGGTTATGTCATATGTATCCGCAGGTTGTGGCTAACTACAGCGCACACCCCAAGCGTTCTAACTAGTACAATATTGTCATTTCTGGCAAGTCACCTACGTACGGAAGCGAGAACGCGAGTTGCGAAAAGCGGAAATGGCACACCCAGCTGCAACACATACACGACCAATCGTATCGCCGACAACACCATCCGCGCCTTGCGAGCAGTCGGGCGGCAGCGACAGATACCCCCACATCCGACACGCTCGTCCCCGACCAGCCACCGCGCGTACCGCCGCACGAACCACGGCAGTGCCTTCCTAACATGAAACTACCACAGAACTCAGCCACACTCCCACCCATCGTCGAGACGGTAGCCACGCACCTGCATCATATACTCCATCGTCCGCCCAACACAGTAAACATCCCACGAATACGGGTCGAACCTCTCTACACCCTCCGGAGGGGGCGTCTGCGTCTGCGGCAGCTTGATCGCGCGCTGCACACCCGGGCCGTCGCGGAACTGCCGCGCGGAGTCGAAGTCGATGACGAAGAGTCGGTTTGCCTGGAGGAGGGTGGGGTGGTCTTCGGCGTCGTATTCTGTCGCGACGAGCATGTTGCCGTAGCAGAGGTCCTGTTGGGATCGGGTATGAGTAGAGAGGGCATTTACTAGTCGAACGACGCGTACCATGTGGGCGATGTTCTGTCTGTGCAAGTATTCGACGCCCTGTAACGTGATGCGCGGTGAGAACATGGTCTAGGTTTAACGCGCGCGTGATGAACTGACCTCTACGAGTTGTAGGAAGAATCCGAGTGTCTGCCAAGTTGAGAACTCCGATGGAGAGAGGTGGTGATAACTCGAGAGACGCGGCATGATCAACAACGGATGCCCCTGCTCGATAAGCTCCCCAGGAACCGTGTGGTTCGCAGTATCCTTGTTCCGTAGAAGGCGTTCATAGATAGCACGCTCCTCCGTGTCGAGATCTAGGATCTTCACCACCCACTGAGGGTCTTGCATAGGGTTTGTAGAATACACCACTCCCTAGATTAATGTCAGTAACCCCTCGGTGTAAGCGGTTCGCGCGCGTACCGGCTTCTCAGGATTTGTCAGAACGAGACCTCTCTGCTTGATCTCCGGATGCTCTTCGAGGCGTTTTGGGATAGCAGAGACGTTGAGGCTGCCGTCCGGACGCCTCACATACCACGGAGGCCCGCAGATATCGCCAGTTGCGTTCATGGACATTGTATCGCAGGTATCGAGGTCGTTCCCGGCGAGAGTCGATGTCGGAGCTATCATCCGGCACTGGAGACCTTGTATGCGGGGAGATACTTTCCGTGGCCACGAAGGAGAGCGTTTATAGGCGACAGACAAAAGAGCACGAGATTTAGGGGATAGCCCGCGACATCATATGCAGGGACAATGAAAGCCGAAGCGTAGCCACAAGTGGCATCCTTTGTCTGAGAGCGCCCGTCGGTTGCGTCTTAGCCCACCGAGCACATCGCTCGTCGTAAGAGCGTATCGGAGTAGGGAAACTCGGCTTTGAGGGACGACGGTGTGGGGCATGATGGTATGATTTCGCAGAAGGCAGCGCGAGGAGTATGAGCACAATCGGGGCGGCGGGCACATACCACTTTCAAAGACCCGCCAACTTCAGCGCGTCCTCCTCTTTCTCGTCCACCTCTATCGCCTCTGCTCCCTTCGCCGCCTTCGTTTTAGCGGCATCCTCTCCCGCCGCAGGGTTGCCCGAGGCACCATCCCCTCCCGCACCGACGTCAGGTTGGTACTCACGCACAGCCTCCCCACGCTGATTTTTAAAGAACACAACGTCGCCCTCAGGCTCGATGAACGTGCACTGCGTAAACGAGCGCCACAACGCATACATCGTCGGCTGTTTCCACTGCCATCAACAACAACCCGATGGGTGGTGACGAGGATAGTGGGTGGAGGACGCACCGTGGAGTCGTAGCAGTAGTGCTCGCCGAGGACGGGCTTGATCGCCTCAGTCACCTGGGGAAGATTGTCTATGTGCGTGATATGGCTTGTCAGCGGGGGCTATTGTGGGGATGGGAGGAGAGACTGACAGAAGGGGACTGTGACGAAAAAGTGATGTGCGACGTGGTCGTGTGCGATCTATGCGCGTTACTGTCAGCGATTCCGATGTCGCGTCCAGGCGATAGGGAGAACGTACCCCGTGCCAGAAGAAGCGGCCGATCCAGCCGAACACGGGTCGGTCAACGGTGGCGAGCGCGCCTCGGGCGAACGTCCACGACTTCTACTCAGAGAAAGATGTCAGGTGTGTGAGCCACGAATGACTTGAGCCACGCACTTCGCGGTAGTACGGGACCGTCGGATCACTATGTTGGAGGTACGTGAACATCACGATCCAGTTGTGTGCCCACTGACACGAATCGCAGTGTCAGAAAACGGCCATGAATGTAGAGGAAAGGAGGGCACGTACAAGCCACGGCACGAAGTACAGTCTCCAGACGTCACCAAAGCCCGCGCGATACGACCATATCGCGAGGAAAGAGAGCATACACGCAATCGCGACGTCCGAAACGATGACCGAGGTCCCTGCATGTACGTCGTCAGAAGATAGGTGGATGTATGCGCGCGCAGCCAGGACGTACGATCTTGAGGCTTGAATAGCTTGGACGAAGGCTTGTAGTGGCTCGTCCCTGGGGGATACTTCGGGTTGCCTTTGCGGTTGTGTCTGTTACACTCGCGTGAGTATATGCGCAAGAGTTCGACGAGGCTCACTTACATCAAGTACAGTTGAAACCCTCTACAATGTCGGATGAGGATGAGAACCATCAGAGGATATGAAAAGCGCAGACACATACAAGAACTGCCGGATGACCATCTTGAACAGCGTGAAGAGCGGCGTCTCTTCAATGATCTCCTTGTAGTCCATCGGTGTCGCCGTTGCCGCGTCGGGGAGTTTGAGGTCGGTCCTCGTGAACGGATGGTACGTCTCGTCTCGCGCGAGGTTGTTCGCTCCTTTCTGTTTAGTTTCGTCAGCACGACGTGGCGCGTTTTGAGCGGGCGAGAACGAACGTGGTGAGCGCGATGCGTGATGCGCCACGCAAAGTAGGGGGTAAGGACGAATGTATGGAGGCCGATACCGAGTACGGTGTTGACCCATGTGTACGGGGAGAGCGCGTCATGGCCGCACTGGGAGGATGCGAGATGAGCGCCATGCATTCGGCAAACTCGTAAAACAGTACCTCGTGACCTGATGGAAGTACATTAGCGATTGTGGGTCCAGAGGCTGTACGCACGTACCGAGCGTCCACATTCCCGCAAACGCCACACTCTGCCAAAACCAGTAAAACGCCCACAACGCCCAACACAGCGCCCCCCGGAACGATGGTCCCAGGCCGAGCGTTGCGGAGACATTGAATACAATCTGGTCGATCCGGGTCGCGAAGACGTAGAAGAGCACGCTCAGTCCGACGTGCCGCCCGACGTAGAACAGGCTCTTGGCTGTGCTCTTCTCGAATAGATGGCGTGGGACGGCTGCGTGGACGTCCTTGATAGAGACCGTGGGCGGGACGAACTGCGTGCGCTTCTTCCGCTCCTCGTACTCGGGCGCGTCCTGAGCGAGCCAAGCCAGCACGCCAGGAGGTTTTTCGTCGCCGGGTCGCTTGGTATCCGGAATGCCGGCGGTAGACATGGCAGTTGCGCGATAGCTGAGGGGAGCGGGGAGGAACCAAAGATCGCAGCTCCGGCATGCACTGAGACTTTATATACCGCGACGAGCTAAGGCCCGTCGGGCCTGTCGTGGAACACATCGACGTGGGAGTCGACAGCGTCTCTTTCGACCATCGTCTTCGTTTCCCACCAAGATTTTAGAGCCGCGGAGTCAATGCCTCGTGCCAAGCTCTATTCCTGACTGATGTGGAAGGGGCGGCGGCAGCGGTAATGACCGCTCGGTGCCTGTCAATTTGAGCATGATTGAATGCAAGAGGATCAGCGCAGGCAGTGGAATGTGGAGATCCACTCACATACTCGGTATTCAGTCTTCCTGAGGAAGTTGAAGTGAACAGCTGGGAAAGCGATATTAAAACATGCGGCGTGCCGAGTCCGACCCCCCGAGGCGTCCGGAGCAACTTTGTTCGCAGCACGAGAAAGCTACTTTTCGGTAGAACCCGAGAGCCGGTAGTCAGCCAGTCTCGGCATAGTTTGGGCGTATGTTATGTCGTAGGAGTCTCTTGAAGCTAAATCGCATCGTGCAGACGTCGATGTTTGCACCTCGCAGGACGCGGCAGCTCGGAGGTGGGCGAACGGCGTGTCGATAGCGCTGGTCGGGTAGTGGTCGGGTGGATGCGGAAAAGCTGGGCGCTTGATTATGTAATTGCTCGTAACGCCCGCTGGCGGCTGGCCTCTTCACTTCAGGCTCCTCCACCCATCTATCCGACTCTTTTTCAATGCTCCTGGCAGTATACTGTGACATGCTCTACGCAAGGCCCACGTCCCATATTTTCGACGAATCCGGCTTCGGTATGCACAACACCGCACAGGCGACCAGCTGGCAGACGAATAACATCGACTGGAACTTGAAAGCTTTCCGTTTCGCCAAGTAACAAGTCTATAGCTCTCGGATTCTCTAGAGACTCCCCTGCGGAGCACTCGCTCGCGGAAAGCCTTCACTACGGTGTACTCACATCCTCTCGGGAGCGCATAACTGTCTATAGGCCATCCTCAGCACACTGACTTCCGATCTCCGCGCTGGTACTCGGGCTTCCCACTATCTCTCAAGCTTACTGTCCTTGAATGCATGCCGACGCCGCGCCTACTACACCTCAGACCATTGGACTCGACTCTCGATCTCGGAGCTGCCCCTTAGCTGAGCAACCCTAGGTGAGTGCACCGGCCAGTCATCGTCGGCTTCGGCGGGGGAGACGATCGCTCTAAGGCTTGTCCCCCGCGCTCCTGCCTTGTCACCAGCCTCAAGAGAAGAACCTTCGTGTCGAATCACGGTCCGCCGCTTTCCCTCTATTTTCCTCCAGGCCAGCTTCTCGGCTGACGGACCCCAGCCCACATCGATCCTGGCTGGCAAACGCTCGTTCTCAATCGCCTGTCAGCTGGCTCGAGTCTCCCCTCGTGTATCTCTGATTGCAATACATCTGGGCATACATTGGACTGCAGGAGAGAACTAATAGGGGAGTGCCCAGAATGTGCGAGCGCCAGGTTACAGGTACGTCGTCGGCATCTGCCTGAGCGCGCATACGAGTCCGCGGGCGTTGTTAGATCATCGTAGAGCTCGGGTAGGTATCTCGCCGCTTGCGGCGGATGCCCTCCATGAATCCGCTGCTCATTCACGAAGGGCAATGCACGCTTTACGTCTGGCAGGAAGCAGGTCAGCCCTGTCCGCCGTCAGCTGCCGGCAAACCTATGCTACGCCCGCCGACCCAGCCGACCCGGGCTCAGATCTACCCGAGCACACAGTTCCTCACGGACCTTATTCCAATCGTCAGCGCGTCAGCCTCCACGCACGGGCCCGGGCTGGAGAGGGCAGTCTCCGCGCAGACGATCGGCGGCGAGCCTACTCGCTCAAATCCCGGCGCTCGCTCTCTTTTGGCCTCGGAGGTCAGTCACGCGGGATAGCGGAACACGGGCACCCCGGCGCGCGACGAGAGTTCGGCGCGAGGCCTACGTCGCGCGCGCGCCCTTGGGGGCGCCCTGCGTGTGATTCGAAATAGATCTACGTACGAACGGTAAAAGCGTAATGAAAGAGAAGGGGAAAAAGGGAAAGATAAGGTAAGGTACGACACGTTATGTATGATTCGGAAGATGGGAGACGTAGATCAGCGAAACGCGAAGACGTGTATACATCGCATGAGACGTAGCACGGGCAGCAGGAAAAGGGGGAGGAAACGGATCAATCAGCGGACGGCACACCATGTGGTGCAGGGCCATCGTGCAATGCGCGACCATCGAACAGAGTCGTGCTGAGGATTACGGGGTGTTTGCGGATGTATGCGAGCCAAGCGGCGGACGACCAACGACCGAGTGCTTGTATGGTTGCCGGCGGGACGCCGGCGGCGGCCAGAGACGTCGCGCCGCCCGCGCGCATGGAATGTCCGGAGATGTCGGAGGGGAAAAAAGCGCGTAGACGCGCCATGAACCAGCGCCGTACGGGCACGGAGCCGTCCGCGCGCAGCCAGAGCGCGGGGTTGCAAGGGAAAGCGGCATCGCGGCTCTTGACGTACGCCACGAAAGCTGAATGCGGGTCGGGAAGAGTGACCGTGCGCTGGACGATAACCCGGCTGCCCTCGAAGGTGCTGTCGGCCTTGTGTGTGGGTAGAAAGAAACCGAAAGTGTCGCCCGAGATTTCGACGGTGTGGCGCATCGTGACCTTGCGATATGATCGGAGATCTTGCTGATCGGGCCAGACCATCTCGCCGAGGCGCAGCAGCGCGTGGAAACCGGTGAAGAGCATGGCTTGAAAGAGGAGGTCGTCGTGGGAGGGATTCAGGGAGAGGTGGGTGGCAACGAGCGCGAGGTCTTCCTTCAGTAGCGCGCGCTTGCGCTTGATAGGCTTGCTGTACAGCCGCATGCTGCCCTTGAGCGTTCGCGAGACGAGCATCGACGAGCGGACCCGGCGCACGTCCGGGAACCAGGGCTCGAGTCCGCTGCAAATCCCTGACAAGTACGAGTTTACGGAGCGAGGTTCGATATGCTGACACATGTAAGTGACGTAGAGGCTGAGGGTGTCGGGTGTCGGCTCAACAGGGAAGTGGTGGAGTTTGCAGAAGGTCAGGTACGAGTTGAGAGCGGAGGAGTACGAGGATTGTGTTGTCTTGTCAAGAGCGTGCCCGAGCGCGATCGCGCGCTCGTGCATGAGGCGCTCTATAGACCACGGCTCGCGGTGAGGCTGCCGGGCCCGAGGTGAGATCGAGGGTGTCATAGAGGAGTCGCCCCCAGCGCGTCTTGAGGGGGTATGAAGGTGAGGAGATCGATATCGGGCACGAGATCGTGCACGAGGTCGAACTTGCGCCGTGAGAGCGCGTCTGCAACGACATTCAGTTCTCCGGGGATGTGGTCCACTCGCAGGTCAACGGAGTGCTCGATGAGCACGTCCACCGCCGACATGAGGATGCGGTTGTAGGGAGGATGAGCTCGGAGAGAGTTGAACGCGGAGACAGTGTTCGTGTTGTCAGAGAGGACGGCAAGACGCTGAATCGCACGGCCCGCTCGACGCCATCGGGGAATGCGGTGTACTGCCGCGCAGACCGCGAGAGCCTCGAAGAAGTAGATGGTCCCTGCGGGGGGGTCGGATGGGAGCTCGCAGAAGAACCCGAGACGTCGCCATGGGAAGTAGATGCCAAGACCCCTGCCAGATGCGTCAACGAGCGCAAACTCGTCACCGACGCTGTTCTCCACGAGGTCAGCCGGTGACCAGGACGACGCCGACAGGAGGTGGACACCGGTTGAACGGCGGACGTGGCTCTCCATCCAGCGCAGCTCGAAGAGGATGGATGAGTTGATGTAGATGCCGGCGTGCTTGTGTGTCTTTCCGGCCATCTTGTCGTACATCGACGCGAGGGCAGGCTTGAGTAGAGGGAAGACGTTGAATGCCCAGTTTGCGTAGCCCGTAAAACTCTGGAACTCGCCGAGCGTCCGTCGTCGGCGCCCTGGGGAGAGATCGCAGAAGTCGTTGATAGCCGTGAGCAGTTTGTCGCGAGCGTCGGCAGGCAGCGTGACCGTCATGGCGTTCGGGTCGACGTCGAAACCTATGATAGGCAGTACGTAACCGGCCAGTTGCTTCTTGCGCTCGTGAGGGACGCCTAGCTCATCCCAGAGGCGCAACAGACGTGCCTGACCGGCGGGGAGCAGGGCGCCGTACGGCTCATAGAACTCCGTGTTGGTGTCCGGCTCGAACGAGTAGTCGTCGTCGACGTAGTTCAGGAGGTCGTGGATGTTGATCTTGTTGTCGGCGATCCAGCACACCAGAGAGTTGAAAGCCTGGAACACCTTCAGCGAGCCTCGACCGCCGAAGAGGTTGCAGTGGTCTACGCGCCGGAGAGCGTCGATGGTGACCACCTGACGAACCTGCCAGTATGGGGAGACTGGCATCTGCCGGTACGCCTGCGCGACATCAGACTTCCACATGATCAGGCGAACGTCGCCGTGTGTGCGGCGGAAACGTCGCAGCGCAGCGCCGAGTGCGGGTATGCCATCCAAGACGGCGCCTTTGATCGATTCGGGACGGATCATGGAGTTTAGTGAGAACGAGCCCGCGCTGTGGTCGTTGACGAGTCGCATCTTGTCGGAGTGTGGCTTTGGAACCGCGTGGATAGGCATGCAGTACATGCCCGGCAGCAAATCCGGGCCGAAAGCGTCGGAGTAGCGACCGAGACGAACCTCCTCAGCGCACTGCTGGCGCAGGAAGTCGAGGGCGGCACTGTCAGGGGGCGCGTCCCGTCGCTCATCCCACGTGTCTGGATAGGCCTCGGGCTTTGCGTCGGCAAAGGGCCAGAACCCCTCGCGCAGACTGCGGAGGACGGACTGCACGAAGGGACGGTTCGGGTGGTCGGCGGTGAGCTCCTCAAGCCGGTCGACCTTGATAGGCGTGACAATCTTGAATAGGTCAGGTCGGGCGCGGAGAGTAGCGTTCACCACGGGGTCTTCTCGGGTCGTGCGCGGAACATCGGGGACAGGAGCGTGAGTGAGCGAGACGGTAGCAAAGGTGCGAGGCCCGGTGTCGTGGTCGTCCCAGACGAAACCCCGTAAGAAACGCGGGCGTGCGACGTTGTCGGGTCGATCAGTTCGCAGCCTTAGCACAGTTGGATTTGTTGTGCCCGCCCGCGCCGCAAGATGAGCAGACGTGCCGGTAGCGGCACTCGTTCGCCGCGGAAGGGCAGTTCCCGGCGTTCCACCGCCGACATGCCTCCTTTTGGCGGCGCGACCCCGATCGTGAACCTCCAGTGGCTCCTCCGGTGCGGCCCTCTTGTGCTCGGTAGACGTTCGCTCCTGCCGAGTCGAGGAACTGGATCTTGAGGTCGGCGAACCGCACATGGTCCATGAGGAGTAGATCGCGGCGCGATCCGACTCGCTTTCGAACCGCGCGGTCGAAATCGAGAAGGCGGTGGTGCAAGGGAGATGCGAGGGCGCCGAACATGCCGACGATGTAGTCGCCGTACTCGGCGAGTTCGCCTCGCCTGTGAGGGAAAGCGTACGCTGTCGCGGTAGACGCCTTATTCCAGGCGAGAACCCACTCTCCCGACGTGGAGATGTGCTTCGCGGGCGCAGCCGGTTTGAAACGGATCTCGAGCTCCCCGACGCTCTCAGACTGCGGCTCCTCCGCTCCGGCGGTGTAGTGTCCAGTGAACACGCGATCGAGGTCGATCGCCTTCCCGAGGAGGACGTTGTTCCATTCGCTGTCGGGGAACTCGGGCGCGTCGACGGAGTTGACGAGGTGTAGCTTCGTTCCCTTGATATCGGTCGCGTAGACTCGTAGAAGTCGGAGAGACTCTCGCAACTCCGGTCTGAGGCTGTCCGACCGGTCTTCGTCTCCCTGGGACCACGGGAAAGCGGCGGTGTCCAACTTCGAGCGTTTCGATACAGGCTCTTCGTCAGAGGGCGAAGACGCGCGGGACTCCGCAGTCTCGAGGCGAGGCCGAGCTTCTCCTGAGGCGCCGCGCTGCGCGATGGAGACCGGGACGGGTTCCTCTCCGCCCGGACCTCCGTCTCCATTCTGCCCCCGCTGCTCAGGGGCTCCCCCCGGCTGCATCGGGGGATCCGCCGCGGTTGCATATGCCAATGTAAGCGGATATCAGGTCCGCAAGATGTCCGACAACCGCAAGGATCCTGAGGGGCATTACATGAGAGTACATCCTCAATCCCCGATTGACAACCTGCACCAGAGTTGGGGTATTAACCCAGACTGGCGAGAGATGACACTCAGTGGCAGGCCGGTATCAGTCTTTAGGTGATTCACAAGGTACCGCAAGACTTTCACCTCTTCCACGATAGTACATGCCCTTACATTCGCAATCTACATTTGCCAAAGCTCGCCTGTATTGCTCAGATTGCCAAACATCGAAACCGTCCTGGGCCCCCTGTTATTGTAATATATCTTATGTTCAAGCCTTGAGGCGACCCATGCAGCCATGCGGAATGATACCGCGGTATGGGCGAGAATACGGGGGTTGATTGAATAGGTATAAGATATGGACAAACAAATTACAGGTGCTCTGCTACTAGTAGCGGCGGCAGCTCGCCACCGGCCTCACACTGTGGCTTCAAGTTGCGCCGGGACACAAATATTGACAATGACAGCGACCCGTATCAGAGATGGCTATCATTCGGAAGCTGAGGAATGGGTGTCAGCGCCCAGAATCGACAACCTGAAGAAGAAGACGTACTAGTTTAGTCCGTAGCTTGACCAGGCACAAAGAGCCGCCGCGCTACTGCTGTACAGGAGCACCGGGGTTTGCTGCCGGCGCCGCCGCTGCGGCCAGCATGGCCGCTTGCATTTGCGCGAGGCCACGGTTGGCAACACCGAGCTGAGCACTGTGCTGGGTCGGGAAGATGACCCTGTTGCGAAATGTTATCAGTACATAGTCGACGTGGGTGAGGAGAGACTGAGAGTACGCACCGGGTCCACCAGGCGAGCAAGTCCGCGATGGGTGCAGCGAACATGGGGTCCTCGAAGAAGCTGACCAGGGCTGCGTGGAAGACAAGCGTGTCGTTCTGTTTGTTGTTCTTGTTGAAGACCGCTACTGAAGAGAGTGCGAAGTGTACCTGATAGTTTCCCGGCGCGCGAGGCAATCAGAATATGGCAGAGATCTCGTATGCCACGAAACTGGCACTCACGTGGGTGGCGGCATATATGATAGCCCCCGGGGTCATCTTCGTCATTCCATGCAGTGCTGCATTTCCTGTACGTGTTCCTCGGGTGCCCTCGGTGTTGTCATCAGCGAACGCCGACGACGGGCTTGTGAAGATGTGGCGAGCAGCCTGGTATAACGACGGGTTCCACAGAAGCAGCATGATTAGGATGGCAATCAATATCTGGGAGATGTGTGCGAACGCACCTGAACAATCAGCCGACCGCGGAGGAAGGTCTCCCACGAGCGTGCGGGATTATAGCCGCGCTCGTCGAAGGTGAAGATTGGCCAATCGGACCCGTTGACCGGTTCGCCGTCGATGACGGCCTGATGACTTTCGAGCAGGGCGCGTACGCTGTGGTGCGTGGTGCGACAACAAAGCACATCAGTAGCGTTATTTAGGGATAGCGGCAACTGATACATTACCTTGGGTCATCGTAATCCAGAACAGCTGGACAGAGAAGTCGGCCGGTGACAGAGTTATTGAACCCCCGCTGCGCTTTGTTCATCCGGTGTAGCACCACGCCGGCAGCCTTGAGGTCGTCCTCGAGCCATTCCACAATGGCAATCTTGATGGAACGGGTGTCGTCCGCGCGTGCACCATTGCAACCCACTAGAAGCTGCAGCCGGATTAACCTAGTACGTAGTCCATCATGACCATGACCTTAGAACACATACCGACGCGTTGATGGCCAGGATCGGGTTTTGAGTGCCGGGGTCAGCAAGCATGGCTGTAAGATTAGGAACAATGCGGAGTAGTGCCTCCCATGACTGATAGTTGCGTCGCTCTCTGGAGAGGTGATCAGCATAGACAGACGCAGAACGAAGGTGATACGGACTCGGGAGTATATTCATGAGGCGGTCTCAAGGGATCGTACTCCATCCCTGCTTGCACGACGACCGCTGGCAGGACAAACATGTCAACGGTGCGTGCGAAGTGTCGGCCAAAGTGTCGCATCGGGTCCTGGGGACCTGCTTTATGAAGACCAGGGGCGATTAGCGGAAGTGAGCCAGTGAGTAGGCGGAGGTGTACTGACCTTGTGCGGCCGGTGCTGCAGCAGGAGCGGGTACAGGTGCTGCTGCAGCTGCTGCAGGAGGAGCGAGGGCTGGAGCGGGAGTAGCCATGTGTGAATGCTATGAAGGGCGGGGGGCAGCGAAGGGGGAAGTACGATGAAGGCGACGAGCAGACATGGAGGCTACCAGCCACGGCTTATATCCCAAGCCCGGGCTCACGCAATCTGTGGCGTAGATAAGCCTGAGTCATCTGCTCCGAAAGGGCCCTAAAATATTCACCAGACCTGCCAGAGGTTGCGCTCTTGGCGAAGGCAACACAAGCTGATACAATGCACTCACCGATTAGAGAAGCGCAAACGGAACGTCGGAATCATAGCCGTCCGAGCTTGATTCCGCTGCAGACTCGTCGCCGAGGCCAGCATCGCGTTCGTCAGCGGAGTCGTCTAGTGCATTACCCTCGTCGTCTTCGGCGAGATCGTGTGGGCGGCCCAGTGCAGCGGGAGGTTCGCCGTGCCCGGACAGGGGAGCACCCGAGACGGACGTAGGGGGTCCAGTACCTGCTGGGGCACTTTGCTGATCGGGCGCGGTCTCTGCCCTTGCAGCCGGTACGTCACTGTGTAGTAGAGCGGGCATTCAGCCTTGCTGCCTGTAACGTACGGCAGCGAAACAACTCACTTGCACATATGCGACACATCATCCATGATACGAGTGCCATGTCCTACCGCACCCCCAAGGAAGCGCATGAACATGTCCCTATCAACAAATCTGTGGGCGAAGATTAACGCGGTGAGTAGATCCAAACACCTATGTATCGTATTCTCAGAACTAGTACTCTCACCTGTTCACATAGTATCGTTCCCAGTCATCCTGTAATGACCCTTGTGGTCTCGCAATCGATGAACGTCCCAGGAGAGCGGAGGTTTGACCTTCAGCAAAGGCGGGGATGAGGTGACACGCTCGTATCACGTCGGCAGGGTCTAGAAAGTCAAACGCGCCGTCGTCGGTTTCGGGAACAAACCCAATTCGTTCTAATCGCTTGGCCTTCCAGCCGCTACGCCAGTCGGGGTCCCGCCCAAACCAGCGGATGTGCAAAAATTCCATCCGTTGAGCAGGGAGGTTGGCGGTTGTCCGCCTGTCGAAGACGTTAACGTGATATATGCCCAGAACTTGTGCATACCAGAAGAGCGTCGGGTCTCCAGCGGCGGTGGTCTGATCGTCGTCCTCGTTTGCGCGCACCATGACGTGACAGTGATCCGTTCCGACGTGAATGGTGTCCTGAGCGCGCCGTACGTCGTAGGTCGTGTAGTTGACCTGCATGGTTTGATGGCGGTAGATTCGATCGTGCGCAAACAGTAGCGCGTGCTGCGACTCCGGAGAAGTGAACGTGTTTGCATCCTGCACCGGTGTTCGCTGGGCCTGCAGGCGCTGCAGAAGATGGATCTTGAGGCGCGGGATGAAGTCCTGCCGGCAAGTCAATGTGAGTCCCACTGCCGGCGGCCCGAGAGACTGGAGCCACGCACCTTGACGGCAGGATCAGCCATGTGAGTACGCACGAATTGGGGCAGGTATTCATAGACCTTCTGGGACATGGCGATGTAGTGATGCTGGGATAGTGGTGCGTTCTCTCCTTCTATCGTTCCCTCCTCGTGTTGGGTGCCTTCCCAAACGAAGGAGTCTGTAAGTGAGCAAGGGAATGTGTGTACAACTAGGATAACGCACTCTGTGTAGACGTCTCTTCGGCCAAACCCTCCGCTTCCGCATCGGCTTCCGCAAGGGTATGCGCCATGTGCTGCAAACGGCTCTCGCGTCGCTCGATGTTAGTCATTTGTGCGGTGAACTCCTTTTTACTCGTCCGAGCGAAGCGGCGTTTGAGTACCCTATGTGCGAGTTCGCCCTGAGAAACAAGACATCAGTTGAACGCCACAAACCGATTGTCATCGCTGCCCGGTGGAGCGGCACGGAGAGGACTTACGGTTTGGGAGGAGTACGAGTCCAGAGTGCCTACGTTCACGATGGAGGGTGTATAGTCGCCAAGGGAATGAAGCTTATAGGTGTTCATGTTGAACTCCTTCAGTCGTGGCGCGGCGGTGGTCTCGCCAGTTGGCGGTCCAGATGCACCCATCGTAGTACCTGCCTTCTGTCGATTTGCTCGTGCCCGCACCTCCTTGGGTAGCTCAGTAGTCCGGTATGCAGCACATGTCTCCTCCTTGAAGCGGCGAAGACAGGTGCTGAACATGACGAAGAACACATCAGTGACACGGACCGTCGATGCGACGTGCATGCGAAGCTTGTGCAGCGCGTGAAGAGCGGCGGTGTCGAACAGAAGGTCCAGAACCAACGCATTGTGAGGTTCGGGAAGTAGAGCGTCGATTGCCGGTATGAAGCACTGGATGAAGTGATGTGAGTCGTACTACCGTACCATGGGTTCATACGGATGCTGCCTACGCACCTGCAAGGAGTCTTCGTAGTCCCGCGCAGCCATCTGCTTGAGCTCCGCCAAGTTGTTGGAAAACCTTCGAATCGTGTCGCGGCCGAAGACAGGTACTTGGCGGAATCTGTTATGCCAGTCGCCGGGCGTTATGTGATGCATCTTATGAAGGTATCAAGAAGGACTGACCGCAAGTTGAGTTCCCGCACTTTTGCGCCTTTCTCGGCGTGAAGAATCCGGATCAAATGTACCATCAGATTCTTCCAAACACCGAGCTCCCACTCATGCAGGAAATCCGGGACGAATAGCTTGTAGAAATTAGGAAGCCACGGTCCTAAGCGTTCGGAGAAGGCGTTCTAACCCACCGACTACAATCAGAACACAGGATCACGGATAGAGCGAGCGTGCACGACTTACAATGGTCGGCACTTGCGAAGTCGCCTTCAAATGTCGCTCTACTGATACGCTCGTGATGCCCTTGCCTTTCACGAAGATGAGTGAGCGAGCAGCGCGAACTTCTGCACGACGTGCGGCTGTATCGACACGTGCATGCTGAACTCGGTGCTTCATGTCCTCTGGGGTACCGACAAGGTGAATGTCTGTCTTCGGTACCAGGCATCGCGGGCAGGGGCAGTTCCCCATATCACGGATAGTAGCCAAAAGCACCCTGCAAGTAGGCCGTTCAGTCCCGCAGTTCTCGTGCGTTCAATTTAGTAACTTACTTCTCCGGATAATCCGCAGAATATGTGAAGAAACGCGGGTATAGGCGGCGAGTAACTCCATCAAAGCACTTCACCACGATGCCGTGTTGACATGCCTCTATGAAGCGATCGCCGAGGAGGATCCTCCATATCCCGTGCATGAGCTCACGGCGGCAATGTGTGAGGATCTTGCTGATGTCTCGCTTGTCCGTGAGCCCGTGTAGGAAGTCGTCAATACTGTCTGGTAGCTGACCGTTCGGCTGTAAGTCTCGGCGCCCTGAACGACGATGAGCGGTCCCGTTACTCACCTTGGGAATGTAAGCTACATGGTGGCATGAATTCGTACTTGGCCTCCCGCGCGCATACTTCGACTGGTTACCGAAGAGCAGGTATATTGGCCACAGGGAGGCGTTGCCGTACTCGGCGAGATGGGTGGAGTCCGACCACGGCATACACGCGACCACGGCCCGAGGAAGATCACATCCAGGCTCCCGTGGAGAGCGCTGCAGTTCGATGTGCGCATCGCGGAACGCCTGCGAGCTGTACAGCTCCCCATACACCTCTTCCACGGGAGGGACAGCACCTGTCGACGTCGGGGGTGGTTGCCATAGGAGAGTATATGGCGTGTAGTGGAAGCCCGAAGACAACTCGCTAGAGCATACCGACGCGATCACTTCTTCGAGCGGGCGATAGGCAAGGCCGCCGACCTTGAACTTGGCGGAAAGGGAGTCCTTCCCGAGGGGTACGTCGATCTCCACGTCTGCTCGTCTCCATCCGTCCCGAGAACCCCACTGCTCGCCGTCTGGCTGACTCTCCCCAAGCCGCTGATCGATCTTCCTCCAATTCACCCCGCGCAGGTCGTTGGGGTTGAACGATGGATGGAGCATGCAGTTCTGGAGCAGGTCGTCTCGGTCGGCCTCGGACTTGACGGTCGTTCCATTCCAGTACCACTTGCCGAAGAGATAGGAAGAGATGTTGGGATAGGGTGCGATGAGGACGCCACGCGAGGGCTTGGGAGAACTTGAGGTGCGGCCCGAGACGGTGCTGTCGTCCAAAAGATCGCCCAAGGAGAGCTCATCCTCCGGGTCAACAATGGGCAACACGCCATGGAACTCGCGCATGAGGCCGAATTGGTTCGGCGAGGTGCGGGTGACTATCGTGTGGAGACCTCCGGTCAACGAAGGCTGCGAATCCATGGAGTGAGACTCTCGAGAATGGAGCAGCGCTGGATCGTCGGAGGCAAAAGCGGGTGGCGGAAGAGGAGGGGGTCCTTCAGGTACAAAGTCCTTGTAGCGTGCCGGGAGCCTGCCTCGGTTAGAACGAACGGGACGGCCTTGTATGCGGGGTACGGGATCAGGTGTAGGTGTTCTCGGCGGAGCCAGACCAAAGTCGTCGGCTGATGCAGCAACCGAGCTACTTGACTGACCGTCGACTTCAGACCCGCAATCGCGCTGGATGTAATAATCGGACTGACCTCTCCCAATGACACTGTAGGCGGGGCTGCCGCTTCCACCCTCCTGCGTTTATCACCTGCGGTTACGAAAGCGGGTTGTGCTGGGAGTGTCGCGCGCCATCGGGTCAGACGACGTATTTGTTGGTCTTGGTAGCGCTGGCACGACTTCTGATGCTTTACGAGACCCCCAGGCCGGAACGGGTTGCCGCAGCCAGAGCAGGAAACAGAGCTAGACATGGGAGGATTGCGTCGGATAGAGCGTGGCGGGCAAAGGGGTTCGAGTCGTTTGGGCAAGACGTGACTGTGCTCGCCGAGGGCGGTGGAGACGTGCCACGTGGTGCAGGTCAACGCCACTGCTGCAATGGCAGTCTCAGCAGCAGCTACAATATTGGTAGGCACAGAGAGAAAGGAACACGGATATTGCTACTACATTGCAGCGTGGCTATCATACATTGTCGGGCAGGAACTAGGAGCATACCTCTCGATGGCATTGAACCTCAATACATCTTGCGCCGCTTCTTCGGCTGTTCGTCCTCGTCCTGAGTGTTCGCCGTGCCAATACTGCTATCGGCTCCGACAGACCTATGATACAACCCTCAAGTTAGCGTCTTACAAACCCACAATCAGGACAAGCGTACCTGGGTGTACTGCAACCCGATTCGCCGCACACGGACTCAGAGTAAGCGATCGCGGGGATCAGGACTTGCGACTGTTCCCGTGGATCGAGTATAAACGCGTCCTCTAGGATGCGTGCTTGGAGCGCGGCGATGCGCCGATGCTGCATCAAGCCGACCTCTTCCAGGTCTTCGACTTGATGGCGCAGGAATTCGATTTGCAGGTGCGCTTGCCGCAGCTCTCCCTGAAGACGTCGCATGCACTCGTTTGCATCGGTCTCGGAATATGATGATGCTGTATCGGGCAACACCGTAAGACTTTCACAGTACTCGGCGGGGCGGCGCAACGCACGAACCGTCAGGTGATAACGGAGCGATCGACCTAGTGTAGTCGCGGTCTTCGTCATTGTTATTCTCGTCACGGAAAGCTGAACGGAGATGCGTGAGGAGAGCTTTGAACGCTACACGTAGATAAGGCTTACCCTCGTCTGACGGAAATGCCAACTTATTAGGCGAAGCTGTTGGGGCCGGGGACAATGCTACATGCGCCCATTGTGTATCGCTTGTCTGAGAGTCCAGTTCCGCTCCGAGGTCATAAAGGCTGCAGGATATCAGACATGAAGCGGACACCACAATGTATTTGAACGCAGAGAACGTACCTGGCGATACATTCTCGAGCCTTATGGCTCGCCTGTCTCCCCACCCTCTCACGCTGGGGGCTCCGGGCAGGCAAGTACTCATCGAGCAGTATTTGCGAGGGCTCGTACCCATCTTCGGAGTCGGTGGTCATTTATGCAAAGGTGGCGAAGGGGGGAGGCGATTTTTAGTCAGCGTAGCGGGTCTGCGGCTGAGGCGACGAGAGCAAGAGCTCAGAGTCCCGGGATATCACCTGAGTCCGAGTCATGGTGCGTGGCTGGGTGTCTTGTGCATCTTGCCAAGGACAGAAAATGCTGGTATGTTCATTATATGAGACTGGTAGTGTTGCAGCATATGGGATGAGTGCTACAAGAGAACGACAACCGCGGCGAGCACAGACGCATCGCCAGCATGCTGGCGCCTATCTTACACTGCCAAATATGCCCATACAATCCCACGCCATACTGGCACCTTCCGGCAAGCTCCTGCAAGCCGCGTAAGGTCATAGCGCTCAAAGGCGGATTCCCCGATGTGTGGCTCCTTCTCCCGCTGACGCTCGGCGTCGACGTCCTCCAGCATCTCGAGGTAAGCCTTGAGAGCAGTGTTGGCTTGGGTGTCGTCGAGTCCGGCGTCGTCGCGCGAGAGTTCAGCGCCAACGCGGCAGACAGCCACCGGCTTGGAGGTCTCTCCTCGCCGATAGGCTTCGACGATGTCGGCACACTTGCCAATGATGTCGCCGTGTATCGCTCGCCGAGCGGCCTGCTCCGCATCGCTGGGATCTCGTTCCCGTTGGTCTGGATTCGAGTTTCCGCTGGCGTTCGCGCCTTCTTCCTGCGACGGGGGAATGTTCTCGCGAGATCCGGTGGCATCAGGCATGGGTTGACCCGGTAGATGGGAAGAATGACTTTATAGCGAAAAGGTCGAGCGAGCGAGCAGTGAGATGGGGGTGAATGAGAAAGGAGTCGCTCCTCGCTGCCGTTTGCGGTTTACCCGCGCCCGGGAGCGCTGGACGCTCCCAAGGGGCGCGCCGCTGGTACGGCGTACCGCCTGACGGCGGACGCGGGCTCACACCTCGGGAGGTGCGAGACACGTGCTATGCCGTGATTCGACTCGTATAAACGTCCTTTAAACCCGATCAATGTGCTTAAGCGCCGAAGTTCGCCGCCGTCAGCCACTCCGTATATCAACATCCCTCCTCGCCCATCCCCTCTCTTCATCCTACTTCTACCTCCCCTCCTCCATGAAACCCCGAGAAAGACTCGGGCAGCTGCGCTAGGCCTACAGGGCGGGCGCGGCACGCACCGCGACCTATCCCCGCCAGTACGGTAAGTATCTCCTCTTCGCTACCCTCAACGTCAAGAACAACACTGAGGCAAAGGCCCGGTGTAGGCGCGAAGGACTCGGTTTCGGATAAAGAAGTGCCCACGGGAGAGTCTCACGCGTATGAGCTCTATTGGCCCCGCGCTGGAACCCCAAGGGGAGGGGGGACAGCGCGGATGCGTTCGTGCGCCGCCTCTGGGTACGTCGTCGCTCACCATTGCATGCTTGTCGTTGTATGCTCACTATCATGCGTAGGCGCTTTGTTTCTCGTCTCGGTTTCCCGCGTGATCTTCAAGACTGGTCTCAATAGACCCAGCACCGTTGCTGCCAACGCAGTCTCCTCAAGACCGTCTCAAGACTCGCTGCCAATGCAGTTCCCTCAAGACTGCTTCAAGACATCCTGCCAACGCAGGTCCTTAAGACGCGCAAGACGAGAAGACCTCTTCAATCGACGGTCGACGCCCTCAAGAGTCAAGACGAACTATACAAATCTCAAGCTCGCTCTCCGGATATCTGCACCGTCAAGTACCGCACGCAAGCTTCGAAGCTCGGCGCCTCAAGCCAGCCGAGCGACTTCGGCGGACGACGGGTTTAGAGGCTGTGATGGGAGGTTTGCGGGGGCAGGTGCAGTGGCCGCTGCGATCGTTAATCTACCTACCTACTTACCTACCTACTCACCTACCTACGAGCTTTTACGATACATACAAAAGATGTGGTTATCGACGCAGACATCTCGTTTGACTTTCAGCAGGACCCGGAGAGTGTGAGACGCGCGACACGGAAATTCCGCGAACTCCGGAAAGTGCAAGCGCTGGAGGAAGAGAGCGCTGGGCGCTCGCGCTCCCGGCCTCTCTTCGTCCACGACGGCGACGTATCGCCCCCTTCCCTGGAACGGTTGCTGACCTTGCTCTACATCCAAGGGACTCCTCGCTTGTGCTCATAAATCGCTGGTAGTCTTACCGAACACACTGTGCTCCTGGACAGCCTATAGGTTTTTCCTGCGATCCAAGCTAACGGGCTTCAATAACTTCTTCTGGCACGTTCCACGTTTAACTCCCTCTCGGATCCTCTCTCGGATCCTCGGCGACGCAGCCATGTCGAAATATCGGCTTGCGTAGCGCTACATTGGCTTTGCAGCGCACGGTCATCTACCACGCGCTGGTTTTCGAGCTTCAGGCTGCGCTGGCTCTCGGCTGGTCTCCTGCTACTCGACGTCGGCATTCAAGCTTCTTCTGCGCAGATCTATGTCTGTTACTCGTAGGGATATAACTCGTATTGGCTCTTGAACTTAGAGTCTGGCTCTCGATAACCGCAGGCGAACGAATCTTTTGGCGACCAGGGAGTCCGGCGAAGGAGACGATCGATGTCAAGCCTGAAGGCCTGACCCCCGCTTCCATGTACGTCTCACTACAATTCATGCTCACACGAATCCAACTGCAAAGCATGTCCGTGAGTAATTTTGGAGTATGTATGGCACAAGTACGTCCGCAACAGAGCCCCCCGAACAAATATAACGCAGGCGGAGAGATACCACAGGGCCGAGGGGCGTTTAAGGCACAGTCTCGCTCACTGAGCGTTTCCCGCATGTCTTTATCGCAGACACTGCCGTATGCGTTGGTGAAAGAGCAACGTCCTGAGGTACGGGCCACAGAGGTACTGCAGTAGTTCACCCGCTTCGGCGGTGCTCTAGCCCGGGGCTACGCAACCAGCCCTCGCCCGCCGCCAATGGGCACATTCACAAGCGTCCTCACACTGTCCAGCCTCTTGCCCTGAAGCACGACGCGGCTGGATTCGGATTGTCAGCTTCCGGGCGCGAGGTTGGCGAAGTCCGAGGGCACTGCCAGCTGCTTGTTCGCTTCACCAAGCGCCGCCGTCAGCCACTTCACATATCAACCTCGCGTCGGACTCATCCTCTCTCTTCATCCTACTCTCACCTCCCCTCCTCCACATAACCCCGAGAATGACTCGGGCAGCTGCGCTAGGCCCACGGGGCGGGCGCGGCACGCGCCGCGACCTATCCCCGCCAGTACGGTAAGTCTTCCTCATCTCAGCCGCCGCACTCTACCGTCAAGAACAACACTGAGGCGAAGCCTCGGTGCAGGCGCGATGGTTCCGGAAGTGTGTAGACAAGTGCCTACGGGAGAGTCTCACGTGTGAGCTCTATTGGCCCCGCGCTGGAACCCCAAGGGGAGGGGGGACAGCGCGGATGCGTTCCTGCGCCGCCTCTGGGTACGTCGTCCCTCACCTCTCCAAGCTCGCTATGTGCTGACCATCGCGTGTGTAGGCGTTCTGTTCCTGTTCTCGATTTCTCGCGTGATCGTCAAGACTGGTCTCAACAGACCGCCGCCACTGCCAACGCAGTTTGCTCAAGCTTCAAGGCTCAAGACCCTCAACACCGGATCAAGACCTCCTGCCAACGCAGGTAGCGCAAGGCCCTTCGAAGACGCGCAAGACGAGAAGACCTCCACATCGATCGACGGCCCACGTACTCAAGACGGGCGGTTCAAGGTCTCAAGCCCGTTTACCGAACGTCTGCGACGACAAGAACCGTGCGCAAAATTCGAAGCTCGCTCGACGCCTCAAGCCTGCCGACCGACTTCGGCCGGACGACGGATGATAGAGTTGGTTTCTCAGAGGCTACGGTCATGGGGTGTCTACCGGGACCGGGGAAGGTGCAGAGGGAGTCGTCGCGGCCGAGGCGGCGAAGTACGCTACGATCGCTACTGTACGAACTTACCTACATACGTACAAAATTATGGGATACATACTATCTTTGGCGTGCTGCGTTTGAACAATCGTCGTGAATGTGGTCGTCGTGCAACATGAAGAGGCCCGAGGGCGAAGTCCAGAGACTCAGAGTGTAAGCGCTGGCAGGATGGATGCGGAGGAGAGCGGTAGGCGCTCGCGTTCTTTTCTTTCACCTCGACGGCCACGTACCTCTCCTTCTCTATAGCGCTGTTCGTGCTCTGTGTCCGAGGCTTCACTCATCTGCGCTCATATAGTGCTGTTAGTCCCGCTGGGCGTGCTGGGTTCCTAGACCAGCCAGATTCGTGTCTTCCTTCGATCCGGGAAGCGAGGTTTCCGTTTTACCCAACGATTGAGTCTCTCGAGGGTCCTCGGCGACGCCATCATCTTTGTTTCACAGTCGCTGTCTCCCAACGTCCTCTCTGTGGCGAACACCTGTCTAGGGCACGCTGGCTCCTGAGCTTTGCGCTAATTCTCGCAATCCAGGCTCCTGCTGGAAGTCACTATTCCTTGCGAGCTCTGAGCTAGCCATCGTAGGAACACCTGCTCTGGATCTTGAACTTGGGATTCATTCGTCGGTAACCACAGGTGAGTGAAGTTTCCGGCGAACAGGGAGACGGCGGAGGAGACGATTGATCTCAGGCTTGGCCTCGTCATCCATGTATCTCTGGCTGCAGTCGACCCTGGTGCGAAGCAACGAAAACAGCGGGACACCGATGGGAGGGCTTTCAGAGTGTGCAGTTGTCAGGTTGTCTCCAGCTGACTCTCTGTGCGTATTCAGTCCGAATGGGGGTTCGCCCGCCTGGATGGTATGCGGTCCAGTGCTGGCGTGCCACTGCGCAAGCACTGGCAGCCTACACCCGCCCACAGCCGCCCACCCAGTGCACACCAACGTCCTTACATGGTGCAGCTCGTCTTTGTGAACCACAGCTCGGCTGAATCCCAATCGCTAGCCTGCGCGGGCGAGGCAGCCTCCGTCCGCCGCCTGCTTGTTCGCTTCAACAAGCGCCGGCACCCGCCGCCGTCAGCCACTTCCGTATATCAACCGCCTTCCTCGCCCGTCCTCTCTCTTCACTCTACTTCCACCTCCCCTCCTCCATAAAACCCGGAGAATGACTCGGGCAGCTGCGCTAGGCCCATTGGGCGGGCGCGGCATGCTCCACGACCTATCCCCGCCAGTACGGTAAGTATTCACTCCTCTCCTCAACGCTCAAGATCAACACTGAGGCCAAGGCCCGGTGTAGGCGCGATGAATCCGGTCAAGGATTGAGAAGTGCCCACGGGAGAGTCTCACGCATGTGAGCTCTATTGGCCCCGCGCTGGAACCCCAAGGGGAGGGAGGACAGCGCGGATGCGTTCATGCGCCGCCTCTGGGTATGTCGTCGTTCGTCATTGCATATTTGTTGTTGTATGCTCACTATCATGCGTAGGCATTCTGTTTCTCGTCTCGGTTTCTCGTGTGATCTTCAAGACTGGTCTCAACAGACCGCCGCCACTGCCAACGCAGTTTCCTCAAGGCTCAAGACGGGATCAAGACGCACTGCCAACGCAGGTAGCTCAAGATCGCTGAAGGCTCGCAAGACGAGAAGACCCTCGCAATACATCGAAGGCCCACGGACGACGCAAGACCTCCCTTCCTGGACATCTTCGACGACAAGAACGATTGCTTCATCGACGGCACCTCAAGCTCGCTCGACCTCAAACCCGCTCAACGCCTCAAGCTCGCTCAAGAATTCAAACCCGCTCAAGACCTCAAGCTCGTTGACGTACGATGGAAGGCGACGGGTGCTCAGACGATGGGGCGGGGTGGCGTCGGGAGGATATATGTGCTGCCTCTGTTCCTGTAAGGCTCGTGGATGTCGACGTGATTGGGAAGCATCTTCGAGATATATATTCGTATGGAATACTACTGTAGTTACCTAGGATAATGTCGTGCACATCGCCCGAGGTCGTCTCGACTGCAAAGCTTGTTGACGATTATGAGTCGAAGAAACTCCGGTAAGCTCCCGTTTAGAAGGATGAAATCTCCGAAACACAAAGACTTGATTTTTAGATCTCCGCTTGTATATTGTGGCGGCTCTCCCGCCGTGGGCGACGGCTGTTGGTTGTTGACGACGACGACCTCTGGGGCTTGGGCTGATAATGACTGACGGTATGCGATGCTCAATTCTCATACATGGCCTTCTAATACTTCTACTGCGGAGATACTGTCTGTCTGAGGTATTCCCGGCATGCCGGAGTCGACGTTTGAGTCTCGAGATCCTGTCCTCGCCACCGCCTACCGCGACCCTCGGTTCCTCCCAGGTGAGCTGGTTACCTTAGTCTCGATCAATTTTGCTACCTTGCTAACGCTGAGCGTAATATGAGTGTGATCCAAGGACATCATCCTGTTGAGGGTTTGCGCCACATCGCATCCCGCTGTAGTAGGATGCGTCGGTGGCAGCGCGGCAGCCGAGACCCAGGGCGGCATACTGTTTAGGAGCACGAACTCAGCACTGCCGCAAAGCTGGTCGTTAGCTTCACCTCTGTCGGAGGATCCCGCACTGGCATTTCTCATACGGGACGCACGTACAGCGGTTTTGACGCCACCTCTACGTGCGTCTTCGCTTATAAGAGCAGTTTCTCTACGTTTTTTGGGCTCGCTGTCGACCATTGCCGAGGTGAGTTAGCAGCTATCCCCTCAGACGATTCCCGCCGTTGACTGACCTGAACTCGGGCGAACAGATCGTCTACACGTCTTGCGCCACCTCGCGCGTTCGGGGACGCGCATACGTTTAGCGCCACCTCGTGTGTGAGGGGGGGCACCTGCAACAGCGCAAGCGGGGCGAGGAGTCACCGTGCCGGAGCGGGGCGCGTACTCCTGCCCGTCGTAAAGCCGGATGTTTCGCGCCGCCCGCTAGCACAATTGGGGCCCTGGGCTCAATCCCTCGGGCTCTATTCCGGGGCACCGGGGTGCGGACGCGTCACTCTGCTGCACCCCGAGGGCGTGGACACGCGCACGGTCTGCTGAGAACAAGGGCAGCTTCTATCAGGGCGGCCATCTGGAAGAAGGCGATCCTGCATGTTCCTGCATCAGTCCATGCGCTCGGCGTGCGACCGAATGACGGGAGGACAAGAGAGGGCCTTCGAAGCTTCCATAAGAGGCGAGAGTTGCCATAAAGGCAAACACGCCCAAATACAACCGAAGCCAGGACCCAACGCAATCCGACCTCATGGCCATCCTCACAGACTCCGCTTGTGCTTCTTTGCTTCCCGTCAGACTTCGATGATGTGCCCACCCCCTCCATGTGCAGTCTCATTCGCAGCTCGGCTCGATTGCCCGGAGTCGGTTCTCCACTGACCCGGGCCTTGCGCCACTGGCAGTCCCATACATCCCGCGTCGCGTCGCGTCACGGAGATCTCCCACAGCCTCATCCTGATCCGCACTTTATCTGATTCCCTTCTTCCACGTAGCACGGTGGCGCATACTCGGACGCTTTACGAGGGACGAGTCGCGCTGCGCATTCGCACCCGCGTCCGTCGTCATCCTCTGGCAGCGGGCTTCTGCGTGCCTGCTCGGGCGCCCATCGATACGCCCATTTCAAAGTCAGCCGAACACACGAAAACGGAGGTGCGTTTGTGACTGTCTGGCCGGGTGTCCGCACTCTTCCGCTCCGGCAGGCGCCAGGAGGCACTGCGTATATGAACCCCTTCCCCGACCGTCTCGCCCCTCCTTCACTCTTCATTCCCCCCTCGCCCTCCAGCGGCCTTTCAGGCCCAACTACGCATCTCACACACGACGCAGGTGGCCCACGCTCCCACCATGTAGCACGCGCGCCACCATATCGGCAACGATACGAAACCGCCCCTTCGCCTCACGCTCGCCGCGTTGTAAACGTCTCGGAGATGTCGCTCCCTCTTTGAGACGCCAAGGTATGTATGCCGCAGATACTACATCATGACTATCAGGGCTCACTACTCGTCCAGACGCCACACTCGCCTATCGACCGCTCTCGCCACAGCGGACCAACGCCACATCGCCAAGTGGCGCATACCCCACTCACCGGGGCATCCGCTCGGCCGTAGTAAAGGCCACTCGCATGCTTCGGAGAACAGCGCTCTGTTAGGTGCATTGCCCTATGAGACAGCGCGCGACTTCGCCCACTGATACTCTATCGCAGGCTTCCATCTCTCGGCAGCCTCCCACTTCACGGTGAGTAGTCCTCTGTCCCTCGTCACCTGCAATGGCACTCATTCCTCTATATCACAGCCTTCCCGAGTCAGAGAAGCTGCGCTCGACCTCCTTCTAATGCAATGGACATCGACGTGGCCTACGCCACATTCACGGTACGTGCTCCACCACTGCCATTCTTCCAGGCCCTAACCCAGCCTTTGCTTCCGCAGAGGACCCACGACGGACGACTGGCAAGAATTCCCCCGAGAGGGAAGCGGGGTGGCTTCACGGTCGTCCCGCCAAGCCCGCGCCTCACGGCGGCGGCACCGACCACGGACGTCGACCAGCCAGTGCCTTTGGGCAAGCGCTGCGTTAACGTCGGTGGCGCTCCGGTGAGGAGTTGCAGTCGGGCACACTCGGTGTGCTCGCAGTCGGCCCTCGGCGGAACCCCTTGCGGGGCTCCTAGAGCGAGCCCGCTCCTCGAAAGGCGGCGCTTCAGAAACGCCAGAAATCGAAGGTGTGGCAGGCGGCGACTCACCCTCGGCGCTGCGCGCGCACTTTCCTCGGCGCTGTGCATAGCCGCGGCGTCGTGCACACTCGGCGGCGACGTGCGCCGTTCGCAGTCTGAGGTACTCTGCTGCGGACACCAGGTGCTGTCGCTGAGCCGGATGCGGGGTGGGCCTCACTAGAGAGGTTCCGCGCCCCGTCAAGTCCGCGCCGCTAGTGGTGGCAAGGTGCGGCACCGACTGCGGACGACGAGGACGTCCGCTGTGCCTAAACGGTTGAGGTAACCTTCGTCGGATGCCCGCTTCGGGGGGGTATTCGCACGTCGGGCCTTGGCGCATCCCCTTGCGGGGCTACCGGGGCAGGCATCTGACCTCACTTACTTGGGGGACGACGATGTGTCAGCAGCGTCGAAAAAATGTCACCACATAAAGAGGGGTTCCAGGACATGGTGCAAGGCCGAAGATCCTCAAGCTAATGGAAGATTTGCAAGCCCGGGCCCGGGCCGAGGAACGAAGACCGTGACCGAGGACGACAACCATCCGGATGGCCTCAAGCGGGGCTGCAAGGCGCCACGCTTGGACGTCGGGCGTGACGCACTGCAGTCTCCCCGGGGATAGCGCAGGCCTCACCGTGGCCCCCGGGTCTAGTACCCGCCGCGGCCTCGCGGCGGGGAAGCCAACTGCGCTCGACCTTCCGAGTCCTATCCGGTCTATTCGCCCAGTGTTCTTCGCTTGTGAGTGACTGCGTACACGTTCGTCCTGTACCGCTGTCCCTGACCACTTCGGGCATGCCCCCAGACACACGGCCTCCTTCGCCCGGGCACTTCGGTATGGCGGGACGCGGAGCAGCGACTCGTCGAGCGCGGCTGGGTGCCGGTGAGAGTCATTGGCCCTAGACGCGCTCGACGAGTCGGTGTACATGTCGCCCCTGGACCGTCCATGCCACGCCCTATTCGGGCGGGCGTGGGTACGTTGTAGTGTTTAGTGACTGAATATATGCTACGCTTATGTCGAATTCAGATGCTTCTCTCGTTCGTAGTGTACCTTCGAATCGGATGCATCGTTGACTGTTCGTCGTCTCCGAACTTGTCATCGCCTGGGTTGCACGTCGACGACTTTGTCGCGGTCGCCCGCATGTTCGCGTGGGACATAATGGTCGTTGCGTCTTGCTACGAGTCATCGAAGGCTCTCGTCTGAGTGCGTGTCCTTCCGCTTGGTTGAACGGCACCATAACAACAGAAAACGAGTTCAGCCTGAGGTCGTCAATAGCATAGATCACATTGAGTACGCTTGAGTCCGTGTCCGAGTCTGTCCAAATCATATCATACTTAGGACGACGATGCGCCCATTGCCATCGCGTACAGCTTTTCCTTGTCTCCGCTCTCGTCCACGAGCGCGCGAAGCAGCCCTTTCTCGTTCTGTAGCAGCTCGCTTGGCTTGCCGAACTCGACCTGTACCACGTTTAGTGCGTCAGCTTGCTCCCTTACCCTAAGCCATGTCCGTTACTCACGATGCGTCCGGCGTCAAGGACCATCTGCAGGTAGGGAAATTGTGGTCAGCGAAATAGCGCGTGGCCGAAGAGCAGACGCGAACGACGCACAATTTTGTCAGCGTCCATGATCGTCTGCAGACGATGTGCGACTGTCAGTAAGGTCACGTCCTTGCCGAGCTCCGTGCGCAGAGACGTTTGGATGATCGAGTCCGTCTCATAGTCTGTCAACGCGGGTTAGCATCTGTACGCTCTCAAGTAACCTCACAACGCACCGATAGCAGATGTGGCTATGAACGCGAAAGTTAGAAACTCGAGCGACGCTCCGACGCAAGGGAAGACGCACCCTCGTCGAGAATGAGCAACTTGCTCCGCCTCACGATCGCACGCGCCAACGCGAGGATCTGCCTCTGTCCGACAGACAGGTTCGCGCCTCCCCCTGCGATCTCCGTATCGAGCGTGATGCGCGACTGGTCTTCCTCGTTCTGCAGGTTGAACAGCCCGGCGGAGCGCAGAGCGTCGTTCAGCACGGCGTCGTCGTGCTCGGAGAATGGGTCGAGGTTCTGTCGGAGCGTGCCGCTGAGAAGTTCCGGCTGTGCACATCTGTTAGTCTTGTGGATCGGACATGGGAGAAAGAAAGTGGTACGGACGACTTGTGGAATGATGGTCATGTTGGAGCGTAGTGCGTCAAGGTTGAGTTTATCTGTGAGTAGCCCGTCGTATCGTATGGCACCCTCCGTGAGGATGCAACGCAGCAGCGACAGCGTGAGGGAGCTCTGCACACCGATGAGCGGCGAAAAGAATGTCTGAATAGCAATGACATACCTTGCCACTACCAGTACGACCGACGATTCCAATACGCTCTCCAGAGGCAACCTCAAACGATACATCGTGCAGCACCTTCGGGCCATCCTGCAAATGCCATGAGCGATCACTTTTCCGGCCCGCATAAGCGATCGCTTTTCCGGGCATGAGAGACGTACCTCGGAGTATCGCGCGGAAAGCCCATCGACTTCGAGACGGCCACTCGCTGGCCAGTAAGCGGGAGGTACGCCTTCGGGTGTGTTCTTCGGCTCCTGCTCAATGAGTAGGTACTGTTGGATGCGCTCCAAGCTTCGGGAGAGACGATCAACGTCACATTAGTTGGACATGTACGATAGGTGTCTAACCTGTTGCCTGCCATCGAACAGATGAGCCTCAGTCATGCGGGTCCCCCGGTTCTTAACATCGCACGTACCTGCAATCTCGAACTCGTTGAACAGCTTGATAACCTGGAATATAACCGTACTGAATGCCGCTGTGGAACAATATGAAACAGAGCAACGATCAGTCCGGGAGATCGTGCTTACTGGCCATGTTCAGTGAGAACCCGGTATCGGACGCGCTCATCTCCGATATGTAGGTGAGGTAAACTGCGAGGCTGGTGGCGTAGATTGTCCCAATGATGTCGATGCGCCCGAAAACCCACCTGTTCAGATTTCCGAATCGTTAGGAAAAAAACAAGGTGCCGGTGCACGCGCGACTAACCGGTTGAGGTTCTGGTGGTTTATGGCCACGCGAGTGTACCGATCGATCCGGTTGTATGCGGTCTTCTTGAAAGCTTCTTGTGCACCATAGGCCCTGACCGATGCTGAATTCGAGTCGTAAGATAGGCATTGTTGAGCGAGCAGTGAATGTACGCACTTATCCCGCTGATAGCAGCGCCGAAGTGGCTCAGCACGGGTGCCTTGGAATTGCTCATTTCGCGCTTGACGGCCAGCTGCGCTCTCATGAAGACGTGGCCGCATGCCCCTCCCGCGGCGGCGACCATGAGGGAAGGGATGACGAAGATGGGCGAGAACAGGACGACTGCGAACATCTTCAGGAGCATGTACATGATCATCTCGAGCAAGTACTCGGTTGCCCTTGCGATGCGGTTGTCCACTGTGGCACGGTCAGTGTGCATTCATGGTAGCGAGACAAATGCGGGGCATCGTACAGGTCTGGATGTCCTCGGTGCAACGAGCGATGATGCGCGCTGTCGGTGTTTTATCCAGCCAACTGCAGCCCGCCGACTTGGAGTCAGCGCGTGCGGTACGACGGGAGCACAAGAACGAACCGCAGTGTGGTACCCAACACGGAGGTTACGAGCAATTGATGGACGATCCTTGCAGAACGGATGCTGCCGAAGACGTAGTAAAACGCGCAAAACGCGGCTGAGGCCATACCCGCCGCTACCAGTAGCGTGTACATAGTCAAGTAGCTAATAGAAGGAGTAAATCAGTCGTACTGGCGGTCCGCATGACTATGACGGCAGGGCTTACTGTGAGACCTGGACCTCGTTCGCTGGATGCAACTCATACTGGGAAGCCCAGTAACCGAGATACCAGGTCTGCGCAATAATGAAAAAACACAACAGCCGGCGTTCACGTGGACTCACTTGGACATTCCCGAAAACCTGTCTCGTGATGTGTCCGGCCATGTACACCAGCCAGAACAAGTGTGGCCTCTTCGCCATGTTCGCGATGTACAGCTTCGCTACACGCTGCCGTCAGTAAACACCGCAACGCGCGCATCATCTCAATTTCGACGCTCACCAGCCGACCAGCCAACATGCCCGTCAGCCATCTCCTCCGCGACGACGAGCTTTCCCGCAGCCTGCTTAGCTTCCGCGTCCTCCGGCTTCTCATGGTCGACCTCGTGCTCGGCCTTCTCGATCTCTTGATTTTCTTCTTTTACCTCCTTCAAGAGCTCCGAGTCGTGCTCGAGGGCGCTGGCGAGAGATCCTTGGCTTAGGATGCGCCCGTCCGAGCCCGTGCCGACTACGAAGTCCGCGACGGGGCTGACCATGGCGACGTTGTGCGTCTGTCGAATGCGTTGTTTAGAGATCGTTTTTGCGGGGTGCGAGCAGGTATATGACTTACAACGAGGATGATGGTACGCCCTTTGAGTAGCTCGCCTTTGAGGCATTTGTCAACGATCCACTTCGAGGTGTGCACGTCGAGCGCCGCGAGGATCTGGAACATAGGCAGCCTAAGTATTGTTCAGACGGTTCTCGTGTGTAGAACACCAACATCGTCGAGAAGGAGAACCGCGGCGGATGAGTACACGGCGCGCGCCAGTGTGATACGAGCCTTTTGACCACCACTGCACGAACAACGTGAGCGACTGTTACGGTAAGTAGCTTGAGATAGTGGCGCACCTCAAGGTGATACCCTTCTCACCGACCTCTGTTTGGTCTCCGGCGTCGAGTAGACTGAGGTCGCGCTTCAACGCGCATTGATCGAGGACTAGACGTAGCATGCAGTGTCAGGCCTCGCAGATGCACTGCCCAATATGAGCCTACCCTGGTTGTATCGGACTTCATCGTACGGGGCTCCGAAGATGATGTTATTCTGGAGCGTTGTGAGAAATCGCTTCTGAAGGCTGCATGGAGTAGTTCGGACGTACCCTGATGGTGTCGTTCTGCACCCAAGATTCCTGAGCAGCGTACGCGACACCACCCTCTCTCGGTAAGTTGACGAACGAGTCCGCGGCCGTAGGTATGTAGTGCATCTCGCCTGCATGTACACGCCCAGCAATCAGTACGGAACCACATCCACAAGACCACAGATGTATTTACCGAGGAGAGCCATGAGCAACGACGTCTTCCCAGAGCCCGTCGCGCCGACAATAAGGTTAATCTTCCCTTTGCGGAATGCCAGCTCGTCGTCTATGCTCAGCATGAACGTACGCTTTCGCGTACCGCCGGGGGTTTGAGAGGGCGCGGTGTCCTTGGACCACGTGAACGACGCATGACGTATTGCGACCAAATCCTTCTTGTCTTCGGGGACTGTGCTTGGGCACAGCAGGGTGGCGTCGGTCTCCTGCTCCTCGTCAAACTCGTCGATGAGCTCGGTCTACGTGGACGTCAGCGAAATGTTGTCAGTTGACCCAAATAACCGCACGTTTCTCAGGAAGTCAGAGAGTCGCTCGAGTGAGACCTTCGCTGAAAGGAGGGAAGACGTGTTAGGAACGCGGTCGCGGGTAAATCGCTGGTCTTACATTGCACTAGCTGCGGGATCATGTAGAACGACGCTTGCATGTCGATACGCAGCATGTCGAACACTGTAGCCTTCGTGTCAGCGGCTCCAACTTCTAGATGCGAGTCGCAGTATGGCGCTCACCAGACATTGAGGAGAACACTCGAGAGGCTACACAAACGAACGTCAGACAACGTCCTGAAGGAACCTGAGAATGGTAGTACGTACCCGTCAACTCTTGCTTCATGATCACGGTCTACGGGAGCCGTCAGCATCCAGGCGTGTGCGTAAACATACTGGACACTCACATAAGTGAAGAACGTCGCGAGCATGATCACGACAGGGATCATGTAGCTATCCCTGTGTCAGCAACAAATGTTCGGCGCACGTCGTTGCGTGACCACACGTACTTGCACAAGCTGATCATCATGGTAAGCAGCTTGGTCTTGCGCACCACCACGAGTTCCTCCTCGCGCTTCTTGTCGAGCTGTGCGACCATGCGCGGCTCCCAACCGAATAGTTTCACCATGCGGATGACGTTCATCGCTGTACAGGGGAAGTGGTGAGTTTGGCGTATGGTCAGGTGCGAGAAGTCTCGAGATTCGGACGTACTCTCCGTCACTGTTTGAACGCGAGCGTCGGTCTACGCAGAGACGCAGTCAAGTTTAAGAACATGCATAACAACATGGGGAGAAGACGCACGAGCTTCATCTTCTCCCGCTGAGCGCCCTGGATGTGTTTCGTGATATACCCGGGGATCGGGAGGGAGACGAGCATCGCCGCCAATCCAGCGAGGGCGCTGCATGTTGTCGTAGTAAGCGTGGATCCAACCACTGAAGGGTTGCGAGTTGCACCTCCAACCGAGGATCTGATAGAGGAATACGATGCACAACGCCACCTGGAAAGGCGATTCGACCGCTGCACAATATCGTCAGTCTAGCTATCAGAGCATTTCTCGTAGTAAGCGCTGAAAAGACGACGTACTGACGAAGACAGACCATATCCCGAGGTTCTCGAGGTTGCTGAGGTCACTCGAGACGAGGTTGTTGATCCTGCCGATGAGGTGCTTGCTCCCGTCCTGCTTCGGCTTCTCATCCTTCGCAGGATCCGGCGCGCTCGGCGCGGAGGATCCTTCCTCGGAGGAGGCTTTCGCTTTTCCCTTGGAAGAGCTGCTCGTGCTCGGGGCTGCCGTCGTGCTCGCACTGGCGGTCGCGATTTGCTCCTCTGTCTCCTCCGTACCGCTCTGCGACGCATCGTCCGGAGTAACGCTTTCCGTTCCGACCACACTCTCCGAAGCCGAAGATGAGTCCGCCGTATCCGCCTTCATGCGTACCCGCAGTGCATGCTCGAACACCAGTTCCGTGACGATCGCCTGGATCCGCACGCTCAACCGCGACTATCGCCCCTTCAGTACCCCACTATCCTGGAGGGAGACGGAGAGGGGCGTACCTGATAGTACAAGAACCACTGGTCGGAGATGTGCTTGAACACCCTGCCAAGGAAGAAGAGGGCGATCCAGAACCAGGGGCGGACGTGTGTCACTTGCCGGCCGGATTCGAGGTAGCTGCATGAGGGGCGGGAGATGAGTAGGTGCGGGAAAGGATTGTGGCGAAGGGGACTTGCGTGAGGAGCTGGTTGATACTGATGGGCGCGGCGAAGGCAGCGATGACCTGCGCATGGTTAGTGCGTCCCGGATTCGTAGGCTTGGTGTGTACGTACAGCTGTGATCGACATGGCAGCTAGATTAAGGAGCTCGACCCCTGTGGAAGATTGTTCAACCATACGGCACGATGTCTGTACGTGCATCGCAACTCACGAAAGATACTGATGAGTTCTAAAGCCAGGTGCCTGCGCGACTTGTTCTGCAGCGGGTCTAGACGCTAATACCACGGTTCATCAGTGGCTGAGCCTGTAATATTAATCATGGAAGTACTGAGAGACTCACGGGGAAGCTACGCCCAACGAGGTTCTTCAGGTGGTCGTACTCTGGCAGTGGCGGCAGCATTTCGTAGGTCAGCCGCGGGACGCGCCATGCAAGCCAGATGAGCGGCTCCACGTAGATGTACGTGAGCAGCGAGAATAGAGATGCCGTCTGTTCTGGGTGTAGGTCTAGTTTGTCCTGTGCCAAAGAAAAACTGTCAGTGTTTGCTAGTTTCTGATGTTTGGTATACGTGCACGCACCTCTGAGTGGATCGGGACGTAGTTCCGCGGGCAGAAGAGAGGAATGAATACCCCGCTTAGCGACAGCAGCGCAATTTTGGCCCATAAGAAGCGGCCTTCGCTTGAGTCGGCCATGGGGAGGTCCACGGTCGCCATAGGCCAAACGTCACGGTAGAGGTAGATGCCCCAGACCATTGAAAGGAGGAGCGACACATGCACAAACGCGCGATAGACGATCTTCGCGCTTCCAAACGTGGAGAAGGCTCCCAGCACGGCAAGATAGACCTATAAGATGATAAGCGTTATGGGGGAGAAGCTTGACGGGGGTGATTACACGTACATAGAGGGCGATTTGGACGAAGTCGACTGCGGCGAGTGGGCCAATTACGCGTACACGCGTGGAGGGGTCGCGTATAGGTGAAAGTACCGCCAAGGCCAGGAGCGCCAGGATGCACAAGAGCTGCACAAGTCTAAACAGGAAGATTGTGATGCTACCGAGAGACTCTACGCGTCGGCGGAGGAAGGCATGGGTCTCCAGAGAATCCGAGGCATGAGACAACCTCCTGCTGTAGAAGCTCCCCAACGCAGGTGGGAGGAGCAGCGCTGCGGATATCAGCGCACAATATGCGGGTATGACCAAAGAATCAAGCCAAGGGCTGCATTGTCATCAGTATGCAAGCTCCGGCTACGAACGCGGCGAACGTGAACGAACCTTTGGGAAGCTGACGCGATAGTAATACCGGACGCTGTGAGAGGGATTTGGGGAATCGCGGTGAGCCAGTCCATTGGGCGGCTCATGGCGGACAATCGTCGCGTAGATCTGTAAAGCTGGCGCAGCCGTCGTGGTAGTTGGAGATGACGGTGCAGCTTGGATGACCGCTGGTCAGGATCTTATACATACGCTGCAGATCCTTCAATGGTTAGCCCGAGCCCATGCACGGCGTATTGTGTAAGTGGTTCGTCCAGGACAGACCGAGCAGAGAGATAGAAGCCGCTGGGTCGGGCGCGCAGACCGTACACTCTCACACATGACCGTCGCCGCGGCAAGCTATTCTGAGAGGACTCACACGCGTCGTAGAATTGTCAAGATGAGGCGTACATTCAGGACAGATAACAGCGTGTAGAAAGGCGACGTTTCCAAGAGCGAATGGTTGAGTGTGGAGAACCGGAAGGGAGGTCTGAAGCGCCCATCGCGCAAGCAAGCGCGTTTCCGGCGCTTAATCCGTTTTCTCAGTTATCCTTCGTCCATCTCTACCGTTTTGCGCAGGATGCTGGTCACCGGCTCGATGCTGCATTTAGAGGTCTAGTGGCGACATATATACGTGAGGAAGCTGCCTGTGCTGCCCGAGAGTTCGCCGCCAGAGTACGCCGGCGCGCGGCGTACGTTCCTTCCCGGCTTCGGCCCAAGTGCAATCCCGCTAGGGCTTCCAGTTAGTATCATTATGTGCGTTGCCATCCCAGTCCTTTGTACCGCTCACTAACAAGAAACTGTTACTGCCGCCAGTAAGAGCGATACTGAGATGAGCACCACTGGAACACAGAAATCATCTGCCAGTGCGAAAGGCGAAAGCCTGCGCTCCTTCACAGCTTGTAAGTATACGAACTCGATGCCGGCCGCTGCGTACTTTAGCACGAACGCCAGCCGAACCCAACCCGTTTCATCCCCGTCTAAATCGATTGCTCTGGCCCGTGCGCAATGATCGACCTGCAAGTCAACCATCGTCAGTCTGGCGGGGCACTTGTTCGCTTCAACAGGCGCCCAACATCCGCCGTCTGCCAGCCTCTGCCAGCCTCCTCTCCCGGTATATCAACCGCCCCCTTCGCCGTTCCCCCTTCCTCATTTCTTCTTCCTCCAACCACACCTCCCCCAACCTCGAGTGCGATGCATACTCGGGCAGCTGCGCCATGGCCGAGGTGCGGGCGCGGCACGAACAACGACCTATCCCCGCCGAATCGGTAAGTAGTCCCGAGTTCCCCCAGCCTCACTCGCAGTTTAAGACGTGTGCTGAGGCGGAGGTGCCCGGCGCAGGCGCGATGTCGTGGCTTTCTAGACCAGTGCCCTGGAAGACGAGTATCGCCTGTGGAGCTCAGGGCCGCGCGCTGGACCTTTCGGGGAGGGGGGTCCACCGTGGAAGCATTGACCACCCGCCTGCGGGGTAAGTACTTGCAACCCTCATCGGGCAATACATTGCTAACCTCCCTCGTAGGACCTCTGACCTTTGCCCCCTTCCGTGACAGCTGCCCCTCCATGGACCGCGGACCTAGGACGACAAGAAGACCTTCCTCTGCCAGCGCGTGGACCGGGCGGGCGATGGACGAAGACGACGACAGGGCGCCCTCCACGGACGACACCTCCGCCAACGCGGAGTCGGTAAGTATTTCCTGCTAGGGGACGAGGCAGAGGCTGGGGTATATCTCGGGGATAGCGCAGGCCTCATCGTGGCCCCCGGGTCTAGTACCCGCCTTACTGCGGGGAAGCCAACTGCGCTGCGACTCTTTTGTGTATGTCGTTGTCCGTAGCTGTAAGAATATCATGCGATTCCTCGATGATTCGTGCACATGGCCAGCTGTGCATCGAAACGTCGAGTAGCAAAGATGCCGAAACAGGGTATATACAAACGTCCAGAGCAGAGGTATCGGTATCGCGCTGAAG
Organism: Trametes villosa; assembly: GCA_002964805.2. Taxonomy (NCBI): domain Eukaryota; kingdom Fungi; phylum Basidiomycota; class Agaricomycetes; order Polyporales; family Polyporaceae; genus Trametes; species Trametes villosa. The sequence continues at coordinate 2,572,544 of PUDQ02000003.1, forward strand.
GGAAACGTGCTCACGACGATGACGCACCCCGCGCCATCTCGTAGAGCTTCTCCCTATCGCCGCTCTCGTCCACCAGCGCGCGGAACATCCCCTTGTCGTTCCGGAGAAGTTCATCGGGCTTTCCGAACTCGACCTATGCGGGATCAGCACTGTTAAGCGACGGCCTGGGGTTAGACTACTCACTACACGTCCGGCATCGAGGACCATCTGCCGCGAGGATAGCAATTCAGAGATGCAGACTACGGAGCGCGAACAGAGGGACGACGTACGATTTTGTCGGCATCCATGATAGTTTGCAGACGGTGAGCGACTGTCAGTAGGGTTACATCCTTGCCAAGCTCGCTCCGAAGAGACGTCTGGATGATGGTGTCCGTTTCGTAGTCTGTCCATACGCGTCAGCCACGTCCTATACTCGCGCAAATACCCTTCACAAACCTATGGCGGACGTAGCTGCGGGACGGTGAGGAACACGTTCAGTACTCCAGCATAAACGCGTCAAACATACCTTCGTCGAGGATTAGTAACTTGCTCCGCCTCACGATAGCGCGTGCCAGGGCGAGAATCTGCCGCTGTCCGACAGACAAGTTACTTCCCCCGCCCGCGACCTCCGTGTCGAGCGTGATGCGTGACTTGTCGCCCTCTTCCTGGAGGTTGAACAGCCCCGCGGCGCGGAGCGCGTCGTTGAGGACGGCGTCGTCGTGCTCGGAGAAGGGGTCCAGGTTCTGGCGCAGTGTCCCCGAGAGGAGCTCGGGCTGTGAGGTACCTGTCAGTGCGTACTTCGAGGAGAGGAGCGGGATGAAGGCGGACCACTTGGGGGATGATCGTAATGTTGGAACGCAGGGCGTCGAGGTTGAGTTTCGCGATATCTAGTCCGTCGTACCGGACGCTTCCTTCGGTGAGGATGCAGCGGAGAAGCGCAAGGGTTAGAGAGCTCTGCAATATGGTTAGCGAGCTATAAGCGCGGCCCTGTGAATGTAGACATGCCTTTCCGCTGCCTGTGCGACCGACGATGCCCACGCGCTCTCCCGGCGCGATCTCGAATGAGATGTCATGCAACACTTCCGGACCATCCTACAATCACGGTCAGACTCTGCCTATGTGCGCAGCGCTCCTCAAACTTACAGGCGAGTATCGGGCGGAAAGATTCTCGACCACAAGGTGCCCACTGGCGGGCCAGTACGCAGGCGGTACGCCGTCGGGGGAGGGCTTCGGCTCCTGTTCGACGGACAGGTACTGCTGTATGCGCTCCAAGCTATAAGAAGGAGAGTTCAGGTAAGTTGGTCAAATTTATACAACCTCTGGCCCGTGCTCACCTGTTGCCTGAGGATGACAAACTCGTTTTCAGAATACGTCGGTTACAATAACATTACTATGCACGCACCGTGAATCTCGAACATATTGAAAATTCTGACCACGCCAAAAATCATGCCACTGAACGCGGCTGCGATGTCACAAATAAGCAGGCGCGACTGAGCAGAAAAAGCAGTCGGACGCACTAGCCATGTTGAGGGAGAATCCCGTATCGGAGGCGCCGAGGCGAGAAGCGTAGACGAGGTACGCCGCAAGACTGGTCGCGAATACGGTGCCGATGAAGTCCATACGCGCGGAGATCCACCTGCGTCGGGGGTGTTTAGTCATTGGGAAATGCGCAGGCGAGGATGTCCCACCTGTTGAAGTTCTCGTGCATGATCGCTACGCGGCTGTACTTGTTCACCCGTATGGAGAGCTCCTTCTTGAATGCCTCTTGTGCACCGTACGCTCGGATAGAGGCTGTTCGAATCCGATGGCGTCAGACTTCGCCATCTTGAATGCTACACAGCCAAAAGAGTACGTACTGATACCGCTGATAGCAGCGCCGAAGTGGCCGAGTACCGGTGCCTTCGCGTTGCTCAGTTCGCGTTTGGTCGACAACTGGCCCTTCATGTACACGTTTCCGAGGAAGACACCCAGTGCTGCGACCACGACGGACGGCGCGAGGAAGATGGGCGAAAAGAGCACGACTGCGAGAACTTTCAGTAAGACGTAGATGGTCCGTTCGATCAACATCTGAGTAGACATGGATATCCCGTCGTCGACTGCATAGCGGAGTGTGTCCTGTTAGATTTCAGGGGATGCAGAGGGGGATATGCTCGCGCTTGCCTGTCTGTATGTCCTCGGTGCAGCGTGTGACGATACGGGACGTCGGTGTTCTATCCAGCCACCTGTGGATACCGTTAATGAAGATGCGCCCCGGTACACACAACGAAGAGATGCTTACCTGAGGGTAGTACCCAGGACTGACCGGACGAGTTTCTGGTGAACTATCCTCGAAGCTCGGATGCTTCCGTAGAGGTACCAAGTGATGAAAAAGATTGCTATGATCATGCTGACGACGATGGTCGCGGTGTATACCGTCAGGTAGCTGGTCACGTTGAGTATGTGTGCGAAGTAGTTGTACCAGTCCTACTCACTGTCGGAGAGATATCTCACTTGCCGGGTGGGTCTCGTATTGTGATGCCCAATGGCCAAGGTACCACGCCTGATAGAATGTTAGCGTCAGTGAATAGCTCAGAGTGTTGGTATACACCAGACACTGACCTGCACGTTCATGAGGGAGTGATGGGTGACCTGGGAGAAGGCATAGATCGCCCAGAACAACACTGGTCTGCTCGACGTGTTTCCTATGAATAGCTTGACTGTCATTGCCGAAGGTCAGTCACCCGACGTTCGCGCATCGAACGCAAGAAACCTACGAGCTCTCCATCCGACATGTCCGACTTCCATCTCTTCGGCGACGACGAGCTTTCCGGCAGCTTGCTTGGCCTCCGCCGCTGGCTTCTCCGAGTCCACTTCTTGCTCGGTCTTCTCTAGCTCTTCGCGCTCTTCTTTGAGCTCCTTTACGAGGTGTGTATCCCGCTCGAGGACCGCGTCGAGGGATTCTTGACTAAGTATGCGCCCGTCCGAGCCCACGTCGACGATCCAGTCGGCGATCGGGCTGACCAGTGCGATGTTGTGTGTCTGCCAGAGCGAACACGTGGGTGAGAGCCAGTGTGTGAGTATGGCTCCGAAGGGAGGTCTTACCACCAGGATGATAGTACGCCCTCGGAGAAAATCTCCCTTGAGGCATCTCTCGACGATCCACTTTGACGTATGCACATCTAGTGCGGCGAGAATCTGAAGATGAGGCGGTCGTTAGGAGACCGGACGCATGGGACGCAAGCTTCGCTTCGACTCACATCGTCTAGCAGTAGGATATCTGCCGAGGAATACACTGCGCGAGCGAGGGTGATCCGGGCCTACCAATGGTCAGCCGTTGCGCTTTATCTTTCCCAAGGATCCCATACCTTCTGTCCGCCACTATGTGCGCATCGTCAGTGGCGCGTTTGATCACAATAGTCTATATGCATACCTCAGTGTGATACCCTTCTCGCCAACCTCGGTTTGGTCCTCCGCCTCGAACAATTTCAGGTCCCGGGTCAACGCACACTGCTCAAGTACTACCATGGCTGTATCAGAATTTGACTCAAGGCCGACGCGTAGCGAACTCGCAGCTCACCTTTGTTGTACCGCACTTCGTCGTAGGGTGCTCCAAATAGGATGTTGTTCTACAGTCAAGTCAGGATACAGTTCTGAGGTCTTGCGAGGAGACGTACCCGGATTGTGTCGTTTTGAACCCACGATTCCTGAGCGGCGTATGCGACACCGCCTTCTCTTGGCAGGCCCACGAACGAGTCCGACCCCGCCGGAATATAATGGAGCTCGCCTGGGCAGCAGTGTCTTGTATCAGTCGCTCGTCTAACTAACGAAGAGCGGAGACACCTGGCTCACCCAGCAGTGCCATGAGCAACGACGTCTTCCCGGAACCAGTTGGACCGACGATCAGGTTGACCTTCTCGCGTTGGAAGAGCAATTCGTCCTCTACAGTCAGAACAAACCTCCGCCTGCGCGCCCCGCCCTGAGCTCCCGAGGCGGTCGTATCGTTGGACCAGGTGAATGAGGCGTTCCGTATGCCGATGACACCTTGGCGATCTTCAGGAACGATGGCCGACCGAATATCTGCTCCTTCGGAATCCTTGCTTCCCGCGAACTCATCAATGAGCTCCGTCTAGCAGGGCGTCAGACTGGTAGCGCTGCCCTAGAAGGACAGTGACGTACGTTCCAGAGGAAGTCGGAGATGCGGTTCAAGGAGACGGAGGCTAGTTTGTGTAGGTAAATTCCGGTTGCGTCAAGTATAGAATTGAGGACGAACCCTGAGTCGCCATAGGCAGGACGATGAAGAACGACTGCATTGCACGACGGAGCATATCGAACACTATAGCGAGTATTAGCCATATCTGACATCTCCATGCGGACCGAGCTTACCGGTCATTGAGGAGAACACCACGGCGGCTGATGGCGGGTTAGACGAACCAGCTACGTGTCGTATGTGCATGTCACTTACCCGTAAGTTCCTGCTTCATAATAACCGTCTGTATACTGATGAGCAGGTATATCTTCGAGACTGACAGTGAGCGGAACTCACGTAGGTGAAATACGTCAACAGCATGATAAAGTATGGAACCGCGTAACTGCAATGCCGTCAATACGTGAGTGCATCGCGGTATCAGCTACGCTAAAACCACGTACTTGCACAAGGTGATGAAAGACGTGAGGATCTTCGCCCTGCGCACCAAGACCAACTCTGCCTGGCGCTTCTCGTCGAGCTGGGCAGCCGTGCGGTTCTCCCATCCGAACAGCTTGACCATGCGGATGACGTACATGACTACGCGAGCATACGTTGTGTAAGGGAGAAATACCACGGTCATGACACCGGCGTTCGGCACTCACCTTCGCTGACTGACTGAACGCGGGCGTCCGTCTGTTGGAAAAGTGTGGTCAGGCGCTGGCAAGGGAGGCAAGAGAGAGGAAGGATCAGGGGGCACGTACGTGCTTCATTTTCTCAGCCTGTATACCCTTGACCTTCTTAGCCAGATATCCGGGGAGCGGCAAGGAGCACGCCATGGCCACGATCCCTACGATCGCACTAGGAGTAGAAGGCAATGAGGTTTGATGTGAGTGATTACGAGAGTGCGGAACGTACCTCCACCCGAGCACCTTGTACAAGAAGACGGCTGCGAAGATGAGATGGACGGGCAATTCCATCCCTACGACAGTAAGACGCGAAGGTGAGAACGCGCTGCCAAAACTGGTGATGCCACGAAGACGTACCGAAGTAGATGGTGATCATCGCAAAGTCGTTGATAGCGCGCAGGTCGCCCGATACCAGGTTGTTGATCCTGCCGATGAGATGCGCACTCCCGCCTTTCCCCTCGATACCTCCGCGGCCGGGGTTGGGTTTGGCACCACCTACGCTTGCCGGCTCGCTATCTTGCGTTGACTTGCCTTTCCCCTTTGCAGCCGCGGAGTCTGGGGTGCCAGCCTCTGTGCGTTCGTCTGCCTCAGACTGCTGGGGCGTAGCGGTTCGGGATTCCGAGCTTCCAACTGCAGTCCCTTCGGAGGCAGTCGCGTCGCCGCTCCCGCCGTCATCGGATTCTGCGGTCTCCGCCTTCATGCGTATGCGCAAGGCGTGCTCGAAAACCAGATCCGTGATGATGGCCTCAATGCGAATCCCTATGCGAGTCTGATCATGCGCGCAACGGTTAGCAGAGATTACCGCGACTCCATGCATGCATGAGGGAAGGGAACGTGAGTTACCTCGCAGAATGTGAGCCACTGAATTAGGACGTCCCGCACGGTGCTTCCGAAGAAGAACAGCGCGATCCAAAACCAAGGGCGGATCTCGGCGTTGGTCTGGTCCTTCTCCATGTAACTGTCGCAGTTGAAAGCGTGAAAAAGATACTAAGCGCTTCGACGTCGAAGAGATACTTACGAGAGGAGTTGGTTGACGGCGACAGGAGGGGCAAACGACCCGACGGTCTAAGCAGCGCCGTTAGTTCAGAAGAGGCCATACAGTAGTCGAGCGGTGAATGTTTACCATCACGAAATCCAGAACTGCCATCTGGCATAGCTGTACACCTAGCAAACGCATGGAGTCAGCTACCCCGTGCGTGTCATTGATACAACCCAAGACTGGTTACCGAATATTCGAAGCACCCCCAGCGTGATGTTCCGACGGGACTTGACCTGCAGCGGATCCAAGAACTGTAAAGTCATCGCTCGTCAGCGTCTAAGATAGACGTGCTGAAGCGAAGCGCATACCGGAAAGCTCTGGGCTCTGAGCACGGCCAAGTGATCGTAGTCGGGCAACGGCGGGAGCATCTCATAGGTGAGGCGCGGGATGCGCCATGCGCGCCAGACAATTGGCTCCAGGTATCCGTACAAAAGGAGCGACAGGAGCGATGCCGTCTGCTCGGGCGCAGGCGGGATGGATTCCTGCAAGGACTGTCGTCGCCAGGTGGTCAGTCGTCACGTTGTGTGCAGAGGCAAGGTTCACGAACCTTCGTTTGGAGGGGAGTGTACTTCCTCGGAGTGAGCAGCGGGACGATCACTCCGCCCAAAGACAACATGCCGATCTTCACCCAGAGAAGGTTCCCCTCAGCTAAGTCCACGGGAGATTCTGTGAGCGTCGCGAGGGGCCATATATCGCGGTAGACGTATACGCCCCATGTCACCGCAAGGACGAGAGAGACATGCGCGAACGCTCGCTGCCTCATTTGGATAGGCGCGAACACGGCGAGCAGGCCCAAGACGGCCAAGTACGTCTGGAGAGTAAGGGTTAAGGAAAGCATCCGTGGAGCGCTGAGTGGACCTACATAGAGTGCACATAGCGCGTATGCCACGACGACATTGAGATCTTCATGCACGCTGACACGGTGCGCGACGGCGGGGACTGAGAGACCAAGGAGTGCCAGGACAACCAAGAGCTGGACCAGCCTGTAGCCGAGAATCGTGACGCCACCGAGAGATTGTATCTGCCGACTCAGGAAATGCAGACGAGACCCCCTAGAGTTGTCCCAGTCGTGTTCTTCATGCTCGAGGTCGGTTTCTAAGCGTGTCAGCGATTCGCTCTTTCCGCTAGTACTGCGTATAGCGGTGACTAGAAGTACGAGTGCGGAGAGGGCGGCGCAATATACTGGGAACAGCAGCGTATTCGTCCACAGGCTAGACGTGAGAGTAAGTTAGCTGCATACCCTGAAGAATGAATGGCGTAAATACCGGGTTTGGCCGTCGAAGACGGCGAGTGGAAGTTGGTAAGCAAATGCCTGTTCCAACCAGGCTTCACTCGGCCTCCTCATGTGTGCGTCTGGCGGCTCCAGCGCTTGAAAGCGCAAGACTGTGTACTAGAGAGAGCTGAGCAGGGAGAAACACCGTCGCAGCAACTCGAAACGCACCTTTAACAGAACGCTGCAGTCGAGAAGCAGCGTTCATCCGCAGGCGCGCCGAGATAGCGACTTTCCCCGTGCGAATCGGAGTTTGCGGGCCCAGTGCGGGGCGCTGCCGCCTAGCCGAGTGACGCCCACCGACGATCTCACTCCGCACATGCCAGCCTTGCTTGACGCAATCGCATACCGGCGGTGTTGTGGTCGGGAACGACGGGTGTACTTACCGTTCGACATCGCTGTGTGTCTCAAGCGCTCGCGCGCTGGGGGAAAGGACTCCGGGGACGATGTCGGGGGCGAATGGAGGACACCCGCACAACGTTGCTACACATCGTCGGTCGAACTCGTCCCCGGCGTTCAGGCACGCTGGAGCCATGGGCCAGCGCGGTCATTGATTCATTGAGATCTTCGAGAGATGCTCACGGCCTCCACGCGGGCACCGGATACCATTATACCGCATCGGTGTGCGCATGATGCGCCCGAGCGAGTCGGAGACTCGGAGTCGTGGAGAACATTTCTGCGGGACATTCAGGGAGACCGAAGAGATGTTGATGCAGATATGAACTTCTCATGCTGCGCGTTGTCGTTCGTGAGATCCCGAACGTGAGTGCGTAGACTAGTGTAGCAAAAATAGCGCACTCACCGCGCCGAACAATACGTATGGTTGCCCGGGTACGTGGGGCGGAGCGCGCTGGAGTCGGTCACGGGCGCAGCCCGCAGCAGAGCACAAGACAGAAGTGCTTCCGTAGCTTAATGGGCGCGAGGTGGTACCTCCGGCAGGGGAGAGTCACCGGTCACTAGATGGTGGCAGGCGGCAGCCGTTCGAGTCGCGTCATCCAAGTTCGTTTCGCATGTTGTACTGGCGTACGCGAGAGTCGAGTGAGAGTAGTGTACTCTTTAATATCAGGACTGAATCCATCAAGAGCCGTGGACCACCCAGAAACGAGGGCATTGCTGCCGGGGAGTCGTGATTTTGAACGTTTCGGACGTCGACACGTGCCACGCCGTGAAACGAGTTTTGGGTGTTCTGCCCGCATCATCATAGACGTTGAATGCGGCTTTTTCAAAGCGCGTCGCTGTATACGGAGAGAATGCATACGTATGAGTGAGTGGTGAGAGTGGAAGAGAAACTGATGGTGGGGAGTGGCAACGCCTGCGAGGCCGAATTTGTTTGTACGTATTTGCGAATCCTCTAAACGCCGGGGGTGGATGGGCACGGAATCCGAAACACATTTATAGCTACATCTTGCCCCGCGAGGCCTCAATGAGTAGTGAAATCGAACATATGACATGTATTCCAGGTATTGTATAGAGAACTTATTGAGTATTGTAACCGATGCACGAGATACCCGCAGTAGGAGCTCATAGGGGGACTCAAAACGAGATCCATTCTACTCAATACATGCCTCCAAGTGGCAATGCGCGATCGCGAGGGTTTTTGTAGAGGCGCGCGGGCGAGCACGAGCGCAAAAGTGCGCGGAGAGGCAGCGACCGCGCGAGCGTCGAACGAGAGGCGCGCCTCAGCCACTTTCGCGTTTGACCGCGTCACGTGACAGGGGCGACCCACTCCTCGGTAACCATGGCCTCGCATCCTGACGGCGAGGAGGGGCCTACACAACACTCGACACCCCGGAGCGACAACACAAAGATGTAAAGTATCTGAGGAATATTTACAGCAATTTAGAACTAATTCCGAGCCTGCAGAACATGGGAGATCAGCATCTGAGTCGAAGCCGGGGTGGCAGGCCAAAGAAGCGGAGACCTACCAGCCAAATGGACAACTTGGAGCGGGCACGCGCAGCGAAGAGGGCTCGCACACTTGACGAGCAAGATGAGAATATTCCGGTCCCCGTGCCCTCGAAAAACCGTGAGGTAAGTGACGGAACACATATGAATAGGCTATAGTCTCAGTTGACCAGATGCATCTGAGTGAGCATTGCTCATCCTCCGGATGCATTCGTCTTACCAGATGCATCCGCATGCGGTCCGATGCACGGATGCATTCGTGTACAGATGCATCCGTGAATACAGATGCATCCGAATCCACTAATGCAATTCGGCGTTAAAATATATAATCGCCCGTCCGGAATCGAACCCAGTGCCGGTCACGAATAGCCTCGGTGTGCTTATCCACTCCGCCAAAGGTCTCTTAACCGTATATTTGCGTACAGTGCACATAGCCGTTTGTGGCCACCACCCGCCTCGTCCTGACGATACCCCTCACTGAATTTAATACTAGCCCTATCCCTGTGATGGCATGGTTTGCGGGCGACGGGGTCAAATATACAGCAAGCGTCAGAGATAGGGTGTCCCCGGGGGTGGCGTGAATCACTTTGCAGCGACAGTGTCTGGTACCAGCCCAGTGCCCGACTCGGAGCTCGCCCGAGATGGCAGTCCCGACAGCCCGAGGACGTCTGAGGGAAATGGAATATGAATGGTATAGCTCTGCGTGAAGGTCTTGCATGTAGTGTCGCTCTGGCTGCTCATTCCCCGGCTCGAATGACGGAGGGTGCACGCAAGAGACCGTCCGGCGTCGTACCAGAGACGTGCACCGGCCCTTTCGCAGGTGGGTTGTTGTGAGTACGATGCGGCGAGCGGGATGCTCGCGCTCACCAGAGTGAAGGCAAGTTGAGCGCGAGAGGCTCGAGCCCGTCTTGATGTGAGCAGCCAAGGCACCTCAGGCGCGCTCGAGCATGACTAACTCACGGTGGTGTACTCACTGTCTGCGCCTAGGTGCGGGCGCGAAGTGACCCCGCACGTCGTGGTTAGTCGGCGGAGGTTTGTGCGGTTGGCGCAACGAGGAGCGAAGAGCATACCGGGTGCCATTGCGAGGGGGGAGATGATGAACGTCCTGCGTGGAAAGTTTGAGATGGCCAGTACTTACTCGCGCCTTCTCCGAGCAGCGCCGCTAGCGAGCATGGGTACGGGGGAAGCACAACGGTCTTCCTCGTGCACCCTCCGTCATTCAAGCGAGAATACCAGCAGCCTCCCACTGCCTGGAGTCGACGGCGTCAGGAGTGGCAGGCGGATATGCAGTTGACGAGACTAGCATGGGCGCGCGCTGCGTCGGTACAATGAATGCAGCCTCCTCGCGCGACGAGACAGTCACCATCGCAATGCGCCACAACGTCATGATCACGAGCTAGATAGGAGAAGGTAACGCTCAGTACGAACATCGCGTGCGTATGGAGATGATGCTATCTACGCCCACGTCAAGATGATCGAGTCGGACTTGCCCTCCTCTGAGCGTGCAGCGGCACGGGCGGCGGACTGTCCATGAGCACAACGAGGCGGGTCATGTTGCGAGGACGTTCGCACAGCTGGGCACCAGCCTCCGCAGGAAGAGCACTCGCAGAGGTTGCCCGTAGTAGGTTATGTCATCCAGCTGTAAAGCAACGCGTGAGTAAATGCTTGAGTCGTACACATGAGCACTCTGACATACTCTATTCATGCGCATCGCGCTCGACAGCGACTGGGATGCCCGCATTGTACTGGCGGCTGACCACCGCCGCTTCCTACATGCAATCGGGTGCCGTCTCCGGGAAACACTCATTATGGGAGAGGCGCTCGATGACTCGGATGCTTCCGTGCAGCATCGCATGTCGCGAGAAGGCGTCGCAAGAAGGCGACAGGCGGAGCTCCGGCGGAATGGGAAGTCGGGACCAACATCCTACGGCATGCGGCATGCACACCTGTTGCTTGTGCCCGGGCAGGACGGCGGGGCGCGACTGGACGTTGCTGCTTCGATGGACGAGCACGACGGTGCTCGCGCCCTCCCATATACTTTGGGCGTGGACATCTAGTAACGACCTTCGTATGCTTTCATTTCCTCGGCGCGTGCGATTGCCTGCTGAGCGGCGCGATGTGCGAAACGCCATGAAGCCTGGAGCGAGTACGTGAAGCGAGTAGTGATGGAGCGCGAGAGGACGTCATGATCGCGTCGAGGAGCTGCTCTCTTCTGCCGGCTACAGATCGTGGTGGTCATTGTCTGCCACTCCGACGTACGTGTTGAAGATACCGCGCCGAAGAGTGGCATGATAGGCAAGAGCGAGTATACACAAGTCCCTCATCGGCCCGATCCCAGCTTGCAACGCAGTCTCTATACAAATACGAGCGAACTCGACTCCATCCGAATCCATACAACGGCAGTGTACGTAGTCCTACAGCGACGCCTTGCGCTTCTCGCGTTCGAGGGCCGGAACACGAAGAGCGGGCAAGTCGTCCAGAAATGCATTCAGAGACGCATCGCGCTGCGATGACAGTTAGGAAACACGGCATGTCTGAGACGTAGACACTCACTAAATCAATCTTGTCCTTGAAATGAGCGTGGCATAGGCTGAGGAGGCGGGAGTAACGATGGGCCTGTCTGTGGTGGCCGTGAGAGCGGAACGGAGGAGACAAACTGGCGGACACACCTGCGAGCATACACAGCCGCTGCAGGCTCAAGATCGTCCTCCCTCTGCGCGGCACGGTCTGTCCACTCGCGGCGATAGTATCCGAAGAATCGTATAGTTCTGGCCATCTCCTCCCTCAGCAACCGAACATCTTCCTCCCAGCGCTTCTTGATCGCACTGCAGTGAAACCAGTGGGCTCGGAGAGCTGTACAGGAGTCAGCGGCTGGACGAGTGAATACGAGGGGGCTTACCATCGCTGTAGAATGCGCTGTACGGGCTGTCTGGTTTACCGTTCGAGACGTCGAACTTCTCCCAGAGCCAGGATACCGTCTCGCGACTTTCGTTGAGCTTGCGCTGCTCGGCGTCCACGGTGAATTTGACCACGTCCTGTGGGCGTAGAGGGCGGAAAGAACTGTCGTCTTCGGACATGCCTAGAGCGACTAGGGCCACACGGGCACGGCGATATTGGTTGGCGACCGTGCGTACGGTGTCCTCCATGTGGCGAATACGCGTCACAGTACGCGTCGCGTTTTTCTTATTGACGGCACCAGCCTTCTTGATCTTGTAAGCCTCACGACCGATAATGGCCGTCCGTAGTTCATCCAGCGTGTCGCTCGCCTGCGCTTGGCGGACTTGTTGCTCGAGTTGCACGAGCTCGCGCATGCACGGCTCACGGAGCACGGAGTCGTCGTACGAAGACGGAAGAGCAACGGTAGCGTCGTGCACTTCGCACCAGGAGTCCGACTTGCCGCCCACGACGCGTGGGGGTGGGAAGCCCTTGCTGATCGTGCCGGTCATCTCACGACGGTCACGTAGAGGAAAAGAGGAGGGAATGCTTCGCGCCGGCACGGTAGGGTTGGCGTCAAGGAGTTTCACCGCCTCATTGACAAGTGGAGCTATGTAGGTGCGGCTCAGAGTGAGACACGCTGCGACGTTGGAGAGATAGCGCTGGCAGCGAGGCTGCAGAGCATCAAGGTCGGCATCGTCGCTCTCTAGAGCGTCCAAGATGGCATCCCTAGTTACTCCAGTCAGCTAGCGACAAACCAATGATGTTAGCGGGTGGCACACCTTTCGTTCTCGAGCTCAATGCATTGGAGAATGAACCCCAGCGGTCCCACGGCGTCGTCATGAGTATTGTCGTGTTTCTTGCCTATCATGTCGAGCAACTGCTTATCCGTGAGACCTGCAAAACGTCAGGACGTGTCCGATCGGGCGAATAGCGAGGAAGCATACCGTAGTTCTTGTTTAGGAGATAGGGATTATCTGCCTTTTCGAACCGCCGAGGATCGACCACGTTCTTCTCCCACTCAGCCTCCATCTGTCTCCACGTGGGTATCTTCTGCTTGTGCTCCGGCTTCATGTTCTCCTCGAGAGCAGTGAGGTGATGCGACGACTCTGCGAGCTGCTTTTCCGCCTCCTTGAGCCTTCCGTACAGATATTTCGCTGTGCCGTGGCGGGTCAGATTCATGTCGGGACGGGTGTGCAACGACTCACGCATTCCGTGCACCCGACGCACATTCATGTCGTTGTGGTAGTCGTTGATGATATCGTGTCGGTGTCCTGCGGACATCTCCCTCGTTCGAATGGCCAAAGCATTGAATCCCGCCCAGATACGCTCGGAGGCTTCGCCGTCTGTCATACCGACGCCGGGCGTATAATGATAGGAGCGCCAGATCTGACACCATAGGCGATGAGCGGCACCATGGAACTTGGGGATGAGGGATCGGGTCGGCGGGAAGTGCGTGTGGCTGATGCTCTTCAAGTGTGCGAAGTTCTTCCGGAATTCTGCGAGACGTATTGCGAACTTCTTGTCGTATTGGCAGTTGATGTCGTAGCCGCGACACATGAGTTTCAAGATGTTCAGCCACGGCTGCAAACCCGAGAGCTGCGCGTAGTCCGCCCAGGCGAAGCTGGAGTACTGTGAGTATGTACAAGCAAGGACAACAGCGATTGAACGTACCCTTCTCCCTTAAGCAAGTCTACCATTCCACCGGGTATCACGAACATGTGGCGGGAGCAGGTCAAACCCACCATGCCCGAGACCTGTCCGCTGTACCGCCCGTATCCCATTGCGCCGAATTTGTTACAAGAACTTTCCTGTAGACATAGGTTACGTGAACAGGCTCAGAGCCCACGGGCGACGACAGACTGACCTCCTTGACCTGAGGTTTGAACTTCGCCTGATACTGGGCAAAGTCCGTCTCATTCGCGAAGTATCCGGATCCCTCAGTAAGCGGGAAATCCGCTGGGTCCATCGGCTTGAGCTTCTGGTTTTGATGGAAGTTGCCATCGACGCTATAGAAAAGCGTGTCCAGAAACCTGATCGAGAATCAAACATCAGCATGCAGAGGAGGGTAACGCGAGATATGAACGTACTGGTCCTTGTCACTGCGCGCTGCCCAGCCAGGCGCCATGTTCTTATCCGGCTGCGGGCAACACGGGCATTGCACAGCAAGGCTACCCGCAGGCAAGCCGGAGACCGGTTCTTGATCCATGCGCCGCGTCGTTCGCAAGAAGGTGAACTCGCGCATCGTCGTGGTCAATTCCCGCTCGCAATCCTGGGCAGATGTCAGGAGCATACACAAGAAGCTGGCGCCGCCGCATACATACCTTTGTCCCGTCGGGGTGAACCGCATCCGTCGAACGCCTGAGGTAGGTGACGTAGTCCATAGCCGTGACCTGCGTCTGCAGGGAGAGCAGATGGTAATCGCGGAGGCCGTTGATAGTGAACGCAGTTGTTGGAAGGCTCCATGATCCGGGGAAGAGCCCGAAAGCGAGCAACTGGATGGGATCGGGGACCAGCGTACCGTCGGCGGTGCAATGACAGAATCGCAGAGCCATTGCATGGATACCGTGCCCATGGATGATTGTCATCTTCCGAGGCTCCGGGCAGCACACGCACGGCTCGCCGCCATGTCCAAGGGAAACAACTAGGCCGAGATCGTACAGCGAGCGACGTTGCCAAAAGCGAAGGGTAGGATCCCACTCCTCGACGCGGTGAAACGGGTTGCGAGTGTGAGTGTTAACCACGCATTGCTGGCATTCGGTAGGAGCGTGGAAGCAATCGAAGCAGCGGTAGGCACGCTGGGTGTCGCCGAAGGGGATGTCGCACGTAGCGCACTGCAGAGGGTAGGTGGGGCCTGCTTCACGAAGGAGGAGGGTCTTCTGCGCCTTCTGCGCCCAAGTATGTAGGAACTGCCGCATGCGTTCGCTAGGAGGCTACGGGGGACTTAGTCACGACAAGAGTGAAACAACTTGGTATGACGCACTATGGTATTGTTCACCTTCGCCTTCTTTTGGGGCCCATCCGCCTCCGGTTCTGACCCTTCTCCGTCCCTCGTGTCCGTCGCATGCTCAGTTGGAACAGGGGTGCTCGGAACGGACGGCGTGCTGGAGCCAGCGAAAGGATTGAGTCGTCGAGCAGGACCCGACGACTGCGAGCGCTTCATGGTCGGCATATCGAGATGCTTGCGCTTCTTCGACGCCATGGCAGGCGGCGATATGGAGACCTTACAGGCCGGTCGGAAAGGTTGTATGGGAGGTTGATGAGGAGCGGGGTTTGATAGAGGTGCGCGCGCAGATTCTGCCAGAGAATTTACCGGGCTGCGGGCGGCGGCGTGGACGAATTTGTCTCCGCTCGTGATGGGCTAGTACGTCCGCTGTAGTCGTATTTCCCCTTCTCCGTAACAAGATCCCGTATGCCGATGAAGGGCGTCGTACAGCAGGCGGTTACAGGAGTGATACGCGTAACTATGAAGCCGACAGACGATTGCCCGTCCACATTCGCCAAGTGAGGCACGCACGGCTGATGCGTCTTATGCAACCGTAGCGTCAAGAGGGAGAGGAAGATGAGATGGGGATACAAGTATGAGGCGAGTAGGATTGGCAAGTAGGATGGGGAGCGGCATGAACGGGGTGGGTCGGGCTTGTAGCCTGCGACATCCGTGGTCCATCATCGAATCCCAGCAGCAGCGCAGCAGCGCTGTGACGACGCCCAGCTCGAGGAGATCGTTTGGCCGATGTTGATTGTCGGTTTGTCGGTGCGGCATGGGTCGGAGGAAGGGGGGTGAACGTAGACTTCGTATGCCTGCTGAGGTCTTGAGGATTGGTGTTGAGGAAGGCACACCCACTATGCCGACTGGGAGTACGCCCAGGGCTAGGGTGGCCTAGACGTGGACACACGACGGCGCTGTGGCCGGTGTTTAGTCCAACGTCTACGGGGCGAAGGGGGAGGCTTGAGCGCGCTGGAATGCCGAGTAACGACTCGATTAGCGACTTTCAGGTAATCTTCGCAAATAGCCTGCTTACCTGGCCGTCATGTTGTCACCTCGAGTCCGTATGGCGTGAGCGAGGTTGCAGGACGTGAGGCGGGAGGAGGATGGTGGAGGACGAGGTTGAGTGTAGGGCGAAGGTGCGAGGCGCTCGTCGTCGCGAAACGGACAAGTCCAGTTTCACAGTGGGCAGCCAACGTCGAACCAAAGGCACATGAGAGGCGCGACACGATCAGGTGACGCAGGTTTACTTCCAAGTTCCCACGATTAGGCGCCCTTCCCAAGCGGGCGACGGCGTTGCTGTTGTGCTCACGTCGAGCTCGTTCGCAAACACGACGCTCTCGAGAGCCTGCAAACACGAAGAATACAACGGCAACATTCGAGTCCTAGGCTGAGAAGCGAGACACACGTCTCACGCTTCTCGCTGCAACTGGACACTGCCTACCGAGTGGACGAGACCGTTTGTCTCTGTCCCCGGAGGTCCTCAAGCACGCCAACCGACGACTCGCCCCAACACGCCACGATCTCCCCCGATTCCCTACGTTTCGATGCCTCAAGCGTCCTACGGCCCACCGTCGCCCTCGCCGATCAACCCGGACTCCCCAGAGTCCCCGATCGACTCAGCCCATGGAAGACTCAACGTACGTCAGCCCGCGCGTTGTCATAAAGTCCGGCATACTGTTCATACGAACCGAGCACAATAACAGGACCCAGGACTCTCCAGCGGCCTCGACGAACCCTCCCGGTTCTCTCAGTCCGCTCACTCCGCCCCCGGAGTCTCGCGAGGGCTCGCGAGTGCGGTCCTCCTCGCCCGACCATCCCGACCATCCCCCGACACCGCCCGCACGCGAAGTCTCTCCTTCAGAACTGAATGATGCGGTAAGTCGGAAGGACGATGAAGTCGTTTGTCAGGCTGCTCACCGTCATATGCCAGGCAAATGCGTCGCTCTCCAGCGACTTCCTTCCGCGCTCAGACCCGGCGAAAAACCCGGACGACGTGAACGGAGAACCCGAGGAAGGGGCCACTCTACGAGTGACTAGGCGTGGAAACCGTCAGTAGCCCATGATTGCTCAAGGCGATGGTGACTGACCTGCTTTCAGGCGTCCTCGGGAGCGTGTCCGCCTACGATGCCATCGTTGCCGCTCCTGGCTTCAGCAGCGCTTCCGTCTTCACCACCCCAAACCAAGATTGGGTTCCGGAGTTCGCCACAGCGCACGGCGAGATCACCACATTCTCCGACGGCCGATGGGGACGACACGAGTACTCCAGGTGGCCACAAGCGTACGCTCGCGATAGCTTCCACATGGCGTGCATTCCGCGGTCTCCAAGGCGCGAAGACGAGACCGTAGGCCCTTCTGCTGTGCTGTGGCGCACCTTGTCATCCAGTGACTGGGAGAGGGAAGATTGCGGCGTCCCCGGATTGGGCAAACTGAAGTCCGAGTTGCTGGAGGAGCTCAGCCGGGAAGCGTCGGCGACCATTCAGCGGATAGCGAGCTGCCGGCGGGACGTCAGAGAATGGAACAAAGTCGGCAAGTTCCTCATCGTCTGTCTACGCCACTGCCTCGATCGCCTTCGCGTTCTCCCCGCTCGCCCGAGCGTCATCATCTCCCTTGCAGCGCACGTACAACGCCTCTGTCTCGAGTTGTGCGGTCTGGAGATTCTTCTGAACGAGGTTCTCGATCGGATAGAAAACCACCTTCGCTGCGACCGCAAGATACTCGACGTCGTGGGCGTTCACACGCCCGACGGGAGCGTCGTCCAGACCATGCACCGGGCAGGAATACCAGTCTGGTTCCAGCGACCACTCACCAAATCCCTGAACATCCACCAGGTGGTGATGAAGACCGACGTCCCTCTGGAATTTTCCAGTGTGCCTTCGTATCCGCGCCTCGTCCTTGCGAAGAGGGACATCTCCGGGGTGCTGAACACTGCGGGAGAGTGGGCCCGCGCCATGAACGCGATGGTCCGGCGACAGTTGTGCGGTTCTCAGCTGCCAACGCTGGGAGTGGAGGATACCGACCAGCCGCCTGCGAAGCGGGCCCGTCAGGAGGAGAGTGCCGGGGCCGGGTGGAGTAGCTCCTTGGGCCCGGCTGCCCCGACGATCGTCGTTCGCGATCCGGGGAGCGCCAGAACCCTAGGGCACAATCTACCGGTCCCTGTGTCGTCGAATACGCAAGCCAAGTCCGAGAAGAAGGCAAGGCGCAGGCCTCGGCATGCTCGCAAGAAGGCGGCCGACGCAGCCGAGGCGACACCTGCCACGTCGACGCCAGGACCTTCTGGATCCACTGCCCCCGCGGTCGCGAACGGTTTCACAATGAACCCGTTCCGCCAGTATTTCCCTTCCTCCACGGTCTCCATCTCCTTGTTCTGGGCGCAGGCTCTTTCCGGCGTCGGCACGCTCGCTCAACCTGGGCAGTCCGTAAGATACTTCTTCCCGCCCCCTTTCTTGATCGACAACCTCGTCGGGTACGAGGTGAAGACCGAGAAGCTGGCACGCTATCTTCACCACCTCGTTACCATTCGGACTTTCTGCCGCATTCGTCTCTTCGATCCCACCATCGCCGGGCGGCCGCTCACCATTTCGGAATGGCGCGACGCGCTGTGGGGTGACTACGCCATCGACACCGACGGGGTCGGGGACAAGGCAGGGCGGGCTGCGGTGCGACATGAGATCAAGACCAACCTCCGTCAACTTTTTGGTCGCCTGGCATCCCTTCCATCTTACGACAGCGGCTCTGCGCCCCGCCTTCACGATGTTCCAGTGACCCTGCAAGCGGCGATGACCGACCGGGCGATTCAGCGCAGGTTGGTCTGGGAGGCCCACGAAACCAACTGGCGCTGCGAGCTGCTGGCCCTGGATGCGTTGATGGTGGGGTCAAATGAGTTCCCAGAACTAGAGCGATGGGATCGGGAGGCTCTCGTCTCTGAGATTTGGGGAGAGCAGTCATCCGGCCTCAACATTGTTCCGTCTGTGGAGAGCACCCGGCAGGACCACATCTGGATACAGCATCACGTCGACTTTTGGGAGCGGAACATGCGCCACCACTGTGCGTTCTTGCAAGTCCTCAGCCGGTGGCCTGGCTTCCCCGCCTCGCTGAAGACAGCGCCGGTAGGCGACCCCAATTGCGATCCGGATGCGTACACGGCAAGCATGCGTGTCGCCGTCGATTTCTACGTGAAGACGTTCGTCGCCAAGTTCCACCGCCTTCCCACTCCACCGGCGTTCGTCGAACCTAGGACGACGTTCTGATTTGTTCGTTGTAAGTGCAATATGTTTCACCATCCGCTCGGAACGCTAACTAGTGTATCTTTCTATCCATCTCAGCTCGGGTACCTGTGGGATGGAGCGTCATCACCCGTTCATGTGATGCATCGGCGCTACAGCGGGCTAGACACACGGCGGCCCGGACTTAGACTAGCAATGCCCGCGGGAACGCTTAGGCTCAGGACATCGTTTAGGTAGACTTGTACATAACGCTCGGCCTCGCTCCGTCTTTCCTTGTTGCTCTCTGACTCTGTACTATGGGGCGATCGACTTGGCGTCTGCAAGAGATCCTTCTGCTTGAGGAGCTCAACGAGAGTTCTCGTGGACGCGAGCTACTGGGGGCCGCTGTCACAGAACCTGGCGGATGGCGCAAGAAGGCTGCTGCGTACTACACGACGTGCTACATCAAGGAGTTCGGGAAGGTCTGCTTCTCCGAAGAGACCGACGACGAGCTCAAGCTCCGTCAAGCACGGCAGCCACGCGCAGAACTCGTTCGTTTCGAGGCGGAGGACGACGTCGATTGCAAGAAGAGATGTGAGGGGATTTCGGAAGTGAGCCTCTCCGTCGCCGAACAGCACCAGTGTCTTACGTCTGTCATGTATGTAGCGTATCAGTAACTACCTGGGCGGGCTCAGCCCTAACAATGCTCGCATTCGGAACCGTCAACCTCCCGCTGCCCCTTCCCCGCTCGGCCTCTCAGCCTCTGCGCGTCTCGGCGCTCTCCCTCACCCGAAGGAGCACATCACGAGCGGCTTGTTGGAGTTCAAACGTAGCAAGCATCCCGACAAGCCGACGCGGACTACCGAGACTGGCGACACGCTCGACATCGCGTCGTACAATCGTCTTTGCAAGGAAGCATACGACGCCTGCGGCGAGCGAGAGGAGTTCGAGCAGCGTGCACTTGCGAGCAACGCGGAGCGACGTCTAGCATCGGAGGAACAGCCAGGCGGCTTCACTCGGGAACAGTACGTTCACGCACCCATATCTTTCGCGCACTACTCACGTCAAGTTATAGGAAAGCCCAGTATCTTCCCGAGTGGCTTGCATCTGTGTACGAGGTGGTCGAGATGGAGGTCGGTTGGGTAGGGTGGTTCCCTATGGGAGGCGTGGACGAGACGGGGGAGGTCAAAGTCATGTTGTGAGTCGTGTTCTGTGTGCGCAGACATTCTGCTGATCCTGTGGATGTAGCCCTAGCGCGGGGACTCTGAACGGCGTTACGTTCGAAGCCTGGCTTGCGAAGAAGATTGGATGGTCCGTCGATCGCCTGCGCATCGCGTTCGACAACTACGTTCGCGAGATTTTCGATCGTGAGTTATGTTCTTCTGCGTACGTTACGAGGTTATTGACCTTACTTCAGCTGCTCAGCACGCTTCGAACGTGCCTGCTGGTGGACAGACCGAAAAACGCGAAACTTCGCCTGCTGGAACATTGCTCGTTGCAGACGTCGCGGCACAGGCTTCCCGCTCGTCTGAGTCGACCCTAGTCGCAGCCTCCACGCCGGACAGCCCCACGTCGCACGTGTCTGTGAAAGATCAAGAGTCTGCTTCGCGGCCGTCTACTCCGGTTGTCCGTGCCGACTACGAGCACGCTCCGTCGACGAACACGCAATCGAACGGGTATGCATAGACTGCCGTCTAGACTTGCCCTGTCTCACAATCGATATTCAGACCTACACACGTCGAGCCCTTGCCGGAGGTTGAGCTAGCCGAACAGAACGTGACCGGGAGCGCTGACGACAGCCTAGACCCGAGGTGCGAACTTTGCCTCGAATGTAGCCGCTCTTTCTGACCACAAGTACTGCAGTACCATACCGGGATCCCCAGAGAACGCTTCGCCGCCGCAGGTCGCGCGGAAGAACAGGAAAGGCGCGAAACGGACGCAGAAGCGATCGAAAAGGTCGGGGAACCCGCAGGTCGTTGGTGGAGCGACCGACCCCATCGCTGTCCCCGTCCCCGTTCGCGTACCCGCTCCTGTTCCCGTCCCCGTCCCCGCGGCTGTCCCCGCACCCGCGCCGCTGGCTCAGGCGCTCCTCCAACAGCCGCTAGTCACCGAACGCCGCAGCCAGCGCGCCCGGAAAGTGACAGCCCGCAAGCTAGAGATCAGCCCGTGAGTCGATATCGCGCGACATTCACGCTCGCACTAATCGTTCGAGCGCAGAGACATGTACGCCGCGAAGCATGCGCGACGCTCGAATCACGCCTTAGTAGAGGGCAGCTCTGCCCTGGCGGAGATCGCCAGTACCCAGACCAAGCGCGGAGCTAAGCGCAAGTCTGCGGGGTCCGGGGCTGGAGGTGCCTCGAAGCGACGCCGCCGTTAGCTCCAGTCGTAGCGTAGAAATCTTTCTGCTTAGTTAGCCTGGCGGAGATCCCATAACAGCGATGCGGATGCGTAGTGAGGGGGCAAAATGTGTCGTGCACAGGACGCGAGATACGATCTGGACCCAAGGGACTGCAAGACGGACAACTCCGAGAACCTCGTCGCCGCTACAGAAATGATTTTCCGGCCCAGTGTGCCGTTCGTACGTCCGTCACGCACCGCGCAAACCTAGGAAACTCCGATCCAGCCGTATAAAACGCCCCGTGCACTCCGTCGCTCAGCATACCCACTGCACTCCTCCTACGCACCACGATGACGCTCCTGCCTGCTCCCATCCTCCTGGATTATCTCCAGAAAGAACGATACAGCGAACGTCTTCGCCGGCTCTGCCACTTGGGTTCTACCGCGCGTCTTCCCTACGACTTCCATGCCACCGCTACTCTACCGTGCCCGGACCAGGACTGTCACGCCGTTGGACGGTGGAAGTCCGGTGTTGCCTACAAGCAGGGGAATGCCGGGGAATGGTATCGAGTGGTGAGGGTGACCGTTCTGGGTTATCGTGTTGTGTGGCTAATCTCCTCTCAGTGTTTGAAGTGCAAATTCGTTTACTATCCCCTGCAGCCTCGGGTCCCCGGTAGCCTGGTGGAGAAGATCGAAGCGCAGCGCGACAGCGATCGCGCTAAACGGAAGCAGTCCGGGGTGAGCTCTTACGTCAGCTGAGTCCCTACGGAGGCGCATACTGACATGGACCTTCGCAGAGCGTAGAGCGTAGAGCAAAGACTGCACCGGAACGTATGGTACGTACAGCGAGTGCTTCGCGCCAGGAAGCTATTCACGAGTCCGCGCAGGATGTAACGCCCACCCCGGTACGACGTTTCGCATCGAGCCCGCCCCTCCCCAGTACTTCGCTGCAGAGCTTCGGAGCTGTACGTGACCTTCTGTTGCGCATTCTCCTGTCACTGACAATAGTACCCAGGGGCCGTCTACCCTTGCTACGAAGAGTGCGCGCACGGCCAGGGATAACGATCAATGCTCGCGGGATCTGGAAGTCGCGCTCCAACTGCAAGCCCAGTACGATGAAGAGGTGCGGCATCATATCGTGCGAGCGCGACACCACAGTTCTCATTGCTTCTTTACTAGGGATCACAGTTGATAGAACGCCGCACTCAGGATATTCGGTCAGGCGCGGCTCATGGGCCGCTAGAGACTCCTCGCAAGCCGCCCTCCTCTGTGGATGCTTGCGCGCAGGACGAGCTCATCGCTCGCCTGCTCCAGGAGAAGTTGGATTCACAGGTATGCCGCGGCATCGCTTTTGCAAATGTATCCTCCTCAGATGTATACAGGGCAAGAAAACGCGCAAGAGGCGTACGGAGGATATACAACGGGAGGCGGCAAGTAGTGCATGTTGTGCGAACGTACCTCCCATCTCACACTTCTTTGTAGGCTACCAAGGCCGCACGAGGAGGGAAACGTTTGCGCACCTTAGCATCTCTAGGAGCGGTAAGATCACGCCTCTCCCGTCAGATAGCATCCGTCGCCTAATCAAGCCTACAGGAGCTAGCCTCTTGGAGTCAGCCGTCCTCGTCGGCCGGGACGAAGGCCCCGATGAAGGTTGATTCGTCGTCGTTCGGACCTCTGCTTTCGGACCTTCCATCGTCCGCTTCCGGCCAAGGGTCCGGTAGCGGCTCCGCTCGCAAGCCTGCGCTCTTCCCGGTGCGCCCCTACCTTTGCGTTTATATCACGGAGTTCTGATGGCTCGTCTTCTTCAGGACCTGGATTCGGATACCTCCTCGTCCGATGAAGAGCCTGGCATGTCTCCACGGGCTGCCCGTGCGTCGTCCCGGGACACTCCCTCCGAAAAAGCTACCCCGCCGCCTCCTCCTTGCGCGCAGCCGCGTGGTCGAGCTGACAAGACGAGTCGACCGCGCAACCGGACGCGAGCCTCCCGCATTGCGCTCAGTCCGGCCATCTCCATCGAGTACACCCCGTCCCCCTCTCCCGAGCGGCGGGGTGGCGACACCGCTGAGCTGCCCGTCGATTCCGCGGTGCCTTCCACTCCTCTGCCTGCGCAGCCGGGTGGCGACTCGGTGGGATCACCTATATACGTCAGCGATTCGATGGCGACTCCGCCGCCGCGGAACTCCCCCCACGAAGTCGCAGCCCCCCGCGATCCCAGCGTCATCAGGCGTCCTCCTGCCCTCGTACACAACAATACTCCCGTCGACGCCAAGCCCGCTGTGAGAGCCGTGAGGTTCAAACCCGTTGTGCGGTTCCACCTCGATAAGGGCCTGGATGCACACATTCAAGACGAGAAGGTCCTGGGGAAAAAATGCTTGCTGTGGGCTTCCGCCCGAGTCGGAGAGCTCCGTGCTTTGTCTCGTGAGGCGAAGGCTACCCGCGAGCCTACCGCAGAACCCGTCCCTTGGACCGCCGCCTGGTTCGCTCAGGATGTCGACCGCACCGCCCTTCTCGACGACGTCCCCTATAGAACGCCGGATCTGGAGCGTTATCAGTCGGAGGGGCCTTACCCTTGGTACGAACCGTCTGAGGACGAGGCCGACCGCACGGCTTACCCCGAGAACCTACCGCCCTCGGACGAGCCCGAGTCCTCCGATGATTCCGGGTCGGCCTCGGAAGACGACGGCGCGACGGCCTGCGCGACGCCCGACCGCGCGGCGGAGGCCTTGAGCGTCACTCAAGAGTTCAGCGATACCCGCCAATTCGCCATGGTAACGCCTGCGTCGACGTCGACCTGCCGTCTCCCCGCTTCTCAGGACGGTTCCGGAGAGAGGGGTTGGTTTGCACGGTTCGTGATCTGGGATAGAGTGAGTACCAAGGTTCTGCGATCGTATCCCCGCAATCACTAATTTGCACTATAGGACAACGAGCTGCCTATCACCAAGATGGTATACTTCGAGAGGGACGGACCGACCACCGTCGGTGCCTACTTCCCGGTCCGACAAGTATTCCGGTCCGCCGGTGTCGAGTACTTCCAGATTTGGGACAAGGACATCACAGGCTGGCGGCGGATGACTCTGAGCGACCGTCTCGTGGCGTCGAAGGACAACAACCATACCATCCTCATCCGCCTCGCCTGGGTCCGGCGGTGCCCTCAGTTCGACAAACTCCTTGTGCAGGTCTACGACATTTGCTCCTTGTTTGGCCCTTACATCTCGCAGTCGCTACTCCCTGCCGCGGGCCTCTCTCTGGACAACGTATCCACTGCGGCATTGCCGCGGGACCAGTCTGTTGCCGAGGGGAAGCAACGTGCTCGCTGATGCTTCCACTGATACCGCACAGAGTCGGTGATGTTTACGTTTTGCGCCTTCGTATACGCTCTCTTTAATCAGTTTTCACGTCCGTTTGGTCCCTTCCTTCGTCCAGCCACAGCTTCGCCCTCCGCTTCCCCACTGCTGCCTGTCTCGTCCCCGTCTCGCTACTCTCGGGCACGAAGCTACATGCACTTTCTTCCCCGTCGACGCGATCCTTACGTCGTGATTTATCCTGACACTGCCTTCCCCTTCCATATCATATTCCGATTGTGTTCAACCCCGCACTAGGCTCCGTGGGGATCGGGTCTATGCGATCTGTAGATCTGATCTCGATTGGGCTCTTCTACGCACCGAGATTGATCGGCGATCGTGGGCGTCGAGTTGTTTACCACTGTACATCCTGAGCTGTCCTCCAATGTGTGTACCGCTTGCGGTCAACCTACCGGCCAACAAAGGTCCTCTTCCAACACCGGATGTCGGCAGCTCCCCCTGAGGACGCATCTCGGTTTCCATCCGCAGAACACCATTTGTCGTCGCGCAATTCTCGACCAACCACCGCCTTCTCGCGACGCAGGGCGATACCGAATGTTCGCCAGCCACGTTGTTCCCCGCGGGCCGCGCGCAGTCTGCTCATTCCCCGTTTCTCGACCGACACCCTGCTCTCGGATCCGTACACCGGGTAACCGGTGGAAGAAGCACAACCTTCTCGTAGCTGGAAGGTGATATATCCCTCTGCACTCGCACCGCGTTTATGCTAACATCGTGGTCCGTTTACTTCCTCAGACTCTGTCTTGGCTGTTCTCACTTGGCGGTGCAATACTGTGGCCCCAGACACGCGTCCGGGGCGATTTGTCTGTACCCCTTCGCCCAATGCCGCTTGCCAACCGTCGTTCCCACCCCTCTCCAAGTCGTGGCCGGGAAGGACGCCGCCGACAGCCTCGCTACGACAGCGAGGCGATAACACGCACCCGCAGTCCGAAGACGGCACTCGGCAAGTTCCGCGTTATGTGTCGGGCGCATTATCTTCTAAATCCGGCGACGCCCTTCAGGTCTTCCAATCCAGCTTCGCGCTCATGCTCAAACCGAAGAGGCCATTCCGCATCGTGTTGCGAGGAACCGTGCGTTGTCTAACTCTCTTGTTTGTTTATGCTGCGCTACGGGATGTTTCTGTGTAGGGCAACTTGAGGGGCGATGAGGGGCAGCTAGGCATTTACCCTGCCCTCGGCGAAGACCTCGAACGGCCAACATGCATCAAAATTCGGGGGCGAGGAGCACAGCCGAACGGCGCATGACCTTCGAGTCTAACCAGCTAAGTACTCTCCATCACTATTCAATTCACGCAACGTGAGAGCGTCGCTTAAGGCCGGCTTTATAAACACCGTAATCGCTGCGCGGGTCGTCCAGAGATTCTCCCAATTTCTCCTCCCTCGCCCTCAGCATGTGTATCAACGCCGGAAACGCCCCCCCGCTCGTTCTCTTCTTTCACCGCCTCGCCTGGGGTGCAGACGGCGCGCCCGACATCCTCGTCCCCAAAGTACCCCCGTACCGACCCATCGCCCTCCACGACGACCTTCACCTCTACACCCACGACGCCAAGCACGGCAGCCCCCTCAATCTGGTCACTCTAACTCACGCTCGGGAGTTGGACACCGGGGCGGTCGAGTTCGTGGCCGTGCGCCACGACGAACTCTTCCCCAACGAGAACCGCACCTTCCTCTTAAGGGTCGACCGAGTCTATGCCCGCCTCGGCCTCTGGACCCGGTTCCGGTTCTTCGCCCGGCGCGTGGGAGAGCGGGCGACCACCGTCGCGCGCGAGCGCATCGAGGCGGCGGCGGCGCTCCTCGAGCAGTTCACTACACGCCCCAAGCCCCATACCCAGCCCGTCGACCTCCCTCGGAGCAGCGTGGAACGCCTCCGCGCCCACCTCATCGACCTCGGCATCAACGTCGGCCCCGACAAATCGCCGGGCTTCGGCGTCATCAGGATCACGGAGGAGACGCGGGTTGTCAGCACCGTCGACACTCGCGACGGCGACAAGTAGGTGGGAGACTTCGCGCGAAGCCGGCGGAGGAGCAGGCTGGGGTAGACGCTGAGCAGCCATTGGAGGGGCGGGTCGAAGGGCGGGCGGGCGGGCGAGCGGGCGGGCGGGCGAGCGGGCGGGCGGGCGAGTGGGAAGATGGGCGGGCAGGGAAGGCGGTGGATGGGAAGGCGGCGGGTGGACGTTTTGCTGACATGTTTTGTTGTTCCTCGGTGTTGTTTCTTGCTAGGCGAAGTTCTTAGGCTCTCACGCTGTCGTTGCTTTCATCTTTTGTTATGCATTGGTACACACATAATGACGAGTTTACGTGTGTCCCGTCACAACGATGGACCTTACGCTGATCGGCTTTCGCGACAGGTTCAACTCGTCGTGCATCTGCGTGGCATGGTACACGTGCAAAGATCGACGCCCCGAAGCCGCCGAGGATGAGTCCGTCGACTGCATGTACACTTCGCGCGGCGAAGCCATACCACGGGTATGCCGGCCCAGCAGTAGCGTGTGAGTTCCTGTCCAATCCATCAGTCTCATGTCTTAATGCCTGATTGCAGTGTTCGTGAATGCTTGTGCAGCTGTAGAGCGTGCGGTGACTACGTCTGCTGCACGAGGAGAGACATGGGAGTTGCGGGGAACACGAGGTGCGCGAAGAGTGCAACATTACAAGATGCCCGCCGTTGACGTTCCATGTGTATGCGAAGAGGTTGATGCGAAGAGTACCCGTATGATACACACTGACACATAAATACACATTCAGCTATGCTGGCGCGCTTTCCGCAGACTCGCCGCGCTTTTCGGAGACCCGACGCGCTCTCCAGAGATACTATAGGCGCGCTATAGTCGCGTGCACGAAGGTGTATACGGAGTAGAAGGGGATACAGCAGACGGTAATCGTCTATTAAGCTGTACGCGGCACTGGGGGCGCGTTAGATGATATGCATCCGAACACTCGCGCAGCGACGTCGTTTATATAGAGAAATTGACGGGTTGTAATAACTAGGAGACGCCTCACGTCCACGAAGGATGCGCGAACAGCGCGCGTTCTCGTGTTTTAATCTCCCTTTATCTCGCATCGTTACTAGTCTACGATCTGCGCGCTGGGTTTACGTCCTAACCTCACATGGACGGGCGAGCGACTACCTTGAAGCTTAGGAACTACGAGGCGAGTGCGCATACTTTGTTTGGGAGGGTCTCTCACTCACCCGCAGAAAGTTGCTTTTGTCTATCCTTCAGGTTGGCAGCAGCGCGTCTTCACTGCCTGCTCCGCCACGCCCAGAGTCCTCTGCGCGACCTCCCCCCGCCTGTCCCTTCACCTGCTGCACGTCGCCGCGCTCCGTGACCGGCTCTGAAAAGGTCCCCTTCGGCCCACGCTTCTCGCCCGAGAGCACCTACGGCTCCGCGCCCATCGCGAAGTGCGCCCCAGCCGCCGAATCATGCTTGATCACGCCCGCGCCCGTCGCGCGTCACCCGCTAAGCAGCCCGCCGTCAGAGCCCTCCTGGAGATGCCCGACCCCGGACCAGAAGCCGGCAACGAAGCTCACGCCGCGCGGGAGCCCAGCGTCGCCGAACCCCTCCGCGCGGCGGCCCATGTCCCACGCGTCCACCCACTGCAGCCCTGCGCGCAATATCATTGTGAGAACGACTGCCTTGCAACGTACTCATGCGACAGCCGAGGATGCCCTCAACAAATGAGCGATGCGACGGCTACACTAGGTGATGTCGCACGTAGTTACAAGTAGAGCGGCAGGCGGGGATGGTCTCGCAAGAGCGCCGTTGGCGCAGGACTTGGGGTCGCGAAGGGGGTGGAATGTGCGTGCTCGACCGTGTCTTTCGTCTGATACGGGGATAGGCTGAAGCACTGCTACAACACGCACCTATTTGTCGGCAGCGCTGAGACCGAACACATGCGACTCTATTGCTCCTGACGCCCTCCCGATTTTTCCCCCACGCGCCGCGGATACGCTCTCGATGCTCGGGGTCGTCCGGAGGGCGTCGCGGCTGCCAGAGGGATAGTGGGCGACTGCGGTAACTTGCACGCAACGCAACGACGCGTACGTAGCGGGAGACAGAGTCCGATCCGGATGAAGCGCCAGTCAGACGGGCGAAGAGTGAACAGCGAGAGTGGGTATGTTCGGTATCCGCGGTCTTGAGAACACGTACGAAGCGGTGGGAGATGCAGCAGAAGGCGACGCGTTGCGCGTTGGACCCGTCGCGCCAACCTAGCGCCTTCGCCGGCAGGCGCCTGAACACTCGTGCTCCCCGCGCACCCTTCGTGGACGCGAGGCGCCCCTACTTGTTACGATCCGTCAACTTCGCCGTGTAACCGCCGTTGCCGCGCGTTTTCGTGCCTTCATTGTCCTCCTTTCGCGTCACCATCTAGTCTGCCGTCTGCGCGCCGGATTTCCACCTCAAGCTCACATGGTCGCGCGAAAGATTGTCTTGAAGCCCAAGCACTACGAGGCGAGTGCGTTTGCTCCATTTTGGAGAATCTCTTACTCACCCGCACAAAGGTGCTTGCATCTATACTCAAGATCGGCCGCGACGCGCGATGCAATGTGTCGCTCCAGGAATTTGAAACGGTATGTCGTCTTCGGCATGTTTCTCTGTTTGCTTATCGGCCTAAGCCTCGTAAGGCCCTCATTGCGCTTGGCTTCTCTATCCACAAGGGGAAGGGCTCTCGACTCTCATTCAAGCCCCCCAAATCTATTGGGACTACAGCGCTGCGTATTCATCTGGTGAGCAGGTCCCAGACGTTCAGCTCCATTCGTCACTCATAGTGTTATGCATAGCATGGTCACGACGTACCGCGCTATCAGCAAGACAAGTAGGTTTTTCGTGAGCCGCCGTGTCAGTCTTGCTGATCCTGATGTCATTTGTTAGCCTCAAGCGCGACATGAAGAAGCTCTATAATTGGGATATGCACACTTTCATCCCGCGTCGCTGAGGCAGTAGTACTGCTAAGAGAATCACCCTAGATGTGCATTCTTCACGTGTACGCTACCGGTGCACGCGGACGCTGACGGAGCGTATTCATGTTGCGAAATGTCATGGCAAGCCGAAAAATACATTGACATACCGTGGGCGGACATGGGGAGAGCGGAGCGGATTGAAAGGCTTGGGGAATTCGGACACTTGCTGTAGCGGGTGGTCTCAGTAAGTTAAGGTTCTTTGCGAAGATAGCGGAGGCGGACATCTGAATCTCCTGGGCAATACCACGGTCTATGCCCATCCGTTCTCGCCACAGGTGGTAGACGCGAATATACGCGTACTGGTTGAGTACGTCGCGTGAAGCGCGGGAACGCCTAGTACTGTTAGTGCTCTTCGCTTCGTACCTCCTCCTGTATCGACGTGCCACATGTTCTCTGCCTCCTCGCAGCTGTTCCCGACATAGCGCCTACCCACCTGACGATTCGCCCTCCCGATCATGCGTTCTCTCGTACAGCCTCTCCAGCTCTCGCGATATCGCTTACACGTGTACCTTCGCTCTCTCGTCCTGCCCCCTCCTTCTTTTTCCACCTGCCTACCATCCTCCTGCTTTCCTATCTACGTTACCTCTCCTCTCTGTTCTACCCGTCTATCTGCCTGCCCGCTGGCTCGTTCTACCTCGTCCGCACGTCCGCACGCCCGCTCGTCCGCCCGCCCGCTCG
This sequence comes from Trametes villosa, assembly GCA_002964805.2. NCBI lineage: Eukaryota > Fungi > Basidiomycota > Agaricomycetes > Polyporales > Polyporaceae > Trametes > Trametes villosa. Next base: position 2,603,040 of record PUDQ02000003.1, read on the forward strand.
TCCACCCGCCCGCTCGCCCGCCCGCCCGCTCGCCCGCCCGCCCGCCCGCCCGCCCGCTCTCCCGCCTCACCTGCTCGCCCGCCCGCGCTGTCGCTCGCCCATCCACCTACCCGCTCATCCACCCACCACCCGCTCTATTCATGGACGTGCGGAAGATACAGCTAAAAGATAAGCACCATAAGCACCGACAGGTGCGTCAACATTCGGTTCCCGGCTGCATTCGTCTACTCACCTGTAACCGCACTATTGTCTCGAGGTTCACCGTACGATGGAGGAGGTGGCAAGAAATTTTAGAAGTGGGCGAAGATCTGGCTGCTCTTCCAGCCCGGCGTGCCGAAGCCTAAGTAGAAGGTCGTGCGGCTCGTCATCGAGCACGACCAGGACTCTCCCGCGGTGGCGGACCTGAAGCGCACCGTCGACTTCCCGCGAGACCTCAAGGCGCGCTGTGACGCGGTCATGCGCGTGATCTACTGCTAGCAGGACGAGCCCGACATCTACCATACGATGCTGCAGTGGCGCAAGTACGCAAAGGAGCATCTGACGATGTTCTCGCTCCCGAACTTCGACACGCTGGACGAGGTTTTCACGGCTGCACGCATGATGGAAGGGACGCAGGAAGACGAGCCGGGTGAATGACAAACACAGGAGCTGCAGTCGTATCAAGCTGTTAACGTTGTAGACCTGCCAGAATCGTATTCAGAAAGTCGCCGCCGACAGTCCGTGTTGACAAACACGGGTAGCTTGAAACACTCTTGCCCGGAGCAACGGACAGGCTCGTGTTCTCGAGCGCAAGCGAGGGCGAGGCTACAACACTCACTCGAAGGCATCGAGCACCTGCTCGATTACGGGGGGACTCGACTTCGCGGTTGCCGAGACGACTCCTATCGATAGGATGGGCGATGCGCTGGGAAAGCAAGGGGTTATGGCGTGCTGGTTATCCCTATAGTAGACCGTTCCAAGAACTTAAAAGAATGCGTGCTTAACACTCGTCTGCGTATGCCCTGTAGAGGCTGGCGCCGTTGCTGACAGCGCGGGAACGCCCATGCCGCGGGAGCATCCATCGTAGGAGAACGCGCCGCGCTCTTGTGGCTCTCCTTCTCCCTCACACTGTACCCTCTCTCCTATCTGACGCTTCTCTTGCGCGCCCTGCTTTCTTACGTCCTCTAGGCCACTTCCCAGCTCGTCTGTATCCCGGCGACTTCTCCTGTGTCCGTGAGTCCCTACGCCCGTTCATTTCTACGCTCATCCGGCCGTCCGCCCATCCCCCCATCCCTATCTACGCCCGCACATCAGCCCATTTGTTCGACCCTCAAAATCTTCCGTGCCCGCGCACTTCTCTTCGCTCAACGCAACGCTCCAATGGAGGCGGGTAGGATCCAGCTGCAACACAAACACTATGAGGTGAGCACGAGATTTCCGATAGCATCCGCCTACTCACGATAGAACAGACCATTGCCTCGATCTTGAAAACCGGAAACAGTGCGCGCTGCAAGTTGACCCTGCACAAGGTGCAGTCGGTACGTGGCTATCAAACACTGCGTGGTAGCAGAGTTGATCTTGAACACGCTGCGACAAGGCATTCGTCGCGCTCGGTTTCTCCATCCACAAAGGCAGAGGCTCGCGCCACTCCTTCAAGCCCCCTCGCTCTCTTGGGAAAACCGCGCTACGCATGCACTTGGTAAGCGCTACCTTGATCTCGGGCTCCTCGTTCGACTGACGCGACGTTCAGCACGGACATGAGATTCAACGTTATCATCAAGACAAGTTAGTGAAAGTTCTGCTATCTTGTATGCAATACTGACGTTCTCATCCTCCGGCAGTCTCAAACACGATATGTACGCGCTTTACGGATGGGATATAAACACGTTCACCCCGCCTCGCTGAGCTACAAGCGCTCTACTATTTGGACTTAGCACACGCTCATCGAATATCATCTCATTTTGCTCCCGATTGATCCCTATGGTCATCCACCTCCCGGGCGTGCGGGTACGAACTATAAGGTACGCGCACTTCTGCTCGATTTCCTCCCTCTGCTTCACTCCTGCGCGCGAATGCATCTGTGTTACGCTCGCGCCCAGATGCATCTGCACTGCCACGGTATGCGGATGCATCTGCACCGCGCCTGGGCGCGGATGCATCTGTACTGCCATGGTATGCGGATGCATCTGCGCCGCGCGCAGGCGCGGATGCATCTGTACTGCCCTCGGATGCGGAGGCGTGCACTGTACTCGGGTGAAACGCCCTCCCGGCCTCGCGTAGCACCAAACAAAACTCTCAACCGCTCGTCAAGCCCTCCAGCACGTCTTCGATTCGACGCCAGAAGCCGGTCGAGAGGACGCAGCTGCGAACGGCTCGCAGCCGTCGTCGCTCTCTGCGCTGCCCATGCAGATGGCACAACCCCGCACCGCCGCTCCCTCTACGACCCTCTACGACCGTCCGGGAGGCCCCGGTTCCTGCCCCTTCGCGCACCCTACGTACTTCTCGTGCTGAGAAGAGACGGGCCCTCGCGCGCGTGCCTGGAGAACCCCGGTAAGCAGCCTCCTCCGCGCGAGACGCGTCTTGACGCACCTCGCACCTCTACAGCGCTGTGCGAGTCGCGTCCAAAAGCGGTCGTCGCGCACCGACCGCGCTCGCACAAGCTATGGCCGCCAGTCTCCGTCCCGCCCGACTCGCTCGTATCACCACCCGCTCCCGCACGCAACACCTCCGCGTTTTTGGGCGGCGGGCGCTACTTGCCTCCTCCCCTCGCGATCGCATTCGGTACGCGCTTCGTCCCTCGTCGTGCCCCGGAGCCCTTAAGCACCCCACAGACTGCCGCCACCAGATCTCGCGGCCCACACGACGCCCGAGCTCACTCCGCGCCGCCGCCCAAAGGCACGAGGTGAGTACACTACCTTCTCATGTGCCCGGGCCCGCCTGACTTGCGCCGGCTGCTCGCATGAAGAAAAGCTCGAGCTCCTCGCGCTCGACACACCTACGCCCCGGTGGGCGCGAGCATGTTGCTCGGCGCATCGTACTGACAACGACGCAGCCGCGAACAGGCTCGCGCACATCTCCCACGCGACACCGCCCCAGCGGTACTCACACCCCACGCCGGAGCAACACACCTCACGCGAACGCGCTTCTTGAGCTCGCGGCACGGGACGTACGTACCTTCCAACCTCCTAACGTACCGGGCACCCTGCTCACATGTTTCTGTCCATCTCGTAGCCCGCCACGCGCCGTCGTCAACGTACAAACACAGAGTTCATGCGCCGCCGTCTGTACGTCCCCGGTTCCCGCTCATACGAATCTTCCGTACTCTCACTCTCCGTTCAGCTTTGGCAGGCGTGTTCGGGGACGTGAAGAGCGGCGCGGCGCGCACGGGCGAGGGGCGCGACGCCAGCAGCGGGGTGAGTACACATAGTGGGGGAGGGCGGCGGGCCCTCACCACGCACCTTCCCTCCCATCCATTCTCTTCTCTCCCGTGCTCTGCCGCCTCCACATCCCGATGCGCACTGCACGCTTGCTGCCCCCGCTTCGCTGCCGTCCGCCTGTTGCGCGCCGGTCTTGCGCGTAGGTCGCAGCCGTGGGGCTGCCGCGGCCGGTATCGCAGCTGGGTCACGGGGAGTCGAGCGTCGGAGCGTCGGTCGCCGGGACGCATTCTGTGAGTGGCTGCGCAAGACATTATAGTACATAACTAGAGCTCCTAAACTCTCACTGCTGTGTAATTCTCGCAGGAGCAAGAGCAGGAGGGTTAATGAGTGCATGTGTAGCACGGCACAAACATCATATATTCCATGTACAGTCGATTGCTACGAAGAGTCCTTGGCGCAGGGGTCACAGCGCGTCTCAGCGTACTACTACGTCTGGCGCGTTTCAGCCGCGTGTTCGATTCCTGTAGTTAGCGTTCTTTTGTTACTCAGGAATTGGCGCGCGCCCGGTCCCGGATGCATCTGTGCGCTCACCTCCGGATGCATCTAGCGCTTACGACCGGATGCATCTGCTCACCGTCAGATGCATCCGCGTTCTGAGCAATGCTCATGATGGATACATCCGGTGAACTGAACCTACTCGAATAGGCTGCCTAAGGCGAGTACTCACTATTAGTGACATGGCGGCACCTAGGCAACACCTGCGGAGTCTCTCCTGGTCGCAACACTCTGGGAGCAGGTTGCCGTGCTCGAGACTGCACTTGCTCGGGCCCGACGCGAGGTCTCTACAAGAGAGGGTCAGCTGCAGAAGACAGACGAAGAAAATGCACGCCTGCGAAGGCTATCAAGCACGTACCGATCCCGGCTGCGTAACGAGAGCCGCAAGCTCATCCGCGCCCGCGCCGCAGCCTCGCGAGCACGGGAGGAGCTCCGCAGAAGCATGCAAGAGCGGGCCGTTCTTGCAGAGGCACAGGCAGCCGCAGAGCGCGCGCAGGCGCGGACCATTGATGACGTCGAAGCCGTGTTTGCGCGACTGCGGGATGCTAATAAGGGCATCAGTAACGAACTCTCGACCTGTCGACGCGACTTACGAACGTGCCGGAAACGCATAGCGCGCTTCCCTGGTCAACTAGAAGCCGCAACGAAGAAGCTTCGAACGCGACCTGTGACGATGAAGTTGAAGGAACGGGGGATCTACACGCCAAGGGCGCGTGCTCTCGCGCGGCTGCTTGTTCGAGCGGGATGTGCACAGACCAAGGTCGGCGCGCTCATGCAAACCATTGGGCGCACGTTAGGGTTTGCTATCCTCGGCAAGATGAGCGCACATACCGTGCGGAGAGTCATCTTCGAGGGCGGGTATGCCAGTGACATCCAGCTTGCATCCGAGCTCCGTGACGCCGCAAGTACGTCTCGCATCTGGCCAGCAGCTGATACTATGAGTGCTAATCAGTAATCAGGCTTCACAGCATCCGGCGACGCGACGACGAACCGGTGCGTGAATATAGAAGCCCGCCATCTGCACATTCCTCGGAAGGACGGTTCGGAGGGCGTCCATACGCGTCTGCTTGGGGTCGAGTCCTCCGCCGACCACACTAGCGAGACGCAGGTCAGCGGGTGGGTCGCGAGGCTCCAGGACCTTGTCGCATCGTTCAACAAGTCGCCCCTTGCCCGCCGCGAGGGGAAAGAAATCAGTATCGAAGACTGTGGAGTGAAGCTGGCGGGCATGGGGGGCGACCACGCTGCTGACCAAATCAAGACTCATGGGCTAGTGGCGAGCTGGAAACGGGAGATGTCATACCGCTTTCTGGCACGGAACCATCTTGGCGAGCCCGGGGAGTCTTCCGCGAGGGCACTCGAGAAGCTGATCGCGGACGCATCGGCTGCTGCAGTGGAAGCTAGTGGCGGTCTGGCTGTGTGGACGGTCCTGTCCTCCGAAGCGCAGTTGACGGCCTACATCGAACAATTCAGTGCGGCGACTACTACACTGGGGAAAGCCTTGTACGAGGCCTTACCTGCAGAAGAGAGGCGCCCCCTCGACCTGTTCCTCCGTCTCGGTTGCGCCATGCATAAAGACCTCAACAGCGTCAAGGGTGGCAACTCTGCGATGACGGCGGCTTGGGCGGATCTTGCGGCCACTCCTCCGATTCTTCTAGCAAACAAGGAGAATGCGTCAACGCTTCAGGACGTGGATCTGGAGGCACTCACTGCGGCGGCCTCGCTCTTGTCTACGGAGGACTTGACTGCTGCCGAGATCCGCGCTCTTGAGTCCTCGACTCGCGGCGGAGTGAAGCTCACCAGTCTGGCGGGGGCACTCTTCAACCACAAAGACGACAAGAAGGGTCATCACGACACGTACGCGTTCTATTTCCGTGAAGTCGTTGGTCAGCCCCTCCGGTTCCCCGACACGAGCAATACGCGTTATGGCTCACACTGTGCAGCCGCGGCGGAGCTCCTAGTGCATCGCGCGCACTACCTTCGCTTTCTTGAGGTCGTCCGGGACCGGAAGGAGCGTCCGGGCTTCAATCATATGGAGGAGAACGTCTATCGGGGCCTGCAGGACGTCCCGACGCTCACGGAGCTGGCCGTGCTTGCTCTCTATGGACAGGTGGTCAGTCACCCGTATCTCCGGACTGCACGCGTTCAGCAGAACGGCCTGAAGCTCGGGCCATTCCACAAGAAGCTCAAGGAGCACCTCCAGGCCCTCATCGACAACCCTGAGGTGCTCCTATCCCCGGACATGTCACACAAGACGGCTGCACTGGACGGCGAGCTATGGGAGCGCCCTGAAGTTATCTATGCGGTGCTCGCGCTCGCCCCGGAGCTCCCGCACCTCAAGAGCCTGTTAGTGGCGTTTCTGACGGGGGCCCTGCGCACCTGGGAACGCTTCACAGTCGAGTTCGCAGAGGGTAGCGCGGTCGATCTTGCTACCGAGGAGGAGCTTGACCGGGCGTACTTGCTGCCTACAAATGACCACAACGAAGGCGCACTCGGCTCGTATCGCATCTGGAGCCGCAAGTACCCCAACGCAAGTCAGGCCTATTACAACGCGTTAGCCAAGTTCTTTCAGAACGACACGGCAGCATTTCTGGAGACGGACCTTTCGAGTGAGGAGGACCAGCGGGTGTTACAACGGTACGATCGGATCGGACCCGGACTCTGTTCCCGCCTCGTGTTCCCCTCATGCTTACCTCGTGTTACTGATGTGGATGGACTTCGTGCGGATACGGTGCAGCTACGTTGAGGCAGTGCCTCATGGTTACCTTATGTACAACACGAGGCTACGCCTCATGGATACGGCCCTGTTACCTACAGACTCGCCTCCCCTGATACGCGCTGTTACCTCATGGCTTGCATGTATATATGTACCAGTGGAGAGCTGAGGATGTCCCTCAGTTCGACCTAGTTATCTATCACCTTCGAACCCCAGAACTCGAGGCTCACTCCCTGCTCGTTAGACCCTTGCACCTGAACGTTACTACGACCCCTAGGTGTCGTCTTAACATAAGGTCGAGCTCGTCTACCTGCCAGTCGATCTGTCTAGATCCAGACTATCTAGCTTGAACCACCGAACGAACCGCTACCGTTGGGAACGGTAGCACAAGACGAATCAAGATGGAGCCGGTACCAGGAAGGAGCCAGCATTGGGCCTTCGACCCGAACACCAACCTCGTCTACCGAACTGAAAGGCTCGTCTACCCGGACGCACAGCACGAGTGGTGGTACTTTGACCAGCTCGATAACCCGCCATTTACCGAACCGACCTACGAAGAACTCCGAAGAGAGCTTCCCCACTACGACCAGGCGTACCAGGAACTCACAGGAAGAGAACCCTCACGACCGAGGGTAACGCCGAACCCGATCCCAGTTGAACAACTTGCGAACACACTCGCGCAAGTCCAGTTGACACCCAGAGAACCCGAAGCCGATTCAGGAAGCAGTTCCTCAGCAAGTGGATCCAGGAGATCTACGACGAGCACGACCGCATCCGTGACACCGAACCCGCCAATCCGGATCCACGACCCCACCGATCCCGAGAACACCCCGACTATTGCTCACGTTGAGCCAGAACCCGAACAAGAACGCGAACCTGAACCCGAGCCTGAACCCGAACCCGAAGACCCGCAACCAGCAGCAGCCATGGCGGATAACAACAACCATGCGAACCAACCGAGGCTGAAGATGCCCCCGGAGTTCACCGGAGAACGAGGAGAAGTCAAGGGATGGCTCCAGAAGTGCTCCCTCTACTTCACGTTCAACAAGACCCAATTTCCCGACGATGAGAAGAAGGTCATCTTCGCGCTCATGCTCATGACCGATGGGAACGCCGGATCATGGGCAGTCGACTTCATCAATCAAGCCCAAGCCCAAGGACAGGCGGCAGCAGCTCAAGGACAGGCCGCAGAACCGAACCCACCGAACTATGGCACCTGGACAGGATTCTGCGACTCCATCCGCGAGTCCTTCGAAGACATCGATGACGCTGCCAGTGCCAGAGTCCTCCTTCAAAACCTCGATCAAGGGAAGAAGAGCGTCGAAGAGTACATTGTCGACTTCAAGAACATCATCTCTCGATGCGGAATCACTCAATATGAAGTCATCGCCAACTTCTTCTATCAGGGACTCGACCGCGGACTCCGCAGAAGTATATTCAACCAGGCAACGTTGCCCACTACCGCCGCAGACCTATACAAGACCGCGGCTCGATTCGAACAGCAGCGGCTCCTGGGAAGGAGCTACGACCAAGGAGGACAGAACCACAAGAAGGACAAGTTTGTTCCACGTCGCTTCCACCATGGACCCTCGAAGGAGAAGGACCCCGACGCGATGGACGTGGACCGGATGACTGCCGAAGAACGCGACAAGCACTACAAGGAAGGAAGATGCTTCACCTGTCACGAGATTGGACATCTCTTGAGGAACTGTCCCACAAGGAAGGGCAAAGGAAGAACACCCTACAAGAGGAACCGCGTCGTGGAAGCTGAAGAAGAAAACAAGGAAGATACGGACAACGAAGAACCTTCCACCCCCGCCGGCACCAGAACTCTCTTCACAAACAGGATGCGTACCATCCTTGAAGGAATGAGTGCGGAGGATAGGATGGAGGCGGCAAAGGAGATTATCGAAGGGGGTTTTTGAACTCGTGGCGCGCCCCGACGTCGCAGCCACGCACGCAGGTCCGTGCAGTGATCATGGCTAATTTATCAAAGCAATCTATGCGGATTCCCATCGCCATAACCACGGACCGAACCGTCGAAGCCAATGCCCTCATCGACACAGGAGCACAAGACTCCTTCATCGACTACCGATACGCAACGAAGAAGAAGTTCAAGACTCAGGAACTACAGAACCCTATCCAAGTCCGCAATGCAGACGGCACTGCAAATCAACAAGGAACCATTCGGAAATACGTGGTACTGGAAATCGAAGCCGGGGGACATCAACATCTAGTCCGCTTCCTCATCACGTCACTAGGAAAAGAGGCCATCATCCTAGGACTACCATGGTTGCAGCGCGTCAACGCCGAAATCGACTTCAACAAAGGGACGCTCCGGGTGGATCCAGCCCGAGTAAACCTCACAATAGCAGAAGCGATCCGGACCAGATACCTCCCAGGACAGGACAAGTTTACCGGTCGACCAATTCGAAACGCGACAATAACCAATGAACCAAGCAAGAACCCGCCACCACCGGAAGAAAAGGTCTTCGCGGAATTACCACCACTACGGGAACCAGACGATCAACCCTACGACACGGACCTCGTCATCTCGTACATTTCCAGACAACCAGGACATGTCACCGAGTGGCACGGTGACCTCCCTAAACAGGGGGACGCACTCACGCAAGAACAACCAGACGAAGAAGGAGAACGAAGGAACCGACGAGGCCCCACCATCGGAAGAATTCACGTAGCACCACACGGAACCCGATTCAACTACTCCATGAACCTATGGATCCGAGCCAAGATCAACCCAGCCATGGCCATGGCACAGCAAGCGCACGACAAGACCCAGCATGAGATCCCTACGCCATATCAAGATTATGCATCAGTCTTCGAGAAGAAAGCGGCAGAACGATTCCCGTCCTCGCGTCCCTGGGACCACGCTATCGACCTCAAACCGGACTTTGTGCCAAAGGACTTCAAGCCATACCGACTCTCACCCCAGGAACAGAAGGCAGCCGACGACTTCATCGACGAGAACCTACGCAAGGGCTACATCCGAGAATCCAAGTCCCCAATGGCATCACCACTATTCTTCGTAGGAAAGAAGGACGGATCTCTTCGACCATGTCAAGACTACCGATATCTCAACGAAGGAACTATCAAGAACGCCTACCCGCTACCCCTGGTATCTGAGCTAGTTGACAAGCTCCAAGGGGCGAAGATCTTCTCGAAACTGGATCTGCGATCAGGATACAACAACGTACGAATCAAGGATGGAGACCAATGGAAGGCGGCCTTCAAATCACATCGAGGACTATTCGAACCGATGGTCATGTTCTTCGGCCTGTGCAACTCTCCAGCCACGTTCCAAGCCATGATGAACGCACTCTTCAAGGACATGATCGACGAAGGATGGCTCGTCATCTACATGGACGACATCCTTATATTCTCCAGAGACAAGGAAGAACATGAAGCCCGAACACGACGTGTCCTCGAACGACTACGAGACAACGACCTGTACCTCAAGCTAGACAAGTGCATCTTCGACGCCCCGGAAGTGGAATACCTCGGCATGATCATCCGCGAAAATCACGTCGCCATGGACCTAGTGAAACTCAAGGGGATACAAGACTGGAAGGAACCCTCGGACGTCAAAGGAGTCCGATCATTCCTAGGCTTCGGCAATTTCTACCGACGCTTCATCGACCACTTCGCAGAAATAGCGCGACCACTACACGACCTAACCCGTAAAGACAAGAAATGGGAATGGTCCGCAGCGTGCCAACAAGCGTTCGATGAACTGAAGAAGCGCTTCACATCCGCCCCCGTCCTACTCATGCCAGACAGCGCTCAACCGTTCTATGTCGAATCTGACGCCTCCGACTTCGCATCGGGAGCGGTACTACGACAACGAGACCTCAACGGAGACCTCCACCCCTGCGCGTACCTCTCGAAAGGGTTCTCCGAAGCAGAACGAAACTACGAAATCTACGACAGGGAACTCCTAGGCATCGTACGCGCCCTACAGGAGTGGAGGCACTATCTGCTCGGAGCGCCCCATCCAGTCACCATCCTCTCTGACCACAAGAACCTGACATACTATCGACAAGCACAACGACTCAACCGACGACAAGCACGATGGCTCCTCTTTCTATCAGAATTCGACATTCATCTTGAACACGTACCCGGGAAGAACATGATACAATCCGACACCCTATCGCGAAGACACGACCTCGCACCCGACAAAACCAAGGACAACACAGACAAGGTCATGCTTCCTGACCACCTATTTCTACGCCTCGTCGACACCGAACTCTCCACCCGGTTCAAGGAATTCGCCACCAAGGATCGAGTCTTCCAAACTATCCACCAAGCCCTGGCGACAGGAACAATCCCTCCCATCAAGTCAGCACTATCGGATTGGAGGGAAGAAGACGGCTGTATTTTCTTCAAGAACCGATGCTACGTACCAGCCGATGAACAACTACGAAAAGACCTGATCAGACAACACCACGACACACCGGCTATGGGACACCCGGGCAAATTCAAGACCCTCGAGTTACTGCGACGAACATACTGGTGGCCAGGAATGCACACTATGGTATCAAGATTCGTGGAAGGATGCGCCGAATGCCAACAGAACAAGATCAACACGCACCCGACGGTACCCCCACTGCAGCCAATCCCAGCGACCGGTGTCACCCGCCCTTGGCAGCAGATGACCATCGACGTCATCACGGACCTCCCTGACTCCGACGGAAAGGATTCTGTCATGACCATGGTAGATCATGGCCTTACGAAGGGGGCAATCTTCGCAACATGCAACAAAACCATCGACGCCGAAGGAACCGCACGAATTATCTATGTCAACGTCTACCGACGATTCGGACTACCAGACAAGATCATCTCCGATCGAGGACCCCAGTTTGTTTCCCACGTGTTCAGGGAACTTGGCAGACTTCTCAAGATCACCTTATCCCCGAGTACTGCCTATCGTCCGCAGACGGACGGCCAATCCGAACGAACCAATCAAGAACTGGAAGTCTATCTCCGAATCTTCTGCGCAGGACGACCGGACACATGGGCACGACACCTCATCGACGCAGAAGTCGCGCACAACCAACGCCTTCACTCAGCACGCAACGCCTCCCCGTTCTACCTCACCATGGGATACAACCCCACTCTCATCCCGATCGCCTATCCGAAAACGAACGTACCCCTCGTGGAAGAACGCCTCACGGAACTTCAGAAAGCCCGAGATGAAGCCCTAGCCGCACACGAACTCGCACGACAAGTCATGCAGGACAGGATCACGGGAAGGTTCACACCATTCAAGCTGGGTCAGAAGGTATGGCTCGAAGGGAAGAATCTCCGACTATCCTATGCGTCCAGGAAACTCGCACCAAAACGAGAAGGTCCCTTCGAGATCACCGAAGTCCTCGGCCCGCTCAATTATCGGCTCAAGCTCCCACCAGCATGGAAGATCCACCCCGTGTTCCACGCATGTTTCCTCTCCCCCTATCACGAGAACGACACACATGGTCCAAACTACACGAGGCCTCCACCTGACGTGATCGACGAACAGGACGAATATGAAATCGAGGCTATTGTTGGACATCGCAAGCAACGAGGCGGAATCCGTTACCATATCAAGTGGAAAGGATACTCCAGCGGAGAAAATACCTGGGAACCGGAAGACGCGCTGATTCCTCATGCCCCAGACATCCTGAAGGCCTATAAGAAGGCGAAGAAACTCCCCTAGACCAGCAACATGCTCTTCCTCTTCGTCGTCTTCTGCCTCTTCATCCTCCTCCTCTTCTCCCTCACCCTCATCACCATTGCCTACATCCTCCGCGAATTCTCCCGCCAACTCCTCGAACGAACCCTCTGCTCCCGCGACGTCCCCAAGAAGGACGACAACAACGGATGGAACTAGTCCTTGTTGCCGCCATCGCCGTCATCATCGCCTCCATCATCGCCCTCGCCGTCATTATCTCCATCTCCCTTTTCTATGTCCATCTCCTCCAACACGCCCTCGAATTCCGTGACCCCCTCGACCCGTCTTCCATCGACAACACTGCCGCCAGCAACGACCATGGGGCCACCACTCTATAGTCGCAGGATGACCATCCTCGAAGAACAGGAGGATCCAACCGTCCCAGCCGGTCCTTGGGCCGTAATCGACGGCGGCTTCCTCGACCCTTTCGCCGACGTAATCGTCGAAGACGACTCATCCGCATCCTCTGACGAAGGGATCGACCATCCCGACGACCGACTAGAGGACGAGGGAGCGGAACTCTTCATGTCCACCTACGCATCTTGGGTCGTCGACCTCAATCAAAGGGTGAACATCGTCGACGACACCCTCGCCGAACATAACCCGAACCTTTTCGTTCTCATTTCTCAAGAGCTGTTCCAGCGCTTCGCTCTTCGAAGCCTCCGTAGCGCGCTCAGCCGACTCGGAGAACAAGGAGGACCGCGGTTTATCCAAGGAGCCCGACACGACATCAACCGCGCCATCAACGACCTCTTAGAAGCCCGAGAGAACTTCGGCATCATTTTCGCAAACTCGGCGAATCGACACTTCCTCCAGCGCCAGTTCTCCCACATGATCCCCGGGATCGGGACACCGGATCCGCGCGGCCCTGCCGGACCACGTCGTCGTCGGCGCACCCCTTCGCCGGACACCCGGTCTACAAGGTCTCGCTTCAATTCAGACGAAGAAAACCACCCGCCGCCTCGACCAATGACTCCCCATCCGAGCCAACGAGGAAACCCGCGACCTGTCGAAGCGCCACCCCTCTTCGTCCGTCCTCCCCTGGAAGAACGCCTGCGCTCTGCAGCACCCTCTCCCGACGCAACCCTTGTCGAGTCCCAGTTCTTCGCGCCCGCCATGGAGTATTGTCTGTTCTGCCCAGCGGTTGGACACAGCTCCGAAGCATGCCCCTTCTACGCCACGGAAGCGGGATCTTCGTCCACTCTCGACAACTTCGAGATCGTCACGAGCGACGAACTCCTCTACCCTGACGAAGGGAATGGCGAGTCGTGAAGTCGAGGACGACTTCAACCCTAGACGGAGGGTTATGTTACAACGGTACGATCGGATCGGACCCGGACTCTGTTCCCGCCTCGTGTTCCCCTCATGCTTACCTCGTGTTACTGATGTGGATGGACTTCGTGCGGATACGGTGCAGCTACGTTGAGGCAGTGCCTCATGGTTACCTTATGTACAACACGAGGCTACGCCTCATGGATACGGCCCTGTTACCTACAGACTCGCCTCCCCTGATACGCGCTGTTACCTCATGGCTTGCATGTATATATGTACCAGTGGAGAGCTGAGGATGTCCCTCAGCTCGACCTAGTTATCTATCACCTTCGAACCCCAGAACTCGAGGCTCACTCCCTGCTCGTTAGACCCTTGCACCTGAACGTTACTACGACCCCCTAGGTGTCGTCTTAACAGCGGGATCTTCGAGCTGCAGGCCGCGCGATCGACTCCAGCGGTCATGAAGCGAAGCGCCGACGCGCTCAAGTCGCGCATACCATCGCCGTCGCCGCGCAGCACGCTCGCGAGCAGAAGGAGAGGCAGGAGAGGGCGGATGCAGCCATGGCCAAGATCAGCGCAACCGTGCTGATCCTGGACTTCGAAGCACTTAGGAGCCTCAAAGTTGCGAGCCTGGATGAGCAGCTAGACGCATTTCGGAAGCGGGAGATGGATCCAATGGTTCCGGCGAAGTCTACGCTGAGACGCAAGCAAGACAAGGTGGAGGTCCTGGCGATGGCCATCGTGCGCTACCGCGCGCGCGCAGGCGAGGGAGCGTGGGTGTCAGAAGCTCAAGAAGTTGGCTATATGCGGCAATTGTTCCCCCGCACTGATGCCGCTGGGAGCGCGTCTTCATGAATACATCCTGACCTCTTCGTTGTGTGTTTCCGTGCCTTCCAACGTGTCATACCAGAGTACAGTAGCGATTGCATTTCGTATACGGTACGTTCGCGACTTCAGCCACATTAACTAGCGCCCGGCGCGCGCGCGCACGCGCCTAATTTATCGCGAGCTCGCGATGCCCATCTTTACTCCGGGCGTCTGGTGACTAAGCGGGCCACAGCCTCTGCAGGCGTTGCCTCTCCCCACTGATGGATCGCGTCAACTTGGTGTGCGCCGAGACTCTGACTCGAAGGATGAGCGAGTTGGGCGTCTAAACGACCTTCCTTTTCCTGACCACCATGTTCCACCCAACAAACGACGGTTCACCATGCTGGCTCGATTCTAAGCCCTGAGGCTCAGCTTTCTGTATATTATTACTTTGAAATGAAGAGATTTCAGACCGCCTTGCGAACAAACAAACAAGCTCACGCTGTACCTGCGTTAGGGACGACTCGGACACTAGTTCACGACTCAAGCATTGCGCCGCACGCCCGCCGCCGTATCGACCAAGAGATTCAAGACCTACTGGCCAACGAATGATCTATGTGCATTTACCGGGTAGCTCACTTTCAGGGATATCACGGCTTCGAGTCGTTAAATCTGGAAGACTGCGCGACCTGAATCAAGGCGTTGTAAGTCCCCCGACTAGCTGCTTCCTAAGTTCTTTCTCCGCCCCTATCCCAGCCCTGTTGGAATTTTCTGAGTTAGACTCCCTTCAGAAGAGCTAGCTGATTGGGTTCTGGACCCCTCCTCTGCTTACCTGGTGCCGCGGACTAAATGTCCGACCAATATTGTCAGCCACTTGTTCGCTTAAACAAGCGCCCGACGTTCGCCGCCGCCGGTCAGCCTCTCCCCGTCCGAGTTTATCAACTGTCCTCCTCGCCCGCTCCCTCCTTCTTCATTTCTCCTTCCTCCCACCACACCTCCCCCAACCCCGAGTGCGATGCACACTCGGGCAGCTGCGCCATGGCCGAGGTGCGGGCGTGGCACGAACAACGACCTATCCCCGCCAGTACGGTAAGTAGTCCCGAGTTCTCCCAGCCTCACTCGCAGTTTAAGACGTGTGCTGAGGCGAAGGTGCCCGGCACAGGCGCGATGTTGTGGACATATACTATAGACAAGTGTCCTGGAAGACGAGCATCGCCTGTGGAGCTCAGGGCCCCGCGCTGGACCCTTCGGGGAGGGGGGTCCACCGTGGATGCGTTGACCACCCGCCTGTGGGGTAAGTACTTGCATCCCTCGTCGAGTCACTCAATTCTAACGTCCCTCGTAGGACTTCTGACCTTTGCCCCCCTTCCGTAACAGCTGCCCCTCCATGGACCGCGGACCGTCGAGGACGAGGAGAAGACCTTCCTGTGGCGCGATGGATCAAGACAACGACAGGGCGGCCTTGAAGGGTGTTATCTCCGCTAACGCGGAGCAGGTACGTATCTCCTGCCAGGGGATGAGGCAGAGGCTGGGGTATATCTTGGGGACAGCGCAGGCCTCATCGTGGCCCCCGGGTCCAGTACCCGCCGCTGAGCGGCGGGGAAGCTAACTGCGCTCAGGTAATAAGCTCTTTTCTACACCGTCGTTTCGTACACATTCTAGCTCGCGGATGTAGCTGGTAGTACTCGGATTTGTGTCTCTTTGCTGTAGTCATGGCGCAATCTATGGAACGCTTCAGGTCGCACGCACTGAGTGATCACGCGAAACGTCGATCGACATGTACCAGAGCCGAAGTGCAAGTATAGTAGTCCATGTTCACACTCTCACAGTACTCGGGCCCTCTCTCGAGTTACGACGACGACGCACCCGTCGCCATCGCGTAGAGCTTCTCACGATCCCCGCTTTCGTCCACCAGGGCGCGGAGCATGCCCTTTTCGTTCTTGAGCAGCTCGCTGGGCTTTCCAAACTCGACCTGCATCAATCAGGAACGTCAGTAGTGCCCAAAGGCGTGTAGCTCAGTGCGAGTACTTACGATGCGTCCGGCGTCAAGAACCATCTGCAGAACATGTCAGCAAACTGGGAGTCGCTAGGGGCACAGGAGCAGTAACGCACGATCTTGTCGGCGTCCATGATCGTCTGCAAGCGGTGTGCGACGGTCAGGAGGGTCACGTCCTTCCCTAGCTCTGTGCGAAGGTAGGTCTGGATGATAGCGTCCGTTTGATAGTCTGCCCGAGGTGTCAGCTCTTCCGAAGATGTAGGCATAAAAGCGTCTGGATTGACGAACCGATCGCAGATGTGGCTGACGAGGAACGCATTAGCGTCAGAGCTGACTTTCGAGGCTGCTAGGAGATGTACCTTCATCGAGGATGAGCAGCTTGCTCTTGCGCACGATCGCGCGCGCCAGTGCCAGGATCTGCCGCTGTCCGACAGACAGATTCGCGCCACCACCAGAGATCTCGGTGTCGAGCGTGATGCGGGACTGGTCGCCTTCTTCTTGGAGGTTGAAGAGGCCGGCGGAACGGAGCGCGTCGTTGAGGACGACGTCTTCATGCTCTGAGAACGGGTCAAGGTTCTGGCGCAGGGTGCCGCTGAGCAACTCCGGCTGCGAGGTGCTCGTTAATGCGAAGACTGGGGAAAGGGGAAGATACGGAGACGCACGACTTGCGGGATGATGGTGATGTTGGAGCGCAGGGCGTCGAGGTTGAGCTTTTCGGTATCAAGCCCGTCGTAGAGAACGGTGCCCTCAGTAAGGATGGACCGCAGGAGCGCGAGGGTCAGGGAACTCTACGATGCATTGGTCAGGTGTATGCGCAGCGCTTCGTGTTCATTCGAAGGACATACCTTGCCACTTCCAGTGCGCCCAACGATGCCCACGCGCTCCCCAGACGCCACCTCGAACGAAATATCGTGCAGGACCTTCGGGCCATCCTACAAATATCGTCAGACGTGAACGCATGTGAGAAATTCAGAGTTGAACTTACAGGGGAGTAGCGGGCGGAGAGTTTCTCGACTACGAGGGCTCCGCTAGCCGGCCAGTACGCGGGAGGTACACCATTGGGCGATGGCTTCGGCTCTTGCTCTATGGACAGGTACTGTTGTATGCGCTCCAAGCTGGGGGAAAAATTCGTCAGTATGGGTAATCGCGTCGCTAGTTCTTTCCCGAACCTGTTGCCTGCGAACGGAGAGATCAATTAGTGGCAGTTTTTGATCTGGGAATCGACACGCACCATTGATCTCGAACACGTTGAAAGTCCTGATTACTGCGAAGATGATTGCGCTGAAAGCCGCTGCAGTATCATGTCAGGCCGGCGGCGGAGGCGTGCAGGATCGCTGAAACAAACGTACTGGCCATGTTGAGCGAGAACCCGGTGTCGGATGCGCTCAGCTTGGAGGCGTAAACGAGATACACTGCGAGACTGCTCGCGTAGACGGTTCCAATAAAGTCCATGCGGGCAGAGATCCACCTGCACCGCGATGGTTCAGCACTCGTGAAAGCGTGCGCGTCGGTGGAACCCACCTGTTGAAGTTCTCGTGCATGATGAACACCCTGCTGTACTTGTCGACGCGCCGGAACAGCTCCTGTTTGAACGCCTCTTGAGCACCGTACGCTCTGATAGATGCTATACAATAGGGTTTTAGTCTGCGCTTCTGGCGTTGAGGACGAGGACGAAGGCACTTACTGATCCCGCTGATCGCTGCGCTGAAATGCCCAAGCACGGGTGCCTTCGCGTTGCTCATCTCCCGCTTTGTCGACAGCTGTCCCTTCATGTACACGCTCCCGAGGAGACCGCCAAGTGCTGCGACCGCAATAGAAGGGATGATGAAGATCGGGGAGAAGAGAACCACGGCGACGACTTTGAGGATCATGATCACGGTCCTTTCCACGATCATCTGCGTAGATCCTTGGATGCCGTTGTCCACTGCGCGAGAGCGCCTGGTGTGTAAGCGGCGAGACAGAGAAGAGGCGAACAGTCGCACTTGCCTGTCTGTATGTCTTCGGTGCAGCGTGCAACGATGCGCGCGGTCGGGGTTCTATCCAACCATCTGTAAAAGGCAGCGTCAGGGAAGGTGTGTAAGCATACGGTGGACGGCTTGACCTGAGCGTAGTCCCGAGGACGGAGCGAATGAGCTTCTGGTGTACAATCCTTGACGCCTTGATGCTGCCGTAGAGGAACCAGATGACAAAGAATACTGCTATGACCATACTGACGACAATCATGGCCGAATACCTGGTCAGGTAACTACTCGGTGTGAGCACTGATCGATATTTAGAGCTGTCGAGACAGAAAACTCACTGCCGCAGGGAGACCTCGCTTGCTGGATGTAGCTCATACTGCGACGCCCAGTAGCCGAGGTACCAGGCCTAGCACGAGCCATAGTGTGAGAATTGTTGTTGTGAATGCGTATTGCGGGTTGATACTGACCTGAGCGTTGATGATGATGTGGTGAATAACATGCCCGGAAACGTAGACGGCCCAGAATAAGGCTGGGCGGCTCGATGTGTTGTTCAGATATAACTTGACTATCGGAAGATGTCAGTGAGATAGAGCGAGAAATGAGCGAAGTACGTACGAGCGGACCATCCCACGTGGCCGTCTTCCATCTCTTCGGCGACTACAAGCTTCCCGGCGGCTTGCTTAGCTACTATGTCCTCGGGTTTATCCGCGTCGACTTCGTGTTCCGCCTTTTCCAAAACCTCGCGTTCTTGCCTGACTTCTTTCACGAGGTTCGAGTCGTGCTGGAGGACGCTGTCGAGAGAGCCTTGACTCAAGATGCGCCCATCCGAACCCATGTCGACGACGAAGTCTGCGATCGGGCTGACCATAGCGATGTTGTGCGTCTGACCACGCGAATGCGTTCGTGAGGATTCGGAGCGATGCGGGAAGGTCGAGCACATACGACTAGAATGACGGTGCGTCCTTGGAGAAGGTCGCCCTTGAGACACTTCTCCATGACCCATTTGGCGGTATGAACGTCTAGGGCGGCGAATATCTGGAGGCCCGGAGGCGGTCAGCCTCGCATACAAGCGGCCGGGCGGGAGCAGCTCACATCATCGAGAAGAACAGTCTCTGCGGTAGAGTATACTGCGCGAGCGAGCGTGATTCGGGCCTGTAGACGATCAGCATCTGCGTTACCACCGCTCAATCCAGGCATACCTTTTGTCCGCCACTACACGCGCACAGTCAGCACCTTATTCGTCGATCACGGAGCTCGCGTACGTACCTCAGTGTAATACCCTTCTCGCCAACTTCAGTGTGATCTCCAACCTCGAAGAGGCTCAGGTCGCGGTTCAGGGCGCATTGGTCGAGGACTGTGGTTGTCGCGGTCATTTCAGAGCTAATGAGTATATCGGAGGAGGGAGTGAGGTACCTTTGCTATAGCGAACTGGGTCGTACAAGGCTCCGAAAAGGATGTTGTTCTGACGGATAGTCAGACGGCACGACTCCACGGAGAGCGTCCTAACAGCGACATACCCTGATTGTGTCGTTCTGTACCCAGGACTCTTGGGCTGCGTACGCAATACCGCCCTCTCTCGGCAGGCTCACAAACGAGTCCGGGCCTGTCGGGATATAGTGCAGCTCGCCTGCAAGAGAGCAATCCTAGGTGAGCCTTGAATGAGGCAAAACATAGGTCAATTGCGCGACTTACCGAGCAGCGCCATGAGGAGCGACGTCTTCCCGGATCCAGTGTGTCCGACGATCAGGTTGATCTTGCTCTTCTGGAAGAGCAGCTCCTCGTCTATGTTGAGCGTGAACCTCCGTGTACGCGTGCCGCCCGGAGTACGCGAGGGCGCTGTGTCGTTGGACCAGGTGAACGAGGCGTGGCGGATGCCGATGACGCCTTCACGGTCTTCCGGGACAGCGTTGGACCAGAGCTCAGTGCCTACGACATCCTTGTCTACTGCGAACTCGTCGATGAGCTCCGTCTATCGAGAAGTCAGGGATTGTTGCTACTGCCAATAGAACGATGAGCTTACATCCCACAAGAAGTCAGAGATACGAGTTAAGGAGACGGAAGCTGGTTCGGGCTGTCAGCGTCATACAGTGTGTTGCTCGGACACCAGGCAGACCTTGCATGACTTGAGGCAGGATGTAGAAGAACGAATGCATGGCGCTCCGGAGCATATCGAACACTGCGCTGTTGTATGAGCGGGCAGATTACATACAGTCAGCGTCGAGGGAATGCTTACCTGTCATGGAGGAGAACACCACCGACGCTACATGCGAGTGAGAACGAGGGAGTCAGGTATGGAGTCGCAGACTTACCGGTCAGTTCTTTCTTCATGATGACCGTCTAAGGAATAATTAGTACGACCATGCGATAGATGTAGACGTGAAGCTACTTGCGTATGTGAAAAACGTCGCCAACATAACGAAGTAGGGTAGCGCGTAACTATTCGCGCCGAGACGTCAGTGCCTCCTTGTCCTTGATAAGCTGATTAGGAAAACGGCGTACTTGCACAGATTGATGCAGGAGGTCAGCAGCTTGGTCCTGCGAACTAAGAGTAGCTCCGCTTCGCGCTTCTCGTCGAGCTGCTTGGCGGTGCGGTCCTCCCACCCGAACAATTTGATCATGCGGATGACGTTCATCACTTCGCACGCAGGCGTTGAGTAAGAATTCGTCTCCAGCTCCAGCAACAGACGGCCACTCACTCTCGGTAACTGCTTGAACGCGCAAGTCCGTCTTCGCGGGCGTCAGAATAGAGCGTGCAGACAAACGCGAGTGTCCGTATACGTACATGCTTCATTTTCGCGACTTGAACGCCCTCTACGCTCTTGGCCAAGTAACCGGGAAGCGGCAGCATACACACCATGAGGGCGATTCCGACGATAGCGCTGCGCACGGCTAGTCAGCAACGAATCTGAAGTAGAGCATAGTTAGCTCGGATGCAGCCTACCTCCACCCGAGGACGTTGTACAGGAAGACGGTGCAGAGCACAACTTGAAGAGGCCACTCAACAACTAGATTCGTACCGCGCCTGTAAGCCTCAGGGCCTGAGAAAACCCGTAACACGAAGACGCACCAAAGAACACTACGAACTGGCTCAGATCGTCGAGCGTCTGTAGATCGCCCGACACCATGTTGTTGATTCGTCCGATCAGAGGGGAGCCACCCTTCGAATCGTCCACACTGTCGCTTGGAGCTGCCGCCCGAGCTGCCTTCCCCTTCCCTTTTGCCGGGGCATCTGCACTGACGCCATCCACATCGGCGCCATCGGTCTGCGTCGTTGGGACCGGCGACTCTAAGATTGAGGCAGCGGAGTCCTCGAGCTGTTCTTCAGCAATGCGGCCGGCATCAGCAGAAGCAGCACCCGTCTTCAGGCGGATGCGCAAGGCATGCTCGAAGACCAGATCCGTAAGCACCGCTTGTACGCGGATCGTGATACGAGTCTAAACCGCGCCGCGGCGTTCGGGACATGGTAAGTCGAGACGTCAAGGGAAGAGCGGAGCTGCTTACGTGGTTGAAGATAAACCACTGAATCAGTGCGTCGTTCAGTGCGCTGCCGACAAAAAAGAGTGCAATCCAGAACCAGGGTCGTATCTGGGCACCAGCTCCGCCCGTCTCCATGTACCTGTGACAGTCGCCAGCGCTGTTAATCAAACTCCCCAGCAGAAAGAGGCCGGTCAGAGCGTACGTGAGTAGTTGCTTGATGCTAATCGGCGCCGCAAAGGACGTGCACGCCTAAATAAGTGGTGTCAGTCAGAGCCTCGCGAACACGGCGACCGATATGCTGTTGAACTAACCAGTAAAGTGTCAAGGACAGCCAGATTGCAAAATTGCGCCCCTAGCACAGATGAGTAAGCCGCCACCTATCTGGCCTAGAAGCGTATCGATGAAGACTTACAGAATGTTCGAATCAGGCCGAATGCAATATGCCGACGCGACTTCCTTCTGAGCGGATCCAAGTTCTGACGTATCGCAACTTGTAAGTACGGAAAACGAAGGGAGATAGATGAGACGCACAGGGAGGCTTTGCAGTCTAAGATATGCCAAGTAGTCGTAGTCGGGCAACGGAGGAAGCATCTCATAGGCCAGATGAGGAATCCGCCAGGCTCTCCAGATGATGGGCTCCAGAAATGCGAACGAGACCAGCGACAGAATTGATGCGGTCTGTTCTGGGGCAGGCTCAAGGGAGGCCGTCGCGCTCTATTGACGTCGAGAGGTAAGCGGCGATGCCACAGAGGCACGTAGGGTTCACTGACCACAGAGTGGATAGGAGTATATTCCCTCGGCGTCAGGAGCGGGACCAATACTCCCCCGACCGACAGCAGCGCGACCTTTGCCCAGATGATTTTCGTTTCAGCGTGGGTCGCAGAGGGAGGCGCGACCAACGCAAGCGGCCAGAGGGCACGATATGTGTGGACGGACCACGTCACTGCAAGGATGAGCGACGCGTGGACAAATGCCCGGCGCGCGACGAGAGTTTTTCCGAACACGCCTAGGGAACCCAACACAACGAGGTAAGCCTACGCAGACGTTGCGGTCAGCACGCACTCAGCAAAGTATCGATGCAGAGCTTACGTAGAGCGCGCACTGTGCGATTGGGACGAACAGGCCCGAGTCATTTTCTGCACCGGCATGGTCTACTGCAATAGCGATCGTAAGGCCAAGCAGAGCAAGCACGACCACGAGCTGCGTAGACCGATAAGCGAGAGCCACAGCGTTGAGAGCGGGACGCGCGGCGGACAGACGGCTCTTGCGATGCCTGTCCTGGAGCGCAAGCACTACCAGTACAACGGCAGAGAGAGCAGCAGAGTAGACCGGGATCAGTAACGCGCTCGTCCAAGGATAGGACCTGCAAACGAAAAGTGAGTGGTTTGAACTTTGCACGCTCAGTATATCGGGCATGTCACGTACATCGTCAGCTGCGAGGCTTCTCAGAAGAACTGCGTCAGTGGCGACAAATAGTAGGTAACACGAGGAAGGTGACAACACGGCGGTGCGCCTTTAAGAGGATCAACTTCTGCAGGGGGGCCGTTATTCAGCAATGACTCGAGAACCGCAGTGAGACCTTCGTCTGACGGTCTATGTCCGACCGGGCCTTTACTCGGGCAGATGCGAATGCGGAGCCGGAGGTGCGCTGTCTGACTCTCGTCACTCAGCGTCGTGATGGCGCGTTGATGCAATCTCTTAAAAAACCTAAGCGTACCTTGACCGTATCCACCCAGCTCGGGAGTTTCAGTAGACGAGGTTACTGAGTATTGCAAGCCACATCCTAGACTAGAGGAGTCGGGTTTGCGGTTGCGAATGTCATGCAAGTGGTAAGTAGTACGGAACCACGCTAGCCGCCACTCACTGGCGCTCAGCGCTCAGCCGGTGGCGCTAGGTGAGTGATAGGCGCCGAAGGAGAAGGGCCGCATATGGTAAGTGAGTAGGTTGGACGACTAGTCGCTCGTCACGGTCCGAGTCGTCGCAGATCGGAGCGTAGGACAACAGTAGTGCCGAGTGTACAGACCGCACCTTTCGCACAGAGCGCGGTATATCTCAATTTTGGCGTCACATTTGTGTTCAAATACCCGTGCGTGAAGAAGCATAGAGTGTACATACATAATCCTAATTGTTAGGCAAGGAGGTTTCGGAGCACCCAGCCGCGCCAACGAACTTCCTAGACTGTCTCTGTAAATTAAGATAAGAGGCACGTATCCCCGTCACATATAGTCCAAGACCCACATTTACAGCTTCCAATTGCGTGGTGTTCAAACGATGATCTTCACTTAGCCCGCGGGTACTGGACCCGTGCGGGCTCTGCGAGCCGGATATCGTTCACTTCGAGAACTTCGTCGGGCTTGTCGTCTCTTGCTAGGGAGGCAGACTTGACTCTGAGCTCGATGACGTTCGAGGCATTCATCGTATCGAACGAACGCAGCTAGAACCCCAACAGCGACGTCAGCGAGTCTGGTTGGAATGAAGCGAATGGCAGTAGTATAGTACCTCGGTATGCATTCTCGTTCTCCCTGCGCGGAGAGTCCCTTGGGATTTGAGCGGTCCATTAGGACGAGAAATGCTGACTCCGAACACGGTGTCGCAGTCTTGGAGGTCGTTCGGTCCTTGGAATCGAGTCGTTCGACGAAAATGGAGGCTGTAGATCGGCCTCGTATAGTGAGGCTCTGGACCCGCTCAGCAGCTCAAAGGACTCACGCTGCGAGGAGTGTGATAGCGTATACTGATTCGCATCACTTCAGAATCCTTGCCTAAACGCTCTGGAGGAGAAGTAGACTCACACTTGGCGCCAGCAATAGCAAACACAACCCATACTTGATCGCTGGGAAGTGTAAAGCCCTAGATATACAAGATAAAGGAGTGAGACTCGGGGGACTCGGATTGAATTCATCACTTACCAGAATTGTGGCCAGGAGGTCAAAAATTCTAGCACATCCATGAGAGTATATCCGCCAGATCTCAACGTAGGCATACCCATTCAAAAGGCCTTGCGCATATCATCCGGGGTGAGCGGACGGTGTCGCGCACTGAAGCAGACAATGTGCGCACCTGTGTTGATGGCATATAACGAGAGCACGTCTATCATTGTATCCGTACTGTGGACACCTTTCAGCGGGCCGCCACACCAGATAGTCCGTGAAAGGGAACTTACCCTGAGAAGCCTGTGCGTTTGCGCCGCAAAATACGGATGAGTGACGAAGTCAACATCAAATCTGCAGCCATTGCTAGGCAAAATGCAATCGGGAGAAGTTGCTGATCCTGGATCAGTACTCAAGAAACACACCCGTCGCCGACCAGATACAAGGCATACGTACCGTGAGGCCCGTGCTTTTCGGCCTATTGGCTGTTGAGAACCTATTGACGAGAGCTCAGTATCAAATGAAAAACGATACTTAAAACGCAGAGCACGCACTGAATGACGCTCCATGCTGTAGGAGTCGAACGACTTATGAGCATTATCAGACAGGAATAAATATCCATGGACGGCCTCACCGATGACGACTCCTGTAAGGATCACAGAGCGACAATCAATGCTGCGGCTACAATGCCTTGGCAAATTGCAATTTCACAACTTGCCTAGCTCCGATACGGAGAATACTCCCTAAGCCCCATCAGCGAAGTTGCACAGGCTGGTTTAAAGCGGTATACAGGTACTCACGGCAAGTACCACCACAGGCCGATACCGTGGTTCAAGTAGCCATACACGTCGCGCGAAGAAGCTGCATTACAAGCCCGGCTATCCATGAGCAGAACGTCTGGAGCCTGCAGTGTACGAAATAACCTCTGAGACAGAACCATGCCCGCCGTCTGAATGGTGGGATCCAAGTAGTTAGTGACATGGAGTCGCGCACGCGAATGACAGGGTTCCAGTCACGTACCGCTATAGGACTGAAGAGCTATTAAATAATGTGAGCGTTGGATATCATCTATCTCGCCACTGCAAGAACTCACGTTGGTGGACCTGAGACGTCGCACCAACGCCGTAGGAAGCATCAGTAGAGGAAAGCGGGTACTGCAGCAGTGACTCCCAGTCCTTACCATACTCCCAGCGCAATTGCCTCGGGATTGAAGTAATTTGTTACTAAATAGTAGTAACTGAGAGACACGCCGCTCAATGAGTCTCGGCCCAAGACGGTGTCTCACGGCAAAACGCGTACCACACATGCATTGTCAAGGCACTCGAGGCTATCTCCAAGATTCTGTGTTCGGAGTCAGGGCAAATATACTATCGGAATACGAGATTTACTAACACCGTGAGTGCGACCTGCCCAGGGGAAAATGGCGTAAGTCCTACAAGAATAGATTAGAGATCGGTGGATGCTTACCAAACCCTTGAGCCAGAAGGGATCGTAAGTGAAGATACGTGCATATCGGTATGCTTGGTGGAGAATAGAGCCGAGCAAACTGGCACGGCGGTTGGTGAATACACGGTCTCAGAGATACACGAAATGCGCACATTAATCCCAAGAATGTTCCCAGGAGGACCGTCCCAAGGGTGTGCCCAAGAGACGGCAAGCGCATCGGAAGGGAATCGGGGACCGGGTGTGTAGAGGCGGGGTCGACGCGTAACATGAGAGCCATCCTGGGGGCGCGCTCGAGAGCATGAATGGCAGGACCTGAATTACATCGGCCTCGTCCTAATACCGCAGTGAAATAAGCTCTAGGGATCGCACCACCTTCGTGCGGCCGATGGTGACCCCAACTCGAGCGAAGGTGATCAGTATGCATCGCCTCCACATGACGGGAGCCAGATCTAGTAACGCGTCGCACTGCTCATGAGAAGATTCAAGAAGAGGCCCTGTATGATATATCATTCATACCATGTCGCTTGTGTTCAAGTTGTTCCGACCACCTGTCTACGATGCGGCGTCGTAAACCAATCTCAACGCCGGTCGGCGGTGGCGTCGACGTTAGCCCTGCGCGTCCGACTCGGAGTCGAACCCTGAGTAATATTACTTAGATGGCGGGATCTGAGCGTTGAGCCGCGCCAATGCGTGAGCGGAGAGTCCTGGGGGTCAAGCCGATAGCAAGCAGCATATGAACATCCCGTCTACGATCTAGAGTAAGGGTTTCGAGGTTTCAGCGGGCAGCGTGCAGATCATATCCGGATGCAAGCAGCGAAAGCGCTAGCGTAGCATTAGGCGCGCGTAAGTGCGCGCGCGTTGCGACTGTCGGTGAGCTGGCAGGAAACTTGAGACTCTCTCTCAACTTCACTCCCACGGCCTTCTTCAAAATCGCCGGCCTGCCTCGGCTAGGCCTTTGTGCACACCTCGTTTCGGGCCACTATAGACCCGACGGAACATGAGGCATGATAGGCCTGTGGAGAAGACAGATATTAGCTCGATCAAGGAGAAGGTCCCCTAATTTCATGATCAAGTCCACTGTGGTTCACTGACATCGCTCGCCGACGCGTTCAAGCAAAGTTTGTTCGCATCTTGACATCGCTCACTGCCTGTGGTACTAACAGCATTCGCTGACGCTCGTGGATGGAGCGGACAGGTTCCTTCAATGTGACCATTTGAGTAATCGTACTACGGTGAGGAGGACGGTTTACTGTGGTGAGAGCAATCCTCGAAGGCTATCCTTGCCTCTTACCGGCAACCGAGCCATCCACTTTTACACCATGATCCGAAGGTGCTCTTGTGGTCGCATTGCCTGATATTTTCATCCGCAGGCTTCACTTCTAGCGCGTTGCGGGCGTACAGGGGAGCATCACAGCAGAGGCAGTCTCGATGTGGCTCTACGCCCCGGAGAGATCGAATCCACCTATTTACCTCCCAGCGAGATGGAGTGCTTCGGAGTGGAGTTTTGCAGCGCCTTCGAGGGTCTGAGGCAGGCTAACTCCCTTCACACTGGCAGTTCCACACCACGAACGGCCCGGTGACGGTTGCGGGGCTCTGTCCGTTTTGAGTTCTCTACGAGCCGGTCAGGCATCTATTGATGAACTTTCAGGGTAGTCTTTGCAGGCGAGCCGCGAGCGCATCCAAAACGCACCTTCGGCGGTCAGTCGAAGCCCAGATGGTATGATGGTGCCGGTTAGGGCGGATGGGCGGAGGCGAGGAGCGCTAAGTACCGGGCACCCGAGCAGCCACATCATGCGCCGCGACACGGTGTATCTGCCGCACGAAGTATGTTTTCCGAAGTTGACACATAAAATTGGTATACGTTTGATACAGTCGAACACTTGATAGGGTACCATGAGGCAGGATCGGAATGACACAAGGTTACCTGAGCGCAGTTGGCTTCCCCGCAGTAAGGCGGGTACTAGACCGGGGGCCACGATGAGGCCTGCACTATCCCCGAGAGATACCCCAGCCTCTGCCACACCCCCCGGCAGGATATACTTACCGACTTCGCATTGGCGGAGGTGTCGTCCGCTGACGGCGTCTTGCCGTCGTCTTCGTCCATGGTTCGTCCGCGCGTCCTTGGGGAGTCTTCTCCTTGTCCTCGGCGGTCCACAGTCCATGGAGGGGCAGCTGTCACGGAAGGGGGGAAAAGGTCAGAAGTCCTACGAGGCATGGTTAGCATCAAACGACTCGGTGTAAGTTGCAAGAACTTACCCCACAGGCGGGTGGTCAACGCGTCCACGGTGGACCCCCCTCCCCGAAAGGTCCAGCGCGGGGCCCTAAGCTCGCAGAGCGATACTCGTCTTCCAGAGCACTTTTCTATAGGGCCACAACATCGCGCCTGTGCCGGGCACCTCCGCCTCAGCACACGTCTTAAACTGGGAGTGAGGCTGGGGGAACTCCGGACTACTTACCGATTCGGCGGGGATAGGTCGTTGTGCGTGCCACGCCCGCACCTCGGCCATGGCGCAGCTGCCCGAGTGTGCATCGCACTCGGGGTTGGGGGAGGTGTGGTGGGAGGAAAGAGAAATGAGGAAAGAGGGAGCGGGTGAGGAGGACGGTTGATATTCAGGGGAGGCTGGCGGGTGGCGAGCACCGGCGCCTGTTGAGCCGAACAAGGGTGGCTGACTGTGGCTTGCAGCCCTCGGGGAAACGGAGCACAGCGCGCATAACCGTACAGCCAGGCCGCTTTGCAACGGTGCGGAAAGCGGAGATCGCGGGGTCTAAGGGTAAGCCGCCGAAAGTATCGCCTGCTGAGGGTGCGTCGCGAGGAACCCATAGAAGCTGTAGTTTGAGGCCTTGAGGTGCTCGCGAGAGTCACACATTGTACGCTGTGTTCATAAATACGAATGCGGAGGCACACATACTGTACATACACTGGGACGTCTTAATCTGGTTTCCGGGAAGTACACCTTAAATCTCTGCCAAAGACGATGAGAGGTGTGATTCCGTGAAGAAAGGAATAGAATCTGACGCACACTCTTACAAGATACAACGACGACGAGGTTCTAATCAGATCATCGCCTTGAATCCTTCCGGGTACTGGACCCGCGCGTGCTCGATGTCGTTGGGCAGACATTGCACGGAATAATCGTCGCTCTTCAAAGGCTCCGGCCTGGCTTTGAGCTCGATGACGTCCGACATGGCCATCGTGCTGAACGAATGCAGCTAGATTGCCGATAGCCCTGTTAGCGACGCGCGGTGCGTATCGGGAGTGGGACAGTACCTCGCGCACCGGATGCACGTCGCGGTGCGTCTTCCCGGTCCGCAGAACTCCGTGCGAGTCCGGCGACGCGTGAGGGCAGATGCTCACGCCGAACACGGCGTCGCTGTCCTGGAGCTCCGCCGTGCCTTGCGAGCGGATCGTCCGCCGGGAATGCAGGCTGAGGAGCAGTGTTGCATGAGCTTCTCCTCTCGAGAGGGATAGGATATGGAGAGGACTTACGCAGCGAGCAGGGTGATCGCATATACTGGGAGGCATCGCTTCAGCGCACATGAACGACGCTACAGACAACCGGACTCACGCTTGGCGCCAGCTATGCCGAACGCGGCCCACACAGTACTCTTGGGGCGCGTGAAAGCCTGCGTATGGAATAGAGACATGGGTCAGATGGGACTGTTTCGTGCGTCCCCGAGACTTACCAGTATCGTGGTGAGAAGATCGAAGATCCTAACATGCTCGCGGTTAGCAGTAGAGTCGCGCGGGGCAAGCTTGATGCAGGCGTACCCATTCAGCAGGCCTAGTACACAGTCCGAGTTAGTGAAACATAACACGCGCACGACGGTGCTCAAAATGCGCACCTGTGTTAACGGCATATAACAGCATAATGTCTATCATAGTGTCCGTGCTGAGCCGAATCGTCAGTGGATGGCCGCGACGCGAGGTGTTGCAAGACGCCGCATCCTAGGCACTCACCCCGTGAAGCCAGTGCGCTTGCGGCGCAGAATATGTATGAGCGACGACGTCAACATTAAGTCGGCAGCCATAGCTAGGCAGAACGCGATCGGGAGGAGTCGCTGGTTAGGTCAGCGAGGTGTCAGCGACGCAGTGCAACCGTCGTGAAGGTTTAGGTACGAAGCGTACCGTGAATGTTGTGTTTTCAGGGTTGTTCGTAATGAATCTGTAGACGAGGGCGAGGTGAGTCCGATGAGGCCTTTAAAGAAAATCGACTACGAACTCGAGAGCAGTCCCCGCTGGAGGCCATTTATAGTGAATTAGTGTATCGAAACGAAGATAGGATACCAAAATCGTACCGATGAAGATTCCTACACGGTGGGTGTGGCGCGGTGGTCAATCTCACGCGAACAACGTCTCTGCAAGTCAGGATACTCGCCTAGCTCAGCAAGGGAGAGTACGCACTATGGAGCGCATCAGCATGTTCCAATCCCTCTATACGAACTATGTAGACGGTACTCACGGCGCATACAACCACCGGCCGGTACCGTGGCTCCAGGAGCCATACACGTCGAGCGAAGAAGCTGGACCGCATACCGTCAGCCGGAGACAGCGATAGTGGGTGGGTGGGACGAACCTCTGAGATACAACCATAACCGCTCCCTAAGTAGCATGGTTAACGTCGTCAGTGATATTTTCAGACAAACGGAAACCCTTCATAGGCGTACTGCTATAGCAGGAAAGAGCTACAGACGGGTGAGTGGCAGAGTTGTTGTCCTGTTTTCGCAAGGACTCACATTGGTAGACCTACGAGATCAGAGTCATGTCAGAGGCTTTAGAAGCTGAGAGCAGAACGACGACCACCACTAACCATACACCGAGCGTGATGGACTGCGGGTTGAAGTAGTTGGCTACCATGTAATGGTAACTGACGGCGACATCGGCTCGATGAGCTGCAGTATATGAGCTGTAATACGAGGATCATTACCATTGGTGCATAGATAATCCGCTTGATACGGTTTCCAGAAACCTGTGTTTGCGGTCAGGTACTAAGCGTACAGGTGTGCGAGAGAATCGCTGACACAGCGAGTGCGACCTATTCAGGGGAAGCATAATCAGTTCAGATGCGGTCTTCAGGAGCGGACTGATACTTACCAGGCTCTTGAGCCAGCGCGAGTCGTTCGGGAAGATACGGGCATACCGGTAGGCCTGGTGAAGAGTGACGCCGAGGAGGCTAACGTGCGTGTCAGTACGCACGTAGTCTGTCAATTAATGACCGCGATACGTACACAAGTCCCAGGAATGTCCCCATGAGGAGCGCCCCAAAGGTATTGCCAAGGTCCGGCAGGCGTATCTGAGGGATACCAAGGACAGGGTTAATAGGAGCGGGGTCAACCCGCGGCACAAGAGCCATGTTCATGATGGGAGCGTCGGTGGCGGCACACGAGCACCCCTTCATTTGCGAGCTCCTTCTCGTTTTCATATACGAGGGAAACAAGCTATAGGGGCTGCTACGACATGATGCAACCGACGATGACCCAACTCGAGCCAAGGCGATATGCACCGCCTCCCCTCGAGGAAGTTCCCATCGTGCAGACAAGCAAGCTCATTATAGCTGGTTCTCTGTCATACCCAGGAGCAGGATATGAAAGATCTCCCATATACAGCGTCCGCGCCATAGTGCTGGATCTTTTCTCGCCGCCCTACAGACTGTCGCGGACCAATCTGAACGCCGGCGTCCGAAGCTCGAGGATGCTAGTCGCGTAGACGTCCGAGCTTTCATAATTCGTTAAGTACAGCTGATCTGTGTCAAGCTGTAAACATTATCCTTTTCGTGCTGATTGAAACATACGTGCCACATTAGAGAAGGCCAGAGAATGTCGATAGAGTCGAGGTCTGCAGCTAAATCTGCAAGATGATGATGGTAGTTCGAGACAAGTTGCTTTTAGCGCGCGTGTGTACGACGCCTCCTCGAATCCTCCCAGGGCTGTCCTGTCTCTTCCACCACCCACCAAAATCGGTTGGCTTGTTCCCCGGTCGTCTTCGGACACCCTCCTACGCAAGGTATACATAGGTGTATCTCGGCACCGCCGTGTAGCAGACACACGTCAGCCTGATTGTGCGGAACAACCCCTATACTTCCGTCCCTGCGTCGGTACGTCCTCTCATGCGAGCGTTCTATGATACTGATGGACGTTCGTGAACGCCAGGAGCCTCGTTGACCATCGTCTCTGGGAACCCGTAGCCCAGTGACGGGTTGTTCTACATCCAGTCGTGATATGTTCCCATCCAGTTTAGTTCGGGATGTCGACACCGCCGTCGGTGTTTCTACCCAAGGACCGTTCCGGTCTCTGACGGGCAACGAAGATATCACGCCCAAGACCACGCCTTGACGATGCTGACCCAGCAACCCCCCAAATCCCAGCGACGCCCACACAACTGTTTTCGTCTTCGTCCGCTATAGGCTGCGCTCCAGAGAAACGTGGTGGTATTGTGGGCGCACGCAGAAAAGTCGAGGCAGATGCAGCGACATCACGCCACTGCGGACACCTCGGCGTGCACTCGGCTGCTTTTCAGCACGAGTGCGTGCCTCGGAGTGGACGGGCGTGGCCTCCTCGAGGAGCTTCAGGGGTGAAGTTCAATCACGGCGTGGTCCACCAGCCTCACGAGCGGAATGGCCAGAGTGCGAGGCTCGTACCGTTTTCTTCCGAATGATTACCCTGTGAGTGCGCTGAAGACGGGTTGCGAAAGATCGTAGCAGGCTTCCGATCCTTACCAAGCCGCAGCACTGCAGTGGGCGCGCGCGTACAGATCGAGTTTTGGACACCCGCTGTTCGGAGGTATCATAACGCCCTCGACGGCTGTAGTTGGATCAGGCCAAATGGCGCGAGCCGGAATGCCATACAGCAGGAACAGCTGGGTGTTCTGGAGCACACGCGATCACTCACACGACGCAGAGGCAGGGCAGTCAACGTTCTCATGCGGAGCTACAGTACATGCGCGTGTCGAAGGTGGGGAATAGGAGGAAGCTACTTACCTGAGCGCAGTTGGCTTCCCCGTCGCAAAGCGGTGGGTACTGGACCCGGGGGCCACGATGAGGCCTGCACTATCCCCGAGATATACCCCAGCCTCTGCCCCGTCCCCTGGCAGGAGATACGTACCTGCCCCGCGTTGGCGGGGTCATAGACCTACAAGGGTGCGGGCCCTGTCGTCGTCTTGATCCATCGCGCCATGGGCAGGTCTTCTCCTCGTCCTCGACGGTCCGCGGTCCATGGAGGGGCAGCTGTCACGCAAGGGGGGCAAAGGTCAGAGGTCCTACGAGGGGAGGTTAGCATTGAATGGATCGACGTAGGTTGCAAGTACTTACCCCACAGGCGGGTGGTCAACGCGTCCACGGTGGACCCCCCTCCCCGAAAGGTCCAGCGCGGGGCCCTGAGCTCCACAGGCGATGCTCGTCTTCCAGGGCACTTGTCTATAGGGCCACGACATCGCGCCTGTGCCGGGCACCTCCGCCTCAGCACACGTCTTAAACTGGGAGTGAGGCTGGGGGAACTCGGGACTACTTACCGTATTGGCGGGGATAGGTCGTTGTTCGTGCCACGCCCGCACCTCGGCCATGGCGCAGCTGCCCGAGTGTGCATCGCACTCGGGGTTGGGGGAGGTGTGGTGGGAGGAAAGAGAAGTGAGGAAAGAGAGGACGGGCGAGAAGCGTGGTTGATATTCTGGAGAGGAGGCTGGCAAGCGGCTGGAGGCGGGCGCTTGTTGAAGCGAACAGGTGCGGCTGACGGTGACGAGGGAGACACTCACAGCGTTCACTGCGATCGTACTCTACTAGGGCGGGCTGCTTTACAACGGACGTGTATGGCCAAGCCCGCTGATAGTCGGGGTGCACAGCAGAAAATACTGGGGACGATGCCCTGGGCATGTACCGCGGACCCACATCGTTCAAAAGTGATCGCATTTATTCCTTCTATCCATACCAGACGATACCTTTTGCCACGAAACACGAAAGTAACGGCAGAACATAGCCCGCTCACCGCAGGAGCAGCCACCGCTCGAGCAGCTTCGGGAAGTTCGGCGTGCCGAGGCCCGTGACGGGGTCCCAGCCTGGCTTCGCGAGGAAGCCCTGCGTGCCGCAGTTCGGGTTCGAGCCGTTCGTGATGTCGTTGAATGCGCCGTGGAACGCAGACGAGTAGATCTGCAGCACGGTCAGCCCTGCGCACGACTACAAGTGAGTGAAGGGGAGAGGACGTACGGCGGGGTTGATCCACCCGACGGGGCCCTTGCCGAGCGCGAGGCGGGCGTCGTTGACCGCGGAGAGGATCGCGGCGAAGGCGGGCGCAGAGGCGGAGGTGCCGGAGACGAGGTGGAACTGGCCGTCGATCGCGACGGAGTAGTTCAAACTGTAGTACGTTGTCAACGCTCGCGCCCAGACACACAGTAGGAATCGAAGGCGCACCCGTTAGCAGAGACATCGGGGTGCGCGCGGCCGCTCGCGTTGAAGATGTTCGGGGCGTAGCCGGGCGGGAACTTCTCGAGGTAGTTCGCGACCGCACTCTTCTGGAAGTCTGCGCGCGGGAACACGTTGGAGAAACCTCCGCCAGAGGGGAAGCGCTGGAAGACGGCGCTCTCGGGGTCGGTCACCTGCGCGAGTATTTCGTTAGCTCCCGTCTTTGAGGGGTGAAATTCGCTACGCACCTTGTGTCCGGGAACGACTTGGGTCGCGCCAACGGAAGTCACGAAGGGGCAGCCACCGGGGAACGTCGGGCTGAAGATCTTGCCGCCCACGACCTGGTTGCCGCTCTCGTCAAGGCAGACGTTCTGGCGGCCGCCGACACCTGCGTCGCCGGAGGAGTAGATGAAGGTGACCCCCGTCAAGCTGAGCTGCACCCAAAGTCAATACTGCAGTCGACACAGGAATATGGAGGGGCATACCTTGCCATACTCGGTGCACTGACGCTGCATGTACGCGGGCGTGAGATCGGCCTCCTGGTAGCCATACGAGGTCGAGATGATGTGCGCGGGCTTCACGGTGCCACAGTCGTTGCTCTTGTACCCGCCCGCCGCGGTGTCAGGGTAGATGCCGTCCTGCGTCGGGTCGTCACCGCCGCCAGTGGTGCAGAAGTCCTTGTCGAGACCGTCCAGGAGGTTGTTGAATGAAGCGCCTGCGCGTAGGTCAGCATTGAACTGGTCCACACCAACCGTTCGAACACCGCACCTTCGACGGGGTCGCCGACCTGGTACAGCTGGACCTCCTGCCGCTTACTCCCGATCAGGCCGAGCACGTACTGCAAGTCCAGGCTGGACTCTCCCTCATCGCCTCCGGCGACAAGGACGCCTGGCGGGCTTCAGTGAGCTTGTGAAGGGTGGCAGGAAAGCGGCTTGTTACCTCCGTCGATGGGAAGAAGCTTCGGGCGCTGGCCGATCTGGCTCTTGGAGTAGTTTGCGAAGAACACATCAAAGTCAGACAGGTTGTGAGACTCGGGGGTATATTCGACTGGGAACAGAGCGAGTGAGCAGATGGATTGAGTGCAGGATTCTGGCGATACTTACCGACGCCAATCGTGTTCTTCTGGGTGGCGATGGGAATGTACACGAAGTCATAGAGCACGCGCAGGCAGGCGAGGGTAATCGCCTTGTCGCAGTCCTCGAGCTCGGTGAAGAAATCCTGCGACCGTCATGTCAGCCAGTGAAAAACATGGCATATGGCGGGCACGAAACCTACGTGAATGACGCCGCCAACCAGCGGGCTCTCAACCTTGCCGATGTCCTTTGCACTGCCCAGCGCGGGGGAGACGTTCCCGTGCCGGGTCGCCTTCGTGTCGAAGTGCAGCGTGGGCGTGATCAGGTCGACGTGCTTGGAGACGTGCTCTGGGATGTGGTATCCCTGGTGGCACGCGAGGTGCTCGCGGCCGTCCTCCTCGTGCTGGTAAACGTAGTACTCCGTCCCGAGCAGCTGCTCAGCCTCGTCCACGGTAACGTTCGCTACGATCCACGCGCCGCTCCGGCTGAGCGCGATCCTGTCCACGGCAATGCGCCCTTCCTCGACGAGCCAGTCGCGCACTGCGTCCACGGACGCCGCAGACGGCCGGAACGTCTCCGCGACGCGCGCGGGCGTCCAGTGGCTGCCGTAGTTCGGCGAGTCCGGGTGAGAGACGTCGAGGAGGTACGCCTCGAGGTTGTCGAGGTTCGATTGCACGAGGCCGACGCTGAGCGGGAGGACTCGGTCGGGCTCTGCGCGGCGGACGGGCGTCCAGCCCACGGGCAGCGAGCGGCGCGTCTCGTGCGCGACGCGTTTGACGGGCGTGCGCGCCGCGAGCGCGAGCGAGGCGACGCCGAGGGTGAAGAACCCGGTGAGCAGCATCCTAGACAGACCTGGAGGGGTGTTAGATGGGTGCTCGGCGGACGTCCATCTGAGCGTGGGTCTATATATACCGCGCCGGCAAATACAATCGCGAATTGTGGCAGATGCCGGCAGGTCATCCAGGTTGATGACGAGAAGAAGCTAGCTGATGGCGCACCAGAGCAGCGAAACGATCTCAGACCGCGTGGTCTGGGGTCGCCAGCGGTCTCTATTGAGGAGAAGTTGCGATGCGCTGAGGGTTATCAGCGTAGGCCCGTAGCCGAGGCCCATCTTGAGGCGTTGCGGACCAGCGAGGTTTTGGAGGAAGTTTGCATTCGATCGATATCTGCGTCCCGGCGGCCCACAAGAACCCCGCTGATGATACAACGACTGACTCCGAACGACGCTTCCATACGGCGCATGACATACTTGCGGCTGGACGGCGGAAATAGAGACCCATTTCAGATAGCGGCCATGCGGTTCTTGACGGCGATCTTTCATGCCCCACACCACATGTTCTAGCCTGTCCTTGTCCGGCGGGCGGTGCGGGTTCCTCGCCCGTTGAGCGCGGACCGCCACCGTAACCATGGGGTTACGGCCGAGTGTCATGTAGACCACTGAGCGGACCCATGAGCCGCTAGAGGTGTGAGGGTATGTTGCAGGTAGCCAGGTATCCTAGACTTGATACGCCTGAGCATTTGCAGTGGGGGTGCTCCTTCCGCCCACGGATCTACACCAGTGGGGGATATGCAGTAAGCGGAACTACGATTCAACATAGCCACATACCTATGTAGATAGCCGATTTGTGGTCCGCCGAGGGTATACCGAAGAAAGTTCCAAAAACGATTGCATCAGTAACGAGCGACAATACAGACGACACAGAACAACACAAGGGCGTGGATGAAGGACGACGGCTACAGCGGTGGGTGCCAGTGGCTCTAGCAGCGAGGTTGCTTCTAAGTTATGCAACAGAGAGGTATACAATACGTGCGATGCAGAGTCTAGCCAGCGTCGGGTTGAGATGCGAGGAAAGCGAGGTGTATTGGAGGAAGGATGCGCGAAGTGGATTAAGCGTCGCCACCCTCCGCGGCGCGCTGCTGTCGCCGGGCCTTTTTCGCGGCATTCGCTGCGGCAGCCTTCGCCTTCTTGGCTTCCGCGCGAGCAACCTGTAGTGCTGTTAGGCCTGCTACTGGGGTGGCATGAATGCTGGGAAGCACGTACCGCCTCCTCCTCCTCCTTGCGCTTCGCCTCCTCTTCCGCCTTGCGCTTCTCCTCCTCCGCCTTCTGCTTCGCGTTCTGGCCGTTCACCTGGCCCTTGCCCTTCTTCTTCGCCTCGCGCGCCTCCTTCTCCTCCTGGCGGATACGCTTGATGCGCGGGTCTACTGCGAGAGCGGTGTCGACGATGCCGCGGAGGCGCGCGGTGTCCTCCTTCTTGCGGCGTGCGCGCTCAGTCTTGTTCTTCTTCTCGGTGTAGCGCTTGTCGTCACGGCTGTGCGCGTACAATCAGCACTCTATCCCCGCATATATGCGTGACTGCACGTACTTGTCGCTGCCCTCGTTGACCTCCTTGTCGAGGTACTCGAAGCTCCGCCAGCTGTCGAAGTTGTACCAGAAGTCGTAGAAGCCCTCGACGGCCTCCTTCGGGTCGTCGACGCCGCCGAGAAGGGGCACTGGCTGCTTCCGGCTGAACCGCGCCTCGCGCTCGAAGACGGGCCCGAACGCCTGGAAGAAGAACTTCTCGGGGTTCTTCGCCTTCTGCACCTGCGACGCCGTCGGCACATCCGTCTCGAAGATGTCGTAGTACGGGTCGACGGAGTCGAACTGCCGCCGCCGCTCGGGGTTCGAGAGCACGTCGAACGCCTTCGAAATGCACTTGAAGAACGCGTCGTCGTTCGAGTCGCCCGCGACGCCCGCCTTCTTGTCGGGGTGGTGCTTCAGCACCTTTTTCCGGTCTGTAAAAAGTCAGCAGTGCGTCCGTGAAGGGCGTGCATAGCAGCACTCCAGAACGGCGTTGCGTAGGTCGTCGAGGATTCGCCCGGTGAACCCCACAGGCCTTCTTGGGCGGAGAAGGTCTCTGAGTGGCTCCATGCGAGAGACGAAATGTTCGCTCGTCCGGCAAGCAGGTTGCGCGGAGAGGAGCTCTCTGCAAGGATCGCCGCCCTCGGAGGGACGGGAGCTCACTGCGGCTGCGCGAGACAAATTCACGGGTAGAGCGACTTGGGCTAGGCAAGGTTTAGGCTCAATCAATGCCAGCCATCCGCAGCCCATTAATCCGCGGATGAATCTGGACATTTGCCCGGTGAACCCCAGAAACTCTGCAATGACGCAGGATTTGCTGAGTAGCTTCTGTGCGAGTGACGATGGGTCCCTCGTTCGACAGGCAGTTGGGAAGGGCTTCCCGCAACCCGGAAGAGAGGCACTCTGCACAGATACGCCATCCGACCGCGGACGGGGCTCGCTGCAGCCACGCGAGACGAATTCACGGGTAGAGCAACTTGTGGGAAGGTTTACGCTCCTTGAATCTCGACAGTGCGTCCGGTGCACGAATCATTCTGGACGCTGCTATGCCACGCCGAAAACATGCTGGTGGTGTGTACTCACGTGCGATCTTAATCTGCTCCGGCGTGGCCTTGTAGCGCAGATGCGAGAGACCGAGGACGGCGTAGTGGTCTTGTTTCTGCGAACGCCGGATTGAATTGAGGTTCCGTTACGGATATGGAGGTATACACGACGCACCTTCCACTCCTTGGGGTCCAGCGTGAGCAGATCGTCCGTCTCCTCTTCGTCGCCGACGCCGAGATCATCCTCCGCGCCCGCACCGGTTCCGTTCAGGGCCTCTTGCCGCTTGCGCTCCTCCTCGGCGTGCTTGTCATGTTCCTCGAACGAGAGGTTGTGTACGGCTCTCCGCACGTGGGCAAGATAAGCCTGGCCCGCGGGGAGCAATCTGCGCTCAACAAGAGCTGCTCTGCCTTCAGTCTGATATGTGCGGAGGGAGGATTGCGGGGAAGAACGCACGCGATACGGACTTGCTGGACGCTGCGGGTGCCGTCCAGTTCGCAGGGAGAGGAGTGGGGACGACGGGGAGTTCAACGACGTTCGCCATGGCGATTTTTGGGCGGAGGATGGGTAGGATGTCGAGGTCGAGGTTGTGGGCGATGTGCTCGACAAGCGCGCAAAGAAAAAATCCCAGTCGTCTTCGCCAGAGGCGTTCTTTCCGAATCCGGAAGCATTTCGTCCCGAAGTGGAGGGTACAACCGGGACAGGGTCTACAAAGGCGTCACATGATCATGCGCGTGATCAGGTTGGAGTCGCGTCGCGTCTCGCCCGACGCGCTACTCTTTCTTCTACCACCATCAGTACTCAGTGGTCCCGACGCGGACGTCCTACTCTGGAGTTCAAAGACTTTGCTGTCACGCGCAATGGCTGCAAATGCTCTCAAAGAAACCAAGTTCTCTAGTACACTTTGCCGCTTGAGCCCACCCAACTCTCCTTCACGGCCTCGAGTTCGTGCCGCCTCGCAACTTGCAAGCTCTAGCTCTGGCCCTACCAGCATTGCCAGTAAACCAGCACCATTCAGATCTAAACTACTTGCTACTCTCGACGCCGAAATACCAAACTGGCTAAACGGCGCAAGCGCCTCGCTCTCTGGCATTGGCAACGCCAAATCACTCGCGTCAATGACTTCTCCGCCACTGACCAACCCGAAGCCGTGAGTGGCGTGTTAGTTTCCGGGCGTAGGAGATCAGCTCAACTCCTCGTAGTATTCATCCTTTCTTCATGAGCTCCCAGGAAAGCACGGACTCCGCGAAACCCAAGTCTCGGGAGCGGTCCAAGACTGCCCCTGCCAGCACGTCGTCGAAGGGCAAGTCCAAGGCCAGTGGTGCAAATGCCCCACCGACTATACCAGAAAGCGACATTGAGAACCACCCGGAAGCGCTGGTAGTCGAGGAATCATCACATCCCCAAGTCCCGCTGCCGCTGTACTCGTACAAGGACTATTCTCCCTCCCCTGCCGTCGTGTATACCCCCGACGAAGACGAAGCGAACGACCTCGTACAGTGTCTCAAGGGGCCTGTCCTTGGGTTTGACCTCGAATGGGTCGTGCTCTTCCGGAGGGGCAGGCCCGCGATGATCCATAGGACAGCGCTCGTGCAGATATGTGACGCGCGGATGATCCTTCTCGTGCACGTTAGTGCGATGAAGAAGTTCCCGCAGAAAGTCAAGGTATGGTGTCGTTCACCGCGTATACTATGAAGCCAGCATCTGACGTGTTGCTCCCGCCAGGAACTGATCGAGAACAAAGACATCGCGAAGGTTGGGGCGAACATCAAGCGTACGTACGATTCACGACAACCTGTGTATCCGTGCTGACGCCCACAACTCTAGAGGACGGCCAGAAGCTTTTCAAAGACTACGGCATTCTTGCCCGGAACCTCGTCGAGCTCGGTGCTGTCGCACGCCAGGTCGACCCCTCATTCGCGCAGACGCACAAACGCGCCATCGTCAGCCTCGCGAAGGTCGTCGAGACCTACACCCAGAAGACGCTAAGCAAGGGAAAGGTGCGCACGAGCAACTGGGAGACGAAGCCGCTCTCGGAGGAGCAGAAGTATTGTAGGCCGCCTTCCCTCGCTTAAAGATTCCCTACGCCGCTGACACGGCCAATACAGATGCTGCGAACGATGCTCACTGCGCATTGGTGGTGTATAACCGCCTGCTCGCTCTCGCAGGAGACGCAGGGGTCGCGCTCGAGACCGAGAAGATCGGTGCGGACTTAGCTCAGGAGTACCAGGCGAAGACCGCGCACCCCGCTCCAGCCGTTGAGCCTGGCCCCTCTACTGCTTCTGCAGAGGCGGTTCACAGCGTTACTCAAGCTGCGCCTCCGGCTGACAAGTCCACGAACCCGTCGCACGCGAAGCCTCATACAGGCACTTGGTCCCGGCCACTGGTCTACGCCGCCGAGTCCATCGCAGTGCCGAAACCCGCTTCGTCCTCCAATACCGCAAGTGTGCATCCTCACTCGACTGAGAGCTCCACCATGCCTAGGGAGCCTCCACGGCCGCAGCACCTGCGCGCGTACAACCTCTGGCACCGTCGCAACATGCCCCTCCCCGACATCTGTGCGATACTACGGAGCAGGGACAACCCGCTTGCCGAGAGCACCGTCATGTACGTCCCTCCTCACCCTATTATCGTAGATATGTGTATATGCTGACTTGCCGCGCGCGCAGCTCGTACGTCATACGCGCGTTGCAGGCCGACCCCGCGCTGCCGTACTCGATGGACCGCCTTAAGGCGCTCGTGCAGCTCGAGGCAGGATCATGGAGGCGTCATCGCGATTGGATACTCGAGATGGACGGCTACAGCAAGCCTTAACAGTGAGAAGTACACATCACTCCCGATACCCCTCCTGCTGCTCGCTCTGGTAGAAGCAGAGCTTTGTATCTTGCCAGATTTATACGTATCTAAGGAACCCTTGCTTGCTCTCATGACATTATCACCGCTCGGGCCCCCGATGTCTGACCGGCAGGCGTAGATTGAGGACAGTTCTCATCATTGTACGACTTCTAGTACGACAAGGAAGAGGATAGGTAACCCGACCAAACGCGAACCGAGCGTGACAGGAGCGAGAGTTACCTGAGCGCAGTTGGCTTCCCCGTCGCAAAGCGGTGGGTACTAGACCCGGGGGCCACGATGAGGCCTGCGCTATCCCCGAGATATACCCCAGCCTCTGCCCCGTCCCCTGGCAGGATATACGTACCTGCCCCGCGTTAGCGGGGTTGTAGACCTTCAAGGGCGCCCTGTCGTCGTCTTGATCCATCGCGCCATAGGAAGGTCTTCTCCTCGTCCTCGACGGTCCATGGAGGGGCAGCTGTCACGGAAGGGGGGCAAAGGTCAGAGATCCTACGAGGGAGGTCAGCATTGAATGGATCGATGAGGGCCGCATTGAAGTACTTACCCCACAGGCGGGTGGTCAACGCGTCCACGGTGGACCTCCCTCCCCGAAAGGTCCAGCGCGGGGCCCTGAGCTCCACAGGCGATACTCGTCTTCCAGGGCACTTGTCTATGGGGCCACAACTTCGCGCCTGTGCCGGGCACCTCCGCCTCAGCACACGTCTTAAACTGGGAGTGGGACCGAGGGAACTCCGGACTACTTACCGATTCGGCGGGGATAGGTCGTGGTTCGTGCCACGCCCGCACGTCGGCCATGGCGCAGCTGCCCGAGTGTGCATCGCACTCGGGGTTGGGGGAGGTGTGGTGGGAGGAAGAAGAAATAGAGAAAGAGGGAACGGGCGAGGGGCGCGGTTGATATTCTGCAGAGGCTGACTCCGGCGGCGGGAGGCGGGCGCTTGTCGAAGCGAACAAGGTCGCTGACAAGTTGGTTGACTTTCCGGTGAACAGACTCCCGGGAAGATACCGTCATAGCAGGCCAGAATAGAATAAGAGAGTGGCTGGATGGGGCATGTGGGGAGGCTAGGAAAGTCGGGGAGGGATCGCGGAGTTTTACAGCATACTGTGAAGATACCGCGCGGTTTCGGACCAGTCCAGCATGTAGCGGAGAACTCATAGATCCTTCTCCAACTTCTACGTGACGATGCACTGACAGAAACGTATTGGATACATACGAGGGACTAAAAACACAGTATTGATACACGGATGTTGCTTGTGCCACGAGCTAAGCTCGGATAGACCTGTTGTACGAGATGGCTGTCAGAGACGAGGACGTCGAGTATGAGGGTGGGTCGCAAGGCATCCCTACGTTTATATAGACGGCGTTCGTACTCGATTATTTACCTCCATAGATTCGGAGTGTTAGAATGCGCGCCCAGAGACGCTCCCCTTGTTCCGATTTTCGATGGTGGCGTCGTCCTCAGGAAGGGGCGACCCCGTTGTCGTCCTCAGCTCGACGATGTCCGCCGCGGAGTCAGTCGTGCTCGTCGTATGTAGCTAGATTGGGCGTCGCATCAATACAACGATATACGGCTTGAAAGCAGGTGTGGAGAGTACTTGCCTGAAACGAATGCACCTGCGCGCTTCGGAACGACAATCGGGTGTCCGTGACCGCCACTGAGGGCGCAGCGAAGCTTACCCCGAAAACGGTGTCACCGACGTCCTGCCAGGAGGTAGCGAGGCCTCTCTCTCGGACTGTGCGGCGGTAATTGAGGCTAGAGACATACGACCCGTGAGAACTCGCAACGTGTCGGCTGCGGCGACGAACGTACGCTGCTAATAGAGTAATGCCATATACTGCGGAAGAAGAGATCAGCCAGGTAAGTGATTTGAGGTGTGAGGAGACACTCACGCTTCGTCGCGGGTATGCCGACCACCGTGTATATGAGTTTGTTTGGGTATACAAGAGCCTGCAAGCAAGTCCGGAACGTTAACGGGCTTTGTTAAGACGGAGTCTACGCGCGGATGGTGTGGCGTACGAAAGTGCCCGTAAGGAGATCGAAGATGCTAGGACAGCGACGTGGAGGTCAGTTTGAGAAGGCGGTGTTTTCACGGCTCTGACAGCGTACCCATTGAGCAGACCTACACATCGGCAGAGTTAGCAGAGCCCCCAGCGCGCGACGAGTGGATCGACGTGTGTACCGGTATTGACAGAGTATAAT
The DNA here is from genome assembly GCA_002964805.2 of Trametes villosa. NCBI lineage: Eukaryota > Fungi > Basidiomycota > Agaricomycetes > Polyporales > Polyporaceae > Trametes > Trametes villosa. Next base: position 2,647,108 of record PUDQ02000003.1, read on the forward strand.
ATCAGGATGTCGATCATGGTGTTCGTGCTAGTACGATGATTGATTAGTGTCTAGCATATTGCTAACACGTCGCCGTCGAGCCGCACCTCTTAAACCCCGTCCGTTTGCTATGCAGTGTGTATATGAGCGCAGCGGTCAACGTCGCATCCGCCACAAAGGCGAGGTAGAAGGCGACCGGAATGACTCGCTAGAACGATGATGTTAGAAAGAGCCGCCCCATCTACATCCCCGGCTACTGAGGTCCGACTCACCGATTCATAAATGGTATCCTCGAGCAGCTGGTTGGCGAGGAAGCTAGGTAGTAGAGGTGTTAGAACACCGACAGGCAGGCTGCAGGAGGACGGCGCACAAACCTGAGGGTGCTTCCAGCTGAGATTGGAGATCTCAGTGAGTTACTTGCGGTGATGGGGCGAGTGGAAGTAGGGTTATCCCTTACCTAGGAAACAACCTATCCGGCGGACACTGTCTTCAGTCGCAGCATGGCCTCGGCGCTCACGGGGACATACCGAGCACAGCTAAGGAGCACAGACACTAGGAAGGGCGGTCAGCTTGAGCTCAAATCTGGGTAGCAGACACTCACGGAGAGTACGACAACTCCTCGAAAGCGAGGCCCAAGGAGCCATACACGCCTGACGAAGAAGCTGGATTTCATTAATAGTTATTCGCAGATGTGGGCGGGCGGTCTGGGGATTTGCTGCGCAAGGCAACTGACCTCTGAGACACGACCATGGTCGCTCCCTACAATCACATCGTACGTCATGAGCACTTCGGATGCCCATGCAAACCGAGCACGTACTGTTGCGAATGGGTAGAGCTTGGAGTGGCGGGTGGATGAGTATCTCGGACATTCAACAGCAACCCGGCTACTGACCTGGGCGGACCTGGTGCGATGAATGTTATTCATCAGTTCCACGAAGCTGCAGCGGCCAAATTCGTCGCTACTGACCATACACTCTCACCGATGCGCCCCGGATGGAAGAAATTGGTCACCATATACCAGTAGCTTGTTGAATCGCGTCGTCGTCTGTCATTTCTGAGATGCCCTACGATATCGACGAGGATGCGTACCATATATGCATGGTCAGCGCGCTCGAGAGGGATTCCAGGATGCTGCAGCTAAGGTTAGCGTGACGATCGTAGATGGGTGCGGCTATTTGCAACGGTCAACGCACACAACGAGTACGACCTGTGTACGAAGAGGTGTCAGACCAGGGTTACAGGATGGAAATCGTCCATCCATACAAATCCCTTGAGCCAAAGGGAATCACCGGGATACGTGCGCGCGTAATAGACGGCCATGTAGATGGACATCCCGAGGAGGCTAGTAACCGCACTATCAGCAATGTGACCGCTTGTGAAGAGATATTTAAATACATACATGAGTCCTAAGGAGGTTCCAATAAATAGTGCACCGAGGATGCCGTCCAGGGGTGGCGGCCGCATAGCGAAGGCATCGGTTCCGGCCAGGGCGAGATCGGCTTCCCTCTCGAGGAGAGCTACGAACATGGCGGGAAGCAAGATCACAACGAGGCATGAGTACCTTCGTCCGATATAAGTATGAGCGCAGAGCACAGCTTCAAACATGTGAGAGAAGCAGCCGCGGGAACGTCATGAGAGCCACAGCAAAAGCACAAGCAGCTTCGGGGATCGATGACACGGCGATAGGTACCACCGTAAGCCGTCGTACCTGGTTCTTGCAGCTGCGAGGGTTAGAGCCGGGCACGGGGGAGGTCTAGGGAGAAAGCAAAGGTGCTCAGCGTTCGTGGGCGAACGATGAGCGTGTATTAGAGTAGCTACCTAGGGAGAAAGCAAAGGTGCTACAATACAGTTAGTATGGTACGGTACGGACAGGGAATGCGAGTCTCACCTCAGCATTCGTGGGCGAACGATGAGGTGGGCGAGAGGCCATCGCGAGGTATAAGTGAGCGAGGGCGGGCGCCACAATCGGATGTGCGCGCGATAGGATCTGCGCGCACATAGGCGCGCACGCTTTGAACACGAGTAAACGAATGTAAGTAACGAGAGTGTAAGTAAAGCAAACGAGCGTAAGTGCGGAGTTCAAACGGTAAGTAACGGTATAGTAGGACGATACACAACACGCCCCCTCAAAGCGAGCGCAGCCCAAAGAGCGCAGAGAGGTGGTCAATACGAGGGCGCGGCAGAACCTTCGTGAAGAGGTCGGCCGGCATGTCTTCGGTGCGCAGGTGCTCGAGGCGGATCTTGCCGTCGTCCACGGTTTCGCGAATGAAATGATAACGAATGTCGATATGTTTGGTGCGGGGATGGTGAGCGTTGTCCTTGGCGAGGGCGATGGCGGAGCGGTTGTCGCAGTAGAGAACGAGGGCGTATTGCGAGACGTCCGGCGTGAGGATGTCGCCAAAGATGTAGCGGAGCCACAGCGCCTCCTTGGCGGCGTGCGTGAGCGCGATGTATTCGGCCTCGGTGCTGGACAGCGCGACGACGTTCTGTTTCTTCGCGGACCATGAGATGGCGCCGCCGTTGAGCGTGAAGACATAGCCGCTAATCGAGTGCCGGTGCTCAGTGGACGAGCCCCAGTCGGCGTCCGAGTGCCCTTTGAGACCGTCGTCAGTCTCGCCGTAGGTGAGCCAGTGCTCGCGCGTGCCCTTGAGGTAGCGAAGGACGCGCTTGACGGCGTCCCAGTGCGCGCGGCCAGGGTTCTGCATGAACTGCGAGAGGGCGGTCACGGCGAACGTGATGTCCGGCCGCGTGCCCATCGCCGCGTACATTAGCGATCCGACGGCCTCGCGGTAGGGGACGTCGCGCATCTCCTCGAATTGGCGAGGCGTCGCGGGCGACTGGTGGCGGCTGAGCGCGCCCCCTGTCTGGAGAGGGGTCAGCGCGGGGTTGGCGTCCTCGAGGTTGAACCGGGCCACGATCGTGTCGATGTACGCGCGCTGCGAGATGGAAATCTTGCGCAGCGGGCGGTCGCGCCGCACCTCAATGCCGAGGATCCACCGCATCGGGCCGAGGTCGCTCATCTCGAAGCGACGGGAGATGTCGTCCTTGAAGCCGAAGACGAGGTCGCGGGTGCCTGCGATGGTCAGGTCGTCGACAGAAGACGCGACGATGAGAGACGAGTCGCCGTCGCGCTTGTACCAGACGGCGTGGTCAGCGGAGCATCGCGAGAAGCCCATGTCCTTCATCGCGTCGGACAGCGTTTTGTACCATCCGCGACCGGCTTGTTTAAGCCCGTACAGCGTCTTCTTCAGGCGACAGACGAGGTGCTCCTCGCCGTCGGCCGCAGAGCCGGGTGGCTGTCGCATGTAGATCGTCTCGTCAAGCGTCCCGTTCAGGTACGCAGACTTAACGTCCATTTGCTCCAGCTCCCAGTCGCACTTGGCGGCGAGCGCGAGGATCGTCCTGATCGACGTGAGCTTGGCGACGGGCGCGAAGGTCTCGTTGAAGTCTACGCCGGGGACTTGAGTGAACCCCTGCGCGACGAGGCGAGCCTTGTACTGCGTGATGGACCCGTCGGCGTCGCGCTTGATGCGGAACACGAACCGGCTGCCGACGATGTTGGTATTCGCCGGCGGCTCGACGAGATCGTACGTGTCGTGCTCGCGGAGGTTGCGCAGCTCGGTGTCGACCGCGGCCTTCCAGTGCGTCCAGTCCGGCGAGGCCTGCGCTTCGGCAAGCGAGCGCGGCTCTTGGCCTTCCTGGATCGCGAGCGCGGAGTCGAGAGCCGCGAAGCCGTACTCGAGCGCTGGGTGCGCGGAGTCGTGCTCGCTGCCCTCGTACTCATCCCGGGACGGCTCATCCCCGTCGCTTTCGTCCTCCTCTGTGACGAACAGCGCGGTGGCTCCCATGAGCTCGTCCGCCCGGATGCCGCGCAGGCGCTGGCTGCGGCGCCCGTCCGTCGTGCCTTCGCCTTGGGCAAGGCGTCGGACGTAGGCGGAGGGCTTGCGCGCGCGTTGGCCGCGGCCTTCAGCAGGCTCAGGCGGTGCGGCTTCCTCCGGCTCGTCGTCGTCGTTCGACGCGTCCTCGACAGTTGTCGGCGGAGCGCGGGCGGGAGACGTCGGCTCGGGGGCCTCAGGAGCGGGCGCAGGCTCGGGGTTTTCGTCGGAAGGGGGAGCGGGAGGAGACGCGGGCTGCTCGCTCGTGGTCTTGTTGCTCCTCGCCCCCTCGAGCGGCTCGTCGTCGACTGCCTGTTCGGGCTCGTCTTCGACGAAACGGACGTTCCGCTCGACAGTTACCGACCGGCTGTCAGGCCAGTAGATGCGGTACCCCTTGCTGTGAGGTGCGTATCCGACGAAACGGCCCTCGCGCGCCTTGGACTCCATCTTCGCGTGACGCTCCTTGCGGACCCAGGCCTTCGTGCCGAAGCGACGGAGGCCGCGGAGGTTGGGTGCTTTGCCGAAACGAGCCTCGTACGGCGTCTTGCCCTTGAGCGCGCGCGTCGCGGTGCGATTCTTGAGCCAAGTCGCGTGAAGCATGGCGTAGCTCCAGAGGTTGCCTGGGAGGTCGGCGTCGAGAAGCATCGCGCGGGCGTGTTCAGCCAGCGTGCGATTGACGCGCTCTGCGACACCGTTCTCCTCCGGCGTGTCGTGTACGGACGTGCGGTGGACGGTGCCTCGCTGGCGGAGGTGCTCCTCGAAGTCGTGGCCGCAGAACTCTCCGCCGTTGTCGGTCTGGAGCTCTTTGATGCGACGGCCTTCTTGGGTTTCGAGTTCGGCCTCGATTTGCTTGTAGGCTTTGAAGGCCTGGCTCTTCTCCTTTTGAGGAACCGTGTGCGTCCACCGCGTCTTGTCGTCCGTCCATCCGGACGTGTACTTGTTGCCTCCGAGGGACAGCTGCCCAGCTGCCCACGTATCCGCATGGTAGCGGTCGCCGTACTGCTCTGCGAGATCGCTCTCCCGCTCGTCCGGGACGGGGACGCGGGTGATCTTGGCCTGGATGCACGTCTCGCACGTTGCGTCGGCGTCGTCGTCCGATAGCTTGACGCCGCGAATCGTCTGCCTCTGAACCATCCGCCTGGCTATGTGCGGCGAGATGTGTCCAAGGCGACGGTGGAGCTCCATGACGCTCAGCTCGGTGTCCGCGCCCTTCGCGACACCGGCGACGTCCGGCTCGTCTTGACGGCGGACCTGATACAGCCCGTTCGTCAGGGGGATGCGCCCGATAGTCGTTCCGGTGCTGCGACGGAACAGACGGCACTCGCCGTTCTCGAAGACGGCTGAGTACCCGGCCTCGTCCGCGCGCCGGATTGAGATCAGCGCGAACGCGATCTCGGGCGCGTGCAAGACTTGCTCGAGCGTGACGGTGGTGGTGCTTGCGCCGTTCGGGATGGCGACGCGCACGGTGCCTTGGCCGATCGCGGAGAACGAGTGGCCGTCCGCGGTCTTGATCGAGCGCGGCGGCGTGAGCTCCTTGTAGGTGTCGAAGGACTCGCGGTGCGGGTAGATGTGCCGGCTCGCGCCGCTGTCGTAGACCTCCGTGTGCTCGCGGCATTCACCTGCGCTGGCGAGCGCGAGGTGATTCTCGAGGACGATGGCGAAGGCGTGCTCTTCGTCGTCGAGTGCGATGTTCGCCGCGGCGGCCGTCCGGTTGTTGTTGCGGTTGCTGCCGCCTCCGCCTCCTCTGCCGCGACGCCGGTTGTTCGGCATCTGGCTCTTCGGGCCCTGCCCCTCCTTGCCGCCGCCCTTCCGCCAGCAGTCGGCCTTGACATGGCCTTTCCGCTTGCAGTTGAAGCACTCCACCGACCCGAACTGGGCGGCGAGAGCGGAGTCGTTCGACGCCGGTTGAGCGAGCTTGCGACGGTCGAATTCCTCGGTGACGGAGAAAATGACGTCGGCGGGGGTGAGGGGGTTCCGAGAGAGTCGAGCGGCGGTCGCGAGCGCGGTGAGCAGCGTCCCGTACGACTCGGGGAGAGAGGCGAAGATGGTGGCGGAGAACTCCTTGTCGGGATAGGGAGTTCCCATCGCGGCGAGCTCCTCGCGCATGAGCGTGAGCGCGTTGAGGTGCTCGCGGACGTCGGCGCCGTCGGCGCATTTCGCGCTAAGGAGACGCGACCGGACCGAGTTGGCGTACATCTCGGATTTCCCTTCGTGCTCGAGCGCAACAGCTGCCCAGACCAGAGAGGCGTTGTCGAGGTTCTTGACCTTGAGCAGAAGGGAGTCGGTGATCGTGCTGTAGATCTGCTGACGCGTAGCGAACTCCTTCTGGTCGAAGTCGTCGATCTTCTCCTCCATTGACTCCACCTTCGCGAGGTAGTCCTCGTCCGATAGACTCGCGAACTGCGACGGCGCAATGCCGGCAGCCTCAGCGGTCCCCGCACTCGCGGCACTCTGAACCGCAGCTTCGGCACTTTGGCCGGCCGCTGGTTCGGTACTCGACGAGGGGTTCGGAGGGGTGGGAGTCGCGGCCGCGCCAGATGAGGCAGGACGGGGCCAAGGGGGAGGGGAAGGGGGACGACGTGCCGTACCAACGAGATGCCGCATCAACCCTCGAGCGCCTAGCACCGTGAACATTCGTTCCTTGTAGGTGATCCAGTTCGAGCCATCTTGGGCGAGCTTGGGGACGGAGTAGAGGCTTGACGACGAGGTGAGCGACATGGTCGCAGGGCTCATAACCTGCGAGGGTTAGAGCCGGGCACGGGGGAGGTCTAGGGAGAAAGCAAAGGTGCTCAGCGTTCGTGGGCGAACGATGAGCGTGTATTAGAGTAGCTACCTAGGGAGAAAGCAAAGGTGCTACAATACAGTTAGTATGGTACGGTACGGACAGGGAATGCGAGTCTCACCTCAGCGTTCGTGGGCGAACGATGAGGTGGGCGAGAGGCCATCGCGAGGTATAAGTGAGCGAGGGCGGGCGCCACAATCGGATGTGCGCGCGATAGGATCTGCGCGCACATAGGCGCGCACGCTTTGAACACGAGTAAACGAATGTAAGTAACGAGAGTGTAAGTAAAGCAAACGAGCGTAAGTGCGGAGTTCAAACGGTAAGTAACGGTATAGTAGGACGATACACAACAGCAGCGCCAGTGCAGAAGCCATATGGGCGCTGTTAGGGCGCGAACATGTATTAGAAGATCAGCTTCAGCGGGATCTCTTCTTCCTTCGTGCATCGGGTTTTCCGTCGTGAGCTGGTTTGAGCTGATGGCGCTTACAAGGTCGACCACATTAGGTAGCGCGCGATAAGCGCTTGTAAGACCTTGCCTTCCGACCACAACTCTTGTGCTTCAATTGCCGATTTACACCTAGCAGTACAACATCATATGCTGCAACAGACAGCCTTTCCAAACATGCGAATCATTACGCAAGAGTTATGCTTCCATGTAACCGGTTCTCGGCGCCCACAAGAACTGCTCCGCGCTTCCAAATACTGGCCTCGGCTGGTAAGGTCGTCCTCGCTATGTTGGACAACTCTGTCGCGTAGCTCACGAAACCTGCCCTCAAGTGATGGCAGGTATACCTGAGGCGAGTCGTCTCAGTCGCCTTCGCAAACTCTCCTCCTGCCATAATCCGGGCCCGGCTTCCTCTCTTCTCCCCTTCTTTGCCCAGAGCTGTGATGCTCCTCGACCACCGTGTCGAGTCCATGTTGGTGGGCCAGATGCACTTGTGTCTACGCAGCTGTGCCATCCCGAGTTGAATACTCCGCGTCATGCGTCGTTGAGAGGGACGACCAGCTGCTTGCCACCCAGGATGCCAGTGGTCTACTAACTTGCATCCTTCGCAGCCTCGACATCTCCGCCTTGACGCCCCGCCGCCTTCGCTTCTCAACCCGTCCAACCCTGGCGTTCTCCCCCGATGCCGGACGCTCCGTTCTGTGCATCCCCTCGCCCCGACAAATTCTACCCCCGGCTCATCACGCCATGTGCTCGCTGTCCTTTTACGTTTATACTCCGGCCCTCGGCGGTCTCGTTGCATAGAGTAATGTTTCTGGCCATATGTAGTAGATCACATAATAAAGTTGCTTCATGTCTCGCATCCCCAACTGCCCTGACCGAAACTGGATGAGCAACGAAACGGTATCTTGGCGGGTTTCTGGGGTCCTTCGCAAGGTGTACAAGATACGCAAGGCGTGGAATACTTACAAGGCTTGTAGTCATTGACAATTACTAGCAACGTGCACAATCGGCTGTAAGGAACATTGAAAGGCTTGTATACATTGTGTCAATTGTTCATCTTATAGCGTGTTGTATCGTGTTATAAGACCAGCGCAAAAAACCCGATGTGGCGTTAGACTCCGCATCGTCGTCTCGTTAGGGCGATCTTAGCGAGTCAACGAGGGTGCTGTGCGACGCGACGTTGGAATGGAGCTCAAGACTAAGGGTACAAATGCAACATAGAAACAGTCCTAGTTATACGAGTGTAATTGAAAGTCGAGGCGGCGAGATGTACGCGTAAGACTCAGAGGTCGAGAATATATTGTAGCGCGCGTGAGACCTTGTGAGTGCCCTCCTCCTTTCTCACGATTGCTCAATCACTTCTTTCTCTCACCACCGCATGCATACGCACCGCAACACGGCTAGAAGTTGCGAAGGATTGTCCGTGTGCTGATGTCGCGCTGTTAATATCATAGAAGGCTGTCATCACGTACAGCGCTCGTGTCTCAGCTCCAAAGGATGACCAGTGACCAGTCCACGAAGATACCATGAACCCTCGCTCGATTTCTTGGCCCGTAACATATGAGGATGTGCATCTACAGGGGCCTCATACAGTTGTTACACTACTGTCATGCGCCGTGCGAGACTGCGGAGCCCGGCCAAACCCGCGTCAGAGGTGCATTCTCTCCGCCATGTCTCGCAGGCAACGCCGAACCGCAAGGATACCGCAAGTCAGTTGGTACGGCAGAAATCGCAGTGCAGAGCGAACGTACCTCACAGGACTCGGCGCGTCGGCTGCATGACACCAGCATCTGAGTTGAATCAGCCATCTGGGAGCTTTCGAATGCGTGAGTACAGCGATGAGCGTCCGCAGTGAGATAGCGGTTCCGACATTCCTACTATAGCCTGAGGTGCTGTGCATCCTGGGTGTAGTTGGGATGCTGCGGGGGAGAACGTGCGCGGACCGCGATGAGGCTGGGGAAGAAGCATTCAGCAGCGCAGTTGGCTTCCCCGTCGCAAAGCGGTGGGTACTAGACCCGGGGGCCACGATGAGGCCTGCGCTATCCCCGAGATATACCCCAGCCTCTGCCCCGTCCCCTGGCAGGAGATACGCACCTGCCCCGCGTTGGCGGGGTTGTATACCTTCGAGGGCACCCTGCCGTCGTCTTGATCCATCGCGCCACAGGAAGGTCTTCTCCTCGTCCTCGACGGTCCGCGGTCCATGGAGGGGGCAGCTGTCACGGAAGGGGGGCAAAGGTCAGAGGTCCTACGAGGGAGGTTAGTATTGAATGGATCGACGAGGGCCGCAAGTACTTACCCCACAGGCGGGTGGTCAACGCATCCACGGTGGACCCCCCTCCCCGAAAGGTCCAGCGCGGGGCCCTAAGCTCCACAGGCGATGCTGGTCTTCCAGGGCACTTGTCTATAGAGCAGAGACATCGCGCCTGTGCCGGGCACTTCCGCCTCAGCACACGTCTTATACTGCGAGTGAGGCTGGGGGAACTCGGGACTACTTACCGATTCGGCGGGGATAGGTCGTTGTGCGTGCCGCGCCCGCACCTCGGCCATGGCGCAGCTGCCCGAGTGTGCATCGCACTCGGGGTTGGGGGAGGTGTGGTGGGAGGAAAGAGAAATGAGGAAGGGGGGAACGGGCGAGGAGTGCGGTTGATATTCTGCAGAGGCTGGCGGCGGCGAGAGGCGGGCGCTTGTTGAAGCGAACAAGGTGGCTGACCGTGGTTGACTTTCCGGCGAGCACACTCATGAGGCAATCCCTCCCTGGCGGGCCAAAATGAGATGATGTCGCCCATCGAGAAAGCGGCACGACTATTGATAACGGGAGCCATTCAGTAAGTCGTGGAACGTCGGCTAGCAAACACTGCGACTGCCGCGACGTGGTGGGATGCACCAAGCAGGACTCCGGTATTACGTGAATGAGATCTCTCGGGAACTGACGACCGTACGATACTTCGACGAGAGCAGGCGAGATCGAACCAAAACGTGAAAGGGACCGGTACACTGGAGGCGAAGTCTTGAGGTTACCTGATGAAGGGCAAAGCTGGCCATGCCGAGCAGTCAGCGTAATGTAGACAGCACAGATGAAGGGGACAGGTACTGCACCTCAAGCCCAGATATTGTACGGAACGAGCGAGTAGAAGGATGTTGGCTAGAGACAGGCTTGCACGAGACCGCACGGCGAACCGAGCGGGGCCCGTGCTCCTCGTAGGTGGAAGAGACGGACTGCACAGGTCATAACAGTACGGCGCAAGACACGACGACGACCGTGGGGCATCGCACAGCAAATGCGACGCAGTGGTGAAAGTTGATCCTGCTGGGACTTAGCTTGTAGTCCTCGCCAGCGCGCCCCACGCCACGCAGCCGGACAATATCCTCCATACCCACAACATATGCACATATCTACACAGAAAGCGAGCGAACACGATGCTACACACCGCCGACGCAGCACCAGGCTCACATCGGCACGATCGGCGCGCTCCCCTTCTCGAGCGCCGTCCGCAAGCTGCGCCCCCATAAGCCCCCATAACATGCGAAAATGTGGGAAAGCGGAGACACACCTGTAGTCGTCGCCGTTCTGGGTGATGTAGCGCACCCAGGGGAGCGCCTGGTACCCGCTCTTCTCGACGATCTTGAGGTAGCGCACCTGGATGCCGGAGACGGTGAAGTACGGGATCTCGTACTTGACGGTGATCGGCGCGCGCTTGTCCAGGGACTCGTGCTCTAAGAGGAGTTGCGCTATGAGCAAGCGGTAGGAGCGAGCGGGGAGGGGAGGGGGGCTTACCGCCTCGGACGCTGGGGAGCCCGAAGTGTGCGCGCATGAGGAACTCGCGGCCGCCGCCGAGCTGTTTGATCTTCCACACGAACGCGGACTTGTCGGGTACGTATTGTACGCTACCCGTCGATGCCTACAGTCATGTCAGTATATTGCGCCGCGGCGGGGCATGGGCTACGCGTACCCGGAACTTGGGTGTATCCGCGTCGTCGGGCACAGGTACGTAGATCTCGACATTGTTGGCCGTGCTCCGCCGCTTGAACTGCGCCTTGCACTTCACCATGTACTCTATCCTGCTGCCTTTGTGGTGCTCGACCTACAGCGCGCGTCAGCACCTATGTATATGCTGATGAAAGGAGAAGCGTACCGCAGCCTCGACCCAGATGAGCGGCTTGACGGGGGTGGAAAGGCGGTACGACATGAGCTCGAACTCGCCGTCAGGCGGGATGAACGAGATGGTGCGGTCGTTCTCGAAGCGCGAGAGGCGCACGCACTGGTGGAACTTGACGTCCTCCATCTCGATCGCCTTTCCTCGTGCATCTGAGTGAGGCTCCGGGTCAGCGTTGGGTGGGGGAAAATAGGGGCGAACGTACTTCTCCCTGTGCTCTCGAACATGACCTTGTCGTTCAGACCGAGGCGCAGCTCAGGCATGCCGGAGAGGTAGCACTTCATCTTGACGGCGCCCAGGATCTCGGAACGTACGACGTTGCCGTTTGCGTTTACGAGCAGGTTGACGCTCTCGATGACGTCGAGGAAGACTTCGTTCTTGCGGTAGCGAATGCCCTCCGACCGCCATGACACCGCGTTGGTGACCGCGATTGGTGGTCGTACCTGGACCTCCAGCTTGTACGACTCCTGGGTGATGTACCTGTCGGGCGGAATGAGCAGGTGGATAACCGGAGAGGGGTAACATTACGCACTCCTGGAGAATCTTGCTCTCCGTTGTTTGGGGGTATCCAAAGTCCATCATCTCGTCCATGAGCTCGTAAATGATTACAAAGTTGTCGCGGATGGACTCCTCCTCGAGCTCTTTGAAGTACTCGATGAGCACCTGGACGAGGCGGTGAAGGAAGAGGATGATTTCGGCGGCATTGGAGTTGCGTTTTGAGAGTGCGAGGACTGGCAGAGGTAGTGTAAGTTACGGACAAGGCGGTAGGTTCGGGGACCCATGGATTCCTTCGCGTTTCGGACGAGCACTTCGACTCTGCTCTGGCTTCTAGTTCGACAGCGGCCTTTCCCAACTCCACCGCGGTGTATTTGCAGGAAGAGAGATGCAACTCACGGTAAAGATTCGAATGCCGAATGTGCATGTAGTTCACCCCTTCCCTCGAGAAGCACGGCGCGACCTGCTGCCCCTCCTCCTCCAGGTCAAGCACAATGGGCAGGAAACGTTCGATGTATGATGGCGGGACATCGTCGCGGTATGAGCGTTGGATGAGCGGCTTGCCCTTGAGGTCGAGGATAGCAATCAGACTGGCCATCGTTTGAGATGCACCGGTGTTCCGTGTCTGTTACAGTCGGTGCCCTGAGGTGTGTATCCAGGTACCCAGGCAGACTATTTCACAACGACGAAGCGCAGCTGAAGACGGAAACGCGAAGCGAGTGCTGAAACGGAGTGAGAGCGGGTGGATAGCCTGCGGGCGCTAGCGACGCGCTAGATGAGCGCCCGGCGCCTACACGCTGGATATGGGCGCGTCGGGCCGCGCGGTGGCGGGCGTACTTCTGCTTCCAACCACCATGTCCGGCACTTGTGAGCCAGTACGCCTCTCGCTGTCTTTGCCCATAAACTGTTCTAACAACCAGCGTGTAGGACCACGATGCGGCGCGGAACGCGCTTACTGCGTTCATGTGCGTCGGCATCACCGTCTCCTACCTCCCGCAGGTGAGTGGAGTCCCAGGCAGATCGCCTCGAGGAGGAGGCTCAACTCCATCGCGCAGCTATGGAGGATTATCGCGGCGAAGTCGTCGGAGGGGTTCAGTCCGTGGTTTCTCTTGCTAGGGAGCACGTCGTCGGCATCGGGCATGCTGAATATGTGAGTCTTTGTGCTGCTGGTTCGGGCGAGGGCTAACACGCGCAAGATAGTATTGTCATGCAGTGGGGGATCATCAAGTGCTGTCGAGTCCTAGTGAGAGCAATACCTCTTCACCTCATACTGCGCTTCTCACCGTCCTTGCGTCTGTAGAGCGTCGGAAGCTGCATTGAGTCCATCGCGGGAGTGTTCCAACTCGTTCTCGTCTGGGCACTGTTCTCCACAATGTGCGTATCCGCGTCCTATGGTACTGCCTATGCCTCACCCGGCTTTTTTGACAGCCTGGTGCTGTACATGATCTACTACCCCCCACACCACAAGTACGTCGAGCTGGACGTCGACATGCCCAACCATCTTCCCCCTCGACATGTCAAGACACCCGTGAAGAGCGAGGAATGGAAGCTCTCTATCACGCTCTCCTGGGCTGTTCTGCTTCACATGTGCGTATACCCCGCCTGTCCTACCTCTTTTCCCCTGTCGGACTTGCGCGGGCGCATACGCGCGCGTCCCTTTAGTCTCGTCACCAGACATAATAGGGGGTCCTTCCAAAACGGGACGGGCAGGAGAACGAGCAGAGGACCCCCCTATAACGTCTGGTGTCTTTTGGATAGAGGGATAGAGGGGTGGGGGGTTCTCCTGTGACCTCACAATCGTCACGCATCGCCGAGCGTGCGCGCGAGGCCCGACGGCCTGCATCGCGACCTCACGACGCGCCCTTCATATCCCCTCAACAGTCCGCGCGCGCCGCGTACAGACGACCCGTGATTGGTAAAAGCTGTAGAAGGCGCGCGAGTTACGCGCACGGGAGGACAAGCCACCCAGGCCAATTTCTTCGATGTCAGAGATTGCACGGGCCGCCTATATGCAGCTATATGCGCATTATTCGCGCGAAAGAAAGGCATGCAATGCGAGAGCATGTCTCTGCCACGCAACGAGGCCGCGCGCACTTGTTATGCCGGTGTACGTTCAGCTCTGAAGGTGCGAGTTCAGCGCTGCTGCCAGGGCGAGCGGGCCCGCCGTCGCGCGCGTGTTACACGCAGAGGAGGATTTGGCGTGTTTGATAGACTTCGATGATGCGCGAGCGGGCGGGCGTGACACAACCCCCTACCCCTCTGTCCAATTTTTACCAGACGGTATAGGGTGCTCCTCTCTCTCGGTTTCGCTCCCCGTTGTCCCAAAAAAGAGCAATCCCTATACCGTCTGGTGACGAGACTAGCGTCCCTTGCACAGTCGCGGCTGTACCCTATCGACGCGTTCCAGATGAACGCGCATCTGAACTACTTGTTTCACAGTCTCTTCATCACCTTCATCACTTTCCTCCTGCTCGCCACCAACCCATCCCCGGACGCAACGCAACGCTCGCATCAGCTCGAGCTATGGGCGACGTTCCTCGGCGTCTCTTCCGTTTTGCTCACCGGCTTCCAGTATGCGCCGCAAATCGCGCATACGTACCGCCTGAAGCTCGTAGGCGCGCTCAGTATCCCCACGATGCTCATCCAGGCACCAGGTGCTGTCCTCATGGTCCTGAGTATCGCGTTGAGGTGAGTAAGATCCCCCTGACATCCCACCCTACACTCACCTGTCTTACCCGCCGCCTCCTAGGCCAGGAACTAACTGGACAAGTAAGCTCAACGCTGCCTTACGCCGATACTTTTCTGACACTATTCGCCTATTGCCAGCCTGGATATCGTACGCCGCCGCGGGAGTCATGCAGACTCTGCTCCTCGTCATGTGCATCATCTTCCGCATCCGGCAGCACAAGCACGGGCTGGACGACTTCGGACGGCCCCTCGAGGACGCGTCGCTCGACCGACCCACGTCTCCCTCCTCGCAGACCCCCTCCCCCGTCGAGACCGCCGTCGGCGACGCGGTGCACAGCGACGTGCGCAGCGAGCATGGCGTGGACGTCGTCGAGGGCGAGTTTGCGGGCGAGCAGACGCCGCTTCTCGGGAAGCAGGGCGGTGGGCAGAGGAAGGGGAGTGGGGTGCTCTCGTGGTTCAAGCGATAGACGTAGAGAGGTGCGCTCATCTTGTTGGGATCTCATGACTTTCCAGATTTCTTTGTTCAGGAGGACGGATACGCTACTTGCTGCTATTATATGACTAGGTTCGTAATACTATACACGCGTTTTTGATTCTTCGTGGTCCCTGCAGGTTCTCTAGTGCCAACGTTGGTTGCCTTGAGTGTTCTTGCTCGAAGCGCTGTCGTGCTGCAGTCTCCTTTGGAATGGCCTTGCCGGGGAGACCCATGCCGCGGCCGAGCCAACCATGGTCAGCCTCCCTGTTCGTTTCAACAAGCGCCCGACTCCCGTCGCTTGCCAGCCTCCTCTCCAGTATATGAACCGCCCGCCTCGCCCGATCTCTCTTTCCCCATTTCTTCTTCCTTCCACCACACCTCTCCCAACCCCGAGTGCGATGCACACTCGGGCAGCTGCGCCATGGCCGAGGTGCGGGCGCGGCACGAACAACGACCCATCCCCGCCGAATCGGTAAGTAGTCCGGAGTTCCCCCAGCCTCACTCCCAGTTTAAGACGTGTGCTGAGGCGAAGGTGCCCGGCACAGGCGCGACGTTGTGGCCCTGTAGACAAGTGCCCTGGAAGACGAGCATCGCCTGTGGAGCTCAGGGCCCCGCGCCGGACGTTGAGGGGAGGGGGTCCACCGTGGACGCGGCGACCACCCGCCTGTGGGGTAAGTACTTGCAACTCATGACGAGCTGTCTGATGCTGACTGCTCTCGTAGGACCTTCTGACCTTTTCCCCCCTTCCATGACAGCTGCCTCTCCATGGACCGCGGACCGTCGAGGACGAGGAGAAGACCTTCCTATGGCGCGATGGATCAAGACGGCGAGAGGGCGCCCTTGAAGGTATATAACCCCGCCAACGCGGGGCAGGTACGTACATATTTCCTGCTAGGGGACGGGGCAGAGGCTGGGGTATCTCTCGGGGACAGCGCAGGCCTCATCGTGGCCCCCGGGTCTAGTACCCGCCGCTTCGCCGAGGGGGAAGCCAACTGCGCTACTCAACATTTGTCTCTACCACCAGGTCTTGGTGCATGGGCTCGCGCCTCCGCGCTCACGAACGCCCTTCACCGTCAACGTTTTCACCCAAACTGCTATCATCGGATCGGTTCTACTGTGCGTTCCGGCTTGTCTCTGTACCTCTCGGATTACCCGCTGACCACCCTATTTGCCTACGAAGATAGACGTCGCGACGGCGTTGGTGTCAAACCGCGCTAAGCAGGGCTCCCACTGTCGCTCGCCTATGCTACGTACTACCAAGCTAGGCGGTGCGTGGAGGTCAGCCTCTGGCACAACAGGTACGCTCCCGAGTTCTTCCTGCATGCCAGCCGCATCGCGCTCTTTCGGTCCCGTCGGGAATGATACTTCGTGTCTGGACTCGATGAACGTGTGTAATATCCACCGCGTGTGATGGCCTTGCGTACGGGTGCAATGAACAGCATATGAACGCGTTAACAGCGGTGATTGCGGCCAGATGAAGTATTGTGCGTTTGCGTGAGCCTCTCCGACTGACGAGGTTTCGATCTGACCTGTGTTGGTCGAGACCTCGTCATAGGTCCGACACTCGGCGAAAGTCTATGGGCATCCTTGTGACGTGACATCCACTTTCCTGAGGTCGGAGTCATCGTGGGTGACGTCCCCTCGCAATTATGGTTGCGCAGACTGCATCCACCGAGTCGGGGTGATGCGTCCCAGGCTCCGTCTCCGTTAGTTGGACAGGACTGCGATCTCCAAGCGGGTGCAGTACACGTACTTAAGCTCCGGAACGTCTGTCTGAGTCGAACCTGCCAGTGTCGCTCGTCATTGCCATGCCTCTCGAGGAGCGAACAGAGCTCGTCGTCGCCATATCCAGACCAGCATCCCTGGATAACACTCTCGGGGCCCTCTTGATCGGGACGTTCGTAGGACTCATGTGCGTAACCGGGTTTGGGATTGTCTGGAGGCTTTGTGGGTACGTTCACTCGGCTGACCTAACGATAGTCTGCTCGGGGTCATTTTCTACCTGGCCTACCGATATCTACGGACGTTCCCCAATGACGTTCCGTGGCTCAAAACTCTGGTAAGCGCCATCAAGTCTCGAGCATTGCGGTAGACATATTGAAACGGCCCCTGTCGCACAGGTGGCACTTGCGGTGTAAGACGAGCTTCGTCCCGACATTCAAGATGCAGCCTAACACGCTCGTTCTGACCCGGTTAATGGTTTCAGGCTGCTGGAAACAGCGTCTAGCGTGCTGACTATGCACATATGGTAAGGACCGCTGTTAGTATTTTCTAGCTACTGCTGAGACCTTTTGAATTTACGCCGTCCTAAGCTATCACAAGCTAGTGACGGACTACTTCCATCCAGAGAATCTCGCACAAGGTTTATGGTAAGAGTGCTGAACTTTCGCGTTCATCACATGGTGTTGATGCCGCCGCGTCACTCCAGGTCCCTCTACGTCTGTACATCATGGATAAATGTCCAGGCATTCGCGCTGACTTTGTTCTCAGGCTTACCCCTGCGTCGGAGTACGTACAGAAAACACTCAGATTTCATTGACGGAGTACTCCCGCTGATGCAAGTCGTCTCCAGGCAGGGACGCTTCTTATAACGCAATCGTATGTTCTCCATTGAACGCTGGGTATGATTGGTTTGCATACTGACCACCGGTCAGCTTCCTCGCACACCGTCTATGGGTCCTTGGGCCTCGGCATAGACCGACGGTCCTGATTGCTGTCAGTATCGTTTCCTCTACGGCTTAACTTGGTTTACTGACCGACACTCTCATTAGTATGTGTTCTACTTCGCCGAACTAGGTGAGTTTAGCCTGACCTGAGGCAGACGACCCACTAACGGCGAGCTGTCCAACGAAAGGAATGCTCGTGGGTCTGTACCACTTTTCGACCCGAACTTCGAAACGTACCTGACCTCTAAGCTTAGCGGCGACCTCTGAAACTGTGTCAGTGCTTAAACGCTTACGGCTTTGGTTGGCGTATCTGAGGGGCTCCTGCTAGGGTTCTGAACCGCCTCGTTTCCACAACACCTCAGGCTGCTACGGACGCGTTGACTGTGATGGTATGTATTCAGTCCAAGTAGCGATGTAACCCAAAGTTGAATCCTCACCCGTATGCGCTAGTATCTCCTGTCTTCGTCCTTCGCGCTAGCCGTGATTGCGAACTTTATGCTGTCGGTAACACTTGCCTTCGTCTTGCATCGCAAACGCACGGGCTTCAAGAGGTGAGCGCGTCTCGCCTGGTTGAAACATAGCGTAGCGCTGCTTAACAGGAGGTTCAGTACGGACGCGATGCTCGACGTCCTGATATTGTACACCGTCAAAACAGGTACGAGCGTACGCTTCTGCTTGGTGAACCCCGACTCTCAAGCGCACCTGATTTACGTGCAGGATTGCTCAACGGGTATCATCTCAAAATCCCCGATGCCTGCAGTTCGGCGGCACTAACGCCATGAATGCTCTACTTCTAGCATAGCCGACCTTATCACAGCAATATTGGTGAGTCGACCGACCACTAGTACACCATGTTGTGTCAACTTACACCCTTCCCTGCTTCAAAGATCTTCGCGTTCCCGAGCACCCTCATCTTCATGGCTGTCGGCGTCCCAGGACCCAAACGTGAGTCTACCAGAGCACAGCATTTCTTCCGAGCCACCCCAGTGACCCGCACTGCACCTCCCAGTGTACGCCATCACTCTTTTCGCTGCGTAAGCGATCCTCCCACGTCAGACGTCATACCTATGCTAACATCAACTGCTCGTTCTCCTAGCCTACACTCCCGCCGTACCGCCCGAGAACAGGGAGAGACGGTTGAGCCGCACGATGGCAACGATGTGTTCGGCTTGACCTTCGCCACGCAAACAGCCCAGGGTACGGACGATGCACTGTCTTTCTCCACGCGCGGGATACGCGCGCCCCGGGTGAGTGATGCGCAGCATCGTTACTTGTAGAAGAATCGCCAGCTAACACGGCTTGGATAGCTCGGGCCGACGGACACCGCCAGCAGCACGGACGTCTTCGAGCTTAGAGTCGTGTCGCAAGCCTCCATTTCGACATTTGGGGAGCGCGACTTCGCTAAGCATCGGGAGAGCAACGAAAAATCTACGGCAATATCCTCGTAACCCGGACGGGTCGAGGACGGTGCGTGAGCACACACTCAATGGTTCTCGCGGTGAGATAGGTACTGCGTTCTCGCACATTTACATATGGAGAGGGTTGTCGCTATTCGTGGTTTTCTTGATGGGACAAGACAGCACAGTGAGTCGTTGAACGTACGTTATTCGACGGCGGCATGATCGAATGGGTATCCCCACTCCTTACACTCAACCTCAAGCTCCCGGAGTCGGTCACGAGTAGTACGGGATATGTCCGCTCGGACCAACTATTCTTGGCTCAAACTGGTCATTGATTCACATCCCGAGGCATCCGTCGCAGAATGTTTGACGCTGCACCTTTTGAGGTGTACGGTACCCTCAGCCTCAGTCGACTACATTGAGTCGCCGTGCTGGAAACGTCTTCCTAATGAGCATCGGGCGGGCCCTTGCTGGACCCTACTCTCCGTATTATCTACATGATTCTGATCCAACCCGATGATTTCTCGAGAGTACCGCTTCGGGGTCTGCGCACCGGAAACTCAACCACGGTCAGCCACCTTGTTCGCTTCAACGAGCGCCCGACTCCCGCCGCTTGCCAGCCTCCTCTCGAGTATATCAACCGCCCTCCTCGCCCGTTTCCCCCGTTCTCCATTTCTTCTTCCTCCAACCACACCTCCCCCAACCCCGAGTGCGATGCACACTCGGGCAGCTGCGCCATGGCCGAGGTGCGGGCGTGGCACGAACAACGACCTATCCCCGCCGAATCGGTAAGTAGTCCGGAGTTCTCTCAGCCTCACTCGCAGTTTAAGACGTGTGCTGAGGCGGAGGTGCCCGGCACAGGCGCGATGTCGTGGCCCTATATACAAGTGCCCTGGAAGACGAGCGTTGCCTGTGGAGCTCAGGGCCCCACGCTGGACCCTTCGGGGAGGGGGGTCCACCGTGGACGCGTCGACCACCCGCCTGCGGGGTAAGTACTTGCAGCCCTCGTCGAGCCATCCAATGCTAATCTCCCTCGTAGGATTTCTGACCTTTGCCCCCCTTCCGTGACAGCTGCCCCTCCGTGGACCGCGGACCGCCGAGGACGAGGAGAAGACCTGCCCATGGCGCGATGGATCAAGACGACGAGAGGGCGCTCTTGAAGGTCTATAACCCTGCCAACGCGGGGCAGGTATGTATATCCTGCCAGGGGACGGGGCAGAGGCTGGGGTATATCTTGGGGATAGCGCAGGCCTCATCGTGGCCCCCGGGTCTAGTACCTACCGCTTTGCGACGGGGAAGCCAACTGCGCTACTAATTTTGTGTCTTCCAACTCGCAGAAGCTGCGGTCTTTGGCACGCCCTCCTGTCCGCCACTACGAAGGCTTTGGGTATCGACGAGCACGGCATGAGCTCCGTCGCCGAACTTTACTTGCCGTGTGTTCCCATATTTTCCTTGTATGCGAGCTGCGCTGACCGTGCTTCGTATCTTTAGGTGGACGAAACTGTGTTTGAGAAGATGGTCGTCCTCGCCTTGCGCTCGCGAGCAGAGCTTGTACGGGTATCCCCGCGTGCTATATACCGTCATTCCAGATGATTCAAGCACGCATTCGCGCGATCAATCACGACATATCTGATATCACGGACGTCGGGGAACCTTGTAGCGTACATAACGTGCATGGGCGACGATACGTCGCTAGCAGTCATAAGATACCATCGTCTCTGTCGAAGCATTGTGGCGCATACGTAGAACCTTCTTTCAACGCGCCTAAGAGGAAGCTTGCAGGACTACTCGGCCGCGCCCGATGCTGCATTACGTCGAGCTCGATGGCGTCGTCGGTGGTCGTCGTGCGAGTCATTGCGGTCTGACACATGACGTCAAGCGAGGAGGGGAAAATCAGGATAGAGCCCGGGCAGTACCTCCTGAGAAGAACGACGTACGGATCGAGTCTGCAAGCGACCGCTCCTCATAGGGGAGAATACGACGCGGCTGAGGACGGAAGCGTCGAGCGCCGTCGTGCCCTCCGCGCTCGAACCGCGCGATGCGATCCATTGTCGCGAGTTCAGCCTAAGTGGGTGGTGTGAGGGGATTATAGTCATGGTTGGGGGTGTGGAGACTAACGCGGCGAGGAGGGTAATCGCGTACACTGCGAGCGCCGTCAGGGAGGGCAGTACATAGGGTGGGGTACAAACTCACTCCTAGTTCCTGGGAGGCCGATTGCGATGTAAGCGTTATCCGTAGGACGGACAAACGCCTAAGGCAATCTTCATGAGCCTGCATTCATGCACATCGCTTGGGTCGACTCACGAAGATAGTTGTAAGGAGGTCGAAGATCCTACGATGGGCGTTCGGTCAGACTGGAGAACGCGGCGAGATATATCGCGAGAAATGATACCCAGTGAGTAGGCCTGTCAGGAGAGTGTTGGAGAGATGTTGGCAGGAAATCAGGGATAGGATACCTCTATGCGTACCTGTCCTGACTGAGTATATGATCATGATATCAATCATCGAGTTTGTACTGTAGGCAAGTTAACATTAAGAAGGGATGTAGGAAGAAGACGGGTAGACGGCGCACCTCTTGATGCCAGTCCGAGAGTTGTGCAAGACGTGGATGAGCATGACCGTGAGCAGGCAATCTGCTACCAATGCTAGTAGGAAGGCCCTCGAAATAAGTTCCTAAGCATTTTGGTGAATGCGGTAAGCTGTGCAGCGCAAGTAGAAAATTATAAGGTGCTCACTGCGAGCGCAGGTCGTGATTTCGCGCCGTCATTGATGATGAACCTATAGGAAACCATGGCATGAGATCAAGCGCGGACCCCTACCCTGAGCTACGAACGTCTTCGCCGTCGCCGCTGAATGTCGGAAGTGAGCGAGACCTCACTCTGACTCGCAATGAACGGCGTACCTGTACAACAACCTATCCGACCCGGAAACAGTCAGCGACGGGTCGTGTTCTACTATTCCCGAAACATACCCAACACTGCCAAGGAGCAAGAGGCCTATGACAGGACGCAGTCATTAGTGCGAGAACCATCAACATGTACTGCACTTACAGAGATGACGACAATGACTTTGTATGGCCGGCTTCCTAGAAGCCATAGACGGCGGATAAAGAAGCTGCTCAAAGCGGTCGTTAAGATCGACCGCTCAGACATAGCTCCGAGATGCACACCTTTGCGAGGTAACAATGACTAGACCCTAGACCGAGCGCGTGCGACATTGGCGAGGCCGCAAGGAATACGTCGTAAGTAACTCACGAGAATAAGAGGGTACAGCTAGGTTATTGATGAGCATGATGCGCTGCCAGGACTCTTAAATCGTGCTTATACGACGCACGTTGAGAGACCTGTGGAAGAACGAAGATCAGAGGGGATTCCGCCAGAGGAAGACACGAGAGGGGCCCCACCATAAGCCCGTCTCGAACGCTTCGCCTAATGGGAGAGAATGGTGCTTCACGAGGTAGAAGTAGCTATATTGACTTTGTGTAAGTATAGCAGGCCCGAGTCGAGAACATTCTAACCTACCAACTGTGCATGCCCAAGAGGGTAGAAATGGTTTCCAAGGATCTGGTGTCGTGGAATCAGAAACGACAGAAGTCGCCGAGTTGGTAATACGGAAGCTAAACCCACACAGCTATCGCGACCTGGTGAAGTGCGCGGTATCGGATCCAGTTGTGCAACATAGTCAGGACGCAGACGTACTACGATCTTCAACCATGGTGGATCCTGCGGATACGCATATGCATACTGTTGGGTTTGGAGTAACGTTACACCATACAGACTGCGAGAAGAGCATCAGGGTATAAACTCCACGTAGAGCGGGCTAGTGCGTACAATAGTCCGACGAAATTGCCAATGAGAAACGCCCCGAAGGTGCTATGTGGGACTTGCTGCCGAGGCATCACAGACGACCTACCAGAGGATATCAGTGCGAGTGGGGCAGACATCGCTGCGAGGCGGCGCGCCCGACAGAGATCGTCGAAGTGGATATAAGAAGGGGAGCCCCCGTGATGTAACGCGTGGGCGCTGGGTTTACCTTGACAGCGCCTCCCACCCGGGCATACGAGAAGGCGCACCGGCAGAAGAGTCACCTAGGCGCTGCGGCGAAGATCAGGAGAAGCCTGGTGAAATGCGCAGGAGGAAGGACTTACCGCCGCCGTGTTCAGGCCTCTACACCCTGCCTGTCGACGCTGGATCGCTCCGACTCGGACAGCACCGTGGGGTGCCATCTCCGTCACTCCAAAGGATGTGCAATAAACCGCCCAATAGCGCAGTAGACGCAGTAGGTCCGGCGGGACCGCACTATGAGAACTCCGATGTGCCGGGGCTTCGGAAGCCGTCGAAGTCTGCCGCACGCGCACCGCATTGGCGGAGTGGCCATATGGTTTGCTTAAAATTGCTACGGCGGGCGTATCCGTGGTCGCAGTTGGTCCAATCACCATAGCCATGGTATCTCACGTCAGCTGTTGCCCTTCGCATTGACAGGTGGTTGTACTAGCAGCGTAGAAGACGATGTGTGCTGGTAACCGGCGGAATACGTCGTGAGCTCGATCTTGTGGTGCTGGCTTAGACGTGAAGGATTGGTGAGTTGAGCGCAGGAGGTCTTCTGAGTACCAGGCAATCGCACGCGTTCCGCATGTTCGAGGAGCGTGGCGAAGAGACGTCTGGACAACTAAGGTCCCTCGGTGAGGCGTGCAGATCTTTAGACCCCCTGTGTTAGTTCTGTGCTGCGGGGCGGGCTGACGACTCGGTGATGTAAGACTCACTTGATGGCGCTGATGTGTCTTGGTTGTGCTAGACTGCTAGCTATACCACCAGCAGCTGAACCCACAGGAAAGCCTCCCCCGCCGTCCAAAATTGAGCAAAACATATCGTTTTATCCAATTGCGTTCCTGTGTTACAAGTACAGATTCCTTAGTGTACACCTGGCCACACCCTAGGAGTGCGTCCAGGTCGGCTTCCTCTTCTCCGCAAACGCGGCCATACCTGAGTAATGATCAGTACCTCCCCCCTCATCAATTGCAAACCACTGCGGGACACTCACCCTCCTTCTGGTCCTGCGTCGCGAACAGCGAGTGGAACACGCGGCGCTCGTACCGCAGGCCCTCGTTCAGGGTATGCTCGTACGCCGCGTTGACGGCCTCCTTGCCCGCCTGCACGGCGATCGCGCTCTTGCTCGCAATAACCGATGCGAGCTCGATTGCCTCCTTCAGCACGACGCCCTCGCCCTCGCCCACGACGCGCGAGACGACGCCCCACGCCGCGGCCTCCTGCGCGGAGAAGTTGCGGCCCGTGAGGACGAGCTCCATCGTGCGCGACTTGCCAATCGCGTGTGCGAGACGCTGTGGGACCACGAGGTCAGATATGGAAAATGGCGTGGAAGAGGGAGGGAGGGGGCGTACCTGGGTTCCGCCGCCACCGGGGATGACACCGATGCTGATCTCGGGCTGGCCGAAGACCGCGGTGGGCGATGCGAGGATGATGTCGCACATGAGCGCGAGTTCACAGCCACCTCCGAGCTATGCATAGGATGAGTATATGCACATATACATGAGTAATAACGAGCTAGAACATACCGCATATCCGCTCACGGCGGCAATAATGGGCTTGCGGGCGGTGGTGAGGAGACCCCAGCTTTCAAGGAACTTGCCCTTGAACACCTCTGCGACTAACTCGCATTATCAGAACACTGTCCGGTATGACGACGAGGAGGAAAAACGCACACTGCTTGTCCTTCATCTCCTTGATGTCCGCGCCCGCTACCCCGCATTCTCAATGGGCGCTCCCCCGCATCTGGCTGTTGCACTCACCGGCAAAGGCACGCTCGCTGCCCGTCAAGACTACGGCGCGCACACTCTCGTCGTCGTCAAACGTCTTGACGGCATCGTTGAGCTCAGTGAAGAGGGGCGTGGAGAGCGCGTTCAGCGCCTTCGGGCGGTTGAGGGTGATGAGGGCGACACCCTCAGCCGGGCGCGAGGTGAGAATGAACTCGTACTGCTTCTCGGTCGACATAAGGCGGACACTGAGGGGTACGGACTGTCGGAATGCGCGTTGTTTGCGGAGAACTGCAGCGGTCGCGGACGAGAGGGGGCGTTGGAGACGGAGGATGGACATCCGGGGCTTTTGTAGGGGACAGGAGCGTCAGAGTCGAGAGCTGTCGCTGATGAGAGCGCAGGCCGTAGTGGGAAGAGTTCTACCGGAAGGACGAGGTCCGCGTGGGTGGTCTCTACGCCAGCGAGGCAGTCGATGTCGACAACGACGACGAGCACGCGGGTTTTGTGGCGGCCGACGCCGGCGCTCGGAGCGACGCGCGCGGCCATGTGCTTTTCTCGCCACGACCACCATCCACCTGCTCCTCGTCGTCTTCTGCAACGCCGCGGCGCCGTCTCGCTCAGCATCCGGAACCTTTCCAAGGCTGATCAGCTGTTGCGAGACCCTTTCTCATGCCGAGCGCAAGCTCAGCAAACCTTGGACGCCGCGTGCAACGGTGATTGGTCCAGATCCTGAGGGCAAGAAGGTGCATATATGCGGATGTACGCGCCCACAGCAGGACTTAGACTTTACCAGTGAGTATCTACCTAGCATTCATTCCGAAATTGAAAGTGTAAAGATTCTCTTTCGTCGCCACGAACGCGCATTGTTGACAAGTGCACCCGCAGATCCCGCTGTCTCCAGTAGCTATGCGCAAGAGCGCCGCCGCGTCGATACGGCTGGCATATCTGATTCACTCACTAGATGAGCGGCGCGGACGACTGTTCTGTCGCTCTGGGGATCCTTGACTACTGGCTATTCTGGGCGACGCGTACAACTGGGGCTCTCTGCTACGGCTGCGATCCTTCCTGCTCCTGCGGTCTGAACATGATGCTCGTGCTTCGTACCCCACTACTCGTCCAAGCCGTTGAACGCAAAACTTGCCCCGCGTTACCACTCCCGCGCTTCGTCTCATACCGGGACCGGAAGCTGGTCTCGCGCATCCTTCACCGCCTGCCGGAACTCTGCCGTCAGATCCTGTGCGACACCTTGGTCTTTCTTCGCCCGCATAATTCCGATTAGCAGCGATGCCTGGCCACGGGTAAGGCCGAAGAGCCCCGTCTCCTTCGCGCGCCGGGGCACTCCAAGGTCGGTCGCTAGGCGGTCGAGCCACGCCATCTGCATCTCCGTCGGCGAGCGGTGGCAGGACCTCCACTCGCGCGGATGCGGCGGCGGCGAGCGCTGTCACGTACGTCAACTCACCGTCCCCTCTGTCAATCTGGAGTGTCGCAAGCTCACTGGGCTCCGGGCGCGTCCGAGCGAGTCGATGTATTTCTTCGTCGGCTGCACACCGTCCAAGATCATCGAGATGAGGATGTATGCCTCGGCTTTCGTTACGTTCTGCCGGTTACGGTCCCTCCGCGAGAGGAAGGGGAGAGCGATCTGGTTGTGACTGGCCAGGTTCCACAGCCAGTTGGCCTGTCTTTCCGTCATCGGCTCTGTAGTGCGCGGTGAGGTGCGTGGCCGGCTCTGCATGGGATACGTACGTACCTCCACCCGTCGCCCACTCTTCGGGCGGCCGCAGCGGATAGTATTCCATCGCGCTCGGAGGAGGTCGCCAAGGCCGGTGAGTGTAGATCGCGTCGAGTCTGTATGGCTTTGCTCACGGATACAGAGGGAGACGTCAAAATGACGCGCTCCGACGAGCTGTGCTCGCGCATGTTTTAATGCCAGATGACAATTCATGCCTCATGCACCCCAGAACCTACGCCGCCGGATTTTCTTGAGGCGCCACTTCGAAGCACGGAATCAGGGATCGCGGGAAGTTAGGGAATGGAGGTCAGTCGCGTGCATGCGTTCATCGTTTGGATACTACTGATACCGAGTTGCTGTGCACGACGACTTTCAATGAACCGCATTTGCGGAACAACTCTAGATCTTATGGCAGCACATCATACAACGAGACTATTGGACCTCGGGACATCGAATACATGGTGCTCGGCTACCTTGAACGTCACCACCTCCTCGTCCCTCCGATCAAATAGCCCATGCCCCGTTCTGGATCTCGGAACCGTCTTCCATCTTGATGACCCCCTCGTACGGCGTGGTCTCTAGTTCCTCAAGGAGGAGAGGTAGTTCCTCCTCGACTAATGCGAGGACCTCCTCGAAAAGCGCCAACCTGCCCTCGAGGGGGGTCCTCATCCATCCCGTGCGTCGGTAGTACTTGAGCCGGTCGATGAGCAGTGACGCATGCCCTCTAGTGACCCAGGCCAGAGTGTCGTGCATGACGTCGCTTGGGACACCCATCAAGCTGATCAGCTGGGTCAACCAGCTCAGCTGGAACTGCGTCGCCGGCGCATAGGGGTCCCTCCACATCTCCGGATGTGCGGGCGGGTCATACTGGCAATACGGCACCAGCGTTAGGATCTTGAGTCCGTCAACAACATTGAGGTGAGTCGCTTACCGGGATCGTGTTGCGCCCCAGACCGTCGATGAAGGCGGGAGAAGGTTGTTTACCGCTCCTCAGCATAGTGATCAGGATAGATGCCTCCGCCATGGTCACCTCCTGCGTGTTGCCCCATTCCCTGTTGTCCACGAAGGGGATGTGGACGGCGTTCTCCAGTCCCAGGTAGTATAGATGTCCTCTCTGCGGGCTGGTCATCGCCGCTGCGGATGTTCGGGTCGATGCTCAGACCGTTGTTCTGGATAGGGGAGAGCCCACATACCGCCGTCGGTGGCCCACTCTTCCGGAGGACGCTTGTAGGACATGGCTATTGCGCTTCAGGGATGCTCCCAGTCGAGCGGGGTGCTGACAGGAAAGGTGAGTAAGAGTGCATTGACGGTTGGGATGAGGGACTGACTGGTGGTAGAGGTAGGATGCGACGTGGTCGAGAACAAGGGCGTTGCCCCTACACTCAGCCCAAAATGTTCGACGAAATTCGTCGCGATTGCGTGAAGGTGAGTACGAGGTCGAACACGGGTGCAGTAGTCGATCGAAGTGGAGGCGATGCTACCACTACACTACCTTGGATACGGGAATCCGGATTTGTCCACATCGGCCACATTTGCTTCCGCGACCACCTGATCATCACAAATAACCGGGTTCCTTAGCCCGGCACACCGTGTGACCTTGGCAGGCTAAGGGGCCTTGATTTGCCTAAAGCTCTCCACTGCCAGTATTACTGCCAATAAATCCCTTCCCCCCAAATAGAGAAAGAGCTGCTCCCCCCCTATAAACGGTAGTGCCTGCCTGATAGCGATCAACAACGCTGATAAGCCGCTAGATACTGATAAGAACTGCCGCCCGGCGTTGAGTAGTGATCACCGCCACCACGGCAAACATCGGACGATATCATGTCCCCTGACTAAGAGCGGGAACGTGAAGCAAATTATAAGCGGTCTAGTAATGTCCTAACAGCAGTCAGAACGCCGGTCTTTCCGAATGTCTATGCGATGTCTAATCCTTAGGAGCGAAGACTAGCCCTTGTGCAAGGCATGCTAATAACATTTAGAATGGCTTTGTGATGTCCTTACAGCACGCTCGTTAATGGAATGCTATTGGAATGCTTCGTTTCTTTCGCATACCGCGCAACGCGCATTGACAAGATCCCTGTTCCAATGAACTTCTTATTCAAAGGCGCAAGATACAGCCTGGATACTCATCGTATCTTGCGCATGTCGGGGCGTACAACACCGTTTGTTAACCAGAAATGTCGC
The DNA here is from genome assembly GCA_002964805.2 of Trametes villosa. Taxonomy (NCBI): domain Eukaryota; kingdom Fungi; phylum Basidiomycota; class Agaricomycetes; order Polyporales; family Polyporaceae; genus Trametes; species Trametes villosa. The sequence continues at coordinate 2,675,753 of PUDQ02000003.1, forward strand.
GCGAGGTAGAATCTCATTGTCATCTAGTATTTCCTGCTTGGCTAAACGGGGGATGACTTTCTAGATGTCAAGAACAATACAAAGGTCATGATATGCTCGCGATATTATGAGTGTCGCAAGCGTATCCGAACATAAAGGATATTCAAACTGTCACGCCGCGCGATACCGCTGAGGTATGTATGTGATATGTTAAATTTCCAGGCTACTGACACGGGTAGAGGAGCTCTTTGGAGCGCCGCGGGGCTCCTTGGCGCGCCGGGGGGCTCTCTGGCGCGCCGGGGGGCTCTCTGGCGCATCCTGGCGCTCCCTGGGGCGTCGCAGGGGCTCTTTGGCGCACCATGTAGCTCGCGCGCGCACTATGGCGCCCCTAGAGCCTCTCATAGCCCTTCGGCCTCTCCAGAGCCCTGGAAAGCTTCGCTCCGGTCGCATGCCCCCCCTCGCCACCAACCTCTCGCGCGACCCGCCGCTCGCGGGCACACCGGGCACACCGGACACCTAGTTTCGCCTCGCGCTGCCCGCCCCGGTCTCCACCTCGCGGTGCGCGTACGGAAGACATCGACACACCGTGCCTGCCCCCCGCCCCTCGCGCTCCCCGCGCTATAATCGCCTCGCGCTCAGCCATCCCCGCCCCTCGTGCTCCCCGCGCTATACTCGCCTCGAGCTCTACTCCCTCCACCCACGCTCTCTTCGTAGCAGTAACTCCCCGCACCCCGCACCTCTCAGGACCGTACCGCTCTGCGTGTAGTGCACGACACGCGCTCGGTCTCGTTCTACGGGTGCCGCTAGACGCGCCCGCCGCGCTCTCCTCGCGCCGCGCTCTCCTCGCACCGCGCTCTCCTCGCGCCGCGCTCTCCTCGCGCCGCGCTCTCCTCGCGCCTCTCGCACTTCGCGCTCTCCACGGCGCCCCTCGCGCTCTCCACGGCGCCCCTCGCGCTCTCCACGGCGCCCCTCGCGCTCCTCGCGCCATTCACGTCGTACTCACTGTAGGGCACGCCCAGCCCAGGACCACCTCTCGCCGCCTCTTCGCAACGCTCTCGCTCGCCGGAAGCTCCGCGCAGTCGCGCGCTCGCAGTCTTAGTGTCTCTCACTCTGCGCCCGGCACCTCGAGCCTGACACCTCGCGCTCGACGTTTCGAGTCCGTTGCTCCCTTCGTGCCCTTCGTGTACTGTACGCCTCCTGCGCGGGCATATCTCGACTTGCTGATGTTCGGAGCCGGCTTGAATAACAGCACGGTGGTAGAATAATGTAGCAGCACCGCCACCCCCGCACGGACTACATGCGGGGGTGGTGTCCGCCGTTGTGTATCGAGATTCTAATAGCATTGCGCCGAAGGGGTATGTACAGACTGAGGGAACGAACCGTCCGTCCTATAGCACAACCCCGGAGACAAACATCGTCTTGTCCCAGCCTAAAGTGCGAAGGAGGCGCGTCTTCAAGCTACCCAAATATATTAGATCGTGGCTGAACAGCTCGTTTTGAGAACGTACTAGTTTTGCTTGTTGTTCCTCGCCTTGTGTTCGTGGTCCTGCATCTGCCTCAGACGGCGTTCACGCGCAGCAGGCCGAGACAAGACGTACCATGTGCAAAACGAGTGCGCCCCCGCCCCACCGTCGCGGTACCACATACGTGAACATCACGCCGTCTTGAGTGATCTTGAATCCGAGCTCCGACATTGCCTGCTTGTCGTCGGCGCGAGGGCAGTGGAGCGATTGGAAGATGATGGACATACCTTGTTAAACTCCTTCCAATCGAGCTCCCGCCTGGCGTTCCTCTCGCCCTTGAAAATCGACAGCATCACCTGCGAAGCGGTCTGGTCAAAAAGAGGGGGAAACTCGTCTCGGGGGTACAACGTACACTGCGGGAAGCGTCGCTCAGAAGCATAGTGGCGGTCGGGATGGGCTTGACGACGGTCCAGGGCGGTGGGCAGTGACGACAGCTCGACGGCAACGGGGAGGAAAAGAGCACCGGAAAGCCAGCAGGAGGAAGAGTGGAAATGGGCAAGAGCGCAAGGGGGTAGACGAAGTGCAGGCGTTGTTGAGAGGATGCGAGCGCGCGAACGGGAGGGTGAGGAAGGGCGCGTCGGCGAGATCCCAGTGTCTGCGTCGAGAACCGGTAGAGAAGGGAGCTGCGAGTGGGCGCAAGCGAGAGCGCGAGAGCGAAAGCCGCAATCTCGGGGGGAGGGAGACGAAGTTGCAGCGATACTTGTAGCGTGAAGGTGACGGCGCGACAGCGAGAGCGCCAGTGAGTGGGAATGAGTGTAGGCGCCGATTCGAGAGCGCGTAGGCGCGAGCGAGAGGGGGCGGGAACGCGTTTGAGGGAAGAGCAAGAGCGCGCTCGAGAGGGGGCGTCGCGGGGTGTGCGAGAGGGTGAGCGGGCGGGGGTTCGGGTGGTGTCCGGGCGCTATCGAAAAGGAGCGCCGAGGCGGAGGAGCGGGAGCGCGCACGAGAGGGAAAGCGGGAGCGCGGTCAAGTTTGGGAAGCGGGGGCGGGGTGCGAATTCGGAAGAGGAAGAGGGAGGGTGCGGGCGTGCGCGAAGGCGAGAATGTGGGTGTGGGCGGGTCTGAGAGCGGGGACACGGGAGCGCTTCGACAGCGGTGACGTGAGCAAGTTCGAGAGCGAAAGGGAGAGCGCAGGCGTGTTCGAGAGGGAGAGTGAGTACGAGCGTGCGCGGAGAGGACAGTGCGAGCGGGCGAGAGGGAGAGCGCGGGTGAGGGAGGGCTCCGAGAGCGGGGACGCGGGCGAGTTTCGGGAGCGCGAGGAGGGCGCGGCGCGTTCGAGAGGGGGAGCGCGGGCGCGAGCGCGAGCGCGAGCGAGAGGGAAGGCGGCGAGAGGGAGAGCGCGGGTGCGGGCGAGAGGGAGAGTGCGGGTGAGGGAGGGCTCCGATAGCGGGGACGCGGGCGAGTTTCGGGAGCGCGAGGAGGGCGCGGCGCGTTCGAGAGGGGGAGCGCGGGCGCGGGCGCGGGCGCGAGCGCGAGCGAGAGGGAAGGCGGCGAGAGGGAGAGCGCGGGTGCGGGCGAGAGGGAGAGTGCGGGTGAGGGAGGGCTCCGAGAGCGGGAACGCGGGCGCACGCGCTAGCGCGAGCCAGACAGAGAGCGCGAGCGCGAGCTAGAGAGAGAGAGAGAGCGTGAGCGCGTCCAAGCTTTGCTAGCACTAAGTTATGCTAGGGGCCCAACCGCGCCGTAAGGGAACGTCAACGTCTCCCGCGGCATCCTTGACTTAGACTGATGCCGCGCGGCGACCCCGCGGCCGTCGCGGTTCACAATGGCGTTCTCGAGACGCGGTGCGCTGCAGCTCGCTTGCAGGCGATGCCTATGATGCTCAGCGCCGAACAGACATGGGGCGTCGAACGCTATGATTCTGCAAAGATATAATATACAACGTAGGGAGCTGAACAGACCTTTCTTCGTACTTGCACTCTACTGCCCCTCCTCGTCGGCGCCACTTTCGTCCTCCACGTCGTCGTTGTCGTCTTCTTCTACGTCCATAGTGTCGGAGGCGGTCTTGAACTCCGCGCCCAGGAGCTTCGTCATGTCGAGCGAGAAGTCGTAGTCTTCATCGATGATCTGGAGGCCCTTGACGAAGTGCGGACGCTTCTTCTCGAGCCACGCCGGATTATAGCAGTTCCTCCAGAGGCCGATGGGCGCCGTACTGTCAACCACCCTGCTGCTGGGCCGCGCAATACGAGTGCGGGGGCCTCTTCCGCGCCCCGTGCTCCCGGTTGCGCTTTGTGTGGTGCCCTCGGCGGCGCCCTTGGTGCCACCTTCGGGGCCGTCCTGGACTCCACTATCCCCGGTCTTCAGGCGGTAGACCTGGTAGAGCGTGTCAAGCTTTCGCAAGAAGGCTTTCAGCTCTTCGCTCTGCCACTCCGCCTCGATGATGACCCAGGTGTTGGTGAGAGCGTCTTGCGCAGTCGGGCATTCGTCGCCGCTCATGTGGCGTGGGGCCAGCATGGAGATGAGCAACAGATGGTCGTCCAGCTCGTAAACGACGACGGTCCGGAACCGCTGGAACCGCAGCTGCAGACGTAGGGATGAGGACGCGCAATAAGAGGGCAGAATAGATGATCGTACCGTGCGCTTCCGCGTGTTGATGCACTTCGTGGTCTTGCGTATCGCCACCTGGTTGACTGCCGGAGGCACGTTGCCGTCCTTCCACACCGAGCGGGCGTGGGGCATGTGGCTATCCAGCGTCCGCTTCACTTGATCCGGGGTGAAGAACCTGGAGGGGATGGGTGGAGAGCGGTACATGCCACCGCTCACGCACTCCAGGAAATTGTCGACGAAGACGCTCCTGGCCTCGCGGTTGAACTCGCATTCGACCCACGGACGCTTGAAATCGATGCGGAAGTTCTGAGCGTTGAGGACGGGGGCGGGGGTGAGCTCCTTGTACTTGGCCATCTCTTCATCCGTGAGCGATGGGCAGCGCGTGGCGATCTCTTGCAGCGAGGTGACGCCGAGAAGATACAGCATATGATCTCGAATGGCATTCTATGGAGTTTCGTAAGTGACCTAGAGATGACGCGGGACAGTGGCGAACATACCTGGAGACGAAGCGTGAAGGTACGAGAGACGTTGCTTCGTTCAGCCTCAGACATGGCGTTGACCATCATCTCCTCCTCTTGCGCGGAAGTCTGCCGAATCTTCACGGCGCTCGCACCCGTGGGACGCGTGCTCTGGTGCGGCGTAGATGAGCCCGGCGCGCCAGGCTCCGTCGGAGCGGTCATGTCGACGTCGATATCCTGGGCGTGGCTATTCTTCTCCAGCTCGGCGAGCAAGGCCCGACTGGCTATAGAGTTCGAGGCGCGTGCGCTCGGCCTGGGGGCGCTCGGCTGAGGTATCGGGGCGGGGTGGGCGGGGGCGGCGCTGGAGTTTCCCTTCTCTAGCCTGTCCAACTTGCGATCCAAGCGCGTGACGACGCGGAGGAGGTCTTGCCTGCAAACGCGTAAGATTCGCTTGACGTTAGTAGAAGAACAATGCTCACTGGGTACGGCTCTGTGTCTCGATGGCTCGATTCTGCGTCTGAAGATCCTCTTGGAACGTCTGCACTTGATCCAGCAAATGCAGCGTCAAGCTGCCCTCAGGCGGCGAGGAGGTAGGGGGAGCGCGCTGCTTGCCCTTGTCGGGGCGGCCGTTGCCTCGAGGGAAGGATGGGTCCGACGCTCCACCCATGCGCGACGATTCCGGATGACTCGCGGAGGAGACACCGGCGAGGGAACTTTCTACCACCCGACGAATATCAGGCGGTAGGTGCTGTAGCAGCTGCTCGAGAGCTTCCTGGGAGAGCTGCGGAAGACCGGGCGTTAGGCGCAGCACGGACACGACGCAGGTGCAGACTGACCTCGCCTGATGTCTCAGTAGGATGCGGAAAGTGCGTCGAGGCGGCGCTCTGCGCATCGGGGTGGCCGCGCATCTGGGTCTGTGTCGTCCTTCCCGGCTGGGGATGGTGGTGGGCGTCGCCGGGTATCGGGTAAGGGCGGGCAGCCTCGTAGGGCCGCGGCTGATTCTGGGGGATAGCGCCGGTCGCCATGCCTTGCTGGGCAAAGTACTGGGCTTGGCGTGGATGCTCTGCGTTCATAGGCTGAGGGTCGCGTTGGCGTTGAGGGTATGTCGCACGAGGGGGAAGGGGCGCGTTACCCCCGCCAATGAATTGTGGCGGAGCGGAAGGCTGCTTCTGCATGTGCTCGACGTCCATCGGATGATACCGGCGCTGATAAGCGTTCTCTCCATCGGATGACTGCGGCGGGTACTGGGGGAAGTGGGCGGCTCCGTCTCTGCCTGGTTGTGCTGGGATGGAGGGCTGTCGCGCACTGGTTGATGCCAGCCCCTGCGGATCCCTCGACTGGCGATGGTAGTACTGTCCGCTGCTTCCGCCGTATCCCTGAGACGCAGCGGGCTGCTGCCAGACCGGCTCGTGCTGCTGGGGAATCGGAGGCTGCGCATCCATGTTCATAGGCTGCTGTTGAGCGTAACGATCGAAAGGGTCGCCAGCACCATGAGGCGGATACTGGGGATAGTCCTGAGGGCGCGCGGGGTGGTTCTGAGGGTGCGTGGGGTGGCCCTGAGGGTGCGGGAGGCGGTCCGGAGCTGGGAACTCGATCTCCATGGGTATCTGCTTGTCCGGCTGGCGGGGGAGATGCTCGCCGCCTCCGGGAGGTGCATATTGGAATATGCCTTCCTTCCTCTCTCCGTTGGACGAAAGAGTCGCGGACGGTCCTCGACCGAAGCCATCTACCCCTGGAAACGAGTCATGTTCGATGACCGTAGGTGGGGACCCCGGCGGGGGGAAAACGAACCGCGGGGGATTCAACTGAGGGAGGGCGAACTGCGGGGGGTCCGGCTGAGGGAGAGCAAACTGCGCAAATGCACGCGGCGCCGGCTGATGGATAGGGGGTGGGGATTGATGTGGCTGAAGACGGCGCGAGGCCGTGACATTGCTCGGACTGTGGCTCGGACGCTCTGGGCGCGAACCCGACGACGCCTGCGGCAAAGGGGCGGGTGAGAAAGCCCCAGGGATAGTAGGCGAGGCGGGGGATGTGGATGTGGAGTCTCTAGTGTTTGCTGGTGCGTGCATAGAGTACTTGGTGCCCACCAACGGCTCATGCGAGTGTTCGCCACTGGCTGAGTTCCCCGCTCGCGGCGCCTCCTTCGCTGCGTCCTCCGGTCGCGGCGCCTCCTTCGCTGCGTCCTCCGGTCGTGGCGCCTCCTTCGCTGCGTCCTCCGGTCGCGGCGCCTCCTTCGCTGCATTCTCCGGTTGCGGTGCTCCCTGAGGCGCATGAGGGTCCTGAGATGTCTGGCTGCCTGGGCCTCCGTGGCCTGCGGGGTGCTCGGGTATCGGGGCTACACCAAACACGCCCCACATTGTGCTCGCTGTCTACAGAGGGGGTCAGCATATGAACGAAGCTATATTCCAGCCGCTTACCTTGACTTGGTCAGGAGCAAAGGACTTGCGATAAGGCCGCTTCGGTTTACGAATGACGACGCGGCTCGGCGGCGGCGAAGGCTCCTTCACTTGCAGGGGCCTAGCCCAATCCTGCAAAATAGTTATATCCGTCAGTGCCTACAGCAGGCTACTCATGTCCTGGCGTACCTCTGCCCGTTCCTTCATCCCCTTCTCGTTCAAGAGGTCGGCTTTCGGCGCCGCACGCTTACGTCCCCTGAACAGCTCTCCACCTACTTCTTCGTGCTGCTCGGCAGGCGCGAATAGACCGGCAGTAGGAGGACGCGACGGCACGGAAGCGCGAGAGGCGAGGCGTTCGGGACCCGTGGTACTGGGGCGCTCTGCAGGGGCGACATTTTGGCTGTGTGGCGGTGGGGTTTGTGGGTGGCGCGGGGGTTCGGATGACGAGGGGTCCCCGTTCGCGGGGGTACTTGGCTGGGAGCTCATCGTTGGGAGGCGGCGAGGTAGGGCGTGGTGATCAGCTTATATGTACGGGGCAGCAAGGGACGCACAGAGGAATAAGCGAACAAAGCGCTTCGGGAGCGAATTGGCGCTCCAGAGCGCACGGAGGAGACAACGGAAGCACGCTGGCGCGAGTCGAGATGCTCACGCGCTTCTGAAGGGGGGGACTTCGTGCAATACAGGCTAAGAACATACAATTAGATACTACGACTTCGGGGGACGCTGTAGGGGTCGTGAATGACAGGACGAAGCTATAGAATGCGATGGACTCACTCCCTTGCCGCCATCGCTAGGTTCTCCGTGGATGCGTATCCGATAGACGCATGTGTATTCCCCACCCCAGTTGTCGACAACCTCCAGGACGAAAATGCCAACGTCCATGCCAACATCGCGAATGTCACCTCGTACGGGGAAGGTCTGAACGTCTTGGGGTATGGTGATGTTGTAGATGAAGTCGGCGAGCTCGACGAACCGATATCCCTTCTTGGTCGTCGGAGGATGATTCCTCCTCAAAGCGTGGTTGGTCCCTTCCGCGAGTCGTTTGTAGCGCTCTTCGTTGTCCACTCCATCCACGACGCCCCAGAGGATCATCCTCCTAGGCGCACTGGATATGTCCGCTGCGACTGCTTTCGGGATATGGTCTATGCTGACGTGCGTGGGGTGTATGATATCGGCGGTGTTGATTCCAATCTGTCCGCCCGCGCCGGGGAACGACCAACATTGACCGATGTGCGTGTCGTCGCTGAGGACCAGCGCCGGAGAGAAATGCTTGTCTGAAGCGTCGAAGGGGGAAGTAAGCTCTCCCACCACAATCCCTCCATCTGCAGCCAGAGCATAGTCGGGAAGAGCAACGGGGGTGCGTGCGCGGAAGACAGCTTCATCTATCTTGGCAAGGACAGCTGGAGAGATCTCGCGCCGCGCTTGGTACGAGGAGAGATGAGAAGGGCGAACGAAGGAGGGAAGGCGAGCCAGTAGAACCAAGACCCAGCCATCCCGGATGGCTAAGTAGACAATGATGAAGATGACAGAGAACTTGAGTAGATGGTCGGAGCGTAGTGCAGCCATTCCGGGTGTGCGTGCGGCGTGCGGGGTAGTCGGATTTGTAGGTTCGGGAGTATCTCGGGAAGGGGAAGTGTTACTCTCAAACCGGACTTGTTTGCGAGCTGCTAGAGCAGGGCCTGATGAGAGCTGGGTGAAGCGTCGTAAGGATGGTCGAACGTACCTCCTGCCGTTGTGGCCTGCTCACGCTCAAAACGCTTCGGATCGAATCGACTGTGCGTACCGCGATCTGCGCTCATGGGTACCTATAGCGCATGAGTATCCCGCATAGCTAACGCGGAGAGAGGACGACTTACCAGGGCAGTACGGCTCCAGAGAACTATCCAGTGCCACTGAAGGTGCGGTGACTCTAAGAGCTGCGTCGTGCTCCATCAGGCGCCCTGAGCCCATCAACTCGCGGCGAGCGCTCAACGCGGTACGCACGAGGCCTCCTTCTCACACTATCGCCCTGCTGGGCTCGCGCCCCGAACCCCACATCGTTCCCCGCGTTGTCGTCTGTGTCGTCTTTCACATCTCCTCCGGTAATGGAAGCTTCGGCTCTCAAGAATATCGCTTACTGCCAGAACGCGTAAGTGGCCGACATGATCCAGAGTGAGGGCGACCTACTGAACGTTTCTCGACGCCTGGACAGCCCCGGACTGGAGCTCGCGCGCATGGACGAGGATGGGGTACCTCCGGAGCCTCTCACCCCGGATGAAGCTGAGGAGCGATTGACGAAGTGGCAGAACTACGACAGTGCGCCTCACCTTTCGTGACACACATACCCATCGAGCTGATTTCATCGTGCATCACAGAGCTCTTCGACACCTTGCGAGATGACGCTGCGTTGCTATACTCTCAGTTCGAGGTCCGTGCGGACACCATAGATGCAATGCTATGGCCCGCGGACTCCTACGCCAAGACGCAGCTGTACAAGCTGAACCACTTCCTCATGCTGTATCACGAGGGCCGATGCCGCGAGCTCGTCGACATGGTGCGCAGCCTGCTCAACCTTGTCCGGGCCATGTGCGAGGAGCAGTGGGGCGAACCGATGGATGTCGAGGTGGAGGCCCTTGACTGATCGAGTTGACGGCTCGACGTAGCGGCGAGGGGAGGGGAGGCTTATGCGGGCGGGATCTTTTCGTTATGAGTCTTGCTATGATTTACCGCTGTCTCGCTTTTCATGTTACACGTTGATACGCTATACTTGCACTCTATGAAGGACTCGGCAGTTATGCTCTATCACACCGCCCGAGCAACGACGACGCTATGCCGCCCAAAATACCAATATACGAGTCTCTTATCATTCGATGAAATTCTATACAAGCTGCACGGCAAACCCATACCCAGTACATGCCCATCCGTACGATGAGCGTCTCCTTCAGCCGCTTGGAGATACGCGAGCCGACATCTATTCTCCGTGGATGAATACTTGGACTGCGGAACATCAGTCGAGCACTGGAGAGAGGAGCACACGAGCGAACATACATTTGACTTTCGAGCTGTTCTTGCGGTACCACACATCCTGAACCCAGGACGGTTTTCCGCCAGGCGTAAGGAAGAGGTGGCGGCCATCCTCCTCACGAACGAGGCCCAGCACGACGGGCTCCCAGCGCAGGCCGTCAACCCAGAGCCAGAGCTGGATGCCCGCGCTGGACTTGTGACAGAACAGGTCGCCCACGGTGAGGTCGCCCTGCCCGGTCAGATCGGGAGGGGTAGGGCAGGGGTCCTTGGACTTGGTTTCGAACCAAGCTGTGTAGGGCCGCCCCTGGTTAGACTTCCCCTTCCGATTGGCAGCGAGCAGCTTCTCTTCGGCTGTCTGTTGACAGTAGTTGAAATTCCGCCTCAGCCACTAAAGGTAGTTCAGTAGGATAGGCGTTGTTTGAATCACAGGTACTCACCCGACCGTTGGCTTTGACGGGTTGGGCGCTCGTAGACGCAGCCACCGAAGCGGCCCTGCTTCTTGTCGTAACGCTCGAGGAGCTGAGGGATGTGGCAGAGACTTTGGGGCTACGAGGAGGAAGGTAGTCTTCGAAGTTGTCCGGGGGCGCAGATCGCCCGCGCGCCACGCTACGAACGGAGACACTTCGCGCAGATTCGCCGTCGGACTGCAGGTCTGAGTCTACCTGACGCCCTAACGAGACGCTGCTTGCGCGAGTGGACGGGGTAGTCGGTGCAGGTGTGCCGCGGATCGAGCGGTTCGCCGCCGGTGTCGGCGCGCGCGACCCAGAAATCTGTGGGCCGTGGGTAGACTGCCTCGACGAAACTTGCGATAGAGCTGGTGTCGGCTGCCGCGACGGGACAGGCAAAAGGGCTGGCGTCGCCTGGCGGGAGTGAATAGACGGCCCCCGCGAGGTTGCCCGGCGCGACGTCTGGGAAGGAAGATCTGCCTCCGCAGAGGACCTTGAAGCCTCTGGCTCGTCGACCAGCATCGTATCGCTACGGGTGTTATAATTGTCGTCAGAGCGTCGTCGCTGATGTGGATGAGAAGCTTACATTGGCGCTTCGACTCCGAACTCTCTGAGGATGGTGGGGACCGCGCCATCGATGGCGAACGAGGCCCGAATGGAGGCGAAGGGGATGTGTGTCGCGCCATTACTGTCTATGTCGACCGTTCGACCCCCGACGAACCTAAAGTTCGAGTTGACGAGCTTGCGTCGTTCGGAGGGTGACATCGCGGACATGATGGCAGGAAGTATGAGAGAGAATGTCAGAGGAATGCAGAGAGCGAGGAGGCGCGAATACCGAGAATGTGCCACTCCGAGAGCGACGGGAGTCTGCGCAGAACAGACAAAGGGACCCGTCGGCGTCCGGCCCAGGCATCACAACGTGTTCTACAGGCTGCAATCCGGTGATATCAGCGATTCTGGTTGTGCACCGAGACATGACCCGTCCTACTGTGTCCGAGCGGCGAGCCTCCGCATTCTGCGCATAGCAGAGGGGCTTGCATACAGGTTAGCGAGTGAACGAGTGAGTGAGTGAGTGAGGCGGCCAAGGAGGAGCCCGAACGCGGAGAAAGCTGAAGGATCTGCACAGCCACCAGGCTGCACTATGAACGGTACGAAGTGCCGGCGCTGGGTAGAAGCACCCGGTGGCACGTCGCGCGTGGGGACTGGGTAGTGGGAGCCACGCTTCATATCCGGGATTCTCCAGGGAAGCCGCGTGCACCTTGGAGCTCCTTTGTGCGCCGGAGGAGCGGACGAGCTCCTCCGCGCAGTTAAAAGCACTCGAGTGAGCCCCTGCTCTTCGTCCGACGAGTCTTTCACGCTCACCATGCAAGCCTCCCACCGCGATCGTCTCGACGAGCCCTTCTTCCCCCTCGACGCTCATCTCTACCTCACTCGAGCGCTGGAGAAAATCCTGATCGGATTTCTCATTGTCATCACCGTCCAGACGCTGCAGCTGCACGAGGAAGTGGCGCAGCTCAAGTTCCTTATCCGCATACACGGCGAGACCGAGAGACGCCTTCAGTTCAAGCTCGAAGGCTTCACTCCCAACACGACGCTCGCAACCTCTCCTGCCTTCGACTACCACCGTATCGGTACCGGAGGTGAGTAAACATGCCGGAACTTCTGAACCCGGTGACTGAGTGCGGCGTAGTGACCGTCTGTACTCTGAACGGCGGAGGCCTGGGCAACCCGGAGCTCCCGGTGTACGAATTCGGCGCACTCCAGATCTGTGCCGCGGCGGTGAGTAGTCCGGTCTGGTTTGACAAATGCGTCACTCTCATGCTCCGTTTACTTAGGGTGAGCATACCGCGGCGTTGCGCAAGGGGGAGCCCGGGTGCTACACCTTCGCGGACGAGGCGTCGGCCGGCTACTTCATGAGTCTCGTCTACGAGTACTAGATACATTGTTCGGCAACGAGGGTACGGAGGATGACTTACACGCACCAAATATGACACTGTTTGAGAGACTGGAAGAATTCGTGAGCTCCTTAAGCTGCCGTTCCTTCGACGGCTTGTAGGCGATGGGCAGCCCGCGGCGCTGCGCCGTCCAAGGACGCAGGTCTGAGGCCCGCTCGACGCGAGCTTAGTCAGTTTGCGGTTCTTTCGATGATATTCGCTATGGTACTGACCTTGGTACCTGATTTCTCATTGCTCCGCTCGCGCGCACGGCGTCGCAGTGTATCGCGACGCCCGGGGCGTTCTCGGCGCGCGGGTAGTCCGCGTTTGGTAGCGCGACGCCGCGCACGCGCCACACGTGGTCGTGTCGCGCCCTCTTCCCGCTCCTCCTCCTGGCGCTTTAGGTACTGTGGGTACCGATCTTCGTTATGCAAGTAAGACTCTCGTGCTGCGGTTTTGAATACATCATGCGTTTCTCTTTCGTTCTCGCGCTCGATCCCGACGTCCGATCTCTCTCGCGCCCGTGTGCGCTCCCTCTCGCTCTCGGCTTCGCCTTCGTCCGGCATATATAGCTCACGCCCACGCGCTGTGGCCTCCAAGTCGCGCTGGTAGCTCAGCTCTCGTTCAGTCTCATCTACAAGACACCCCCGCCTCTATCTACTCTTCGCTCCTCTCTGTGCCACCCGACGCCTTCGCCCTTTCCGCGGAGCTAGCACCATGATCAAGGGTCGACCTGGAGGTACGCAACCAAGGCCGCGCCAAGGGCTGCAAGGACGAACGCGAGGAGCGACTTGGGAGCCACGAGGACGCGAAGGTGAGCCGTTACCGCGGCGTAACCCTGACCGGGAGCTGCGGAGGTAGTCTCAGTATGGGGCCCGGCGCTGAACGTTGAACATCGAGGCGTCGGTCCATACCTGAGCCTTGCTCTGTTGCCTTCCACAAGACGCAGGTGGAAGGCGAAGATTCGTTCATGGCGCCTGCAGCTATGAAGAACTCGTCTCGCTCCTCGCAGTAGTGGGCCTATGGAAAGATACGTGAGTATAGCGATGCGTGCATAACCCCTGTACCGCACTCACCCCCACTGCTAGGGCCTTGGCACGCCTGGGGATCGGTAGCACATCCATGACCGTAGGTTTAGGCACGCTAGCCTCAGGGACGTTCAGCGCCGGACCGGAGGTTACGGTGTCCAGAACGTCCCAGACTCTCAGCTCGCCCGTCGTACTGCCCCCAACGAGTGCGAGGCTCCCATGGATGAAGATGACCTGCTGAGGTCGCGCGTTCTCGCCCTCGCTGTGGTCGATCGCGCCCAGCATAGCGCCGGTCTTCATGCAGTAGATGAGGAACCCACGAACGCTGTTGCAGATAGCAAGCCTCATTCCGTCATCTGACAGGCTGGCGCTCGCGCTGTGGTGTTATTAGCTGAGTGCGTACCTCTGGCGCAGTGTAGAGAGTGCTTACATCTGCCCGTTCGGGATCACGGTCCGGATCTGAGTCCAGTCGCGCGTGTCCAGGAGTCTACAAACGCGTCGTTACATCCCCGCGACATCTGCAAGAAAGACTGGGACTTACAGAGCTCCGTGATACATGTAGGTAACAAGAAGGAGGTCCTGGAACTTCGCACTGGATGTCCAGTGAATGCTCGTGACGATTTCGTCGACTGCTTTATTCCAGCCGGACTTGAGCGGTTCCGGGAGAGCGTTGTCCAGATGAAATCTGCCGGCTTATAGATTGTCAGCATAACGTGCTATGCACATGTCAACTGTACTCACTGGACCTGTTCCAACTCCACACGTACAGCTCAGAATGGGCACCGGAGGCGAGACGATTATCACGGGGGTTGAGCGCGAGGCATTCTACAGGATATCCATGTGCCCAGAACCCTGTTATGGAGGCATCGCTCTGCGTGCTCGTTAGCCTTGAGACGTTATTCGCTACACTGCTACTGGCACTCACCTCGGTGATTCTCATGAGCGCCATGTTCCCATCCTTCAGCCCACACAGGAGGGCTTCATCCGCCGAGGGCATCCAGACGAGCGATAGAACGGCGCAGTTCCCATCGAAGCTGTGTAGAAGGCGCGTGGACCCAACGTCCCAGACGCATACTTTGCCGTCCAGGCCAGCAGTGGCGACGTATTTTCCTTCAGGACTGAAGGCCACCTTCGTGATACCCTTGCTGTGGCCGTTGAGGAGCCTCCCGATTTCCTTGTAGCGTAATCCCATCGTGGTAGCGGGGACGAGTTTGTGCAGGTAGAAAGATAAATGACTCGAAGAGCTCACAGAAGAGAATGCAGAGCGTCAGGGAGAGAAGCAGAGGCGTACGGCGGTACTCTTCCACGCTATGTGCCACTCGGCAATGCGACCACGGACAGACCGCGTGCACGACGTGCACGCGGTACGCGGTCACATGATCGTGGAGCAAGCATGACCATACAGATCAGATCTGGATCTTGGATTGCTAGCCCAGCACCGACCAGCCTCAGGCTCTCCTCCGCACTCCATGTCGTTTGAAACAACTCGGCCTGCAAATGAGAGCCGTTTGAGTATTTCCCAGTACGTCTCCCAGTATCTCTCAGCAGTCACACTCGGAGACGTCTGTCTACGTGGACTTAAATCAACTAGCTCTCTAGGTTCTCGTGATAAGATTGCGTCGCTATGCGCTCACATCGAGAGTCAACCTGCCCCGTCGTACCGCCTTTTACTACGCCTACCTTGATGAGGTACACCGAAGCTGCCTGGGTCTGAAGGAGAGACCCAAGTGCTATAAAGCTAGCCTCTCCGCTCTCGGCACATGCCGCCTGGACAACGGTCTTTATGTCCTCCGAGAGCGTACATGAGCGGCATGGAGCTCCCCAGGTCTCCCCGGTGAGCCCCTCGCTCTTCGCTCTTCGTTCTTCGCCTTTCTACCTCCCTCGCCATCCTCCCTTGCAAGCTCCATCCCTCGCACAATGCGCCTCATCACTCGCAAGCAGCACCTTGACTTCCAGGTGAGCTCGCCTGCCGCGCCTCTCCGCACGTCGTCTGAATAAATATAGGTTGCTCAAAACGCTCAACTTCAAGCCGGAAAGCGCATCAGAGCGCCGAGCGATCTGCACTCTCTTTTGGCTCTGGCCACTTTCAGCCCCGCCCATGGCGCCTTCGTCGACAGCCTGGACGTGCTCCTGCGCTCCGCCTTCCTCACGGCTGCCCTGCGCAGGACTCTGACGCTACTGCCCAACATTACCGACTTCACACTGGTCGCCCCATGCCTTCGGAGCTCCGCCGCTCTGCACGGCATACACCTTCCCCAGCTTCAGTTCTTCCGCACCGATCTCCCTCACGGCTTTCTCGTCGGCTTTCTCGAACACCATCCGACCATTACAGAACTGATCCTTATCGGCGGGGGCGCACATGATACGCTCCACTCATGCCCGCTACAAGCAGTAGACTTTAGCGGACTCACGGATCTCCACGGGCCTGCCTCCTGCGTCTGCCTTCTCGCCCCACAGGGCCTCTTTCGGCTTACTATGGAGCTTGACGGAGCCGCCTCGGCCGCGTCAAATTCACTGAGCAAGATCACATCTCCCCTTCTCGCTCTACACACCCTTATCCTCGACATCTACGATGGCGACTGCGACGTCTTGAACGCTGTCGCCGCCGCGTGCCCAGGCGTCCGCAAACTGAAGCTCACCGAGAGAGCATTGTTCAAGGTGCTTGCCTCGCCGCGTCTGGTATTGGTCGTCGACTAACTGTTGTATAGAATCGCCAATCTCGGGCTCGTCGCGCTTACAACGACCCGAACCGCTGGTTCAAGACTCTGAAGAAGCTCCCCGAGCTTGAAGAGATCTTACTGCGTACATCCACCTCGCTCGTGCGCAAGCCCGCGTCTTGGAAAGAGGAGCGCGCTCTTGTACACAGCTGGACCAACGGTATCCCGCGCTTCGGATCTCGCGCTCACATCAAGCCTCACCCTATGCTGTACCACGTCGGGCTCTGGTACAGCTGCGGGTCCTCGGGTGGTGGCTGCGTCGCCCATTGGTCGAAGCCGTCTGGGACCTGGGAGCGGACTATCTCCATCGTCAACCCCTCTGCTGACCAACAATTCATCTAAACATTGTACGTCCAGTTCACTATCTGCGACGGTTGCATGACATGCTGATGCGCCCGCGCACCCCCAGTGCTTCCCATGTCCGTACCGTTCTCACCTACGACTACGACGACCCAGACTTCCATATACATGTGTAATATAGTGTGCGACTAATGCCAGTGTATTCCCGGCTGTATCGAGACACCCGCGTGATCCCCTCCCGGTAGCACCCGCCGTGCAGCGCAGGGAGCGCAAGAGAGCGACAATGGAGCTTCCGGTGTATTATACGCGCCATGGTACGGTGCAAGCAAGCTGTACAAAGAGCCTTGACGCACTCAGGCGCGAAGTACATAAGCATGGAAGTGCGCCCAAGAGCTACCTTCGCTCCCCCTTCCTCTTCACAGCAGCGCTTGCGCCACATAATGTCGAGAGCGTGCTCGCCAACCCTATCTCATACACTAGGTGACCCCGGGTCTCCCACTCTACTGTCGTCCGGAATGGGCGGCTACGCAAATCCGTTCGCACACGTGCGCGGCAGCGCGCCACCTTCGGAAGAAGACCCGGCTGATGACTTCGCCCCCTTCACTCCGCCCTCTACCGGATTCCATACCGAGCTGCCGCGTCTTCCTGAAGATACTTCCACCTCCCCGTCTATATCGTCTGTCTCTACTCTACACAGCTCGCCTGCGGCCACCAGCTCGTCCGGAGGAAGCGCGCTTGAAGGGCACTCGCTTGAAAGCGCTTGGGTTGATGAGGACTCTGACGAGTCTCTCGAGGGTAACTCGAGGTACGGTCTCGCTGCATACAATCTCAAGCCGTGAGCTGATTGTAATATAATCAGAAAACTGGTCCTGGAGACCTGGCAAAGCGCGGCGCTCTATTCCGCCATCAATGAGCACGCGGACATGCTCTGCTCCAGCGGCGCAACCCTACTTGAGGCCGTAGTCAAACTAGTAAACCATGTGAGCTGCCATCAAGGTTCCACCTTCTACTGAACCTCATAAGTGCTTTTTAGGAGAACCCGGCTCTTCGTTCTCTTCTAATGGACAACCGCGTGTTGCGCAAAATCGGCGGGGTAGATAATGATATCCGCACGGCTCGGGCTCTGCTCCAGCGCGGTGACAGTGAGTACTCTCCATCTGCTTTTGCTCTTCAATCAGCTACTTACACTCTGTCGTCGTGCAGTGCGAACTTTGCGCAGGAACGAAAATCGCGTTACCCGGGACCTACGAACGAAGTTAGCAGCATCCGTGAAGGCCAGCCGCAGGAAGGACAAGCGGATCAACGATCTCGAGAACATGACGCCTCCTCGTGAATCCCGCGCCCCCGCTCCCGAGGCTATACGCGCCGTCAGCCGCTCTACTAGCAACATCTCGCCCTCGCACAGCAACAAAACCCGTCACCTCGCTACTACTAGCACGGTCGCTGCTTCCGTCTCCGGGGACACGACATCTGGTACCGCCGGCGTCCGAGCGCTCGCTTCTCCGGCATGTGGACGCGCTGTCTCTGCTTCACACAGAGACGTTGTATCCCGCCCCACCGAGGACGTATCTACCGCGCTCCAGTCTTCCGTGGAATCTCTGCCCGGTACCGCCGCACTCCCCGTGCCCAACGCCTTCGCGGTTCCTGCGCTCCACACATTCGCAGTCCTCGCACGCAACGAAGCGGCGCCCCCTGCCCGCAGCGACACCCCTTCCCCTGCTCTCACCCCTCGTACTGTCTACAACGACGAGGGCGTAGCAGTTGCTACTAGCCAGTCCGTCGTGCACGCCGGAAGTGAGGCCGTGGTACGTCCTGGCGACGTGCCTAGAGCCCGCCTCAGCGTGGAGCCTGCCGCGCGAACTAGCGGCGACCTTGCCATGGCATGCCCCCAGGATGAGCCCCCTGCGCGCCAGAGCCACGAGCCTCTCGCGCGCCGGAGCGACGAGCCTCTCGCGCACCGGAGCGACGAGCCTCTCGCGCACCGGAGCGACGAGCCTCTCGCGCACCGGAGCTATGAGTCCGTTACTGGCGCTACCGGTGACGCCCACGGCTCCGTTAGCGAACATGTTGAACCTCGGCCGCGAGGTTCTGCGCCGGATAATCAGGACGTTGCCGACGCACGCAAGACTCTCGTTCGCGGTCTCCTCATGAAGCTGGCTGTGAGTAGATCTTCGGCGCGACGGTGTCGCATGCATGCTCATCCCCAACTTTTCTTAGGATTTCCTCGAATGGATGATCGCCTCGGTGACATACTGTTTGAAGCGCATCTATTCAGCTGTGGTAAGCTGTTCGCCACAGCGGCCTTTGCCACCTACTGATTTCTGATGTTCAGGCCTGGTGCGGACGCTTGCTGGGCTATCTCACCACGAAGGTTCCTACGCGTCAGGTGCTCACGATCATCGCCGTGGTGTCGTCCTTCATGCTGTTGGCCTGGATAGTCTGGCGCATTCTACCGTCGGACATCCGGGTAACGGGCGAAGAAGGGACAGGTCGCCCGCTGCACAATAGACTGCGTGCGCGCAGGTCAGGCTGGCGCAATCATCACCCCGTAGTTTGACATGTATGGTTTATCATCAATCACATTCCTTCTCTGATGCCCTTATCGATCTGCTGATCATATCTGGTACCTGCGACTTTCGAGGCCGCAGCCAACGACGCTACCGCTTGCTCCCGTCTCGCAGCCCCCTCTCCCCCCGTTCCTCTTCAGTGGCAGCGAAGGCTTCATGCCGATCTGTACGTGCAGCGAATGCATCGAGTACAAGTACCCCGACGCCCGCGGCGTCATGCATCAGGGGAAATACCAAAGCGCGCAGAAGAAACACGAGCATGAGCTCGCCGACAAGCTCAAGGCCGTGGCAGCGAAAGCCCGTGCAAAAGATCAAGCCAACATCGAGAATGGCCTCCTGCTAGCCACCTTAGGAGCTCCTGACGACCCGCACAAGTCGAGTTTACCTGAGCGCCCGGCTTTGAGGCCCTCAAACGACCGAGATCAGAGCAGTCGCGACGCTTACCTGGTGTGTATAAGTAGAGTTCCTTCGTTATGCGTCTGCTCATTCAACGGCAACCAGGAGGAACCCCCGGGGGCGCGGGGTCATGTTGCGTCGGTACCTGCGCCTGTGGAACCGGTGCGGCCAAGCACTCCCACGGACGCAGGCGTACGTGACGTCTCACTCAGAGCATGTGGCAGCTACTGAGTGGATTGCCAATCTAGCGACACGAAGCGGTCCGCAAGAGACACACCCTCATCTCGACCTTGCAGTCAAACCTCGACCTCCGCTCTCGCACCGTCCCCCGAGACATCGATATCGTATTCAAACCCGTCGACGAATTTTCGGACGCGCCCGGAGAGCTCGCAGACGCCGCGGGGAGAAACACCATCTTCACAGCGTACGAGGAATGGATCGACCGCACCTTGACTGAACACAACAACCTGCCGCTAGTTGGCGACAAGAACGCGGATAGAAGCTTCGCGGGGCTCCTGAGGACACTCGAGAGAGAGCAGCAGCGCCTGAGCGACATCAAGGCCCGAGCGTGGAGGAAGAAAATGTGGGCCCAGTTCATCGCAGCTAAAGGAGAGCTTAGCGTGGATCTTCCCGCTATAGCCCCACCTTGTAAGCACGCCAGTCTTCCTATCGTTCGAGCGAGCAACTGAGTATATTAGCAAATTTTTTCGCTCATCGACGTACCCTCGAGCCATTCCTCATGGCCGCGCTCCTCATGGTGACGATCCTGCACACCCTCTCGGCCGTCTCCTTCCCCGCATCTCAGTTCGCCCTTGCCACGCTGAGAGCCGTCGTATTCGGGGCCATCACATGCAACCGGATCCTTCCAACGGACTCTGGGGCCCACTCGGATTCAGCGCGCTTGGGGCGCGAGCTCGCTCAATGCATCCCTCTCGACCTTCGTACCGCCATCGACCTCTTGAAGCTCCAGCCAGACATCGTTCCCTACGCATGCTGCCCGAAATGCTTCGCCACGTACAAGCCCGACGAGGCGAAGCCGGACGATCCAGTCCCTCGGAAATGTACGCGCACGGAGGAGGGCGGCTCCCGATGCAACAAGAAGCTCGTCCAAGCTGTGGAGATCAAACCCGTCAAGAAAGGCGAAACCAAGCGAACCGTGTACAGGCCTATCAAGACGTACGTCTTCCGGCGGTTCACGTCCTGGCTGGCGGACCTGCTAGCGCGACCGGGGATCGAAGCCGCCATTCTAGAGTCGTGGGCGCGTCAACCGGACGCAGCTAGGTGCTCCGACATCATGGATTCGCCGACCATCCGTCAGTTCGTCGGCCCCGATGGAGCGACGCTGTTCTCTGTTCAGAAAGACGGGTCTATCCACTTGGTTTTCAGTCTCTTCGTCGACTGGTTCAACCCCTTCGGCAACAAGAAGGCGGGTAAATCGCATTCTATCGGCGCGATCTATCTGGCATGCCTCAACCTCCCACCCCATCTTCGATATCGCCCTGAGAACATCTACTTGGCGGGCATCATCCCGGGACCTAAGGAGCCGAGTCTCGATCAGCTTAACGAGCTACTACGTCCACTGGTCGATGAGCTGGTCGCCCTCTGGAATCCGGGAGTCTATCTGCTGAAGACGTCGATGAGACCCGCCGGACGTGTTGTACGGGCGGCGCTCATCCCGTTAGTCTGCGACCTTCCCGCTCTCCGGAAGACGGCTGGATTCGCATCGCACTCCTCGCGTCGCTTCTGCTCTTTCTGCCCGCTCACTCTCGACGACATCAACAACGTCGAGCGCTCGACGTGGCCCAAGCCGCGTACGTGGCAGGAACATATCGATATCGCAGACGAATGGAAGGACGCGCCGTCCGACGCCTCGCGTGACGACGTCTTTACTAGCCACGGGATACGGTGGTCGGAGCTCCTGCGCCTCCCCTACTGGGATCCTACTCGGTATGCAGTGCTCGACGTCATGCACAATCTCTTCCTCGGCGAGGTCCATCATCACTGCAGGCGGGTCTGGGGCTTGGACGTGGTGAAGGACAAGCAGCCCCCCGCTCCGAAGACTGCGTTACACACACCTGAGCAGCAGCAGAAGAACCTGGACAAGGTGCTCGCTGCTACGTGCGCCAGGGCGCTAAAGACACTCTCCGGTATTCGCAAGGACTATCTCTCCGCGGTGGCAAGATTCAATCACGCCATCGGCCAGACAAGCGTAGATCTCACCAAGCACGAGCTCGCAACAGCACTGTTGGAATGGGTGAGCATCTTCCTTACCAAGATCGACTCCAATCTTAGACGGTTTGCCCGCGTACAGGCAGGGAAAAACGATCCGGTGACGCTCCGCATTCCCCCAGTGCTCAACGAGCCCGTCGCCAGGTTCCGTCTCCCCGCCGACGAAGCTCCGAAGGAGGCTTCGCCATACGACATCTTCACGAAGGAGGTGCTCGAGGAGGTCCGGTCGGACATCGCCTCCGCGATATTCCCAAGCTGGCTCGAGAAACCTCCGTCGAACTTCGGCAGCCCTGCACACGGGAAGCTCAAAGCGGACCACTGGCGTACGGTAGCTACCGTGAATCTGGTCATCACCCTCGTGCGCCTCTGGGGCTCCGCC
This sequence comes from Trametes villosa, assembly GCA_002964805.2. Classification (NCBI taxonomy): domain Eukaryota; kingdom Fungi; phylum Basidiomycota; class Agaricomycetes; order Polyporales; family Polyporaceae; genus Trametes; species Trametes villosa. The sequence continues at coordinate 2,697,648 of PUDQ02000003.1, forward strand.
GGCGCGTCTGCGGAGGAGACAGCTGTCCTCGAGAATTTCATACACCTCGTTTCGGCTGTTGACCTAGCCAGTCGCCGGAATATGACAGTTCAACGTGCCGCCTCCTACGACGCCCACATGGAAGCCTACCTGCGCGGATTACGTACCCTTTACGACCACAAGCTCGTTCCCAACCACCATCTGTCCCTGCACTTGCGTCCTTTACTGGAGGCTTTTGGTCCCGTCCACGGTTGGTGGGCATTCCCTTTCGAACGGTACAACGGCATCCTTCAGCGCATGAACACGAACTCGAGAACAGGTGAATTACGGTTTCACGTTCGCGTTTTAGCATGCCATGTTCTGATAAATCTGTTGCAGAGGATATGCCAGGAACCTTCATGCGATGTTGGTACATTGGCGCCAATCTCCGTTGGCTCATGCGCTCGACAGAATGGCCAGACGATCCCATCTACGCCGATATGCTGCGGACGTACGAGACCGCGTTCCGCGACCGCGTTCAAGGGACGCGTATCACCGACATACTCAGCCTTCTCGACGCCCACCCATCCCCTGTGTTCAGCTACGAGCGGAAGCGGGAGACGAAGCTGGCGGGGGATGTCTATGACGACCTCCTGTCGCTCATCAACCGTACAAGCCCCACGCCTTTCCGGTCCATGTTCGACACTTCATCCGCTGCACTACAACGTCTTGCTCCCACAGGGCAGCTAGTACCCAGTCTCGAGCATCACGGCATCCGCTTTGCAACCCACGCTGCCGGCGTGCGTGACTCCTACATAACATTCCGCTCCGGGGCCAGCGCGGTCTTCGCGGGGCAGATATCGCAGATTTTCTATCACCAGCGGGATGAGGGTGGGGTTCTGACCATTCAGCCGTACCTCGTCGTCAACACGTTCAAGTCCTTGAGCGAGGAGCACGCCCTCCTCGACCCCTACCGGAAATTCGAAGACCTGAACGCCCACCTGGTGTACAAGGACTTCGACGCCCGCCCACAGGTCGTCTCGCTCGACAGTGTGGTGGCCCACTTTGCCTACTACGAGTACAAACCGAAGGGGATCGGTAGGGACTGCGTTGTCGTCAAATCCTTGGATAGGGTGAGTTCCTCTGTCTATCTAGCCTATCGCGATGCTAACGAGGCTCTGTCAACCAGTCATAAGCAGATATATTGTACGTTTGCATGTGTATGATAGTCCCACTTCGCGATGTTCTATCTCGTGCGCTAGCGTGGTTCTTTCTCGTCGTGTTTTCTCGCCTCCCACTTCCAGATCCAGACTCCCCCGGGCTCCACCTTGCCTCCTGCCTGCACTTCCGCGGCGCGAACCAACACCCTAACGGCCGGCCTTCTCCCGAGCGGACCTTTACCTATATACTGTGAGTACCATCCCAGTTTTCGCAACTTCATCCTGCAGCCACCCCTTGCGCACTCCCGCTCTCGCTCGCTGATGCTCTCAGTAGCCCCCGTCACGCGCCCTCTACTTGCGTCATGGGACGCGAAGAGGGCGAAGGGCGGGCGGTGAGAGTACCGCGAGCAGTGAGAGACACTAAGACTGCGAGCGCGCGACTGCGCGGAGCTTCCGGCGAGCGAGAGCGTTGCGAAGAGGCGGCGAGAGGTGGTCCTGGGCTGGGCGTGCCCTACAGTGAGTACGACGTGAATGGCGCGAGGAGCGCGAGGGGCGCCGTGGAGAGCGCGAGGGGCGCCGTGGAGAGCGCGAGGGGCGCCGTGGAGAGCGCGAAGTGCGAGAGGCGCGAGGAGAGCGCGGCGCGAGGAGAGCGCGGCGCGAGGAGAGCGCGGTGCGAGGAGAGCGCGGCGCGAGGAGAGCGCGGCGGGCGCGTCTAGCGGCACCCGTAGAACGAGACCGAGCGCGTGTCGTGCACTACACGCAGAGCGGTACGGTCCTGAGAGGTGCGGGGTGCGGGGAGTTACTGCTACGAAGAGAGCGTGGGTGGAGGGAGTAGAGCTCGAGGCGAGTATAGCGCGGGGAGCACGAGGGGCGGGGATGGCTGAGCGCGAGGCGATTATAGCGCGGGGAGCGCGAGGGGCGGGGGGCAGGCACGGTGTGTCGATGTCTTCCGTACGCGCACCGCGAGGTGGAGACCGGGGCGGGCAGCGCGAGGCGAAACTAGGTGTCCGGTGTGCCCGGTGTGCCCGCGAGCGGCGGGTCGCGCGAGAGGTTGGTGGCGAGGGGGGGCATGCGACCGGAGCGAAGCTTTCCAGGGCTCTGGAGAGGCCGAAGGGCTATGAGAGGCTCTAGGGGCGCCATAGTGCGCGCGCGAGCTACATGGTGCGCCAAAGAGCCCCTGCGACGCCCCAGGGAGCGCCAGGATGCGCCAGAGAGCCCCCCGGCGCGCCAGAGAGCCCCCCGGCGCGCCAAGGAGCCCCGCGGCGCTCCAAAGAGCTCCTCTACCCGTGTCAGTAGCCTGGAAATTTAACATATCACATACATACCTCAGCGGTATCGCGCGGCGTGACAGTTTGAATATCCTTTATGTTCGGATACGCTTGCGACACTCATAATATCGCGAGCATATCATGACCTTTGTATTGTTCTTGACATCTAGAAAGTCATCCCCCGTTTAGCCAAGCAGGAAATACTAGATGACAATGAGATTCTACCTCGCGCGACATTTCTGGTTAACAAACGGTGTTGTACGCCCCGACATGCGCAAGATACGATGAGTATCCAGGCTGTATCTTGCGCCTTTGAATAAGAAGTTCATTGGAACAGGGATCTTGTCAATGCGCGTTGCGCGGTATGCGAAAGAAACGAAGCATTCCAATAGCATTCCATTAACGAGCGTGCTGTAAGGACATCACAAAGCCATTCTAAATGTTATTAGCATGCCTTGCACAAGGGCTAGTCTTCGCTCCTAAGGATTAGACATCGCATAGACATTCGGAAAGACCGGCGTTCTGACTGCTGTTAGGACATTACTAGACCGCTTATAATTTGCTTCACGTTCCCGCTCTTAGTCAGGGGACATGATATCGTCCGATGTTTGCCGTGCACCCGCGCCATCACTGCCGTCGGCAACGTGCGCCCCGCGCCTCCCACGGCGCTGAGCGCTGTCCCGCCGCTGTCCCCGACGACGACGAGGCCCCCCTCCCCGTCCCCCCCCTTCCTGTCCTCCGTTTGAGACCGCGTCTTCACCAAACATACTTATTACTAGGGTTCCAGTTCGATTAATGCGCTCAATACAGGGATACAGGCTTTCACACTAGTACTAGGAGTAGAGTGTGAGCATAAGTCCGAAGCGCCCGCGCGCCCTTCCCGCCCTCCCCGCGCGAACGGCTCTCCGCCTGCGCGCCCTTCCCGCTTCACCAGCAGCTGTTGTAGCCAAATACTGTCACGAACCGTGTAGCTCCCGTGACTGTTTTGCAATACGAACCGTCAGCTTCGTATTGTGTCACCAAGCTCCGGGGCAGCCACCGGGAGCTGCCTTATAAGGTAGGCAGCCCGGGGGAGGCCTGTTATCTCCCCAGAGATAACAGATCTGGGGAGATAAGGGCCTAATCTCACTGATTAGGCTCCACCCCTTATCCCCCGAGCTGCCCGGCCCTCCCGATAGCCTCGGGGGGCCGGCGGCTATTTGCCCCTTTGGGCACCATAGCCTGGTAGGTCCCCTCCCCCTAGCTCACTCATTTTCTATTCAATCTGGCTGGTTGTAGGCTCATTTTAAACGCATTTTCAAGGCAAACAAGACGCGGGTAATGCGACGCGGATTGGGTAAGTACTCACTGCGTCTCCCTGTGGACTTACAGCCTCCTCTTCCCACAGAAAACAGGCCATAACTCGGCCGTTTCTTCGCGCGCGGGCGCGCGGAGTTTATCCCCAGGCTCAGATGATTAATGCGCACCTAACGAGCCCTTGCGCGCGCAAATCCGACCAGGCGTTCTGGTGCAGCGCCTGCCCCACCTCAGGGGCAGGCCTGCATGCTGCAACTCGGCCATTAGTGGCCGGATTCGCGTCGGAAAGGACTCCTTTTAAAGGTAATGTACTCTATACCCTGGGTGACCCATTCGCACGGCCGCGCGAGGCGCGGTTCCGGCCAGGGGAGGCGAGCAGTGCTCAGCCACAGCAGCCTCCCCTGGCTGATATCTCCACCAGTTCTTTCCCGATAGCTGTGGTTCGTACACCGTCTGAAAGCTGCCGAACGCAGCTATCAGGCGATGTATACACCTCAGCTATCCGTCCGCTTGAACTGACGATCTTCCCATGCCCTCCTCCTACCCCCCTTTGCCCCTCCCACCTTGCCAGGGGTGCTCTGGAGACTCTGTTTTTCGTTTGTTGGTACTCTGATAATGTGAGTAAAGGATCATGGGTTTGAGAAGGTCATCAGCACAGTCCATTGAACAGGAAAGCAATTTCTGATGCATTTACACCCCCTCCTCACTGAGTGTGCGATTTCTCTTCCGTTTCTCAAGCTACCGCCATGCGGTTTTTTGCAATGTGTACTCACACACTTCCCGTACGTAGAGCATCTCTTAAAACCGTTATCGAGTATCTGTAGATGTCAGTAGACTACTATCAGTTTCAAAAGGAGACGGTCATTTACACTACATGAGTCGACTGTATCATTCTGTGAGTACCCTCATGCTGATGCCAATAAAAATGCGCATCCAACGCATCCGGTTTCATCAAAATCGGCCGGAAATTGATTGAAATACCAGTCTGACAGTGCTAGAGGCCTGTACTGCAGTACTGCACAGCTGTGCAGGCTCGGGCCTGTAAGACGCGTCTTACAGGCAATAGCTGTGCAGTAGTGAAGCACAGGGCTTCAGCAGAGGTTCGCCCATATCTCTGTCAGTTCTGCACCTATTGACACGATTCCTTTTGCGTTGGATTCGCAAAATCAGTCGCTTTCGGACCGTACCATTCGATCTGTAGTACATGCAGTAGAGGAGCCCCTGTGTACCGATGTAACTCCGCGCTGATAACGATTTTACCATACATCCTGAGGCCCGATAACGCTGTGGAGTGGTGTTCCTGGTAGGTACAGATGAGGGTACGAGAATGAAAAAAAGAGCTAAGCAAACGCTGGAAAACTGAGCGAGATATTGCATAGTTTCTCTGGACACCCTTAGGAGCCAGAGAAAATAACATTACATGGATTCTGCTCGCGTTCTGGACACCGTAAGCATTCCTGAGCATATGAAAGAACACAAAGAATATGGGGAATCTGTTTGTAGGGGGCTGAGGTACCTACAAAGCGAAGGGTGAGAGAGAGGGGGGTAGGAGGAGGGCATGGGGAGAGCGCAGGTTCGAGCGGACGGATCGCTGAGGTGTATACATCGCCTGATAGCTGCTTTCAGCAGCTTTCAGACGGTGTATAAACCGCGGCTATCGGTGGAATACCCGCGGAGATATCAGCCAGGGGAGGCTGCTGTGGCTGAGCACTGCTCGCCTCCCCTGGCTGGAACCGCGCCTCGCGCGGCCGTGCAAATGGATCTCCCACAATATAGAGTACGTTACCTTTAAAACAAGCCTATTACGACGCAATTCCGGCCACTAATGGCTGAGTTGCAAGATGTAGGCCTGCCCCTCGGGTGGGACAGGCGCAGCACCGGAACTGCTGGACCGTTTGGCGCGCGTGCGGGCTCGTCCGGTGCGCATGGACTACCCGAGTCTGGGGATATAATCTGCGCGCGTGCGCGCAGAGGAACGGCCGAGATATGGCCTGTTTACTGTGGGCAGAGAGGGGTGTAAGCCTGGTGGTAAGCGCGGTAAGTACTTACCTAATTTGCGTCGCATTACCCTTGTCTTGTTCGCCCTGGAAATGCGTTCAAAACGCGCCTACAATCAGCCTGATTGAGTACAAACTGAGTGAGCAATGGAGGGAGCACCTACCAGGCTATGGTGCCCAAAGGGGCAAATAGCCGCCGGCCCCCCGAGGCTATCGGGAGGGCCGGGCAGCTCGGGAGATAAGGGGAGGGGCCTAATCAGTGAGATTAGGCCCTTATCTCCCCAGATCTGTTATCTCTGGGGAGATAACAGGCCTCCCCCGGGCTGCTTACCTTATAAGGCAGCTCCCGGTGGCTGCCCCGGAGCTTGGTGACACAATACGAAGCTGACGGTTCGTATTGCAAAACAGTCACGGGAGCTACACGGTTCGTGACAGTATTTGGCTACAGCAACTGGTGGCTTCACTCGCGCGAGCAGCTCCCTGCATGCGCGAGAGGCCCCCCGCCAGCGCGCACGATGCCGCGCGCGCGCAGGGTTCCCCCCGAGCCACTGTGTATACTTGTGGGCGGGGCGGCCCCTTAGCCTGCCCCGGTCACACGGTGTGCCGGGCTAATGAACCCGGTTATTTGTGATAACTGGGTTGGGGGCGCGCGGGCGCGGACGGGATTGCGCGGGTATACAGAGCACTGTGCGGCCTTGTCGCGCACCGGCGCAGACATGCGTGAAGGTAGCGCGAGGGGCGGCGCACTCGCGCGCGCAGTCGCGCGCGGTCGGCGGGGCGCGGCTAGATCGCCATGCCGGGGAGGAACTTCGCACGATAGACCCGAGGGCGCGGGTCTATTAGAAACCTTCGTCGTGTATTAATGAAGGCAGTAAGTACGGGAAGCGAAGTACATTAGGCGATGTGAAGGGGGCGGGGAGGATGGACGTGCAGAAAGCGAGTAATGGAGACGACAGCGTAGATGGTAAAGCAATAACAAGGCGCGGAAATTCGCGCGCGAAGGGGAAGGGGGGAGGGGGGTACATGGGAGGGGGGGGGGAGATAGGGGCGGCAACAGACGGCGGCTAACAGATTATCGGTATCTAGACAAGGGAGACAGCGGAGGGGCGCGGGGCGATATGAGAGCAAAAGAGAGCCTGGGGAGGGAGGTGTTCGATGAGCAGCGGTAGATAGCGGAGGCGGAGGGGGTATAGTGGGCGAGACAAGCGGAGGCACGTAAAGCGGCAGGGCCACTTCACGATTTACTCTTCGCTCCGCCGCGCCCGCGCCCACGCCCGCGACCACGCCCGCGTCCTCGTCCGCGCCCTGTCTCGTCGTTCTTGCTCGCCGGGGCGCCGTCTGTCGCGCTTTGGGAGTCCGTCTCATTGGCGCCACCAGGGCCAGTCGTGGGGAGACTCGTAGCCGCTCCGGGCGGCAGGGTGATGGACGAGGGCGCGTGAGAGGCGGACGTGGTCGACGGCGGGGACGTCGACGCGGGGGTGTTCGCCGCGAGGGCGTTCGTGGCGGGGATGTTCGGCACGGGCGTGGTCGTTGCAGGCGCGGTTGACGGCGGGGTCCCCGTCGACGCGGGGGCGTCCGTCGCGTTCGTCGCGTGCGAGGATGTCGCGGGGGCGTTCGTCACGGGCGAGGACGTGGACGCGGAGCTGTTCGTCGCGGGGGCGTTCGTCGCGGGGGTATTCGACGCCGGCGTGTCGAACGGCGGGGATGCCGAGGCGGCGTCCAAGGCGGGGGTGTTCGTCGACGAAGACGTCGACGCGAAGGCGTCCATCGCGGGCGTGTTCGTCACGGGCGTGTTCGTCGCGGGCGTGTTCGTCGACGCGAAGGCGTCCGTCGCGGGCGTGTTCGTCGCGGGGGTGTTCGTCGTCGCGGGGGTGTTCGTCGTGGGCGAGGACGTCGATGCGGAGGTGGTCGTCGCGGGCGTGTTCGCACCAGTGGGTGTGGACAGGATATAGTTTCCTCCTGGAATTGCTGTAGTGCGCACTGCAGTTTCTCCAGCAACATCAGGGCCTGAAGTTGCTGCAGAAACTATGTTGCACGGCAGCCTTCCCCAAGGAAAGGAAAATGCGCCATAATGCAGAAGTTGCCACCAGCAGGGATTGAACCCGGGACCTAAAGGTGTCCAGGAACTAACCCAACTAATATTAACCACTACACCATGGTACTGTTGCTTTTCCAGGGTTCCAATTGCAATATATCACCGCTTTTTTGGCCCCCCACCCTCTATAGTAGCTCAATATGCACTCTATACAGGCTATAAGAACCCCTATAGTATGGTGTTTGGTCGCACTTTTGACCGCTTTTTAGATACTCTCTGTAGACACTTACTATAGGTATAGGGGAGCCAAAAGATAGTGATATATTGGGATTACACCCTAGGGAAAGTAACAGACTGGTGGTGCAGTGGTAAGCACTAGTAACTCCAATGATGCTCAGATCATGGAGGTCCCGGGTTCAATCCCTGCTAGTGCCACTTTCCGCACTTTCCACATTTTACCTCCTTTGGAAGCTGAGTCCGTGACATAGTTTCTCCAGCAACTTCAGTCCCTGGTGTTGCTGGTGAAATTGTAACGCGTTTTCCAGCAACTGTAGGAGAAACTATATCCTGTCTACAGGGACGCCTCCGCTGTTGACCACGAGGCGCTCGGATGCGACGGCGTCGTCCGCAGAAGTCACCGTCTTCGGCCCCACCCCTTTGGCGGCTGATGCAGGACGCGGCGAGGGCGGACGCGGAGGGGGAGACGGCGCGGGCGCCGACGCGAACAAGGCCGATTCCAGCGTAGACCGCGCGGCGGCCGATACAGACGCGAGCGCGAGCGCTGTGGCAACAAGGGGTGGCGAGGGCAGGGAAGTCGAAGGGCCCGAGGGCAGCGCGGGCGCGGGCGCGGGCGCAGCGGTCGAGGCGGAGGAGGGCAGCCCGGAGGGCGCCGATGCTGACGACGGCGCGGGCGCAGCAATGGAGGGCGGCGCAAGCGCGGCGATCGAGGACGGCACGGGCGCGGCGGTCGCGGACAGCGCGGTCGCGGACGGCGCGGTCGCGGACGGCGCGGTCGCGGACGGCGCGGTCGCGGAGGTTGCGGACGGCGCGGGCGCGGCGGTCGAGGCGACAGGGAGCGACCCGGGTGCGGGCGGAGGCGTCGACGTGAGCGTGCCCGTCGAAGCGGGCATCGACGAGGGCGAGGGCGGCGTAGACGACGTGCCGCCACGCCCGGTGAGTACGCTCTGCGCGACTAGGGCGGGGTATATCGCACCAAGCCGCTGGCCGGGACTAGGGGTGCCGTTGAAGCCCTCCAGGGCATAGATCTTCTCAATGTACACTAACAAACGCGCATTGACGCGCCGGCGTCGAGTGGTGTGAGCGCGGAGTGGCCCGAGCCAGGGGTCGCGGCGTAGGGCGAGGTCGTCCAAGACGACATCGAACAGCTCGTCCTCGTCGCGAATCGCCGTGTGCAAGCGACGGACTTCGACGTTGAGGCGCAGGATCTCCTCTTGAGCGCGCTCGATGCGGTTCGCGACGCGCATCATGTGCCGCACAGCCGGCTGCTTCCACGGCTTCTCCTGGAGATCACCGCGAGTGTCGCGGAGGAGGTCGAATTCCTCGACGAACTCCATCCGCGACACTCGGGACCAGTCGAGCGCCGGGCGCGGGGGCGTGAGGGCTGCGGCCGCGGCGTTGTAGTTCTTCACCGCGGTGCGGATAGCCTTGCACCGCGTCTGGAGGTGCTTCGCGATGTGAGTACGAACGCGATACGCTACGAAACGCGGGTTAGTGTTAGGTTAAGTTAGTAGGGCGGAGACGTACCCGTCTGTGCGAGGTTGAGCCGGTGGAGCTCGAACAGGCGCTGTACTACGAGGCGCTGCAGATGTCCGAGCGCGCGCTGATACTTACGCGTGGCTATGTACTCCTTCATCTGGATGTACTGCGGATCTCCCGGCTGCCAGGTGTTGACGATGCCCATCTTCACCTCCAGCGCGGTGACCTCCAGGAGGAGCGCCTTGTGCCGATCTTTCAACTGACGGCGGCGGGTCTCCGCACGGCGGGTAGCTGACGCGTCCGCCGCGTACGTCGTGGGGGCGGCGACAGGCGGGAGGAAGGAGAGGGTAGGCCCTGTGGGGACGTAGTCCGGGGGAATGGTAGCCAGGAACCGTTCCTCCGCGTCCTCCAGCTCCGCACTTAAAAATGAGCGTGATGGAGACTGCGGATTGATGAGGACGTACTTGATGGAATTGAATTCTTGCAGTGCCTCCACATACGCGATGGCGTGGAGATCCTCAGGGAGCTCCTGTCCGAGGCGGTCGAAGTATTGCAACTCATCTTGACGGTAACGCTTGAGATCGTCCACGGTGAGCCCGGCGGCGTCCAAGTCGTCAGAGAGCTCGGGCGTCGAGTTGTTGATGATCTCCAGGGCTTGACGGTAGTTGTTGTAGAGCATGAGCCCGAGGTTCTGGTACTTCTCGTCGTCCCAGTGACGAAAGAACGCATCAATCAGTACACGCCGGCGATAAGGCGAGGCGTACCTGACAATGGGCGCAAGATGATTGGACGCGCTGAAAATGCGCTCCATCACCTCTAGATCTTCGAGGCCGATGCCCCGGAAGATGTTCGGGTGGTTGCGCAGCTGACACTGGTAGTTGTGAGAATAGCCGTGGAAGGCGTTGACGCAGACGCGAGATCCAGATTCCAAGAAGGCCGCTCCCAAGGAGCTGGCTTTTACCGTCCCCTCGAAGGTGCACCCAATGTCGAAGCCAGCGAGGGTGGGCTCATTGAGCACCTCCAAGATCTTCGCGATAATAGAGAGGGGGTACTTGGCCCTGTGACCTGCCGGTCAGCGAGGCGAAGCGATGGAAAGGGGCGGTACTTACAACTCTCCGCTTCGCACCATATCCACCAGCCACAAGATCAGCCCGTGCCGGCACGCGCTCGCAAACGAGCCGGTCTCGTCGAAGATGCCGAACACCCGCTTCTTCTCCTCGGCAGCGGCGGCCTTCCAGTTCTTCGTGCAACTGGAAACGACGGCAGAGCCGTCCGTCGGATCACCCTCCTCCGGTTCCCCGGATCGCTTGGCGCTGGGGCTGTCGTCGTCGTCGCTGTCGTCGTCGGCGGCGTCGGCGGTGGCCGTGTCGGCGGTGGCGGCGGTGGCCGTGTCGGCGGTGGCGGCGGTGGCCGTGTCAGTGGTGGCGGCGGTGGCCGTGTGAGCCGTGGCAGCGGAATCGACAGGCGGCCGGGAGCGAACTTCGTTCGCGAACTTGTTGACGAAGCTGTTCGAGAGGAAGTAGTCGCTACCTTCGAATACCCGCTCGTCGCCGGCACGGCGCCCGCCGCGAGGCGCGAGGCGCTTGAGCGAATTGTTGCCGTCCATAGCGTACAGCCGAGAGAAGAGGAGGAGGGGGTCGTCGTTCAACTGCATGGGATTAGTATGCACATCGGGAGGAGAGACAAGCCTCTCTCACCTTGTATCCACATGGCGGGCACGCGTTGAGCACGCGCCAGTTGGGCGTATCGCGGCCGAGAGCCCGCGACACGCCCTGAGCAACCTCCCTCATGATATGAAGGTAGATATCAAAGGCGTCCGAGAGGGCGGAGCGATACGAGCGCCGGTAGGGGACCTTCACAGAACACAATGTTCGGGGCGGCAAATAGGGGCATACAAGTGAAGTATGCGCATGACGACGGGGGCGAGGTGTACGTATGAGGGAGAGGGGGGGGGGGGAGGGCGTGAGGACCTAACGAGAACCGAGCATACAACGAGGTGGGAGAGGTTGCTTACCGAGTAATAGTGGCACATGAGCTTGGCGAACGCCTCGATGCTGAACGACGCCTTGAAAAGGCGGATGCACCGGAGGAGCTCCAACGTCTTGAGGGAGATAGCCAGGGACGGTTGCAAGGGGACCGTACCGAGATACCCACTGAGCACCAATGCCTCAGCGCGAGTCTCGCAGGTGCTGGGCATCGGGATCGTCGCGGTGTGGCTGAGGTCGTAGAAGTCGAGAACATCGATGGCAAACGTTGAGGGAGATGACGAGGGGGCGGTGTCCTGCTCCGAAGGAGGAGAGGCGGCAGGGGCTTCATCGTCGGGACGGGGGGAAGGGGAAGGGCCAGCTCGCCACTGCAGGAAGGCGGCAACGATCTTCGGGATGAGGGGCCGCCAGTTCTCATCCATATTATGGATGCGATGACCCCAGGTGCGCTCATCCTTCGAATGGTAGCCGCGGCGGCTACGTGAGTTTAGCATCGATGACAGGAAGCAGAGGGATCGGGGGCGTACCGCATAGAGAGAATGTCCCGAATCTGCACCGCGTCCTCCCCCTCCGCGTGCTCGTCAACGTTCACCCAGTCCGCTGCATCGTCGGCGTTGTGTGTGTCAACTTCCATGGGGACGTCGGCGTCATCGTCTGACCCGTCGTCGTCCTGGCGAGAAGTGGAAGGTTGGAGTTGCTCGAGCAACTTGCGCGAGCTGCTCCCAAGGCCTGCATCCTTCAATCATTGTCAACACGGACGACATAGCGGGGGGACTCACCTGTTAGATTGGCCGAGTGCCGGTTCTCCATGTCCAGTTTCTCCTGCATCATCGCCATGGGGCCTATAGACTTTGAGATGAACGTCTTGAACGCCCCAGAGAGGAGCCCGGGGCCTGCGGGGCCTGCGGCGAGGGCGTCGATCGGGGTTGGACGGGACGCCGTAACATGTCGGGAGGCTCGTTTCCTCTTCATGGGGACCCAGACAGGAGAGCAGAGATATACGCGGTGGTGGGGGGAGTATAGATGGTGGGAGATGGGTGTAAGTGCCTCGAAGTCGCAGGCGCTCGACGTGCAGCGCTCCGTAGCCGGGAGGCTCTCCGTGGGAACACGCGCCAAGGGGCCGGGCCTAGGACACAGTGGCAATGCGCCGTCGCGTGGCGCGCGATCTCGAGGTACAGATCACGATCGTAGCCTGCGCCCCGCCGATCGCGCGCGACTGTGCGCGCGAGTGCGCCGCCCCTCGCGCTGCCTTCCCGCATGTCTGCGCTGGTACATAGCAAGCTGCACAACGTTCTACGCTCGCGCGGGTCCGCCCGCGCGCGGACCCTCCGCCTGATCATCACAAATAACCGGGTTCCTTAGCCCGGCACACCGTGTGACCGGGGCAGGCTAAGGGGCCGCCCCGCCCACAAGTATACACAGTGGCTCGGGGGGAACCCTGCGCGCGCGCGCGCGCGGCATCGTGCGCGCTGGCGGGGGGCCTCTCGCGCATGCAGGGAGCTGCTCGCGCGAGTGAAGCGGGAAGGGCGCGCAGGCGGAGAGCCGTTCGCGCAGGGAGGGCGGGAAGGGCGCGCGGGCGCTTCGGACTTATGCTCACACTCTACTCCTAGTACTAGTGTGAAAGCCTGTATCCCTGTATTGAGCGCATTAATCGAACTGGAACCCTAGTAATAAGTATGTTTGGTGAAGACGCGGTCTCAAACGGAGGACAGGAAGGGGGGGGACGGGGAGGGGGGCCTCGTCGTCGTCGGGGACAGCGGCGGGACAGCGCTCAGCGCCGTGGGAGGTGCGGGGCGCACGTTGCCGACGGCAGTGATGGCGCGGGTGGCGGTGATCACTACTCAACGCCGGGCGGCAGTTCTTATCAGTATCTAGCGGCTTATCAGCGTTGTTGATCGCTATCAGGCAGGCACTACCGTTTATAGGGGGGGAGCAGCTCTTTCTCTATTTGGGGGGAAGGGATTTATTGGCAGTAATACTGGCAGTGGAGAGCTTTAGGCAAATCAAGGCCCCTTAGCCTGCCAAGGTCACACGGTGTGCCGGGCTAAGGAACCCGGTTATTTGTGATGATCAGGTGTCCGCGACGCGATCGTGGGCGTTTCGGTCTGTTCCACGTCTCCCTTGTACAACTTACGAGTCGCGCTGATAATATCGATAGTGCTACTCGACAATCGCCCTTCGCCTACTCGCCCGGCTACCCCACCGCCTACTCGCAATACCTAGGTCTCGCTCTTGACCACTGTGATCGGCTCGTGTTGAAGTACGAGGGAGCCGACGAGTACTAGAACAGAATGTATTGCGTTTGGCTGAGCTCTGCAAACGCATGAAGAGCGAGTGGCGTACAACGGGAGGTAGATATACTACGTGCTGACTAATCACTACCATATACGGATGTACCTACGAGACTGTCCAATCCCGAATTCCAACAGCTCGGCGACGGACTCTAAACCCAGGAACGAAACCGTGCCCACGTCTTCCCTCTTGACGGTCTTCTCCTCCTTGATCGGTTGTTCCTCTTCCGCGGGGAATGGCAGCTCCTCCCGGATGCCCTGAATGGCGTTTTCGAACAGCATCATCCTATCCCCGGAGTCGACCCCCATCCAGCCCGTCAGAGTCCTCAGCCGCCCTATGAGCAACGAAGCGTGGCCGACGGTGAGCCAATAGAATGTCTGGTGCATCACCTCGCGTGGGATGCCCCTCAGGCTGATGAGGTCGGTCAAATATCTCAGTTGCGCCGGTGTCGGTTGTGCGAAAGGATCCGCCCATGTGGTCGGATGTCCGGGGGGCTCGTACTGGTGTCGCGCCTTGAATCCCGGGAACGTCTGCTATATGTTATCGTTAACTCACCGGTTCCGGATTGCGCCCCAGCGCGTCAATCTCATCTGCGGTCGGGCGCTCGCCATTCTGGAGCCGGGTTATGAGGATGGACGCTTCGGCCTTCGCCACCCGCATTGCTGGTTCGGAGTGCTCAGGATCAGCGAAGGGTATGTCTATCTTCAACATCCTCGCGAGGACATTGAGCAGTCTCTTCTGAGGGCCTGTCATCTTTTCTATCTCGTTCACGCTCGACTTCAGGCCTCTTTTCTGCCTGAAGGTGATGGACGCACCGTTGCCGGCGGCCCATTTTTGGGGCGGGTGTTTTAAGAACGAGACAGCCATTACCGTAAGACCGCTGGAATTCTCTGGCTCAGCAAGCCCCCAAGCCGGAAACAGTGCCAGGTGAGTGTCAAAGGTATACCAACGTTTGTGAGGGGAACTGACCGTAGGAAAGAGCTAGGTACGTCGCCGTTGGGAACAAGACGTGTGCCCCTATGTTCCGGACCTGCGTATGGCGGTCATATCTGACGTACTAGTCCAAAGATGTGCTAGCACTCGCGAACGGAGACGTGCGTACCTCCCCACCACTCTCGCCCTGCGAGCCCAGAGTTGTCTACAGCGGTCTTGTCTGCGCATCTGCTTCCGCGGCGGAGGCGACGAGGTCTCGGTCCGTCCCAAATGTCTGGTCTCCAAAGTCGCGCTGACGATACTACTGATACAGCTATTCCTGGTACACCGTCTACAAATGCTTCGTGCTTCGACTATGGCAACATCCCGCGGTCCGAAGGCAGTCATCAATGCGGCCTCCACGTTCTTCTCCCCTGCGGTGCCGGCAACTCCGCGCGGATGTCTTTGAGCGTGCTTTCGAGCACCGTCATCGCAGATCTCCGCGTCAACATCTTCTTCTCGTCCTCCGTCCTCAGCCGACCTATGAGCAGCGACGCCTGGCCGAGCGTCAGACTATCAAGCGTCTGACGCATAACCGCTCGCGGCACGCCCAGTAGGCTGATCAAGCGGGTCAGCCAGGCGAGCTGCGCGGCGGTCGGGCGTGCGTCGCAGTTCTTCCAGTTCCTCGGATGAGAAGGGGGTTCGTGCTTGTATCGCGGCCTTGAGTCTGACACTGTGAAAGCGTGCACAGAGGTCACGTACTGGCACTGGGCTACGACCCAGGGAGTCGATATACTCCGGTGTTGGGCGAACACCTTTGAGGAACATCGTAATCAGTGTCGACGCTTCTGCTTTTGTGACCGCTTGCGTGTTTGGGGACAGCGCTCGATCATCCGCGAAGGGTATGTATATCCCCGTTTCCTTCCAGAGGTAGTATAGTTTTCCTCTCTGCTTCTGGGTCATCGGCTCTAGCAATACCGCCGGAGTCGACGTCGACCTCAGGCTCGTGTTCAGTGGCGAGAGTGAGGCACGTACCACCTCCGGTCGCCCACATCTCCGGGTGAAGGAGCAGATCACAGACATCCGCCATGGCGCGTTCGGCGGCCGGCTTCTCTTCTGGTACCCGTTGCAGCGCAGTCCGATAGGCAGTGGTGCTCACCGGGTCGCGGTGGATCTCTGCTCATGTTCGGCGGTATTTAGCGGAGAAATAGCGTCGTCCCGGTATGTAGTGGCGTACCTTCCGAAAGCAGGAGCGTGCAGGGTGTAGTCGAAGGACCAAGGCAGGTTCCGCGGCTTCTACACATGTGTGTCTACGATTCGCGCATATGGCAACCCCGGATCCCGGACGCAGCACCGTCGTCACGGAGGCTCATCAGGAGAGGTCGCTAAACGGGGATATTCGCGCCTTCCAGCTTCAGGTCCGCCTCGCTTGAGTCAGGCTTTCGAGCTCTTAGTCAACCATCAAGCTACGGGCATCTAATGCCTGTCCTCTTTTCAAGCTTCTCATCGTGTCCTAGTCACACACTCCGTATACATACACTTCTCATAATCATACACTTCTCGTAATCATGTACTTCTCATAGTCATACACATCCCAAAACTACTATTCTTCGACTCTTCTTCCGCCTCGCCCATTGTGAAGGGGCCTAGCCTTGACCAGGAGCCGGTACCTCAGCCTTGACGGCCTTGACGGCAGCCTCCAACACCATCCGCTTCTCCTCCGCCGGGCGGGTGTGTCCCTTCTGCTCCCTCAACCGGCCGATCAACAGGGATGCCTGGCCGCGCGTGAGGCCGGTGAGCGCGGTCCTCTTGACGGGCTCCGAGATACCCATGTTGTTGATGAGCTTGTTGAGCCAGGCGTTCTGCATGGCCGTCGGCGGTGCGTTGCGGTTCTGCCAGAATTGCGGGTGTGGCGGCGTCGTGTACTATGTGATCAAATTAGCTGCAGCGCAAGCCATGTAGTCCCTTCACACGGCACGCACCAAGTCGGCATCACGACCCAAAGAATTGAGATATTCCGGTGTGGGGCGGACACCGTCGAGGATCATCTCGATGAGAATGTACGCCTCGGCCTTCGTGACGTCCTGCCCGTTCTGGTCCTCGGACTCCAGGAAGGGGATGTCGATACGGTCGTGAGCGGCGACACGTTCAAGCGCAACGCGCTGCCGATCGGTCATGGGCTCTGCAGATATCCAGTCAGTCAATGTCGTCAGGCTAGAGCAGTTGAATGACCGTACCTCCACCCGTTGCCCATTCTTCCGGAGGGCGAATTGGGAAGTAATCCAAGGCCATTACGGATCTTCAAGAGGGGGGGTTGAGGTGCTGTGATATTTGTCGCCTCTTGATAACGTTATAGTCGTCAGTATATACATAAGTGGGCGCTGCACATACAGAGACATACTTACCGACTGTGAGCGGTACCAAATCTGTGTACCGAGGAAATGGTGCTTCGCATCCAACGGGCTTATATGTCTGCAGTCCCTGCATCTCGCAGCTTCTAGATCCTGCGAGAAATGGGCGGTACCTGACGGCTTGGCATGGTAGCGATGCTCTCCATGTTCGTGCAAGGCTCAGCCGGTCTTTCCGCGAATGATGACTCGTGTTCCGCCACCAGTGCATTGCGCAGTGACGCTGCCGAGCGGCTGTCCCTTGGGGAATGCACATGTGAGCGAGCGGTTCGTGGTCCTGTGGTCGCTTGGTGAGATATTTGTATAGCATTACTTAGCAGCTTACGAGGTGGAGGTCAGTTGAACAGCAACCGTCGCGGGAGTTGCACAGCGTCGTGTCTGTTATACTGCTCGTCCCTTCACCATATGCGTAATCAGCGTCCCGGTGTGCCGTGGGACGTCTGCTCATCAGCATGTAAGGCAACTCACGTTGGCCCAACCTGAAGATACTCCTTGTGTTTTGTGCCGTACTGCGACGGTTATCATTGGAGGGATGCCCATAGTCGGCGACCAGCCGGAAAAGCGCTGAAGGGGTTCGAACTCGCGAGCTCTTCAAGCCGTAATTTGAAATGATTGGGGTCAGAGTGGATCGCTGTCGACGATGGGCATCTGTGTGCTCACGATGAATGTCAGAACTCCAGATTGAAGCTTCTTACAATTATGCGGGGGCAGGGGGTACAATATAGAAACACCTACTGACGAGCAAAAATGACCACCGCAGGACTCGAACCTGCAACCTTTTGGTCACGTAGTTTGTACGTGAGAGTAACCGTGAGGCGATCGAAGCCAAACGCGCTACCATTGCGCCAGGTAGCCATACTCACAGTTGCTGTAATGTTTCCATGGTTGGCCTCAACTTGCTCAGAAATGTTGACCAGCAGCTCTGGTGGTGTCGGTCGACGCTTGTTTCCGACCATCATTGCCGCTGCCACTCCGAGTCCCCACTCACCTCGCGGGATCTCATCTCAACGGCCTTTCAAGCTCCGTAAAGTCGTGAATCCTGCAGGTGGTCCCAAACGATCCACTTCTTTACCAAGAGGGAAGATACCCGTAATGCCGATGGCACTAACCGTCTGACTCGAAGGGCCTCTGGCGAAAGGCACAGTGTGCTTGTCCTGGCCATGCGCGTATTTTTGTACGTATCCGTGAACTTGGTAATCTTCTAGTCTGACATGTGTACTCGTGCATTGGCTGTCAACGGTTCACCGTGTGGTGCCCGTCGACTTTCATCCTTACGAATATGCACACCAGCCGACCGGCCAAACCCCCGAGCCCCAAGGTATTTCCCAGACGACCCGGATTTCCTGAGGTTTATTACGTTGTACGATCCGCACATATAAACGGTACAGAACGGGCAGAAGGCCGCTTTTGCGGCCCGATGCAATCCCGGTGACCGACTTTCGGGCATAGATTGCCCTCCGCCATGGTGGTTCGCTCCTCGATGACTCGATGCAAGCGATCGAATTCTCGAAGCTCTCGAGATAAGTAATGTGGAGGCGCATCACTTGTGCCGCTGTATATATAGTGGTCAGATCTCTGGAAGCTGGACAGTCTCGAGCTCGCTGCACTCGTCGTCGACTACGCAACCTCTAGCATCTCAAAGTAGGTATGCTCCATATCCTCGTTCTACCCAGCATTGCTCACAACTTATTGCCGTCGATGTAGCACCTTTCGTACACATGGCAGCGCCATCCTTCATCGATCTAACCCACCACCTCTCGGCTGAGACGTTGGACCGCAAGACCAACCCGCTGAAGGACCTCATCCGCATTGCTATGAGCAACCCCTGGAACCTCGTCACGCTAGCTAACGGTCAGTTCTCACACTCCTCTAGTGCCCTCATCCGCTAATAGGCGCTACGATACTCTACAGGAGATCCACACCATTCGCTCTATCCAATTCGTCGCATAGACTACGAAGTGGCCTCGGTCGACTCCGACGACCCGGTGTCGGAGTGGCGGTCGCTCGGCACCTCCGCTCCCACCAAGGTTCTCAGCACGTCGCAAGAGGGTGAATCCAGGACCCTACTCAACAACGCGCTAGCGTACGGACACGGTGCTGGCCTTACCGAGTCGCTCCGCACCGTGACTGCTGTCAACAATGCGTATCACACGGCGCCGCACCATGTCCCGACGATGACACTCGGAAACGCGGATGGGATCACGAAGTGTCTGCGCATGCTTAGCTCGCCCGGCGACTCTTTCCTGGCGGATGAGTTCACGTTCGCGCCCATGCCTATTGCAGCGCAAGCGCATGGCGTGAACTGGATTCCCGTCAAGATTGACTCTGGGGGAATCGTTCCGGAGGAACTCGAGCGCATCCTGGAGAACTGGAACCCCGAGCGCGGAAGGAGACCTCACGTCATCTACACAGTACCGTAGGTTCCACAGTCAGAGTGGGCGATACGGCGGGCTCACACAGGATACTTGACCAGGTGCGGACAGAACCCTACGGGCTCGACGCTCAGTCTGGAGAGGCGCAAGAAGATATACGACATTGCCCAGCGTTACGACCTCATCATCATAGAAGACGGTGAGTTGGTGTCGAAGTATCTCGTAAACTGCGCTGATGTATTGGCGGTGGCAGACCCTTATTACTTCCTGCAATACGACGCTCCTAGCACGGAAATCACGACGAAGAAGGAGTTCCCGACGTCCCTTCTCTCCATGGACGTCGACGGCCGAGTCATTCGCATCGATAGGTCTGTCCTCGCCGCTCAAATTATCCGTTGCTCTGCTGAACGCGCTCCATATAGCTTCAGCAAGATCATGGCGCCCGGCATGCGCCTCGGTTGGATCACGAGCTCGCCCACCTTCCAAGAGTACCTCGTGAAATACGTCGACCTCTCCACGCAGCACCCGCACGGCTTCGGGCAAATCCTCGTCACCGAGCTGCTCGGCCCACAGGGCTGGGGGCTGACCGGGTTCGACAAGTGGGTGCGCAGCCTACGCCTCGATTATCAGCGCCGGCGCGACTTCCTCCTCGACTTGTTCGAGCGCGAGGTCGCGAGCACGGGGCTGGCGAGCACGGAGGTACCTGAGGCGGGCATGTTCATCTGGATCCGCGTGGATATCGAGAGGCACCCGCGGTTCGTGCGCGCGCCGGAGGATGAGAACGGCAAGAATATTGCGCGGACGAACACGAGCGCGCTGATGCTGGAGCTGTTTGAGGCGTGCGTTGCAGGCGGGCTCGTCATCTGCCCATCGTCCGTGTTCGTCCTGCGCGCCGACCCGCGGTACGACGACATCTCCGAGCCGATCGATGATGTGAGCGCGGTTCCTGCTATCCTCGCTGATTCGTGAGACTGACGATACCTATTTACTACAGCGTACGAACTTCCTGCGGGCGACGTTCGCGGGTTCGGAAGAAGTTATGGCGGCGGGAATCCCAATTCTCGGACGCGTGCTGAAGGAGTTCTTCGCGGAGACTCCAGCGTCGAAGTAGGTTGGGCTTCGTAGCTCGCAGCATCTCAACGATGGATTTCGGATGGGGATTTACATTGTTATGGAGGTGTACAAAACAAGGTGACTGTATAGATATCATATGTATTACAGTAACAGCCCGAACTCCCAGCCCTGCGCCCTCTGTCAGCACTGGTACTGTGCAGTATCCAGTGGGAGAAGCAACGCGGGCTCTCTTCATATCGTCGCGTATATCAGCCAAGCGTTCATAAGTTAGCTGTGTGCGCTGAAGTAAGGACCGTGTGTGTGTCGTTGTCGGGTATCGAAGGCAGCCTCCGGATATATACAGCGGGGGGAGGCTACCGGCGCGTCGTGACGCTGCGCACGACCTGCTTCCACATGCGCCCCAGCGCGTGCGTCCTCCGACCCTTCTCCTTTCCACCGCTCAGCAGCTCTGGTGCAGTCGCGGCGCGCCCGTGCAGCGCAGGCGCGCGTGCGGATAGGTCTACGACAGAGGTCGCGGCGGACGAAGTCGGGCTCCCTGCGCTGCGCGTCCAGGGTGCGACCGCCCCGAGCTCCGCGTCGCGCGCCTCGGGCGACATGTCGGTGGCCCGCGCCTTGCCCTTGCCCGTGTACGCCGGAGACGGAAGCGAGAGCACGCCCACGGGGACGTCGTTGAGCTGAAGTTCGACATGCCCTGGGGCGTAGAGTACGCCCATCTCGTCGACAGTCGCCGCATGTGAGTCGAGTGAGACGTCGCTCGCGGACGGGCCGGGACTCATGGTGAGGCTCGGCGTGTCGCAGTAGACGGAGCCGTAGCCGGACGCCGCGGACGCGAGTGACGCGCGCGAGGAGGCGCGCGAGCGGAAGTGCTGCTGGCTCGCAGGTGCGGTGCTTGGGCGAGCGTCCGGGGAACGAGAGGGGGAAAGGGCAAGTGAGCCGGCGGACGCGGTGCTCGCGCGCGAGGACGTGCGCGCTGGCATAGGCGGGGGCGGGAGCGTGTCGAACGAGCGTGCGCTGGCACTGGCGAGAGACGCGAGGGAGGCGGTCGAGCGGCGACGTGCCTCTTTTGCAGAGACGGGGAGGATGACGCCCTCTGCCTTGAGCCCGAGCCGCGAGAAGCGCGGCGCGGCGGACTGCGTGAGCCAGTTGTCCTCGGGGGTGCGTCCGGACGCGGGCGGGGGAAGGAGGGACTTGCGGCGCGAGGCGCTGGCGTGCTTGATCGAGCTCGATGCGGAGCGCGAGCTGGGCGTGGGCGAGGTCGGACGGGTGCCTTGGGTGGGTGTGTTCTGGGCGCGCGGGGGCGACGGGGCCGTGGGCGAGGGCGCGGCGTGTGGAGACCGGACGCGCGCGGGCAGGCTGTTGTGCGCCCAGGTGGGGACGGGCGGCACGGGTGGCGGCGCAGCCTCCTGCGAGGTCATGGACTTCGTGCGCGGGCGCGGCGCCGGTGCCGCAGGAGACGCGGGCTCGGACGAGCTTCCCGGGGATGCAGAAGGGAAGCTCAGTTTGGACAGGACTGAGCCTAGCGTGCGCCTCCGCAACCTCTTGGTCTCCGCGTCGGCTGCAGGGGTAGGGGCGGTCTCTGCAAAGACGGTGTTTGAGGACTCCGCTAGAGGTGATAGATGCCTGTGGCCGCCGCCCGGGGTGGGGGGTGCGCTCGCAGCTGCGATGAGCGACCCATCGTTGGTCGCAGCGATGGAGGGCCCAGCGAGGGGAGAGGACCGCAGCGGGCGCGAGAGGTGCGAGGGCGACATCGAGCCCGTAGTCGTCGAGTGTCGGCGCGAGGCGATGGAAGGCCGTGCGGGGATCGTTAGCTTGTGGTCCGCAGAGGGCAGGCGGGGAGGTGAACGAGTGGCTGAGGAAGGAGCGGCGAGCATGGACGGGCCGGGAGTGGGCTGTAGAAGATGAAGGGGTCAGTAAGATAGGAAAGCAAGAGGAGGGAAAGGGAGCAGAGAGTCGGAGAGGTGCGCAGGTAAGGGGGCGAGAGGCCGACGGGCGAGCGGTGTTCGAGATATGATGCAATGGAACGAGATGTGATGTCTCGTACAGCAGATCAACGGCGACCAAACCCCTGGCAGCAGAATCGAAGACGTTTAGACGGGCAGATTCTGCCTGTGCGAGCCCGAGGGCGAGGTGGACGACACACGATAAATCGATTGCCCGATGCCCTCGCCCTGGGGTTCGTTATATTGCCTCCCCGGCAAACCACGAACAGACCGCATGCCCGAGGCCCTGTCCACCCAACGAATTTGCGGCGCAACATGTGTGTGAGATCACGATGATGGACATACCAAGGCACAGCTTCGAGCTGCACCGAAGCACGCGCATTGCACACGCCGCAGTCAGAGTAGGCGCATGTGTGCCTAATCGTCCCGCACATGTTTGTGGTGAGAAGATCAACCGCTTCGTGCGATATGGAGGTGTACCACCCCGTTCAACATGATAGCAAATTCAGCACATCTGCACTTTGCGCTCAATATGGAGTACGGGCCAGGAGCGCTGTGATTGACGGGGAGGCGTTGGATGGCGATGCGGGAGCGTCTGACACGACGTGCCGAGCGGCGTCCAGAGCGCTCGAGAGGTGCCTTGCGCGGACGTGATGCGTACTCTCCGGATATGAGGTAGGCACCGAGTGGCTTTTGTACGTATGCACCTCAGCAGCATCGCCGCACACCCTGCCGAGAACGTCCAAGCAGCATCGCAGCCGCATCACCTGCCGAGGACGTCCAAGCGAGAAGAGGCGGAAAACGGAGACTCACTTCGTCGTCGATCATATCCGGCGGCCTGGCGGAGACCTTCGGGCGCGAAAGGACTTCCATAGGTGCGAAGAGGACGAGGGAGATCCAGAGCCGGGCGTTGCAGAACGAGGGAGTTTAGCGAGACGAGCGGCGGGTCGTGGTGGAAAGCAAGAGACGAGGGGGCGGCGGGGGGCGCAAGGTTGGGCGGGGGCGGGCGACGGCTGTATATGACCGAGCACTCCACGAGGCGTGGCGTCGATAAGGGGCGCTGGTAGACTTTGTCTGAGATCTTGCGAGTGTCCGAGGGGACCGACGCTGGGCGGGCGGGCGACGGGCGGCGAGATCTCGTCCGTTTCGGAATGAGGCCTGTCAGACAAGCCGCAAATTGAGGCCCGGCATCGCCTGAACTGTTCTACAGCCTGCTGGAGCCCCACACCGGGGAAGTATCTGACGTATGCTCGTCGTCTTTGCCTGTGAACGCGCACTCATCGAGGGGTCGATATTCCAGCGTGGTCATGAGCCGAGGAAGGAACGAAGCTGAGAAGCTGCGAGGAGACCGTTTGCGAGCTCGCGTTTCCCAGCTCATCCGCCGGCCATGAGGCCAGCAGCTCCTCGATCGATCTCTTCAAATCCCGCTTACCTCGGGATTAATTTTCGACCCAGGCCAAGACGTCATCGTGTCCGACCTAGCGCCCCGCGGGCAGAACTCTCCGGGTAAGTACCTCGAGCTTTGAGGAACGACGTCTACCGAGGAGAGAGAAATATAAATCGACGACGACCTCTTGCACGGCGCACGCTCTCACAAACAAGCTCAGGAACCTTCAAGGTGTTATCTTTACAGATAGACAGGTGCCTTGGCTAGCCGAACGAGGAATATAACCCGCCTCGGAGTCCGAACTATCGGAATCCCGCGTTCCTGACTTTACTGGCTACGCATTCGCTCCTGCGAGAACCGGATCCGGCAGGAGTCTGCGATACAACGTAGAGGCTTTCGAAGCATCTCAGACTAGATTCAACCGCTGGAATATAGGCTGCCGGCTGCTTTCCAACAGACAAAATCGCCGGCGCGGAGGGCCGAAGCAAGTTCGGATTACCCGAAATGGTTTAGCCCTGTTGATGAGCGCTCGTAGTTTGATGCCGACGTTGAATCTCCTTCGAGTCCAGTGCGGAATCTCTTGCGTGCTTGCCAGTCCAAAAAGTGTTCCCAGATTCTGTAGCTACTTGAAACGAGACTGGGGCACTTTCATTCCTCAGTTTGTGCGGTCTTCTACGCAGGTGGCGGTGCTCAGTGCTCAGATCCGACAATTGCTGGCTCCGACACTGGAACATAGTCATTCCGGACAATGCAGATTCCGTCGGCCACAGATCCTGCTTCCGCGCACCATTTCTGGTGCAGCAAAGGGGTAGAATACCACGCTCTATAAAGGTGAGCAACTTTCATCCTCCTCGTTCGCAGCTGCCCTCTCTCCCCCAACGGCATAACTTGAACTCGAGGCCTAATTGGCGATGACTTCTAATACGCATGGTACGTCCCAGACTGAGCCTGAACGGGAGTGGACTTACCTCGACTGATGATTGCCGACTTCTTGTAACCTACGTCAGGCACAACGCCGGAACGGGACCAGGAGACAACTCCGGAACCTCAGCCGCCAACACAGGCTGAGGTCTTCCTCGACAACGAGACAGACGGGCCAGCGAACGGCAGCCCCGTAGAGCAGCCGGCTGGGGTGGCTGATGGTATAACTCATGTCGATGGCCACCCGGTCCAGGACGCTCCGACCCCTGGCCAACACCCCATGTTCCCTTCTCACGAATGGACCACGGCTCGCTGTAAGTCGCATCAATCATCAATCGCTCTTATACGACGAGCTTCCCGCGGCAAAATAGCGTACTTAAACCATTGTGCTTTCGTAGATGCTGCGACGAACCACCAGATGCACACCCTGCAGTCGCTTTCGGTTGCGCGCAATATCGACCTGCCGTTTCTCGAAAACGCCCAACAGCCGATAAATCGCGCCGGCGCAAGTCGCCTCATCCAGATGCTCATCGAAGGTCGAACGCCGTCCCAGGCGGTGATTGACTACATCCTCAACGAGGGCGTCGACGTGCGTGTAGTTCCAATACATCATTCTCTTTCTCATCCAAAATCAACACACAGCCGGAGCCCACCGAGCCCTTCGAGTGGCCCAACGGCGGTACCGACCCCCGTACAGACCGGCAAGCAGAGTATATCCGCCTCCTCCACGCGCAGCTTGGCACCGTGCCGCCCGCTCTAGACAACCTCACCCAGGGCCAGGCTCACGCGATGATCGATCAGCTTCGCGCCGCTCTTGAAGCTCGCCGTACGGTAAGCCTCTACTGGTTTGGTATTGGGTATCTCCTGGAGTGTGTATGCTGATACTATCACTCGCGTCGCATCATTGTAGCAGTTGCAGGACCGCCGGTCCCGTTAATTTTGAAGAGCACTTCTCGCACTTCGATTGTTCATCTTCCCGCAGTAAGAGCATTGTCAGAGCCTGTACGACGTAGAATGAATCATTATCACGTCCCTCCGCTTCCAACTTCACGCGCCTTGTAACCGCAGTGAAACTTCGATACCGGGCAACGGTTGTGTTCAACGGGATCTCAGAGATCTTGCGGTTCCGACGACATCTATCAACTGTGGGACTGAAGAGGACTCAGCGGGCTCACGACGGCGTACTTCTTCTCCTTCTCGCATTATAGTTCATTCCTGAACATCTCAGCCCTCCTCGTCTTCTGTGTTAAGTTGAAAGTTCTCGGTGGAGTAGTCCAAACCTAGACGCCCTAGGCGCGATGTAGCTGTCGAGAGAGATCACAATGAGAAGCAGACCCAGTCCAGACAGACGCAGATGATAAGCTCAGAACGACTCGGGGCTCTGTGCGGATGCTCCCCGATGACCGTGATGATGATCCTCCTCCTCGTGTACAATGCTCGATCTACTCCCCCGGCGCCTCTGCCTGCTGACTAAGCATCCCTCAGCTCGCCCTCTCCTCCTCCTCCCCGCGCCTCTCTCCCGCAGACCCCCTACTCCATGCTCCCCCCTCTAAACGGCGAAGTCCGCGTCGCCGCCTCCGAGCAGCGGGATCTCATGTATCTTGCCGTAGATGGGATCGACCGTCGTGATGGTGAGCTCGTGCGGGCTGCGCTTGAGGAGCGCTCGAATCTCGTTGACGTCCGGGGTGACTGGCTCCATGAAGCGTGCGACCGAGAAAGCGGGGCGGATGGGCAGGTAGATGGGAGTCCCCCAAGTGCTGGGCGTCGGGATAGATTTCTCCATCCACGGGCAGCCACGAAGGAAGCTCCACACCGGCCACCGACCGAGACGTGCGTGCGATCGTTGAACATGGAGGAGGACGTACTGCGCCCGGTGCGGCAGCCCTTCAACCTCGCGATGCGCAATGAACTCGACGGCGTCGGCTTCCATGACTCGGATCCTCGTCACTCGCACCCTCAGCAACAATACGAGGCCGTTCGCCTTCTTGTAGACGAGCTTGAGGCGATCGCCGACGCCCACCGTCGTGTTCAGGGTGCCGTACGGCTCGAAGATGTCGATTCCGCGCGGATGCACTGCGCAGCTGACGAACTGGACGTCGATGGCGGTTGGGGATGCGACCGGAGGGTAAAACAACATGCTGGTAGAGACAGAGGTAGTAAGCTGATGGATAACGAGCGTGGTGGGGACTATGTTGGGGGAAAGTGCGGGGTGCTTGCGGCTTTTTGTACGCCTTAGGCGAACTGCGCGTTCTCTCCTGCTCGCGTAGGGAAATGGAAAAAATGATGGAAAAGACTTAGCTCGTTCGCTGATAGATGGCCTTTTAAGCGTGCGCGTCTGTTGCGCTCTGCTGCACGCTAGCTGCGGCTTCGCCATTCAGCTGTTGACGTCGTTGCTCCTCCGCTTCCGCCAGCTTGGTGCCTGGGCGCGGCACGAACTCGCGAAGACGTCGAGCATGGAAGAATCCAGACACCTGTGCACCTCCTAGCGTAGCAATCTGGTAAGAGTTCTGTCGACGACTCACCACGCGATACGGCGATGACCACCTCGGGAGTAGCTTGCGAATTGCTTTGAACGTGTAGTCGAGGTCGTTTCGATAGACTTGAACCAAGGTGCCGAGCTTGAAGACGCGCGCTCCCGCGCGGGAGCCCCGCACCTTCTTGTCGAAGGCGTCCTTCCGTTTCTTCGCGTGAAGCAGCGCTTCCTCATACCCATCGAGGTGCTGCTGCCCTACGTATGCGACGTGCCGCGCTGCGTCTTCCATGGACACTGGCTGTGTGGAGATGTCGATCGGCGTCTCGGGCGTGTTGACCACTCTGCCCAGCAGGAGCTCTTTGGGCGAGAATTTCAGTGCAGGCAAAATTCGGTAGTTAAGACACATCACCGCGGTGTCTAAATGGTCCGGCCAGTTCTTCGGTAGCTTCTCCCAGTCTTCTTTCGTGACTTCAGCGTCCCAGTTGTCTTCGCCCACGTCCGGCGCGCAGAGCCGCTTCAGGACGTGAAGTAGTAGCTTGTTAGTACCTTCGACAAGACCGTTTACCCATGGCGCATATGCCGCGGCGACTTGCGTCTTGACTTTCCACTTCGCGCAGAACTCGCGAACGTCGTTGCAATCGAAATGCTTCCCGCCGTCCGTCATGAGTACTTCTGCTGGCGTGTGGTTGTGGAAGATTTGTCGCAAGTCGTCGTTGGTGTGCTTCGCAGTGCCTGACGTCTTGTGCTTGAAGGCCCACAAGTGCTGGGAGAAGGTATCAAGACACATGAGCAGTGTCTTGTAGCCGCCTTTGCCGTCTGAAAGAGTGAGGTAGTCAGCGACGAGTAGCTCCATGGGGTGGCGCCTGATGATGGGGTCAAGCAACGAATGTAAGTGCGAGGATCCGAAGTTCTTGCACTTAGCACAGTGGCGTATGCCGTCCATGATGGACGCATCGAGCTTCGGACTCCAGTACTTGTCCAAGAGAGCGATTTTGATAGCGTCTCTTCCCCAATGTCCGCGTGTTGCGTGCTCTTCGCGCGCTCGCTCTACTGCTTCCGCCTTGGTGATGCACTCGACGCGTGCGCGCGCGCGCGCCCTCGCCCCTCCTTTTTTCCGCCAAAGCTTGCCGTCGTCGATCTCGTACCCCTCTGCGCGATGTTTCGCACGCCGCGCCGTTCGTTCGTCTACGTCGTCAGTGACGTTCATGATGGCGTTGATAACCTCGATGAACAACGGTTCGTCTTTGAACCTAAGCAAGAGTGCGTCAATCTGTTTGTCTGTCATCGTAGCATCGCTCACCGCAAATATGTCGTTGACCAATCCGGTGTTCGTCTCCCAGTCTTCGCTCACAGTCCACTCGCTGCCGTCTCCTTCCGTTCTTGGTGCGTTTTCTCCTACTCGGCTGAGCCCGTCTGCGACAGTGTTGAGCTTGCCCGGTATGTGGCGCACGTCCACGATCTGGTGTGCGAGGATACCATCTCGCCACCTAACGTGCGTACTGGACAGCTTGTCGTTTGATAGGACATCTTTGAGTGCCTTGCAGTCGGTTTCCAGCTCCACGGGGAAGCCCCAAACGATATCGGAGAACTTGTCCAGTCCGAATTTCAGCGCAGCGAACTCTGATACGAAAGAGTGGTACTTCTCTTCGGTCTTTGACGTTCTCTTGGACGCGAACGCAATCGGATGTATCCTCTTGACGATCTTGCCGCTGGGTAGAACATCTGTGAACCGCTGAGCTAGCACTGCACCAAACCCATCTTTGGACCCGTCCGTCGTGACGATGAAGGGTGTGCCATCCCATTGGGGTCGGTGTAATACCGGTTCAGACGTCAACACCGTCTTCAGCTTGACGAACGCCTTGTCGTGCTCTGCTTTCCATCGCTCTCCGAACTTGTAGTTCTGCATCGCTCGGCGGTATAGACCCTTCTTCGCCGACGCCGGCACATGCACATCTCGTAAGAGATCGCGCAGCGGTGCTTCGAGGCGCGCGTAGTCTTTGATGAGGTCGCGGAAGTGGCTGGTAAGACCTAGAAACGAGCCAAGATTGAGTGCGTCTTCCGGCTTCTTCCAGTCAACCACAGCCGTCAACTTAGCTCTGTCCGGCGTGACCCCCTTCGGCCCAACGAGACCGCCTGCGAAAACGGCTTCTGTCATGAACCACTGGCATTTTGACGGCGATAGGGACAGCCCCGCTGCGCGAATGCGTTCGAGGATTCGTCGCAACTTGCCGAGCAGAAAGTTGAAGTCGTCTCCTGCTGTCCCGCCATCGTCCACAAACAGCTCCATGGTTCCGTCGACTAGAAGGTCGTGCAGGAGGAGAGCAGTCATGTACGCAAAGGATGACGGTGCCCCCGTGAGGCCGAACGGCATCTTGACGCAGCGGAAGTACCCTCGCCCTTCTATGTAGAAGCAAGTGTACGGCCTTGACTCTTCTGCGAGAACAACAGCGTAAAACCCGGACGCGAAGTCGAACGTGCACACCCACCGATGTCCGCTCAAGTTTTGCTGCTTCTGTCGGATATCGCCTTGCGGCATGGCCGCGATCTCGGTGACCTTGTTTATCTCTCCGAAGTTCTGGCATATCCTCCACTTCCGTTCCGTCGGCTGCTCGGTGAACTTCCGTTGCTCATGCTCGGGTCGTTTCGGTACGTCGAACGGGGGTGCGATGTCGGCGGCTTCGCTTTCTTCGTTCACCCGTCTTTTCAGCTCGTCAATGGTGAGGCCTGTGCCTTCGTGTACCTTGTGTGCGAGAGTGATCGGTGCGATGCACTTCACCTCACTCGGCGAACACGGCTCGATCGCTCCGGCTTCCACAAGCTCGTCGATTTTCTTGTGCACGTACGCGCGTTGCGGCGGCGTCAGTGGTCGCTGATGAACTCGTTTCGAGAAGGTAGCATCAGGCGGGACATTGAGGGTGTGTACCGCACCTGGAACCGGCGTGACCTCCTTGATGGAGAGCGCGAAGCAGTCTGCGAACTCGCGCACTAAGTCTTGCACTTGACGTCTCTCTTCGGGGCTGATGTCTTCGCCGAGCTGAATGGCGTCTACGATGGCTTGAACTCTGCTCGCCTTGAAGGGCTCGGTAGTCCTGGTGTATATATTGTCAGCCGAATCGTGTGCGTCGAGGACAGAGTGCACCGGAAACTCGAATAAGTCGCCGTTGCTGATGTCTGGTTCTGGTACGTCTGGCCCAATGTACCAGCCGCCTTCGTCTTGTTCGTTCAGTGCTTCTGTGAAATCATCGTCTTGCGCTTGTTCGTCGTCTTGTGTCTTGTCGTGGTCGTCGGTGGTCGAGCTTGAGCTTTGGGCGCTTCTTTCCGGTGCGCTTTCTACGTGAGCGCTTCCTGCTCCGTCTTCTGCGTCGGTTTCGCGCACGATCTCTGTGGTGTCTGTAATCAGCGATGTGGTACTGGTCTGTTCGACTGCGAGCGCAGAATCCTCTGAGAGAATGGGCTCCTGGCATGACTTCGCATCGAGCGTCAACATCAGCCCTCGCGCCCTCAGCATCTCGTCGCCCCACGTACGCCCGTGCTGATTGCGCACTATCGCGCTGCGTTCTGCCCCGTGCACGCTGATCGTATCCGCGGCATAATCATGCTGCGCTTGGAGAGCTTCTAGCAGTGGTTTCCCGATCAGAAACGACCACGCGCCTTTGCTGGGGAATAGCTCGAACGAGCTCTCTACGTTGACTCCTTCGAAGTCGAACGTGCCGGTCCATCGTCCATGTGACGCAACGACGCTTCCGTTTGCCATGCGAAGCTTTCGCGCGGATGGAGCGGCTTCCCCCAGTCTCTGTTCCAGCTTAGGCCATAGGTCTGCATCAACCACATTGACCATGGCTCCATCATCGATCAAGCCCTTCAGCCGCACCGCCTGCCCCGTCTGAGCGTTCTTTATGGTCGCATGGTACACGAAGGGCAGGGATTCGTGTAGACTCTCGCTGACTGCACACACCGAGTACAAGAATGCAGTCTCATTCACTTCTGAACATGGTACATCGGATGTGCTGACGCTATCGTAGTCCGTCCTTGAGACAACTATCGTAGGTACTGCTTGGTCGTTGCGAGAGCCCGCATCATTCTCGTCCCCACACGCTGGCGAGCTTCGCGCGGGGACTGTCGTTTCGTGGGTAGGATCAGGCTGAGGGGCCGCTGTCGGATCCGACGAGCTCGCGGCCCCTAGCCTTTTCCCTGGTCCCACGCGGACTCGAACGTTCCTGCTCCTCCTTGCGCATATGGACCCCACTGTCCTGCGTAGTAGGCTTGCGCGTACGGGTCGGGTTGCGGCGTGTACGCGTACTCGTAAGGTGCTCCCGCATAACCGGGTCCGCCTACGAAATGCACCGGGGCGCCAGCCTGAGCTCGTCGAGCCTCGGTCTCCACTATCCCCGCCGTGGCTCTCCAGGTGTTCTCCAGCGTAGGTACGAGGGGCCCGGGGCACTCGACGCCCATCGCGTGTCTCCTCTGCCCGCATCTCCAACACTCGCCCGACGCGATCGCTAAGGTTCCGGGCGTGAGCGGATACGGCATGTGCTCATTTGGTCTCGTCTCGCCGACGTGCGCCGCGTGCCAGTCGCGCTTCTGCTTCTCGTACGTCGCTCGCCCCTCCTCAGTGTCAGGCTGCGGTGCGAGCGCCTTTTGTCTTATGAGCGCGAGGCGTTCTTCCGGGGGCATGCGCGGCATTGCGGGCGTAGGACCTCGTGCGCGCACCGCGTTGGGCGGTGGTCCTGCCCAGCGCGGCGGCGGCGGCGGCGGTGGCCTCATCGCGTAGTAGGGTGGAGCTTGGACCTGGCTCACCGAGTGTGCTCCTGCGATGGCGATGCCTTGCATGACCTTTGCGAGGTCGTCGACCGTCAGCGGCGTGTGGTTGGCCTCGCCGCTCTTCGTCGTCTCGCTTGTCTTGTCGGTGTCGCCCCTCTTGGTCTGTCCTTGGGGCTGGAACAGCGCGACACGCTCCTTCAACTTCGTGACGCTGATCTTCCCGATCGCCTCATCGAACTCCTTCCAAGTCGCGACCACCGGCAACATGTCGCGCAAGACGATCGCCGCGAGCTCCGAGCGAAACCGTTCCGCCACCGAGTCCGGAACCCTGTACCGGCGTACTAGGTTGCTGACCTGGCGCGACCAACGCTGTAAGACGCTGGTTGGCTTCCTGGTTCCGCTGGTTTCGTACGTCAGGAGCTCCTGGTCGGTCGGCATGTCCTTCTTGAGGATGGCGAGGAGGTCTGACTCCGTGAGGCTGAGCGTGTCCTGCTTCATCCACTCGGCCGCGAACGCCTTCCCTAGCCTGTCCCAGCTGTTCTTCGTCGACTCCTCTAGCTCCTCGTACCAGACGTCCGCTGCTGAGTCCGCCAACCAGAGTCTCGCCACCCGCTTGCACTTCACCGACTCGCTACACCCCTCTAGATACTCCTCGGCGTCCATCCAGAACTGCTTAGCGGTCTCCGAGTTCAGGTTGCCCCCAAACTGGGGTCTCGCCACGCCCGGGTTGAACACAGACATGTTCGGTTGGTCTTCCCTGTCGCTCGATGTTGGATCTGGCGTGATCGCTGGTTCGCGCTCTCCGGTAGTGACGCCACTCCTGTGTTTCGGAAGAACGAGTGAATCTTGTGGGTTGACGAGGTTGTCGAGATCTGGTGCGGTGACGTTCGACTGTGCGTATATGTATGTCTTGACCGGCTCGCGTGTACGGAGGTCCGACGAAGCTGTGGACGCTTTGTCTTCGCGCTCTGAGTCGTCGCGCTCGCTGTCCGTGGTCGCTAGTGGTGTGAACGCGGAGGTGGTAGAAGGCGTAGGAACTGAGCTGCCAGGTAGGGATAGATCGGATGTGTCGTTCTCGGCTTGTTGAAGATCCAGATTGTCCGGTCGCGAGGTGCTGCTCCTGTTTCCAGCGAACTGTCCTAGACTGTTCCTTCGCAAGATTCTTTTGCGTTTGCCAGCCACTTTTGCGATGCGTACTATGCGTTCGTTTCGACTGCGGGTCGATTCGCACTGTCGTCACCAGATGGAGTAGTCCAAACCTAGACGCCCTAGGCGCGATGTAGCTGTCGAGAGAGATCACAATGAGAAGCAGACCCAGTCCAGACAGACGCAGATGATAAGCTCAGAACGACTCGGGGCTCTGTGCGGATGCTCCCCGATGACCGTGATGATGATCCTCCTCCTCGTGTACAATGCTCGATCTACTCCCCCGGCGCCTCTGCCTGCTGACTAAGCATCCCTCAGCTCGCCCTCTCCTCCTCCTCCCCGCGCCTCTCTCCCGCAGACCCCCTACTCCATCGGCTCGGATGTTCCGGCGCGGCGGCGGTAGGTGAGTGCGGCTGTGCCTGAGACCAGTTGAGACCTGTGTGAGAACTTGGGCGCTTCGTGTTGCAACACCGTCCTGCCTCTTGCCAGCATGTCTTCTCGCTCTCGACGCCGCGGTGTCTTCGCCCGTTTATCGACCTCATAACGCTGCAATCACACTCATGTGCCCGTGTAAATCTCAAACGACGCTGAACTGCGTGAGGGCTCTTGCACTCTTCGGCCGCGGCGCCGCCCAGCTTGAAGGCTGTGGGCCAAGTAGCTTTCGCCGTTCTTGCTATTCCGCGACTCTTGCATCACGAAGATGATGATATTCCCAGTTGAACGCCGGTACACACGCCTCGAGGAGCACTTGACCTGCGCTGCATCTTCTATCTGTCCGAGCTATGTGGGAGTTGACCGCAGACTATCCCGGCCGCCGACCCCTATACGAAGCTATATCAGGTCCTCGGGTGCTTTGCTTCCTGGCATACATATCATCTTCCATCAGCATGTATCTGCACAGGCTGTCTTGTGGCGTAGGCTTCAGGTGAGGAGGTCATAACTCCGCTGTCTTCTCCGGCGGCGTGCGCCCGCGGCAGAAGTCAGATCAAGAAGCCCTCGGTACGGTGAGCGCGGACCTGGATGCATTCGCGAATTTGACTGGCCTCCCCCGCACGGCATGCTCGGGGCTGTAGTGGGCGCATATCGATGACATGCGGAAACCGTGCACCCTCAGCGAGTTACCAGATTTCAGTGCTGTTCCTCACTGATATCGCTCGGTTTTCAGGTGTTTGACCTGTCGTCGAAGTTGCCCTCGCGGTCTAAGTCCGGAAGCCTATCCCAAGCGCTGGTGCGACCACCTTCATGGGATCTCGTTGCGGTCCGCCCGCCCCCACGATGCGATCATTCAGCTTCTCTGGCCAGCGCTGATGCTGCTGCACGCCGGTGACCTGTTTGTGGGCGCATCCTGAGAATTGGAATGCGCAGGGCGTCCTCGCGAACCTTATATCGGCGCTCAGCGCGGTATATGTACTGGCCCTCGGTGATATGGGTCGCGTTCCTTCAGCGCCGACTTCCCGCCAGGATGTCCGAGTCTACTCCAACAAATGCTACGACTGCGGGTGTGCCCCCGAACCCTCTCGCTCTGCTGCCAAAGGTTCCGGCATTGGACAACACGTTCGGCGCGGTCCTCCTCGGCACTTTCTTCGGTTTAATGTGAGACCTTACTCTACGCGAACACGGAAACACGGAGAGGGCGTGCTGACATACGGCGCAGCTTGTACGGCCTGACTCTGCATCAGTCATATCGATACGTCCGCTTGTATCCGGATGACTCTCGTGTGCTGAAGTCCCTGGTACGTCCCATATGCTTTATTTGCATCGCCACTTGTTACTGATTGGGTTCCGCAGGTGGCGTTTGTTGTGTCAGTTCTGTCCGGATCCTCGAGTCCAAACTGGTCGGGCTGACGCGTGCCACAGCTTTTTGGAAACCGTGACATCTGTGTTCAGCATGCACGTCTGGTGAGCTTTTCTCGTCGGAGTGATTGAAGATTAACGGTCGTTAACGAAGCACTCTAGCTATTACTACCTGACTACCAATTACTTCGACCCCGAGGCATTGCTGGCCGGCGTCTGGTAGGTGTGATCCCGGGACGCTAGTATGGTCTACTCGGCTTACTGGTGATGTGGTATATGTGCAGGTCGCTCAATGTACGTACTCCTCTCGCTGCCGCGCAGGTTGGTGGCATCGCTGACTATCCACGCTCGCTTCCAGTTGTTCCCCGTCGCATCCGTAAGTTGGATCATATCGGTGGCGTAGAAACAGGGTGTTGACAGATTAACTTATCCTGCTCAGGGAATCGTCATGATTTCCGCACAGAGGTACGCTCGTCGCGCCTAACATTGTATCGAGTGATATTAACAGTAGTGCAGCTTCTTCGCTCGTCGAGTATGGCATCTTGGCGGACACATCTCGAAGGCGGTGGTGATATTCGCGGTACGTATACCAATGGTAACCGCGCTGGCTTCTACTCACACCCACCCGTGACCGTGCGCTTGAAGGGTGTGCTATGCGTCGTGGAGATAGGTACGTATACGAGCGGTCAGTCGCTTGTCCGTACTAACGTTGTTGCGACCCTATAGGCTTCTTCACGGGTATGTTCGTGACCTTCTCTGTCTTAACAGCCGCTCATTTTCATTCCTTCATGGCGTAGCCGCGTCTGCCGAGGCGTATGTAGTTTACCTAACTATGCTACTGTTGAACCAGGCTGACATACATATAGCTTCATCATCCCGACCTTCGCGGGCTTCCGGCGAGTGACGGTATGTGCCGCACGCATCTACGGATTCTCGTTTCGTCGACTGATAAACCTGTAGTGGCTGGTCTCCACCGGATCTACAATGGCCGTCACCGCGGATGTGCTGCTCACTGCGGCGCTCATCGTATTCCTGCACCGCAGCCGTACGGGCCTCAAGAGGTAAGCTGGCATCCGTGGTCAGATTCGCGTGTGTTACTGACTAGCAATCGCTGGCAGAACCGACACCATGATCGACATCCTCATCATCTACTCTGTGAACACAGGTGGGCTCTCACGCCGGTTGACTATACAACAATACGCTGAAGGGCGAACGTTACAGGGCTGCTCACG
This sequence comes from Trametes villosa, assembly GCA_002964805.2. Classification (NCBI taxonomy): domain Eukaryota; kingdom Fungi; phylum Basidiomycota; class Agaricomycetes; order Polyporales; family Polyporaceae; genus Trametes; species Trametes villosa. The sequence continues at coordinate 2,733,775 of PUDQ02000003.1, forward strand.
GGGTATGTCTGTCGCTCCCTAGTGGCGGGCATCGACTAATGAGGTTTTAGGATCTTGAACTTCCTCTCGTTGATATTCGTACGTTTTCGCCCTGAGCGTGTCTTCGCTGCGCGTGTTCAATCCGCCATGTGACAGGCCTTCACTCATCCTGGAGACCTCATCTACATTGGGTTCGGCATCGTGGGCGCGAAGAGTAAGCCACATTATCGGATTTCGACGCGTTGTGCGCTGACGTCGCTCTTCGTGCAGTGTACGCCACTACCCTGCTTGCAGCGTGAGTTGTATCCGAACACGTGGACTTTGGGCGACGTGGTTAACTTCAGATCTCCCAGTCTCAACTCCCGACAGTCACTCGCCTCCCACGGCTCTGGTATCTCGAACGATACCAACCCGTTCGGCCTCGGCGGCACGTCGGCGCTGCGCACACGCCCGCACGGCTCACAGGTCCACGCTCCGCAGGTGAGGCATTTCGACTCGGTACCCTGTGTCCGAAACATGTCATTGACTGATGCGTTGGGCCGTCAACCTTCGCAGCTTCGACCCTCGGGCAGGGGGGAGACGTCGACGTTCGAGCTCAAAGTGTCGTCACACTTTGTCGGCGCGGGTACTACGGACGAAGTCGGTTTACGTTCGTTTGATGAGGCAAGTTCTCGGGACCGCGGTATGGCTGATGAGAATGTGTAGTGTACGGATGTGTGTATGATACCCAGCGGACATGGCGTGTATGTATTATTGGATGGACTGTTCTTTGGTCTCGGAGACTACGACGGCGTAGGCGGAGAAACCCGGACTGCTTCACGAGAAGCGAGTGCGAGAGGACAGAAGTATTACCTGAGCGCAGTTGGCTTCCCCGTCGCAAAGCGGTGGGTACTAGACCCGGGGGCCACGATGAGGCCTGCGCTATCCCCGAGATATACCCCAGCCTCTGCCTCGCCCCCTGGCAGGAAATATGTACGTACCTACTCCGCGTTGGCGGAGTTTGTGCCCATGGAGGGCGCCCTCTCGTCGTCTTGATCCATCGCGCCATGGGCAGGTCTTCTCCTCGTCCTCGGCGGTCCGCGGTCCACGGAGGGGCAGCTGTCACGGAAGGGGGGCAAAGGTCAGAAGGTCCTACGAGGGAGGTTAGCATTGAATGGATTGGCGAGGGCCGCAAGTACTTACCCCACAGGCGGGTGGTCAACGCGTCCACGGTGGACCCCCCTCCCCGAAAGGTCCAGCGCGGGGCCCTGAGCTCCACAGGCGATACTCGTCTTCCAGGGCACTTGTCTATAGGGCCACGACATCGCGCCTGTGCGGGGCACCTTCGCCTCAGCACAACTTGGATCTTGACTTGGAGTGCGGCGGGGAGAAACGAGACTACTTACCGTATTGGCGGGGATAGGTCGTTGTTCGTGCCACGCCCGCACCTCGGCCATGGCGCAGCTGCCCGAGTGTGCATCGCACTCGGGGTTGGGGGAGGTGTGATGGGAGGAAAGAGAAATGGAGAAAGGGGGAACAGGCGGGGAGCACGGTTGATATCCTGGGGAGGCTGGCAAGTGGCGAACATCGGGCGCTTGTTGAAGCGAACTTCAAGGCGGCTGACGGTTGTGGTTCAAGGGTTTCCGGCGAACAGATGAGGTGGTGTCCTCGCCATGCCGGACTAAAGTAATTACGGAAATTTAGGCCTTGAGGAGCTACTAGTTGGCAGGATATGCGAGGACCTGTGTAAGAGGGTCGAACGAGGCTTCGCAGTCCGAGTTCGGACCGGTGTCGACCGAGTGGGCGCCCACGTTCAAATTTGGTCGATGGTTTGGCTAGTACTCCTTCGCTTCTGCCCAGCCTCACAACACTTCGCAGTACAAGGCAGGCGTGTTCTAAGCTTCTCTACCTGCATTTGATCGCTGACTTACTGTTGGCCATCGCTGGCTTTGCAGCACTTTCCTGGTTTCCCTAGCCCCATAACTCACCAGCGCCGCGGAGGGCCGCGTTCGAACGACCCCCAATGGCTGATCCCGCTAAGGAATCTTGACCTCCTTCAGTGCGCAATATCTTCAATGCGCGTGAACACGTAAGACATTCTCATTTTGTGTCGACGTACGACCAGGAAAAGGCGATCGATTTATGCATATGCCCCAATTCGGCGCGGTTTTCATGGAGATGGAGGTTGGCGGTGGTATCCGACAATCGCTCGCTCTGACAGAACGTGGTCGCTGTGGACAATGAAGAGATCGTCGGCCGCAGATTCTATCTCCGCGTACCATTGTTCGTCCAGAAACGGGGTAGAATGCGACGCGGCCCTATAAAGCTGCCAGACAATTCTCCTTCTCCTCGTTTGCATCTTTCCTCTCTTCGTCCACGGTGTATCTTGAACTCGACGCGTTTCGGGCCATATGACCTCTAACATCCACGGTACGTTCCAGGCTGAGTCTGAGCGACAGGATACTTACCCCAACTAATGGTTGTCTACTTGTTGTACACCATGACACAGACACGACTCCGGAACGGGGCCAGCAGACAACGAGTCCGGAACCTCAGTCGCCAGTACAGACCGAGGTCTTCTTCGACAACGAAACAGAAGAGTTAGCGAGCGCTACCCCTGGAGAGCAGCAGGTTGGGGTGGCTAATGATGTGGCTCATGTCGATGGCCACCCGGTCCACGATGCTCCGGCCCCTGGTCAACACCCCATGCTTCCCTCTCACGAGTGGACGACGGCTCGCTGTGAGTCGCATAACCTATCGAACAAGCTAATACGTACCACCGAAAAAGAGCATGGCTAAACTACTTTGCTTTCGCAGATGCCGCGACCAACCGCCAGATGTATACTCTGCAGTCGCTCTCCGTTGCGCGCAATATCAACCTGCCGTTCATCTACAACGCAGACCAGCCGATAAATCGCGCCGGTGCAAGCCGCCTCATCCAGATGCTAATTGCAGGCCAAACGCCGTCCCAGGCGGTCATTGACTATATCCTCAACGAGGGCGTCGATGTGCGTGAACACACTATACATCTACCCCTTTCTGCACCTAACGTGAACACACAGCCGGAGCCCACAGAGCCCTTCGAGTGGCCAAACGGCGGTACCGACCCGTGCACAGACCGGCAGCAGGAGTACATTCGAATCCTTCACACGCATCTTGGTACAGTTCCGCCTGCGATGGACAACCTCACCCAGGCTGAGGCGCACGCGAAGATCACCGAGCTTCGGGCTGCTTTTGGGGCTCGCATCATGGTCAGTCTTGGTTCCTCTGATCCGGGGGGCTCTTACTGCATACGGATGCTGATGATTCCGGTTCCTCTACGTAGTCGCAGCGGTTGCGTCAGCAGAACCGCCGGTTCCGTGAATTCTGAAGAGCAGTGTTCGATTTTAGGTGTGTTCGTCTCCCCGCAGTGAAAGTTTAGGCAGAGACTGTAAAACATGGAATCAATCGTTTTCATGTCCTTCTACATCCAACTTCCTGCATTTGATATATATGCATTTTGACTTCGATGCTCTCACCTTGCAGTGTGTAAGAGAGCATGTTGGCGAGTGTGTCCGTGGTCACGAACTCTGCGGAGGCTCAACGTCTTCTAGCCCTCAGCTCCCCGGGCGCCTCCTAGACTGCAATGCTGACCCCACTCACCCACGGCTTGTTACAACAGCTGGCGAGCACGGCGAATACTTCGCGTTCAGCTACGTGTGGGGCGGAGACCAAACCCACAAAACTACGACGTTGGACTTGAACTACTCCTCCTACGAGCAAGGTATCGACGCAGCTCTCCTACCGGCCACCATTTGCGCATCGTACAGGCCTTTCCTTGTTCTCAAAAACTAAACGACAGCGTCAACAATCGACCCACTCTCCTTGAGGCCGCTTGTTCCTCAGTGCGAGCGCGTTACATAACCGGCAGAACGACAACCTCTCGATCTTCATCCTCCCTGAGCGGTCCCCCTCGTTGCTCTCAACCCGCTTCACAAAACTGTCCGTGCCAAGATCTATCTGGCAACGGGCACAGGCGTAGCGCGAGTCCTCGCTCCCCTCCGCCTGCCCATCGATGATCCCCAGCGGCATAAACCGCTTCAGGCCAAGCTCCCCGAGCCGCTCGTTCTCCTCGCGGGTCCCCAGCACGTTAACGTACCGCGCTGACTGCGCACAGAGCGTCGGCAGGCTCTTGCGCACCCATGCCTTACGCGTGTAGTAACCGTACACCAGCGCAATGAGTGTGATGTCGTGTGCGGCGTAGGTGAGGAGCTGGGGAGGGATCGGCCGCGCGAGCCAGAGTTCTGATCCGCCGTTCTCGTACACTCCAGCGGTGTCGCCTGGTGGGGAGTTTGAAGGTGAGCCTGATATCCGGAGCGCAAACTTCAACGTACTACTAATCGACGGCGCTCACCTTCTTTAGTTAGTTTCTCGTCATCGCTTCCCTTGGGAACGAGTTGAAACAAGCCAATGACGTGGAGAAGGCTGCGAAGAACGTAGATGCCCGCGTACGCAGCCGGGTCGCGCTGCAGCTCCGTGCGCATCGACTTGAAGTAGCATTTGGGGCCGGTGAGGTCAGGTGCGGGCTTCCCGGGAGGGACATTGCGTGCGCGTGCGACGACGTCGACGAGCTGCAGGTCGAGGACATTGTTGAGCACCAAGCCGTACGTGAGGAGGAACTCGAGCGCTCTGCCGCGGCCGTCCCAGAAGACTTTCGTGATCCGAGGTAGCGACAAGAGAGCGAGGAGCGGAGCGAGCGCCGGATGCGGGCGCTGGAGTGGGGGCCTGCTGGAGGGAGGACCTCCTGAGGCAGTAGACGAAGAGGGGAATGGGAGCACGTCGATAAGATACACATGCTTGGCGAGCGGGTCTGAGAGGGATATGAGGCTGAGGACACACCCGGGCCTTCCGATCTCCTTGGCCTCGCAGTCGACGAGCAGTACGGATTGGGAGGAGAGAGCGGAGACTGCGTTTGCGATCGAGCGGGTCGTCGAACAGTAGGTGATCTTCGGCGCCATTCCAGTAAACAAGCCGCGTAGGAAGTGCAATAGGCAGGATCGTCCTATACGCCGTAGAGTGAATGATATCTGTGCTGCAAGATGAAGGTAAGAGACGAATCTAAATGCTTTATAGCCCACAGAGGATCATCTGAGCGTCTCACGGCTTACCGCAGCACATAGAAGACACCTACGGATACAGCGTCTTCTCTTCCCCCGGGTACGGTCGGGTCATCTTAGGCCGTGTGCGCATAGTACATGTATCTATAGGCGGTAATGAGAGGATAAATACATACAAGTGCGAGCATGGAACGATATAGCGCGGCCGAGGTGCCGAGTAATGTCTTCACGTAGCTGAAGAGGAACAACACTACGCCTCCATCCGGGACTCCAGCTCCCGTAGACTGACGTCCGCTAGCAGCTGAAGTTGGGAGATCGTGAGGAAGGGCCGTAGCGCGTAGGATAGTGCGGCGGCAGAGAGCGAGTCGAGACCATAGGATGTGAAAGGCACGTCGGGCGACAGGTCCTCGGGGGCGACGTCGAGTATCTTGCATATGACCTCCTTGTGGCTGGCCTCGGTTTTCGCTGCTGACGAGTTTGAGTCGTCTGACGACTGTGCGGGGACGAGGTCGGCGTATAGCGGAGACGGGCCCATGTTCGCTTCCACGAGAGCCCAGTCGAAGGCGGGCACGTATTGCCACACCGGACGACTCCTGACACACCGAATCGCATCCTCGACGTAGGAGAAGAATTCTGATATGTACGCGTCAACTCCATGGTTTTTCAATGCAAGAGGGCTGGCAATAACTCACCCGCACTCGTCATACCCCAATTGCTGAGATGCTTGAGGCGCAGAGAAGGTGATGAGCCGATGAGCTCGCCTCGGATCGTCGAGGTGTCCAAGATCGCAGGGGCGACGATGCATGTGGCGTTGCGGTACTTCCGAGTCAACCCTGCGAGGGACGTGTTCGCACTACCACGCTACACATCAGCTCGCTGGTCCGCTCGTCGAGGATGTGCACATACCTGGCGTAATTCGTTTGCCCGGCGTTGCCAAACATTCCGGATACAGACGAGAAGGTCACCAAGAAGTCGAGCTTGTCTACTGGCAGGACCTGCTCCGCCAATGCGAACGCGTCGACCTTGGCGGGGAACGGCGCCTCGAACGTCTCTGCGGTCTGCGACACGAACTGACGATCCACGAGTACGCCTGACAGAACAAAACAACCGCTGACGGGCAGCCGCAGTCCATCGACGGCGCTCTTGAGGATTGTGTGAGGCGACTCTCCTGTGGACGCGACTCGTACGCTGAGGTCGGGGAGGCTCTCCAGGTAGTCGAGGTACCGAAGAGCCGTGTGGTCGCCTCGCCTTAATAGACCTGCGGAACCGGAACGCGAGGTAATGAGAAGCTCGCGTGCCCCGTGTTTGTACATCCAGTGCGCGAGCTGCAGGCCCAAGCTACCGATACCACCCAACAGGACGTAAGACTTGGTCGGCTCGAATAGGGCTGTCGCGAGAGGCACCGACTCGGGGATGGCAGAGTGTATCAGATCGAGGGGCGGGCGAAGTGAAGACGGCTGGGAGGAAGCACGCGGGTGGCCGAAAGCAACGCGCAGGGCATCACCGACTGAACAGGGATCGCTCTCCAATAAGTGCGCGATGCCGCTGTCGGGGTGATTCCAGAGGAAGACGCGCCCGCTGCGGGAGACCATGTCGCGGAATGTCTTCGCCTCGGACTCGTCCTGCGTCCCCGACACGATGACCTGTGGCCGCCGGGAAAAGGCCGCCTTCAGCTCGGAGACTGTGTATCGTGCAGGGATGGAGATCACGTCAGCACCGGCCGCTGAGTAGAGCTCCGCCACCTGCGCCCCGAGGGGTGCGTCGGAGTGCGTGACGAGGATCACCTTCTTCCGAAGGTACTCTGGGCGTGAGAAAGAAGCGGTCCCGACAGCGAGAGCAGCAATGGCAGCTGGGAGAGCAGACGGGTAGGAGTGGGCGTCCGAGACGTCCGAGAGCTCGTAAAGCGCGAACTTGTGGGCGACGACGAGGTTGGTTAGGGGGCCACCGGCAATACCTGCTACGAGCGGCGAGTGGTCATCGGGAGTACATTGGCCGACGTAAGACCACAGCTGTTCAGAACCCATCTCCGCGGCAATGACGTGGACTAGCGAATGATCCTCCGGGACGTACGGGGCAGACGCTTGGATGAGGGTGGAGTCGACACATCGCCAAGGCAGAGAAGGGTCGAATGCTGCCTGCGTCTTGGGGGAGAGGCCCTCAACAATCCTAGGGACGCTGATGGACCCATCCGCCTCGACTAGTACCTCCGGTTCCACGTCCGACCTGCTCGCCAGAGACTCTACGAGTTTCTTGATGCCCGCTTCAGACCTGGGTGTCTCGGAGACCACCGCGTGAATGGACCAAGACGGGAACTCCTTGCGAAGAGCCCTAGCGAAACCCGTGAGAGCGTCCCCGTCCGGTCCACTGGAGGCATGGAACCAAAGCGAGACAGACACCAAGGGGTCGAGCACCTTCACCACCCCTTGGATGCCCATCTCGGCTCCGCGCTTGTAAGGTAGGATGACCCTCGAGGCTGCACTAGACGGGCGTTGGGGGCGGGGCGTGTTTGTTGTGTCCTCTTGATCCGTGGCGTATCCGGAGTCGGTGGACTCCAGTCGAGGGGCTCTCGGTTGAGCGGCGGGTGCGCTCGAGTCGTCAAGAGGCTCTGCCAGAGTGATCCCTGACTTCTGATAGGCGACCTCGTATCGGCTCTCCACGGGGGAAACTCGCTGGCCGTGCATTGTGATCTCGAGCTCGTCGACGCTGTACAGTGGCGTGCCGTCCTCAGCCATGATGAGTAGGTCATACACCAGCGTATCTGTACGGACGTCAGTGAAAAGATCACAATTAGCGTAACGTTGGCAGTGGCTTACCTGGTGTCCACGCCTTGAAGGTAGCATGCGTATAGACGACTGGCGGGAATGGACGATCCAACAATGCGTCGTGGACGACGAGTGCTCCAATCTTCGAAGGAAGGTAGTAGCGAGCGACGTCGTTCACTCCCGTTACCACCGGATGTACGAGGATGTGGAGGGAGGCGTCAAGTATGGCGGGGTGAATATGGTAGTCGGCGATGCTGCGAAGCATGATTAATAACCGCCACTGAGAGCGAAGATTGCAAGACGTACTCGGGAACGTCCGTGTCAGCCCCACGAAGCTTAACGAGCCACTCGTCGTTGCCGGTTGCAGGATCCTTAGCATAGCCACATGCCAGTATGCGCTGGTATGTCGGACCGTAGTCTGCGAACGTCCGGAAGCCATCATAGAAGCCTACATGACATGTTAGTACTAGCGAACGGGTTACAGCGCCGGAACAACTGTACCTTTCATGTCCAGAGACTTCATGCGACTTGATATCTCTGCAACGTCCCGAACGGCCCTGGTGTCCGCCACCTCACGGTGCATGGACAGGTGGCCTTTGGCGTGGACACGGTTGCACTGCCAGCAAAGTCAGGGAATGTTGCTGCGCGAGAGTGTAGTAGATGATTCCGCACCTGCAGCGGCCACGTCTTCGTGTAGTCAACAGGAGCTGAGCTGAGGACGCTCCATCTCGTCCCGTCCAATTTGATCTCCACCGGAATAGGTCGCTTCGCGGACAAGGCAAGGATCGAGACGAGCTCCACGTTGTACAGCTTCTTCGCGCCGTACTCCAATGCCTGTAACGAGATAGCTGCTCAGCCTGTTCCAACTCGGTAGAGGAAAAGCCAAGCTTACCATCTCCAAGTACCCGGCCGTCGACATGATTGGCTCGCCCTTGATGACATGCTCCGCGAGGTCCGGGTGGGTCTTCTCGTTCAGCTGCAGTTGCGGGTAGTTCAGCGGGCCGTTTCTGTGCTGTCGCTGCCGCGCGTTCTCCGCGGTCGGCGCCGTGTACGGGACGTCCTTCCGCGCGAACGGGTATGGAGGGAGGACGTCGACAGGGGCGGGCGCCGTTCCGAACAGCGCGTCAAAGTCCACTCGGGTGTATCCCGACACGACGAGCTTCCCGACCGCCTCAAGGAAAGTCGCAGCCTCGACTGGCCCCTTCTCGGTGGACTTGGGGCGGCGAAGCGGACACACCACGGTGCTATGCTCGGCCATGACAGAGACGTAGCTCGTCAAGACCGGGTGCGGCCCGAGCTCAACGTAGATCGCGTGGGGGTGCTTCTTGGCGATCCCCTGAATAGCCTCGGTGAACCGGACGGCGCCGCGCGTGTTGTCCCAGTAGTACTGTGCGTCGTAGAGCTCGACGAAAAGGGCCCCCGTCTTCGTCGACCACGTCTCCACAGTTGCCGGGCTAATACGGTAGCGGGAGAATACGTCGCCCACGAGGCGTTTGTACTCCTCCGCGCAAAGCTCCATCATTGCCGAGTGCACGGGTATGCGTGTGCGCAGGCGGCGCGCGAAGATCCCCGCATCTGAGGCAACCTTCACAGCGCGCTCGACGTAGTCCTCGTGTCCGGAGAGGGTCACCGCTCCAGGCGCGTTGAAGCACCCGACCTCGAGTGTGCCCGGGCCCAGCTCCGCGACGACCACCGCAACGAGCTCCACCGCGCGCTCGGGCGAGCAGGACAGCGCGGCCATGGTGCCGCGCTCAGTCTCGAGGAGCGACATCGCCTTCCCCCGCGCGATCGCGAGCTCCATCGCGAGCGCGCGGGAGCCCGCGCCCGAGGCGTACACCACGGGCGTCTCGCCCGCTGAATGCCCGACGACGACGTCGGGCGCGATGCCGAGCGCGGCGAGCGTGTCTACGAGCGCGAGCTGGAGCATGGTGAGTGAGACGAGCGTAGTTGCGATGGGCCAGATCTCGCCAAGCGGGTCGGAGGGGCGCGCGCCGTCGAAGAGGCCGGTGAGCTCAATGAGGGAGGCGCCGGTAACGGATTTGTGGATCGCGTCGAGCTGGAGGATGCTCGCGCGGAAGACAGCGCTGGTTTGGAAGAGCTCGCGGCCCACTGTCGGGGATGGATTAGCGTGGGAAGGCGATGAAGCTTGTGTGAATACATACTGGCGTAGTGCTGTGGGCCTTGTCCACTAAACACAAACACGACTGGAGGCGTGACTCTCGGCGCGAGGACCGGTTCGCTGAACCTCAACGCGGAGCCGTGGCTCTGGATCGCGAACGACCTCCACGTCATCGAGCGCGCGCGACGAGCGTAGGCACGCGCAGCCGCTTGCTGGATGTCCTCGGTCCACTCCTCCACTTGGTTGATGAGGTCTGCGCTGATGGCGCTGGCAGACCGCGGGGACAAGCCACCAGCTACGAGGAGCAGCGGGGCGCTGTGTGCATTGCACCAGAACGAAGATGGCTTCGCCGCCACCGCGGGTGGACCCTCGACGACGCAGTGACCATTCGACCCCCCGATGCCCGAGCTCGTCATGGCCACGAGGGCGCGGCCCGAAGGAGCTCGTACGACGAGACGTTCGGGCTCCACTGGTACGCGCAGGTTGTACTCCTTCCATTTGATCCCGGGGTTGGGCATGCTGAGGTTGGCATTGGGCGGGACGATTCCCGTCTCGAAGATGGAGCAGACCTTGCAGAGGGACGCGAGGAACGCGGTGATCTCCAGGTGTCTGTGTGAACCGTGTCAACGCACAATCAAACAAATCCGCAGAAATGAGGAAGCGCACCCGATGTTGCCCTTAACGCTCCCGAGAAGGAGCTCATCACCCCTGCTGAACTCGCGCGCAACCCAGTTCGCCTCCGTGGGATCTCCCATCGCGGTCCCTGTGGCGTGCAGCTCGAGGAAATCGACCTGGCGCGGATCGCGCCGAGCCTGGGAGAATGCGCGTGCCATCGCCTCCTGCTGCGCGGACGCCACTGGTGCGTTGACGGGCGCGAGAGATCCGCAGGAGTTGATGCCGGTGCCGAGAATCTAAGGCGGGTGGAGTGCATCAGCACGGGGCGATCCCCGACGTCGAGCGGACGCAGGTCGAGGGCAGTGCGGGACTTACGGAGGCGTAGATCTTGTCGCCGTCTCGGAGAGCGGCGTCTAAGGGCTTTAGCACCATGCAGACGACGCCCTCGCCCCTCCCGAAGCTGTGGCGGAGACTGGTGAGTACGAGTACTTGTGACACATGTGGTGTATGTTGCACTCACCCGTTTGCGGACGCGTCGAAGGGTTTGCATTTCCCGTCGGGGGATAGAACGCCCCCTTGCGAATAAGAGAGCCATTCTGAGAATCTGACGAAGGATCGTGAGCGGCAACTCCCTAGACATACGCTTGGATATACCTGTGATTGATCTGCGAGCCGCCTACTACAGCCGCTTCGCATTCGCCGTTCTGGATTGCCTGGATGGCAAGGTGTGTAGCGGAGAGGCTCGAGCTACAGGCGGTGTCGATGGGTACTGAGGGCCCTCGTAGATCGAGGTAGTACGACACGCGGTTCGCAATCATAGAAGGACCGGACGCGAAAGAACCTCGCGCCTCGTCATCATCCTGGTAGACGTGCGAGCGTCAGCGCGCGCTTCTGCAACACGACGGGGTAGACGTACGTGTCCGGATACCGAGAACATGTCGAACGCGATGCCTGCGGTGTAGCATCCGATGTTCTTCCCGCGGTAGTCGATTCCGGAGTCTACGAAACTCTGGAAGGCGGTCTCGACGAGCCGGCGGGTGCTGAGCGGCATCATGCGCGCGTCCTTGTTCGTGACGCCGAACTCGAGATGGTCGAAGAGGTGCACATCTTTCAGAAAGGTGCCAGTATCCGTTACACACTTTCCCAGTCCGCGGCCGACGAGACTAGGAAGGCATGGATGAGAGAGAGGATGAAGTCGGAAGAAGATGAAGACGTACGTGTGGATGTTGAAGCGTTCGAGAGGGATTCGCTCATAGGCTTCTCCGCGCTCGAGCAGGAAGCGGAAGAATGAGCGATGATCAAGGTTAGTGTCACTCCATGCACCGCTGGGCAGCTCTGCGGCGATGCCAACCTGCGAAAGGAAGAGAAGTGAGCACAATTCGATCTGCGCACGTAACGAGCGACTGACTATAGCGATCTCTGGTGGTTGTGAAGGAGACATCTACAACGTAGTCGAGGTTAATAAACTCCTTGACAGATGGCCGCCCCACACGGAACGGAGCGCACCTGAAGGGATGGCGGTCTGCTTTGCAGGAGAGCCTGTTTGAGTGCCGGCAACGACGGGGTTTATGAGCCATTCTATTTGTTTTGGCGCATGGCAGTGATACTGTGTCCTGCAGCGAGCGTTCTCTCCGGAGATTGTCCACGTTGATGGACGTCGAAGGACAGCACTGCGTAGCCATTAGCGCGACATTGTGACAGAGACCATCTGACTGTTTCTGGGACTGTGCGGGGCGCATTTTGGATGCCCCTGGCCACAGGATCAGCATCAAGAAGACGCGGCTTCCGATGTCGTAAATGTGCACGAACAAAACGAGTGGCAGTCCGCATAATTCGAACCGGACGCTGCATTGCGGACTGAGTGAGCAGGAGGAGACAAGAAAGGATACCGGTTAAATCATTACTCCGACTCAAACGAGTAAACATATCGCCTGCCGAGGTTAAGGTTAGCAAGTACATAGTTTCCCACGGATAGCCGCCGTGCACGGCACTCCCTCTCCTCCTCGCACCTCTCCTGCAAATATTGTTGACCGGTTGCATCCCCCAGCCACTACGTCCTTATCCTCGCACGTTCGGATAAATTTTTAGCCCGTGTAACCTAGGCGAGAGGAGCACAATCGCGACCTTCAACGTGGATTCGCAGGTGCTGATTCTCCCGAATCTGGAAGTGCGAGTGTTTTGCCCATCTAGCGACAACCACATATCACATTCTGTAGTGCGCATGAGACGCGGGCTGAATAGCGGTACTCAATTCTCGAAGAGGAGCCGCACGCGTTGTCTGTCCTCATGATGCAGATCCGAGAGCATCGTGGTGCTATACTTGATCTCCGCTGCACCGGATGTGGTACGTCGCATCTCTAATTCTCCCGGGATGATGCCACTGCGGCGAACTACTGTCATGTTAGGTTCAGAAGCCTACCCACGCATGCGTGTCAGAAGTGAGCGAGTCGCCAGCGTTGCGGTCAGACCGCAGTCCAAGTGCCGCCCGCCGCCGCATTACTCCCGCGGGTGGGAAGGTGTTCAGATTGCTGGATTCGCGCCCGATCGTTCCAGTACAGCTGCGTCTCCCACCGGCCCGAGCTAGATGTGAGCTAGAATGCCGCTCTCGTTGTGCGTGTCACTGAACTTAAATCTAGATAGTAAACGATCATGATGTTTTACCAAGGCTCGAGCTCTCCACCAGCGTTGACTGCAATTCCAATACGAAGCATGTGAGCGTATGTAACATGTGTCAACCCTCGTCTTCTGTTCGACCTTCATTTCATCCGATATCAGGCCTTGCTTTCAGCATCAACGGGAACGTCGCGCGCTGCCGCTATCAACGCTGCTCAGAATAGCTCGAGCACAGATACTGACCCGCGTAAGTAGTACGGATGACGAGTGACCCTACAACTTACCACTGTTTTTCTTCTCAGAAGCACGTCCATCGGCTTCTTGGCCGCTCGAAGACACAGGAATCAGGAAAGGCGCGTCCACCTCCGGGCCATCGGCTTTGTACAACTGCGGACCGCCCGCTGTCTTTCAGCAGCGTCAACCCGGTATATAACCTGTCTCCGACAAGAACACGTCCTACGTATCCGCTCTAGCGCTGTCGGTACTTGCTATCATGAACCAGAAACTCGCAACGCTCGCCGACGTCTCCGGGAAAACGTTCGACTTCGTCGTAATCGGTGAACGTAGCGCGCTCAACGTCTGTTCAACATCAAACTGACTCGGTTACGCATCTATCAACAGGTGGAGGCGTATGTCCAGGCCAAACTTCCGCTCTCAGTCGCTTGAACTTACCGAGACAAACGTTCGCAGACGGCCGGCTTGACTCTGGCGGCACGTTTGACCGAGAACCCCAATGTTTCCGTAGTTGTTCTCGAAGCCGGCAAAGCGCACATAGACGATGAGCTCATACGTACGTCCATCTGCCTACATGCCAGGTGCATCTGTTGATCACGAGTACACCTCATTGCATCCATGTAGTGGGCGTGCAAGGATGGCAGCGCCAGTTCATGAACCCTGAGTACGACTGGAAGTTCTTCACTGTCCCTCAGCCAAATGCAAACGGCAAAGTCCAGTTGTGGAGTCGGTAAGTTTGTTGTCAGGCGCGTTATCGTAGCGCGTACGCACTGCAGCCGCAGATTCTGACTTCCTATGTTTCAGGGGAAAGGGCCTCGGAGGTAGCTCTGCCATGAACTTCCTCATGTGGACCCGGCCGCAGCGAGAAGATATCGACGGTACTGCTAACTACCGAACACGCGTCCCGCGGACATCGCTCACAGTTTCTGCGGACAGCGTTCGAGGCTCTCGGTAACCCCGGCTGGAACTGGGAGCAGTTCTATGAGTACTCCAAGAAGACAGAGAAGTGCGCGCCCGTTGTCATCGTGCTCCTGCGCTGTTGGCGGCTGAATGTTTTGGCCGGACTTCAAGGTTTTGCTCGCCGTCCGAGGCTCGCATGGAAGACCTGTACAGCAAAGCCGCGGTAGGGTCTGAAGGTTTGTTGAGGTACTACAGGCTTTCGGACGTACCTCGCTGATTCGGAGTAGGCCCGCTACCGATCTCGTTTGCGCGGACTACCTCGGGGGCCGAGCTCCCCTTCCGGAAGGTGCGTATCTTGTTCGACACTCAACTCTGGCTTTGTTCTTACCCTTCGGGTCCGCGCAGAGCCTCGAGGAGAACGGGATCAACCTCAGCAATGACGCAGTACGTGTTCGCAGCTGCCATCTTCTCTCTTCTCTGATATGCTGAACACACGCCCAGTTGAGCGGGAGCGTCCTGGGCGCGTGGAAGACCGTCTCCGTGATTGATCCTGCGACGAACGCACGCAGCTACGCCACGAACGTACGCGCTCCGCCCTACGTACACCGGGCGCGCCCATCAAACTAATGTCCGACGCCGTAGGGATACCTCCTGCCAGCGCTCGGCCGCCCGAGCTTACGCGTTCTGACGGAGGCATATGTCACGAAGATTCTCACGTCTCGGGATGGGACGGGAGAGGTCGTTGCACGCGGGGTCGAATTTGTGCACGGAGGGAGCACGCACGTTGTGAATGTTGCGAAGGAAGCTATACTATCTGCCGGGTGAGCGAACCTCCCGAACTTGTCGGAAGGACGGGTATGCTGAATGTGGGTTTGGGTAGTGCGGTGAAGTCCCCGCAGATCCTCGAGCTGAGCGGCATCGGGGACCGTGCCATACTCGAACCCCTCGGGATCCCGGTACAGCTCGACCTGCCCAGCATTGGCACCAATGTGCAGGAGCATATCACGCACAATGCGTTGGCTTTCCGTGAGCAAGCGTCCTTGTTGTGGTACGAAACGGCGTCGCTGAACTGGAGTGTTCCTTGCAGTCATGCGCGAGGACGGCAAGATTATTACCAGCGACCTCCTGCGCGACCCCGCGTTCCACGCCAAGCTCCTTGAAACCGAGTACGTAACCCCAGTCCCCTCGAATTCGATGTCGTCTCATGCCGAGCTATTATGGACTAACATACCTTCAGCCCTGACTTCAAGGAGTCCCCGAGCCTCGCGTTCACGGGCCTCAACTTCGTACCCCTGCAGAAGATCTCCCCGCGCGCAGATGAGATAATTCGCGACCTCGAAGCGACCCTCACCCGTGATGCGGCGAAGTACCCTCCGGGGCTCAAGGAACAGTACGAAGAGCAGTTGAAGCGTCTCCGCGATCCGAGCGTGCCCGACGTCGAGATCATGGTCACCCCGTTCTCGTTCAACCCCGAGCGTACGTCCCTCTACGGCTTAAGCTCGAGAAGGAGGCTAACGGCAGGTGGCGCATCTACAGCGGCGACGAAGCCGATCATAGCGATTCTCCCCACGCTGATCCACCCGTTTTCTCGTGGCACCATCGTGAGCCTCCCTTCGCCCCTCCCACGTCCTGTTAGCACTTAGCTGACCCCGGTGCTATGACTAGCACGCCGCCTCCGCGGATCCCGCCGCGCCGCCGACGATCGACCCGCACTACTTCGCACAAGAGGCGGACCTTACCATTCTCACTGAGGCGTGGAAGTTCGCCCGCAAGGTGGCGCACTCGGGCGCGTTCGGTGCTCTTGTTGCTGCTGAGGTTGCACCAGGGCCGGCTGTTGAGACCGAAGAGCAGATCAGAGGTGCGCTGTCTATGGTGGTGACTTTAGAGAGGATGACGCTGACGGCGGGCGGGGGCAGAGTACGTGCGCAACAACTTCGTAACGGTCTGGCGTGAGTGAACTGCGCGGTTGACATTGACGGGGGAGGCGACGCTGACTGGCTGCGGTGTAGATACGTGCGGCAGTCTATCGATGTTGCCGAAGGACAAGGGCGGGGTGGTCGACCCAAAGCTGAAGGTAAGCCGCTCTCCACCCTCGCGGGGGATGGAGTCTCACGTAGCGCACCGGGTGCACAGGTGTATGGGGCACAGAATATCCGCGTCGTCGACCTGTCCGTCGTGTCGCTGCAGATCACTTCGCACACGCAGGGTAAGCCACACAGCCCACTCGGACTCCGCTGGATATCCTAATCATCCGTGTCCACAGCGTTGGTGTACGCAATCGCCGAACAAGGTGGGTATTCCCATGCTACAGAACGATGCGGTACTGAGACTGTACCTCTTAGCTGCGGACATTATCAAGCGCGACCACGGTATTCACGGATGAGGCGGCGGCGCATCCTACACCCCGAACAGGTTTCCCGGCTTGTCATGTCAAATTGATATCTGTTGTTGTGTTCCCGAGCAGTCTACTGTACAGTACATGTGCATCCCATCTCCATCCATCCGGAAAGCAAATAAGACAAAGTGAGCAGATCGCAGTCTACGTGACTGGTATGGTACAATGCGCAGCGAACGGCCTTCTATCCTGTATCCAGCTCGCGCGCGATGTGATGATGGTGAGGGCGGCTTCTACATCAAGAGGTGTGGGAAGTGATGGACCCGAGGAGACGCCGCGACGTCGAAGGAGCGGTGAGAGGAAGCGAGCGAAGTCCTGCGGTGCCCCGCGTGGTTTCGAAGGTCTGTCGGGATTGCGTAAGTGCGACCGAATCCTCCGGGGCGAGGTGTCACGAAGAGGGCCAGCGTCGCAGGTGTGGAGGGTGCCTCGATGATCGGCTAGCTTCCGAGAAGACAGCCTGCCGGCGGCGACACCGCGTTCCTGTGCGTATGGCCCGCTCCATCGAGGATGCAATAGCAAATCTGGACCTGTTGGAGCGTACGGCATCCCGCCGCTGCGAGGCGCACATCACAGTTCGCGAAGGCTCGAGGCACGATGCCGGCGGGAGACAGATCGGAGCGTCGATGCCAGTTGGCCGAGGACAGATGCTTGTCGCTACTGCTTCGACCGCCGACGCTGCAGCGCGGGTAGTTGCATTCCCGGAGAAGGCTCCAACTGCGCCGTCCGCACCCCTCCCTTCGAATGCGGCTCCAGTCCCGCTGCGGGGACGTCCGTCACTGCGTACGGGACGGCCCGCGCCGCGTGGTCACCGTTCGGCTTCGAGCCCTGCGATCGCGCCGAGCTGTTCCGCCGGTGCTTCGTGGGCGAGGTGGAGAAGAACGGCGCGGAGTCCAGCTCGACGCTGCCCCGTTCTTCTGGCGACGACGACCGCACCCGCCGCGACCTGAGGGTGGCAGCGCGCTGGGGGTTGCCGGCGCGCACCTCCCGTCGGGCTCGGCCCGGGCCGTTCCCTCCGGATCCCGGGCCGATGTCGTCCATCTCATGCTCCCATTCGAGGTCCTCGCTGGCGCTCGATGCCGTTGCGCTGTTCGACTCGAGCGAGAGGCGCGAGGCGAGCGAGTTCGCCGGCTTGACGGCAAATAGTGAGCTTTGCGACTGCGTGAGCGCGCGGAGGTGGTTCGCGGTCGTATGCAGGGACGTAGAGAAGGCATTGAACACGCTCTGCAGCGGGTCGTCCTGGGTGTGCGAGAACGCGAGTGGGATGGAGGGCCGAGCAGCGGGTGCCCTGCGGCTTGGAAGCGTTTGCCAGCTTGTTGGCGCGAGACCGCCTGACCGCGGAGCTTCAGGCGGATGTGTAGGTGGCGGAAAGTAGGACAGCTGGGATGCGGGGACTTTCCGGAGGGTATACTCGGCTGCACTCTCGCACGAGGTTCGTCCGGGCTCCGAGGGAGGGCCGGGGCCAGAGGAGCTGGCGGTGGAGCCTGAGCGGTCTGGCTGAGCATCGCTGTCTAGGAGAGCGGTCTTGAGATGTCTCACATGCCGCGCCTTGTCGACCGGGATGTAGAGCGTGTTACGCAGGTGGATGGTGTCGGACGTCCAGAGTTGGTTTGCTCGCCTCAGTTCAGGGAGAGAGATGCCGTACTTGAGCGCTACGCCAGCGAGTGAGTCCGTGGGTTGGACCTGGAGTAACGTTACGTTGAGCATGGTGGAGGCGTAGGGGTTCCTCGAAGGAGCTGGCCTTGACACACTTACTTCGTGTACGATGACCAGCATCTCCCTATCATCGCTAAGCGACCGCTTGTGACCCTCATCCTCCTCCTGGGACCGTTTGCCATTCGCGACGCCATTCGGCGGGTCGTTCAGGCTGAGCATCCTCCGCATAGTCGGCCGGGTATCATGATCTAGCGTGACCGAACTGGAGGAAGCAATGCCCTGAGCCTTCAGCGGGTGCTGGTTTGCGTCTCTCCTAGATGGCCCTGCCCCCGCATCGGTATCCAGTGTGCGTGCGCGTACGTGGGAGCTCTCCGTTCCCCATGGGTCGTGGTCGTTCCTCGGGCGGCGGGTCGCTGCGTCAGAGCCATGTCGCCTCTTCGCAGGCGTGGTCTCGCCGCGTCTCACTGCAGAAGAAAACGAGGAGGGTGCTGGGGGGGTCTGCGGGAGGCCATTACCCCACACAGATTGCAGGTCGGTAGAGTCGTGTATGTCGCCGTTCAGAGCAGACGAGGTCGGCATCGGCCTCCCGGTGTAGCCGACACAGACACGGGATTGAGAGCAGAAGCTAGGTGCAAGTATCCAGATCTCAAACAAGCAGAACGAGGCTGGCTAGGTAGAACGAGGATGGAGGGGAGTGAGCGAGCGAGTGCACCGCTGATGGTGCTGGTATGCCGCGGGCGCTTCCGATCGGGCGGTGACACTGCCACGCCGCGACTCAAAAACTTGAAGGTCCTCCCCGTACGTGTTCGACTCACTCACTCACTCGAATTCGTATCGTATGTCTCCAACGTCTCCGACCTCTGCGATGGTAAGCCTCCCCTACTCGTCGATGACGAGAGCTTCGCTGCACTGGAGCCTTGAGCGTCGGTACCTGCTGCGATCACCCGTAGGATAGGTTGAACGCGGATGATCCTTGTTGGACGACCGCGGTGCGTGCACTTCGCCCTCCGAGGGACAACGTTAGTGAACTGACCAAAGGGGTGATGCAGATGAGTACCCGTGCTTAGGGTACTTACTGAATGTGGCGCATGAGCCATCCACTGCTTCCCGCTCACCGGTTGTGTAATGCATGATCTCACTGTGTGATGGGCTGTCGGGCCACAGCCAATGTTTTTCCGAGCCATCAGCGTGCTTCTGGGAGGGCATGGTTCACTCGAAATGCGCCGAGCATTCAAGGAATGTGTGCATAGGTAGACAACTTATGCTGTTTACTCTCCCATCCGTAATCTGACAACACAACAAGCTATAAAGTTAAACAGTCAAAATCGGGTACAACACCAACAAATAAATCCTTGGGGCGCAACGTCCCCCTCGCGGTTCCTCGCGACATCGACCCAGCAGCGACGGTGGCCATATTCCTGTTCAAACCACGGAAGTCATGCTGCTCTTCATCTGTGTACACGCCAACCAGTGCGTCAGCATCAGACCGCAAGAGAACACCCAGCACCACAACTACGCACCTGGAAGTCCCGCATCGGGTACTCCTTGTCCTCGTCGGACTCCCTCAGGACGTCCACCCGCACGATCGTATCCGAGTCGAGCATGCCACGACTCGCTCCGTGCCCGCGCGCCGTCGCGCTGCTCATCGTCGGTGCGAACCCGGACGTCGTGTGCACCGCCGACGCGTCTGCGTTGTCCTTCCGGACGAACGCGCGGTTGTTGAGCGACGCCATCATCATGTTGGCGTACAGCTTCGCGAGCGCGAGCGCGGGACACTCGTGGTAGAGCGTTTGGGGGAGCGCCCCGAACATGACGACGTCGACGATCGCGACGCTGGCGGTGATGGTACCAGACTCGATAGCGAGGCGGACGAGCTTGTTGATGAGAGAGTCGGAGCGGCGGAAGCCAGTCTTCGTCTTCAGAAGCTGTGAGGCAGGGATGTCAGTCACTAACCGCTCGGAGTGTAGGTGGCAAGAGCGAGCTTACAAGGATCGTCATCGTCACCGCAATCACGATGTCTGCAAGGGCGCTGCCTCCCAGCCATGTCTACCGACGAAGTGAGCATACGCAACAATACACTACTACCGGGACACTCACCGAAATCGCAGGAGTTGTCGATGCTTGATCCGACGCGGAGTGGATGTTCTTGAGCTATCCGTCCAAGGTGTCAGCCCGACGACCTCTCTATGTCCAGGAATCGCACTCACCAGAACTCCGCTAGCGATAGCCGCACCGCACTGCGTCAGTGCGAGCTAATCCCCCGCAGCCGTTAGCCTTCCACATTCCCCGACGACAACGAGACAATATGGTTACTTACCACGCCGATTACCCCGGCAAGCGCCACGGATCCGCTCAGGACGAAGATGCGGTGCGCGTAGAAGAACTGGACGGCGGCGGAGACGACACCGCACATGATCGGCACGCTGAACCAGGAGTTGTGGAACTTGAGCATGTTGGGGACATCGCCGAAGTTGTAGACGAAGACTTGGAAGGCGTTGGCGGTGATGAGCCCCGTTTGCACCCACTCGAACGCGAGCAGGCCGTACACTGCGGGGCGAGGCAAGACGATCAGTGAGTGGGTTTAGTCGGAGCCCGGTAGACGGTGACTCACCAAAGAGGCGCAGGGATATCGGGTCCTTAGGGAACGTGATATGGTACAGGTCTGTGCGAGAGCATGCTCAGCGGGTGTCGACGTTAATGCCGATCCATCTTACTCACAGACTTGGATAGAGAGAGCTCCCATAAGTCCCCAGTTGATGAATTGGCCCAGGAGCTAACGGCCGCTTCAACGATATCGTCGATGCTCGACTATCGGTTCACACATACCTGGGGACCAGCCCTAGCATCGCATTCCGCATGTCAGTGACCGCTCAAACCGCATGAAGACCACTTCGCCTACTCACAGGTCAGCGACGTTCACGCCTGTACTCATAGTGACGGTGACGGTGTCTGCCTATAGGATGGGGTGTGCCGCAGGACCTCGGACGGGGAGCTCTGGCTCTGGAGGGCTTGACGGGAGTGGAGCGACGAAACGCGCTGCAGGTGAGAGGGCGCCCAAAATCCGAGCCCCCCGGCGCATGATATACGGCATGACACAGCTCGTGCACTGCAGACTCTGAGTTCTGCCGCGGCCGGCGGAATGCAAAGTCTCCTCCTTGGGAAGCCTTCAGGTTACGGTGGCGTACGTACGGATCCTCCCGACGATGTCCAGATCTCAGAAGCCGCATACAGTTGCGGCACCACATCCTGTGCTCTGCCAATCCCGATCAGCGGGGCTGTCATTGGCCAGCACATTCACACCAACACGCTCATCCCTCGGTGCGGGAAATTCGGCGGGGCATCGAGGAGAGCACTGCGGATGTAGTACGGCGCACTCCGGTGCGACATCAAAGCGCCACTCTCTCCTCCGTCCATCTCGAAGCGCGAGTCACAAGGCCACCTCTTCCGCGCAGTATCAAGCTGCCAAACCTTGCGGAGGAGTTGCATCACGGTTCTCGCACGAGGCCGGATGAAGGACGTCGCGATATGAGCGGTTACGGCATCGGTCCGCGATGGGGCCTGGCGTTGTGCCGACATTTGCGGTATGTCGTACTGTCACCGGCCTGGCCGAGCGAGTTGGTCGTATCGCTCATCGATTCGGTGCTATTGAATAGGCATCACGGATTGGCGTGCCATACCCATCAGGAGTGTGTGGTTTGCGCACGGTGTCTACCTCGGCGTCACATCAACTTCGCAGCCATTGTACTTTACCGGAAGAGCAGAAGGCTGCTTCCTGCAGCCTCATCAGTTGCGGATTGACAGATTGGAGCCCGCGAAACGTCCAGGCTATGCAAGCGGTCCTCGTGCTCCTCCGGGCGCCCCGCTGCACGTTTGCGCGCACTGTCCTGAGGTTCGGGCAAATGACATAGCCAGACTCGCATTGGCGTGGTAACGACGGCCAGCGTCTCGGTCCGACTCCGTCGTAGCGTCTGTCCATGAGCATGATCGCCATGTTGTCAGCGCCCAAGATAGAATGCCGCCATGCTTGTCGTTCGTCCATGCGGTGGGAACCCGGGTTGGCTTCGTGCGGTGAGCGCGGAACTTGAAGGCGATTTCAAAGTGACTTCGTCGGTCTTCTACTGATCAAGACCACATGCACGCTCCTTCGCATAGCAAACCTGAGAGCTCGCCATGTCAGAGGGCTTGTCAAACGACACATATTGACCGACAGTACTCAAACACATCGGAGCCCGAAGAAGAGCAATGAACCGGACTGTACTCGCGCGCCACTGCCGCGCGGCTCGTGGACGTTTGAACATGTAAGTACTAGGCTTGCGTCATCAGTCTGTCAATAATACCACTGATGTTTGATGGCCAGGCTTTCAAAATACCGACATCCACTGCGGCAAGGAACACGCAAGGTTGCTTCCATCTTTGGTCGGCGAAACAGGCACCTCTAACAACCGTACTCTCAGACTGATACCTCCGACTTATGTACCATCCTGCGGGTGTCCGCAGGTGTAGTGATCTCGCTCCCCAAGGCGACGTCGAACGTCTCCCCCGCGATCACCCTCAAGAGCAGCGTCGCTGTTACCCTCAGTCTCTAGACATAGCACCCTCGCCGTTCTAGTCAACATGGGAGCTATGTTTGGCCCGGCCGGTCTTTCGAGACTGGCTTCAGCACTGTTCGCGGTCATCACCGTGGTGCCGCTGTCCCGCGCAGCGCTCTACACGGACCCATCGTCACTCCCCACGAACAAGGCCTATGACTACATCATAGTTGGCGCAGGCGCGGGAGGGAGCGTCCTCGCGCGCCGGCTGACAGAGGACGCGCACACGAACGTCCTCCTCATCGAGGCCGGCCCCAGGTGCGTCCGGTCTCCGAGTCGACTCGGAACGTACTGTCACGGTGCGCGCGAGAAGCTGACTGCGGGCGACCGGGCGTAGTGACGCAGGGGTGTTCGCGCTCGAGGTGCCGCTCCTCGCGCCGCAATTGCAGCCGAACATGCAGTTCGACTGGAATTATACGACTGTGCCCCAGGCTGGGCTCGGTGGGCGCGTCATTCCGTATCCGCGGGGACGCGTTTTGGGCGGGAGCACTAGTATCAGTGCGTTGCAATATTCCTGTAGCATCCTTCTAGGAAGGTGGTGACTGACGCGAGTGCGGGATGACGCAGACTTCATGATCTACACTCGGGGGTCGAAGGATGACTTCGACAACTATGCTCAGATTAGCGGAGACTCGGGTTGGTCGTGGAATTCGATCGAGCCCTACTTCAAGAAGGTCGGTATTCCATCCCCTTTCGTTGGGTACCCTTGTTAACGCCTTGTGTCAGCTCGAGAACTTGGTACCTCCCGCCGACGGGCACGATACGACAGGGGAGATCCTCCCGAACATCCATGGGACGTCGGGACCAGTCGGTATCAGCCTCCCCGGCGCACCGCTTCCTCCGGACCCGCACGTTATTCAGACGACGCAGGAGCTGAACGAGTTCCCCTTCAATGTGGACATGAACTCTGGCAGCCCGCTCGGAGTTGGTTCGTGTGATACACAGTGTCGCAAAGCACATGAATACTCACTTCTCCGCGTGTTCCAGGCTGGCTTCAAGGCACATTTGGGGGCGGGCAGCGTGTAAGCGCGTCCACGGCGTACGTTCAACCCGTGATCGGTCGAAGCAACCTGGACGTCCTCGTCAACACTACCGTGACTAAGCTCATTCAGACTGGCACCGATAGTGACGGCGAGCCCATCGTGCGAGGCGTCCAGTTCCAACAAGCAGAGAACGGTATGAACTGTTGTCTGTGGACAAAGCGAGGGCGTACGACTGATCGTCTCCCCTTGCAGCGCCCAAGTTTTCTCTTTGTGCCACGCAGGAAGTCATCCTCGCCGCGGGCGCGGTCAACACCCCGCAGCTCCTCTTGCTCTCCGGCATCGGGCCAGCCAAGGCCCTGCGCGCCCTTGGCATCAAAGTCGTCCTTGACCAGCCCGACGTCGGGCAGCACCTCACGGACCATCCCTTCCTGACGAACCAGTTCGGGGTCACCCAGAGCGCTGACGACGTGTTCGACAACATCTCGCGCAATGCGACGCTCGCGGGCGCGCTCGTCGAGGAGTGGATCACCGAGCGGCAGGGTGTGATGACTGTGGCGGGTCAGAACCAGCTGGGGTGGTTCCGGATCCCGGCGAATGATAGTGCGTTGAAGGGGCAGGCGGACCCGAGTGCGGGTCCACTGGCGCCGCATTACGAGTTCCTGTTCGCGGTACGTGCGTTTACGCTTAACTATTGGAGGTTGTACTCACCTTCTCTTTGTGGCGGCGTATAGCCTGGTTTCGTGTCGTCCGCCGGCGATGCAGCCCCGAGCACTGGGTTCTTCATGACCTTCTTCACGGCTCTCGTAACTCCTACCTCCCGTCAGTGCTACGTGCATCTCTCGTGTCGCATCGCGCATGTACTCACCACTCTCCATACGCATTCGCAGGCGGCTCCGTCACGCTCGCCTCCACCAACCCCTTCGCCCAGCCCATCATCAACCCCAACTTCCTGAGCACGTCCTTCGACATCGCCGCGATGCGCTTCGCGGTACGCTCCGTCGTGCGCTTCGCGTCCGCGCCCGCCTGGAGCGGCTTCCTCACGGGGCAGGCCGCGGGCTTCGCGGGCGTGGACACGACGAGCGACGCGCAGGTCGACGCGTGGGCGCGCGCGCAGGCGTCGACGATCTGGCACCCCGTCGGCACGGCGCGCATGGGCGCGTGCGCGAGCAAGGTGGGCGAGGGCGCGGTGGTGAACCCGGACTTGACGGTGAAGGGCGTGCGGGGCCTGCGTGTTGTGGATGCGAGTGTGCTGGTGAGTAGTGCTGTTGTGTTTGAGCTCGAGGGGTGGGGTGGGAGGGTGCTGACGGTGCAATTGGTAGCCTTTGATCCCGGCGGCGCACCCCCAGGCGGCGATATACGCGTTCGCGGAGAGGGTGGCCGATCTGATCAAGAGCGGCACTTCTTGTGAGCAGTGAACTTTGCTGGTCGGGTATAGCAAGGCTGGGGCTTAGATTGGGATTGTCATAGGTCATGGGAGCGGCCACTACCATCATGGCGGCTACTAGAGTCTTGCTGCTGATATGGACTTGCACGGTGTCTAGTGTTTCGTACCCTCGAGAGTTTGGGCTATTCGTGCAGTGCTATACGCGGTACAGTGGTCCGGCAGCTGGGATGGACATCGTAGGAAGTGGCCCTGGACACTTGCATCATCGCGTTGCGCGTTTCTCTCGCCAATGGCATCCGTTCTCTGGTAGCTTCGAATCTCGATGTCGGCGTTGCAACCGCCCGAGAGCCTCGATAAGAGGACTAAGCTCTGCGATACCGGCGGCACCAAGTACGATATTACCTCGGCACAGTACCTGGACAACTAGTCGACTGCAGCCGTGTTTCCTCCGGATGCTGTGCGTGTACGAGTCAACCGCTATGTTGGCTCTTTATGAATGCATAGGGTAGGTCCCGAGCTGTCCTTGTTCATCCTGCTCTATTTCCAACCGACGGAGCAGAATGTGGGCTTCGAGATCGCAGTGCACAAAGCAGTCCATGATCAGGTTAGCGCAGCCTTCCATACGAGACCCAGGGATGACGAACCTGTTTCACCCCTTCACGCGTTCCTGGGCTTCCGCGCGGAAAATAGCGCAACAACGCCCACGACGCGGATTTTGTGCTCCTCGAACGCACCCTCGAGCGCCTCCCTGAGGCCCTCCTCGCTGTCCGCCGCGTTCGTGAACACGCCCGTGCGGTTGTGCCACCCCATCAGCTTCCGGCCCGCCCAGTTGTGCGATACGCCGCGGCCGAGGATCGTCGCCCCGAACACGACGCCCCCCGGGGCGAGCGCGGGCGCGACGCGCGCGAAGACGGCCGCGGCCTTTCGAGGGAACGCGCCCGGGAGGCAGTGGAAGAGGTAGAAGAGCGCGATGGAGTCGTACACGCCGTGCGTGTCGGCCGGGAGCGCGTCGAACACGCTTTGTTCGACGGTGCGCACGGGCAAGGGGTAGCCCGCGTCGGCGAGGCGGCGCTGCGCGTGCGCGAGCGTGTTCGGGTTGAGGTCGAGGAGGGTGAGGGATTTGAGCTTGGAGAGGCGTGTGAGGGAGGCGGCGGGGTAGTAGCCCGTGCCGACGCCGATCTCGAGGTGCGCGCTGTCGCCGAGGTGCTGGCGGTAGAAGGGGAGGAGGGTGGTGCGCGTGGGGCAGCGCCAGGCGAAGAGGTTGGAGAGGGTGAGGACGATGAAGTCGTAGAGGCGGAGCATGAGGTTGGTGTATACGGTCGCGGAGGGGTCCATTGTGGCGAGGAGGCGGTTTGTGCTGTGGAGCTGTCAAGGTCAAGGAATGGTCGGGCGTGCGGGGTTAGGTGGTGGGGCGCACCTTAATGGTACTTGCGATCGTCAGTGCTTGTCACTGTGTCCGTCAGGGAGCCGGTCGGCGTGCGGCTATGAACAGCAGCGTGCTCTCATTGCATCCGCCCTGGGGGCTCTGCTCTTGGACGCCAGGAAAGCGAAAGACGTGATCGCAGCGTCGACGAAGATATATGGAAGTCCTTGTGACGAGAACATAGCATGAAACCGATCGGAGTGCGCTTGAAGGCAGCTACGGCTCGGCCAAGATGGCTACATATAACTGTGAGTTGGTCACCGAAAGCGGGCGTCTGCGCGCAGTGGCCGTCTAATGATTGCAGCATCAGAACATGCCGAGATGAATGAGATGATACGGTTGCCGAGCAGGCTCAGCTTATGGTGAGCCATCCGTCGTCCATCTCCCCATCCTTTCGCCCGCCCCAGCTCCCACGAAACCCTTGATTTGATCGTTCCAGTGTATTAGACGCCCATCTCGCCAGAGTTAGCGAGAATCTATACTAAATTTGGCTGCGTATGACCTTACCTCCCGGACTGTGTCCAGGCTCCCGCACGCCGAGCCCGCCCTTCTGCTCGTCGTCGAAGGCGGCGCGCTCGAGGCCGCGCATGATATGCGAGTTTCCTTACGGGCGCTTGTTTATTTATCAGTGTAGAGTGGCCAATAGAAAACTTTCTGATTAGATTAGACACGTTACAAGTGCAGTAGCACTTTCTATGAAGTTCTTATGAGGGCAGACCACCACCATCTTGCACGCCGAACAGGGGGTAAGAATATACTAATTGCTATGCTTGTGGGCCGACACATACTATAGGTACATAAGCGCCCAAGCGCGCCGTCGAGAAATACTCCGAGAGGCGGGATATACCAGCCCGACGTAGAGAACGGCGTCGAGCGCGGCGAGCACGATGGAGGCAATCCCGGAGGCGGCGCCGGGAAGGGCGCCTCCGCGCTCCCCGTAAGGGGAGTGAGGATAGCCGGTGCCTTGATTTGGGGCGCTAACCGCGCTGCGTGGGAGCTGGGGCGGGCGAAAGGATGGGGAGATGGACGACGGATGGCTCACCATAAGCTGAGCCTGCTCGGCAACCGTAGATGATGAAAACTCACCGCATACAGTCTAGCCCTAATGAACGCCGGAGGCTATTTGCTCCCGCGCAAGGATGTTTCTGCTCCGAGAGAATCGGAAGATGGGACGGGTGATCGCAGTTGCAGCAAAGACGCGGGAGGTTCAGAGACGGCGATGACGCTTCTACAAAACGTCCAGGTGCACTGAGAGCTGAGTTACCACCTTGACAGAGCAATCATAATGAGTGCAAGCCTGGGATCGTCGGCTTGGAGCGGGTATCAGCATACACAGCCAGGGAGATGCAGCGTGGCTGCGTATGGTAGCAGGAGGATAGGAAATTGCAACGCAAGGTAGGTCCAAAGATACAATGCGTCTTCTATAGGCTATGAGGGCTGGAGGGCGGAGTCGTTACCTATAAGTAGGTGTCTGTAGGCGGCTCGAAATCGTAAGACAACAAGGAGGGTAAACTTACATGAAATTGAGACAACGAGAGCGACTGGGTACGCGAGCTACAGCTCATGAGGAATCGCCAGGACGAAGAGAGCCGTCGTTGCCATCGTCTCGTCCAAGTGGTTACCATAGCGGGAGTGTATTTGACATACATACTTGGGCTAGTGGAACTGCCGCTGGTGTTGGAGCGCGCTCTCTATGACTATGGCAAGTAGATATCCAGATCTCCATGTGGGAGAAGTTGCCAAAGTGTTCGAACGAGCCAATCATTGACGATTTTGCAATGAACCTTCGTATCAGGTTCTGTCGACGTGCCGGCGGCAGTAGGCCTGCAGACCGAGCCCAGAGAGTGTGCTCAAAGCTCTGGACCGTGAGCGAGAGACTCCCGGAATAGCCAGTTAATATGAAGTCCTTTGAACGGTGACTCAGCGAAGTTGTGAAAGAAGGCGTCAGAATAGATGAAAGCACTCGAGGTAGGAGGAGGAAGGGAGCAGATCGTGATCGGGAGGCCATTACCCTCCGATCCTAACAGATACAAACAAGATGTACACCTCCAACGATCCTCCTGCTGCAACTTGACGTCTACTCGCCACCGAGGTTCCTATCTCCTATTTCAATGTCATTCTAGCCATGTAAACCGACCGCACCACGCTGTATCGACCTCCCAAAACGCCCAGAAGAAAACAAATATCAACAGGGCTTGAAGACTCACAGCCCAGCCATTACGACCTGGCAATTAGCAAGCAATAGGTAACTAGAGCATCGGCGCGTCGACAAAAGTTACGAAAGGTACTGGGATAGCTTGCTCTCTGTGGGCTTTTTTTGACACAATGAAGGAGGACGCGCATAGACTCGTCGAGACCTGGCCAGACCATGGATGCTGTTCGGTCCCGGCCATCCGTGCTGCCTTCTTCGTGCGACGGCGACATGTTTCTTCTCACGGCCTCTTCACCAGCTTCGCCGCGGGCGTAGGGAAGGCAACCTCCTATCTTAGCCTTCCCGCCCACGCGCCCTGCCCATTCCGCGTTCATATGCCCACCTTCTCCTCCCGCCTCGCCACCGCCCGCGCGTGGGTCGACCCCGAGTCTCTCCCCGCCTACCTCGACGCTGCCGACATCTCCGGCAATGTACCGCAGCACATCAAGCAGCTTGTACTGAACACGCTTGGCGCGTATGGAGTCGGCAGCAGCGATTGCTTCGCGCATATAGTCGGCCGCCGGATCCGCATCGCGGAGATGGACGTCCATAAGAAGGGTGAGAAGACGGAGGTCGTCGTCGTCGCCGAAGCTCAGGCATGTCAAGGTGCGTAAAAGTGACTGTATGCGCCCTTCCGAGCGCGTGATTGACGTTCATTTCCAGAGATGCTGAATGGCGCGGGTACCGTACATGGCGGTTGCTTGTGCTACCTCATCGACAAGTGCGTCTGCTCTCGCGCCTTGCCTCGTCTAGGACGCGTACGACCACGCGCGTGTGACTGCGTTCCGCCCATAGCTGCGCGTCCTTCCCGCTCGTCGCGCTGGGTCTAATGCTGGGCATCAATGGCGTCGGGGTAAGTCAGGCCATGAATGTCTTCTTCCACGCGCCCGCGGCCATGTGAGTCGATGAATCCATACCGTCGCGCATGATTTGACTCACCCATTGCCTACCGTTAGAGACACATGTATGCGCATTACAAGCACGTCCGTGACTCTTGGAGGGCGTATCATGACGTCCAGATGCGAGGTCAGTGCATTGTTTGTCATAGGCCTGTCCCTCGCAGTAGGACGCAAAGCTCACTTTCTAAGCGTATTAGATTACGGACAAGTCATCAGGACGCATTCTCGCCTCCGCGCTCTTGAACAAGATGCAGCCTACCACTCCGGTCAAGGCTCTACTATAGCTGCGCGAGCGCATCTCTCAACCGCCTCGCGCGGCATCTGCACCCACTCTGGTCACGCACTCGCAGGCTACCCCGGACGCCCAAAGAGGCCTCCGCAGGAGCGCTGCGGGAAGACGTTTCACCTAGGCATGCATCCGACGCTCGGACGCCCATGGACGAAGCACGCAAGTCGCTATATGCGCTTTCGGACAGCTCTACTCGCTTTCGCAGAACTCCCTTGTAGCATTTTGCCGTCGGACTTTAAGGATATAGGAATGGAAGCCGCGACTCTCAGCTCTCTAGGTTAAGCATCGTAACTCTAGACGACATCAAGCATGGATGGCCGTCATCTTCGACGCGCTGGCCCGTTTCCGGCCCTTCGCGCACGGCACGACCCATGGGCCCAACGTAGGATCGCGACCTTATCGTCGTATCGAATCTTTGAGTTCTGAGCCTTGCATACGTGCTGCGCGCGGCGTTTTCTGAGCTTCGCGCGACAGGCGCGAAAAGCTGGCTGAATGCTAAGCAAGTGCGTCCTTCCATGACTTCAAGTGTTTGGCTCACGGGCTCACGCTGACTGAGGATCTGGACAGATGAATTTGGCTGCATTCGAGCGAGAATGTCGCTTGATCTATGGTGCGTCTTGCAAGGCCGCATGCATCCTCGACATACTCACGTACGATTCTAGGGACCCCGGCCTAACTCCCATGAACCATGGCCCACGTCGCTTGCGATGAACTGGGTGAGCAGCATAAGTGCAACAGGGAGACCTGACGAGGTAGCCCTCGTGCCGCATTTTTCGCCCCAGGCCTGCGCCGCCTCGCGTGAGTACTTGGGCCTTTACTGAGCGTACCTGCTCACCAGTCATTTTGGGCATGTACGTTGCCGGCGGGTATCCCCTCGGCAACATTGTACTCTCGTGATGCGCTTCGGAGAGAGAACTTAGACCTCTTGGAGCTCTGGAGCTTCAAGAGTGCGACCGCGGTGTCTTCTGTGTGCTGCGGTAGGCTCCCAGGCGCCCGACCGGCTAGGCGTGCGGTATATTACCCCTGGACTCGCGCATCGCAACCTCTCCGAATCTCCCTACCCAACAGACTCGCCAGCCTACCTCGTCGTGGTGTGCGCGGCTCATCCTATCCTGTCCCAATGGCGCCTAAAATCACCTACTGCGCGACGGCCGCCTCCATCGCGAAGGCCGTATCCGTCCTCTCCTCCCAAAACGTGATCTTAGTCGACTGCGAGGCGCAGGAGCTCGGGAGGCCCGATGGCGTCCTCAGCATCATCTCGCTCTCTGGTGCGAACGCTAAGCATGTCTTCCTCGTTGACGCGCTCGCGTTCCCCTCCACTCCCGCGCCCCGCTCCGCCTCGGGCTCTTCTCCCCCGACACCGCGACCGCACCCTGCGCTCGCGCCCCTGCTTGCACTCCTATCTCTGCCGCGGATCACGAAGGTCTTCTGGGACGGCCGCGCGGACGCGCTCGAGCTGCTGCTCAACTACGGGCTCGTCCTGAACAACGTGCTCGACCTCCAGCTCGTCGACGTCGTCGCGCGTGCGCGCAACGTGCCTGCGGGGAGGCCCGCGCCCGATCTCGTCAAGGGATACTTCAGGCCGATGAAGGAGGAGCTCAAGGCGAACCCGGGCGCGTATACGGATATCTACGCGCTGCGCGGCCTCGCGCATGTCGTTGGGTGGTTTCAGCTCGTGCCGAAGGGCAAGGATGATAGTGGGCTGAAAGATCGTGAGCGGCATTTCTCTCTATTACTCTCGCTGACATCCAGTGGCTGCTCATACGTTGCGCGCCAGCCGCGGTGGTCGCGATGCACGAATCGGGCGGGTTCGCGCTCTGGCTCGCACGCCCGCTCCCCGCCGCGCTGCTCACCTACGCCGCGCACGACCTCGCGCTCATCGCGCTCGTCTACGCGCACTTCATGGAGAAGGCGTGGGTGCGCACGCGCATGCCCGCGCTGCGCGCGCAGAGCGCGGCGTACGTCGCTGCGCTCGAGACGCGCGCGGAGAATGAGCGGATGGGCGAGTTGGGGCTGAAGAGGTTCATGCCGATGGGGATCGTTGGGGCGAGGGGGGAGGTGGGGCAGGAGGTGAGTGGGGAGGGGGAGGGGACGGTGGGGCAGGGGAAGGGGAAGGGGGTGAGGGCGAGGTATGGGTGTGGGTGTTGTGGGCGGTGGCTGGGCGCGGATTGTTTTGTGAAGAGGGTTGAGGGTGGGGAAGAGCGCAAGGTCGGGAAGGCGAACGGGCAGGGAAAGGAGAGGAGGATCGAGAGGTTGTCGTTTTGCAGACTGTGCAATGCGGTTGCGTTAAGGAACGAGCGCGAGACGGGGGAGTGGGTCGAGTTGTAGGAGGGCGAGTGGTGAGTCTGGGGTCGTTGTATCGGGTTGTGCTGACATGCTCAGTAGAAACGGCTAGAGTTGGCTTCTGCCAGCGGTCCGTCGCGAATTGGCTATGTCCCTAGAGTACGGAATCAGGTATTATTTACACCTATGCGCTCTTCTTCGCGGGGGCAGGGGGTAGCGTCGATGGTCCACCATCTCTGACCTCGCCTGGGGGGTAGACACAACCCGCTGCCACCATACATCCAGGAGCCCTTCATGTACCCTGACCGCACAGGGCGCTTCACGCACGCAAGTGCGGTAGTGAAGGGCGCCACCCCTCAACCAGCAAGTCGCACCCCAGCACGCCGCACGCGTGACACGATCCCTCGTACGTAGAGGCACCTTCGCGTGTGTCCCGTGTTACTGAATGGCCCCCACCCTAGCCCGCACAGTGTGCACGCTGGGCTCGCCTGTTGGGCGCGCACTTCCGCGCGCTACATGGAGGACGAATTGGAACTCACTTTCTATTCCCTTCCCTCGCTCGCGGGAAGGACGCTTGTGAACGCGTCTCTCATCGGAGTGCTGGAGACGTTGATGCGGCTTCGATGTGCGATCGATGGGGTCGTCGCGCGACAATAACAGGTCGGTCTCCGCTGAGCCCTCCGAGCTCTTCCCAGGCGTGCGCTGGGCGCGCACCCCTCCCGCGCGCTCACGAAAACACGCGGGTTGTACATTCGCAACGAACCCGCCCAGGGCCCAGGCGGGTGCATCACGGGTACGAGCGCGTGGTCCGACCTGCCTCGCGGGAAGACTACGGGAGCGCTGGAGAAGGCGAGTTGGTCTCGTAAAGCGTGAGCATCGGGTGCGCACTCTGCACGTCCGCATGCTCTCATGGCTTCTGGATGTGTCGGGGAGCGCGCATCAGCGCCTCCTTGCGCGATGTCTTTTGAGCCTTGAGGCGTTATCTGGCGTCCGATGGAGGACGGATGACGGTGCTCGCGAAACGGTGACGCTCGGTGGCGACCAACTCTGGTGCTATTGTGTGCCAATCTGGGGAGAGCGACGTGCATGGGGGATGGTACTCTCGACGACGATGCATGCTTAGGCTCGTGCAGCAGCTGAACGCTCCCCGCAGGCAACCCGCACGTCTCCCGCGAAACGGTGAGTTCGCGCTCGGGCCAGATCCGCCGCTTTTGTACACGGTCAGGTGATCGTGGGACGTGTGTGAAACTGAGCTGTTGCGCCCTCTCTGCAACCGTCCACAATGCACATCCGCTTGGAAGCGTCCATCCAGGGAAATATAGTGGAGGACGCATCGATGAATGTAGATCATGCAGGAACCTATGCCACATGGATTTAAGGGATGGATATCGCTGTAACCTATCCCCGTGACTCATGCTACTTTCCGCCATTTTTCGAGACATAAGTCTGAGTTATTAGGGCAACCCCGACGCGGAGTGGTCGATCTAAGCATACTACCTACTCTAAATACGCTCACGTTGGGCATACACACTGCTGCAGTGCCTTCTGGCAGCTGTGAATCAGCCTCCCTCTACAGCCCTCTACGCACGGACCCGCGCCACCACGGGCGCCTGATTCCCAACCCTCCTCCCCGCTCTTCGCGCATCTTCCACAAGCATTTCCTCATGCAACTACCATCTGGTCTAGCGGTAGGCTGATACGCGACGCTATCGACACTCGTGCTCGCCTCCGCGCGGTGCCCTTGGGAAGTTATCGCCCGGATTTTCCGGGGCACGCCCACACGGCCAAACACAGCCAAACGTTCACGCCACAACCGCCAAGGGACCGTGCGGTGGCGCAATCTCCCTTGTCTCTCTGCCTTGTCCTCTTCAGCCCTCTGACACTGTTTTCAGCTCTCATTGGCCTGATGTACCCTATGAAACGCGTAAAAAAGCGCTTTGGCCAGTGGGAGGGAAGAAAACGCGGTGCCACTCGCGTGCCCCCTGGACAGGCGCGACGCCTCGAGGCTCGGACGCTCGTCGCGCGGCAATTATCTCCAGCATCAAGAAGCACCTCCTTCAACTCAGCGATCCTTGCCACGCTACTTTCAACGCCCGGAATGCCCACCCTCTTGTCCTGCCCCCCTCACGAGGACGACGACAAACCGGCCCATTGTTCTTTATCTGATGCCACTGCCAGTGATGCGGTGCGGGGTGCGCGGTCCTTGGACCCTGCGGAGTCCCAACCTTGACGGGCCCCGGGTACATAAACCTCGCGTCCCGCCATCCCTTCTTTCCCTCAGACCGCCAGTCACACCTCCTGGTACGTGCCCTCCCTCTCCCTTCCCCACCGCTTCCCTTCCCTTCTCCCTCCTTCCCTTCCTCCCTTCCGTCCTTCGCGCTTCCTCCGCTGACGCACCTCCCTCCCTCGCAGTGCCAGGAGCTATTTGGCACTCACCAAGTCTTACTGCACTGAGACCTGCACGGCGGCACGCTGGGCACGATTGCCCCTGCCTGCCCACTGCACACCCTCACGCACCTAGCCTGGTGACCAATCATGCCCCCTCGCACGCGCACGCAGTTAAGCGTGCGTGCTGCGTGCCAAGTGGCGGGCGAAGACACAACAGGGCGACATGACGCCGGCGCCGAAGAAGAGAGCCCCAACCGGGCGGCGACCAGCAAGTGCGCACGGCAGGGGGCGGCTGGGGAAGGGTCCCGGGGTACGTGGCGCAGGCCTTCTCGTGGCCCCCGGGGTGAGTACTCGTCGACGCCACCGTGTGCGCGGTGGTGGCGGCGGGGAAACCAACGTGCGCCACATCTGCTTTGTGCTTTGGACGCGATGGTGAGCTCGATCTTCGCGATCTCCGGGCGCGTTCTTCGGCTGACGTCCGCGGTTAGACAAGACAAGGCTTCGTCGACGCAGTAGATTACGATCGGCGGGAAGGGGGCGTAGCTGGCGATGATATGGGCGTGAGAGTCTTTGTCCGTATTGTAGCTGTAGCGGTCCCGACATTGTCTGTCTGGTCTTCTACCAACCTCGCGTTTTGATATTTCATCCCGCATGCGCCGGGCTATCTCGACGAAATCTACAGTGCACCTCACCGTCCTCGCATCGCCCTCAATTAACCGCGGCAACCGGAGTAACCCTGCGCCGTTTCGCGCGTGAAAGTCTCACTTTGGCCATGTTCGACTTGGAGACTGCAGGCGCTCGCGACTCGCCCATTGTTCGCCATAACCGTCATTCGGACGCCGGCGACAGCGGGTTCAGATCTTTCCTTCCCCCCACCAGTGGTCTCCCTACATGTCTCCCTCCTACACCGCGACTTGATCATGCCCTCGTACACCAGTAGATGACGGCACAGGCGTCAGCTCTGCCTGATCGTCCCCGCCCCTGGGGACTGAAGGCTCTGTATCACTGAACGACGAGGAGCTGTTACATCGCGATTGCTATGGTGAGTGCACCCTTCTCTGGACCGACATTCCCACCCAGTCGGCCTACCTTTAGAGCTCCCGAAGTTTCACTACCAATATCTGCAGTCCTGGCCGTATATCGGCACGCGGTTGGATCCCCGAAGTACTCGCTCCGGCAAAAGACAAGCCCCCGAGCTCTCCCTGCATGCTTCGCGCCGACCAGCAGATCGATGCCCGCATTCCTCCTCTGCCCTTGAAAGGCCGGCATACCGAAGACTGGCCGTATTCGCGGGCCTGGACAACGGGCCTGTCCTCGTGAACGAGGGCATCGTGAAGCCTCGCAAGCCAGTCAGTCCTGCTCGGAGGATACCTGCTGGGGGCCCGTCAGCAACGAAGTCCACCGCCTTTCCGCCGACGTACCTGCCAGGCCCACGGTCATGCTTGAACCAGTTGCCGCCCTCGAGGTCCTTGCGACCGACGGTTCCCCCACTCCCCCCATTCCCTGCCCCATGGCACAAAGACACCTTCCCTATCTCCCCTGCGTCCTCGCCCGCGACGTCAAGATCGAACCTTGAAACCCCGACAGTGGCGTGAAGAACGTCTCCCGCCCCGAGCATCCCCCACGAACCTCCCCTACTCCGCCATGGCTTGCCTACAGCGCGACGCCTCCCCTTTGAGGGTCGTATCCTTCCTCTCTCCTCGATCGCCATCGTCGAACTGCGAAACATAGGGTCTCGCCGTGACGCGGTGCCCTCAGCATCGCATATCTATCCGGATCCGTCTTCGGGATCCAAAGGTGAGCATTTGTTCCTCATCGACTCACGTCTGCTCCCTTGCTTTCTCGCATCCGCACTCTCCCCCTCCCTCCGACGGCTGCTTGCGGCGCGCTCCTCGCTGCGGCTTGCGAACGAATGCCGGCGCAGCCGCGCCACCGTCGATGTGCTCGAGCTCCCGCCCGTGTGCTATCTCGCACCCATCGGCGTCCTTGAAGACGACGCCGATATCAACGGTGTGGCGCGCACAAACACACAACGCCCCGCGTCCCCCCCGCCCCGGGCGGATCGCGCTCGCAGGGGTGACTCCAGATTGAGGAAGGCTGGACTCCAACACGTACTCGCTGCGCAAGAGGCCTTCGTGCTGGACGGCCGTACGCGGGTTATCGGCAGGTCCCAGCTCGGGTCGAAGGGAGGGGATGAGAGGGACTTGACGAGACGTGAGTGATAACCCTCGTGAGACCTAAGGCCTAAACAACCAGGCTGCTGGCGAACCGCGGTCACTGTGGTGCGCGCGTCGGGAGGAGCATCGTTCGGCTTGGACATCCACCCCCGCGCGCTTCTCGCGTGCGTTGCGTACAACCTGACGCTCGTTCCGCTGGTGTACGTGCGCTCTGTGGATTTCGGGTCCGCGCCCACCCCCAGCCCGCAGCGCAGACGCAAACGCAATATGCAGCGGCTGCCGCGGTCTTGGGCGCGCTTACGGCTGCGCGCGCGGGATCGCGACCGTCATCTCGTCCCGGGCAGCTGCGGGCCTGGGGCGAGCTCGCGTGTGTAGCCGTCGGCGAAGACGAGGAGATAGAAAGGTCGAGCGCAGGGGCGTCCGCGGCGCGGAGGACCAGAGCGGCGTCGACGGTGACGCGGGCAGCTCGCGCATCTGCACTGTGGCGGGCGAGCGCGGGGGCGTCCGAAGCGGCGTCACGAACACGGCGCATGTGTCAATTCTGCGCGCGGCGCCAGCAGTGCAAATGACCTCCCAACAGGACGCGCCAGGCGCTGAGCGGCGAGCGGCGACGTTGTAGGGGTCATGGATGGCTGGGGGATCGGAAGGGTTGTGGGTGGGCGCGGTGCGTTGGTGAGTGTTTTGACCAGGCGGGTTCAAGGCAGGGAGGAAGATGCGGCGAAGGGGGGTGAGGGGCGATACACTGTTGGTTCCCAGAGGCTGTCGTTCTTCAGCCGTGTGGCACAGCAGCGATGAGGGACGCGGGTGTTACAGGAGGATGGGCCCCTACTGGATAGCGTCGTGGCGACGAGCTCCGGTCGAGCGGGGCGGGTGGCATTGGCTTGTTGAGTGACAGCGTGTACCGGCGAGCGTAGTGCAGTTGCTTTATGGAGTGTATTCTTGCTATAGTGGGATGTGGTTCACGGACGCCTGTGCGGGCGAGACCCTTCTTGTGGGTATCGTCGGGTTTGGCAAGTTAATCTGAGTGTTAGGAGGTGATGAGTGCTACGCAATATGCAGGTGCATGCGGCATCCTGTAGGCCACTGTTGGGCTCAATCAGTAGGAAAACAGCAATGAGACGATGCTCCGACGTCAAGTCTGAAGAGGGCTGGCTTCGGGACGTACGTGAATGTCCGGATCGATCTGGACGTCGCACGTGTAGTGGGAGCTTACCGGGGTGGAACTTACGCGTCACCAACAATGCGCGTGTGCCGGGACGGAGCCGCCTCCTCATATGCACAGTGGACGGCAGGCTATCAAACTGATATGTTGAGCAGGGTAGCGCGCCATTACCGCGGATATCATCATTACGGGGGCTCTAGAGTAGCAGCTTTTTACACTCGTCCCGTCGCGCGGGGCAAGGCCTATCAGTGATGCGTCGGCTTCTTCCCTATACATCGCCTAGTCAGCCACCGCGCAAAAAGCCTCGCAAGCGGGAGCAAGCGAGAGAGAAGGGGAGGGGGAGGGAGAGAAAGGGGACGGGTGCGCACCATCTACGAACATATTCCGCGTCGCGGCGGGGAGCGTGGCGGTGAGGCCGTCGAGCGCCTTCGTGAGGCGCACCTGGCAGCCGAGGCGCGAGGTGTCGGTGAGCCCGAACGCCATGTCGAGCATGTCGTTCTCGTCGTCCTTGCGTGGCGGGGGTCAGGACGGCGGTCGCGGTGCAGGGAGGAGGGAGGGGGAGGAGGGAGAGGAGGGGGAGGGACGGACCTCGGGCTCGGGGAGCTTGTCGTAGCTCTCGGGGTCTAGGATGACGTGACATGTCGAGCAGGCGACGGAGCCTTCGCATGCGCCTGCGTGTATGCGTTTGCGTTCGCGCGCGGGGATAGACAAAGGAGGGAGGGAGCAGATGAGCACGGGCGGGGGTAGGGCGGGGCGGGCGGGTGCGTACCTTCGAGGTCGATGTCGTACTCGTGCGCGATGCCGAGGAGGTCGTCGCCCTCGTTCGCCTCGACGGTCCGGATGAGGGCCCCTTTTGCGTCCTTGAAGTGGACCTTGATGCTAGCGGCGGCTGATCAGGGCGTGTTCTGCGAGGGGAGGGTGGGGTGGGTGTGAGCGTACCCGGTGCCTGGCTCGGGGCGGTCTATACCTCCGTGGCGGGCGACTGTATGCACATTAGTGTAGGTGGTGAGGTGTGAAGCTTTGAAAGCGGACTCACCGCTTGTGCTGTGGAAGCCACGGCGCGTAGGACGGCCGACTGGCCTGTTTATAGGAGGCCGGGCGCACTCGGCGATAGTAGATGTGCTTGCGCGTGCAACCAGACGAGTGGGGTTGGCATTGCGCGCCGAGGAGTGGTATGAAGACGGCGGCTGCGCGACGCAGGTTCTGGGTACGCGGACGGGCCTGGTTGAGCAGGAGGCGCGAAGAGAGGCGCGAGCAAATGACTGGGCAGAGTTGGCCATGGCGCGCAGTGGTTTTCTAGCAGGGAGAGATACCGGTTTTTGGCGCAGAGGTGGGTATACGGCCTGGCAGAGCTCTCCGGCCTCAAGCAACGACGAGAGGAAGATGCAGACGAGAGGAGGACGTCGAGGGAGACGACGAGCAAAGCCGCAGTGCCGACGGACACCGTCATGGCAGGCGCGCGGCAGACCTCGTGACATTTCCCCCTTAGATATTTCTCGGGGGTATTTCTGGCAGACAAGGCACGACCACGTCATGCGGGGAAATGCCGAGTGGCCGAATGGGTCGGGCGTCGGGGAGGGTGCTGGCCTCGAGGCGTCCACCACGACAGGCTCCACCACTCGCCCTCCTCGACACGTCCACCGTGGCGAGCATCCTGCCGCTCTGAGAGACAAGTCTGCGTGCCTCGGCCGCGATGACTCTCAACATCCTCGTCTCCTTCTCCCTCCTCGCGCTGGTCGTCACAGCCCGTCCCATCTCGGACGCGCCACAATCGTGAGTGGTTCGCATCTGGTATGTCTGGGTGGTGAGGCTGATCAGCATTCGGTTGGAAGGGTAAGAAAGTCGCTGGCCATTCAGAACGCCGTACAGGCCATACTAGCTTCTCGCACAGGGTGAGTCCCGATCACCATCTCATTTCGACGCTTCTTTCGCCTCCGTGCGACTGCCGTGCGCATCCCAGCCTGTGCTTCATTCACATACACGAACTATGCTCTTCTATACCTCGGACCTCGTTCTTTCGTACTGCGCGCAACGAAGCAATACTAACCAGTACCGCCAGACAACGCACGGACTACCTCTCCCACGCAGAGGAAGATGACGTCCACATCTCCCTCACCTCCTCCGAGGAACAGTCCGCCTTCCTCTCCCGCCTTAACGACCTCGACGCCATCAAGGCCGTCATTCCCCTTGCCGTCGGTGGCACCCCCACCGACGACGAGAAGGAGCTTTACGACATCCTGAAGAACCTCAACAACCAGAACCCCGCCGCCTCCCTCCACGACCTCGATGGCGAGCACGCGGACCTCGTCCCGTCCTCCCCCGACGCCGCCTCCCCGGCTGCAGAAGAGACCGCCGCGGAGTACCCCTCCGTCGGCTTCCCGGACCTGCACGCCTCCCCGCCGCTCCTCATCGTCACCGTCTCTTGCATCGCCGCGTTCTTGTCTATGCTCTGCATCGGCGCCGGCCTCTACGCCGTAGCGCACCTCCGGTCGTTCTTCACCTCGGACCTCGCCTGGGATGTCCTCCCGCGCCTCGAGCGCCACGTCGGCCTCGACGGCCCCGACGACATTTCCGTCGGTGGCGGTGGCGCTCCGCTGCAGCCGGAGAAACGCCGCCTGCTTGCGGGCGCCGCGCTCCTGCCCATCCCCCTCATCATCGAGGAGAAGCTGAACGAGAAAGCGGCGGACTCGGACGAGGACTCCGGCAGCGAGTCCCCGGACCAGGACGACCGAGACGAGAAGTTCGAAGACGCGCCGGAGCACTCGCTGCTCTTCCTCGACCCGGACCTCCCGCCGTCGTACGAGCCGAAGCAGCCCCTGCCGCAGATCGTCATCGAGGCTGAGGCGCACCCGGACCCGGACTTTTTGCCCCTGCCCGATAGCGACGCGTCGACGCCGTTCGCGACGCCGCTGCGGACGCCCCTCGCGAGCCCGCCGCGCTCGCCCGCGACCGCCACGGTGCAGATGCGCGAGCTGCCCGCGTCGCCGTCGAAGCCGCTCTGGTCGCTCCGCGCCGCGGACGCGCCCGCGCTCGGTCTCTCTGTGTCCTCCTCTTCACCTACGGCAACGCGCGCGGGCTCGCCGGCGCCGCAGCTGCCCGGGGCGCTCTTCGCGGACGAGGAGATGATGGTCGAGATCCCGCGCGCGCAGCCGCAAACACGCCCGAGGCCGCGGCAGCCGCTGGATATTGCGTTCGCGCTGCAGCTCCGGCCGGGGCTGGGGGTGGGCGCGGACTCGGCGTGGCTGGTGCGGTTCTTGATGACGATGTTTGGGTGGATGACGGTGTTGATTGGGGGTGGGGGCGGGAGGAGGGAGGATGCTCATGCGCGGCGTGCGCTGACTGCGTAGCCGGCTGTTCACCTTGTCGCCCGTCGCGCCTGGTTCTTCTCGGCTTCTTAAGCGTTGCAGGAGGTGACCGATCTCGGGTACCGCAGCGTTGAGAGGGCTGCTTTCATGGTTTCTGGCATTCTTCATACTGTTCGTCGAACCCTCATCACATATCCCCACATCCCCACATCCTCATATCCCACATCCCGCATCCGTTCATCTCACTCGCATCGTATACAGCATCTATTTTTGCAGATATCCCGTCTCCCGCTTCTCGTATCCCGTATCCCGCTCGTCGTGAGCTGCCGCCGGCACGGATCCTCGCGTCCGGCGGCTGCGCCCGCTGCGATCGTGGACTTGCACATGCGTACACACTCTCTGATACCTTACACTGTTACTCAGGCTACGTAGACGGTAGCACCGTTGGACGGATAGGAGGATGGATAGGATGGATCTCTGGAGGATTCGTGTAGTAGTCGGACCGCGTTATACTATTCATCGTCAACTTGTGAACTTGACCGATTCGGAGCGAGCGCGCAGCCGACTGAGTTATGAATTACGTGCGGAGACGCCTGCCCTGGCTTGCACTCGTACCACCACCTCCCCCTCCGCGCTCGATGCCGCCGCGCCCCGCGCCGCCCCTCTCCGCCGACTCGTACTACCCGCCAAACGATGTCGCGACGCACCGCGACCTGCTGCTCTTTGAGGAGCGCCTCAAGTCGAACGCCGCCGCGCTGAACCGCCGCAAGCGCCGCTACCAACGTGCGCCCTCCCCTTCCCTCTCGCGCCCCCTTGCCGCCCGCTTACCCTGGCTAGTGTTCCTCGCGCAGCTGCTGCTGATCATCGCGTTCCTGCTGTGCGAGGTCGTGCTGCAGACGAACCTCCTGGGGCTGCCGTATACGTGGCTGCTGCGCCGCGCGCTGCCCGAGCTGTATCCGGCGCGGGGGTGGGGAGAGGGCGAGGTGGTGAGGGTGCATCCGTATTTTGCGTCGGGGCTGTTGTTTGTGGCGGTCACGACGCTGGTGCTGTTCTTTGCGAGCGGGATGTATTCGGAGAAGATCGGGTATGCGAATAAGTGCGTCGTTTCGTTTTCAGGATCGAGGTCGCGCCCGGTGGAATGCTGATGGGTGGAGATGTGTGTATGTAGGTACGTGCCGCACGCGAACCGCGCGCTGCGCAACTTCAACATGTACCTCAACATGCGCCAGCCGCCGCTGCGCGCGAAGCTCCCGTTCAACCCCTTCGCCCTCCTCTTCGCGCGCCCCCCTTCTCCCCCCTCCCCCACGTCCCCCACGTCCCCCACCTCCCCCTCTCCCCCCTCTCACCCCTCCTCCGCTTCCCCGTCGCACAAACGCGCACGCAGCGCGTCCCCGACGCACCCCGCGCGGCGCTCGTCGTCCGTGCCGATCCCGCCGATCCCGCCCGCGTCAAACCCGCGCGGCGAGCTCATCTTCTCGTCGCGCGTCGACCGCGCGTTCCGGGACGCGTACGAGCGCTACCGCGCGCAGTTTGAGCGGCGGAGGGCGGAGCGGGAGAGGGCGGCGCGCGCGCAGACGTGGCCGGGGTGGTTCCTGCTCAAGATTCGCTGGCCCGGAGCGCGGGGGGCTGAGGCGTCTCCTGGGTCGCCGGGTGGGGTAGGGTCGGGCGCGGCGACGCCGGTGGAGAGGGAGAGGGAGAGGGAGAAGGGGAGGTGGGGTGGGAGTCAGGGGTCGGTGAGGGGGAGGGGGCAGGGCAGTGTGGGTGGGACGCCTGCGGGGTCGCGCAAGGCGAGCCCGATTCCGGGGAGGACGGCGACGAGGAAGAGCTCTGCGGGTGCGACACACTCGACGCAGCAGCAGCATCCGTTGGCTGCTGAGCCGGAGAAGGGGTTTGGGTCGTGAGACGTGAGACGTGGGTTTGGGTGGACGCTGAGTGCCGTTGAATGTACTATATAATCGTAGACGGGTATGTCACTGCTTGCTTCATTCGATGTGCCAGTCTCTGGATACGGAGCTGCAGCGATGTAAGGTTCGTCGGTTGTGGTAATGTTCCTTTCGGGATCGAGGGATGATATACAGCTTGCTTACACGTCTTCAGATATCGTACATGGATGCTACAAGTACACCGCGAGGAAAAGGGGACTCGGGAGAAAATAGCACTTGTGATCAACCAGCGGCCGACGCCTTCAGCCAGTCCAGACGGCCTGATGGAAGGTCAGCATTCAAGCTTCAAGATCGCAGGCGCGGAGGTGTCCACAACTCACCGGGCCGGGCTGGGTGTAGTTCTCGGGTATGGGCCACTGCGCAGTCATCGCGAGACCGTTAGCAGCGCGCCACACTTCGTACCAGGGAAAGCGCACTCACGTTGATGTCGATCAGGATGCCCGGCTCCTACAGGCATAGGTGAGCACGGATAGGACAAAGAGGTTTAGCAGCGCAGAGACTTACCTTGCCAGTGTACACCCCAGGGATCGCCACCAAGGGCCCGGGCTTCCCGTTCCCGCCGCCCGTCACTTCCATCTGGCCACACGAGATCTACCAGTGGCGGCTCTCATCAGCACCTCCCGCCGCCGGGTGAATGCGGACACGAGACTCACGTAGAACTGCGCCCCGCCCTCCTTCTCCGCCGAGTGCAGCGCGATCGCCTCCATCCTTACCAAATACTCCCCGCTCGGCAGGCTGCGCGGCACCGTGAAGTTCACGCTCGCCAAGCCCTCCGCGGGCCACGCGATGCTCTTCCCCCCATCTGTCCGCGCGCTGAGCTCGTACGCCTTGAACCAGACCGCGCCCGCGCCGTCCCAGGTGGAGTGGGGGGTGCTGGAGGGCGCGCGCGCCATGTAGACGTTTACGACGCCCGGGTGGTAGATCGTCTGGTCGCAGGCGATGCCGAGCGTGCTCCCCGCGGGGACGGGGAGGGTGGAGGCGCTGGCGTGCGTGGTGGAGGTGTAGCACCGGAAGTCGGGGCTGGAGACGTCGGTGACCTGTGTGTGCAAGCGCGGGGTTGGTTGGTGGGGTGCTAGGGATGGAGGGGAGGGGGGAGGGTGAGCGAGGGAGACGTACGGGTGCCTGGCTGTAGTAGTTGTTCGTCTTCCGGACGTTCACCCACGGCTCGGTCTTGACGCCGTCGACGATCAGGCTCGGGAAGGTGTCTGCGTCCCGGAGGCGCTGTCAGGATGGGAAGAGGGCGGGGGGGAGAAGGAACGGACGTACAGTGGGCGAGCGCGGGCGCCGCGAGGATCGCGAGGGCGACGACTGGACCGAGCATGGTGGGTGGTTGGAATCTCGACGACGCTTGCGTCTCTTGGTGGCGGACCGCGCTCACCTATATACAGGTTGGATGTGGACCCTCTTATGCAGGCGGGGGCGTTGACGGAGTGCCGACGCGCACTAGGGAAGAAGGGGCGCGGGGCGGGGAGGCGGCAGTTGGAGGGATTGCATCAAGGGTGCGAAGGCGGGTAGGATGGTGTTGCCGAGCTCGAGGGATTGAGAGGTACGTCGAGGGGGAGATCGGCTGGTTCTGCTGTTGACGGGTTCCTGACAGGTGCGGTTCGAG
The DNA here is from genome assembly GCA_002964805.2 of Trametes villosa. Classification (NCBI taxonomy): domain Eukaryota; kingdom Fungi; phylum Basidiomycota; class Agaricomycetes; order Polyporales; family Polyporaceae; genus Trametes; species Trametes villosa. The sequence goes on from PUDQ02000003.1 coordinate 2,778,745, forward strand.
AAGGACTCGAGGAAGGATGCGGCATGACGTCCTGGTCCACGCCGACGGGTTTGGCAGTGAGGTTCGCGGACAAGGCCAGCTATCGCTACCTCCGAATTCCACGGAGAGGCGAGAGATGCAGGGCGGCGAGGTGCCGGGCGGCGAGAGGTATGTAGGGAGGAATTGAGAGGTACGTCTTCCGCCGAGGCAAGCATTCTAGGGGCTCGAGTGCTGATGGATTGGTTGGTTCGGGAGGTCAGGAATGGAGATGACCTGGAGGTGGGATGACGGCTCTACATACGATCCGGCTTGGTACGAGAGCAGAAGGGGCATAGGAGGGTGCGGTTGGCGGTATTTGAGCATCGTTCACCGGTGTCTAGTCGTCCAAACTGAAATCCGAGGTCGAGAAGAATGCGCTCAGTGCGCCACCATGCGGGTACGCTGAGCATGGGGGGTAATCTAGGTGCATCGACCGACCTGCCAGAGTGTAGCGCAGTGATCCTGCGGAGGGAGGGAGGGAAGGAGTACCTTGGGGCACATGGGGAGTACATGGGGACGGATAAGTTCTCGACAACGCCGTTGTCGCAGTTCCTGTTATGGCGAACAATGAGCGGTACGCTGAGCGTCTACGCGCGTGAACTCGAACATGGTTGATTGTGGGCTTTCACGCGACACGGTGCACGGTTATTCCGGATACCGTCTTACACATCAGATGAGTGCGGAGATGTCAAGCGCACTCGAAGTTCCCGCGAGACAACCGGCGCATGCGGAATGAATTGACAAGACACGAGATTGGTAGAAGACCAGACAGACAATGTCGGGACCGCTACGGCTACAATATAACGAAGACTCTCACGCCTATATCAGTGTAAGCTACTCGCCCTTCCTGCCGATGACGCTCCATCGCGTCGTCGAAGCCCTTCGACGTCTAACCGCGGACGTCAGCGGAAGAACACCTCGAGCATCGCGAAGATCGAGCTCACCATCGCGTCCAAAGCATAAAACCGATGTGGCGCACGTTGGTTTCCCCGCCGCCACCACCGCGTACACGGTGGCGTCGACGAGTACTCACCCCGGGGGCCACGAGAAGGCCTGCGCCACGTACCCCGGGACCCTTCCCCAGCCGCCCCCTGCCGCGCGCACTTGCTGGTCGCCGCCCGGTTGGGGCTCTCTTGTTCGGCGCCGGCGTCACGTCGCCCTGTTGCGTCTTCGCCCGCCGCTTGACACGCAGCACGCACGCTTAACTGCGTGCGCGTGCGAGGGGGCATGGTTGGTCACCAGGCTAGGTGCGTGAGGGTGTGCAGTGGGGCAGGCAGGGGCAATCGTGCCCAGCGTGCCGCCGTGCAGGTCTCAGCGCAGTAAGACTTGGTGAGTGCCAAATAGCTCCTGGCACTGTGAGAGAGGAAAGGGTGTCAGCGGAGGAAGCGCGAAGGAGGGGAGCGGGGAAAGGGAAGAGAAGGAGGGAAGGGGGAAGCGGCGGAGGGGAAGGGGAAGGGAGGGCACATACCAGGAGGTGTGACTGGCGGTCTGAGGGAAAGAAGGGATGGCGGGACGCAAGGTTTATGTACCCGGGGCCCGTCAAGGTTTGGACTCCGCAGGGTCCAAGGACCGCGCACCCCGCACCGCATCACAGCAGTGGCATCAGATAAAGAACAATGGGCCGGTTTGTCGTCGTCCTCGTGAGGGGCGCAGGACAAGAGGGTGGGCATTCCGGGCGTCGAAAAGAGCGAGGCGAGGGTCGCTGAGTTGAAGAGGGGGCTTCCTGATGCTGGAGATAATTGCCGAGCGACGAGCGTCCTAGCCTTGAGGCGTCGAAGTGCGCGCGAGTGGCACCGCGTGTTCTCCCTGCCCGCTGGTCAAAGCGCGTTTCAATACGTCCCAGACAGCTTTACAAGAGAACTGAACTTGAAAAAGATGCCAAAGGGGCAGAGAAGGACAAGGCAACGAGACAAGGGGGATTGCGCCACCGCATGGTCCCGCGGAGGCTGTAGCGATGAACGTTTGGTCGTGTTTGGTCGTGTGGGCGTGCTCCGAACTTTCCGGGCCATAACTTCTCAAGAACACCGCGTGGAGGCGAGCACGAGTGCAGATAGCGTCGCGTATCAGAGTACTGTCAGACCAGGTGGTACTTGCGTGATGAAATGCTTGTGGAAGATGCGTGAAGAGCGGGGAGGAGGGTGGGCATTCAGGCGCCCGTGGTGGCGCTCGCGCGTCAGCGTCGATGCGTGGAGACGAATGTATGTTCTCATCGGCCAAAGTACGTATCGTTCACGGGCGCGTTTGATTTTAGCAGGTAAAGGCCATTTACAAGGCCGTGGATGCAAATGTTCTCTACTAATGCTCGCCCTAGGACTGCTCCCTTTGTGCACTTTGACCATGCAGTGTGCACAAGGCCTGAGGGTCGACAGAGAACTGGCCCATATCCAAAGTCGCGAAATATTCCGGCAGACCAGACGCACATTCCTCCCTGTGTTGTCACCGGCTGGAAGGGGTATGGACACAGACGGTAGGCGACGAGGAGACCCGGGCGCGACAACCGAGGTTCACACGCGTCCCACGAACACATGACCGTGTCCAAATGCGGCGGAACGGCGGCGGAAGTCCCCAAAGGCGCGACCCCTCCGCCTGCGCATGCGTTCGTCTGGTTCGACGCCCTCCACGAGTGTATGGTCCAGAGGCTGCACTTAGAGCGCATCGTCTCGTACCGTGTTAGCTAGGAGCTCAGGAGAGCAGAACTACGTGTCCCCACACGCGTTGCCGGCGCGGTCCTCATATACTAGCAGACCCCGTCCTCCATCGCGCGGCAGAACAACTACAACACTTCCAAGCTCCAGAGACCTACATTCGGAGGAAAAATCAGGCGACCCACTTGTGGAGGCTCGGCAGCAGATGTAAAAGCCAACGGAGCGCCCGCACGACAATTCACGCTGAGGCTGTACCAACGTGCGTGCCTCTCCCATTCGCGGCTGCGCTGTGCGCCGTTATTTGTTCGTTTGAGTAGAACGCGCAATTTCATGCCTGTGCAACGGAACTTCCCCGAGCGTACGCGGCCTGTGGAGTGCCCGTCCGCGCTGCACCGGAAAAGACATGTCCTCGCAGGCGCCCCGGATGCTCGCAATTACGACTGAAGAAGTGCTCGGCTCCCGCGCAGACGATTCTGGTGAGCTCGACCAACGAGCAGACTCACGACACACAACTCACATGCAAAACGATAGCGCTAGTGCCAGAGAACGATGACTAGAGAATGTACAGTACGCTATATGTGTATAGATACGACTGCGATAAGTACTACCACTCAGGAGACAGCCCGCGCTGCCTCCCCTCTCTTCTCCTACCCTGCCCTCCCGGAGACGTTTCCCGAATCCCGCTTGTCGACCTCGCTACACGTACGAAGTCGGAGCAGCGCCTGGAGGCTAGACGGGCCCTGTCGCCGCGGCGAACCCCTTCAGCTCCTCTTCTCGTCGCCGCCGGCGGATGTAGAGCGAGCAGGAGAGCGCCATGAACGCGAATCCGGCTACGATGCACACCTACCGCGGGCGAGGTCAGTGTCATGACCGGAACGGCGGACGTATCAGCTGAGCCCGGGAGCGCGACGGGAAGCGCGACGGGAAGGACAGGATGGAAGGAGAGGGTGGAAGGAGAGGGGGAGGAGGAGGGGAAGAGGAGGGAGGAAGAGGGACGCACCCCGGCGAAGACGATCGCGCGCCACCACACGCGCGCGCCGGGCGCGGACGTCGAGTCGAGCAGCGCGCCGAAGACGGGCGTCCCGACGAGCATCGAGGTGCCCACGATCGAGAAGGCGAGGCCCATGCGCAGTCTGGCGAGGGGGGGCTCAGTGAGTACGTTAGGTGAGGTGGGAGAGGGGGAAGGGGGGGAGGGGTGAGGGAGGGGCGTACCCGAGCTCGTTGATGTCCGTGCAGAGCATGCCGAGCAGCGGCGGGATCAGCGATACGTCTGCAAACCGCCCCATCAGCTTCATTCACGGACGCACCACGCGCGTCCCGCTCCAGAACACCACACGAAGCAAGAAAAAAGAGAAAGACAAACTCACACATCCCCGACGAGAACCCAAAGAGCGCGGCGACGGCGGCGACGGGCCCCGCGCCCGCGGCGCCAAAGAGCGCGAACACGAGCGCGGCGGAGGCGAGGATCGCGGGCAGGAGCATCGTATACACCCCGAGCCGGTCCGCGAGCGCCATGGGCAGGACGCGCCCGAGCGTGCTCCCGCCGTTCAGGATCGCGAGCTGTAGGGGGGGTTAGCGTTGGGTGGAGGGGGAGGGGCGGGAAGGGGAAGGAGAAGGGGGAGGGGGAGGAAGGGCAGTGAGGGAGAGGGAGGGAGGGAGAGGGCAGGCAGGCAGGAGAGGAGGGAGGACGCACGATGTAGGTGGTGAGCGCGGGCGGGACGGCGTGGTCGCCCGCGAAGAGCTGCAGGTAGAAGACTGCGCTGGTCGGTCACTGGCATGTCAGACGCTTCGAGCGGTGCGGGGGGGAGGGGGGCGAGTGCTCACATGGGACGAATAGCCCGAGGTTCGTGCAGAATGCCCTGCGGGGTGCGTTGCATCGTCAGCACAGCGCTCGGGGCTCAAGTTGAAGACGAAGAGGAGGGAGGGGAGGGGAGGAGAGGGGGAGGAGACGCACCCAGCGATCGAAGTAACATACGCGCCGTCCCTCACGATCCTCACCAGTGCGCCCCTCCCACCTAATCGCTTCTCCCCCTCCTCCCGGTGCGCATCAGCATATTCGCGCCCAGCAGCAGCACGCCGACGACCGCCCCGCTCACGCGCACGCCCCGCCGCCACTCCTCCGTCCCCGCGCCCGCGTGGAAGAAGAAGCGGTTCAGCAAAATGGGAAAGACGATCCCGCCGCACGAGGCGCCGGAGACGGCGAGCCCGGTCGCGAGTGCCCGGCGGGGGGGAGAGCGGAAGTGCGCGCCGAGGATGGAGAGCGAGGGGAGGAAGAGGAGGCCCGCGCCGAGCCCGACGCCGAGCCCGTGTGCGAGGAAGACCGGGGCGAAGGATGAGGCGGAGGAGGAGGAGGAGGAGGAGGGGTGCGTGAGCGAGAGGAGGAAGATGGAGAGGGTGAGTAGGAGGGAGCCGGTTATTTGCACGTGGTGGCTGCAGGGGGCGGGGAGGGGGGAGGGGAAGAGGAGGGGAAACGTTAGTAGCCGGAAGGAGACCATCGAGAAACACGCACAAGTAGCCGGCGTCGAAGGCGCTGCCGACGAGCACCGCGGGCGCGTACATGAGGAACAGCTGCACGCTCCCGATCCAGCTGAGTCCCATGCGGAGGCGGGTTAGACGAGTGGCGTGCACGCGTGCACGCGTGAGGAAGACGGAAGATGGAGGAGGCGCACCTGATGTTGGAGGGGGAGACGTGCGGGAGGAATGTCCGGGTGTAGTAATCTGCGAGAAGTGGAAGGTGGGGAGTGGAGGGTGAGTTGCCGGCATCGGAGAGGCGCGGAGGACGCCGGGAGAAAGGAGGGAAGGAAGGAAGGCGCACCTTGGTAGACACCGAAGGCGTTGAGGTACCTGTGCAGCCGGATGATGAGCACGAATGAATGCACGGCTTGCGAGAGGGCGAGCGGGTGAGCGGGATGGTATGCACGCCGTTCCAGCGAAGCGGCATTCGTATGCATGACGAGCATGACGAGCATGACGGGCAGGAGGCGGAGAAGCGAAGCGGCGTGGCGACTGGTACCGGCGTACCGCCACGCTGAACTAGCTCGCCGGGCTTCCCGAATCGCCAGCTTCGCGAACATGCCAGTCTGGCACGTTCTGATCGTGCGCCTTCGTGCGGGACGGACTGTGGGACGACGCCATAGCTCCCGGGTTCAGAGGATACTGCATTGGGGTGTGAGGATGGGTGGGCTGCGTGCGTGTATGTCGTGCGGTGGCGAGCGATGAAGGCCAGCTAAGAACGCTGGGGCGAGGGGTCCATGCCTGAAGCACTCTTGTCCACCGAGGCCACGCCACAGCCAGGATCGAGCACGACAATAGAGGGCGGCGTTCATGTGGCAGCTTCATGCCGCCATGCTCCTCAACCTTTCTGTACTTCCCTAACGGACACCTCGCCGAGTTTACGCATGCGCCAGTCTGACACTTCTTGATCGCGCACCTTGCCGCAGGACGCACCGTGCGACGCGGGGAGCGCTCGCCACCGCCGCCGGGCTAAGGCTTCATAGACGTCGCATGGTGTTCCTGCCTGCGCCCGGCGTTCATAGCGCAGCACGAGGACCACCGCGATGAACAACGAGGCGCGCTGCGAGGGAGAGGCGGTGGCGCCACACGCGCTCGCGCTCGCAGCGTTCCCCAGCCGTGGTGGAGGCCAGCCGAAGAGAACGCGCGGGCGGGTGGCGTCAAGCTTTCAAGCATGCACGCTAGCCCGGACTCGGCGCCCCCCCTCGAGCAAGTGCCCGCCGAGGACGGAGTAGACCAGCACGAGCAAGAGCAGCGGACTTCATTGCCGAGAGGCAATCACAGCAAGGCTGGGGAAAGAAGAGAGCCGGGACACCGCCACTCGCCCGAATGTCGAGAACTGGACCATCCAGCTGCAGCGGGTACTCAGCTTTAGTAACGTAATTGTAGGAAGCGATAGGCGAGAGGAACGGACCTGCCGGCGAGGGTCAGCCAGGCGGTCGCGGTCGGCGGGGAGGGGTCGGGGAGCGGGGGTGGGGGCAGGGGCGGGGCGTCAGACTCGTCAGGCTTCTCGACGAGGTCGCTGCGGGAGTTCTCGGAGAGGGTCGTGTGAGTGCCCTGAGAGTCGAGCATGGTGCAGGCGGTGCGAGTGGGCGAGAGGAAGACAGAGACGGAGAACGGAGGAAATAGTAGGACGGAGAGAAAGAAGTTGGCGAGGGGCGGGGGAAGGAGGGAGAGGACAAAGGGCGAAGGGCGCAGAGAGCAGGGGCAGGAAGGAGAGACGGCAGTTGGCGTGCGAGGCGGAGACGGAGGGGGCAAGGGACAGGGACGGGGACGGGGGAAGGGGAGGGCGATGGAATGAATGCCGGGGGAGGAGATATCCTCGCGCGCGCCGCTGCGAACGCGAAGCAGCCAACTCTATTCGCCACCCCCGCCCCCCCTCCCACACTCTCTTTCCGCCCCAGCAGGGCAGATTCTCAGAGCGAGGCCCCGTGATGCCCTCCCCGCCCGCGCTATCCCCTCCGCATATGCCGAGTGCGCGCCCAGATTGGGCGGGGATGGAGGCGCAGCGAGCGTTGTGGCGGGCGGACCTCCCCCTCCGGGTGGGTGCTTCTGCGGATGAGCGCGAGAAGCGGGCTCGTCCCTGCCTCGGGCCAGATAGCTGCGCCGAGATGGACGTCCGCCGGCCAGTCCGTGCTCGCTCGTCTCCCCGGCAACGCGCTGCAGGGAAATAGGCTCGGCCTCCGACGCTTCGCTGGGTGGGAGCGGGGGAGGGAGACTGCGTCCGAGCCTTGGCGCTTCTCGCACCCTTTCTCGGACGCCGACCGCCGCGGACAACGCCCTCCCCCTCCTGCCACCCACCACAGCCGCGCGCACGCTGGCTGTCTGCCTGTGTCTGCCAGACCCGGCAGCGACGATCCTCGGGCATTCGACAGCCGTGCGTCTCTCGGTATCAACAGCGCCCGCTCCAACTCCGGCCCCGTCCACCCTTGGCAGATGGACCGCCGGGCTTCATCATCCTTCCTGTGTTTATCACCAGAGAAGCTCGGATTCAAAAGGCGACTTGCGGAACGAGGATATGTACTGTCCCACCGGCCGGGTGTTCTTCCACGGTATTTTTGGCCTGCTGCGTTCTGTCAGCCATCCATATCAGCGTTAACGTCTATCACATTCGACATCTGCGCATGTATTTGTCAGAAATTAAACGCATACATGCGAGGCCACGCACCTGGTAGAAGCATAGTCGCGGCCTCGTGTAGGCCCGCGCCAGCGTTCGGACGCAGCGCAAGGGTGATATAGTTCTCGCAGCTCTAGGAGGAACGTGGACGCTACGCATCCATGCACAACGGGCCGACGTCAATCCAGCTGACGGGAGTGGCAGTCAGAGGACTCCGTCAAGACCAGACACCAGATGCTAGCGTTTATGCAGGCCCGGCCATACTATTTGGCGCGTACGTAGCTGGAATAACTGGATCGGGGTGAATTTGAGGGGCGAGGCCCGCGGGTTTGTCGTCTACGGCGCGTGCTCGTTAATTACAGTTTTATAACGTGGTTAGATGAGCTGCTGAAGAGGTTATGTATCAGTGTGGCGATAGTAAAATGACGCGGGTGGAGGCAGGCTCACATGCGGACTGACCACGAGAGAGCGGTATGCAATTAGATCGGCTTCGGATTGATTCTTGTCGTCGTGAATGCTCGGACTTGCCATCTGCATCTCTAGTCGATTGTGGATGTGCGAGCGCCGGGCACTGAAGGAGCTCGGGCACGATGCGGAGTCGAAGCCATCGGCCACTATCCCGGCAACTCATGCGAGTGAAAAGGGCGCAGTAGCGACGCAGACTGCGTGCGCGCGAGGAGAAAGCGGTCGCGAGCGCATGCGGCGCGTAGAGGGCAGGCATGCGCGGGCTTCTAATACATGGCTCAGTATGTATGGGTTTGGTCGCGCGGGGTGAGGAGACGTACAAGTGCACATTGCGCGGCGGCGTGCGGCGCACCGAGTAGGGTTGAATGCCGTTGAAGTGGATGTGAGCAGGGTGGGCGCGAGGGGCGTGTTGAGGATAGAAGAAGAGGCCGAGTTTAGGTCTAACAGCGGTATTCGTGAGTAAGCTAAGGTTTTTATGAGGTCGCTTCAGGTGTAGGTAGATCTCAGCGGACTGACTCACAAGCGGCGCGGCTGTGAATGGCGAACACCGAGCTAGCCTCGATCTTGGCATTCGCCGGCAGGGGATGTCGAGGCAGAGAAACTCGACTGTTTTCGGCGCGCGTCGCCGAGCCCGTCCTTCGACTGCATTAGCCGATCTTACGCCGCTGCCGCCGCAAGACCTCGCGATGACTGTCGCACCGCATCCGGACCTGACTCGTTTCCTACCGTTTCCGAGGCGTCCTGCTTCGTCGATGTGGACGGCGTAGAAAGTCAAGCACCAGATTTTGCGCACGAGCGCAGTCCGTTCAGGAGGTGTGCGGGAGGCGAGATGGAGGGGGGTTTACTGGGGAGGAATACGCATGTCCTCATCCAGGTTTTCGACGACGCGCTTCGCGGCCAATTGGGATCGCGATTTGGCCGTCCGGAGCGGGTCCGGTCGATGCTGTCATGTTGGTCGTCAATGCAGCCTGCCTAAGAGTCGAGGTTAACGTACGAGGTCTTGACACAGATCGGAGGGAGAGCAGCAGAGGCGACGAGCGATGCGTGTGCACCGAGTTGACTGCTGGAGCAAGCGAGGAAACCCGAGTTGCATACATTCTCAGATCAAGACGTGCCGGAATTGCAGGTGCGTTGACCAGGGTGCGTTATCGAGGCGCAATTGCGAGTTAGCTCGGCGCATGGGCGAGGCGGCGTAGACCCCTGGCGTGTCCAAGGGCTCGTTGGTGAGGCTGCTGCCATCTTTCTCATGCTGTACAAGAAGAGCGCACGATGAGATGTGTGGCCTAGATACTAGAGAAGTGCTCACCTTGTCTCCAGCGCGGACCGGTAGTGAGATGCGGGCTACCTATGTCTTTGGCATACGACGCGTGTTGCGGCAAACTTGCGCTCCTGGCTGCACGCGTATACTTGCGTGAGCGCATTCTCATGCTATTGAAACGAGCCCATGCGGGAATCAGGATGCATCGCATTCGTAGAGATTATACTCAACGGGCGTGGTACCTAGAGAGGGCGTTAGTGCGCATGAAAGATGGCTACGGTGACGGCGCGTACCTCTGTGCAGTAACCTCTTCGATAGAACTCGCCAGGGCGTACTGTAGCCTGGCGCGATGAACGGTACACACCCTGCCAGCCGCGTCCGACCCCACTCGCGCTCCGAACCACGAACCACGACACCTCCATAATCCACTAGAATACATCGTCCAAGCCCTGCGAGCCTCACGCAGCACTCGCGCTAAACCCATGTCCAATCGTCGCGATCAGGAACACGAGCACCGCGACGGTGACCGAGCGCCCGAGCATCGACACCGACTCGCTCGACGTCGGCACCTCCTCCGCGCCCGTGGGCAGCGGCCCGCGCCGCCCCGTCGCGCGCTGTACGTGTGGATGCGCGAACGGGTCTGTGCGCCCGTGCGACTGCGCGTGGGGGTGGTGCCCGTAGTTCGCGTATGGGTGTGCGCGGCCGTGGGGTGGGGTTTGGCCGTTGGGTGGGGGTGGTGAGTAGTAGCGGGGGCCGGAGTTGGGGCGGCGCGCGTACTCCCAGGCGTGCGTTGCGCCGCGCCGGCGGCCGTCGTAGGACCAGTGCGGGTGCGCATGGTGCGGTTCGTGTGCGCCGGGGGTGTGCCCTGGGGATGGGGCGAGCGTGCGGTCGTAGGCTCGTCTGCGGGATGGATCACATGAGGATGACGCCGCGACGAGTGCAAATGTACGTGGAGAAGGGGCGGGGGAAGGGCAGGAGGGCAGGAGGAGAGGGCGTACCGTTTCCGCTCGTCGCCGAGGACGGCGTACGCCTCGCTCACCGCCTGGAACTTCGCCTTCGCGCTCGGGTCCGCGTTCACGTCCGGGTGGTACTGTTTGCTAAGCTAGAGGGTCTGGCAGGGTCAGTGCGAGTTTAGCAAGGTGTGGGGCGACATGCGTACCTTGTAGAAACTCGACTGAGGTGCAAGCGTGAGCAGGGAGAAGAAGCAAGGTGGGAGAGTTGGGAGTCGGGACGCACCTTGATCTGGTTGCGCGACGCGTCCTTGGGTATGTCTAGTGTCTGGTAGTGCCCATTGTGCGTGTGGGATGTCGAGAAGTGCTGTATGCGGATGCGGGATGCGGGAGAGGCTGCGAACTTGAAGGGATGTCGTAGTTGACTTGGTTGTGAGAAAGAGCAGGGAGGGGGGCGGAGAGATGGGAGGCGGAGGGCTTGCATCGTGCGCGGGACGTTCTATGGTATGCAGCTCAAGGCGGAAAACGAGACGATTCGGAGAGAACGAGGAAAAGACAGCTGAAGGAGGCGAGAGGGAAAGCGGCAACGGCGGTGGAGGTCGAGGTGAAGTGGGCCGTGGAGGTGGGGTGCCGAGCGTCACCGGGAATCTTATCTTATCTTATCCTGCACTTGGCCGTGCCATGGTCCCGCTTCGAGCTTTCTTCGCAACGGCGACTGGCTACATTTGTGGTCTGTATACAGGCTAGACATACTGCAAGAATTTCTTCTCATGTATCTAGAGTACACAATGTCCAAAAGTGCAGGAAACAGCTTCACAGTGAGCCCGAAATCGCATGTCGACAGAGCTAGATCGCGATCGGGAAGCCATTGGCCCCGGATCCTAATATAGACAAACAAACTGCAAATCCACTGCACCCCTCCAGCATTATGGAGAACTGCGACTGGTTAATCCGACGCTAGCTTACGAATTACTCCGGCATCGAGCTCTGATGCAAGCTACGAGCACGCCCGCCTCGTTAACACATCTGCATGCTGGAGTTCAGGTCCGGAGAGCGCTCGGCATCTGTCCACTGTACTCGTTTCCAAGTTCGCGCGCGCGATGTGGGCAGGGATGCATATAGACAGGTCTGAGCCGGCGTAGATAGGTACGCCCGTATATTTGCGTTAACCCTCGCGCATTGTCTCCTAGCACGCGCGAACCGATTGCTTGCAGGGCGTCCGCCGTCGTCGCAGCCCGCACTGCGCAAACCACCACGTAACCGAGCAAGGTCGAGCCAGATAGCACCTACGCCCGCACCTCCTGCCCGCCCTCGTCCTGCCTCTCGCCCTCATCCTTCCCCTCCCCCTTCACCTCAACAACCCGACTCACGACAAACGGCCCCTCGACCGGTATCGTATGCACGCTATCCGTGACGTGCCGCCACGCCCCCACCAAGCTCCCCCGCGCGCCCCCCAAGAGGTACCCGCGGAAGACGTACGCCTCAAGCCGCTCGGGGAACGGGCTGAGCACGTCGGGCGCGGGCGCGGGCGTGCGCACGAGCACGATCAGGCCGTCCCAGCGGCGGAGGCGCCCGTAGAGTCGGTAGTCGCCCCAGGCGAGCGCGTGCCGGGTCGAGGTCTGTGGGAGGGGTTAGGATGGGTACTAGATGGAGGGGAGGGGAGGCAGGAGGAGAGGGGAGGGAGAGGGGGAGGAGGGGAAGGGCGTACCTCGCCTGTCAGGATGATATCCGGCTCGTTATCGTGACGAGGGGGATGTGTTTCGGTTTCGGAGACATAGCAGACGGAGGCGTCGGACGAGCTGGAACGGGAGGGAGACCGCCCGCTGCCGCTGGCCACTGCGTCGATGAATTCGTCGACGTCCATACTGTCCCCAAGCACCTCCTGCACTTCGCGCCGCGCCCGGCCCGCTCGCTCGTCGTCCGAGTCCCCCTCCATATCCCGCATTTCCACGTCGTCCTGCTCGCGTTCTGCCTCCTTCCCGGGAACATAAGTATCATACACCCACTGCCGCCCCCTCGCCCTCAGCGAAACGCGCAACACCCCGTCCCGCTCCCCCATGGCGTAGTGCGCCGGCCAGCCGCGCGGGAAGTATGCGTTCGCGACGCCCTCGTCGAGCGGGTCGCGCAGCGCGTGCACCTCCCAGTGCGGCAGCGCGCCCCGGGGCCGCCGCGCGCGGTGCTCGCGGAGGGTGAAGTAGAGCGGGTAGTCGGTCACGCCGGGGCGGACGGGCAAAGCGAGCTCGGCGTCGAAGGTGCGCGCGTTGGTTGCGTAGGCGTATTCGAGCCCGTCGGGGTCCTAAGTCGCGTTAGCGACTGCAGGGGCGAACACTGCTCACCGAGGACGCCGCGAGGAGAGGTGGGACTCACCAGGGAGCGCCCTGCCCAGTGGCCGGTGAGGCTGCCGAACGTGTATTTCGTGCCGAGGATTTGTGGTGGCGTCGCCCAGGGGTCGTAGCAGCTGCACCAACGCGTCCAGTCATTATCGTTTGCTATGCTCGGGCTTTCGAGGGATGCGGGAAGTTCCCAGGTGCCGTGGAGCGGGTACCGGGCAGCTTGGGTGCGCGAGAACTCGGGGTAGTCCGCACGCGTCGGTCCCAGAGTGGCCGTCTGGATTGCCTCGGCGCGGTCGACGGGGATCGGCTGCTCGACCTCGACCGGCTGGAACTCCTGCAGCGCGACGAAGAGCAGCTTCGCGACGAGCCCGATGGGCGGCTCCGCGAGCGTGAGCGTGCGCCCGTAGTGCGTGAAGGAGTGCTGGCAGTAGGCCGGGTTGCGGTAGAGCGGGTAGAAGCCATGGGGCGTCATGGTGGAGTGCTCGCGGTACGCTTCGGGGCTGCCGGGGAGCGGGAGGTGCGCGTGGTTGTCGGGCGCGAGGAAGGGCGGGTAGCGGAAGTTGTAGAGGGCGTAGGGGCGGATGAGGGCCATTAGTTCTTCGCGCTGTTCGGGGGATTTGGGCGCGAACCGTTCTGCAGCACGCGCATCAGTATACTAGGCAGCAGGATGAGAAGAAACGGACGCACCCTTGGAGGACGTGTACCAATAGAGCCACAGAGCGAGCGAGTTCGTGATGTCTTCAGTCGGCCACCCGCCCAGATGCTCGTTGTCCTCCCAGAGCCGCTCGAGGATAAACTGCTCGACGTATTCGAAAAGCCCGGCCCATTCGAGCTGTGCAGCGTTCTTGCCATCGTTCTCCAGGCATAGCGCGAACGCGCGCAGGAAGTCCGTGGTGATCGAGGGCGCGTCGATGTCGCGGCGACGAATGTTGCGCAGGGCTTTGCAGTATCGCGGGAGCTGGGAAGCGAGCGCGGCTGAATGGCCGGCTCTGTCGCCCATGCGCCGAGGTGCGGCACGGCAGTCGAACTTGGCGGCGAAGATGCGCGCATAGAGGTGGCGGTTGTTCCGCCTACAGAGGAGGCCATAGAGGTGTTTGCAGGTGCAGAGGAGGGAGATGAGGTGCACGGGCGGGCCCAGTATCTCTGTGAGCGCGACGTGGTAAGCGATCTCGTCAAGAACGTCCGATGGTACGGAACATAGGGACGGGCGTGGGTGGTGCATGAGAGTGGGTGGGAAGGGAGGGGAGAGATAGCAGCATGGCGAGCCGGACGGTGTTTAAGAGCAGACGGTGGGCGGAGTGGGAGAAGTTAGGAAGGCGGGGGACGCGTGCAGGACGAGGGACGGGTCGACGGCGAATGCGCGCGCGCAATGTCGGGCGAGATTGCAGATTCGCCCCGGGCTCCTTACGGCAGCCTTTGATCGGCGAACTACGAAAGTTGCCGTTCTGGGCGATTCACCGTCCCTCCGAGCGTCCCTGAGCGTCTTCGCGGGTGGAGAGCTTCCGCTCTCTCGCATCCCTTTCCCTTTCTCGGTCGCCACCTGCGAGCCCCGTTTCGCGCCTTTGCTCACCATGACGTCCCCCTCGCTCCGATTGGCCTTCGACCGCCGTCCAGAGGCACCACCGGCCTATACCACAATCCCGCCGCGCAACAGCACGGACGTTCGCGGGAGACAATTTATGGTCCGAATCGCACAGTCCGAGCCCGGACGCGCTGACGGCGACGCGCCATAGCACGCTCGACGAGCCCATGCACGTTCAACGCCACGGACGACATCAACGTAACTCGGCTGCGCAATGCTCACACAGACGCTTCTCGGGCTCGATCCCCCTCCGTCCTGTCCTTCTCTACCGGCGGCTCGTCTCGACCCATCAAGCAGACGGCCTGATATAACTGCTAGCCTGGGCTCGTGCTCGCAACCCCGGTGAGTAAAGTTGACACAAGTGCGGCGTCTTGAGGTTCTCATCATTCCTTTCAGAAACGCGCGCGGGGCGCGCCCCGAGTTCGCTCGAGCGAGTGCGATAGCGGCGGGATCCCCGGTGGGCCACGCTGGGTTTACTCGACGTCTCGACAGCTCGTGGTCTGGTCGCCGCTGCGCTAGGCTCCTCATCGACATCTTTCGTCCATCCCCCACCTTTACCATACTCGGCAACCCGCCCTGTCTCTCTGTGACCGGACTCTCTGCTCGGCTTTGCTCGACTGCGCGCTGAACGTCAACAAATGGCCCAACGTCGCTCCGTTAACGTTTCGCCTCCGCGGCCGCCGCTGATCCCCCTCCATGACACGTCGTGCCGTCAAGAGCTACGACCGCGCCCGGGACGATCACCGCGCATTGTCGGGGGGGCCCTCCGTAGCTGACGTAGGCCGCTACCAGTCGCTCACGCTGTCTGCCAAACAGGCTCGCTCGCACCTAGGAACCCGCGCCGGGCGAGCGAGCGCAGCAGCCTCGCCCCGTCTCCGTACGGCATCGTACGTGGTGGTTCATTTCCGGTGTCCGCCAGCGGCCGCTGCGGGCATGCTTCTTGACGCTGTTATTGGTGGAGTAGGCCGGACGTACGGTTGGGGCCTTCGCCACCGGGCTCACACCTTCATAGTTCGCAGGAGGAGTCGAAGAGTGAAGATGCCCGTCGTGCTCGTAAGGGCTCGGCTATGGTGGGGCCCGGTGGAAACGTTCCTCGACGTGTACGTGAAGAGCACACGTTATTTTGGAGCGCGGTCAGATGGGCGCGTGTGCGCGGCGGGGAGTTGGCGAAGACTCGTAGGACGAGCGGTGGCTGCACATCGCGGCGACGAGCCCCGGGAAGATTGCGGGGAACAACGCCCTCCTTGAGATATGCGTTCTCCAAGGTGCCGATCGAGCTGCTGTGTCGAGGCCTGAATATCGACCTGCGGGTGGTATAACCCCGCACATATACGGACGTCCTGTGGATGCTACTTGCGCTACTGAGCAACCAGTGCTGCAGACTCCCCCGCGCAAGCCTTGCCGCATCGCCCGCGCGCCCCTGCAAGCAGACGGGGAAATAGCGCTGCTTTACATGACCTTCTCGCCGCGGGAAGGGGCCGGTATGAACGTGTTCCCGAACGCGGCACGCGCTCCGGAGACACAGCTTCGGGATGTGATCGAGATCATCGTGCCCTGTCTGTCCGATCACCAGGTCCCTTGAACTCAATCCGGGGGTGTGCGGAGAGGAGAGGTTGTGCCCTTCCGGGGTGTGCAGTATGTATCGTGGATTGGTATGTGTGGGTATCTTGCCGAGTATGAGTGCATGCTGGTGGTCCGGTTTATATTGTACCAGTGTCACAAAATTTGAGCTTTTACTCAAGTATATTGTGTACCTGTTTGTAATGGTGGGCTGAATTGTGAACAAATGTTGTACTGCCTATCTTGGAGTATGTTGATGCTGAGTTTTGTATTGATAGCACAAGCTCCAAAGGAGCTTTTCAAAACAGTAGCTTGGGTATGTCCACCAGCAGCCTTCAACAGCAAAGCATGTTTTCCTTTGTAGGCTCTGTAACATCTCATAGTATTAACGGGAAATGTATAGGGGTGCTTAGATATTGCAGAGATATTCAGACATCCCAAAGATTGGCCAATTCACATAGGTGCAAAGGTCTTTAGGAGATTGATGTATTATTCATGTAGTGCCTATATAACACTCTCATATCTTGCAAAAACCTGAAAGTGTTTTATATGTATACTAATTTGTTTCTATAGGGAAATCTTTGTAGCTTTGTAGCCTTTAAAGATTCTGAAGATTTCTGTTGAGTGTTCCATATTGTGTGACTTCTGAAACCCCTATAACTGTTGTGCCTGTTTTAACTGCAGAAGATACAGAACCCTGAGGGGGAAAATATCCTGCTGATGCTTGATTACACTCAGCAATAGTAAATGTCAATGTTATGCCATCAAATAATACCACTGCTTGTTTGATATTTCCCAGTATATTTCTCACTTATACTCCAGTGTTTTTTGTGGCAAGCTTTGCTTTGAGAGAAAATAATTTTTGGCATGTTAGAAAAAATGACTGTGACATTGAGCTATTCAAAATTGAGTGGAATCCCCATGCTGCTGAGTGGTTACAAGGATTCTATACTGACCTGTCTCAGGGATACAGGTGTGGTGGAACCGCTGACTGCAGGTTTGACACCTGTCAGAAGTCATGCTAGGGACGAGGAAAGAAGTCAATTAGAGGCGCATAAAACACGACCTACAGCTGCACTCTTATATACTACTTACGGTTCTAGCAGTACTTCTAAGTGGAGCTCTGAGTAATTGCTATGTAAGCTTATCTTAATAGAAAATGTTCACCAAAATTTCTGGTGCTAAATTGCACATTCCAACAACACTGTTAGGGCGGGGGGCTCCTTGATCTCGTACCACCACCATCTGCGCCGTTCCCACACTCCCCCAAGCGTGCGGAAGGCGAAACACACCCTCTAGGTAATGAGTATAGCCTGCATGAACTGAAAGACAACTGCTCTGCTGAGGCGTAATAAGGCGACTGGCACGCGTGACGACGTAACCTCGCGCCCCTAGTGGGCAATGCACGCCTCGAAGACGTGGCCGCTGCACCGTCAGAAGGCCCACGTGTATAGATGCCCTCTCATCTGGCACCCCTGATACCTGTGCTGAGAGTCCCGCAAGGCCCCCCTCCCTCGACGGAGCCTATGCCCTGGATGAGAAGCGATGTGTGCAGCTAGGTAGCCTGAGGTGATGCTGGGCTGACGATCCACCGCGTCCCCCCCTCCCCCCTGCGCCGCGCTTGCCCGCTCAGTGAGCTCGTCCCACGAGCATCTGAACCCTAGCACTGACAGCCCTGGGAGAGTGAGCAGGCGGGGAAGACCTCCCCTTCCGTAAGGCCTGCTAGGCATGAGACTTTTAAGAGCCGCGCGCGGGGGATGCTCGCCTGCATCCCACCCCCCTAAACACGATGTATGAACACGTCCTCCTCTACGCGAAGAAGCGCGGTGCGGTGCCCCGCCTCATTGACTACGAAGGACGCATCCCAGGCAAAACTCACTACTACGATATCACCTACGTCCCGCCCACCCCGCTGCGCGTCGGAATGGTCGTAAGGATCCACGAGGTCGAGGACCGCGGACTGAACGACTCCCCTCGTGGCCGCCGCGATCCGTACACAGCCGAATCAACGGGGATTGTTGGCACGATCACCGGGATCCGCGCCCTGGAAAAGGAGATCACAGAGTTTGTAGTTAAACACGAGGACGACCGTGACGCGAGCTGGGTCAAGAACGCGTACATCGCGGTCCCGCACATCCAAGGCGTGACCGTCGATCTGCCGATGTGGCTCCAACTCCTCCGGTGGATCATGCTTCCTCACCTCGCACAGTCTCGGATCATCTACATCGAGGACAACTTCGAAGTCGTTGACAACGTCCGCGTCTGGAGGTCGGATGAACCGGACCCGGTAATGAGATGGGATTGAGCTAGGTACGCGATACTATCGTGTTAAGTCCCAGGAGCCGTGCTCAAGCGATCACCGCGCCTCCCATAGCTCTACCTCCCCCGAAGCGGGCCCCTCCCGACTCTTTCTCTGCGAACACCCCGTGTATCTCCTTGTAACTGAATATGATGACCACGTGCCCTCCCTACCTATACTAGCATGAGGCAGAGCCTGCCCTGCTGTCTACACTACATGAATGATCGCGCATCTGCGTCTGGCCCTATATACATGCACCCGAGCTCGGGCGAAACTGCAGATGATGGCGGTGTAACACGACGAGCCACTGCAATGCGAACTCTTATGTACCTCTTGGCCTGCGATGCGCAACGCGCCGTGAGCACCCAATCTGAGCGGAGCCATTGCAAACTGTCCCTGCCAAGTAATCCCGCTGATAGCCAGTGAAATCTCTGGCTGTGCGTAGAACTACGGTTACCACGGACCTACACGGAAGTAACCATCACGCGGCGGCTAGAAACTGGTGAATAGCCTGATGCAGCTCATGAGTGATAGCGGGCGCATGGACGCCATTTGATGAATGATGGCTGCCCTGAAGGGAGCAGCACGTACACATAAACGACCGTATATATAAACGAGCGTCCGCAGACTGAGTGCATGATGACTCTAGTCTCCCATTCCACTGATGGCCTGCCTCTGAACATGCTGTCGTGCTGAGGGGTAGCACTCCCAGACTGCAACACTGGGGCACCCAGGTGTATATCCTGACATGTCTGGCTGTGAGAACTTACTGCACCAAAGAATGGTGGCCAGGAATGTAGGACATGGCAGCCCCTTTTACTCCCAAGTCTCACCACCCAATTGTAAAACGTGTGTGAAGCGAGCAGCCTGCCCTTGAGACTATTTAAACAAGATGCATGCGCGTCTCGCATCACTTCTCCTCTCCCACCTCCCCCCAGTTACTCGGACGCACTTCCTGCCATGCAGACCACCACAGTACATGCAAAGCTGCGCGGGAGAGCACCGTCAAGCCTGCCCCGAGCTTCTCGCATCCTAGAGGTGGCGCACCTTGACGTCGCTATCCCTCCAACCGTGCCAATCAGCATCGGCATGCGAGTTCGGGTACATGTGCTGAAGAAGAGGAGTCACCCCATCGTTGAGCACGGATACGGGGAGCTGCGGACAACGTACCTCTCCTCGCCGTATGGCATAGAGGGGCCTATCGTGGGGATCAAATCCATGGAGCTAGCGGTCACAGAGTTTATCGTCAGGAACGAGGAGGAGACGTCTCTCGTTGAGTACGCCTACCTGAGCGTCCAGCACCTCCAGGGTGTCACAGTACACCTCAGCCTATGGCAGACCACGCTACGCACCCTCCTCCTCCCTCTCCTCGAACACACGCGGCACGTCCCACTCGACGACGAGGCCATCGTAATCACCGCGGGCGATGAGGGCGAGCTGGAGGGGTAAGAGCGGATGTGAAGCTCGGATGGCCTGGAGTCGCAAGAAGGCGCATCGTTTAGGAGGCGCGGAAGGGTGTAGAGACTAAGGATGAGAGTCAGCGTGGATGTCGGAAGCATGGGGGAATCAGCAAGCAGCATAACGAACAGCCTCCCACCCCTCCCCGCCCTTTTCCCCACCCTGCACCTCCCTGTGAATGTGATATTTGTATCAGGCCAGGCCTCTCGAGACCGAGCCACCGGCTGATTGCTGTGCAGGCGTACCCACTGAAGATCATTACCCATGAACGATCGATGTCCTCGCGCAGTCTGGGCCCGTGAGATTCTCGCAGGCCGCCCGATACTGCCCGATAACACCCGCAAACCACGATGGCGCGGATGCGAGGACCTTAACTACTAAATAATTAGTGCCGAAGTGAGCGGGTGGAACTGACCTGGCACCCCGTGCGCTTGACGACGCGCTATGAGTCCCCATGTCTGCAGAGCCCCTAGCCAGACGGAGCGTCATGCGACTCTGCAGACGCAGATTGCGGCTCTCGATTGCGGGGGCCTAGTGGCGGCTTCCGCGCCCGTGTGATCTGTGAAGCGGCATTAAATGTTACTGATAGAAGAGAGCATCCTAGCCTCACCGTATTATGCTTACACCGCGAGGCGGCACCGCTAACTGTTAGCCAGTACTGCTCGAGCAAGTCTACCGTGAGTCTTGCCACTTTGTCCGAAACGGCGAAGCGGCTGCAAGAGGAAAGTGCGCCGCTCGGCCCGCGGACGTCCGGGAGCCTCGTGGATAGCGCGTGGCGGATGTACGGTGGTCCGGCCGGACAGCCCGGCCGCCCGGGCCCGATATGGGCAGGGCTGACGGGACGCGCACATGGTGCCGGCCTGAGTCCGAGATTACCGGATCTACATCGTGGGAACGGGCGCTACTACCTGCTCCTCCCGTTCGAGTAAATGGCACGCTGGACGAAGCTGCACAACCCCCTGCTCGCGATCTCGGACGGGCGCCCTCCCTGCTCTCGCGGCTGCAAGCATGATGAGGGGAACCGAGCGGAGGGCGCGGGAACGCTGCTGGACGGCTAAGAGACGGCGGGACGTCAAGCTCCCCTCCCCTCGCCCTTCTCCCCCTCACAGCTACCGCTGCCCTAGTCGAATCCTCTGCTGCTTCCCTTCCTGAGCTTGTCCCGGCATGAACGACAATCTCCAGCCGCCCCCCTCCCCCTTTGTCCTCGCGTTCCCCGCAAGCACCATCGGCAAACCGTCCCATGTGGAACCACCAGGCGCAGGAGACGGCGCGCAGTGCAGCGCGCCGGAACAACAGCAAACGGCCAGCGCAGGAGGCCCCTGGGCTCTACGCGTGCCTGAGCTGGTAAGATCTGAGTACACAGCCTGAGCCCACGTCCCGCCTCTGACCATCCTGAGCGCAGCGGGACGCCAATTCCCCTGCTCTTGCGGCGGGCCATCCTGCAACGTCTCCCTTTGGCCCCGACCCTTTCACGCCGACCCCGGTCAGTCGTACGCATGGCCGTTACGTCCTCGGACACCAGACAGCACCCCCGGCCCTCGCCGCTCATGGGGATAAGCCACAGCCGCTGAGTGAGGATGACTGGTTAGACAAGTACGTTCTTGGTCACTCGTCTTGCTCTGCGTCACCCGCGTACCCAACGGACCGAAGTATTGAAGTTCGAGTCGCCCGTACAAATGAAAACACCCCCACCCTACCTGAAGCAAGCAGCGCGCAGGGGGTGGCACCGCGCAGCCCCAAGCGTAGGCGCACCGGCTCGTCCCCGCCAATCCCGGCGGCGTCGGTGCCCGTCCTAATCGCTGAGCCCGCGCCCACTACAGCCGTGCCTCCTCCCCAAGATCCCCAGGCTCCTCACGCTGTTCCTCTGCCGCCGCTGCCGGCCCCGGTCTTTGACGCAGGCCTGACCACGGAGCTGCCATTGGACTACGGCAGGCCCGTTGCGCCCCTCGTCCCGCCTACTCCCGTTGCTCTGACACGCGATGCCCTCGCTGACGTTATCCTCGACGACAAGACCAACAAGTACACTACCCGCGAGGCCGCCGCAACCTTTGCGCAGGCGCTCATCTCTAAGATCGACGCTAAGGTCCGTGTTCGGTCGGTTCAGAAGGGCGCAAGGCTAGTAACCGCGGCGCTCTACTGCAACCCGCCGACTTCCATCGCCGGCGACTGGGTTGAATGGCGCAACAAGGTCATACTGACGGTCATCCCCGCGCCGAACAACGGCACGATCCAGGCCCTCCCGCCCGTTCGCTGCTCGGGCTGTCACGCCACAGACCATGTCCTCTCCGACTGCCCCTTCCCGAAGCTCCCCGGGTGGTTCAACGACCTTAAGCTCAACGACGTGGACGGAACCTGGCCGCCGCCCTCTGGGGCAAACCGAAACCCCGCGGCGCAGCACCCCGGCTTCTCTGAGCAGCAGTACGCGCCGTGGCCAGCTGCGGGCCCCTCGTCGGCGCCGGCATCGTCATCGTCCTCGCAGACGGGGCACATTCTGGCGCAGGGCGACAGCTGGCGACAGGCTCACGCTCCTGCGAACTACGCTGCTGCTCCCGGCGTGCTGCCGGCCCAGCAGTACGTGCCAGTCCAACCCCACCGTCAGACCTTCCAATACCAAACGGACCTCACACACGCCCCGGTTGCTCCCCCTACCGCGTTCCCCGCCCTCACGCCTGGCGTCTGGTTGAACCCTTCGGCGGGTGCGTCGCAGTCTCTTGCCACCTGAGTAGCGATTGCCGCAGCCAGCACATACGTACCCCGCCTGTTTTTCTTGAGCCTTCTTGAGCCACTGTATCTTGTGTCCTGCGCTCTGTGACTGTGCTCCATGCGCGCGCGCGCCTCGCCGCCGCTCTCTTGTTATAGCCGCGTAATCCACCGTTGTGTACATGATCTCTGGCACCGTGACTGGCTCGCCCGTCCTCACAGGAAACCGGCTAGCTCGCCTGCACAGAAGACGCTCTACATGCTGCTGCATGCACCCTCCCCGGCACCTCTGCTGCGAGTGCAGCCTGAACCGGTGAGACTCGCTCAATACCGGAGCGCGAGACTTGATACACCTCTCGCACTGGCGAGTCGACTGGCGTTACAGCATGTGCAGACGGACTGCCGCGAACGGCCGCTGCTGTGACGATAAGCGCTCCGCTCCCGCGCCCACATTTACTGGCTCCCCGGAGTACAGGAAAGCCAGGAGCAATCGCCCACAACCTTATGCGGCGACCTATTCAGGTCTCGGCGTGCCGCGCTGAGAAGCTCAAGCCATGGGAGGGCTTGGCAACGCGGCACCAATCGCCCCCCCGAAGTGCATAGCCGACCGCGGCAGTCGGTATACACCGCCTTACCGCACGCCCTGGCTGGACGCGCGCGGGACATGCTCCAGCCACGAACACCCCTCAATCTTCCCCTGCATACCTAACTGGAAATCTGTACGGTGCCCCGACCTTGCCTCAGACGGGCCGGAGCGGGAGCACTCTTCCTGCCGGTGCTGACCGCAAGGATGGCCTGCCTGCGACGGATGGCAGAGTCGCTCAGGCCCGCGCTGACGAGCTCCCGCGGCCGCATGATGCCTCTGGGCCCGGGACGCACACGGAAGCCGCGGCGCCCAACACTCGAGCGACAGACGACCAGCTGCACCCCTCGCACGCGCGATCGGCTGCCCCGCAGCCCCACGCGAACAGCACGCGGGCGGGTAGCAGACCAAAGACGCGTGCGAGGTTGACTGTGGCATCGCTGAACATGAAAGGGTTCGGCTTGAGCGACCGTGCCGGAGCCTCCTCGAAATGGATGCTGCTCAATCAGCTCGTGCGCGACCACCGAATCGCGATCCTTGCTTTACAAGAGGCGCACCTAACTGACGAGCGTGTGGCGGACTTGCTCGCACTCTTTGGGAAGAACTTACACATTGCCCACTCCCCTGATCCAGACAATGGAACTGGCGCGAGGGGGGTAGCTTTCGTCATAAACAAGCGACTGGTTAAAGACTGTATTCCAACCTTCACCTGCCTGACGCCGGGTAGAGCCATGCTAGTAACGATCCCTTGGTCAGAGGCCCGCTCGCTCTCGGTTCTTAACGTCTACGCACCGAATGACCGCGGTGAGAACGCCGCGTTTTGGCAGTCGCTAGAGCATGACTTGCGCTCGCGTGTGGACCTGCTCGTAGGCGACTTCAATTTTGTTGAGGAATCCTTCGACCGACTGCCCCCTCGGAATGACGTGGAGGCCCAGGGTGATGCCTTCCGGTCGCTCCGAGACCGTCTGTCCCTTGTGGACGGCTGGCGGTGCGCAAACCCTGGTATCCGAGCGTTCACCTTCCTGCAAGAGCATACTGCCTCGCAATCACGCCTGGATAGAATCTACGCCCGCCGGTCGGTCGTGCGCGACTGCGACAACTGGGCAATCGGCGCGTCTGGTGTGCCTACGGATCACCTCCTCGTATCAGTCGAAATTGCCAACTATGCGGCGCCCTTCGTAGGGAAAGGCCGGTGGGTTATGCCCACGTACCTGCTGGAGGACGACGCACTACGCAAGCAGCTGAAAGCACTTGCGTCCTCCCTGATATCTGACATAAGAGCCGTCAGCACGCGAACGTCGGCGGTGAACCCGCAGACGCTCTACGAAACTTTCAAGGCGCAAGTGACCTCCACCGTCCGCGCCAGGGCCAGGGCTCGCACTCCTAAGCTCCAACGAGAAATCGAAGGCTTGAAGCGCGATCTTGCCGCTACGCTTGCGATGGAAAGTGAGAATAGTAACCCGGCTGGGGAACCTGGTCGAGTAGCCCATAACGCCGCAGTCCTACAAAACCGGCTGTCAGCTCTCGAATGGAAGCATTTTGCGTGGCAGCGTAGAAACGTTGAGACCAAGCACTGGGCGCACACTGAGACGATTACCAAGTTCTGGACCCGCCAGGGCGGCTCGCCTCTTACCTCTGAACTGATGTTTTCAATGAAAATCCCGGGCACGGCCCCCGCACAATTCACCAACCATTCAAAAACGATGGCGAAGATTGCGGCATCCTTCTACGACACCCTCTAGGATGACGAGCCCCTGCGCGAGGATGAGGATCATGACGAGTACATCTCGCGTGCTCTTGCGTGTACTGAATCCAGCCTGAGCGATGAGATGCACGCGGAGCTTGACGAAGGTCTGTCGCGAGATGAAGTCGCGGACGCAATCAAAGCCGCAGCTTGAAACAAATCGCCGGGCTTGGATGGTCTCCCTACGGAGATCTGGAAAGCCTACCTCGCCTGGCATGACGCTGATGTAAAGAAAGGCAGGGCGGCGGCGGACATTGCGTGGGCCCTAGCGGCGGTCTACAATGACATTAGCCGGCACGGCATGTGCGACCAGTCGTCCTTCGCCCAAGGGTGGATCTGCCCGGTATATAAGCTTAAGAAGGATAAACGGGACATTAACAACTACCGACCTATCACCCTGCTCAACTCTGACTATAAGATTATGACCAAAGCTCTGGCGTCGCGACTCACCGCCGTCGCGCCGTCTCTAATCCACACAGACCAGGCTGGTTTTATCCCCGGCCGTTGAATATTCGACCATATCAAGCTGACCCAGCTTGCGATAGACTATGCCGAAGCTGAGGAACTCAATGGTGCCATTGTCGCCCTTGACCAAGAGAAAGCGTATGATCGTATTGATCACCACTACCTCTGGCAGGTCCTGGCCCGTATGAATTTCCCGGAAAGCCTCATCCGCACGATACGGCACCTGTACGACGGTGCGCGCAGCTGCGTAATCGTGAACGGGGTCCGGAGCAGCTTCTTCCGCATTCGCCGCGGAGTACGACAAGGTGATCCGATGTCATGCCTTCTTTTCAACCTTGCTATTGAACCCCTGGCATGCGCGCTGCGCCAGTCTGGCCTCCGGGGCCTGTGCCTCCCCGGAGAGCCATCGCGCCTCATAGCAAAACTCTTTGCAGACGACACGACTGTCTTTCTCAACTGCGACGACAGCCTTGGGAGCGTGACCACGATCACCGACACCTGGTGCTGCGCCTCGCGCGCGCGTTTCAACTCTGAGAAGACCGAAGTGCTACCTATCGGCTCCGTGGAATACCGCGAGACCGTGCGCACTACGAGGTGCCTATCCCTGAACTTACCGGCGATCCCGGCCAGCATCAGGATTGTCCCGGATGGTGTCGCAATTAGGTCGCTTGGCGCGTGGATAGGCAACAACACGGACCAAGCTGCGCCGTGGGCCCCGATCATCGAAACGATTGAGAAGAACCTAGCCAAGTGGGAGCTGAGTAAGCCCTCGCTGAACGGTAGACGGCTCATCCTGAACATGGAGATCGGCGGGCGTACCCAATTCCTTGCGATGGCGCAGGGGATGCCCGAATGCGTGGAAAAAACTCTTACCTCGATCGCTGTCCGCTTCCTATGGGCGGGCGACGCCCACCCTCTCGTCGCGCGGGAGCACCTATACCAGCCGATTGAATGTGGGGGCCTAAAAATGTTAGACTTAAAGTCCCGTAACGAAGCCATCGACCTTATGTGGACTAAGGCGTACCTGCAACTCGGTGCGGGCCGCCAGCCTTGGACCGCACTTGTGGACGCCCTGCTCGCACGGGCTGTTGCCGCAACTTCCCGGGCTGCTGAGCTGGCTGCCCGTGTCAACACCTTCCTACAGACGTGGCAAGTGAGTACACGACGAGCGGCCGGGCTGCCGACGTGCCTCAGGCGCCTAGTTACCACGGCCACCAAGTACAACGTGTGCTGTGTGGCCGGGAACCCCTCAAAGGTCCTCCGGGCGTCTCTCCCCATCTGGTATCACCTCGCATCGCTCCCAGGCCGAAGTACTGCGGACTCGCCTGCGGCGAAATGTCTCCGAGATCAGCACCACGTACGCACGACCGGTCAGTGCGCGGCTGCGGCCGCAAGGCTGCGCCTCCCGGATGGTGAGCATACACCCTCCGCGTCGTGTGTGTGCTGGGCCTGTCGTGAGGACAGGACTTTGCACAGCTGCACAAACCCCCACCGCTGTGCGGTGGCGGCTGACAGGGCACTTGCCAGGGTGGGCGAGAAGTGGCACCCCGAACGCCCGGCGAATGAAGATGGTCTATCACTCACCCGACACCGGCGGCGGGAGAACGCCTCTGCGAGGGCGGACAATGACCGTGTATACTTCGACCCGTCACTCACAGTCGACGCGCCACTAGCTACAGCCTTCCGTGTCTTCTCCAACGCAGAGGCCGCCTGCGCTGCACCTGCGCTACGCCCTCCCCGGCCTTTCCAGGTGGAAGAGGTCGACGTCGAAGTCTTCACCGATGGTTCGTGCACTCGGAATGGACACGACAATGCGTACGCTGGGAGCGGTGTGTGGTTCGGTGAGGATGACGCCCGGAATGAAGGGGTGAGGGTGCCCTACGATGTGCAGACGAACCAGATTGCTGAGATCCACGCGATCTCCGTCGCGCAGCGGAAGGTCCCGCCTTTCGTCCCTCTGCACATAGTTAGTGACTCGAAGTATGCCATAGACGGGCTCACGAAACACTTGCCGGCTTGGGAGGATAGAGGCTGGATTGGCGTCGCCAACGCTGCAGCCTTCCAAGAGGCGGCTGCGCAGCTGCGGGCGCGGAGCGCGGTAACCACCCTCCGATGGGTGAAGGGGCACGACCGCGTCCGTGGCAACGAGGAGGCTGACCGCCTCGCGGGCGAAGGCGCCCTCGCCCCTCCCCCCGTGCACCTGCTCTACCTGCCCGCCCCAGCAAAATACAAAGTAGCCGGGGCCTCCCTTGCGGTGCTGACCCAAAAGATCGTGTACCGGGGCATCCGTGCTGCTAAGACGCCTGCGCCTCGTCAGTCAACGGAACACCGTCTCGCCGATGTACAGAATCTCGTCCTCCAGAGCACCGGTCTTCGCCCGACAGTTGCAAGTATCTGGCGGAGCCTCCGCAGACCCGAGATCTCGCGACGATGCCGGGACTTCCTCTGGAGGGGCCTACATGGGGCCCACCGTGTGGGCGACTACTGGAAGCACATCCCCACTTTCGAGCACCGTGCCCTCTGCGCCGTGTGCGGGACGCCTGAGTCCATGGAACACATTCTATTGAAGTGCAACGCTCCGGGGCAGGGAGCCGTCTGGGCCCTCGCTCGCGGCATGCTGCGCAGCCGTGGTTTTTCACTGCCCGCGCCGTCGTTGGCCCTTGCCCTTGGTGGCCCCTCCCTCGAGATCCTTGACGACGACGAGGCGCTGCTTCCTTGACGACGACGAGGCGCCGCTTCCTTGACGACGACGAGGTGCCGCTTCCTGGCCTAACGCGCCTGGCCCGCATTGTAGTATCCGAAACAGCTCACCTGGCCTGGGTGTTGCGTTGCGAACAGGTCATTGGCCGAGCTAACTCTCCGGATGGCGGCCCCACCGTGCCCGAAATCGAGAACCGCTGGCTGCGGAACCTGAACAAGAGACTTGCTCTGGATCGAGCAATGACGAATGAGCGAGTGGCTGGGAAGAAAGCGCTCCCTGTACTGACCGTTTTAGACACATGGCGCGGCACCTTGGAGAACGAGAAGGACCTACCATCGGACTGGATAATGTGTGCGGGGGTTTTAGTGGGTAGATCGCCGGACATGTGATGCTGCGCTTACTGTGCATGCCGTCCGGCGGGAGTCCCACACTGGGGCGCACCTCGGTGCGCCTGCGTGCGTAATGCATTTCCCCCGGGCGGCTGTACTTGTAGCTACTGAGGACTTCGGCCTCGCAGCTTGCAATATATTCCCTGGAAGGCTCCTACGGAGCCGCGCCAGGGTGTGCACCGCCAAAAAAACAACACTGTTAGGGCCGTGCGGGCTTTAAGTCCGGAACTGGTCGAAGTTGACAACTTCGAAGTGTGGGAAAGTGGAGCTCTGAACTCCGAAGGCGTGGGAAAGCGGACCGGGGGCTTCGGAGGTTGGAGTTGTCGGACATAGCGGAGCGGAGGTCCAAACACCGAACGGAGGCCCACACAAGGGAGGACTTTAGTGAAGTTATTAGCAACACCAGAGACCCTTGCCACTTGTCCCCAGATTTCGGAGGTGGACAGGTCCGATGTCTGGAGGTCCAACACCGGAATGTTGGACTTACTAGACTAGGAAGATCAGAGCTACCGGATGATGAGCGGAGGAAGCGGAACAGATGTATCAGGAGGGAAGTAGAGCGAGTGTGTGGATGAAGGGGTAAACAAGTCAACGAGATGGGTAACAAGATATTCAAAGTGAGCAGCTACAACATACCAGCTATGTATATATAGACTACGAGCTAGTTGTTATGTCACAACAATAAGAGCAGACTAATAAGGAAGGTAGAAAGTGGAATAACGTCGGAAGTCTGGGAATACAATAAGGCTATTGTTCTAATCGGAATAGAAGCGGAAAAGCGGAGTAAGTAAGTCCGAAAGTCAAACAAGCGGAGTTAAGTCCGGTAAGAGCGGACTTAGCAGACCAAAAGCGGACTTAGCAGACCAAAAGCGGACCAAAAGCAGAGTAAAGCGAAGTTGAGTGCGCAGGTGTCGGAGGTCGCACAGGGCATAACAAACACCAACTGTTGGAACCATGCAGAATATAAGTCTGAGTATCTCAAATTAGCAGACTGTTAGGGCTGTGCGAGCATAAAGTCTGGAACTGTCAGAGTTGACAGCTCCTAAGTGCGGAAAAGCAGAGCTCCAAACTCTAAAGGATGAGAAAGCAGACCCAGGGCTTTGGAGGTCAGACTTGATGGACGTAGCAAAGCGGAGGTCCAAACGGAGGCCCATACAAGAGGACTTTAACAAAGCTATTAGCAACACCAGAGACCCTTGCCACCTGTCCCCAGATCTAGGAACTGGAGGAGAGATGGCCAATACATTACCTACTATGACTCTCACTAGGTGCTTATAAGTGATATTTTGCCAGATTTCAGACACAGTAATAGCGTAAGCCAATATTGCATGCCACCATCAGACAGCCCTACAAAACACCTTGCTAATGGTACACTGCACCTGCAGTTTGTTTGAATAGAAACTGGACAAGCTGTGGCCAGAAAACTGCAACAAAATTTAACCCCTTAGGCAATACCACTGCTTCAAATGGAGTGAAACCACTTTAGCGCAATAGCTGGAGCGCATAAAGCCACACAAACAATCACATCACATTGGCCTTGACCATTGGTGCATTATTGAGCAAAGATACACATGGGTTGGTAAGTAGGGTACTGTGTAAACAGTGATTTACTGCTTTTTGCTTGAGTAAATAAGACATTGCTGGTTTAAAGAGACAAAGGGGTGCTTGTACCACAACTACACCTCTATATATCTAGCAGACACAAAAAGGGTCAACTGAGACTCTAGTGTTGACAGTACACTGCTGTACAGGCTGAGTAAGTGGGTTATATGTCCTTGCAATGAAGTATTATAGAGGACATAGTGGTCATTAATACATGTTAATACCCCCATATGGTAGAGCTCAGGAGCACCTTCCTAACAGTATATGACACATGCCATTTGAAGGAGAACTGGAGGAGCAGTGGCCAAAAGAACTAGAGAAGGGGGCAATAATGTAAGCTGTGGCTGAGAACAAACAAGTACCAAGCGGGAGGCACGACAACACGAATCCGCGTTGGCGTGCCTCCTGCTTTGTACATGTTTGGCTCCCAACATAAATGCATTCATTTTGGGCCACTGGATAGTCCAAATATCATGTATCATATGTCATTAGAAAGCTATGATTGAGTAAAATCCATTGGTGTACAAATGGTGATGTAGTATTTACTATAGCAGACATGGTTAGAACTTCAATTTCCCATTAGTGCCACAATTCAGCCCCATTCAGCCTCTATAGTTCATACCTCAGTGTAATGTGCACAAACCCCCCAAGTATTATATACCATTGGATTCAGCTTTTCAATCCCAATCTAGTGGGATATCCCATTCGCTGTAAGAGCGATCACAAGCTGCATAAATGCTCAAATTGTGCTTAAAATGACAGCACTGTATTGTATATTTGATTGGTCCAGGGTTTTCAGCATGATACTATGCCCCAATCAATGAAACACCTTCTGTGAGGTGATAGGCAGACAAATGCTGAGGTGTTACATGCTGTTGAATGTATTATATAAAGAGGAAAGGAGGGACATTGCTGTCAGCTGTGGCTGAGAGGCAAAGCCAAAGCTGATGGCAACTTTGGTCTTGTTTGGCTCTTTACACATATTCCTTTGTATCTCTGGCACTGGCAGTCCAAATGAAATGAAATAAGTGTTTCCAGGAAGCTATCTATGAGTAGTACCCCACTGTGTATAAATTGAGGTGTGATGCTCACTACAGCATTGTCTAACAGTGCTATAATTCCCCATCAGTGCACCAGCTCAGCCACATCCAGATTCTCTGGCTAATATCTTAGTCCTTTGTGCACAAACCCCTGAAGTGTTACATGTCATTGGATTTAGCTTTTTGAGCTCTATTCAATGGTGCACACTCAATATCTCAAACAAGGCATCAGGCCTTGAAATCCTCAGTAGTGTTAAACTGCCTACTATACATAACAAGTGGTGTTAAACTGCCTACTGATCCTGCCTCCTTGACGCTCTACCACCACCAGCAAGTTTTTTCCCACACTTCGTCCTCACAGGGAGAGGTTTGAAGCGTGTGGTTCTCCCTTGCTGTTGGGCTAGCTTAGCTACTAGAGTACTTACTGGGACTGGATACGCACCATGTCGACCAACGGAAGTTCGACGCCGGTTTCAAGACCACCCAGCACAACCCCTACAGCGAGGTTGACTCTGTTAGGCACCCGCGCCAGCGCAGCAATGACGGGGCCCCCCGACGCGACAGAAGAAAGTGAAGAAAGCAACAGCCTCACAAGAAGTGTGGATGGAAGCGGAGACGGTGGAGCCTGATCTGTAGGCCACCCTGCGGCTCCTTCAGGGTTGCTCGCTGATCCCAGAGGGATCTCACACCTTAACGGGCAAGTTGCTGGTCACCGGCCTGCTGCATTTTGCCTTTGCCGCTCCCACCAGCGAGCTCGCTCGGCAAGGCCTAATCGCATTCACCTATCCCGCTAAGGACATTCTAGCCGACGACTCCCAGACCACGGTTAGCGAGGTTGTGCTCGAGCGCACCGAAGACCACCTGCGCCTCCGACTCGACTACCACACGTCCTACGTCAAGGATCGCATCAAGGGCTTCGCGGCAATGGTGGGGGAGATGCGAGAGGAAGTGGGGAAGTGTACCGGGGAGCTACACGATGCGTGTGAGCGCGTGCGGGGGGCAGAGGACGCGCTGGGGGTAGCGCGTGCAGGTTGGCAGGAGGCGGCATCGCAGGTTCCTAGCGCTGGTATGCCTGCCACCCACGCTCCGGCACTGACAATCGAGACAGCCCCTCTGCGAGTGCGCCGTGCTGCCACCCTAGCCGACCTCCTGCAGCGGCAAGTCATGGTGAGGGGTGCGACGCTGCAGGAGGAGGACGGGGTTGCAGTCACGGACAAGGTGCTCTGCGAGCGCACCCGCGACACGCTGGTGGAGCTCAAATGCGGCGGCCTCACCCCGCCCCGGGACGGCGCGCTCGAGACCGCAAGAATTCTGCCGCACGGGGACGTGATCTTCACGTTCTCCAGCGTCGAACTTGCAAAATGGATCCACAAACCGGCAGTGGTGAAGCCCTTCTCCCGCAAGATGGGGATGACGGCCAGGCTGGTGGAGCGTACGTATAGGCTGGTCGCAGAGCGTGTGCCGGTTACCTTCGACCCAAAGGATGCCGCGGTGCTGCACGCCATCAAGGCCACACACCAGCTTGCGCCCAACACCATCGCGCACGCCGACTGGATCAAGCCCCCGCAGCGCCGCTTCCCTGGTCAGCAGACGGCGTTCCTGATGCTGACCATGGCGGGCATCGACCATGGCAGGCATTGACCACGCGAACATGGCCATCTCAGGCCTGACAATTGTGGGGCGGAAGGTGCTGGTCCGCCGGGACTTCGACAAGCCCAAGCGCTGCTCTTGGTGCCAAGTGTACACCGGCCACTTCGCTCGCGACTGCAAGGCACCGCACGGCGTCTGCGCAAACTGCACGGGTGCCCACGCGACGGCGCAGTGCCCGCACACAGGCGACCCCTCCAGCTCCGCTGTGCCAACTGCAAGGAGAGCAGACACGCAGTGTGGGACCACGCCTGTCCGACGCTGCGCGCGCGGGTGAGTGCGCAGGTCCAGACTCCATCGCAAAGCTGACAGCGGTTTCAGGTTCTTCATCACCAACACCCCGGGGCCCGGAAACGTGGGTGTTGGATGAGGAGGAGCTTGCTAGGGCTCCGCCGCCACCCACAGTCTGGTCGCAGGTGCAGCATCATTTCAACAACGCAGACGCGGCGCTGCGCGCACCGCGGCAGGGCACACTGGACGCCTTCTACGGCACCGCCGAGCAGTCAACCGCCACCTCCTGTCACCAATGAATCAAGAACAACAAAAACCACTACGTATATGGCAGCAAAACCTGAATAAGTCTGGGCGAGCCCAGCAAGATCTCCTTAACGACCCCTTCTTCGCTGATTTCAACATTATCGCCCTACAGGAGCCCTACCTCACGTTTTTCTCACTAACCTCTAGCACACACAACTGGAGGGTGGTATACCCGGTGGTTCATTGCACACCAGGGGCCGCCCGCACCCGATCTGTCATCCTTGTCAACAAGAAGTTGTTCACCAACTCGTGGAGCCCGATCCTGGTGCAGCACCCCGACGTCACAGTGGTCTCGATCACGACTGGCAAGGTTGTCGTCAGCATCTTCAACCTTTACGTTGATGGCGACAGTGACACGGCCCTCCACGCAGCCTCGCGCGCGGTGCGACATGCTGTGCCGGACGACGAGGGCGCGCCGCAGCACCTGGTCTGGATGGGAGACTTCAACCGTCACCATCCAGCCTGGGACCACCGGTCGAACCACCACCTCTTCACGGCGGAGGGGCTGCAGCGGGCGGAAACACTCATTGGCATTCTCAACCACCACGACCTGCAGCAGGCGCTTCTGCAAGGAGTGGCAATGCTCAAGGCATCCCGCACCAAGAACTGCACGCGCCCGGACAATGTTTTCTGCACGCCTGGCATCCTGGAGCGGCTGCGGACCTGTGTGGTACTCCCTGAAAAATGCCCGACCAAAACTGACCACTTTCCTATACAGACAATTTTCGATCTCCCGACGACCGCGGCGCGGCGAAAGCCCCGAAAGGACTTCCGCCGGGTTGATTGGGCTGCGTTTGAGCGCTCGCTGTCGGAGCGGATTGAGGCTCGACGCTTCCCACCCAACATCCGCTCCACCGCGCACTTCGACGCAGTCCTCAACGGTCTCATGGATGACCTTCAAGCAAACCATTGCGGAGCATGTCCTGGAGACTGCGGACACGCCGTATGCGAAATGATGGCGGTCAACAGACCTGGCAAAGGCCCGCAAGGAGAAGGAGCGACTCGCGCGGGTGTCGCACCGCCATCGCGGGGATGCTAAGCACCTGGTGCACACTGAGTACCGCCGTTTTCGGAACACCTACACTGACAGCATTACAGCAGCCAAGAACGACTTCTGGAAAGCGTGGATTGACTCCATTGACGGCAAGACCATCTGGGATGCCAACCACTTCCTCAAGCGCGGAGCGACGGACGGCGGCAGCACCCATATCCCTCCGGTACGGGTGCCGACGCCGGGCGCGCGGGAGAAGGTGCTCACGTCCAACAACGACAAGAGCGTGGAGTTCCACCGCACCTTCTTCCTCCCGCCAAGTACTGCAGCCGTTCCAGCCGGTCCTTTCCCTCAGTTGAAGTTCGACTTCAAGCCGATCACTGACACGCAAGTCCGGCGGGCGATCAAGGCTCTCCGCGCGTTCAAGGCACCAGGCCCGGATGCGATCCCCAACAAGGTTTAAAAGCATTGCGTGGACACACTGACGCTGGTGCTTGGCTCGCTTTTTCGAGCTACCTTCATGCTAAGCTACTACCCTGAGCGCTGGAAAGTGTCTGACACCAATGTGCTGCAGAAACCCGGGAAGGACTACTACACCGTCGCCAAGGCCTGGCGCCCGATCACGCTCCTCGACTGTATGTCGAAGATCCTGTCCCGGTGCATCACTGACGTGCTCATCTTTGAGGCGGAGCAGAAGGCGATGCTCGCACACCTGCAATTCGGGGGGCGAGCAGGGCGCACCACCACGGACTCCATCCATCTGGTCACTGAACTGGTCAAGGATGCGCAGAGGCGCAATCATGTGGCGTCGGTGGTCTTCCTCGACATCAAGTCTGCCTTTCCAGCAGCCTCCCCGGAGCGCCTCTACTACAACCTGCGATTGCGTGGCGTCCCGCCGGAGTACGTCGACTGGCTCTGCGTCAAGCTCACCGGATGCGCAACCCGCCTGCATTTCGACGACTACTCCTCGGAGCGGTTTAATATACTCAGCGGCATCGACCAAGGATGCCCGCTCTCCGTGATTCTCTACGCATTCTACAATTCTGATCTTATCGACAGCACAGACATTGCCGGCAAGGAGTGCGCAGTGGGGTCTATGGACAACATCGCTCTAGTCGTGACAGGCAGGACCTTTGGGGACTGCCACGACCGCGTGCACCGCTTCATGGACCGCAGCAGCGGGGCGCAAGACTGGTCCCGCTTGCACAATTCCGCTTTCTCCCTCAACAAGTTTGCGCTCATCAATTGCAAGGCGCAGCCAAAGCGCATCGGGCTGGGCCCTCCCTTGACGCTCTCGGATGGCACGGTCATCAAGCCTACCGACCACCACCGCTTCCTGGGGGCCCTCATCGACCAGGGCCTCCGCTTCAAGCAGCACGTGGCCTTCGCCTACGCAAAAGGTAGCCGCCTCGTCTCGCAGATCAAGTGCTTGGCGACGGCGCGCAATGGTTTGACCCTCGCCGTTGTCCGACGGCTCTACTTGGCGGTGGTGGCCCCGGGTATGCTGTACGCCGCTGACACTTTTCTCACCCCACTCAGGACGCTTTGCGGCCACTCCTGCAAGCACCGCTCGGTTGAGCATGTGCGTAGGCTCGCAGCAATGCAGCGCCAAGCGCTCCTCGCGACGACCGGGGCCCTGCAATCGGCGCCCACTGACACCCTGGAGGCACATGCCAACCTCCTCCCCTTCGACCTGCTGGTGGACCGGCTGTGCCAGCGGGCGGCGGTCTGCCTCTGCACCCTGCCCAAGACGCACCCGCTGGCGCCCCACGTTCGCAGAGCGGGGCGCCATTTTGTCAAGGCGCATTGGTCCTCCGTGCACGAGCTGCTGGATGCCTACCGCCTGTGGCTCGACGTTGAGGACACCAAACAGGTCCGTCCTGTTCGGTTGCACCCGCGTTGGACGCCGCGGCACTGTGTTCATGTCGTGCCAGATCGGGAGGCCGCGGTTGCAGACGATGCGCGGTGGGCTGCGGACGGCGCGTACCGGGTGTATACCGACGGGTCAGATTGCAACGGGGGAGTCGGCGCGGCAGCGCTCCTCTTCTCACTGGGCAGAGAGCAGCCCGAGGTCCTGAAGCTGCACCTGGGCCCCTCAACACGGCACACGGTATACAAAGCCGAGATCGTCGCCACCATCCTCGGTGCCGCCCTAATCCAGCGGGCGTGCCTCTGTACTCGAGCAGCCTCGATCGGACTCGACAACATGACATTGATACAGGCCTCCTTGCTATGTTCACCTGGTGCCGGGAGATATCTCACTGACATTTTTCATCGCGCAGTTCGTTCTCTCAAGCAGTCGCGCCCCCACCTGCAGCTCACCCTGTGCTGGGTGCTGGGGCACTTGGACGTGCCGGGCAACAAGGCGGCGGATGAGGCAGCCAAGGAGGCGGCGTGTGGTCTGTCCTCGGACGCCGCTGCTCTCCCGCGCTCTCTCCGCAAGCCCCTCCCACTCAGCTCGTTGCGGGCACGACAGAACTTCAAGCAGGAACTCGATAGGAGGGTGGCAGTTTGCTGGCGCACATCGGCGTGCGGCGTGCAGATGGCGGAGGTCGACAAGGCGATGCCGTCGAAGCACTACGGCGAGCTTGTGGTGCACCTGCCCCAACGGCATGCAAACCTTCTCGTGCAGTTCCGTACTAACCACATCCCCCTGCAGGCGTACCTGGCTCACATAGGCAAGACGGACACGGCAACGTGCCCCACCTGCAGCACGGCGCCAGAGACGGTTGCCCACTACCTCCTCGCCTGCCCGACGTACGCGCTTCAGCGCGCCGTGCACTTTCAGCCCCTCGGTTTCTCAGGGCGAACACTCGCGATGCTCCTCAACTCCAAGGAAGCCCTCCGCCCCCTCTTCACATACGTCAACGCAACAGGGCAGCTGCGGTCAGCGGTCGGCGCCCTCGTTGGCGAGCGGTCGGGCTACCCTGATAGTGACAAAGACGGCAACAACGTCTAGCAGCCACCTCCCCTCCCCGGTCTCTCTTTCTCTTTCTTTTTCCTCTTTTTGCTGTGCCCATAACCTCCGCATGGGGCTGGGGGAGTTCTGACGACGCTGCGGTGTCTGCCCGGTGCGTGTACCCCTCCTGCAGCAAGAGGTCAAAAAGGCCCAGCACGTGTTCACACCGTCCGAAAGTGCGGGAGGTTTAGATCCTGGTGCCCAGCCGTCCGCGGCCGACGCGATGGTCGCAGCGTGTCTCCTACTTAGACTCCCATTTTGTGACTTATCAGGCGGTCGATTCTTCCCCTTTCCTCGCTTCATTCCTGTTTCCTGGTCTCAGTCTCAGTCCCTACCACTACTCATACTACTGCGCGGCGGCGGCGCTATGTCGCCACACCTCTCTCTCTCATCCCTGCATACGACTGCCTATCCCCCCGCCCCCCTTCCCGTAGTCACCAGCTCTGTATCGCTTACCATAGGGCTCGGCCCTCGAGGGCAATAAACCAGGATTCAAAGAATAAAAGAAAGAAACTGCCTACTATACATAACAAGTGAATAAATTGAACCCTTGTTAATATGCTGATTGAGTATCACTGCAGGTGGAATATATATGAAAATACTCCTAGTAGTCAACCACTATGCTCCTACCAACAGTGGAGATAGAAAACCAAGTCAATCCCTCAGATCTATAACAGCTGATTTCACTGGCTGCATCTGATGTATCTGTGCTACATCAGGTAAATTTCCAGTCTTCTTAGGCTGTTCCTACTAATAGAATCCCTATGGTTTGAAAATGATGGCAAAATGGCTTAGTTAGCACAATGAGAGGTCAAATCATCATAATAAG
This sequence comes from Trametes villosa, assembly GCA_002964805.2. NCBI lineage: Eukaryota > Fungi > Basidiomycota > Agaricomycetes > Polyporales > Polyporaceae > Trametes > Trametes villosa. The sequence continues at coordinate 2,816,628 of PUDQ02000003.1, forward strand.
TCTTAATCAGTACCTCTACATAAAGTACAATCCTGACATGGAATTATTTACAGATCAATGGCCAACATCATAGCTGATGTGTAACCAGAGCACACATTTATTCAAAACCTGAAGAGCAATACTAGTGTTCAAACATCTGGAGACATAGTCAGAAAGGCCAGCCCTTCTATGCTAGGGTGTTCAATGATCAGTAACAAAGCTGAAATACTCCTTCAAACAGATGCCAAAAATCAAATCAGTTGCTCGCATTGCTGTAGAAGATGTTTTATAAAAAGACAATTGTGGCAAAGTGACATGTATACTTGCTCGACCAGGGAAGTGTCCTGTATACATTGCTTTTCCTATGTGTGAGATATCTAGCACTTCTAGTACTCTTTAGCAAATGTCTTTTGGCCTGAGGAGCAGGCAGGTTCAAATCAACATAATGTTGTCAGTGAATCAAGCCCCCTTTGTCAACGCCACAGAGTGCAATGCTCTATATTAGTTATTCAGCATACTGAGAGGTGGTGAAATACATAACATCTAGAGTCTTTGCAAAACTTCATCAATCGGACATGCCAGTATTGGCCCTCTACCCCCAAGTAACCCTAAGCCAGTGGGCGCAGGCAAATGGTGCTATACTATGTAGGAAAGATGTATTACGATTGATGAGGAACAAAGAAATCGTTTCTTATGGGGTGAGCTCCCAGCCAAAATGTGTGGCGCTGATCCGACCCCGTGGGAAAATATTTTTTCAATCTCAGCTAACAAATCATTAGATCTGAAATAAGCGCCACATACAACTTCCACATACAAAATTAGGGTTAGGGTCACAATCCGTTAGAAACTTTAGGGTTAGACCCTAGATTGGCCACACAGCCACTCTGACTGCTTGCTAGCCTTGCTCTAATGCTGACTGCTGGGCGCCTGTGTAACCCTAGGTGGCACAGCATGGGCAATCACCCTCCCTATCACTGTTTAGAGCAGCAGGCTTGCTTGTAGTGCGCCTATGAGGGTAACCACCTGTTACTTTGGCAGTATGATAGTGATGATACAGTAAGTTGACATCGGGTAGCCAGTCAGTTGTCACATCCATACTCTGGTGAAGTAATCAATGCTCAGGTTGCTCAACAGCAATGCTTTATTACACAAATTCTGTACGTCCAAGTACACATGCAAGGGTGGATAGCTCAGTATAATTGCCTGGTTCAGGCATTGCCAAAGTGCACTGTGGCACATGCATTTTGGGTCGAACCTGGAGGCACTATGAGCAAAGAGGTGGCTGCCATGGCAGTTATGGGGCACTTTCAGGCAGTGTTTTGCTGATTACCAGACATTGTAATGTGCAATGCTACCATTGCATACCACCATTGGATAGCCTAAAAAAAAGCCTTTCTAACGGCATACAATACTTGTAATTTGGATGGAAAATGAGCACACTATGGTAGAAATACCGCAAAAAGCATCCATTTTTCAAGAAAATTTGGCTAAGGCCCTTGGGCGCTAGTAGAAGTTGCAGGGCCTGCGAATTCTACTAGCGCTAGTCGGACTTAGCCATATCTAGTGCTTGGGTGCCTATTTTGCCGGAGGAAAAGGTTCCCAGAGCCTTGCTTCAAAATGTAGTAAAGCAGCTTTGACACAATGAATAGAGGGTAAAAAGCCACAAAAGCAATTACATCAGGTGCCCTTGACTACTAATGTACTATAGAGCAGAGATACACACCATTTGGTAAGGAGACAATGGTGTAAACAGTGATTTATTGGTTTTTTGTTCCTGTCAATAAGACATCAATGTTCAAAGGGACAGAGGGGTGCTTGCATCACAACTACACTCCTAGATACTTTCCAGATCTAAGCAGGGTCTTATGAGATTATAGTGATCAGTTTAAATTGACTGTACACTTGTACACTGCTGTATAGGGTCAATACATGGATCATGTTCTCTTATAATGAAGCATTACAGCATAGATGAGGGACATTAGCATATGTGAATACCCCCATGTTGTAGATCTTAGAAGCACCTTTCTAATGGTATATCACACATCCCATTTGAAGCAAAACTAGGGGCATAGTGGCCAAAAGAACTAGAGGAGAGGGCAATAATGTAAGCTGTGGCTGGGGACAAACATGTACAAATACTTTCATTTTGGGCCACTGGATAGTCCAAATGTCATGTATCATATGTCATCAGAAAGCTATGAGCGATTAGAATCCAATGGTCTACAAATGGTGATGTAATTTTTACTATAGCAGTTATAATTAAAACTTCAATACCCCATTGGTGCCACAATTCAGCATATATCAGTGTAATGTGCACAAAACCCCCAAGTACTATATACCATTGGATTCAGCTCTTCAATCCCTATTCAATTGGATATGCCATCTGTTGTAAAAGTAATCACAGGCTATGTTCTCAGCATGATATCATGGCCCAGTCAACGAAACACCTCCTGTGGTGTGCTAGGGAGCTAAGGAAAGGGGGTCATTGATAACAGCTGTGGCTGAGAACAAACAAAGCCAAAGCTGATGGCAGCAACCCGGATCCTGTGTTCCCTGCCATCAGCTTTGGTCTGGTCTGACTCTTCACACAAATCCTTTCGTATCTCAAGCTCAGGTAGTCCAAATCAAGTGAAACAAGTGTTGGCAGGAGACTATTCATGAGTAGGATCACACTGTGGAGAAGATTTGATGTAATGTCCACTATCGTACTCACAATCAGAGCAACAATTCCCCATTAGTGCCACAGTTCAGCCACATTGAGCTTTGCTGGCTTTAATGTCCTGATTGTGTGTTACTGCAGGTGAAATATATGTGATATGCCCCTACATCCACATAGTCGATTACTATACTACCACTGACAGTGGAGATAGCAAACCAAGTCAACCCCTCAGATCTATAGCTGCATCTGATATATATCTGCTACGTCAGGTAAATTTCAAGTCTTGTTAGGCTGTGTCTACTGATAAAATCTATATGATTTGAAAATGCTTGCAGGAATCAGGACAGCTTGGAAAACAAATAAGCCATAATGAGTAAAAAAGGAGATGAGACCATCATAAGAAGCTTTGATTAGTACCTTTACACAAACTGCAACTCTGACACCAAATCAATTACCCCTGAATGGGATGGTGAACATCATAGCTGATATGACTAGAGCACACAATGATCCAAAAAGCTGAAGAGCAATACTAGCGTTCAGACATCTGGAGACATAGCCAGTGAGGCCAGCCCCTCAGATTGTACAGAAAGTCAGTAAATAACAATTTTGTAGTTGCTTATGCACTCAAGTGACCACTCAGATGTTCATAGCTTAGATGTCTAGCTGCTAATCTCAATGGCTACCCTGGTAGCATATTGCAACCCAGGCTGTTCAATATGTAAAGCAATGTGACTGTTCTGTAGGGCTACTTCTGCTAACAACCATGTGAAATATCTACAGTATGAGAGTGCTAATAGGATCACTGGGCAAATGGATGAGCCAGCATCATAAAAGAAGGAAGCAGGCTGCATCATTGTGAGAAGCTGTAATCAGCTCATGCACAAGAACTCCAGCTCTGTGACATGACCTCAGACTTGTAATTACTATTTGTTGGTTACTGCTGTGGCTTATCTGATTGATCTTAGAACACACAATAGCCCAACTTGCTTGAAAGCAATACTACTGTTTGAACATTTCGTGATATGTGGAGATATGAGCAATAGAGACAGCGACACATCTGCCTCTAGAGGGTGATTTGTCCCCAGCTTGATGGTGCTGACATGGTTCAAGACAGTGGCGGAGGGGTAGGCATGGCATGGGGGGTGCTTTCTTGTGCCAGATTTGGTGCAACGGAGCCTGCAGGTGGAGTACAAGCGCTGTCCTCTGTATCCAGATAGGTGAGGTTAAGTCAAGGAAAGAGATCTCTGTGGAACCATGGTGTGGTAGAGGGGAAGGCACCCTCTCAAGATCAGAGTTAATATGCGGAACACCCTTGTGAACTATCCCTCTTTGCGGCTTCCTGATTGTCTCCGGCCGGCCCGCCGCAGAGTTCAGGGCATTGATCAGGCTGTAGGCACCAGCATTGTCAGCAACGCGGGGAGTGGAGGCCTATGATCTGGAGATGGCCACGTCACCCAGGCCAGATGACTGTAATGGAGGGTCAGGGTGCACAGGGAAGCCAGAGAGCAGGAGAGCAGGAGACGTACACAGAAGTGATGCTGTGTGGAGTACTTCATCTGCCGTCCGAGCCCCTCTGGGTGTCTTGAATGCGCAGCGTGCTCAGGGTTGCGCAGGCTGACAGGCTTCAGCCTCTTCCGCAGGGAGGTCCCAGATCCCTCCGGAGAAGGCGGCCGTGCTCTCTTCTGTAAGGAAGCAGATTTGGGGAGAGAGGTTCCGGGTGCCAGAATATACATGCCATTGGGCGCCGCAGATGTGTAGGCGGCCGCCTTTCTATGCTAGGACACCCAACCTCAGAGAGCAACACTGAGATATACCTTTAATCAGATACAGAACAACCAGATCAGCTGCTAACAATTTTGTAGGAGCTGTCCTGTTACAGGACAATTGCTGCAAGTCACATACATATGACTTCAATTGGTGCAGCCTTCTGTGTACATTGCTTGTCCAGTCCGTAAGGCAGTAAATGTGCTTAATAGCCTCAAGTAAATATCATCTGGCATCATCAAATATTGAAAAAAAGGCAGATTCAAATCAGCATGACATTGCCAGTGGGGCTCCTGGGGCAAATTCAAATAAAGCAATGCTATACCATAGCTATACATTGTGCTGAGAGGTGTTCATACATGATAAGAATACTCTGCAACACCTCATCAATCGGACTTGCCAGTATTGGCCCTCTCCCCCCAAGTAGGTGTATTGTAGAGCAAGAATATACACCATTTAGTAAGGAGACTACTGTGTAAACAGCGATTTACTGCTTTTTGCTTGGTGAATAAGACATTAATAGTTTAAAGGGACAGAGGGGTGCTTGTATCACGATTACACCCTCAGATTCTTTCCAGACCTGAGCAGGGTCTTATGAGACTATAGTGATCAGTTCAAATTGACTGTACACTGCTGTACAGGGTTAATATGTGGCTCATGCCCTCTTAGAATGAAGCATTACAGGAGAGATGATGGGTAATTAATACATGTGAATACCCTCATGTTGTAGAACTCAGAAGCACCTTCCTAACGGTATATCACACATTCTATTTGAAGCAAAACTGGGGGAGCAGTGGCCAAAAGAACTAGAGGAGGGGGTAATAATGTAAGCTGTGGCTGAGAACAAACAAGTACTTTCATTTTGGGCCACTGGATAGTCCAAATATCATGTATCATATGTCATTAGAAAGCTATGATTGAGTAAAATCCATTGGTGTACAAATGGTGATGTAGTATTTACTATAGCAGACATGGTTAGAACTTCAATTTCCCATTAGTGCCACAATTCAGCCCCATTCAGCCTCTATAGTTCATACCTCAGTGTAATGTGCACAAACCCCCCAAGTATTATATACCATTGGATTCAGCTTTTCAATCCCAATCTAGTGGGATATCCCATTCGCTGTAAGAGCGATCACAGGCTGCATAAAGGCTCAAATTGTGCTCAAAATGGCTGCAGTGTACAGTATAATCAATTTGTCCAGGGTCTTCAGCATGACATCATGGCCCAGTCAATGAAATATCACCTGCGGTGTGCTAGGGAGACAAATGCTGAAATGTTACATCCTGTTGAATGTATTACATCAAGAGGAAAGGAGGGACATTGATGTCAGCTGTAGCTCTAAACAAACAGAATCAAAGCTGATGGCAGGGGATGCAGATCCTGCGTCCCCTGCCATCAGCTTTGGTCATGTGGCTCATCATACAAATCCCTTTGTATTTTGAGCTCAGGTCATCCAAACAAGATAAAACAAGTTTTTGCAGGAAACTATCTATGTCATACTGTGTAAAAGGTATGTTGTAATGTCCACTATAGCACTCACAATTAGAGCAACAATTCCCCATTAGTGCCACAGTTCAGCCACATTGAGCTTCTCTGGTTTATATCTAAGTCCTTTGTGCACAAACCCCTAGAGCGTTATATGTCTATATGTCATCAGATTCAGCTTTCTAAGCTCTATCTAACCGTACACCCTCAATATTCCAAACATGGTTACAGGCCTTGAAACCATCAGTGATGTTAGACCACCTACTATAGCATCAGCAAAACATGTTTTCCTCTGAGTTCTGTAACATCTGATGGAATTGGAAAGATATGTTTAGAGGTTACAGAGGCACTCAGATATTGCAGGGGTATTTAAAGATCACAGAGGTTGGCAGACTCGTAAGGGGACCAAAGCTATTGTTAGATTGAAGTGTTTTATATATGTTTGAGTAGTGCCTGCATAACACTTTCTCACATAATACAAAATCCTCAACAAACATTATGAATCTATACAAATTTGCCTGCAGAAAAAAGTTTCTGTAGCTCTGCATGTTCTGCAGCTTCTGAAGATCTCTGACTTCTGAAATCCCTGTAACCCCTGTAACTTCTAACACAGAGGATACAGAGGCCTAAGAGGTGAACATGTTTTGCTGATGTACATAACAAGTGAATATGTAAAACCCTTGTTGATATGCTGATTGAGCATCACTGCAGGTGGAATATATATGAAAATGCCCCTACATACAAGTTGTACTTGGGGGTGGAGGGCCAATACTGGCATGTCCGATTGATGAGGGTTTGCAGAGCATTAAAATCCTACATCAACACCTCTAAACAGCTAACATAAAGCATTGCACTGTGTGGCTTTGACAAAGGGGCTTCATGTATCTCCATATGTCAAAGTTCAAGACCTATGTTGCAACTATCACACCCAGCTTGTCAGCTGGCCGCACATTATAATCCGCTCATAATGGCCCAGCCAAGGCACATAAGGCTACTATAAGCTGACTATAAGCAAGGAGTGCAATTGTAAGGCTCTTATACATTGGGGGCAAAGTTTACAACATACTGACAACATCCTGTTGATTTGAACCTACCTATTCTTCACATGTAGTAAGGTCAGAAGACATTTGCCAGAGAGTATAAGGAGTGCTCAGCATCTTACACACAGGGCAAGCAATGTATTCATGTCCCTTTGTCGCAATTGTTTTATTAGAGAACATTTTCTACAGCATTGTGAGCAACTGATTTGATTTTTGGGATCTAATTGGAGTATTTCAGCCTTGCTTACTGATAATTGAACACCGTAGCATAGAAGGGCTGGCCTTACTGACTATATCCCCAGATGTTTGAACAGTAGTATTGCTCAAGCTTCTTATGATGGTTTGATCTCCTTGCTTGCTCATTATGCTGGCTTATTCAATTTCCAAGCCATCCTTCTGGCATTTCCAAATCATAGAGAGTCTATTAGTAGAAACAGCCTAACAAGACTTGAAATTTACCTGATGTAATAAAAATATATCAGATGCAGCTATAGATCTGAGGGGTTGATTTGGTTTGCTATCTCCACTGTTAGTAGGAGCATAGTGATTGACTACTTGATGTAGGGGCATCTTCACATATATTCCACCTGCAGTGATACTCAATCAGCATCTCAACAAGGGGTTAATTCATGAGCTTGTTATGTACAAGAGCTTGATCTAATACTACTAATGGTTTCAAGGACTGTAACCATGTTTGGGATATTAAGTGTGCCCCATGAGACAAATCTCAAAAAGCTGGATCTGATGACATATAACACTGTAGGGGTTTGTGCACAAAGGGTTAAGATGTAACCCAGCCAAGCTCAATGTGGCTGAACTGTGGCACTAATGGGGATTTGTTGCATTAAATGTGAGTGCTATAGTGGACATTACATCATACTTTTTACACAGTGTGATCCTACTCATATATAGCTTTCTGCCAACACTTGTTTCACTTGATTTGGACTGCCTGAGCTCAAGATACAAAGGGATTTGTGTAAAGAGCCAAACAAGGCCAAAGCTGACACCAATGTCCCTCCTTTCCTCTTGATGTAATACATTCAACAGGGTGTAAGACCTCAGCATTCATCTGCCTAGCACACCACAGGAGGTGTTTGATTGACTGGGCCATGGTATCATGCTGAAAACCCTGAAAAAACTGATTATATACTATACACTGCTGCCATTTTGAGCACAATTTGAGTATTTATGCAGCCTGTGGGTACTGTTGTAGCATATAGCATACCCCATTGAATAGGGACTGAAGAGCTGAATCCAATGGTATATAATGTTTGGGGGTTTTGTGCACATTGTACTGAGATATGAGCCATAAGGGCTGAATGTGGCTGAGTTGTGGCACTAATGAGGATTTGTTGCCTTATTTATTAGTACTAGAGTGAGTATTACATTTCATTTTGTACACCATTGGATTCTACTCACTCATAGCTTTCTGATGATATAAAATACATGATATTGTGTTGGGAGCCAAACATGTACAAAGCGGGAGGCACGCCGACGCGAATCCGCGTTGTCGTGCCTCCCGCTTTGTACTTGTTTGTTCTCAGCCACAGCTTACATTATTGCCCCCTCCTCCGGTTCTTTTGACCACTGCTCCTCCAGTTCTGCTTCAAATGGCATGTGTCATATACTGCTATGAAGGTGCTCCTGAGCTCTACAATATGGGGGTATTTATGGGTATTTAATAACGATCACGTCCTCTATAAAACATCATTAGAAGGACACATGAATCACTTACTCAGCCTGTACAGCAGTGTACAGTCAATTTGAACTGATTACTATGATATCATTAGACCCTGATTATATCTGCACAGTATCCAGGGGTGTAGCTGTGATAGCAGCACCTCTATGTCCCTCTAAACCATTAATGCCTTATTCACCAAGCAAAAAGCAGTAAATCGCTGTTCACACAATAGTCTCCTTACTAAATGGTGTATATCTTTGCTCCTTAGTACACCTATGGTCAAGGGTTACCTGATGTGACTGTTTCGATGGCCCAATACCCTCTAGTTATTGGGCTAAATGGTTTTTCTACTCCATTTGAAACAATGCTAGCATCTAAAAGCCTAGATTTTCTCTCAAGTTTTTAGCCACAGCACATCCACGTTTTGCTCAAACAACAAGTGCAGTATACCATTAGGAAGGCATTTTGGAGGGCTAATTAATGGTGGTTTTCAGTTCTGACCTGTGTCATCACTACTGCTGGTATGTGGCAAAAGAACACTCATAAACGCCCAATGAGAGACAGTGGGCAATGCATGACCCATACCTCCTTCGATTTGTATCTAAAATGCATGTGTTCTATACCATCAGGAGGCTGGTTTCAAGCTCTAACTGATCAGGGTACATCCTTTCAGAATTTGATATCTCATTGTTAAATGAGCAGCCAGAGAGCCATTGACTGTAATACTTTGTTGTAAAGACCTCAGTATATGGGAAGAGACAGTGTTAGATATTGATACAGTTATCCACCAAGCTGTTGTATCAAGATCACACCTCAGTGTATTGTGACTGAATTATGGTGTTGAAGAAAGGCTACATAATCTCAGTATGGGTTAATGTTATATGACTATTATTACCGTACTCCTGATATGTAATCAATGTGTATACCCCTTATGAAAGCATTAGTGTCATACTTTGTGGCTTCAAACAGTGGTTGGCAGAGTGACTGCCCATGCTGTGCCACCTAGGGTTACACAGGCACCCACTGATGAGCATTAGAGGAAGGCTAGCACAGCAGTCAGGGTGGCTGTGTGCATGATCTAATCTCTAACCCTAGAGTTTCTAATGGACTGTGACCCTAACCCCAGGTTTGTATGTGGAAGTTGTATGTGGCGCTTATTTCAAATCTGATGATTTGTCAGCTGAAATTGAAAATATTTTCCCACGGGGTCGACTTGGCGTCACACATTTTGGCTGGGAGCTCACCCCATAAGAAACGATTTCTTCGTTCCTCATCAATCGTAAAACAACTACACTCCTACTAACAGTGGAGATAGCAAACCAAGTCAATCCCTCAGATCTATAACTGCTGATTTCACTAGCTGCATCTGATGGCTATATTTCCAGTCTTGTTAGGCTGTTTCTGCTCATAAAATCTCTATGGTTTGAACATGCTTAGCACGAGGACTTGGACAATGTATATGTCAGTATAATGAGCAAGAAAGGAGGTCAAATCATTGTAAGCTTTAATCAGTATCTCTACACAAACTGCAACTCTGACACCAAATCAATTACCCCTGAATGATGAACATCATAGCTGATGTAACTAGAGCACACAATCATATAAAACACTGAAGAGCACTACTAGTGTTCAAACATCTGGAGATATAATCAGTAAGGCCAGCCCTTTTATGCTAGGCTGAAACACTCCTTTAATCAGATGCCAAAAATCAACTCAGTTGCTTGCATTGCTATAGAAGATGTTCTCCAATAATACAATTACAGCATCAGGCTCCAACAATACTGCTTGTCCTGAGTGTGAAATATTTAGCACTCCTAGTACTCTTTAGCAAATGTCTTTTGGCCTTACTACATACAAAGAGTAGGCAGGTGCAAATCAACATGATGTTGTTAGTGAATGTTGAACTTCGTTATATGGAGGTACATCCAGCCCCTTTTTGTCAAATCCACACAGTGCAATGCTACACGTTAGCTATTCAGCATACTTAGAGATGTTGATATATGATGAGAATCCTCTGCAAAACCTCATCAATCGGACATGCCAGTATTGGCCCTCTTCCCCCAAGTCTGATAATCTTGTGAGAAGAAAAGAGCGGAGAACCACTAATGACCCCATTGCTGATATCCCTGGCCCAATTTTGCTTCCTAATTGTGAGGATATCTCCATTTCATGCTTGACTAGTTTGAAGAATGGTCGTGTGCCCCCAGACAGTCTTGCAAATGGCCTATGGATTGGTGAAGTATCACCCCAGTTACAAAATCTGAGCTTCACTGAAAAGATGCTCATAGCACGTGTCAAACACAACCACTGCATTGTCAAGCTAGGGATGTCTAAGCTCCGGGCCAATGTAGTAAGCCATTCACTCCCAATGCCCAAGATATATTCTGTACTGCCACATAAATGTAAAGAGCTAAGTGAGGGGTTATGTTAGCCTGCTTATACCTTGGGCCTAACCAACCAACAAAAAAGGAATACAAGCGCACACCAATGATAGTCTGGCGCAACAAAGTTGCAGATGCGCTAGAGTGGCTCAAGCTCAATCATGCAGACTATGCAGACCTCCAGATCTCCTATGAGAATATCAACTCATATCCAGAAGATGAACCCCCAGTGAGTGTAAACTACTCTACAAGCATGGAATCTAACCAAGACCCGGAGGCTACCGCTGTGAATGCATCCGAAGAGGATGAGGGTGCAGATGACGGTGAATGCCCCTTTGTTGTCCACAGGCTGACTGGAGCAAGCCTGGAGCACATGGGAAAGGTTAGGCTGTATGAGATCACTGCACGTGCCATAGAACACTTCAAGTCAGGGGGAAAGGTGCTTGGGATGGGTCAGTCAGCTGAGCCAGAGAGCCTGTACCATAATCCCCAGCTCTATCCTCAGATGTTCCCCTGGTTATTTCCATATGGCCTGGGTGGTCTCAATAATGCTGCAAGTGGATGCAGGCCAGTGTCTGAAGAGCGCAGAAAGCAGCAGCTGTTGATGTACCATGATAAGCGCTTTCAGCTAGAGCCATTATTTCCACTAGTTGCACTCAACCATGAACAGATTAAGAAATCTACCACGGCAGGATATTTGTTGGCAGACAAAGGACTCCACTCTAAGTGATATCATCCAGAGGCTGAGTGCTGGCTCCATGAAGCCAGAAACGGATAAGAAGGCCTGCTTCAAGATATTGAACTTGGGGGAAGAGGGCCAATACTGGCATATCCGATTGATGAGGTGTTGCAGAGCATTTCTACCATTTATGAACACCTCTCAGTACACATAATAGTCATTTTACATCACTATAGTGTATAAATCTGACAACACCATTTTGATTTGAATCTGCTTATTTTCCAGATGTAATAATGTCTGATAATATCTACTCAGTACTACAGGGCAAATCTATTGTTTTATGGACAGGAAAAGCAATGTACCCAAAAAACTGCACTGATTGAGATAATATACATGTCACTTGTAACAATTGTCTTGTTACAGGATAGCTCATGCAGCATTGCTAGCAGCTCGTCTGATTTTTGTGCATGTTATCAAAGAAACATTTCAGCCATGATTCCCAATGGTTGGGCACCCAAGCACAGAAGGGGAGGCTCTACCACCCATATCCTCATGTGTTCAGAGGTGCTCATAGATCAGCATTGCTTTCAGGCAGTTTGGGTGATGATTTGCTCGAAGATCACTCACATAAGCCATGCCATTCATCAGCAAGCAATGATCACATATCTGAACTGATGTCACAGAGCTGAGGTTTGTGTACAGGCACTGATTGAGGCATATTTTGATGATACAGTCTACTGTCTTCTTTATCATACTAATCATTCCAAGCCATCCTGCTGGACCCTTCACATGGCTATTAGTGGAAGCAGCCCAACAGAGCTTCAAATTGGCTTGGGGAATGACAATTGAGTAGTGCCTTGATTATAAACAGCTGTAAGGTTGTCATTGACTGACTGAAATTGCTAGCTCAACTATTGCTAGTAGCTGATCACTGCTTTGATGCAGGACCTTTCTGACTATGCGGTGTTTCATTGGCTGGGCCATGGTATCATGCTGAGAAACCTGGACAAGTTGATTTTACCATATACACAGCTGCCATTTTGAGAACAATTTGAGTATTAATACAGCCTGTGGCTACCATTGTAGCATATAGGATATCCCATTGAATAGGGAATGAAGAGCTGAATCCAATGGTATATAATACTTGGGGTGGGGGGGGGGGATTTGTGCACATTACACTGAGACATGAGCCATAGAAGCTGGATGTGGCTGAATTGTGGCACTAATGGGCATTTGTTGCCCTATTTTTGAGTGCTAGAGTGGGTATTTACATCTCAATACGTACACCATTAGATTCTACTCACTCATAACTTTCTGTTGACATATGATTCATGATATATGGACCATTCAATAGTCCACAATGAAGAGTCCATGTTCCCTGCCATCAGCTTTGGTTGTATTTGTTCTCAGCCACAGCTTGCATATTGCCCCCTCCTCTAGTTTTTTTGGCCACTGCTCCTCCAGTTCTGCTTCAAATGGTACATGTCATATGCTGTTAGGAAGGTGTTTTAGATCTCCACGTCATGAGGGTATTGATGTTTAATAGCCACCATCATATCATTCACAATCCCTTGTCAGAAGGGCATGCAAACCATTTATTAAGCCAGTACAGCATTTTAAAGCTGATGTGTATTGATGCCTAACACCTCATTAGACCCTGATCATTATCTGCACAGTATCCAGGGGTGTACATGTGATACAAGCACACCTCTGTCCCTTCAAACCATCAATACCTTATTCAACAAGCAAAAAGCAGTAATTTGCTGTTTACACAGCAGTCTCCTTGCTAAATGGTGTACATTTTTGCTCCTTTATACACCTATCGTCAAGGCCTACCTGATGTTATTGTTTCTGTGGCTCTATACCCTCTATTCATCGCACTAAAGCTGTTTTACTACATTTTGAAGCAGGGCTGTTGGAGCCTTTTCCCCCGGTAAAATAAGCGCAGCAGAGCTCTTGTAGCCTTTTCCTCCCGCAAAATAAGCGCCCAGAAGGCGAAATCTGGCTAAGTCCGTTTGGCGCTAGTAGAAGTCGCTGGGATGGACTTCTACTAGCGCTCGAGGGCCTTGGCCAAATTTTCTTGAAAAATGGGCGCTTTTTGCGGCATTTTTACCATAGCTCTTTCATTTTTCCTCCAGATTCAAAGTATTGTATACCGTTAGGAAGGTGTTTCTGAGGGCTATAGAATGGTGCTCAGCAATGATGACATTGCATTGCACAATGCACGGGATTCAGCAAAATATTGCTTGAAAAGTTCTACTAAGAGCCATGATGGCCACTTTTTGGCTCACACCTCCTCCAGTTTGTATCTGAATTGCATGAACTATATACAATTATGAAGCTGCTCTAAAGCTCTACCTGATGGGGGTACAGTGATAGCTTAATCCCTTGATGCTCCATGATTATGCAATCATTGCTGTTCATATCATTCAACGGAAGCCTGTAGCAGCCAGTGAGGCATTGGCTGTGTTACTAAGTTGTCAAGACTGTGGTACATGTAAACATATAATGTACAACACTCAACACAGCTACCAATCAAGCCATTGCAGTGTTCAAGTACAGTGCACTACAGGCCCTCGAGCAACAATAACTCAGGAAGGAGCTTGTACCTAGCTCCCTGCACTAGATCTTTACACTGGGGCATGCAGACTTTGCCTATTTGAGTATTGAGCTTCACTGTTGTGATTGTTCTTATCACATTAACGTACGTAAGCGAGCTTTAGTTGTAGCAAAGGGGTAACTATGGTCAACATGGTGCAATACCATATTGCTACTACTACTATTTAACTTTCAAGGGATAAGCAATGTGTATGCCCCTATAGAAGTGTTGTTAGCACACTCTGATGCTTTAAGTAGCGGTTGGCAAAGTGATTGCCCATGCTGTGCCACCTAGGGTTACACAGGCGCCCACCCATGAGCATTAGAGCAAAGTTAGCACAGCAGTCAGAGTGGCTGTGTGGGTCATCTAGTGTCTAACCCTAAAGTTTCTAATGGATGGGGACCCTAACCCTAAGTTTGTATGTGAAAGTTGTATGTGGCGCTTATTTCAGATCTAATGATTTGTTAGCTGAGATTGAAGATATTTTCCCACAGGGTCAGATTGGCGTTACAGGATTTGGCTGGGAGCTCACCCCATAAGAAACGATTTCTTCGTTCCTCATCAATCGTAATGACAGTCAGTACCCTCCACCGCTAAGTCAACATCACAGCGCGTACATTTCCTGCTCGAGGTCCAGAGCCGTCCTGAGGAAGTTCACGTATTCCTTGCGCAGGTGACTTAGGACCTGCTGCGTGTGCGTCTGAGGGTTATTGCTACGCGCTGGTGGCGCTGGGCACTGTGATCATCTTAGCCGCCCGTTAGATGTGCGAAGTGTCAGAGTACTCACGATCGGTGCGATTGACCAGGAGCGGGCTTGAGGTGAAAGCTGCCTCCTTCTCCCTGAACGTCAGCAGTGTGAAGGCTTCGCTGTCAAACGGGATTTGCAGCCATGCTGCCACCGTGGCAGGGCCCGCGAGAGCTGTCAAACCGGCGAAGTATTGCGTCGTTCGGTGCTGTCTGTCATACACTTCGGTGAACTTCTTCGCAAGAAAAGACGCTGTGTATTCGTAGTTAGCTCTGAAAGGCGGTTCAGACAACGTACACGTACCCATTCGCTCGACTTTGCACCAATTCCAGAAGTTGAACAAGTCTGTGAGTGCTTTGTGGTGTCCGCCCGCGGTCATCTCACGTGTTAGGAGACCTGCGATCTTGAACTCGGCCCAAGGGGTCTCGACGCCTTCGCCATGGGACAGGCCGCAACTGGATGCGGATGCAAGGGCATAGACAATCTGACACAAGTCTTTGTGGGCGTAGAGGTGGAGTTTGGGTAGGAGTATCATGAGGTTCTCGACAATGGGGACCATGGCGGGGAAGTATTCGCGACATCGTTTGAGCATATTGCAAATAATGATGCAAGCAATGTCATATGTCAGAGCACGCTGCTCGAGTAGTTCGGTGCCTCGCAGGGCGCCAATGATCCCGTACAATGAGTGGCCACTCCTGCGGACAAAGAGTGAGCCACAGCCAAACAATGGGCGCTGATGTGGTCTTACCGTTCCCCGGTTTGCATGTCCACGATGCCTTCCGAGCGGAATAGAACATGCTTACAAAACATCCCGATGATCCCGCTGACGACCAGGAATCGGAACTTCCCTGGTCGCAAGGTTTTGAGCACCTGGAAGCCGCTACACGTTTGAAGCTAAATGATGTTAGCCAGGCGCGACGGAGGAGTGAGCCTGCAAACATACCGTGTCCTCACTCTTGTATCTCTTCTCCAGGTATTGGGACATCTTCTCATGGTTCACAAAGTACCCCTGGTCGAGGGCGAGGCTGACGTCGTCCGGGTCCTCTCGCTTGGCCTTCTTGTGCAAGCTGAGGTTCCCATCGCAGCCAATAACGATGCTATATGTATATATATATATATATATATATATATATCTGAGCAGAAGACAGGGTGAGCCTGATGTACACGCGTGCATTAGCGAACAACTCACTTGAGGCGGTCCGGGGTGTCCTTCCAGTCGTCAGGCAGGTTGAATGCTGGCCAGGGGCAGGTAAAGCACAGGACGGTGATCGTGCACTGTGGTCAATGAGGTAGAACAACACCGTGGTGCACTCCTCGCATTGAGGACTCTTCTGGCCGCACTCTTGACACCGGGTCATGGCTGGGTGAAGGCCACATGCGCAGGGCTTCTCTATGCCGGGGTCTTGCTCGCGCTGTAAGAGTTGAGCAAGGATGTCCGCCTCGCGCGCAAGCCACTGTCTCATCTGGTATGACGGCGTGTTCTGTCAAAGGAATCAGCAACGAATAAGTACACCCAGCGGACGCGGGACGCACCTTCTTCTTGCGGGGAGCCTTTGCGGTCGAATCCTGGGGTTGTGGCCCCGGACTGCCCAACTGTTCACCATCGTCTGTGTCGCCGCTGTCGCCCTCAAGCACAGATTCCATCAGGCTCGCATCCACCGAGGTATCCTCATCTGTGCGCGCTCTCTTCTGCGAGGGCCCCGGAGTGTCGTACTCAAGCTGCTTCTCCATCACCATCCGGTGGCCATGTTTGTCGACCTCGGACTTCAAGGTCTTGGCCACAGGACGATGATGGTTGAACCTGCGGGCAATGCCCGCGCCCAATTTCTTACCACGTGCCCGTCGATAAATAGCAAGCCCGTCGCGAGAGTTGCGGAGAGTGTACCAGGAGCATACGAGAGCAGGCGTGTCGAGATGGAGCCCACCTCTGCGTGGGTACCCTTCGTAACTGGGACACATCAACCAGGCGCAGGTAGACAATGAGCTGGCCACCGCACCCACAGGGGCAAAGCGTACCACGGTCCATGCCCCGGCCCAAGCGTCCAGGGGCAGTGGCTCAGATCTCCCGAGCCCCGATCTCCCGAGCCCCTCCAACTTCTCGCCGCTGCCTACGACATCACCTGGATGTACCCTGCCAGTCTGCAATGTTCTCCAGTCAGTGTGCATGTTATGACTCTAATTACTATACAGCTATGGTAGTTACAAGTACATTGCTATCTACGGCGTGTTCGTACATGAAATGGTCAGTGCGAGTGTCCAGCTAGACAATAGGGAAGCGATGCGGCACTATTGGTGCTTGACTGGCGTGCTCGAAGAAGGTGTTGATGTAGAAGCGGGCTAGCTCCTCCTCGCGGGCAGCAATCTTCGCAGGTTTGAGATGCGTGCCGAACACCGGGGCCGCATGAATCAATGGGGGACAGCGCGGCCAACGAGCGAGCACACATCGAAAAGCCTCTAGGGCTCCCACACGCCGGTGGAGCAGGTCGGCTCCTAACCCACCCTTCACACCGAGGTCCTTGTCAACGTGAGGCAGCACATACATGCTATACACGCCTCGATTGGGGAACACCTCCCCCAGGAGTGCTTCTCAATGCTCTTCCGTAAGTCCAGTTCCGCGCGACGTGACAAGGAGGCGGTCGAGGGCCAACAGTTCATGACAGAAGCCGGGTTTGCAGACTTCCCAGATAATTGGACGGCAGGTGGGGGTGTTGAGTGTCGAGATCGGTTTCCTGAACCACAGTGGGGCACCAGATGGGGATGGATCGAAGTCGACACGATCGAAGGCTTGTCCGAAGACATCTTCGATCTGACGCCACCGTTGGGCGGTTTGTTTAGTCGGGTCCTTCTCGCCTTGACCGGTGGTGCCATACAGAATGTCTCGCCACCACTGCGTTGGGACCCTCGTGACACGAGCTTCCCGCAAACAAAGGGCGTAGAGCCACGCTGATTGCAATTGAACCCAGTTGGCGACTTAGTGGTGTAGCCTGTCCGTCGTCAAAGGTCGCAGCAGCAGCCCGGGTTCCGGGATCCAATATCCCCACGTCTCCCTCTGCGGCTTCACGGGCCTGAACAGGTCAACGGCGGCCATAGCCTTCTGCCAGGCAGTCAGCGGCTCGGGCATCCAGTCGTGGACTGTCGGCTCGAATTTGTTAACACCCCGAATCTAGCTAGGGTGCGGCTTCGAGTCTACTTGCAATGTTAATTAGTGATAATACATAGCATCAGAGTTGTTACTCACAAGGAGCCGCCGATGCTCGACTGCTGCCTCCCCGCTCGCTACATCCCGCATTGTCCACTGGTCCTGCGCTCTGAGACGGCTCCCCACGTGCATTGCACTTATGCTCCTTCTGGCCAATCAGCAAGGGATATCTGCCGTCCTGGTCGACAGCCAGGAGCGGCGCACAGCAGATGTCGAGGTACGTGTGTCCTCCGCACGCCATGGCGGTGAGATGCTCTGGTCCGACAAGCCCGCGGTACAAGACCTCGCCTTTCTCCTCACTGATTGTCGTACATATCCCAGTTGGTGCCGTGAGCGGTACAACAGCGCGGACCTGGTCGTCTGCGAGCACGGACACGTCCATGCGCACATACCAGACATGCACACCAGCGGTGTAGAGCCGCTGGACCATGGCCGGGTCCGTGCTGAAAGCACCCATCAGCTGTCGATTGACCGGATTGGGGTGCACGCCCGTGGCAGGGGTACTGAGGGTCATGAAATTGAGGAACACGCGGGCCATCAGGCAGTACCGCTGCATTTTGCGGACCTGCATGGTGACATCGCAGAACGTGCAGGGGAACTGGCGTAAACAATCCCGCACCTGGAGCATGGCCATGTGCAGCCAGCCGAGATGGTTATGCATGATGGGAATTGCGTGGATGGAGCATGTGAGTTGGTCGACGATGTCAATGAGGGGTTGCACCACTTCAGGTCAAAGAAGGCCAAGGCATTTGATGATAGAGCCTTGGAGCAGCACAAAATTGTCGCAGGAAGGCGTGAAGGAGAGGGCTAGGTCGTTGATGCAATCCGGATGCGGTTGGGATATCATACACAAGTACTCCCACCCCTCCGAGTACACCTGCGGGTACTGGATTGGGTCAACTATGCCATATCTACAGTCAGAACGGAGGATCACTTCGGCAATCCCGATTGGAGGGCTGGGGATGTAGTTGACGTTTGGAGACATGATAACCCATAGGTTGTCCGATGTGGGGGCCGCGGCGAGAGTGTCCGCCCAAGTCCAAAGTCCTGGGACAATGTCAGTGATAGTGTGTATGTGTGCGCAATGCAGACATACCGCTATAGTTCTGCCCAGGCTGTTCCCGCAACGGAGGCATCATGATTATGACCGTGATTTGGCAATGGTGAGGTAGGGCAATGTCTAGGATCGTCCGTGAACCATGCAGCGGCCGTGCAAACCCTCCCGAAGGGTCGTTCTTGAGGGGAACCCAGGTGACAACAAGTCACCGGGTATGCACGTATCCAGAGGTCGTAAGAGACAATCTGGATACGTACAGTGGGGAAGGAGGGTGGAGGGTGGGATGAGTTTGGCGGTTGTAGTGGGGAGAGGTCGACGTAAGGCTGAGCATAGGTCTGGATCAAGCCCAGGTAGTAGCCTAGGTAACCTATGTGTAGACCCGTAGGTTCAGGTCGTGCAGGTTCAGGTACCTACACCATGGATCATGCACGAATCTGGATTGCAGCAATGGATTTTACGGTACCTGGGCCAGGTCACCTAGGGATCCATGAATCAACAGCAGGTCGGTATGAATCAATAGGCTACCTGGGCATGTGCAGTAAACCGGACATCACAGCTTGCCTGGTAGGGACACACATTGAATAGCATGAGGCCTAGGGCATAAGTGCATTCAAGGCATAAGGACATAAGGTCATCGGGTCTACCATAGAGCTTAAGTAAAGTAGGGTTAGAAGTACTGCTAGTCGACGGACTACTCGACATCAGACCCGGAGTAATAGGTCTCCAAACTAGGCATGGAGCCGTCATCTGAGGCATGATCGTTCTCACCAGACAGATCCCCTGGTGCCACGATGTCTCGGACGTCCTGAACATACTCGGGCGGGGCCCCATACTCCATACTCCTCCTCATCCTCCCGATAAGTCTCCCTAAGTGATGGGTGCTCAAAAACCCTCTGTGGAATATACGTAAGTGAGGATCACGAAGGCGAGAAGCCACAACGACAGACCGCGGGGAGCAAGCGCTCGAGGAAACGGACTATCTCTCCAAGCTCAACGTCTGCGCGCCGCAACGGTCCAACCGTCTGCGCGAAAGTGCGGAGGCGTGCACCTGCGACGTTGAACTCCCAGGAGGGGAAGCCGTGACCACCTTCGGCAAAGGCGCGGTAGGAGAGCGCGAGTCTCAGAAGGAGATTGCGCTGCGCTGCGGTGATGCCACAGCGCGTCATGCGTGAGCTCCGTATGATGGACAGCCAGTCGTCGAACACCGTCCAGTGAAGCTGATCGATCCGCGCCGTAGGAAGGAGGAACTATGTGATGGTTAGTATCGGCCCCGCATGCATGCAAAGGACGTTGAGAGACGTACCGTGAATGCGTCGGACGTCGCCGAAACTGTCAGTATGACCCAGTCTATGGGAGCTACACCGCCGCTCCCGGTGGTCGAGTCCGCACGAAGGTAGATCAAAGGGCGCGAGCGAGGGCACGTCATGTCGGGCGCAGAGGGGTCGAGAGGGGTGGTGGGCGCCCACAGGTTGTTGATGCTCCGATGGATCGGTGTGGTACAGTACGTAGACATTGCGGAGGATGCTGTGTGGTGCGAGTGCGGGTGAGGTGAGCGGCGTGCAGAGGTTCGAGGGAGGGCGAGGCGAACTGGGATGCACACCAGCGTATATGTGACAGATAGACGTACCCTGCGGCCTCCCTTGCGCGGTGGGTGAGGCGAGTTTCTGGTGCGCGATGTCGACTTGATTGTGCGCGCGCCAAATCCCGATGGCGCACCACAGCGTCAGTACGCATTTGGGCGACCTGGTCAATCTGCGAGCATGTGGTTCCCCACGCGTGCTTGATGCACGGGCCCGAATGACTCAGGCTGCGACTGTCGTATCGGCGGGATATGTCTTGAATCAGAGGCAATACATTCGAATTGGAACAATGTCGCTCACTTTGCGGGCATGCGAGTACGGCGAGGTGATTGAGCTAGCTCTCAAGCGCGCGGCATAGCCACCAGATGTAAGATAGAACAGCGGGATAGGAGCATGCATTGTCCGACGGTGAGCGGGCGAGTAGTTGAGCTTAGCGGTCCATGGGCATAGTTGCGTAGAGGCGGATGTGGCAGCTGGAATGTTGAGGGCCCGTGCGTGCGCGCTTTGGGGGATGAGCTTCTCCGTGGGACGGAAACTGTCGCCGGGGGCGCCCACAACACCAACCCATCCTCGTCTGCACGTTGTCGTCCTCCCAATCGCACCAACCTCGTGCTGAGCTGCCAAGGTATGCCTCTCGACACTTTATCACCTTATCTGCCGGCTGGGAGGCCCGAATTTTCAAATCCAAGTTCGCAGGTCGCACTCCCGGTGTGCTGTCTACTCACCGGGCCCGATGGCGGTATCGAGAGCAATCCCGCTTGGCGGCTCAAGCGGTTTATCATCTGGCAGAGCAGCGGGCAGCATTCATCATGGTGCGTGTACTGCTGCATGCGCTCGTCCGCAGCTGACCACTGCTCATCCATGTAAGCAGGTCACGAGGCTCGTTGCGGGGACCTGTCTCTCGCCTCAGCATGCCGACGGTGTTCGCGCAAGGGTGCGCGGCCAATGTGCCTTAAAGGCTGAGGGTTTCCTATGCAAAAGTACGAGCACCCACCCCTTCTTCCTTGCTCACCTTCTCATCTCTCTCCTGATGTCCAGCCACCCCGCATCCACCGCCGGTAAACGCGCTCGCGCGAAGACCGACTCTTGGGGTAGCGACAACCCGTTGCATGCCTCTGAGGGTGTCACCTCTAGTCCGGTGTCCCGTCCGCCACCCAAGCGTGTTCGTGACGCGAGTCCCTGGCCCCTGAGGAGTCCGAACCTGACGACGCGGTGGAAGACCATCTGCTCCCGCACGGCACAGCTGACGACCTCGGATCCGCCACGGAGGACGCCGACCCCTCTGACCGCGACGTGGACGAGCCCAAGGACGGTGTCACAAAGCTGGAGCAGGCGACGCGCACTCTCGGCCTCACTATCAGCTCTAGCAACCTCACCGCCGCCGGGAAGCGTGCGCGCTTTGCGGCACGTCACCCGGGCATGACACCCGAGGAAATTGTCGGTAAGTAGGAGCCGATTCACGCCCTTATCGCTTCCGATCTAACCTACGGCACAGAGAAACTCTCCACTAAAGTGTGGCGGTCGTCTTTCTATCAACATTTCCAGTCTCCGCCGCAGGTCATACGCGTCAAGAAGCCGAACGGCGAGACGGCGATCATGCACAAGTTTATCTGCAAGAGGTGAATAGTCAGTTTTTGTGCGCGTACGTTGTCACTGACCATACACATCCTAGAACACCCTCGAAGAGCATCTCGCGTGCCGACTACGAAGACTCGACCACCAACCTCGGCCGGCACATCCAGAATTGCGACCCCCTCAACACCCCCGAATTGGAGATGATCACCGGATACGCTTCGGGAGTGACGTACAGCGCCGCGCGCTTCCGCTACCTCCTGGCGATATGGTGTGCTAGACGCCACTGCCCCTTCCGCATCATCGAGGACAAGGAGCTATGCGCCATCCTCAAGATGCTCTATAACAAGATCGACATACCCTCGCGCCACACGATCTCGCGCGACGTGCGCTTGCTGCATTCAGACTCCCGCATCCGCGTGATTGCATTTTTCAAGGTGCGCGTACACTCAGAGTTTCGCGTGCGGTCACTGACACGCATTCCACAACAGCAACTCGACGGCAAGGTGCATCTGTGCGTCGACGGTTGGACTTCCCCTAACGTGATATCCTTTCTGGGTATCACGGTGCACTGGGTGCGCAAGGGGGTCCTCGAGCATATCATTCTGGAGTTCGTGAGGTAAGTCTCACGCGCGAGCGGTCGCTTCGTCAACGCTAACACACTCTAGGCTTGACAACGCCCACACAGGTGTATACCTCGCAAAAAAGCTCGCCGAGTGTCTCGCCGCGTATCGCCTGGAGAAGCGCGTCCTCGCTATCACCTGCAACAACGCCGAGAACAATACCACAATGATGAGACATCTCAAAACCCTCGTCCCGAGCATCCGCGGGGTCAGCGTGCGCGTGCGCTGCATGGCGCACATAATCAACCTTGTCGTCAAGGTATGTGGATATCAGATGAGAAGCCTTGGTGCACAGCTAACCGTTACTGTATTCAGGCGATCCTGTCGCAATTCGACTCTACCCGCAAGAGGCGCAAGGAGCAGGCGGTCGGCACCACCGCCGACGGCGATCTGGATGGCGATGACAGCGACGATGACCCGGACAATGAGCCTGAAGACGGCGAGAGTGATGACGAAGACGAAGAAGACGCGGCACGCGAGGCTGCGGACGCTCTTATCATCGACGCGCTTGACGGCGACGATGACCCCGATGAGCTCGTCGAGATCGTCGTCAGCGTCGAGGAGGAGCGCGAGGGCAAACTGGCCGTGAAGAAGGTAAGCTGTGCATCTTATACTGCACTACGTATAGAGCAGGCTAACTCACGGCACTTGCAGATCATGCACCTCTCGAAGAAGGTGTGGCACAGTCCCCACATCCGCGCTGAGCTCTCGCGGCTCTCTGGGGAAGCCAAACTCAATAGTGAGGTTCTCGTACAATCCGTCAAGACGCGATGGAACACGATGACAGAAGTCCTGGAGCGCGCGCTCGAAATGCGCACCGTTCTTGGACATCTGTGCGACAGTCTTCAGTTCAACAAGCCAAAGGGCGTGCGCCTGCGGCGGTTCGCGCTCGCCGACCGCGAGTGGGATATCATCTCCCAATTGCACCAGCTGCTCCACGTAAGTAGTGCGCCGTGCGTCCCCTCGATATACCTCGTACTGATATCTTCCTCCGTGTACTAGCCCTTCCTCTTCGCGACGAAAGACATCTCGACGACCGGGAAGTCACTTGTCCACGAGGTGCTTCCATACTTCGACGTCCTGACGGCGCACGTCGATGACATCAAGAACAAGGAGAAGCTTAGCCCCGTCATCCGCGCCGCTGCTCTCGAGGGCCGCCGAATGCTAGACAAGTACTATGCGTTCACCGATGACAGCATCGTGTATCAAATCGCCATGAGTGAGTCACCTCGCGCTGTTTGCAGTCAGGGGCTCTCTGCTCACTCTCGTCTTGTACCCACAGTCCTGCACCCACGCTTCAAGCTCGACTTTTTCAAGAAGGCCGACTGGGAGGCGGACTGGATCGATGAAGCGACCCGGCTCATTCAAGACAAGTGAGAGTCTCACTACAAGCCCAAGAACGTCGCTCCGCCCCCAGGACCAGGGCGTCGCAGTGCAGCGGTGTCGCAGGGCGGATCCCTTGGCAAGGTATGCACACTGAATGACTGTCATAAGTTATGCAGTATACTCACACTGCGCATGTTTAGACTATGCACGAGCAGTCGCGCGCGATGTTCGCGCAGCTCAACAGTAATACAGACAGCAAGCATGACGTCCTGGACGTCTATCTCCAGTCGCCCGTGCAGCCGTCCGTCTCCAATGCCATGACGCACTGGTACGCCATCTACCACACTGCGGGTGACGAGAAGAGCCCGCGCCCCATGGACCGTGCCCTGGCGCGCATGGCCCTGGACTTTTTGTCTATCCCAGGTAGCGTTCATTTCTTACCTCTCACATGTGCAATACTCACGCCTCGTCACACGGTACTAGCTGCATCCACCGACGCCGAGCGCGCGTTCTCGCGTGGAGGGCTCACCGTTTCCAAGCACCGCCATTCGCTCTCCGAAGAGTCCATACGGGCCTCAACGCTTGTCGGGTCTTGGGCAACCGTCAAAGATCTGGTGCCCGAAGAGAAGGCGATCGGCGCGATCAAGGAGGTCATGCGGTGCAAGGCCCTCGAGGACGGCACCGGGGATGCTGACGACGTCGCGCCTGCGGACGTAGAGCCTGAGGGCACGGTGGCGTCGCGCAAAGGCAAGGGTAAGGCCGTTGCCCCGCAGACGTCCTCCAAGGGGAAGGGGGTCGCGCGCGCCGAGTCTTCTGGCTCCGCCTCCGGCTCGAGCTCCGCGCGCGTGAAGCCCAAGCCGCGCGCGAAAGGGTGCAAGGTAATCGAGATTGATTAGTTGCTACATAGAAGCGCATCGCACGTTATGTGAATACATGAATACTTGTTGTCTTCGGACCCCCGGCCTGCTCTCTAAGTCTCTTCCTCATGGCATACCGTGCGCTCCCTGCTGTCTTTGTGCCGGAACCGCCCGGCGCCGTTTGCGCATGCACCTCATCTGCCGCGCGAGGACAACCCCCTTGCTTGGATATGGGCGTGCAGCGGCGTCTTCACGCGTGAGGATCTCCTGTGGCTTGCATGAGTACTTCGTGGGGCACCTGGCTGTGCTCGCACCCACACATCCACGCGCGCGCGCCCACCACAGCCACGCGCTCGCGCTGTCCCCTGGGCACGATTGTGCTTGCCTGCACGCGTGTGTGCTGCATTGCCTGAAAGTGAACTCTCGGTCAGTTGCGCTCGCGCGATACCGCGATCGTGAGGTAGTCACGCGCGCGCGCTCGCAGTTAGGCCCAAAGCCGCCGGTGTATACTACTGCATGCCTCGAGTACTCACTGCACTACGGGTCACCCATGCAGCTAAGCCTCGCGCGTGCGCTGCACTGACGAAGGAGTGACCTGCCAAAGAGATTAGGGGAGCATTCTTGGCAGGGTGGTGCAAACGGACTCCGGAGGCTGCGCAGCTATGTTTTCTGCCAATGGGCTGCGCACACCGCGGGTAGAGGCCTCAACGGAGCTATTATCCGTGCGCGCGCTGACTGTATGCCCATCGATGGGGTCGCGCGCAGATGGCACGCAATAATGCGCGGTGCGCGCGGCTGTATTATTGGTCGGAGACTCGAGAGACTGTGATTGTGGCACATCAATATGTACACATCCAATATGCAGGCCTGACATCGTGCACATGGTTACTGAGTCTACTATAGCTGTACAGGCACCAATATAGAGCCAGGGAATGCTTAAACGAAGCCTTTAGTGCATAATTTACTGTATGATTCGGGAACCTACATAATACCTGCAGGTGTCTTGCAGGTTCGGATCGTATTCTAGGTCGACCTGTAGGTACCAGGTCCGAATCATCAGGTTCAGGTCAATCCATGCACGAATCAGCTGCGAATCCGGATCAGGTATCCTGTCACTATGAAACCTATAGGTCCGAATCCGGATCACCTGTAGGTTAACCTATGCTCAGCCTTAGGTCGACGTCGCGCGAGGAACATCGAGGTTGTGCGTGGTGGTCAAGGATATCCTGGCTGCGAGTGCATGTAAGTACATGTCAGTTAATAGCGCGGTAACATTGACACTACCTGAGAAGATGCACACGAAAAGGACGGGGACGAAGCCAGTTGTGAATGTGTGTGCGAAGCGAAGAGGATGCTGAGGCAACGATCCGCGTTAAGCAAAGTAAGTTCACGCAGTAAGCCGAAATAAGATTTGAGTTTCTGGGACCCGATTTTGGTGCGGAGTCGCACAACTCTAATTCGCACATGGCACTCCAGCACAGTGTGAGACTTAGCGCATTCGGCATCACGGCGCTAAGTCTCTCTTGCGCACTCCGTCACTCAACCAGCTCCTCTCCCACCTGGTGACCCCCTGCTTCCATTCTGCACCCTAGCTTGTCTTAACCTCACTCTGCATCCCCGCACTCAGCAAAGCCCAACATGCACACATCCGCCAACGGTACGCAACAGGAGCTAGCGGTTTTACGATTGATGAGGAACAAAGAAATCATTTCTTATGGGGTGAGCTCCCAGCCAAAATGTGTGACGCTGATCTAACCCCGTGGGAAAATATTTTCAATCTCAGCTAAAAATCATTAGATCTAAAATAAGCGCTACATACAACTTCCACATACAAACCTGGGGTTAGGGTCACAAACCATTAGACACTTTAGGGTTAGAGGCTAGATCATCCACACAGCCACTCTGACTACTTGCTAGCCTTGCTCTGATGCTCGCTGGTGGGCGCCTATGTAACCCTAGATGGCACAGCATGGGCAGCCGCTGCCAAAATCACTATCTAAAGCCATGGAGTATGCAAAGAATGCTCCTGTCAGGGGTATACTCATTGATTATACCTTGTGAGCATGGCAATTATCAATACCAGTGATATGACATTATCCCAGGGTTGTGGTTAGGTAACCATTCTTCATTATGATACTTCAGTCATGATACATTGAGGTGTGGAGATGTGGGAACAGCTTCTCACGTGACCATATCAACATTCAACACTGTTTCTTCACATATACCGAGGTCTTTACAGCACAGTATCACAGTCAATGCATCCCAGGCTGCTACAGGCTCTCTTGAATGATACAAAGCAGGATTTTGCATAATCATGGAGCATCAATGTCTTCAGCTCAGTGAATGTGCCCTAATCCGATAGAGTTTGAAAACAGCTTCCTAATGGTATATAACACATACATTTTAGTTGCAAAGTGGGGCAAGTATGGGCAGTACATTGCTCACTATGGCTCTCACAGTGTGCTTAAAAATGATCCTTCAGCAAATACAAAAATAATCAATGACTCAAGTGAAACCTGCATGGTACCATTGGATAGCTATCAAAGGTGCCTTCCTAACGGTATACTACACATGCAGTTTGGATTAGAACTGGGCACACCATGGCCAAAACACTGCCAAAAAGCGCCCATTTTTCAAAAGAATTTGGCCAAGGCCCTTGGGTGCTAGTAGAAGTTGTGGGGCCTGCAACTTCTACTAGCGCCGGTCAGACTTAGCCATATCTCGCGTTTGGGCGCTTATTTTGCGGGAGGAAAAGGCTCCAAGAGCCTTGCTTCAAAATGTAGTAAAACAGCTTTAGCACGATAACTAGAGGGTATAGAGCCACAGAAACAATCACATCAGGTAGCTCTTGACCACTAGTGTATTATGAGCAAAGATATACACCATTCAGTAAGGCTGCTACTCTGTAAACAGCAATTAGATGCTTTTTTGCTTGAGGAATAAGATAATAATGGTTTAAAAGGACCGAGGGCTGCTTATGTCACAATGATACTCCTGGATACTTTGCAGACATAAGCAGGGTCTAATGATAGTATAGTGATCAGTTCAAATTGACTGTACACTACTGTACAGGCTGAGTAAGTGATTTATATGTCCTTCTAATGAAGCTTTATAGAGGAGATGATGGTCATTAATATATGGCAATACCCCCATGCTGTAGAGCTCATGAGCATCTTCCTAACGATACATGACACATGCCATTTGAAGCAGAACTAGAGAGGCAGTAGCCAGCAGAATTGGAGGAGGGGGCAATAGTGTGAGCTGTGGCTGAGAACAAACACAACCAAAGCTGATGGCAGGGAATACGTAGTCCGCGTTCCCTCCCATCAACTTTGTACATATTTGGCCCCCAACACAAATGCTTTCATTTTAGGCCACTGGATAGTCTAATCATCATGTATCATATGTCATCAGAAAGCTATGAGTGAGTAGGTTCCGGTGGTGTACAAATGGCGATGTAATTATTACCATAGCAATCATGGTTAGAACTTCAATTCTCCATTAGTGCCACAATTCAGCCACATTTAGCTTCTGGGGTTTGTATCTTGGGATAATGTGCACAAACCCCCAGAGTATTATATACCACTAGATTCAGCTTTTTAGTCCCTACCTTGCGGCGCTAACCTTGTACCTAGAATATGAGCATAAGCCGCATAAATGCTCAAACAATGCTAAAACTGACAGCAGTGTATAGTATAATGAACATGTAGACAGTTTTCAGTTTGATACAATGGTTCAGACCATTCAGCCCATGACATACCTGCTATGGTGTGCTAAACAGGCAAATTCTGAGCTGTCACTTTATATTCTCTATAATAACTCAAGAAGGAAGGAGGGACATCACTGTTAGCTGTGGCTGAGAGCCAACAAAGCCAAAACTGGTGGACCCCTAAAGTGTTATATGTCATCATATTCAGCTTTTTAAGATGCATCCAACGTTAGACACTGAATTTCCCAAACTTGGTCATAGGCCTTGAAAGTATCAGTAGTGTGTGACCACATCTTATACAGACCAAGTCAATGTATCTAACCCTTGGTGATATGTCAATTGAGTGTTACTGAAGATGGAATATATAAATGAGAATGCCCCTACATTCAAGTAGTTAATCACCACACTGCTACCAATAGTAAAAATAGTAAACCAAGTCATTAGCTCTTCAATAGCAGATTGTCAATTACTCAGATCTATCATTTTGGCCCATTTTATAAACTCCTTTGTATCTCTAGCCCTGGTAGTCCAAATGAAATGAAACAAGCGTTGTCAGGAAGCTATCTATGAGTATGATCACACTGTGTTAAAAGTTAGGTGTGTTGTCTGCTACAGTACTGTCCAATAGTGCTACAATTCCCCACTAGTGCCACAGTTCAGCCACATCCGGTTTCTCTGGCTAATATCCTAGTACTTCATGCACCAACCCCCAGAGTGTTGTATGTCATCAGATTCAGCTTTTCCATATCTATCTAATGGTAGACACTAATTATCGCAAACTGTGTCATAGGCCTGAAAACCATCAGAAATGTTGAATCACCCTCTATACAGATCAGGTCAATATCTCCCACTCTGGTTAACATAACATGTATTCTTGTAGGATACATATAGACAGAAAGGTCTTGCATCAAAGCAGTGATCAGCTACTAGCAATAGTTGAGCTAGCAATTTCAGTCAGTCAATGACAACCTCACAGCTGTTTATAATCAAGGCACTACTCAATTGTCATTCCCCTCAGTGGATTGTACATATATTACAGCCCAGGTTGTTTGCTATGTTGAGCCAATTTTCAGCTCTGTTGGGCTGCTCCTACTGATAGCCATGTAGAATATCCATGGAATACTTGCAAGATGGCATCAGCATGAATCAGCATTTTGCGCAAGTGTCTTTTATGTCTTGGCCTCGAATATATACCTGAGTGTTGTCTTTTATCTGTCTTTGGCTGAAAGGCCTGCCTTATTCTGTACCCTACCCGTCTGCGTCATAAGTCTCTCATCTTAATTTTACTCAGTCAGGCTCCAGAAATATCTTATACCACTTACTTAGGGCACCAGCCTTGGACTACACATGCCAGCAGTGTCTGCTCAGGATAGTCCCCGATGTAGGGCCCTAAGCCATAGATGATGCGGCGGTAGTGGCCATCAGCACAGAGCATCACCTGCGGCTCCTTCATCCCTGGTAGGGTGGACAGAAGGATGTGCCGCAAGGAGTCGTGTAAGAGCTGGCGGCAGAATTTACGGAACAGAGCATTGTTCTCGTATTCCCAATCCGCTACATGATGTCAGTATGATGAAGCAAATAATGTATGCAAACATACTCTTAGGGATGGCCAGGAACGCTAGCACCGACACCCCATCTTGATGCGAGCGGCGGAGGCTGTTATGCATCATGCCGTTTGAGATGTAGAGGGGCCAGTAGTCGTTCTGGCCGGAGGCGATGGAGACGGTAGTCTTATCGCTGCCTAGGATGATAGGGTAGAAGGAAACCCCATGCGTAGCTGGATCCTCAGCGATTTTGTCCTGGAAAGCAGTCAGAATCATAAGAACAACCAGAAGATAGAGCTACTATACCGCCTGCGTAAATATCCAGTCGCCAGACATAAAGTTCTTGTACACCCGCTCGCCCTGCCGGTTGTAGACCTTCTTCGGAGTGTAGTCCATCCAACCCCTGTGGCTAGGGTTGCTGATCTGGTTCCTTAGAACTCAATCCGGATAGCGATACCACACAATGAATTCTTGGTTCATCCACCTGGGCACGTCCTCCTCCCTCTTGGGTTGTGGGCCGTTATACTTGACCATGAATGACCACCAAGGCACACCGGCGAGGGGTGTTGAGTCGATCATCTCATAGATGTCATCAGTGTCAGCGAAGGGAGGATCCAAGCCGTGCTGCTGATAGAAAGCGGCGAGGATCTCCGTAAGCTCGTCTAAGGCTGCACATAGGTTCAGGTCACTGCATAGGTCGACCTGATCTGACCCGCAAATTGACCTGTAGGTTCAGGTCAACTAGGTTCAGGTACCTAGATGGCAGATCAACTTCAGCTCTGGATCAAGGCTTGTGATCCGGTCAATTGACCTACATGATCTGTTTGTAGGATAAATTCACTCGCTCGACCTCAAATGAAGGTGCAAAATCATAATATCTGGCCTCAAAAGTTGTAAATCTCAAGGCACGTGGGTTGGTGGTATGCACCCAAGCTATATACAGACCTTATTGTACTGTCATAACATGTTTAGACATTGTATGAGACCTATTATGACCCAAACTTGGTACAGCATACACAAAACAGACCATGTATAGGTCGACCTGTAGGTACTAGGTACAGATCACTAGGTCACAGGTACCTAGAAGGCAGATCAACCCCAGTTCCAGATCATAGCTCATGATCTCCCATTACCTATAGGTACAGATCCAGATCACCTACGGATCGACCTATGTGCAGCCTTAAGCTCGTCCATCCCGCCGCCGGACATCTGTTTGTCATGGAAGAGGAAGCGGGCAAACTGGTACTGGGCACGGCTATCGTAAGGGTAATAGTCCCCGCGAGCACGATCAGACACGTATGGTGGAGGAGGAGTGCCGGGCGGAAGGGGACAACCGTCGGGGTCACAGGGAGCTCCTACACAACTGTAAGCTACTGCTACAGTGTACGACATGATGGTTCATACTGGTGAGGTACGGGTGAGTATACACAAAACCTCCGCCCTTGTAACGCTCTACCAGTGGAGGACTCTTACTACGATCAGAGGAGGACACTTCTATTGCCAACAAACATATAAGCGGGTGATGATAGCTATCTACTGACGCATACAGTACCTGGTGAGCTCCCATACACACTGCCGGCCCCCACATCGGAACGCAAGCGTGAACGAGGAGAGGAGCCGCCCACTACAGGCTGCACACAGTGATGAGGTGCCGCATGCCTCGAGACAACACCGTGAATCTCCCTCAGATGGGAGTCGAGGCCATGCAGGGACTTGAAGGTGCGGTTGCACCGAGCGAAAGTACAGGGGATACGCCTCGCGGCGGCTACATGACATCGGGCGTGTGACATAGTGATGTACGTCTGCGGACGAGGTAAGGCTCAGCTATTAGCGACGACGAAGCTGTACTCACGTGGTTACACTAACACAAAGCGAGGGACAAGCCCCGCGAGTAGGCAGTGGAGAGCGATGGCAAGGCAGGCGAGCAACGACGAAGACAACAAGTGATGGCGAGGTGGGCGAGTGTCGTCGACCACGACGATGACAGGTGATGGTGTTGATGGGAACACGTCAGCGCCAGTGCGAGCCCGGAAGACAGCTGGTGTTGGTGAGTGCTGGTTGAGTGAGGGCGGCGCGGCATGAGCGGAGTGAGCAGGAGCAGGGGCTGATGGTGCTGATGGGGAGGCGGTGTGTGGGGCGGGATCGGGGGCGACGGTGGTCGGATGTGACGCGTGGGGACGGGGGATGCGGTAGGAGCAGGGGCGTCGAGCGCCGTGGACCGAAACACAGCGAGCGGGAATGACAGAGTGCGCACACAAAAGCGCCACCTATGTGTGCAGGCAAAAGCGTGAGGCTGACGGACAGGGATGGGATGGGCGCCGACTCGGGTGGAGACGTGGAGGGCAGAGACGGCGTGAGGGCGGACGGAGACGGTGTGCGTGGTCGGAGCCGGAGTGAGCGCGGATGGAGCTGGGGCGAGCGCGGGCGCAGGCGCAAGCACAGGCGCAGACGCAAGAGCTACCGGTGGTCAGGTGCAATGCAGCACAGGCAAGGTTGAGGCGAGCGGGCGGTACCTGATGGTTCAAGGAGGTGATGGGAGCAGAGCGGGGCCAGCACTGATGAGGGCGTGGCTGGCGGCGTTCAAGTAGGCGAGGAAGGGATGGGTGGGATGAGAAGAGCCTCGCTCTGACCAGGATGCGGGGAGGATGCGACGAAGCGAGTGTAGATGAGGATGTAGCACGCCAATAATGCTAGAGACACGGCGGGACCTGATGCTGAGAAGGGCGCTGGTGGTTGATGCTGGGGCGATTGACAGCGGAGAGACGGCGAGCGAGCAGTGGTGTGGGATGATGTGGACGGTGGCAGCTTGGGTGAATATGATGGTTTAGGCCTATGTGTGCATGCAGCAGGTGTGCGCAGATGCGACGGAAGGGTACGAGGAGGGGAGGAAAAATGGTTAGCAACAGCAGAGGTAGTACTTTTGCTAGTACTCACCTGAATCTCACAACTACAGCGTATATGCCCTTGCCGGCACCGTGGCTGCTAACGGGCGTGGTTGAGATGGAGGAGTGGGTGGTGGGCGAGTGCACGTTGAGCCGCCGTGGATTCCTGGAGGGCCGCAGATGGCGGGGGGAGGAGAGTACGGGGAGTGCGGTCAGCATGGCTCACACCGTGCAAGCAATTACTCACCGATGTGCCGATAGCGGAGGCTGTAGTCGGAGCCTGCGCTTCGATGAATGGATGTGTTTTCGGGAGTAATACAGCGAGGCCCTGTTGCCCCTTGCCGCCTCAAAAAGCGGTCGGAGCGAGGAGACGCAGGGCACTAACTAGCGGTTCTTTTGGAGATTCAGTGTTGATAGAGGGTGGGCGTCGAGTGTATATGAGCGGGCGTGGCGTGCAGAGAGCGAGCGGGTGGGTGGCGGCAGTGAGCAAAGATGGCAGCAGGTGAGAAGGCGAGAAGGCGAGAAGGCAAAGTGGCAGCATGGAAGAGGTGAGGCTCAGATATTGGCAAACTCGTCACGTGACCATCTCACGCGGCGGTGAAGCACCCTGTCTGCTGGATCCCGTCCGACCCCTCACTGGTGTTTGCCTCCCTATTCCCCTCCCTCTGTCCTTGCTTCCTAGCTCTCTGCAGGCTCATATCCTCCACGCCCGCACCTCATCAGCTCACTCTCCGCCCTATGCGTACACGATCCTGCAACTGCGATGCCCACCCTGGCTTACCCAACATCTCTATCGAGGAGGACGGCAAGAAGCCCACCCGCAAGCGGGCCACCCGCTCTTCAGCCAAGCCGCGAGGGGGAGCAAAGGCCTCGAAGGCCACAAAGGTAGTCAATCAAGCTGGCTTTGACAAGGTAGCGCACATCGAGAACAAGGCCGCAGCCGACGAGGCTGCCGCCGCGAAGGCTCGCCTGAATTACGTTGTTGTGCCCCGCCGTTCGAGCCACCGACTCCGCCAGAAAAGACGCCTGAAGAGGATGTCGTGGAGCCCGCTGTGGAGGACGAGGAGGCGGAGAACTGTATGTTTCATTTACATTCCTTATTACTGACACGCTCAACCGCGCATCTGACCTCAGCGGATGACACCGGGTCTGATAACGACACCGAGCCCGCCACCGAATACGACCTCCCCGCCTCATCGAGTCCACCGAAGGTTGCACAACGTAAGCTTTCATTTTGACGGTGCTGTACAGCAATACAATGCTCATAACTCTCACAGGGCGCCCAAAGCATGACACTCGCGATCATTAAGATCCCAGCAAAGAGGAGGATGAATGGATCCACGCCGACGTCGATGTCCTCGTGCGTGCAGCGAGTAGTGATTCGGAGGGGTACGTAGACACAGCAGCCGGATACATGTCCGATGTCGGAGTGGACTATGACAAGCTCATTGAGCTGTTGCCGACTGACCCAACGTACTACTCGCACTCTCAGCGCCCCCATGTCCGGATGAAGCCCCTGCCCGCTGACTGTTTCAACAGCGCCAACGAGCGGGACATCAACGAGTACAACGGCCAACAGGGTTCACGATCTCCCTCCCGTCAGCAGCGAAAGAAGGGTATCCCGCCCTCACCTGAAGATGTCAACATGGACGTCGATCACGACAATGGTGACGACGATGACGACGATGCCAACGACCTCAAGAAGAGCCGGCGCTCAAGGAAGAAGCCCACTGCTTCCTCGCCTCCTCGCGACAAGGACGACATCTTCCAGGTGGACCGCAAGGGCAAGGGCAAAGCCCCCGTTACTCGGTGTTCCTCGACCACGGCCTCCCCCAACCGCAAAGCCACCTCCGATGTCGGCGGTGACAAGTTCAAGCAGGCCTTGAAGAGTAAGCATTCCGCTCCTTGCGTGCACGGTAATAAAGGCTCCGCCTCGCAGCCCGCTCGCGACAACGACGACAGCAACAATGACGATGACGAGGACTCCGGCCAGTACACAAAGCCCACTCCCCACTGACGGTCCCAAAAGCCCGCTGCGGCACCACCTCCTCGCGAAGATGAAGACAACGGCGACGATGTCATGAAGGTCGACCCCGACACCCCTCCGAAGAAGCAGAAGACGTTGGGCGGCCGTGCGGCCATCGCTGCAGCACGTGCACGCCTGCCAGCGGAAGGTGACCAGACCAGCACGAAGCAGAAGGGAGCGCCAAGTCTCCCCAACACGCCTCGGTGCGTTCGCTCACCGTCGCCTGCCAGTATCATCGACTAATCTATTCTTAGGAAACCTCCTGCCGGCAAGAAAGCGGAGGCCGCCCACCCGCCCTCAGAAGTTGAGGAGGAGGAGGAGGACGAGGATGAGGGCGAGGACGAGGACGAGGATGAGGAGAATGAGAAAGCAGCAGCCGAGTACGTGCAGTGTTTTCTCATTGCGTATACTAACAATCTGCATTCAGGTCATCCCCGCCCAGGCCAAAGCCAATCTGCTGCCCCCTCTTCCTGATGTGCAATAAGGCTGAACACGGGTGCGGGTCAAAGCGCAGGTTGACCCACGGAAAAGCCTACCCGGAGCTGTGGATCACGGCTCACACGGGTGCGGGTGCCCGCAGCCGGATAAGTACCGGATCTGGGTCACGATCTCGGCCTTGAGTGGATCCGGAGCAGGTTACCCGAGATCCGGGTTCACACATCATGGGCAAGTCGGGCCTTTCAGCGTCGGAAGGGAAGTTTGAGCACAAAGGACATTCATTAAGGCATAGGCAACATTGGTAAGTAAATGTGTGTTAAGTAAAGCTAGCATGCAACATGTATAGTAGCTACCAGTCGCCGATCTCCAGCTCAGAGCTCGTCGGGGAGAGCAGCGGCGGCATATCGTCGTCAGTATCAGGCTTGTCGACGACAACACAGCCACCAGTCACGAGGCGCACGCGAGGAACAGACGCCGACGACGCGGGGGCCGTCGCGGGGGCCATGGGGACGGTGTTCGCAGTCGGCACGGCGGATACGAGGGCCAGCATCGTGCTCCAGCGTGTGCTGGGCACGGAGGCGCCGGCGCACGAGCCTGGGGACGCGAGCGCGTTGGCGAAGAACTCGACGCCCGATGGCGGGCGGGCCGTCTCCCCGGCGGTTGTGGCGTAGAGATCCGTAGGATCGTGGAAGATCTCCTAATAAGATACCAGATGTGAGTACGCATGCCAGCCACGCGACACGCAGGCGAGATGGAATACCACATACCGAGGGTAAGGTATTGCGCATAGCGCTGATGGCGGTGACAAGCACGTCGTCCGCGCGCTCGCCCACGGACAAGGACATCGCGCCGCCGACGAGCTCGAGAACGAGCTCGTCGAGGCTTCCAGCAGGTACTCCTGGGAAGTCCGCGGCTATCGCGCGATAGGCTAGAAAGAGACAGAGCAGGATCCCCGCTTGCTCTTCGCTGACCGCGTCCTCCGGGAGGAGGGTGCTGCGCACGAGGGCAATCCAGCGGTCGCACAGGCGCACGACGATGCGCCCGTATTCGAAGGTCGGAAGCATGAACTACAGAAACAGCGGTTAGCAAGAGAACGGCGCGGATGGCAAGCCGAACTCACGCGGTAGACCTGGGTGCCGTCGTAGTGACCCCAGACGATCATGTCGAGGCCGTACTGACGTCTGCCCGTTGCAGGGTCGGTGTACGTGTCGGTAACGAGGTTGATACGAGCCTCTGTAAGAGTCATGGCACGCGGCGGTGGTCGAGTAGAGTGCGGGGAAAGAGGGGGGAGTGGGATGTGTAGGTGACTGACCTCGCCGCGCCGCACTTATGTGCGCGAACCCGCGTAGTGCTTGCATCGCGACGCGCAAGTCCACACCTTGCGTGGCTTCACCTGTGCTGCGCATAGCGACTTCGCGTGCTCGTCGGCCGATTCGGGTGCTGTCGTAACCCTTGAGACCGGCAGGAGGTCGACCGTCGCACTTCCCAGCCAAGACGCAGGCCTTGGACATCGTTCGTGACAATTCCCGACACCCGCACCCGGCCAGATCTGCATTCTGGGTCGTTAGTGTCCCCAGCGTGTTGAAATTCAGGCCGTCCCCGACTCACTTTGCTCAATCACTTGCCATGTCGAACTGCGCCCGCTCGATCGCTGCTATAGCACGGCGTAGGTGAGCGCTCAGAGATCGGAATCTGCTCTGGTGGCAGATCGAGATCTGTGCACCGAGATTGCGCCAGGAGAAGGTACGCGAGTAGAGCAAGATCGGGGTGAGTAGAATGAGCCGGTGGTGAGCAGTGTGCTTGAGGTGCGAAGCAGTAGAGGGTGAGCGCGTTTGCGAGGTGAGTGTGTGGTTCCCAGATAGGCTACTGAACCTACCAGTGATGCAGCGCGCGGCTGCAAACCAAACCTTAAGCTCATAGCGCCTGCCACGTCTCCTTCTTCAACCCCACGACCTCGAGAGCCTGCATGGACGGTATACGCCCGCTCGGTACGCATCAAGATCTACTCGCAGGCATTCTCTTCACATCTCATCGTGTCTCCCGGCTTGGATCTCTACCACTAGCTCGTTCTAGGGCCACACCGCTCCTCACCCTGTCCTGGGCAGATACTGAAACGCCAGCCCTATCCAGCCGAGAAACCCGCAGGTAACGGCGTCTGTATCTCAGTCTAGGGAGGAGGTTTAACCATTTTTTTGCAGGCCAAGCACGTGGACACTGCTACGTCGAGCAACGTTCGGAACACCACCGCGCGCACGTCGCAGCAACGCCGGGTTCGCATGACCAAGCGTGGCATGTCATGGACCCGAAACCGGGAGAGATACCTGTACGCCCAGCTGGCCATCGGTGAGAGGCTGCCCGCTCAGAGGCATGCCGTTTGGCTAAGTCCATGCTGCCTTGGGAGCTCTAGGATAGCGGCGGCCAGCCTCAGACGTATAAAAGCTCGCCCGTTTGGCACCTGGTGAGTATCACCCATCCTCACCGCTCGACGATCTTTGCTCACCCCACTGCTCATCGAAAATGTCAGCCCGCCAGAGCTCTAACAAGCGCACCCGCGACAACGCCGCCTCCGACGACGAGACCGCTCCCGCCGCCTCGCAGCAGTCAACTCAAACGACGACCAGCAAGCGCCGCAAAGCCGCCCCGTCGACTACCTCGTCTACGACCTCCAGTGCTGCCGCCGTCGCGGCTGGCACTGGCGCGTCGTCCGCGTCCTCCAGTGACGCTGCCAGCGCGCCCGTGGTTCGGGTCGCTTTGGCTGCCACTGCGTCGACCGCCGCTTCAGCCAACACCGCGACCGTCGCAGCCACCGTCGCGGCGACTGTCGCTGGTGCACAGGCTGCGGTCGCCGAGGGAGACGGGCCTGTTGCCGCGGTCGCCGAGCGCGTGAATGTGGCCAGCACGGGTCGCATCCCCGGCGCATCCGAGAAGCGCGCTCGCTTCCTCGAGAAGTATAACGGCAAGACCCCCGAGGAGATTCTCGGTAAGTCGACTGCCCTGCGTTTTCCTCATTGTTTGTGCTAACCCTCATACTAGATGCCCTCTCCAAGAAGTGGCGCTCGGACGTCTACAAGCACTTCCTCGCCCCGAAGATCATCAAGGGTGCTCACGGCACAATCATTCACCGCTTCGTTTGTAGCAGGTAATAAGTATTCGACTATCTATGTGCTTGTTAAGCTGACATGTCTTTCTTAGGTACCCTTCGAAGCACGTCGACCGCGTCGACTATGAAGACTCCACCGGCAATCTCGTCCGCCACCGCGACCTCTGTGACCCCGAGGACACTCCGGAAGTCGAGCAGATAACCGCGTACGCCCATGGCGCGACGTACAGCCACGCGCGGGTCTGCTACTTGCTGGTGATGTGGTGTACACGCCGCCACCGCCCGTTCACGATCGTCGAGGACCCGGACTTCCAGGAGCTTATGCGCATGCTGTACGCGAAGGTGCAGCTTCCCTCGCGCGTGACACTCGCGCGCGACGTCCACACCGTCATGCGCGATGGCGAGGCCCGCGTCATCACATTCTTCACAGTAAGTACTCCCTTATATCGTCGATTGGCTTGCGCTGACCGCTTTCAATAGGGTTTGGACAGCAAGATCCACATCTGTGTTGACGGGTGGACCTCGCCGAACGTCATATCGTTCCTCGGGGTCACCGCTCACTGGCATCGCGCCGGTGAGATCGAGCATATTATCCTCGCTTTCATCAAGTAAGTCCGTTCAGCTACTGGTGCCGACTCTGCTGATACTAATGTACATCTTGCAGGCTCATCAATGGTCACACGGGCAAATACCTCGCCGAGATGCTCATTGAGTGTCTCAAGAAGTTCGGCATCGAAAAGAAGGTACGTGGAGGAGGCTGTCAGGCTCTCATGTAGTAACATACTCACTCGGGCTGTAGGTACTGGTGGTGACGGTTGACAACGCCGACAACAACACCACCATGTTGAAGGAGATGCACGCCGCCGTGCCTGAGTTGCGCGGGCCGGAGACACGTGTCCGCTGCTTCGGGCATGTCCTGAACTTAGTCGTCAAGGTCAGTTGCATCTCACGTCGCGTTGCGACCTTGTACTCCTTGCGTATTGTACTAACCCTTTCTGCTTATGTAGGCAATTATCAGCCAGTTTATGCCGAAGCGCAAGGCGACGGGGGACGCCGGCGTCCAAGCCGAGGCCAACGAGGATAGCGACATCGCGGCCTTGAACGACCCCGGCGACCTTGACGAGGAGGATCTCGAGGCCGAGCAAGAGGCCGACGAGGGGCGCGAGGCCGCAGACGACCTCTTGCTATCCGCCATGGCAGAGGACCACCCCGATATCGTCGTCAGCGCGGAGGACGTCAAAGAGGGCCGGCTTGCGCTCGAGAAGGTGCGCGAACGCGAGCCCGTGCGCAGCCTTGCGCGCGATACTGACCACATCTAATGATAGATCACGAAGCTTTCCAAGAAGGTCTGGAACACGCCCACGGTTCGCGCTTCCCTGGCGACGCTCGCGAACGACGCGGACATCAACAGTGAGGTCCTGGTGCGCTCAGTGGCCACGCGCTGGAACACTATCGCCGCCGTCATCCTCCGCGCGCTGGAGCTCCGCGAGGTCCTCAACGACCTCTGCGACATGGCCCAGTTCAACAAGCCGCGCGGCGTGCGCCTGCGGCGCTTCATTATCACGGACGGCGAGTGGACGATCCTCGAGCAACTTCATCTCCTCCTCGACATAAGTCTCTATCGCTTCGGTGGCCTGTACACAACTGACATACCTTTACACAGCCGTTCGTGTACGCCACGAACCAGATCTCGCACAGCAGCCGCGCGCTCGTGCACGAGGTCATTCCATTCATGGATGTCCTCACCGAGCATGTCGACAAGTATATCGCCGATGACACCCTCCACCCCGCGGTCCACACCGCCGCCAAGCGCGGGCGCATTATCCTCGACAAGTACTACCAACTGACGGACACTACTATAGTGTACCGCGTCGCTATGAGTAAGTACGCGCCCTTGCATTTGATGCCGTGCTAATACAGATGTTTGCTCCCTACAGTCCTCCATCCGCGCTACAAGATGCAGTACTTCAAGGATCAAGTGTGGCCCGAGGAGTGGATCAAGGAGGCACGGTCTATTACCGAAGAAGAATGGAAGACCTACTACAAGCCCGAGGGCCCGGTGCCCCCTCCCGCGCGGCCGGCCGCGGCGGCTGGAAAACCTGGCCGACGCAGCGCTGCGGCGTCACAAGCGGTACGTACTCGCGATGTCCCACCGCCCGCGGTCTGACAACTGATGCTCCCGCGCGCAGCTTGTAGGGCACACGCGAGCTCTTCGCTTCCGTCACCGGCGCCGGGAAGGGCAGCCCTCTGAGCGATGCCCTTGAGGCTTACCTCGAGGCGCCACCGCTCAAGACTGTGACTGATCCCCTCAAGTACTGGGATCTTGTCCTCAAGTCTTCCGAGTCGGCTGGCGAGCGCGCTCGCGCACATGGCGATTGATTTCTTGTCGGCGCCAGGTGAGTTCGGACTTACCATACATTACATTCGCGCTGACATATAGTAGCTACATCCACAGACGCTGAACGGGCCTTCTCGCGAGGCCGCCTCACGGTCTCGCGCCTGCGCCACTCGCTCTCGGACGAGACGGTCCGCGCCAACACTGTTGTGGGTTCGTGGGCGCGCATTGCTGATCTCCTCCCCGAGCACAACATCATCGACGTCATCCGCCAACACGCCAGCCGCAAGGGGGACGCCAGCGGTCCCGGTGATGGGGCTTCCGCTGCGGATGCGATTGTCCTCGAGTAGCGGCTGTTAGTAGCCTTTACAACCTGTTGTTCGTCATCTTGTATGCAGCCTTCTATAGTCTCTTATGTCTCGCTTATGTCTCGCTTGTTACTGGCTTCTAATAGACTATGTCTGGTGTTCTTATGTTTTGTATGCACGCTTATCCGACGTTGTAAGCTACTTTGTTATACATCTTATACTACATTCTTATACACAACCCGTAATGTTCCATGGGTATTGCCGGCTCCGGGTCTTGATGCAGCTCAACCTGTGGGTTGCGGGTTTGGATCTCCGGGTCCGGGTCTACTGGCGGGTGTTATCCGTGCAGTTCTGGGTGTGACTTGAGATGTCTACTCAACCCGCAGGTTCGGGTCCGGATAATCCGCAGCTCGACCCATGTTCAGCCTTACTGGGATGCTGTTTGCCATGTTCTGTACTACCTCAACAGCACAAAGCACCTCAAGCTGATGTACAGCGCAACAACCCTTACCCTTGTTGGCTATTCCAATGTGGATGGCTCGGTGCACAAGGACCGCAACACCATCTTGGGCTACACATTTCTCATGTATGGTGGTGCTGTCTTGTGGAGCTCAATGTGCTGGGAACTTGTTTCCCTCTCAACCACCAAATCTGAATATGTTGCCATTACGCACACCGTGAAGAAGGCTCTTTGGCTGTGCTCCCTCATCAGACAAGTCTTTGAGATGTTTGGCAACCCAATCACGCTCACTAATAGAATGTGGCTGAAGAACAAAGTTGTTAACTATTGTGCTCTTACTGATAGTTGAGGATAGTTGAGATGTTCAGTTGATGACATCTGGGAGGCTATACTGTTGACATATCTCAGTGTTCATTCAGTAGTGAGTTGCTCAACTTAACATTTACTACTTTCTGTCGTGGAGACGACTAGACGCCCTGTATTTTTCCATATTTTTCCGCATTTTTCCTGCTTTTCTACGGCCATTCTACGGTACTTAGCACGCACGGGACTTAGAGTTAGAGTAGATAGATCACGTGACTCATCACCTGACCCCTACCTGCAGGTTGAGTGCATTGTGCGCACAGACCACCTCTACGTTTGTACCTGTTTGGCTCCCCTTGCTTAGTATATAAGGACCCCCTGTAGCGACCCTAGCCCTCATCTTGACCTCTTGGTCTTTGGGCTAGGTAAGCCTTGTTTTGTATTCGCTCTTATGTTCTGAATGTTAACTTGGTCTTTGGGCTAGATTCGTCGTGAGAACCTAAGCTCAGGTGTTGAGAGACCTTCGTCCTCCACCCCAGGGTTAGATCGTGTTAGTTTTCTTAGTTGTGTGCAGTACCTCGTCGTGCCGGGCCTAGCTCCGCGACATTAGGTCAAGATCCCCCACCGTGCCGGAGATCTGCCGACCAGATCCTCCCTCACGCGTAAGTCCTTTCTGCTTCGTGATCACCCCCTGTGTTGGTACCCCTTGCGCACGCGCTTTGTCACCTCGGAGTAACGGTCAGGGCGCAACCCCAGGCTTGCCGATCTTTTGATTGGTACAATACGCGGAATCTGCCTAACCCGCAGTGTAAAATCCGGTGTTGGTTGTAACGAGTGCACCTTCGGGTGTAGGAGGCAAAGAAACGCGGCAATAGGAAGCCAAGGCAGGTTACCCTTGGGCTCGTGTCCCTTGTGGTAAAAGGACACAGCAATAGGCCGAGGAGGCTGAGCAGTCAGTGTCGGGTAGCGAAATCTGCAGATTAAGTCCCGAGATCGGGAGAGGACACCCTGGATCTTGAGTGCGCCAACAAAGTCCACGCCTACGATCGCGACGACAAGGTTGACGTCTTCCGCGACGACGAGGACCTCTGGGCAGACTGCGCTCGGTTCCCCTGTCCCAACCGTCTCTACTCCATCACCTCGCCAGAGAATCTATTCGACGACGAAATCACCCCTCGTCTCCAACCTACCTCCCTCAGCCAGATCAGCGAGTTCCTCCCGGAGTTCACCCCGCTTCCTGACACGCGGGCTCCCACACCGGCACCACCAACGCCGGTCGCTCCTACACCGGTCCCCGCATCACCGGTTCCATCACCCCACCGCACCCCTACCCCCGAACCTCCCCTGTCGCCCATCATGTCGACAGAAGCACTCCAAGGACTCATCGACGGGCAGGTCCATATCCAGGCCTCCCTCGCCACCCTCACCGCGACCCTTACGGAACTAGTCCAGACCCTCACCCCGCGAGCCCCGGCGCAAGGCGAAGCAGCCGAAGACGCCGCCGGCCCAGCTCCCGCCGCCGCCCCTGCAGTCGCTTCCCCTCCCACGCGTTTCCTGGATAAGGCCATCCAGAAGCCCACCCCGTTCAAGGGAACTTCGAGCGCTGATGCGCGACGGTTCCTTGCCGCCTTCACCGCCTACGCCATGTCCACGGGGCCCCTTCTCAACGATCAGGCGGAAGGCGGCTACGTAATCAACGATCAGAAATGGATCGTCGCCGCCCTCACCTACCTCCAGGACGAAGCCGCCATCTGGGGAACACCCTACCTCGAACTGGTCGCGGAATCCACACGCGCCAAGCGCCCCTTCCAAGACAGTTGGAGCGAGTTCCGGAAGGCTTTCAAGGCGCGCTTCGAGACATCCTCTGAAGTGGTTGACGCGAAGAACGCGCTCGCCGCCTTGTGGCAGGGAAGCAAGACCCTTCCCGAGTACGCCGCCAAGTTCAAGGAGATCATGGGCCGCACCGGCTATTCGGACGCCGACCTCCGCGACCGTTTCTATGAGCACCTCGCCAGCAACATCAAGGACCTGCTCGCTCAAACTGAGCGCAGTACCAGCACCCTCGACGACCTCATCACCGTCGCCACGGACTTCGACTTCCGTGCTCGGCAGCGCAAGGCCGAGAAGGCACGCGAACAGGGCAAGCCGTCCTTGTTCCCCCGCTTCGGCACCACGACCACGACCACGACCCCGACCACCCCGTTCAAAGATCCGAACGCGATGGACATCGACTCGACCCGCACCCGTGAGGC
Source organism: Trametes villosa (assembly GCA_002964805.2). NCBI lineage: Eukaryota > Fungi > Basidiomycota > Agaricomycetes > Polyporales > Polyporaceae > Trametes > Trametes villosa. Next base: position 2,861,215 of record PUDQ02000003.1, read on the forward strand.
CTTCATCAAGTCGATGACAGGCAAGTGCTTCGGCTGTGGGTCGACCGCCCACAACAAGCGCGACGGCAACCACGAGCGCGACATCTGCGCGTGGTGCGGAAGGACAGGCCACCGCGAGGTGGTTTGTCAGAGCAAGTACATGGGTCAGCCAAAGAAGCAGCGCGTGGCAGCGACCGAGGAGGAGGCTCCCTCGGACACCGCAGCCGCCGCTACCGAAGCAACGGTGTCGGCCAGTCAGGTCGACATCATCGCCCAGCTCCTCGAAGGTCAGAGGCAGCTCGCCGCGCAGATCGAGGCGATGAAGCAGGCTTTTTAGATCGGGTGCGCGCAAAGGCTACGACGCCGACACCCGCTGGTTTACGCACGGACATCCCCTCCCCGTCTATCTATGATTCGGTCTCCTCATGTACATTCACTATACCTGAAATAGACACGACCAGTTCGCACTTCCGCATCAGTGTGAACCTCAAAGGGAGACACCGTAACGTAAACGCAGTAGCCATGATAGATTCCGGAGCCACGGGCCTATTCATCCATCAACGCTTCATCGATCAGCATCACGTTCTGACCCACCCCCTCGCGCGAGCCATCCCCCTTCACAACATCGACGGATCACGCAACCGAGCCGGGAGCATTACCCACTTCGCACGTCTGGAGCTAGGCCTCGGGTCGCATAACGAACGCACCGAGTTCCTGGTCACGGACATTGGTCCTGAGGACATCATCCTCGGACTTCCCTGGCTTCGAAAGATCAATCCGCAGATAGATTGGACAAATGGGAAGGTTGAGGTTGAAACGGACGGTCGGTCGGCGACCCCCGTAGAGGACCTCCCTCCGTTTGAGAAGATCTCGGCCAATCGGCGCCTGAGAAGGCAATGGCAGAAGCTCGGAGTCCTGGAGGAAGCCACTGAGGAACTCTGGTGTGCTGCCGGGTTCACTTACTCCACCGAGCTCGCCGCCGAGGCCCACCGCGCTAAGCCCGCGAAGACGTTCGAAGAGATGGTACCGGAGGAGTATCGCCAATACTCCAAAGTCTTCTCGGAGCAGGAGTCTGAAAGACTACCTGAGCACAAGCCGTACGATCACACCATCGATCTGAAACCTGACGCTCCCGAGACCCTCCGGTCCAAGGTGTATCCGATGCCGGTCAATGAGCAGGCCGAGCTGGATGCCTTCCTCGAAGAAAACCTTCGCAAAGGCTACATCACCCCGTCCAAGTCCCCCATGGCTTCCCCCGTCTTCTTCGTCAAGAAGAAGGACGGCAAGCTCCGCATGGTCCAAGACTACCGAAAGCTGAACGACATCACCGTGAAGAACCGCTATCCGTTACCCCTCGCATCCGACATCATCAATCGCCTCCGCCAATCTAAGTACTTCACCAAGTTCGACGTTCGTTGGGGCTACAACAACGTACGGATCAAGGAAGGCGACGAATGGAAAGCGGCCTTCACTACCAACCGGGGCCTGTTCGAACCCCGTGTGATGTTCTTTGGACTGACCAACTCGCCTGCGACGTTCCAGGCCCTGATGAATTCCATCTTCGGGGATCTGATCGCAGCCGGGAAGGTAGCGGTGTACTTGGACGACATCCTGATCTTTAGCGCCACGCTTGACGAGCACCGCAGGGTCACCCACGAGGTACTGCGGCGACTCCAAGCCCACGATCTGTTCCTCCGGCCGGAGAAGTGCGAGTTTGACCAAACGGAGATCGAGTACCTAGGACTCGTGATTCGGCAAGGCGAAGTCAGCATGGACCCCGTCAAAATCCAGGCAGTACGCGATTGGCCCCACCCCCGCAACCTCCGCGAAGTCCGAGGCTTCATCGGCTTCGCCAACTTCTACCGTCGCTTTATCAAGGACTTCGCCAAGATCACTCGCCCCCTTCACGACCTCACTAAGAAGGATGCCCCCTGGGAATGGGGTCTTCGGCAGCGCACCGCCTTCGACAAGCTCAAGGAAGCCTTCACCACCGAACCGGTGTTGGTGACCTGGGAGCCTGAGCGGCCAACCCGGGTAGAAGTGGACGCCTCCGGATACGCGACCGGCGGGGTTCTGCTACAGAAGCTGGAAGACGGGCTGTGGCATCCCGTGGCGTTTCGGTCTGAATCTATGACCGAGGCGGAGCGGAACTATGAGATCTACGATCGCGAACTCATGGCCATTGTGCGAGCATTAGAGGACTGGCGCCACTTCCTGGAAGGATTACCCGAACCCTTCGAAATCATCACCAATCATCGCAACCTCGAACACTGGAAGACCGCCCAGAACCTTACCCGACGACAGGCCCGCTGGGCGCTCTGGCTCTCTCGCTTCGATTTCACGCTCACACATAAGCCGGGCACGGCCAACACGCAGGCCGACCCCCTGTCTCGGATCTCGGAGCTCCAAGTCAGTGATGCCGAAGACAACCGGGATCAGATCGTGCTCAAACCCGAGCGCTTTGTGGCCATTGCTGCTGCGGCGCTCCGGGTAGAGAACCCGCTGGATGGAAGGATCAGGGAGAGCAGTAGGAGGGAGGCGGAAGTCCTGAAGGGTTTGGAAGCCCTACGGAAGGACGGGCCGCGGAAGTTGACGGATGGGACGTGGGAATGGGAAGAGGAGGGTGGGCTGGTGTACTACCGTGGTCGGTTGTACATCCCGCCCGAGGAAGGACTTAGGGAGGCCATCGTCCGGCAATGCCACGATGCGCCTACGGCTGGACACCCGGGCAAGCACGGGACACTGGAGTTGGTGAGCCGGCTATACTGGTGGCCGGGGATTAGCGGGTTTGTCGAGAAGTACGTCCTTGGGTGTGACCGGTGCCAGCGCTACAAGGCCGCCGCACACCCCCACGCGACGCTTCAGCCCCACGAAGTACCCGAAGGACCGTGGGTCGTCATGGGCGTGGACCTCATCACGGGCCTACCCTCGTCGAAAGGGTTCAACGCCATCGCCACGTACGTCGACCTGTACAGTAAGCAAGTCCACCTGGTAGCCACCACCGACACTGTCACCGCCGAAGGGATAGGCGAACTGCACTATCAAACCATCTTCCGGCTTCACGGCATCCCCCAGAAGATCGTGTCGGACCGAGGACCCCAGTTTGCCGCACGAGTCACCAGGGCCCTGTACAAGCGCCTTGGCATCGAAAGCGGTCTCACCACGGCGTACCACCCTATGGCAAATGGGCAGACGGAGCGAGCCAATCAGGAGGTCGAGCAATACCTCCGGATTTACTGCGACAAGCGACAGGACGACTGGGCTGACCTACTTCCCACGGCGGAGTTCGTACTCAACTCTCGGGTACAGACGGCGCATGGACAGACCCCATTCGAAGTCCTATACGGCTACCGACCGGACTTCACCATCCCGGCAGGACGCCCCACGCAGATCCCATCACTCGACGCTCGGCTCACCAAGCTCCGGGAAGCACGGAAGGAGGCGGAAGCGGCACTGCGCATGAGTAAAGAGCGCATGAAGCAAGCTTACGAAGACGGCAAGCGGAAAGCTCACACGTTCAAGGTCGGCGACCGGGTCTGGCTCACGGCCAAGAACATCCACATCCATCAAGCCACGCCTAAGCTAGGACCTCGGCAGCTCGGTCCGTTCGAAGTCACGAACGGATCGGAGACCTCGACTATCGCTTGGCCCTTCCCCCCGCCCTCAAGCTTCACGACGTGTTCCACGTTGACCGCCTATCCCCATGGAGGGGGAACGAGGTGAACGGACGCTTACCACCGCCACCCGAACCCGTGGAAGTGGAAGGAGAAGAAGAATACGAAGTCGATCGGATCCTGGATAGCCGCCGCTACCGTAACCAGCTACAATACCTCGTGCGCTGGAAGGGGTACGGCGAGGGCGAGGACAGCTGGGAACCGGCATCAAACCTGACCAACGCACCGGAAAAGGTAGCCGAGTTCCACAAGCGCGCGCCCAGCGCACCTCGAAAGATCCAGGCCGTCGACTTCAAGAACCTTCCATGGCAGCCGCGGGTGACCTTCACCGACGCTGCGCCTCCGGACCGCGACTGGGAGGGCGGACGCTTCCCGGGCCGTGGGTCCATCAGGGACGATGGACAGTAGAGGGGGGGTAATGTCGTGGAGACGACTAGACGCCCTGTATTTTTCCATATTTTTCCGCATTTTTCCTGCTTTTCTACGGCCATTCTACGGTACTTAGCACGCACGGGACTTAGAGTTAGAGTAGATAGATCACGTGACTCATCACCTGACCCCTACCTGCAGGTTGAGTGCATTGTGCGCACAGACCACCTCTACGTTTGTACCTGTTTGGCTCCCCTTGCTTAGTATATAAGGACCCCCTGTAGCGACCCTAGCCCTCATCTTGACCTCTTGGTCTTTGGGCTAGGTAAGCCTTGTTTTGTATTCGCTCTTATGTTCTGAATGTTAACTTGGTCTTTGGGCTAGATTCGTCGTGAGAACCTAAGCTCAGGTGTTGAGAGACCTTCGTCCTCCACCCCAGGGTTAGATCGTGTTAGTTTTCTTAGTTGTGTGCAGTACCTCGTCGTGCCGGGCCTAGCTCCGCGACACTTTCCCTTACTAAACCAAAGAAATTTCCAATTGAAGTTCTGATGGGATTTGTCTACTATCCCTTGAACTAATGTCAATACTAAACTTAGCGCTAGCAGGATGGTTTGGGAGATGAATATATCAGCAAACTAACATAGAAGTGCTCTAAGTACCCAATGTACAGTTTTTCTGTGCAAATTGCTCAGATGCTTGATATGCATAGCAAATGCCTTTTGGATGGAATATATGCTTCTAGAATTCATATTAAAATGACATGCTAGCTCAAAATAATACTGGTTTTTCTACCTATATATCTTCCTGCTGAGGTGTGAAGTCCCCTTAACATATGAAAGCACATCAAAGTTCTTCAAACATTGACACCATATACCAATGCACAACAATAGCCCTTGAGTGAATATTGTACTGAGGGGGCTATGTGAGCACTCTTGATATATGACAAAAATATGTGCATTTTCTCATCAATCAGACAAGTCAGTATTGGCCCTCCTCTTACCCCAAGTTGCAGACTAGGAAGGGGTAGCAAGACAGTTTCCCTGGGGTGTGCTGCGTTGTGATGGTGTTGCTTGGTGCACAACTCGGAGGTTGCAGGTGTCTTGCAAGCCTGTTAGGGCTGTGCGGGCTTTTAAGTCCAAAACCGGTCAGAGTTAACAGCTCCGAAGCACGGGAAAGTGGAGCTCCAAACTCCAAAGGTGCGGAAAAGCAGACCTGGGGTTTCAGAGGTTACACATCAATATCCTCACAATGTGGAGAGGAGAAGTGCCTTCCTAACGGTATATGACACATACTATTTGAAGCAGAACTGGAGGAGCAGTGGCCAAATGTTAGGGCTGTGCGGGCTTTAAGTCCGGAACCGGTTGGAGTTGACAGCTCCAAAGCGCGGGAAAGTGGAGATCCGAACTCCAAAGGCATGGGAAAGCGGACCTGGGCTTTGGAGGTCGGACTTGTCGGACATAGCAAAGCGGAGGTCCGAATGGAGTCACACATAAGGGAGGACTTCAGTGAAGCTATTAGCAATGGCAGAGACCCTTGCCACTTGTCCCCAGATTTTGGAGGTGGACAGGTCCAATGCTGAAATGTCAGGCTTACTGGACTAGGAAGGTCGGAGCTACAGAATGACGAGCAGAGGAAGCGAAGGAGAGTAGAATGAGTGTATAGAGGAATGGGGAGGTGTAACGAGATGGGTAACGAGATATCCAAATTGAGTAGCTACAACGTACCAGCTATGTATATATAGACTACGGGCTAATTTTTATGCCACAACAATAAGAATGGACTAAAGACAATAAGGCTATTGTTCTAATCAGAATATAAGTGGAAAAGCGGAGTAAGTAAGTCCAAAAGTCAGACGAGCGGAGTTAAGTCTGATAAGTGCGGACTTAGCAGACCAAAAGTGATGTAAAAGTGGTGTAAAGTGGAGTTGAGTCTGCAGGTGTCAGAGGTTGCACGGGGTGTAACAAAGCCATACTATAAGACTGTCAGCCATAACCAGTCTTTAGGATTATCTGCTTGGGCTGAATAACACATCGGGGAGTCTATGGTGCGAGGCCTCTAGTCACCACTACTTTTGTACAAGGCTATCAGACCCTTCAAACTTTGACCAAATCCTTATTATTTTGGTCAATTGACTCCTTTTCAATGTAGGAACAAAGTGATTTCTCTAATTCCTAAAACTGAAGGAGTTATTATTTCTGGGGTCCGCTGATTTTGCCAGTTATGGAAACAACCTTCCTAATATGGAAGGTGTCTACCATTTATGGCAGTTAAGTGCGTGTTCGCTCAATGGATGTTGACTCACTCACCATGCTTTCAATCTCTACATACCGCAGATTTGAATACATTTGAGTCTGATTTATATGTCATGTGCATTGGCTACCCCTCTCACTCATAATACATACCAAATATCCAGTTCGTAGGGCCTCCCACAGGTTGACCTTTAGGTGCCAACCCTAGGCTAGGGTTAGTGCTAGTCCTCGAGTGATTTTACCACTATACAACTTTGGTGGTGACTAAGCACCCTGCACCATAGGAGTGTCTATATTATCCTCAAACCACCAGTTGGTGCAGCCAGCCTAGGATATTCAAACCCTGCAGAGAAGCTCACATCATCCCAGTATCTCAGTAATCTTCCTGTGTGGTAATTTTGAGCAGGGAGTGTGGATACTCCCTGTGACCTAGATAGTATAAAAGGAAAGCATTGCTTCACAGGAAGAAGCCATAGGAGTGGGCAAGCAGGGGACCCAGCAGGGTCCAGCACTGGTAGGACCAGAAGGGTGGAAATGCAAAGGACAGCAAGCCCGCAGACTGTGAATTACTTGAGGGTAAGGATACATCTAAGGGGCAGTGGACATATCGGGACTCCAAAGGATAGGAAGCACAGGATTGTCATCCATTAGCAGGACACATTGTGCATATGGTCGCTCAATGTGGCAGGTGCATGTAAGCACCCACCACCTACTCGCCTCACCACGGGCAGGGCACTTGAACAGGTGCAAGGAAATGCGCGTGAAAAAAAATCCCTGCAGCAATCCTGGCAGAATGATTTCATTGAGTGGGATAGAGGACAAATTATGATGCCTTTCTGTGAACATTCACCGAAATGACACTGAAAGCATGCCTTTCTATGTTAGCCTAGCCTTTCAGGGAGCAGGAAAGGCATCCTTTCCTGATTGCTCCTAAAAGTGACTGGAAATTCACCAGATTTCCTTCCTTTCTGATGCAGCAATATCTCGGAAGAAGCAACACGATAGGATTGCTGCAGGGTGCATTTGGGGCACATTTGTTACACCCTGCTTGACCTCCGACACCTGCGGACTCAACCCCGCTTTGGTCCGCTTTTGGTCCACTTTTACTCTGCTTTTGGTCCGCTAAGTCCGCACTTATTGCACTTAACTTTGCTTGTCCTACGTTTTGGGCTTACTTACTCCGCTTTTCCGCTTCCATTCCGATTGGAACAATAGTCTTATTGTCTTTGCCAACTATATATATATATATATATATATATATATATATATAGCTGGTATGTTGTAGCTATTCAGTTCGGATATCTTGTTTTCTCGTTGACTCGTTACCCATCTCATTACACCATCCCATTCACCTATACACTTGTTCTAGTACTCCTCTCCGCTTCCACCACTCATTGTCTGGTAGCTCCGACCTTCTTAGTCCGATAAGTCAGACATTCCAGTGTTGGACCTCCGAACATTGGACCTGTCCACCTCCAAAATCTAAGAACAAGTGGCAAGGGTCTCTGAGCTTTGCTGAAGTCCTCTCTTGTGTGGGCCTCCATTCGGACCTCCACTCTGCTACGTCCAACAAGTCCAGCCTCCAAAGCCCAGGCCCGCTTTCCCGCACCTTTGGAGTTTGGAGCTCCACTTTCCCGTCCTTCGGAGCTGTCAACTCTGACTGGTTCCGGACTTTAAGCTGACACAGTCCTAACAGCATTTCCTTGTGCCCGTTTAAGTGCCCTGCCTGAAGTGCCTACAGAATCTAACATTATCACTCTCAGATATCCGCAGAAAGCCTGGGCCCAAATCAATTTATACCTACTCTAAATATAGTACACAATCTGTCTTCTGAGTTTGAGGGCAGATGCTGCTGTGGTAGGCAGGGGATAATTGACTTACTAGCATGATAAGCCGGAGCTCTGGCAAGTGGGCACTTAAATATGATGTCTCCAGTGTCTTAATATGCTTTCACTTCAAAGATTAACTTCCAGGGAGAAGATTACTCAGAATAACTGAAGGCACTAATGAAATTGCATTGTATTTCGTAGCTATTTGAGCTTTCGAATGATATAACTCCAGTAAAAACTGCACTGCACACAAGATATTCACCTTGTCTCACTTAGTGCCTGCCTGAACTGCTGGCTTTGCCCGGATACAGTGTTATGATCACATTAGTCAGAGTCGGTGAGCCTGTGGTTTTCTCAGACTGGCAAGATAGTAAGAGTCGGAAGAATCACCTACTAAGCTTGTATATACTCCCTTATGCTACATCATTATCTTTAATGAATAAATGTCAAGGAAATATGGTGTGTAGCAAGTAGTAAAATGGCAGTCAAACACAGGAAAAGATATCTGTACTTCTGACTATAGTTTAGCTGCGGGTGCAAACAACTTGGTAAGACCAGTTCTTGTTTCCGATCCTATGGCTGTACTCTTCCGCGTATGGCGATCCACAAAAACGTGAGTATAGCCGCCGACGGCACTGGGCACGTGACTTCCCTCCTCGAAGACGGCCACTTCGTAGGTGACGGAAGAGGAACCTAGTTTGGTAACGCGTAGACCGAGGTCGAGTACGACGGGGAATGAGACGGGGGAGAAGAAGTGGCAGAACGAAGATACGACGAGGCCGATGAGAGGGGAATGCACAGGGTCGAGGTCGGCGTGCTTGATGAGGTACGTGTTGACCACGGAGTCGAAGAGGTGGTAGTAGACGGAGTTATTGACGTGGGAGTATTGGTCGTTGTCGATCCTGCGCGAGTGTGTAGAGCATGCGAATGGGATGGCGACAGACGGCACTCACCAGCGCGTACGGTAGGACAGGAAATACGGATAGACCCCCCGCTCTCTCCTTCGCAGGGCCTTCGGATCGGACTCTGAGCCTTCTGGCATCGTCCTGAAGGAGGAGTAAGTAACGGCCCTAGCATGTGTGGGAGGGCGCATACAACCTCGGCCGCGAATGGTGGTAGATGTGCGAGGAGGAGGAGAAGCTCGAGTTCGCCGGTCACCTCTTACCCCGCATTGAGACCGGGTCAGTCGGCCCGACGCATACTAGCGCTCAAGCGCTCAAGTCGCGCGTGCTTTCGGGCGCTTACAGATCGCGTCTCTCTTTCCTCGACCACCACCTTCCCTCTCGTCCACGGCGAAGAACCGACTCTAGCCGACAATGAGTGCACGAGCTCCCTTTGTCCCCCAGCGTCCTGCTTCTCGTACCGCCGACACCAAATCTAACGCGCAGGCAAAGTCTCCTCCGCCCGAGCACTTTCGTTCCAACGGTCTGCTCGATCCTCCTCCTGGCCTTCCTGGTGACTCTGGGGCCTCCGCTGAGCACTTTCTACGCGGCGCAACTAACACGGAATCTTCTGCTGCTCATGGATTTGCCTCCAAATTCAGGCCTCTCAACGTCGCCGGACTAGGGAAGAAAAAGAGTGACGCTGCTGCATCTGGTAAAGCACGCCAGTCTGTCGACAACTCTGCTCCGTCCTCGAAGGCGTTCTCTCCCGCTCAGCAGGCTCGTCTCGGCAACCAGCGGCCTGCCTCGCCGTTCTTCCAGTCTTCGGGTCCTGCTCCAGTGAACGCCTTCAAAGCCCCGGCTGCGCCCGCCCAGACGTCTGGTCACGGCGACGAGTTCAGCTCCAACAAGGCGCATACATCCACCCTCGCCAAGTCTCCCGCCTTCGACAGTCGCCCGGAGATGCAGGGCAGACCTATGCCCGGCCCGCCCCCTGAGCAGTCTCGTCTCTCGCACGGTCTTGACGGCTCCTACGGAAGTCTGCGCTCGCGCACTGCGTCTCAGCCCTCTCTTGCTAGCATACATGAAGTCGCTGAAGAAGAGGAGAACGCCAGCCCCTACAAAAGGGCGCCCAGCAACGGCTACGGCGAGTACAACACCTACGCGGACGACTCTGCGTTCTCCGACCCCGACGATGGTCCCTACCAGCAGGGGCTCAGAAGGTCTTCGAAGCGTCCCGAACGCGCCGACGAGGACGAAGACGAATACGCGTACGGGACGGGCGCGAAGAGGTACAAGGCGGCTCCACAGGTGCGTGTCTCCTAGTCCTGCTCTTGCTTGCGACTATATGCGCGCAGAACGAAATTTCCGGCGCATACAACGGCCAGGGTATCCCGTCTCGCTACCCGGGCGCCGACTTCGACCTCGCCGATCCCCTCGCACATAACGTCCCGCTCCTTGCCCCACCCGCGCACCTGCAACCCGAGCCAGTCAAAGGCATGGCCGACCAGTCCGACCCTCGCCAGGCTCTGTACCGGCTACTCGGCCAGGATCTCGACATCTTCGTCGAAGGCCACGCGGACGCGTACGAGCAAGCCAGGAAGAAGTGGGCGGAGTGCTCGGTCGAGGAGTGGACCAAGGGCGCGGACGGTACGTCCTCACTCGTTCTGACACGGCAGTACGCACATACGGTGCTCGTGACATAGACATGGCCGGAAGATTCGGGAAGATGTTGGACTTCGTACGTTCACCTCTCGTCTCCGCACGCTCGTCTATGTTTGCTGACCGCTTACGCCGGCTTCAGGTGAAAGACCACATGACGTGAGTACGGCCTCGAAAGTTGCTTCATCCTGACCTGGAGGGGTGTTGTACACAGGTCGAAGCTCGCTCTCTACGCGAACCTCCACACAAGCATCGCCGAGCACAAAAAAGTACTCTCCGAGCGGGAGCAGACTTTGAAGGATGCGAGGGAGAGCCTCGTGCGGGAGGGCGGCGCGGTCGTCGGTGGTTCGCCGAAGCTTGGTGCGGTGGCCGGTGAGAAGCAGGACGACTAGAGCCTGTGTGTACTTGTGCTGGTGCGAAATTGTGTGATGTACGTTATATGACGACGCCGTTGTCCCCTCGGGCCGACGAATGTACTGCTCGCCGGGGGCTGTAGCCTGCCGGACTGTGTTCTCACTGCTGCTGCTCCACTACCCGGCCGAAAGCCATGCATGTTTCGCCTCATGTAGTGAAGTATTTAAGAATAGGATGGTATCCGGAAATCCCGGGTTTGATATGGAGGATGATGCTCGTCGGCCGCAGCCTCGCTCGCTTCGCCCGCACGGCTTCTGCCATAACCACCACGACCGAACGACCCGCTACTCTCCCTCTGCCCCCGATTGCTCTGTGTATGCTGTGATTCTTGCTGTTGACACACGCTCTGCGCTCCCTGCGAACTGCTCTTGGCTAACGGTTGACTGAGCCGCGCGAAGATGGACAAGTTCGCGACGCTCGAGCCCGTTCGGCTATACAACGCCCCCGCACCCCCAACCCCCTCTGCCAAACGGTTCTCTATTCACAAACCCTCTGCCATACACCATGCACCGCGCACGCATGCTCCCGCGCCATTTCAGGTCATCGGTCGCCTCCCGGTCGACGTGCATCTCCTCATCCTCAGCGTACTCGCTGTACCCGACATACCCGCCTACGCCCGGTGCTCGCGCGCCCTCGGCACCCTCGCCCGCGACGAACGCGTCTGGGAAGCTCGGTGGAAAGCCTTCGGGCTCGAGAAGGCACGCCTCGGCGACGTCCTCGACGCCCTCGACGAGAAGGTCAAGGTGCAGAACGGGCTCAACCGCGGCCATGCCCCGCCCACGCTCGCCACGGAGAGCCTGGACGACGACTTCGGCGACTTCGCCTCAGTGGGGGCGCAGGCGGAAGAAATGGGCGACTTTGTCGGGGGCTTCAACTCGCCCACCCCGCGCACGCCCGCATTCTCCCAGAGCCCATCGAGCAAGACGTTCCGCGCGCAGTACATTCGCGCACACGCCCTCCTCAAGCCGCTCCTCCCCGCGCTCTCCGCCCCGCCGCACGCCGTGCTCTCCAGCCTCTTCCCGTCGCCCGCGCCCCCTTTGCGCAGCCAGGCGCACACGCTGCGCCTGCTCTCGCGCTTCCTCTCGCCCGCCGTCAAGCCGCTGCGCGCGTGGGAGACGCTGGGCGCCGCGCTCCGCGCCGCGATCGACCGCTTCGAGGACGGGCTACTCACCGCGTTTGACGTCGCGGACGGCAAGGGCGACGAGGCGGGCATGCGCGAGGCGGCGGAGGCGAGCTGGGAGGTCTGGGACGGCGCGGGCGCGGAGTGGGAGCTCGGCAAGGTGTGGGCGGAGAAGCTCGAGATCTTCTACGAGCAGAGCAAGTGGAAGCCGCTCGATAACTTCACGCAAGTGCGCTCCGTATTGTCTCGCGCGCGTGTCCGCTCACCCTTGTTCACGCAGGTCTGAGTCGGAACTGGACTTCACCGCGATGGACGAGTTCATGGTCGAGATCCTCGCCGCGCTCGAAGAACACGGTTCGCGCGCGGTACGCGTCTTCCCGCCCGATGCGAACGTGCTCGTCGCTTTCTCGGACCGGCTCGCGAATGAAGTTGTGAGTGCATTTCGCCCACCGTATATATCCGCTCGCTTAGTGTCGCCTAGGTAGGAGAGTATGTCACCTCGCTGCTCACCCGCGCGCGAGAAATCTCGAACGAGATCTTCCTGAAAGCTACCGCCGCGAGCTTCAAGGAGGCGTGGCGCATGGTCGACGTGATTTTGAAGGTCGGCTCCGCAAAGGACGCGCAGTTTCCGAAAACGCAGGCTGAGGACGTTGTGTACGTTCTCGCTCGGACCGTCTCACCGTCGCACGCTGACCGTTCACAGCTACCGAATGTTTGAGCCTAACATGGACGAGTACCTCGACGAGGAGGTCGAGTTCGTCAAACAAAGCTTCGAGATGACCTGCCGCGCATGGGAGAAAACGGTACGTATCGCTTCTACTCCCTAGCCCTTGTCGGGCTCATCGGGCTTTTCTTGGTAGCTCTCAGATCATCGCGTAGTCGCAGACGCAACCCCCAACACCGAGACCGCGCGCTTCCTCGGGTCGCACAACCCCGCACAAGTCAAGCGCACCGTGCTCGCCTCCTTCACCGACGTGCTCCTCCTCCCCGTCACCATCGTCCCGCGCACCGTCGGCGCGGTCGGCGCGGCAATCACAACAGGCGGCAACGCAGCGGTTCAAGGCATCGCAATGCTCAACCCGCAGCGCTGGGGCGCGACGAGTGCGAATACCGGCGGGACGGGGTCGTCCAGCTCGTTCCCGTCGTTTGGCCGGATGTCCTCGTGGGGTGGCGGGAAGGACAAGGACGGGTATGTGCGGGATTTCGAGAAGGGTGGGGATGGGATGTTGTTCGACATCGGCGCGGATGAGGAGGACGAGGACGAGAAGGCGGACGCAGCGGTGGTGAAGAACGAGAAACGCGAGAGCACCGCGACCGCGCGATGTGAGTCCTTCGCCTCATACCCAGTGAACCATATGCTGACGACTTTCGCAGCCTCGCTGACCGTGTCGACCACCGCGGATTCTCTGAGCACAGCTGCGACGTCCGTCGAGTCCACCCGAGTCTCGACCCCAAACCCAAATCCGCCCGCATTGGACAACCTCGACCTGCTCCTATCCCTCGATACCGCGCTGGAACTCATCCACGCCGACCGCGAGTCCATGAAGCGCGCCGAGACGTTCGCGGGATATCCGGGAGCGTACGGGCATCGCGTGCGGGACACTATCGAGGAGATCTTCTGTCTCCTCCTGCAAGCGCTAGGCGACCGTCATATCAAACCCGGCTTCGATACGTACGTGATGTTGCTAGCATACGGCTGCAAGAAGTTGACAGCCTCGCCGCAGCGCAGTCCAGCAGATGAAGTCGTACAAGCCAGACGAGCACGAAGAGACGAAGAGCGTTGCGCCTCTGCTGCAGTTCTTTGAGCTGGTGCACATCGGAGACACCATGCAGTCGATGATCCAGGTCTACTTCGACAAAGAGCTGGTATGCGTTTTCCTGCGATAATTGCGTCGACGTTCACTCACATGAATTCGATCAGGCACCTCACATAGACAGGCACGATTTTTTGAACTCGGTGGTCCGTGAGAAGAAACGCTTCGAAGACGTGCTAGACGACTGTGTCGCAGGCGGTCTGAACGCCGCGACAGACGCGCTTATGAACCAGGTTCGCTCTGCCGTGCCATCGCAAACCCCTACCATCTACTCACACATTCTCTCGCAGGTCGAGCACATTATCCAGAAATTGACGAAGCCGAGGGAGTACTACCCGCCAGAAGACAGCCCTATGGACCTCGGGCCTACGGAGGGCTGCCGGGAAGCGATTAAGTGTCTGCAAATGCACTGTCAGCTACTCAAAGGCAGCACGAGCAAGGAGGTGCTGGAGGTATTTTACCAGGAAGTCGGAATTCGCCTCATCGCGTGAGTTCGCAATCTATCTCTTTCCCTGTCACGCCCATTCATTCACGTTTACATCTCTACCGAAGCATTCTGCAGAAACATCTGAAGCGGCAGATTATCTCGCTGAACGGCGGCTTCCAAGTCATAGCGGACCTGAACGCGTACCACGCATTCATTACGTCCCTACGCGTCGCGAGCATCACCTCCGAGTTCGCCTACCTGAAGATGCTCGGGCACGTCTATGTGGTGGAGGATGCGAAGGATCTCGCGCAAATTGTGCGCGACGTGACGCGATATGGAGGCGCGTATCGACCTGAGGTGCGCTAGTCCTTCGATCGCACTAGGGCTTTCCAGTGCTAACTGCAATCTCTCAGGACATCTACGAGTTCATTCAGCGGCGGTCGGACTGGAAGAAGATCGAGAAGACGGTGGACAAGACGATGTACAACCTCTCCTTCAAGGAGGACTGCGTCGTCTGCTAGCCCGGCGCCCCGGCCCGGCCGCCTTCATCCGCCCTGGAATCGCGCGTGACGTCAGCGAGCCGCGGCGCAGCGGGCGACGGGCGCCACCGCGCATCTCCCTTAAGACCCGCCCGATCGTCCGCGTCCCGCCTCTCCCTCTCCTCTCGTCTGCCCACCACCCTACAGCTATCTATCTCCTGTACGACTCCTTACTTCACGCCCCCATCCTCACGCCTAGCATCATGTCCATTCCCGAGTTCTCGCTCCGCCTCCAGCACGGTACGTGCCCCTCGCATCGCAGCCACCGATAACGACCTCACCCACCCCTCCGCAGGCATCACCGGCGGCTTCGCGCCCCCGACGCCCGAGGCCATCATCACGATCACGGGCATCCCCACCCAGAACCTGCTGAACATCACGGCCGCGCACCGCCCGAAGGGCACGCCCTCGCTGCAGGACGCCGTGCCCAAGTCCATCTCCGCCGCGGACGCGCACACCGCCGCGCTCGTCGGCGAGCTCAAGCAGATCCTGAGCGGCCTCCCGACCGAGTCCCCGCCCGGGAGCGAGGACATCTACGGGCTCGACACGAGCATCGCGTTCGGCTCCGACGATCTCCAGTGGCAGAACGGCGGCCCGCAGGGGTGTGGATCGGGCGGGAGCGCGGTGCAGGCGTCGGACGAGGAGAAGGCGAAGTTCAAGCGTGCGGTGGAGATCGTGAAGGAGCTGCAGAGCAAGGAGGCGTAGTGCGCGGCGGACGATGAGAGAAACGGACGTGAGGTAATCGAAGTGTTTGTATACCAGCTGTTTGTACAATCTACACAGGAACGGATGCGGAAAGGAGTCATTTGCGCGAAGATCTCTGGTTCGTCAAGTGGGTTGAACGCCTAGGGACCGATTGCACGCATTGGAAGGCGTAAACACGGGTCTCGCGCCGCCTCAACACAGCTAGTGTATAACGAGTAGATGGGCCTATCCCAATTCAAGAAGCGTTCGCTACGAAAGCACTGTACGACATATATAGTGGATACTATCAGGCTGTCAGGCTTCGGGAATTGGCTGCCCATGAGTATCTATACCCGGTACTAAACCAAGGAAGTCAGCCGCTCTCGCCAGCAGTCGATCCCCAGCATCGTACAAGTCTGACGTCGAGGGAATGGAATCACCACGCCCAGGCTCGGTAAGTATTCTCGTTGCGACGATGCTGAGGCTGGCGTATCCGACATACACGTCACGGTAGCGGACCCACGCTTACGCTCCCGCAAGAGGTGCGTTACCTCCTTGTGTGATTCGCGCGGGGTCCCCGGACGATAGAGCGATGAGTCCCGGTAGGCGGCAAGCTCGTGTATATGTTGCGAATCGAAGTGGTTCGCGGCGCGTCCGAAGACTAGGCGCATGAGTGGAATCAGATCGTACATGGTAGATGTCTTTTCTTCCTGCTCCTAAATCTACTCGCGGGTCGATCCGATGAGTCGACGTCCAACTCTACCACCTGCTAAACGGCGACGTCGTGAGCGAACGACAGCACAAGAGGCGCCGACGAGCTACTCACCGCACGCAGCAATTCGTCTAAACGGTACTATATGCACAAAAGCTGCAGAGACAACACATGCCGTCGAAGCACTCGCGCAGGGAGCAGCACCACTGCGCCGCCTACGACCCGCCCCTCGCCCATCAGCCCTCGCCAGCAGAGAGCAAAGAAAAAGCGACGTACGCATCCCCCTTCTTCGTCCTCCAAGGCGTCGGGCGAGGAGTAGATGAGGGCGGTGCCCGAGTCGGACCCGCCGCGGATGCGTTCTGCGGGGCCGTACTGGCGAGGCGGTGCCCGGACCTCGAGAGACATGGAGGGAGAGGCCGTGGGCTCCGGTTGAAGAGATTTGTGCGCGCGGGGCGGGTAGGCGGGGTGTTCGGATTGTGGGGTGGGGGAGGCCATGGGATGGTCGCTGTGTGCCGCGGGGCGTGTGGCGGAGAGCAGGAGCAGCGGGTGTGCTGCACAACGCGCGGGATCTAGAAAGGAGGAGAGGGGAAAGTGCAAAGAGGTACAGCACGTCGAGTAGGGCTGCCCCCAAAATCAATATGTCGTGCCTCTGCCGCCGCAGTTGACGTCCAGCGCCGAGGGCCAACCAGTTTGGGTGGGAACATGCCCGCGGGGCCAGTGTAGGACCGGGAGGTGCAGCGGTGGCGGTGGAGGTGCCATGACCGTAAGATGATCAGACAGACGGACAGGCAGGCAGTGGAGTACACAGCCGCCCACAGATGGTCGGTCCTAGGTCAAGATGCCGTTCCGCGGGAGGGGGCAGTGTAGATGAGAGGACAAGCGGCGTCACATGTATCATGCCTCGCTGCGAATATATTCAGAATGCTCTGCGTCGCAGTATAAGGGATGGGCGCACCGACGTCGCGAGACCATGACCTCCGTGGACGATGAAAGGCGAACTAGCCCACGTCCAAAATTCCAGTCGCGACGGGCAGCGAGCATACTCAACTCACAGATGGCACGCTCAAGCCACTCCCCGACTCAGTGTGTTCTTGAACTTCATGGGAAGAGTGCGCTGTGCGACCGGGCGCACGCCACATGGGGTGGCAGGTTCATATCCCAGCGTAGGATGCTACCCGACAAACCTGCAGCAAGAGACGCATCAGGGACGAACAGGACGCAGAACATAAGAACATACGAGTCGTCGAGGGTCGTTTGCGACAGCGTGGCGCACTTTCGCAGAACGAACATTCACTTTATCTTTGATGATGCAAACACGGCCGGAACACAAGGGTCGACGTCTAGAAATACATAGTAGTGTCCGCTAGGCGCGTCATGTATGATACAGGTCCATGTAAAGAGAGCACATTATACGTTATGGCAGAGAGGGTATGATATCGAGCCGTGTATGGGAGTAGTGCCAGGTGCCTGCAAAGAAAGAGTGAGAGAACGCACAACATAGGGGAGCCGAATGACATACCGGCTAAGCACTGGGATGGAAGCGTCTAACAGCAGATGCAGGGAATGGGAATGATGTAACATATGCTGCCGTCCTGCAAAGATGCGCGCGTGGTTAGGATAGACAGTTCGACAGCGGCACGAAAATGGGGCGCGCACCGGACAAGGAACACAACCGCCTCGAATACGCTCAGCAGCGCCGGTCTGACGCTCCGGTGCGGGGGCCTTGGAGGACATGGTAGGAACGGCCGAAGGCTGGGCCTGAATGGGGCGCGGACCCCTGGTGGGCGAGGAGAGGCGGGCGGTGGGCGGGTAGGTGAGCGAGTCGGCGGCGGGGGAAGACATTATGCTGGGCGTCGTGAAGGTCGTCGTCGTGGTTGAAGCGAGGGTGGGGGAAAGCCTGGCCATGCTGCACTTTATAGCGATCGGCGAGGAGGAGAGGGAGGAGCCCACCCGACGATGCTATGACGTCGTCGCACACGCCTTGAGCGCACTTCCATCTTGCTGCAGACAGGATCCGTTGCATCGGCCCAATGGTCTAGAGGTAAGATACTTGCTTTGGGTGCTTCAGCACGATTGCAAGGGATCCCGGGTTCGAATCCCGGTTGGGCCCTTTTTGCTTCCCCCGTCTCTGGCCGCTCATTCGAGGTCCATCACTGCTCAGTTGAAGTACTGTTGCAAAGCCGCCCCCACAATTGTGTTCGTTGCTTCGTGTTGCAGCCTCCGACTATCCGCCTCCTTGCGAAGACAGCCCCGCGACGACTTTCCGCTCTACATGACTCGCAAAACTCTCAAACAGTCCTCTATCCTTCCCCTTCAGCCAGTCAAACACCAGCCCAACACCCGCCTCCCCTCCCTCTGTTTTCGTTCCTTCCTCGCATCGCACCCTGCAGACCAACTGCAGCGGAGCAGTTGGGGGGATCGGGTCGGCATCCATCGCATCCCGTCTCTTCCTCCTCGCCGCCCGGGACCAGGTGCACTCTGTCGCGGAAACGACCAGGTCGAGCGCTTCGGATGTTGAGTTTATTGAGCTCTCTCGGATGCTCAACCCGCCGACGGCATTCAGGACTGCGCGGGCGAGTATTTCGACTTGCGACACGGAGTGTCCTCGGGGCAGCGGCTGGTGTAGAGAGTTCCGCGCGGGCAAGAGGTGCTGCGTGCCATGGTGCGATATTCGTGCTAGCGACTGGGATTCTGTCAGTACACATCTGAGAGACGGAATACATAGACTTACGTCGGGCAAGCGAATATCCCCAAAGGACCACGCCACCACCCATCGTCGCGTCTGCCCCTGCACCAACTCCGCGATCGCATAATTGTCGACCTGCCCTCTGCATTACGGTCACTGCCGGCCAAGGATACAGCCGCGCTCACCTCTTTATCCCGCAGTGCCTGCACGATATGCGCAAGGCTCGACATCTTCCCCAACATAGACGTAAACCATCTTTCGTCACGATTCAGCCCTCGTTAGTTCGACCGCACTCCACGCCGTTCGTATACACTCACCTGCACCTATCCCGTACCCTTAGGCTCTCCTCCACCATCCGCCCGACGAACGCCGCCTCGCCCCCAGGAGTGATCATCTCCACGTCCGCGCCCGTGCACACCTGCAGCCATCTGCATCAGCTCTGCGTTCAGGCGCGAATGTAGGGGGCGTACAGCGTTTGGGCCGAATTCCTTCGCTTCGGCTGAGCGCTGCACCTCTTCGCGGCTGGCGTAGAACGGGGGATTGCACATCGTGAAGTCGTACACAGCGCTGTCGCTGTGGTGCTCCCGTCAGAGATCTCTGAAAGACATCGGGCGAGAGAATAAGCACAGACCTATCGAACAACGGATCAAGGACAGGTCCCGCGGGATCCGCCTCGCGCACCGCGATCCGGTCCTCGAGCCCATTCGCCCGGACGTTCTCTCGCGCGGAGTCAAGCGACAGCGCGTCGATATCTATCCGAGCCCAGTGAGCTGAGTTCCCGGGTCCAGCGCACGCAGGGAGCGCGTCGCGCACCTGTCGCGACGAACGACCAGTGCGCCTGCGATCGGCATCCGAGGAGGGCGTATATCGCCGACGCGCCTGTTCCTCTAGGCCGGACGGCTAGTAAGCGAGCCTGGAGTTGATTGGTGGTGCGAATGTATGCGTACATATCGATACCACGGATCATCCGGTTTGGGTCTTCCCCCAGCGCGAGTGCGGCGGTGTCCATCACATCCTCGAGCCATAGGATATAGTTGAGCCTGCAATGGACGGTTCAATCCGGTATGAGCGCACGTCGGCCGCGACTTCGCGCACCTGTTCGGAACCTGCCAGAGGACGGTATGAGGGCGAGTCGTCACAGCGCAGATGTTTGGCGTGACTGACGGGAGGACAGAGCCGCCCTGGGGGCAGCACGACGCGCAGCCCGAAGTCGCGGAGCAGGATCGCTTCGGTCAATAGCCTGCGTGGACAGCCATCTTCTTCAGTATCCCGATGCTGGAGCCCCGAGGCTGAAGGAGTGGCAGCACGAGGGGAGCGCTGCTTACCTCTGCGAAGCTTCGTTCTTGAAGTCGATCGTCGCGCCCTTCGCGGTGAGGATGATGCTACCAGAGGCGACGCCGCGCGAGAGTAGTCATGCGATTCTGGCTATGAGCACCTATGAAACCCACACATGGCCGTAGAGACTTACTGCGGCTTGAGCGGCGGATGAAACTCCGCGAGGGCGAGGAAGTCTGGAGGCGTGCGATACGGATTCCGAGGATGCATCGTTGCAGAGGTGTGCGGAAGACGACTCGAAGGGATCACCGAGGTTTATTCGAGTATGGCAACCTTTGTCTTCGAGATGGTTAAGTAGGTTGTTGTTTGATACCACCCTCCGGAGCTGCAGGAGAAACGATGAGCCTGAGTTCGCGCTGAAGCTGAGCCTGAGGATACTTCGCTCGACTCAAAAGCTCCTCAGAAACTCGGAGGAATTTGCTCACAGCTTCTTATCCACCGCGTAGAGGTGCGCAGTTTCTCTACGTATGGTATCTGCAGAGGAGTGAACGGACACGGCTGGTTGCCAGTGCGCGAGTGGCCGTTAGTAGGAAGAAGGAAAGAACGGGCGTCAATGGAGCTGGACCCTGGTATATGGGTGGCACACTCAGCGAAAGCGTCGCATGCAACGCAGACGTCGTGACATGATGAGCACGGCTACGGTTGTATCATCACACAGAAGCAGGCACGCAGTACTTGTATCGGCGGTGCGAGTACGAGCAGAACATCTGGTAATGATTCCTCGGGCCTACGGGTGCGCATACGCATACAAGTTAATGTACGACAGTGGCGACGCCAACGCGGAGAAGGCGCAGGTCAAAGCGAATGCCCTCAGCCAGACCAAAAAGTGCCTTGATCGGCTGCTATCCACAGTAGCATCCACTGCACCGAGTGATAACGGGTGCGTCGCCTTTGCATCGCCTGGAGTGGTGGTAATATACCACTCACATACGAGCCTCATAGTCGCAAGTCCTCCTCCTCGACAGTCAGCCTCAGCGGACGCCGAACGGCCCACCACGGCGTCCCCCGCACCTCGCTGTGCTCGATGCCGCCATCCGTCCAGGTCGCCTTGCGCGTTTTCAACGCGTCGCGCGGGCCCTGCACAGAAAGCACCGCCGTCTGCAGTGTCGGCACCGCCGCAGCCAGCCGTCGCAGGTACGCCTCAAGGTCGAGGTCCTGCGCCGACTTCTCTGCGACCCCGAGAGGATGTGTATCGAACGGGAAGCTCGTGGGGTCGATGTGTTCCGTGTAGATGTTGAGCACGAAATGCCGCAAGGGCGTATGTTGCAGCGCGTCCACGAGATCGTCCTGGGCGTGCAGACGTTAGATGATAATAGCCACATAAAACCCCAAACCTCGTACCAGTACATCGGACACGACGACATCGGCGTGCTTACCCCCCTCCAGGCGGCCCTCGATCGTGAGCATCTCCTGCCGCGACCCGCCCGGTCCTCGGAAGACATCGAACTTGCCGTCGCCCCTCGGCCCTTGGATATCCACGCCCCATTCGCCGAGCTCGAGCTGACGTGGGCAGGCATGCGGGATCACAGCATTGAACATGCGACTCATCGAACGAGGACATAATGCCAAGCCTGGGCGCAGCGCGACGCGGTCGATCTGGCACATCAAACCGAGGGCGTAGAGGTCGTCCAGTGTACCCGTGAACTCGCGGAGCCGCTCCCAAGTGCGCAGCGCCTGCTGCTGCTGGGAGATGTTCCGCGTGCGGGCTGCAGTGGTCCCCTGGAAGAAGTATTGGGTGAGGCGCATTGCGAATGAGAGATTTTCCAGGTTGGGATATGCGATGATGAGGGGCAATGTGAGCGGGACTGTCGCTTCGCGGAGGTGGAGAGTGCGCATGCGAGGGTAGACGATGTCCGGACTAGGCGCGATCGTGGGGTGGGTGCACCAGTACGTGATGTCAAGCTCTTCGAGTGTCGACGCGAGATTTTGTAGGTGTCGGACGGGATGGTAGTCTGGCCACACGTTTTCTGCGAATAACCCACTTGAGAAGCGGTCGTCACTTGTTAAGCATACGACAGCGAGGCGTTTGAGACCGCAGCGAAGGCCCGATAGGGCGTTTAAGGAATGCACGTCGGCCTGGGGTATCTCCAGCTCCTGGAGGGGAAAGCCAGCAAATGATTCGGCGAACACCGTAGGGAGGGTAGTATCGATCAATGCACCGTGTACGGCGAGAGACTGTAGATTGACCATGCGAGGGAGGGCTTTAGCGAGCTCAAGAGAGGAAGAACTTGATAGGTCGGAAAATAAGAGCTTCAGGCCGCGGATTAGCTCAAAACGCTCGTTTGGTTGAGCGAAAAGGAAGGCCAGGAGTGAGCGCAAGCTGGGGTCAGACTTGATGATTGGGGGGCTCTTGAAGAGATGGCGAGGTCCATGTGCATACAGAAAGCGGGAAGTGCGCATGAGGCGGGCACAGTCCTGGACCGAAGCTTGAGCCATAACCTGGAGGAGGACATCGTAGTTAAGGACGGGCGATGTAGGTGGCATGTCGGAGGAGCTGCCAATGGGTATAGATGATCAGTATGTTTTCTACCATCTTGAAGGATAAAGTAAAATGGAATAAATGTTGGCGGTGAGGACTCCGCCCGATACAGGGTTTGGAGTACTACCACAGGTGTCATGGGCGTACAGAGGGGTACCGGGGCATGCAGTGAGCGACTACTCACGACAGATGTATTCTATCGAGCTGTTTGTTAATGCGCTTGGCTGGTCGTTGACGGCGTCGATACATAGCGCTGCGGCCAGTGCTGGAAGGTGGAGTGAAGTGCTCACTGCTGATGCATAATTCGCTGGCAGATGGTGGAGGGAAGCAAGGAGGACGCGTCGTGAAGCGCCGGGACCTTGTCCAGTACTTGTCGCCGCATGTTTCAGTGACTCATCCCTAAATGCTGCATATGTCGAGAACATAAGTATGTCGAGCGCACTCCAGACGCAGAACGAACGTCCCAAACGCTGGAGGAGCACGCGTCCAACGTGTCGGCCAACCACAGTCGGGCCATTTCATGCCTTAGGTCACGTGGATTGTCCGTGACCGTATCTGGAGTAGGGCGCGCGAGGAGCGGCGACGAGCAGCGCCCCGACTACGACGAGCTGCTCTCCTTCGACAGCGGCAAGGGCGACTGCGATGCCGGCCAAGTACGAGAAGATGCCTGCGTGGGACGACAACGAGCTGGAGACGAAGAGGAGCGTCGTCCGGGCGAGGACCAGCTCGTGGCGGATCGTGCTCGCGTACGCTGCCGGTCTGTTCTCCGCCTTTGCCCTCAGATTTGCCTACTTCCTCGCCCGCCCTTCGCCCGAGCTCTCTGCCTTTCTCCCTCCAGGCTCGACGGAAGTTCACCGCTACCCGCCGCCGTCGCCCACCAACGTCTTTCCCTCCCTTTTCCCGTCCGACGTTGGCCATGCCGGACCCACTCCCACCGGTGCAGAAGCCGCACTCGTAGCGACTGCCCCTGCACTACCCGTTCACTCCGGTGCACCTCACCTGCTTGCCCCAGAGGCTCTCGCCAACCACTCTGATCAGCCGTTCGACATCTTTAGACACTGGGGCAACCTCTCTCCCTGGTTCTCCGTCCCCCGCGATGCCTTTGGAGTCGACTCTGGCTCGGAGCCTCCAGAGGGTTGCCGAGTGACCGGCCTTCATCTACTGCATCGTCATGGAGCTCGCTATCCCACTGGCCAAGCTTCGTACGGTGGTCCGGCCAACTTCTCTTCGCGCCTCGCCTCTCACTCCTGGAAAGCTCGGGGTCAGCTCGACTTTCTCAATGATTGGTACGTCTTCGCTCTTTGTATGCTGAGCAAACACTCACGCCTAACAGGACATACAAGCTCGGCGAGGAAATATTGACTCCGTTCGGTCGCCAACAACTCTGTAAGTCCTCCCCCCACGCTCCACTACCCATCCTCACCCTCTACCAGACGACCTTGGCGTCTCTACCCGCATGAAGTACGGCTTCCTCCTCCAAAACTTCTCCGCCACCAACACCCTCCCCGTCTTCCGCACGGAGTCCCAGGACCGCATGCTCTCCTCCGCGCTCAACTTCGCCCTCGGCTTCTTCGGCCACCCGCTCGACGGCAAGTACCAGCAACTCATCACGATCGAAGACCACGGCTTCAACAACACCCTCGCGCCGTCCAAGACGTGCCCGAACGCGCACGTCCACTCCCGGGGCGACCGCGGGACGCCGTACGTGCGCGAGTGGGCGGAGGTCTACCTCCAACGCGCGCGCACGCGCCTGGATGCCCAGATTGAGGGCGTCGATCTTGCCATCGAGGACGTCTACACCATGCAGCAGCTCTGCGCGTACGAGGTGGGCATACACTCACTACCCCGCCATCCCGCGCGCTCACCTCCTCATTCGCAGACCGTCGCGCTCGGATACTCCAAGTTCTGCGAGCTCTTCACCGCGGACGAGTGGGAAGGCTTCGACTACGCCGTCGACCTCTACTTCTGGTACAACTCCGCGTTCGGCGCGCCCGTCGCGCGCGCGCTCGGGATCGGGTACGTGCAGGAGCTCGTCGCGCGCCTCACGCACACGCCCATCGCGCGCCACAACTCGTCGACGAACGCGACGCTCGACGATGACCCGAAGACGTTCCCGCTCGGGCAGAGCTTGTATGTTGACGCGACGCATGAGGTTGTCATCCTCAACGGTGCGTTCATGTTCATTGCTGTTTGTCCACCCACTGTTGTATGCGGCTGATGCGGGGATGTGCGCTAGTGCTCACGGCGCTGAACTTGACGAGCCTCGCGAAGGACGGACCGCTCCCAACGGACCGCATCCCGCCCAACCGCGCGTTCAAGACCTCGCACCTCGCGCCCTTCGCCACCAACGTCCAGTTCCAGCGTACGTCCCCTCTTCCCCCTCCTCCCTCCTCTCCCCTGCCCACTTGCTTCCACACTCAGACTAACCCACCCCCACTAGTCCTCTCCTGCTCCTCCTCCGCCGAGCCACAAATCCGCGTGATCGTCAACGACGGCCCCGTCCCGCTCTCCGGGATCCGCGGCTGCCCCGCCACGCGCGACGGGACGTGCCCCGTCCCCGCGTTTGTCGGCGGGCTGCGCGAGATCATCGGGAGCACGGATTGGGCGTGGGCGTGTCTGGGCGAGTGGGAGGTCCCGCCGGGGACGGCGTGGAATACGACGACGGGCGCACCGCCGGAGAAGCCTGTTGCTTGAGTTGAGCAGGAAGGAAGGAGGAAGCGAGCGAGAGTGGACCTGGTAGATGTGGACTGACACGTACATTGTAGCGCAAGATACCCTTAGATGATCGACAAGCGAATGTAAGGCATAGTTTCCTCGAGTTGGGGCGTGGGCCGTTCGCTCCCGACGATGACCTTCTTGACTCACCTGCAGACTTGAATCTGTTCACGCTCGATGTTGCGCACAGATGCTCAGCACAACCCACTGAGAAGATGCTCACATGCGGAAGATCCTACAGCTCGGGCACAACCGGAGCCGCGCTCACACAACCAAATAGCGCGCAATACAGCCGCCCCGCTGGCACTAGTGATGGTTGCTCCAGCTTGCCTTCAGACCTCCTTTGCCGCCTAGGGCGGACCCTCGACATAGTGCTCGTAACCTGTGACCGTATAACAGTGTGGGGGGATAGCACCTACCACGACGCTAGTTTAAAGGCTCACATCGTGACCGGTGCGTTCTAGCTGCCTCTTCCCTCCATCGTCGACGAGCGGAACTCAGATCTCTCCTCTAGCTAATATATGCGCTCGTCTGACCACGTGCAAAGGAGCGCTGCACGAAATCCAGTGCGCGCTCGGCGTGCCAGTGGATTGCGCTTTCGCACACATCACGGGGGTCCCCCAATCAATCTCCTGCCCCGCATTCCTACCCTAAAAGTCGCATCCGGCATGCCTGAAGCGCCTTCTCGGTCGCCGTTCGCCCTTTTCACTCACCTCGCGAGGTCCTCTGCTCCGACAAACAGCTCACGACGCCCGTCATTTGCAGGCGTCGACCGGCGCCCGTTCCCTTTCTCACACAATCCTCCGAACTCCGGTCATTGCGACGGAATACTCTCTTCGCGCGCCCGCTTCCTGTCGTCTAGTCGCCAGTTCTCCACGAGCGCGAACGATGTCGGCTGGGTGCCCACAGTGGCCGACCCTGCGCTCGACTCACTCGCCCTGGAATACCCTGAGGAGCCGTATATGCTCAGCCCATATACCACGCCGTATGGGTATTTCCCAATGCAACTCGGGCACAAGCTGCTCAATGGTCAATACGAGATCGTGCGCAAACTTGGGTGGGGCACCAACGCGACCGTCTGGCTCGCCAAGGAGTCATTGTGAGTGCGCCCCCCTCATCACAGACACTCGCATGCTGACCACCGAGACGCGATCCTCAGGGAGAGCGGCGGACATCGCTACGTCGCTGTCAAGGTGATGTCCGTCAGCGCCACTCTAGGCGAACGTCTAGGGTTATACCACGAGATTGCGGTCGTAAACGAGATGTGTGACCTTACGGCGCCGGAGAGGAGCCATCCCGGCTACCGACACTGCGCCATTGTCCGGAGGTACTTCACTGAGAAGAGCTTTCACGGCAAACATTACTGTGTTGTCTACAATTCTCACGGCACATCTTTGGATCGTCTCCTTCGGTCGTCTCCTGGCCATCGCTTTCCCCTCCCCGTCGTCAAGAGCATCACGAGCCAGGTCCTTTTGGGCCTTAGCTTCATCCACGGCAAGCTTTGCAGAGTACACACAGGCCAGTAACTTTTTGTTCTCACAACCACACCTTCGCTTACATCTAGTTCAGACGTCAAGACGGCGAACGTTCTCATCCGACTCGATGCGACTACCGAACAAATCGATCGTTACCTCGCGGATAACCCAGCGCAGGCTTACTCGCCACTACCTGGGATTGACATCCTACCCCTTCGATCCCAACAGCTCCCTAACTTCGGCCTCGACCCGTCTTACAGGAACATCCAAGTCAGCCTCACCGACTATGGGAGCGGTACGCAGGTGTGCGATCCCCAACGACTGTCACTCACGCGTCATTTCCAGCGATACGCGCCGATGCTTTGGACGTTGACACCCCATTTCTGACACCTACCGATCTTCGAGCCCCCGAACAGCCACTTCGCCACGTATGGTCGCAGCCTATCGACGTCTGGGCCGTTGGCTGCATGGTTCGTGCCACGCTGTCCGCTCTTCGTGACCTTCGCTGACGCCACATTGATTTCTCAGGTTGCCGAAATGCTCACTGGGGAATCGTTATTTGATTTACCGGACTTGCCGGGTGAATCGGTGTATGACATGCATCTGGCGCACATGTACGAGCTCCTGGGGCCCTTCCCCAGGGGTTTCGTGCAGCGCTGCATGCGCGGGAAAGAGTTCATTGACGACAGAGGTGAGTCGTCAACGTTCAGCTGCGGTGATGCGTTACTCATTGCTCGTTGCAGGAATTCCGCTTCGTGGCTCACCAAGCGGTAGAGGCTCTCTCGAGAGGCTGTTCGCGACCTCGTGCCCGGGCCTCAGCGCCCAGGAGTCCCGCGATGCATGCGCCTTCGTGCGCAAATGTCTCGCCATCGACCCGCAGGCCAGACCCACCGTCGCCGAGCTGCTGGCTGACGCGTGGCTGGCGTCTTGATCGCGATGACTTAGCTCTAGCGGCGGACAAGCCGTCTGTTTGATATATACAGATGTACATATTCATGAAAACACCGGAAATGAAACGCCCACGACTCAGTAGTGATGTATACACCTTTGCAGTAGCTCGTCGACCCGCAGTGTTGTCAGTATCCCCAGGCGAGTCGATGCCCTCTGCCCTCGAGTCTGAGCCTCGGGACCCCTTACCACGTTCACGCGTCGCCGTGTTTGGACTCTGAGACTCCCTTCAACGCGTTCGTCCACACGCGGGCTCGCAACGGCTGACCGCCGCGTTCCCTCTAAGCTCATTTCACGTGGAGCCAGATCCCCGTAGTCCGGCACATCTCGCTGTGTCTTTGGCAAAGACGGCGGGTCGGATGCACCTTGTCGCAGACGAGTATCCCGGAGGCGAGCGTACGGCGGGAACATGACACCGGCAGGATGCTCAGTGCTCGGTGTTCGCGATTTGTCCTCGCTTCGCCTCCTTTTCATGGAGGCGAGCAGCTGTGCGCGCGAGTTGTACGCCGCACCTGCCCGTGGCGAGGCAGTATGCACCGCGCTCCGGAGCCCGATTACTCCTTCGCACCCAAGGAATTCAAAGGCAAATCCCGAACGTCTCGGCGAGTAGGGAGTAGGATTAGATACACATTCAGCATCAGCGCAACGCACACACGGATGTGCTCGTCACGTAAGCCACGGGTCGTTCAGCAGCTCGGAGGTCGTTGGCCTCTCCAGCGGATCGATCATGAGGCATCTGCGTATGAAGCGACAGGTATCCTCGACGTCCTGCGGCGTGACCTCGGAGGACAGGCAGCCGAGCATCGTCTCAATAGAATCTCCCGCCGCCTGAGATGGCGTCGCGCGCGTGAAATGCCCTGTATTATCGTCTCAGTCTCGTACGAGCATGTCAGACCTCATAGAGCAGCTCACCGTCCTTGTCGAAGAACATGTGCCCGTAAGTGCACCGCCGCACAAACGAGTTTGGGAAGGGCCCGAGAAGGTCGTAGATGGACCCCACATGTTGCTGCGATGAGTAGAACAGTGCGGACGGCGTGAACGGACGTCTCCCAGTAAGCATCATGATAACCTGCATCCGACGGTGAGCGTCGGTTTCAGTGATCAAGACCGCGTGTAACACTACGGTACTCACCTCGCACCCAAGAGCCCAGATGTCGGCGCCCTGAGACCACACTAAGCCGAAAATCTGCTCCGGGGCCTGAAGATATACAGGTGTCGCAGTCCAGGTGTCAGTGGTGATACTGTTTATTGGTGGGGCTACAGATGGCCGTCACGTCAGCGTCCAAGCTGGCGAGAGGCCATTGGAAGTAAATTGGGCGTACCAGACCCATAATCAGTGAGGCAGACCTCAAGATTCTCGAGGGATGGGTGAAGTCCAAAGTTGGGCAGTGGCTGGGACCGGACGGTTACAATGGGATTGGGTGGTACTCCGGCTCCTTCCTCGGCCGGGTACGTCTCCGCGGGAGATCCTGTAAGAAACCGCTCAACCGCGTCCGTCCTGGCATGCAGCTTGACCAGTACGTTCGCAAGCTTGACATCTACATTTTGTGTGAGTAGCACGAACGACTAAAAGCGGGGGTAGCTGCACTCACCACCATGTACTATCCGGAGCCTGCTGTGGAGAAACCTAAGTGCGAGCAGGACCTGCTTCGTCACTCGTTTCACCACTAGAAGCGTGAATCGACCATCGCGACATTGTAAGCGAAGATCTCCAAGGGTCGTGCCGAACGGCGGGAAGACCACACAGGAGTGTGAGCCATACAGACTGTCTTCTGAGAAGACCCTCTGTGCGATGGCACAATGGCTGTAGCCGGGGTCTCGAGATTCGCTCTCGGTTAGGTTGAGCATGCTCCGACTGACTTCGATCTCGTGGCACTTGTGCGCGAGTTCGCAATTGCTCGCGTTGACCGAGAGTATTTTGATCGCAACATAGCGGTGCTCTAGATTTCTGGATAGCATGGAGATTCGGTTAGCGTAGAATAAGTCGATCGTAATGCACGTACGTTCGTTCTGTATCCGTAGCAAGCCACACACTCGCATTCGCGCCATATCCAAGCTTGCGCACGATTTGGTATCTTCCATCGAGCACTTGACCCAGCTTCATCGGGAAGAAACCGAAAGGGCCGTCTTTCGGGTGGAGCATGATCTCCTCCTCGGGCATTGGTACTGGTACGGTCTCGGAAGACGGCGGCGGACTCTGGGTCCCGCTGGCAGAACCATCGCGAGTAGATGAAAGGTAGCGAGAAGAGAGAGTGTTTAGGCGGTGGTGAGCACGGCAAGAGGACGTAGTAGGGCCGGAATGTGCGCATGTTGAAAGTCTACCAAAGCGGCCAATGACTGGTTGCTGAAAGCTAACTTGCAGCGAGGCGGATAGCTTTCTTGCATGAATGGTCCGAAAGCACAGGCGGTATTGTGCTGTCGCGAGGCGCGTCGTGAGTCCATGCACGCAACTGGGTTGACTGAGCATGGAAAAGTGATAGCGAGGGAAGTTGTAGTACACGATCGCGGGCGTAGTCTCGAGGCGAGCTTGTCCCGCCGCAAGAGCACGTGGCGGCGTTGTACCCGAGCGCTAATGCGCGTAGCTCTGCTGGCCGCAACGTCTCCCCCCCTCCCTATTCACTCCCTGTTTCCCACATTCTGCGTATTCCTCTCCAGCGTACAATCAGAAGGGGCAGCTCACTGGACGCTCGAAACTTGGGGGTCATTTCTGCTGCGGATGAGCCGCGCGCGGTCGTATGGCCCCAGCGTCGTCGATTATATCTTCTTCCAGGAGATCTAGACAGCCTGAAGCCAATTAGTAGCCTACAGCCTTCCGCCGAGCCAACCATGCACACAGGCTCTTGTCTCCCCCCTTTCAGGTTATTCACAAGACCAAAATGGCCTCACCTATGTCAGACCTCCAAGGCTACTGGATGTTCGACTCTGCTGTCCAGATTAAGCGGACGTTCACCTCATCATCCCGACGGCAGTCCTCTTCGTGCCCGCGACACCAATTTAGTGTCTCATACAGCTCGATCGCATCCGGACGGCCGTCGGAATATATCAACTGGGCCTACGTCTCCCCCTGCAAGCACCGAACATGCACCATCTCCCGTACGCGTGGTAGTCCACGAGGAGCCTCACATGCTCCATCCCAAAGACGGCCCATACGGCTTCTTTCCGATGGAGCTTGGCCAAGTACTGGACAACAAGTACACGATTGTGCGCAAACTTGGATACGGCGCGAACGCGACCGTGTGGCTCGCCCAAGAACAGACGTACGTTCATTCCCTTCAAGCCGACTATATACTGACCGAGATGCGTACAGTAGTGACTCTGATTATCGCTACGTCGTAATCAAGGTCCTCTCCACCAACGCCACAAATTGCGAGCACTTCCACGTCTCGCATGATCTGGAGGTCGCGAGACGCCTCATCGAGCTTTCCGAGGAGGCAAAGTCAGATCCCGGATGTAACCACTGCGCCATCCCCTGGTCTATTTTCCGTACGCGGAGCCAGTGGGGAGAGCACGCGTGTATCGTCGCTCCCCCGCTCAGTGTCTCCCTGGAGCAAGTGCGCTTGGCGCGTCCAGGCGATCGTCTTGAGCTCGCCGCGGTGAAGAGAGCCACGAAGCAGATTCTGCTGGGGCTCGGATTCCTGCATAACAAGCTGAACGTCGTGCATGCAGGTTAGTCGCCACCATCACAGAAGCAGCACCACGCTCATGTCGACTCTAGACGTCAAGCTAGCGAACGTACTCATCAAGATGTACGGTACTACGGCAGATATTGACGGCTTCCTCAGGAGTTACCCGGCAGAGACATACCCCCTCCCATCGGGGCCCGGTGTCCCCTCCGACCTCGTAGCGACGGTTCAATCGATGCCCCTACTCGACTTCGGCCCCCGTCCTTTCGTGGAGAACTTCGAGGTCTGCATCACCGACTACGGCATCAGTACGTCCATACGTCTTTCGCTGGCATCCTAGGCTCACCAGATCCTTTCTTATAGCTGTGCGTGCAGACAGCATCACTGCCGGCACACCGGTTGACACACCCGATGCACTACGTGCACCCGAACAGCTGCTCGGCCACCCATGGTCGTATCCTGTCGACGTCTGGTCGCTTGGCTGCGAGGTCCGTGGATGATACTCATTTTTGCGCGTATCTTACTCACCGGCGAGCAGGTGATTGAGATGCTCACCGGCTCGAGCATGATAAATTTCCCTCCTGACTGCCGATACTCCAAAGAAGAGCACCTTGCGCGGATATACGAACTGCTCGGGCCATTTCCTGTGCCGTTCCTACAGAGGTGCACTGACTCGGACGCAAAGCAGTACTTCGACACGAACGGTAAGCCACCTGACTCGTTTCCACGGTTGTAACGCTGAGGGCATGCGGTAGGGAACCACGTTCGTGCACCTCCCCCTGCAGAGGACGCGCTCGAAAAGCAACTCCATGCTGCCTTGGCAGGCGAAATCACGCCGCGAGAGATCGACTCTGCCTGCGCATTTTTGCGTAGGTGCCTTACGATCGATCCTCAGACCAGGCCTACGGTTTCCGAGCTGCTGGCGGATGCGTGGCTCGCGTCTTGACGACGACGAAGGCTATGCACTTCGCACCAACGGATGTCCATAGTTTGGCTCGAGTTCGCCCGGGATATGCATACATGTAATGATTAGGCAACAATACCACTACTCTGAAGCATGCTCTGAAAAGACGGCTCCGTTGTGTCGCCTGGACTTCCAGTGTTAGAATAAGGAAAATCATGACGCACCCTGGGAACATGCCTGTGCTGCATGCGAGTAGGGGAGGCACAAGCGCACTACTACAGCTGGTAAGCAGCTTAGCACCTCCCAAGACGCGTGCACAAGCATCAGGGCCCAGATTTCGTGCACTGTGTTTTATGCCCGCCACCCCAGTGCTCCTACACCGTTCAAACGAAGACCAGTCAGCCTCGCTCGCAGAACACACATCATGTTACACCCTCCACTTACCTTCTGACACGCCCTCCCACAATAATATCTCTGCCGACACCGCGCGCACGCCCTCAGGTCATGCGGGCTCCCGCACCACGCACACGCCGTGTTCGCCGGGTTGTCCGCCCGCCGCGCACGCACGCCCTCCTCCCAGAACACGCCGTCGCCCGCGGGCGTCTGCACGACCGCTGTGCCCTTCTTCAGCGCGCGCGGGTGCACCCCCAGCCGGAGCATCACCGTCGCCGCGTCCGCGTGCCCCGCGCTCGCGACCGCCTTCTTGCTCGCGCTCGGCATGCTCGCCTTGCTGTCGAGCGCGGCGCGCACGCGCGCGCGTGCACCCTCCACGTCGAACGCGTCGAAGTCATACTGCGCGGCTTCGGCGCGGGCGGGTGGGAGACGGTCTGTGTAGTTGGTCGCGCCGAAGAGGGCGGAGACGGCCCTGTGCTTTGCGATGAGCGACTTTTGGGCGAGCGCGAGGTGGCGGGCCCACTGCCAGGTGCCGGTTTGCTCGCCGTCGGGCGGGGTGCCGCCTGAACCGTCCAGTACGGCGACAGCCCCGGTGCTCTCCCAGGGCGGCATGATCGCTTCCAGCTATACGAAGCTACTGTTAGGACTGGGGCAAGCTGGGGGTGGAGAGTACTTGCCTTGATGTCGACCCACCAGTTGTCGCCGAAGTCGTAATGGTAGCCAATGACCTGACCTGGCTTTTGGAGGAGATGTGCGAGGCAGTACCTGTGTGGAAGGATGAGGGCCATGACATGGGTATCGGTGAGGGAAGGAATCTCACTCCTCCTCGGGGATATAGTCGTAACCGGACTTGTCGAGGTGCATCATGTCGATAGCATTGCAGTCCTGGAGAGATATTCAGCCTCACGGCTTGGGCGGCTGTGCGGGTGTCATACCTTTGGGCCGAAGAGAGCGCCATCGGAGTAATCATGGAATACGTGAGCATGCAAGTTGCGAACCCTGCGTGAGATGTCAGCGTCGTCCTCTATAAGGCAGCTTCAAAGATACTGACCAGCCCCAAAGGGGGGTTAGGACCTTGTCCGCGAACACACTGAGGCGCAGCGCGCCGGAAACTCGAATGCGCCGCCAGTAGCGATCTACTTTGGGGTCTGTGGGGTGTGGGATATGTCTGATCCGTGCGTTATGAGCAGAGCGTACGGCGGCGCACGTCAAGGGGATCCCACAAACGGAAGGGAGATGTAGAGGGTATAATCGCTCTTGAGATAGTATCCAAGCTCTAGATCTATCAAGGCAGCTCTCTGCCGGGGCAGGATTAGCACGCGGACAGTGAAAAAGGTTAGTAGTGGGCCGCACCTTCTTATCCATGAGTGCGTGGATAAACTGGAGCTCCGGCGGCTCCATGATTTCGTGTGACTTGTAGATATGTTGTATAATGATCTGCCGTGCTCGAGGTGAGAGGGGCGCTCTCGTCTGGCGAGTTGAGGTACTGACTGTACGCTCCGCGACGCGCATTCCATCAACGTCACGCACGCCATCCTTGTCGTGCTAGTAGAAGAACGGTGAGCATAATTGCAAACGAGAGAGACAAACGAGAAAGGTCGTACGGGATAGATGCCCCAAGAGTCGACGTAGCCGTGTCTACCGCGCCTGGGAGTGAAAGTATGAGGGTCTGATGCAGTCAGCGTATATGTTGGTCAGTAGTATCAATGATCGGGAGAACACATACCCTCCCAGAAAATCTCGTCGCAGCCCTTGCCGCTGTCGAACTGGTGAAAGCGGACGAATTTGGGTGCCTTGCGTTCTCCTTGCGGAGTGAACCGGCGAGTGTCGGTCATGTTAATGACACCCTCAATTGTTCCGTCCTCCTGGCAGGCGCAGACCCAGTCTGTCATGGCATCGACAGCGAGCTTGACAGAGTACGGGAGGGAATCTTCGTCTATGGTGCCATCGGGATTTCTGCGGACACCGGGAAGGAGCTCAGTCGCATCGTCGAACGTCCCCACCATCGGGTTCACGCTCATCGTCGTCTCTCACAGTCGTCCTTGGTAGCCCGCGATGTTTTCTTCCTCGCAGTGATCGTGGTCGTGGTTGTGGTTGTTGCGGTCGCCTGGAGCCTGGAGGGGGAGTGGCGCCGCGCAATATTCGGCAAGGCACGCTGCACGTGACCGTACCGCACGATCATGGCCGCTCCGACTTTCTCGGATTCGGCGAGGACAGCTCTCCGCACGACGGCCACCACCTCCCCCTCGACGGCGGCGCATTCAAACACAACCTAGCCCACAGCCCCCAGAACTGCATACGGCAAGCTTCTTTTTCATGGCGACACGACTGACGTAGGCATGCGCGATCCAGCCCGGGTCCCCGTCGACGGCCGGGCCTCTTCATCCACTTTGCAACCCAAGTACCGCGACCGTGCACCTAGTTCAACTTGTCTTCACCGCCATCCACTCTGTCTGTATAAAAATCATAAAAACTGTCAGCTCTATCCACCATATTGCTTCCGACCAGACCTGTTTGGCGCATGAGCGACCCGCCACAATATATCCAACGCGCCTGTCCTCGTCGAGCTTCCAGGTGTAAGTCATACTAAACGCACTTCTCATCGATGAAAACACCATCTCGTCCTCGCATGCCGTTCAGATCGTCGCGTTTGAGAACCTTCGAGCGGGCCAAACGTGGCGCAAGAGACAAGCGGAGTCTACATATAAAGCCTCCGCTCTCCCGTGGACACACAGCGCCGGCGAGGCAAGAAGACTATCAAATGCGGGCCTTCTGGCCCTATATCAGCGCTAGCAAACACCAAAACCATCGCTCCCGGACAGCGATCGTTCTCACCTCGCCCTCGACAACCTACCGTGGTTCCTGCGTGCGTCTCATCCGATGTCTCTCATCTCGCTATGGAACAGCGCCGGGGAGGAAGAAGAACAGACCCCGATGCCCGACTCCTTCCAGCGCTGGGTCCCCACCGACGGTGGCGCTCCCCCCGAGAACGAGCACTGGCTCCCCATCCTGCGCGCCGTCGAGGCCGCTCTCTCCCGCAAGATCGTGCAAGTCGACAGCCGCTCGCTCGGCTTCAACTACGTACGTACCAACCTCCTCGTGTCTGCGGACGATTCAGGGCGCCTCGGTTCTGACCTGCGACCCGCATGTATAGGTGCTCGACGTGAAATACACCACCGGCGCGCCCAATATCGTGCGCTCCCCGCTCCCCGAAGGCCCGGACAGCATACAAGAACCCGGCTCCATCCCCCGCTTCTGGCGCGAAGTGCACCTCATGCGGTGGTTGAAGGTGCATGCCCCAGAGCTGCCTGTACCCGCTATCCAGCATATCATCGAGGCCCGCGAGCCGGAGATCCCGCGCCCTATCGTGGTCATGGACAAGATGCCCGGCGACGTCGTGCTGAACGCGTTCGGCCAGCTGCCGTACCCCGCCAAGGTGCGCCGCTCCTCGCCACCACTGGCTTTGCTCTACCTCGTTCTCACTTCGACGCTAGGAACGCCTCATCCGCGAGTTCGCCTCCCAGATGCTCACGCTCTTCCGCCTCCCCGACATCCCACAACTTATCGGCACCCCATCCTGCACCTCTGGAGCCGATGGTTCACGCATGGACGTCATCCCGCGCATCGCTGTCTTCCTGCACAACAACTCCCCGCAAGTCTACGCCACGCTCGAAGCCTACCTCGCCAGCCTCGTCGCCTCCAGATCTTCCGCCATCGCGCTCGAGTCCTCGGCCTCGTCCCGCGCGCGGGGCGAACGCGTCCTCGCGCGCCTCTCCACCGCGTTCGCCCAGATATGCGCGAAGTTGGCGAAGCCGGGGTTGAGGCGGTGCGTGCTCGTGCACGACGACCTCAGCCACAGCAACGTCCTCGTCTCCTCAGAGGGTGAGCTCATGGGGATCATCGACTGGGAGTACGCGTCGATCTTGCCCGCGGTGCTCGCGGCGGAGTACCCGAACTGGCTGCGAAGCGACGGGACGTCGGACCCCGCGCACGCCTTCAATAAGAATGGATTTTGGATGTGTAGTAAGCAGGACGCGGAGAGGTTGCGCGAGTATTACCGCGAGGTGCGTCTCCCGAGTGTCTATCGTGCGTCCGCGGGGCGTCGGCTCATATACGCGGCGCTGCAGGTGGTGAAGGCGCAGGACGCAGAGTACTACGAGGCGCTCGTCGAAGGCGAGGTCCTGCGCCACACCATCGACTGGCTGACCCGGACCCCCGGGGAAGGGTGTGCGCTCCTGGAGGCGTGGCTGGACACCGCGTTTCCCGACGTGGCGTAGCTGGTGCTCGGGTGTTGAGTACGCTACGCCAGGAGGGTGGAAGGCCGCCCTTGCACACGAGCAGGGTGTATGCCGTGCATCCTGGGATACCAAGTATGTTGTGGGCAATACTGCCCACCGGATGCGAAAACAGCATCCCCAGTGACGGTTCCCCCCAACGTGCCCGCCTCTACGCCACACAGGAGACGATGAAACAGTACTTCACATTCCTCCCCATCTCGCCCTCGTATATCACAGCCAAGAAAGAGAATAAATCGTTCGCCGCGCGGGCATGCGTGCAATGCAGGGAGGGATATCGCTATCGTAAACCGCAACCGTGACTATACTACGCTTTCGCGCCGTGCGTGAGAGGAGGGGCATTGGGATCTATGGATGAGTACGTATACGTGGGTAACAAACAAACAGGTGAATTCGAGCCGGGTCGGGTTCGGGAAGTAGTAGTGCGCGTCATCCGCACCGGCCCCGGACACGTCGAGGCGGCGGGGAGCGGAATGTGGGATAGGAAGGAGCAAAGGATGAAGGGTCAACGTGTAGGGAGAAGATTACAGTAATTCTACGTGCAGCGCGCAGGCCTCTGGCCCGCGCGCGTCCAGTCGTCTCAGGGAGTCAGGGATGCGGTGCGTGGCGATTTGGGAAGGTCGTCGTAGCGTAAAGGTCGGAAATTATTCAATGGTTCGTTCGTGCAGTGCGTCTTGTCAGATCGTGGGCGGGGGTGGGTAGCGCGGTCGCGGTCGCGGTGGGGGAGTGGAAATCGAGCTATGGGGCGAGGGGGACGAGCGAGACGTTCACCCGGAGCCGGTGAACCACTCGAGCGCCTTGAAGAAGCCCCAGATGCACCCGCCAGAGATGATCGGCAGCGTCAGGTTATCGTCCAACGAGCCCAAATCTACACACAAACAACGCCCCATCGTCAGCTCGCACTCCACACTAGACCGAAGAAACGCGAAAACGCACCAAGCGCCTCCGCGGTGCCCGAGATAAGGCCACACACCGCGCCAAGCGTCCCGAGCCCGATCCACCGTCCAACCGGCAGCCCCGTCTCGCGCACCGCCTCCACCCCGCGCACCACCAGCTCCGCAGCCTTCTCCGGGAGCACCTCGAGCGCGCCTGCGGGCAGGCGGAACGCGAGCTGCGCGGCGCGCGCGTCGGGCGCGAACCAGCCCCAGAAGCCGAGCGCGATCGCGCCGCCGGTGGCGGTGCCCGCGAGGAAGCCGGCGAGGGACTTGCGCGGGGCGAGCGGGAGGCGGATGAAGGGGAACACGGGGATGGAGCGCGGGAGGGGCGGCGTGTACGCGCCGAAGAGACGGCCGACAGTGGACGCGGCGGTGTCTGCCCAGGAGAGGCTGTGGGGAGACGCGTTAATTGGGTGATTGGAGGGGGCAAGTGGGACGAGGGGACGTACATGAGGATGGCGACGGTCGCGATGTCGAGGGGGTAGACGGCGAGGACGAAGATGACGCCGATGATGTACCATATCACGCCGTTTGTGCTTTTCTGTGGGCGCACGAAATCAGCGCCGTGGCGGGAAGAATAGGTGGAAAGACGCGTACTTTTTCGCTCTCGCGCATGAGGAAGCCGAGGCAGCGCTCGAAAAGCCATTCAAAGCGGGTCGAGTTGAGGCGCAGGATGTCTGCGGGAACAATGACGGCGAGGGCGAGGGAGAGCGCGTAGACGACATTGCGCGGGTCGCCGTCGGAGGCGTAGAGGTAGAGCGTCAAGAAGCCTGTATGACACCACGACGTCAGTAACGCGCAGGCGGGGACGCGCGCATGGGACGAACCGATGGACGAATGGAGCGTCTTTCGGGGAATCTCCCAGTCCACTGGCGGGCGCGCCGGCTTGGCCTGCTTCGAGCTACGCGACGCGTCGGAGGATGCAGAAGAGACAGCAACGGCGGACGAGGGAGAAGTTGAGCGTGGCCGCTTCCGTTGGCGGAGGGGCGAGCTGTGGCCGTTGGCGGTGCCGTTTGATGCGGCGCGCGACGCAGGCGGATCGTGGGGCTCGGCACTCGAGCTCATCTTCCGGGACGGATTTGAGGGGCGGCGGGAGAGGGAGGGGGAGCGGGCCTTGGGGCTGGAGCTGGAGACGAAGGGGATTTTGGAGGACGAGGAGCGGAGGCCGAGGCGGGCGGGGTCGTGGGGGAGTCCGAGGGTGAATGCGTCGTTTGCGGGAAGCGTCATTATGCCCGGCACATCCAACGCGTGCGGTGTCGAGAGCGGCGGCGACGGCGGCGGGGGGAGCGAGGACGACGAGGACGAAGACGAGGAAGGGAGAAGAGGGAGAGACGGGCGGGAAAGGGAGTCCCCGCTTGGCCACGTTGCGTAGACGCCCGTGCGCTAGGCCGGCGGCACACGACTCCCTCGGCCTTCTCTCAACAATCAGCAGCCTCGGGAACTCGAAGGACGATGGAATAGGATGCGTATGATAATGCTACAGATGTCACAGAACAGAAACAAGCCAGGACCAGAAACAGATTACATCCTCGTATGTACATAGGCTATATCCCCCCTCCCAGCCCGAGCCACACCGCCCGCCTCGGTCTACGCCTGCGCAGGAGCGGCCGCCCCGTCGTCCTTGCGCATCGCCTCGTGCTCGTCCGGATCGAGCCAGCTCTCCTCGACCGTCGCGCGCACCCGCCGCACGTACTCCTTCATGTTCTCGCGGTAGAGCTGCGCGGCCTCCGCGTTCGCCGGGCTGTTCGGGTTCGGGTCGTGGAGGAGGGACTGGATCGAGGTCAGGATCGCCGCGACGTCGTACGTCGGCGACCACCGGTTCTGCAGGATGTCCAGGCACAGCTCCCCGTTCGCGTACACGTTCGGGTGGAACATCCGTGACAGGAACTTCACCGTCGGCGGCTTGTTCGGATAGGACTCGTCGAACGTGAGCAGCAGCTTGAACGTCCCGTCCTCAAACGGTGTGTCCGCTGCGCCACTGTCAGTGTGCGGACGCGCTCGGTAAGCAGAGAGCACGTACCTGGCCCGAAGATGACTGCGTTCCAGAGCATGATGTTGTCGGGGCAGGGGCTGCCGGAGATGCCACCGGGCGGGTCGGTGGAGAGCCTCTTGAAGTCGCGGATGAGGCGGCGGCGGCAGTTCGTCGACTGTGCCTTTCTGTCAGCGCGCGCACAAAGGCCGTTTGGGACGAGTACGGACCATGGTGATGGACTATTGGGGGTGAGGTAAAGCGAGAGGCGGGGGATGGGAGGATGGAGGAGGTGGTGGTGGTGGTGGTGGTGGTTGAGGGCAGAGGGTGATGGGCGCTTCTTACTCAGGCTCCTCCGCGTTCTTGTCCTCGAGCACCGCTTGCTTCCGACCGCCACTCTCCATCTTCTCCCCCGTAGCCGGATCACAAACAACTCACCAACGACATCTGAAGCCAGCTGTACGGCGTGATATGCAGATGTCTGCTGACTGAAAGCTCTTTCGCGCAATCAACCGCCACATTCGCGGTCCTGCTATGATCACAAAGCTAGCAGGCTACCGCCGTGCCCGCGTGAAATGCCCCCTCCCTTCGCAAGTTCGCGCTAGACTGCGGCTATAAGCATGCAATTGCGCATTGCGCCGCCCTCGTTCCCGTCGCAGCTTCGCAGTACTCGCGTACAGGTGAGTATGCAAGACCGCGCACGGAGGCTGTTGTAGTATCAACGGGACGCTAACTGCCTTAGCCACAGTACCTTGAGATGGTGATATCCGTCTACGTGCCCTTCGGATCTGATATCTGTACTACCCAGCACAGACGTCCTTGCTATTTGTGCAGTCCCTCTTGCCGCTTCTGGCTGTGCGAATACGACGCGACCGTCTCAGCCCATCCACGCCGAATGTAGAGTGAGGACGTGTCTTAAGTCCTGGGTACAAGCATACAGGGGGTATGTGACGCAGGGTATCTACCCTAACCTCGAGGACGTCTGGCCACAGATTCTATTGCGCTCCCTGCGCTCGGTATGATGAAAGGACTGCAGGCTTCGGATGCGCCGGCCTAAACCCTCTGATTATCGATACCGTGAAGGCTCATCCGGTTCATCAGATCTGCAGATCCCGCCCCGTCTGTGAGGCGGTGGGAGAAACATTCGGGGGTTGCCTGCCAGTGGGAGTGAGCGAAGGGGGATTTCGCCGGGACAGGGCGGATCACCCATAAAGATACACATCGGACGCTGATATCCCACAGGCTGAATAGCAGGAAGCCTTCGAATTGCTCGTCGGAGCAGCTCATCCCCAATACGACCACCGCGCCTCTCCCGCCGTTTCTCACATCCGCACAACCTCGCCGCCATGTCTCTGTCATGGTTCTGGAATACGCGCGGAGTGAAAGAAGAGCTCGAGGGATACCCTACATCGCTCGGGACCTGGGTAGCGGGTACCGCTCACCAACTCGACGAGGCGCAGCAGACGCTGCTTGACGCAGTAGAGGCGGCATGCGCGACGAAGATCGTCAAAATGAATCTTCTCGCGCGCAACAACACCCTCGTGAGCACGTTCAACTCGTCCCGCCACAACTCACAATTGACGCCACACGTAGGTAGTAAAGGTTGAGTACGAAGACGGCCAACAGGACGTCGTGCGCTCACCTACTTCCTACGCCGAGGATGGGCAGCCGCATGCCCGCTTCATTGAGCGATTTTGGCGGGAAGTCAACCTCCTCAGATGGCTCAAGAGCCAGGCCTCCGATCTCCCGGTACCTGCAGTCCGCTGCACTATCGAGGGGCCCCGTCCCGGGACGTACCCTTACGCCGTGATCGAGCTGCTCCCCGGCACAATGTTGATGAACGCCTTCGGTCGGCTGCCGTATTCCGCTAAGGTGCGTCGTTCTATCTCATGTGGCGCGCCACTGACTGACGACGGTGCAGGAGCGCATGGTCCGCACATACGCAGAGTTCTGCGTTAGGCTGTTCCGACTCGAGGTGCCGCAGCAGATTGGCACGTTACGATGCTCAGAAGATGGTGCCCTAGAGGTGATGCCTTGGAAGGACGACAACGAGCACCATCGCGCACCGCAGGTGTACAGCACGCTTGAGGCCTTCGTCGACTTCCTCATCAAGCGCAAGCTACAATCCAACATTGCCCACCCAAACGAAGATACACGCCACCGCGGCGAGAAGGTCCTCGCCCGTCTCGACGTCGAGATATCCTTCTTGCTGAGGAAGCTCGCCGCCCCGGCCTATCGGCGCTGCGTGCTCACCCACGACGACCTGCACCCGACGAACATCCTCATAAGCGACGCCGGCGAGCTCACGAGCGTGATTGACTGGGAGCACCAGTCCGTACTTCCCGCTGTGCTCGCCGTGACGTATCCGCCATTCCTGCGGTGTGAGGTTAGTGAGACGGCGGAACTAGAGGAAGGGAATGCGATGCAGACTTTCTAGGTGGTCGGTCCGGAGGATACGCCGGGGTTGCGCGAGCTGTTTGCCCAGGTGAGCAGGTATACGGACACCTGTCGTGGAGTGTTGCACGGCGTCTGAACGATTGCTCCAGGTTGTCAAATCCTTCGATCGGGAGTATTACGATGCGTTGGTCGAGGGTGACGTCCTCCGCCAAGCGATTCAGCGGCTCGGTTCGTTGCAGCTGGATAATGCCGCCAGCTGCGCGGCACTCGAAGAGTGGATGGATCTTACCTTCGCTGGCCACGATTGACGGAGGTACTGGGCGTATGTACGCGGTACTACCACATGTACTACCAGTGGAACCCGTATCGCTGCAGGTCGCGCACGACATCGATCTCGCACACGTAGACTTGGCTTTGCGTCACCAGTGGGACATCTACGGAGCACATATCTACAGCACATAATACAAATATCTGCGATGGCGCTTCTCACTCACTTCGCTTCCTTCTTCCAGAACGGATGGTCCCATGGACTCGATATCCTGCGCGCGACGAGACTCCGCCCAGCTGCGTTTTGGGTTGGGACGGACGGCCGTTCCAGCGCCCATATCTCCGAGATACCCACCCGCTGCGCGTACTCCGGTATCCGGTGGTAGTTGAGCCCCACCGCGTGCGGACCGTGGCTGTCGTCTGATAGCGCGAATCGTCCGCCTTCCTCTAAGATGATCTGTCCCGAGTTCAGCAAGCATGCCTATATAGGAGACGAGCATCTTCCACACCGTACCTTGACAACATCTTCTCCCGGATACGCCGCGTCCCAGCCCTTGCGGAACGCCGCAGCGTTGAGCTCGAACAGCGCCCCATACTGGACTGCAAAGCGGACGTTCCGCCGTATACGCTCAAGCGCGGCGGGATAGTCCGAAAACCGTAGCGTGGGGCGGTAGAGCCGGCACAGGTCGAAGTGGCCGATGATCTCGGGGTGGAAGCGGGTCATGAGCTCGTGCTGGGCGTCGAAGTAGGCGCAGAGGAAGGCTTGCATCGCGGCGTGTTCGTGCGGGTCGTCAGGGTGCGATTGTGTTAGTGTGGACGAGGGTTGAGGACGGAACGCGTCGAGGGACTTGAGGAAGGTGTCCTGGTCGAAGTCGATGGGGATCCCGCGGACGTGGTGTACGGAGCCGACGAGGTACTCGACGCGGTCGCCGGTCGAGGCAAGGAGCGCCTCGAGCTCGTCCATGTCGCGCTCGGTGATGAACTCCGTCTCCAGACCGACGAGCAGGGTAATCTGGTCGGCATACTTGGCCTTGAGCCGGTGCGCCTCTCCTAGGAAGGCGTCGAACTGGACGCGGAGCGCGTCAAGCAGCATCCCCTCCTGCGCTCGAGTACGAGTTCAGCACGATCCACTCCACTGGTAAGCAGGTTTACTTACCTCCTCTGGGTAAAGATCTTCACATCTATACCGCGGGACGTGCTCTGTCAGGCCGAAGGTGTCGAAACCTTGTCGGATGGCTTCGAGGACGACGTCCTCGAGCGTGCCGACCGCGTGTTTGCTGAATTGGCCGGAATGCGAGTGATGGCTCTGAGGCATGATGGCACCTGTGATTGCCTGGGTATCTCAGTCAACAATTTGTATCATGTATGCGCGTAAACACCTACTAGGAATGGCGGGCGTGGTCAGAAGAAGAGTGACTCGTTGGACGAAAGCGCGAACCTGGCCCGGAATCGCGTGGTGGCGGTGCTTGACTGAGGAACAGTTATGGCGCCTATTTTCTTCCTGTCGTTCGACTCGTACTGCTCATACCCTTGATTGGCATTTCGCAGAAACACCGTAGAACGAATTCACGCTTTCTTTATAACGACATACCGAAGCCTCTGCGGGACTCTGTCGCGGTTTGGCCTTGAAACTTGAGCCGCGCCGGAACCCAAGCCATTCCTCGCAAAATAGGTTCACTCAGACTAACGTCGTGACAACCGTTCAAGTTAATCACTGCTACTAACGTACAACACAATACACACAATCTGGTACGCTCCTCGATCGGAAGGTACACAACAGGCAAACAGACCACGACCTTCCACGAATAACCCCCACCGATGCTTGAACAGCCTAACTGGGAACGGAGCACATCGCGTCAGAACACACCCAAATAACAACCTCTGTACGTCGTTAATCACTCACTTAGAAATTCCCGCTCACCCTCTGAACACAGTCTCGACGGTGATGTTGCCGAGCGCGCCGCTGTTCAAGTTCGCGCCCCTGTCGAACACATCCCAACCTGCGAGCGAGCCGGTGATGCGCCACGTGTTCGTCCAGCTGCCCCACGGAACACTCCAGTAGATCGACCGGATTATCGCGTCGTTCCGGCCGGGGTCGACGAGGTTGAACCCGCCCTCCGTCCCCGACGGCGAGTGCGCCCGCCCGCAGCTCGCGATAGTGAGCGAGCTGTTGGGGTTGATG
Organism: Trametes villosa; assembly: GCA_002964805.2. NCBI lineage: Eukaryota > Fungi > Basidiomycota > Agaricomycetes > Polyporales > Polyporaceae > Trametes > Trametes villosa. The sequence goes on from PUDQ02000003.1 coordinate 2,906,171, forward strand.
ATCCTGTTCTCGAAGTGCGACGGCGGCACCTCCGCGTCCTTGTCTCCTGGAAGTTGGAAACGGTACGTCAGCACCCGTGGGACGCTTGGGGGACGGCGCGATGGCTGACCGTTGATATAGAGCTTTCCCCAGGACACATACACGCCCTTGACCTGGATGGGCCGGAACCCGTAGTTGGTGATCTCGATACTGACCCACTGGGCGTACGCCCGATGCGGGTCACCGTCTCGAGGAGTGCCTTCGTGTTCGACAGCCGAGACATCCTTGGTGATGCGAATGTCCTCAGTGATATGAACACCTTCGACGGCTTGGCCAGAGTGCGCAAGTTCAGCGGTCATTGTGGGTAAGTGTGAGGTGTGATGCTGGTTTGCGATTTGCTGACCCCGTGTTCCGCATATATAGGCCCCTGGACTCTGGATGACGTCCTCAAATTGAAACCATCCAGTCACAGCCCTGCCCCCGTGGACCTCGCATTCGGCTCCCAGAGTATCGGTGGTGTTGGCCAATGGTCACCCGAGCTCACGTACGCTCCGCGCTCCCTGTCATCTTGTCGTAAGCCACACAACATCATGCGATGTCTGGTAGCGCCGCGACTTATTTTAGTGGGCGCCCCTTAGAGATCGTCGACAGGTCGGACGGGAAGTTCGTCCAGGCGAGCATTCGACCCGTCAGAGAACATACCAAGGCCACGCCGCGCTCCAATGACGGCGTAGCCGTTCGTCTTGTGATGCTCAAACGTCCAAGAATCCCCAGCACCGTGAAGCGAACCGAAGAGACCCTCGCTGAGGCGCTCTTCTCTCCCGCCACAACCCTCGAAGATGCGCCGCGCTGGGTGCGCACGCAAGCCGGCGTGAGCCATTCCATCCATAACCTATCGGTGGCGTCAAGGTTGGAAGGTCATCTGTACGTACGAAACGAACACCTCCATTCACTGAGTCGTGTTGGGTTCACTCGACCACCTTTCCAGTCATTCTTCTCTCCGGCTCGAAGTAGGCGTGAGGAGTGTGGCACGTCCGGCATGGGAGCTAGGGCGCCGCCAGCTCCGTCAGGTGTACGTTCACTCGTCATCCGAAGCCTAGGGTGTCGTCTCGTGCTCAACGCCTCAAAGCAACGGGCTGACGGGCTCTAACTTGCGTGAGGGTGCCAGGTCCACGCTGCGAGACAGACGGTATACAAGAACTTGCGATATTGCTTTGGATTCCTTCACCCAGCCCCTCACTCGCCGTACTACCCTTGATGGCGAAAGCACTAGAAACCACGTTCATGGACTACGCTGCCTCCCCCGTGAGCCATGCTCTCCAATAGCTTCGTGAATGTCATGCTGACGAGGAGACTACCAGGCGGTAGCGGCGGCCGTCTGTGCGGCGCCCCGCCCACGGACTAGCAGCGACACCCTCGTCGACGTTATTAGAGACGAAGAACGCAGGAACAAGCTGGTAATAAAGCATTCATCACTGATCGCCTTCTTCTCCGAGCTGAATACGAACGACCGGGGTCATAGATCGACGACAACAACCTGCTGAAAGGCGTCCGCATGACCGCACTCGGCCCCGCCGTCAGCTCGCGCGAGCTCATTGCCCGCCCGTCCACCCTCCACGCCGCCGTAAACCAGAGCGCGAGCATTCACACGACGACGGTCGAAGCCGAATTCACCGAGAAGCTGCTCGAGTCCAACTACACCGCCGTTTCGATCCAGGTCACTGCGCCCTAGTACGTTCTTGAGCGCACCCACTCAGCGCTCCCGAGTCTTCTGACATCGTTGCACCGTGCCAGCGTCACGGCGAGTGTAGACTTCTCCCAGGAGACGAGCTGGGAGAACACGGAGACGACGAAGACGGTTGCCGTCTCGTCGCGCTACCTCTTCCCGCAGGGCCGCATCGACTTCGCGAGGCCCGGCTCAGGCTTCGCGGGTGAGGTCGTCCTTAGCGAGGACTTCACGGCCTTGGTCGATGCCGCGCTCGAGAGAGCAACTCCGACTGAGCAGCGCGAGGCGCTCGACGCAGTGTTCAACGAGTACGGGCAGGTCTTCCGCACGAGGGTGCAGGTCGGCGGAACTTTGTCCGCGCACACGTCGGAGACGTACTCTCGGACGGTAAGTTTGATGTACTTTGTCCGTGGAGGTGCGATAGTGATGCTTGTGCGCTCTAGGACAACGAGACCTCTGTCAGGCGGGACATCTCGTCCACCCTCGAGGTCGCCGTACAGAACTGGGGCTTGGGCATCACGGCCAGCCACGGCAACCTTGAGACGACGATCACAACGGCCGAGAACCGAGTGCTAGACGTCAAGTATCTCGTCCAGGTATGTGCCCCATGCTGCGCGCGCCATCTACGTGACTCTCATACAGGTCGGGCACAGGGCGGCGACTACACCCAGATCCTCGACACGGACGCGTGGATCGCTTCAACGGATGATTCAAACTTCTGGCGTGTCGTCGAAGTGACCGAGGTCATGGCTACTGTCGACTTGCTCCCTGAACCCAAGAGGAGCATCGTTAGGAGGCTGATGATCCCGCTCCTCGGCGAGTAAGTAATTCGTCTCATCTCACCTTCCCCAATCCTACTCACTTGTCTGCCCCTCGTCGCTGGTAGGTGGGTCCCCGTCGCGCAAGTCCCGTTCACGGAGAACTTCCCCGTGAGGATCTACCAGCCCAGGAACCCGATCCCCGCCGGGTGGTTCTGGCTCGGGCACAGCGCAGACGGGAGCCGCGCGCTCATTGTCAAGCCCACGCTTCCGCGCAGGACGGGGCGCAACTACGCGATCGCGGATGCCAGGCAGGGTGAGTTTCCATGCGCAGATCCTGCAGACAGCGCGCGGTGATTGACATGCCACGACTTGCAGGTGTCTCGAACCAGCCGCGGCCGGCTATGCCTCGCTATGAGCTCCTGTCGACTTACTTTAGCGGGTTCGACCCCTCGACGCGCCTCGGTCAGACGCTCGCGGCGTTAAGGCCGGGACTCTTCCTAGAGGGAGAGTGGAGGGTTGTGAGTCATTCTAGTGACGATCTGTTGAGAGATGCACTCACGGGCTCGTGCAGGTCGGGACGAACATCAACACCATGGTGTACATCACGGTACGTCCGCACGATAGTATACCCGAGTCAGTCCCGACTCATCCAACTTGCGGCGAGCAGTCTCCTCTGCAGCACCAAGGCGCAGAGGACGAGTGTCTGAACTTGCAGTCCGCCATCCAGCTGAGGCTTCCCGGCAACCCGAGCGACCATCCGCCGAGGCCGCGTTGGGCTATCCTCAAAAACGCAGTCTTGTTCGACTCAGGAGAGAGGTGAATGAGATGCGACGAGCGGTCATCTCACGAGACACAGTATCAGGGTTTTTTGGACAGTACAGCACTTACAGTGTATGCGAAAGTATTTCTTACGCTGTTGGCACGGTATTCCCGCAGCTGAGAACCAGTACTTAGCCGTCCGCGGCGTACACAAGTCGGAGACACGTACGAGGTAAGTAAGGATGGCTACTACCTTATCACCACCCCTTTGTTGTGGGACCGTCAAGGCTTGACTGTCAAGGGTTCACGTTTTTTATTCAAGTTGTACAATTCCTATCCATAATCGAACTCTATGCTCGGCGGGTGGGCGCCAGACATCTAGTGGCGGTGGTGAGCATGAGCGCTTACCGGACATCTGAAGTCTTGCTACCCCATCATCGACTCTCGAGCGCAATCCCAGTATATCGGCAGCGTAACTTGCTTATTCTCGCTCGGGTAGAAGAAACCTCATCTGCCTATTCACACTGGACATTGGGTGCACCGTGCTGCCGTGGGCGTGGGGCGCCCTGAACGTTGAACGTCCGAGGGGTAAGTAGTAACGTCAAAGAATTCAGCCTGTGATGAGAGTGGTGTGCTCGACACTTGGGCCTATGTAGAGTCATACAGCCGGGTATGCGTTCACTAGTAAGTACAAGCCTCCGTTCATCTCGAGGTACAATGCGGTATTCTCACTGGTGACTAACGGATACACTGGCGCTCATGACCATGCACACAGACGCCCTGCGAACTACGAGTGACTGTACACAAGAGTCGTACATCGCCGACGCTCATACAGGCTACCTAGGACCGGAACCTATCGCGTTAGAACTTCTTCTCCTGGCAACAGCCGTAAGCCGTGAAAGACTAACCTCGAAAGCCCTGCTCACCCCTTGTACACAGTCTCGACGGTGATGTTGCCTAGCGCACCGCTGTACAGGTTCGCGCCCTTGTCGTACACCTCCCATCCCGAGAGCGACTCAGTGATGCGCCACTTGTTAGTCTTCTTCCCCCACGGGCAGTCCCAGTAGATCGACCGAATCACGTGGTTGCTCTGGTTCGGGTCGACGAGCTTGAACCCGCCCTCCGTCCCAGACGACGCGTTCGACCTCCCGCAGCCCGCGATGGTGAGCGAGCCGTTGGGGTTGATCGTCGTGTTTTCGAAGTGCGCAGGCTTCACCTCGTTGTTCTTGTTTCCTACAAATTGAGAAAGCGAGGTGAGTGTTGGTGGACACTGCATACGGGGAATGTCTGACCGCCCGTGTACAGCTTTCCCCAGGACGTATACACGCCCGTCACTTTGATCGGCCGAGGGCCGTAGTTTGTGATCTCGATGCTGACCCACTGAGCGTACGCCCGGTGTCGGTCGTCGTCGGGAGTGCCGTCATCATCGTCATCGCCAACTACTAGAACGTCCTTGGTGATGTGGACCTCCTCGGTGATGTGCACGCCGTCGACGGCGAGGTTGGAGTGTTGGGCGAGCTCAGAAGTCATAGCGGGTGCGTCGGAAATGCGATGTGGGACTGCGACTGGCTAACGTCGAGCTCACCATCATATACAGACACTTGGACCCCTGATGACGTGTTGCGCCCGCGGGCTAGGCATATTGCGGGCGGCATCAGCCCTCGTAAACACCGCGATCGTCACCGAGAATTCCTATGCTGTCGAACGGTGGTCGCCGGAGCTTTCTTTCTTTGACTCCCGTTTATTGCCCGTCAGGGCCTAGCCCTATAGTAGGCACTAAACCACACCTGTAGCTACGTACTCGACACAATCATAAAGTCATGATCGAACAAAAGGGGCCCGAGGGCCCCAGCAAACAGGAGAAGTCGAGGGGGAGTGAAAGATGACCTAGGGCCAAAGGCCGGGTAGTACAACCAATGTTAGTGGCAAGGGCATGGAGCCGAGGAGGAGGTATCGTAAAGGGGGGGGGACGTGCAGTGCTGGCGCTCACCCCCGTCCTCCTGGCCATCGAAGGCAAGGCAGACGGGTTAAAAACCTGCCGTGCTTTGGGGTAGCCGCGGCTCCCGGGTCGTTGCCTCTTGCCACGGTCAGGGGTACGCCCGGTGGTCCTCCACCGGTCGTCAGAACTCCCCCGCTCCTGGAGCGGGGTGAGCGCCCGCAATGCACGGCGCCGTAGCGCACGCACGAGAGTCGCAGAGAGAGGAGAGGAAAAAGAGACGAGACAAGAAGGAAGGAATGAACAACGAAGACCGGACCCAGAAACCTCGGCGCGGGCCTGCCAGAGCGTCGGAGCCCTACATAGCAAAAGACGTGAGCATCGAGAACGCAAATAAACAACCATGCGCCGCTAGTATCGGCGTGGACTTAGCGTGGAGGTCGCCCCGCACGCCCCGCAGGTGGCCCCGCCGGTGCGCGCGCGTCTTGCCTCGCCGCTGAGATACCCGCCGTGAGGGCTCCGAACGTCGCATGGAAGCGTCGAGTGTCGCCGGAGCTCACCGCAGCTAGTGAGAGCTTTGCGCCTTCTTCGTCATCTCGTCGTAAGCCGCTCCCATTGCTCAGTAAACGGAAACACTGTAACTCGTATTGCCTGGTCGTAAGAAGCCTCCCGACGGTCTCGGGCAGCTCGGGCGGGAGCTCCGTCTCGATGAGTATCCTCTTGGTCAAAGAACGCCGCAGAGCTACATGGTACTCCGCAATTACGACGTAGGCCTCCATCAAGTGATACCTCAGCATTCAAGAACCTTCGGCTCAATGACATCAAACGACGGCGGTACCGAAGAGATCCCCGTCGAGACGCTCACCTCGGTACCACAATCCTCGACGTGTACGTCCTACCGGGTACCTCTGTCCACGCGTTCAACACGGCGTGGAGTCGTATCCTCTCCTGGCGTAATGGCTGCGTAAATGTGAGTTCCCTTTTGGGCCTTCCCAGCAAGCATTCTACTCACCTGGTACTCGCGGCAGGTGTGCTCGGCTCTTCGTGGTTCTCCCCGGTTCCGAGCCCCGCCGTATTGTCTCAAGGGGAACCATGTGTTCTGCGAAGTTGGAGCCCGGGTGTAGTAAACGCAGTCTGCCGCGGGTACCGGGTGAACACACGCTCACTCGTCATGCGTCGTCCTTAGAGTGCCGTCGGAGGCTCAGCAGTTTGGGACACGAGACCTAGTTCGCTACGGCTCCAGGTTGACGCGACGAGGCAGATATACAACTCGACCCTGCGGGTTGCCTCTCATTTCATCATCCAGTCCCCCGCTCGCCATACTCGCCCCGATGGCCACAGCGCCCGCGAACACCTTTATCGACTACGCCGCCTCCCCCGTAGGTCGCGACATCATGGCTCCGCGCACGTTCTGTTGATGCGGAGAGTTCTAGGCTGTAGCGGCGGCTGTCGCGGCCGCCCCCATCCCCCAGACGAGCAGCGATACTCTCGTCGATGTCATCAAAGACGACGAACGCCGGAACAAGCTGGTGAGAAAACATGTCACCTCTGCGCCCTCTACCTTGCACTGACTCGGAACTGACTCCTCCGGTAGATTGACGACAACAACCTGCTCAAGGGCGTCCGCATGACCGGGCTGGGCCCCGCCGTCAGCTCGCGCGAGCTCATCGTCCGGCCCTGCACCCTCCATGCGGCCGTCAACCAAAGCGCAAGCATCCATACGACGACTGTCGAAGCCGAGTACACCGAGAAGCTGCTCCAGGAGAACTATACCGCCGTCTCGGTTAAAGTCTCCGCGCCCTAGTACGTTCTTATTCACTTCTATAAATGCCCCTCTCATAACGTTGGGCGAATACTGACGCCGGCGCTGTTTTTAGCCTCACCGCAGGCATAGACTACTCGCAGGAGACGTCTTGGGAGAATACCGAAACGACGAAGACAGTCGCCGTATCGTCGCGCTACCTCTTCCCGCAGGGCCGCATCGACTTCGCCGTCCCCGGGTCTGGGTTTGCGGGCGAGGTCAAGCTCAGCGAGGACTTCACGGCCGCCATCGACGCTGCGCTTGCAAGGGCGACGTTGACCGAGCAACGCGAGGCGCTCGACTCGGTGTTTAGCGAGTACGGGCAGGTTTTCCGCACTAAGGTCCAGGTTGGTGGGACGTTGTCTGCGCATACCTCGGAGACCTATTCTCGAACGGTGAGAACCTATCTCGTTGACATCAAACTGGCCTGACGTTCGAGGATGCACTCTAGGAGAACGAGACTTCCGTCAAGCGAGACATCACAGCCAGCCTCGAACTCGCCGTCAAGAACTGGGGCCTAGGTATCTCCAGCAGCCACGGCAACCTCGAGACGACAATCACGACCGCCGAAAACCGCGTTCTCGACGTCATATACCTTGTCCAGGTATGTACCCCATGTCGCGCTCTCCGTCTGCGTGAAGTCAATCAGATTCGGGTACAGGGCGGTGACTACACCCAAATCCTCGACACTGACGCATGGATCGCCTCGACGGACGATTCTGGCTTCTGGCGTGTCGTCGAAGTGACCGAGGTCACCGCCACCGTCGAATTGCTCCCCGAACCCAAGAGGAGCAGCGTGAAGAAGCTGATAGTCCCGCTCCTCGGCCAGTGCGTGTTTCGTTCAGTTTTTTCCGGCGTACGAATGTTCACCTGCTCGGATTTGGTCGCTGAAAGGTGGGTGCCCGCCGCTCAAGTCCCATACACGGAGAACTTCCCGGTGAAGATCTACCAGCCGAAGAACGCGATCCCGTCCACCTACTCCTCCCACGGCTCGCTTCCGATTAGTGCTGTCGGTTGATTGATCCGACGTTGCTAATTAGAGCCGTTTCCTGCATCCTCTCTTACTCTTCGTTATTTCTCTCTGCAATTCCCCCACTCAGGCGCTGCGTGTCCCGGAATGTATTCGCTTCCCTCGCTATGTTATCTCCTATGTTATCCGGCTGTTCTGGACCCACATCCCGCGCTCCCGAGCAATGTCCCGCAGTCCCTGATGCTGTAAGCTGCTCCATTTGGTCATTTGCTCATGTTTTCCGATCTTCCCCCTTTCAGATCTGACATTCCCCACGTGTCTCCTCCTTTGGGCCATCCCGCCCGCCCCTCCACGTGCCTGGCGCCCTGCCTGACAAGCGCGTTCAGTAGCGCTCCCTAAGTAGGAAATCCCGCCCGCGCCCCGCCGCCCCCTTCCGCGCCTCCCTCTCTGTAGTCGCGCGCCCCTCCCCTACGTATCGCGCGCTCTCTTGTCTGTCGCGCGCGCACTGGTTGGTGCTAGCCACGCGTATTAATTGAAGCGCGCATTTGAATCACGGCCGTACATCGTCCCGTTGCCCTGCATCCCCTCCCGACGTCGCGCGCGCCCTCTCGACGCCGAGCACATCATTCCTACGTCGCGCACACGACTCCGTCGCGCCGCGCTGCCCTCCATCGCCGCTGGCGCTGGCCCTCCGCGTCTGCTGCTCCTCCATCACGCAAGGTTCTCTATCAAGCCGCGCCTCCACATCGCGCGTTCTCCATCGTCGCGCGCGGCCCTCCATCGTCGCGCGCGGCCCCCATTGATACTCACCGTGAGTCGTCGATCAGTATACGGACGGGTGGAGATTGGCCCAAATAGCTCAAGAATCAGAACAGATAATATATGTACAAGCGATGGAGGCACGGGCAGCTGGCACAAAACAAAAAAATGAGAAACGTCGTGTGACGGATCAGAAGCAGCGAGAACTGCACGTACGCAAATTCACGCTGAGGGCGACGGTCCGGGATGCAGAGCGGCAGGGATCGGAGGCCCTCCGGCCGCTCCACTAGCCTCTTGGCGGGGACGCTTCTCTGGGCGAGGGTTGCCCTCGTCTGGAGACATCTCCTCGTCAGAAGCGTTGTTGGGTACGGCCTTCTTGCCCTTCTTTCCGCGCTTCTTGCCGGCGTCGGAACGTTCTTTCCGCCGTGCCACCTCGCCGTCTTTTAGTTTCTTGTCATAGGCTTCCTGGCGCTGCTTGAGCTCTGCGGTGGGAATGCACTTGAAGAGGCACCGCTTCTCGTCTATCTCCTCAAGGAGATGCCTGAGAGTGCTCAGGCTGGTAGTAAGGGAGGAGGGATTCTTGAATGCTACGCGATCCTTCGGCCATCCAACCAACTCCACGCCATATTTCAGGACGACGCCGCCCTCGTGATTGACGTAGTTCATGATCGCGCCGTCGTTGTTCGTGATGTCCACTACCCGAGGGTTATTCGCGTACCTGACCCTGATCACTGCCCGATTACTCACCTAGCATTGTGTGAATCTTCTCACGGATCTCACTCTTCAAGTGCTCCGCCCTGTCCTTGGAGGACATCTTCAGAGCTAGTAAGGGTGATCTCCGGTTAGCAACACGAACGCGGCCATCGAGACATTGCACGCGCGCACCGTTGAAGTCGCACCCTGCCATAGCGAAGGCCTCCAACATCACACCCACTGTCTCCGTGTCCCATCCCTTACGCACCACAACCTTGAGGTAGTCCTCGATGCGAGGGTCAGTGAAATACCACTGTGATTTAGCGCTGAACTCCGCGGTGTTCGTGACGAAGCAGAAAAAGCCGTCCACGCCCACGCGGTTCTTGAGAGCAAAAGCCTGCCGGGGTATGAGAATCGCGCATGCAAGACTCGATCCCATTGGGGAGAAACATACCAGATTCTGCATCTGCGCCATGCAGTGCTGCAAGTCATTCGCACGCGCCTTCTGGGTGAGACGCGTCCCGAATTTACGCGTGTCGCGCTGCTCCTCCAGCTCCTTGATGAGATCTTCCTTTTGCTGATCCGTAAGCGCGTGATACTTGTCGATATTGTCGCGTTGTATATCTATCAAGCGTTCCGCCTCACCGGGCACGGCGGCTAGGAGAGCGGCGGTCAACGGGCCGTTCACGACACAATCGAACTTCCTGTACTTACCTTCATTGACCTCTTTCGCAATATGATGCGACCACGCGTTGTAGGCATTGGGCTTCCTGTCTTTCTGCGCCTCGGAGGCCCCAGAGAACATGAGCTGCAAATAATGACCGGGCTTGTTGCCGAATTTCTGGGCAAGACGCGCAGCAAAAGCCAAGGTATCTTTATGCCACTGCTGGAGCTCAGTACTGAGATCGCGCTGCTTGGTCTTCGCCGCCGCTTGCATCGACGCGCGTTGCTCCGGAGAGATTTTGACCGCTGGTTTCCGTTGCGCTGGGACATTCGGGCGCGCGGTTACTCGCGTGGTTGGCGCGTAAGAAACATTGTGGGTCGGGGGTGGGCGGTCGGCGGACATCGCGAGGCACTCAGCAGGGAAGGGCAAGACACAGCAGAGCGGGGGTTTTCCAGAGTCACCGTCGGGAACGAGGAGGAGAACGCGTACGCCGCGCTTTTTTTTAACTGACACTGCAGGCAATCGAGTTGCACAGAAATGCATTAGACGCGACAACGGAGGACCAAGAAAGCGAGTTGTATGTACAAACTGGATCACAGACGGCGACGGTAGCGAACAGCACGGACACGATGACACCAAGAACTTTTCGGCCGCTACGGCTCAACCCTCGAGCGCTGCCTCCCCGCGCGCCGCGCAGTCCTGCTGCATCGCGTCGACGATCTCGTTGACGGCGGTGTTGTCGTTGATGCCGAGCAGAGCGTGCAGGGCCTGGTACCAGTTAGAGACGTGGTACTGCTCGTGGATCATCCACAAACCAACGTGGATGCCGTCGTTGATGTTGTACCGTTCAAAGACCTCGGCGGTCGCCGAGCCGAACACGCGGATGTCGAGCGGAACACCGACTATCTCAAACTCGATGCCTGTGGCCCTATCGGACACAGGGCGCGAGGCCCACGAGTCCTGCGACGCAATCGACGGTGCACCTGAAGCAATCGACGACGCAACTGACGGCGCCCTCGTGGGGATGGGGGACGCGACCGAGCCGCCCAACCGGGCGGACGGAGCACGCGGCGAAGGGGCGTGCTGCGAACCTGGGGGAGGGGAAACCACGGAGGGGCTCGACGGAGCAGAAGCACTCGCTGGAGTGCGGGGACGACTGGGAGGCAGCCTCGACGGCACGCCTGCGAGGCGGAGGCGCGTGACCTCTATAATACGATTAGAATGTGCTCGTGCCTGGGCGTGAGTACTTACCCATGACGAGCTTGGCCTTCTCCTGACGCAAGCGCTGCATATGGTCGAGGGCGGACTGGTAGTTGTTGTTGGTCTCCTCGAGACGGCGCTTCAGCGTGTTCTGCTCGAGAGACATGTCGAGGGACTCGAAGGAATGCTTGAACTGCTCCTCCCAGTCGGTCTCGGTGATGGAGGGGTCACGAGGGTCGACCATCGCCTCGAAGGTCGACCGCGACGTCGAGCTTTGGGACGGGGCGCGCGAATTTCCCGCAGCAGACGAAGTTCGCGAGGGCGTGGTCAGCGCCGGGGCCATGCGCGATGCCGTCGACGAGGTGGCGAGACGCGAAGTCGACCCAGCGACGAGACGCGAGAGGGACGACGACGACGGACGCGAGGGCGTCCTGATGCGCGAGGGAGTTCCCGTGGCCGCGGTGCGCGAGGGCGTCCCTGCAGGCGCGGTACGCGAGGGCGTCGACGGTGCGCCGAAGCGCGAGGGCGTCCCGGATGTCGGGCGACCGAATGCCACCGCCGGCCCAGAGAAGGGCGAGGCGGGAGGGAGCTGCTGCCGCCCCGCCGGTTGAGCAACCGGCGCGGGCTCGTTCTGCTGGGCGGGCGCAGGGGCAGGCTGAGCGGGCGCAGGGGCAGGCTGAGCGGGCGCAGGGGCATCCGGGATGGGAGCGTAGGGGTCCCAGGCGAAGCCGCGTGGTGCCCCGCGGACCCGGTCGATCAGCGGCTCCAGGGTGTCGGGGCGACGGCCGTTGAAGACGAAGTGGCTGGTCCTGCTAGCAGGGATGAGACTCGGCTGCAGGGGACGCGGGCTTGGGGCTGGGCCGGGCGTCGCCCAACTGTCCTTGTCGGTGAGGGCATCCCACCGACGCATGGCTTGAGGCCCGATACCCTCCGAGAAGGACTGAACTATGCGCGCCACCGTGAAGGTGACCTCGGGCGACGCTTCGAGGATGGGACGGGGCGCGTAGACGTGAGTGATGACTTCTTCGGGCAAAGCCTCCGTGTTGGGGCGGCGCGTGCTGTCGGTATGGACCATGACGGTGGCCCCCGAGGTGATTCGGTCCCACATGGTCAGCTATTCGCGTCAGTTAGCGGGCAGTGGAGCGACGAGGGATAGACGCACCATATCGAACACAAGCTTCATGAACGCTCGGCGCGCGAAGTCGAACTGGGCGCCGCCAGCCGTCTGCCTGTCCCGACGGAAGGTGAAGTAGGCGGGGTGGTGGCCGCCTCGTCCGCCGTCGTGGTTGTCGTCCTCGTGAGCACCGCAGACGAAATAGGCGATAGCCATAGCCATGATCTGACGGTCGTTGCGGAAGGCGGGGTCGCGTCGGAGACGTTCTGTGACAGCAAAGAGACCGGCAGCATTGAACTGCAGGTCGGGGAGTTCGGATGGGACATTGGGGTTAGACATGAAGAAAGATGGAGAGCTGGAGTGTAGTGGACTGGCGAACATCGAGTCGAACATGATGGTAATAAGGCAAAAGCCTGCGGGCGCCAGAAGCTGGGGCATGCCAACCAGAGTTCAGCGCCCTAGCCTTGAGGCCACTGTACATAGCAATGGCACGCCTCGGAAACTGGCAGAGCGTCAGAATTGTAGAAGCGCAGCGCAGCATGTCTCCCCGTAAAGCAAACTGCGGGTCTCTTTGGAGAATCGACGTCGCCGAGATATCGCTGTAGCCTACAATTGGCTGGGCTGCTCGGCGTATGACCAGACGGCGAACTTGCAGACGCAGCGCGCATCGCAAGCATCGCAGCGCAAGTGCTTATGCGCCTACTAAGTACGGCTGTGGCGACAGCTCATCAAAGCCGGTGTTACTCATGAGACACATTGCAGGAACGGGAATGATACCATTGGGCGAGAATACATGAGACGATGTACCCTAAATGCAAGTCGCCGCGATCTACTGCGAGTCGGTCTGAGAAGATGGCTCATTGAGGCCGTCGATGTAGTCTATCAGCACCTCCGCCTCCCGTTCATTGGCTACACCCGGAACGTCTACCCAGTCATCGAGATCGTCCACTGGCTGCGTGGACTCCTGTACGTGAGCCCACGACGGCAGCGGGACCGCGGTGCAATCATGGGGCTCCCCACCTGCCCGCCTGCCCGCCTCGAGAGTGCCTGAGAAGCCGGGAAGTTTCGAGGCTTCTGCCAGATGGTGGACGACGCGTCCGTTGATGCGGTCCCGGCGCTGCCAGCGGCGCGAGAGTTCCCCAGCGAGCGGAGCGTCCGTGAGCAATGTCCGCGCTATGGCGGCGTAGTAGTCGCGGTGCTCGTCGAGCATTGATGTGAACAGCCGCGGAATTTCTACATTCAAGTGTTTTACCTCTTCGCGAGCACGCTTGATGTTGAAATAAATGTTCGTTGCGCGGCGGTGATGTGGTTGAACCCACGGCTTCGCCCGAATGTCTTCACGCGTTTCGCGCAGGAGGTCGAAGTCGGCGAGGGACGCCATATCGATGATGTCCGCCCACTCGAGCTCGGCGCGCGGCGGCGACAGCACTTTGGCACATGTGTTGTAACGCGTCAAAGCGGTCTTGATAGCCACTGCGCGGGCCTTGAGGGCCTTGCCGATTTTCTCTCGCATCTTGTAGCCTGTAGGAAGAGCATCAGTATATGGTTAGCGAGCGAGGACACACGCGTACTGGTGCCGCTCATGCCCAACTTCGTCAACTCGAAGAGACGTTGTACGACCAGTCTTTCGAGCTTGTCCAACGCTTGACGATACTTGCGGTGAGTTAGCTCCTTGAGATACTCCTTGTACTCGGGCTGTTGTGGCTTCCAGCGCGATTCGATATCAAGCTCCTCCTCGCGGCGCAGCACCTCCTCGTGGACGGTTTCCCAACGTAGCTGTGCAGTGCGCGCCTTGGTTGCCAGCGACCTCTTTGTCCATTGCTTCTTCTTCGTCTGCTCCGACGTGTCCGCGTGCGAGATGAAAGAGTCGGCCTTGTCGGCAGCGGCCCTTGCAGCGATCGCTTTCCGGCTGTAAACGATGCATTAGTTTAGTGACTATACGTAATTCGATCACTTACAGTGCCTCTTGAAGTCGCACCAGGGAGTCGACGTAGTCGATCCTGATACCAAGCTCTGGCGGCTCGGGCTTCTTGTTCTTGAGGTAGGTTCGCTCCTCCTGGAGGTACCGCTCGAAGTTGGCGGGTCCGATCTTGAGCTGTCGACAGTACTCGGCCAGCAATAACGATTCGGACTTGATAATATCGAGGGCTTGACAATAGTTGTTGAGAATGAACTTCCCTACAAATCGATTAGTGAGGTCTGGAGAAGATCGTAAAGAACGTACCAGACTCTGCATGCTTCTGCTCTCCCCAGAAAACGAAATGTTGTTCGATCACTTGGTGTCGGTGGAACAGTGTGGCGAGGCGAGTTCCGGCGGCCAGGGCATTCGACTCCGAGAAGCACCTCTCGCACCCTTCGAAGTCTTCTTTGCCAACGCCTTCCATATACAGCGGGTGCCAATCTACCTGGCAGGCGCGGTTATGGCTATGGCCATGGAACGCGGGGACAACGCCGGTGACGTTGAGGGCAGCGAGGCGAGGACCGATGGAGCTTCGTCGCAAGATCTTGGCCAGGGCGCAGGCGACGTCGTATCCTATTTTCAAGTCCGGGCCGTACACTTGAACCAGCTTCTCGATGATCGCAATGGGATATTTCATCCTGTCAAGCGAACGGTAAGGTTGGTTCGTCAACAAGAATACCAGACCGCTTACAATTCGCCGCTTCTTATCATGTCGCACATGATGAGCAACTGCCCGTGCCGGCAGAGCACTACAAATATGCCGGTAACCGCGAACAGAGAAAACATCCTCTTCCGTGCCTCTGGGCCCGCATTGCGCCAGCGCTCGACACACACGGACACAGGATCGTCGCCTGACGGATCGTCGATATTGAACCATTCCGGGTCATCATCGCCGTCGTCTTGGGAAACGGCTGGGGTGGAAGGGAGAGGGGTGGGTTCTGGCGCACCCCCGGATGGCACGGACGTGGGCAGCGATGTGGGCGCGGGTGCAGGGGGAGGCGCGGGCGCGAGGGAAGGCGCGGGCACGGAAGCGTGCGGAGGCGCCGGCGGGGGTGCGGAAGCGGGTACAGGCACGGGCGCGGAAGCGGGCACAGGCACGGGCGCAGGCGCGGAAGCGGGCGCAGGCACGGGCGCGGAAGCGGGCGCAGGCGCAGGCGCGGGCGCGGAAGCAGGCGCAGGCGCGGGCGCGGAAGCAGGCGCAGGAAGCTAAGTACTGCAGAGTGTCAGTATGTTGCTACTAGGACGATCTGATCTGACCTTTTTCTCCTTGACTTCGTCCTTGAATCGATCGACCTGCTCTGGAGTGAGCCACAGGTCTGTGCGTGTTGTGCGTGAGTCCGCAAGGGCGGTCCCAGAGCGGTACTTGCTATCGACGAGCTTCAACGATTGGTTGCCGTCCATTGTGACCAGCATGGCTGGTTTCAAGTCAGGCTCTTTGTCCAACTTGTACAGGCACGGCGCGCACGCGTTGCGCATGCGCCACTCGGCGGTGTTGCGGAGGAGCGCGGTGTTTACCCTTACATCGAGTCGGTGCAGAATCTCGAGGTAAGCGTCGAACGCGATGCTGAATTGCTCAGCGAGAGTAGACAAAAGGGGGATCTAACAATGTTTGTTAGTTGAGTACAGTGATCGCGAGCGATAGAAGACTTACGGAGTGAAGATGGCACAACGCGCGTACCTGGCCCTGTATACTCAAACGCGGGCAGACGCGGTGGAGTTGACGATAAGCTTCGAGTGTCCTGAAGCTTACTGCAGTCGACGGGCGGGCGGGCGCTGTCCCGATGTACCCTTGAGCAGCTAGAGCCACATTGATGTAGGGAGTAGGGACTGGATGCCGAAACTTCCGGGGGCCATAGTCTTGGGAGTAATGTCAGGGTAAGCGAGAGCATTCACTGACCAGAGACTTACGGAAAATATCGATGACGGTGAGCGTGCAAACTTCGCCCTGCACTATGTTAGGGCCCTCTGTGCTCGCTTTGTATGTCAGATACGCATCCACCAGCTGCTCCATCTGTGATTCCCATTCCCTGCACCGTCGTTCCGTGCGATCCGCCCGACTTCTGCCATCGTGGCGCTTTCTGGAGAGGCTGTCAGCGCACGGGTAACGGACGCAGGTTGGGGCGTACTCGGTTGTGGCGTCCTCCCGCAATAGGTCCCGACATAGCTCGTCTTCGCCGCCAGCATTGCTGAGAAACATGGCCTCCTCGCCAGGGGGCAAAGAGAGCCAATCGTCTTGGTCCACGTCCGTTGCGGCATCAGCCATATCCCCTTCGAGCTGTTGGAACCATTCACGGTCCTCGAAGCTCATGCCTGCGGCGGATATTGGTATGTAGAGACCCAAACAAAGTGTATGCTTACCTGATATTTTCAACAACCTCTCTCGATACGCAGCCCGCCGGCGATGCGCAGCCTGTGCCACTGGCCGAGTTGCAGCATTGGACGGGCCTCCGAAACGACCTCCACTTGACACCTTGATGGCTCTAGACAGACCGCCCCGCCCATTTTTGGAGATACCACGCATGTTATACGGAGGCAGAGAGCGGCATATAAACAGAAAGCCCGCAGTCGCGGTATGTCTGAGGGGAAACAGATGAAGTACGCGAACGCGCGAGACGAGTTACCGCATCACGTGACTGCCGCCACGCACAACTTCAACAAGTTACCGCGCGTCTATGCCTACGTACTATTCATCTTGTCCTACTAGTTGCCCATGGCGCATACGCTAGTCGCTATTCTCTGCGATCATTATATGTACGTACGGAGACATAGATACGCTCTGGGCTCTTGCGCGCGCCGTATGCACTTACAAGTCTCGAGTAGTGACTCTGAACAGCGCACGTCTCGCTGCTGTGCATGTCTCTATCGCCGACGCGAGCTCAAGGAGCTATGTGGGTTTAACAGCAACTAGAACAGGTCAGCACGCCACCACAACATTGCCTACCTTCGTCTACATACTGCAAGAATGGCCCGCGCGCGATGATGGAGGGCCGCGCGCGACAATGGAGGGCCGCGCGCGACAATGGAGGGCCGCGCGCGACGATGGAGGGCCGCGTGCGACGATGGAGGGCCGCGCGCGACGACGGAGGGTCGTGTGCGACGACGGAGGGTCGTGTGCGCGACGTAGGAATGATGTGCTCGGCGTCGAGAGGGCGCGCGCGACGTCGGGAGGGGATGCAGGGCAACGGGACGATGTACGGCCGTGATTCAAATGCGCGCTTCAATTAATACGCGTGGCTAGCACCAACCAGTGCGCGCGCGACAGACAAGAGAGCGCACGATACGTAGGGGAGGGGCGCGCGACTACAGAGAGGGAGGCGCGGAAGGGGGCGGCGGGGCGCGGGCGGGATTTCCTACTTAGGGAGCGCTACTGAACGCGCTTGTCAGGCAGGGCGCCAGGCACGTGGAGGGGCGGGCGGGATGGCCCAAAGGAGGAGACACGTGGGGAATGTCAGATCTGAAAGGGGGAAGATCGGAAAACATGAGCAAATGACCAAATGGAGCAGCTTACAGCATCAGGGACTGCGGGACATTGCTCGGGAGCGCGGGATGTGGGTCCAGAACAGCCGGATAACATAGGAGATAACATAGCGAGGGAAGCGAATACATTCCGGGACACGCAGCGCCTGAGTGGGGGAATTGCAGAGAGAAATAACGAAGAGTAAGAGAGGATGCAGGAAACGGCTCTAATTAGCAACGTCGGATCAATCAACCGACAGCACTAATCGGAAGCGAGCCGTGGGAGGAGTAGGTGCATGTCTTGAGCCTTGGCTTGCGACTTTGCGCTTCCAAGCTGCACTACCCACCCCGTCTCGCGGCTCGCCGCGTAGCGTCTCGCCATACCCGCATACTATGGCGGAGCCTCATGACTGGGCTGGTGATACTACTGCTCGTCCATCAACGCCTGAGCCTCACTCGCAGTCTTGGTCTTCACCCTGGGTCAGCGCGACGCCGCCGCCTACTTACAACTTTTCTACAACCTACTATCCTGCATACTCGTATCCCTATCACCTTGTGTCTCCCCTTGGCTCTGGTACTTGGGCTAGTGCGCCCTTCACTACACCGTCCCCGGCTCACCTCGCGCCCCTCTCTCCGTCTCGAGCTCGGAAGCGGCCTGCCGACGAGAACCGACCTCCCGATGCTTTCACGGACACCCCCAGCAGCCTTCCAGGCCCTCCGAAGAGGAAGAAGCGGAAGAGCCGAACAGACAGCGAGAAGCTAAGTCTCATATTCGACGCTATATACGAGGAGGCCGGATGGAAATTAGGAGAGTTCCTATGGCACGCGTTTCGGTATGGCGAGAATGTCACTCGCACGCCTGAACATGTCGGGCGGGTGGAGAAATTCCTGAAAGGAAATACCTCATATACACCCGCGATGATTTTGAAGCTTTGGCTGAACCATCCGAACGGGCATGCACGTCATGGAGGCGAGCTCTATGCGATGTCTCCTGACTACACGGAGCTCAAACCCATGCGTCAAGCTTTCACCGCTTTCGCTGCACAGACCATTCGGCGACGCCTAATCCTGGAGGCCGAGGCAGCTGTAGCCCCCAAGAACGGCCTGCATACCTCGAGACGTGTAATGCGCGCAGTGCAGAAGAGCTCAAGCTCGGATGCGGCCCCGGTGGTGGAGAAGGTGAAGGAGAGGGTGGTTTGGAGTGATATTGGCGGAGCAACGGTTTCGCATGTATCGAACGTGATACGGACACACCAGCCTGTTACTTGGAAGCTAGCACAGGCAATTGCGACCCGTAAGACGGTTTGACTTAAACGAGCAACAGTGCAACTGAATGTGCGAGACCCAGGCGCAGATAGTCCCGATGAAGGAAGTGTCACCCGCACACGCCGCCCGCCCGAGCTCGTGCGTCTTATGCAGTAACTGCGAACAACATATCGAAGGGATACTGAAGCTTTAATTAGGTTATCATGCAGGCGATCAGCTCATTGAACTTCTCCCGCACAAACTGCGCGAACCTCTTGCCGACCGCACGCGCTCTCATGTACTTCGCACTGTCAGCCCCTTACGAGCTATTCCTCCACAACTCGCGACTCGGGTCCATGATTGCATACAGCACAACACTCGAGATGCTAAAAGGCCTCGCACGACACGAAGCCGAGGTGGTGCGAGCTCATGGGAAGGACCCGCAGACTGCGGGGGCGATCTGGCTCGACAACGTTCAGAACTACCTAGTTCAACGGGATCAGCGAATCGGGCGGGAGAACGAAATCAACATCGGCATTGCAGCGACTTATGTCGAGCTCCCGTCGTGCCCGTGTTCGGCCATGGACCTCGAGGACAAGCGCCGCCGGCTCTCCGAGAACAAGCGCAAGGACCTCACGGTGGACCAGCTTCTCAAGATGATTAACGTCAAGCATCGGGAAACGGTCGGCACACTCCAGTGGCTTCGCGTCCTCACGAACTACGTACCCGAGCTGAGCAAGTACAAGGAGGAGGTATCGATGCGGTACCGGACCGATGGTGCAAAGCAGTGTCTCGACGCAACACCTTCTCGAGTGCACCCCCTTGGGACGAGCGGCAAGAACGAGACAATCAGTACAGAGCTCAAGGACGCACTCCTGGATTTCCTCGAACAGATCGGGCAGACACCTCAGGAGCACAACAAGCAACTACTACTCCTCGGTGGCGACGGGCTGACATTCGAGAAGATTGTGCAGCTCAAGCACTATCTCCAGTTCCACACCAACGAGATCGAGAGTCTCGAGCTCGTCCAGCCTGTCTTGGCTCTATGGCACACACTCTGGGCTGATCTCAGCCGCATTTTCGAGACACACTGGGGCAGTCTGCTTACGAGGGATCCGTCAACTCTGGGGCACAGCGCTGCTAAGATAGGCCGTCGTGCGCCTGCGAACCTGAAGAAGGTGGACTTCCACTACGGCACGGAGCTAGCGTATCTGGTGCTCGATGCCCGTATGTTGGACTGTTGGCGGTGAGTGTTGCTCTGCACATACCGTCGCAACGATCGCCACGAAGGCTCACCCGTTGTTGTCCCTGTCCGGTGCTGCACTAGTCTGCACTTCAAGCAACAAGATCTCTTTCAGTACTTCGCTTCGTTGGCCAGTAAGAAGCAGCTCCCGACGTTTGCAGAGCTAGAGAAGAGCGCGAGGAAGCTTTTCCGCGCGTACTCGAGCCACCGGGCGGCAGAGCGGGCACTGTACGAAGCCGACACATCGAAGTCGCGACCGCCGGGGGAATGGGAGGAAACCGTTCCGAAAGGATCACCTTGGGTACCACCCGCGACATCCCCTGCTGCGAACAAGCCTGCCGAAGCCGGAGTCCAGTCTGCGAGCGATGGCCATACGCCTAGTACGGGGAGTCGACAATGGGCTTCGGCAGAGTCAACCGATGCAGCTTCGACTGAGACCCAGAGACCGGCAGGGGCGACGCCGCGCGAGAAACCAGAGTTCAAAGGTGATCGTGTCCTTGCAGACTCGATCGCGTTCATGAGGGACACGTGGGTTTTGCGCGAGTTCGTGTACGCGGTTGCCGAAGGAGATGTTGGGCGGGTCTATGAAGCCATGAAGGTCAGCGTTCATTAATGCTGTACAATCTCACAAAAATGCCTGACGTCTAGACCCTGTGCACGCAGATGCTGCTCTTCACCTTTGCAGGGTCACCCCATACGAAATACACGGCCTATCTGCTTGAGTTCATCTGCTCTCTCGAGCTCGAATCCAGCGACGAGCTCCGCCGGTCTATCCTGGGCACCCTCCTCATCAACCTCACTGGGCAGCCTGGTCGCTTCTCCCCCGCAGACCTTATCCAGGAATATTTCAACAGGCTCCTTCAGGCTATCGCCGAGCGCAAGGGAGTCGAGTACAATGACAAGTTCATCCGGGAGATCCTATCGCGAAACCTGCATCATCTCGCGCGCCTCCAAGACGACCTCAAGGAAAGCCTCGGCTTGAAGCAGCGAGCCGGGCGCCATACCACCCCGCATACGGATCCTGAGCTGGTAACTCTCCTCAAGGAGTACCGTGAGCAGGAGCTCCACTCGCGCCGCCCTGGGCGACAGTGGTCCAGTACCTCTAGCACGCAATCAGGCTCGAAGAAACCAGCGCTTGCGCCGGTGCGTGACCGCGACGACTATCGACGCGGTCTCCAGAACTTGCGCGGGGGAAAACTCGCAAAGTGGGTCAGGGAATCTGTGTTTATGCATAGCGCACAGGGTGGCCGGTCTGCTCCTGACAACACGTCGGGTGTGTCAGGTCAAGGCTCGGACTCTGATGTCAAGGACGAGCCTGACTCCTCCCCAGAGTCACTTTCCCTCCCCTCTGCCGCTGCCACATTTCCCGGACTCCCGTTTGCCAGAGTCGTCGACGGCAATCTCGTTATAGAGTCTGTCAACCCTGCTCTCGATGCCCACGCCATTACCTCAAGGATGGCCTCCGAAGACTCCAATGAGTTCGCTCTCGACAGTGTGGAGCCCGCAGACGAGTCGGACGACGTGGGCATAGCACCTCTCGACGAAGATATAGGTGAAGACCTATAGTGTACTTACTATCGTGGTGAGTGCTTAGTCCCATTTCGTTTCGACCACATCACTGACTAGTTTCCCTATGTTTACTATCCAACACTTCACTAGCAGCATTCCGCATGTGCATCCGCCCTCCCGGGATTCTGATTTTCCCCGCACTCGCTTGCGAGCTACTCCCTCCCCCGTTCCTCCCGACATTCTCCGTCAACACGCCCTCTTGTCTGCCTTCCCCTTCCCGTACCATACCTTTCTCCTCCGGACTCGGACCACTGTCTGTGTCGCTGTCCTCGCTCTCGAGCTCATCATCATCACACTCGGAGTCTTCCCAGTCTGGATCTACCTCCCACCAGCCCGAGTCTGAGTCCGTCTCTCCACTACCGGCACTCCCCGGCACGCCCGCCCTGCTACCACTATCCTGCTGTGACCCTGTTGGGCCAGACCCGGAGGTGCGTGCATTCTTGCCGGCAGCAAGCGTCTGGCGGCGCTTCTCCTGTTTCGCCGCCCGTGCTTCCGCTCGCATTCTCTCCAGATCTGCGTGAAGGACGTCGAGCGTTTTGAGAAGCTCAGACCAATGTCCTTGCAGCCGCTCATACCCCATTAGCGTGGTCCGGAGCGAGTCGACATCGGATATGTTGTGCAGGTCATCGAGGACGACGTCCATGAGTAGCTCAGGAAGGAATTCCTCTGACGGATATAGTTCGGTCTCGAGCGGATCGGCGTTCCACCAGATGGTAAGACGACACTCGACGAACACCGTCTTCGCGTACTCGCGCATTTTCTTTGTGATTCGCTTTCGCCGGGGAGCGCTTTTTGCGGCTTCTTGGCGTGCACCGTCCTTTGCCACTTCTTTGTCGTTACGGACACCCGGCGACTCTTCGGGTCCTGGTGGTGATGCTTGTACAGCGCCGGCCGGAGCGATGGCGGTGGTGGACTCGGGACTGCACCCGCTACAACGACACGCCGATGGCCTCTGCGCGCGAGGCCATTGAGTGCAGCCCTCACAGCTGCACGGTGGGTCCACCTCCGGGTTGGCATAGAGGCGGTCGATCTCCACCACCTTGCACGGTGCGAGGATGAGCCTCGCAGTACTCTCGTCAACATCAAGGTCGCTTTTTTGGGGGGTGCTGGCGCTCGACGTCGAGCGGCCGGATGCTTTGGCTCGCTTCGAGGGGGGTGGGTCGCTCATGTGTTCCAGGATCTTCCGAGCTCGCTCCTCGGCATTCCGAGGGAGATATACAATCCCCCGCGCTTCCCTCTGCGTGCCGTCGCGAATTCGACCGATTTTCTGCAAGATGACGTCCGTATTCGCGGGGAGCTCGTGGTCGTAGAGTACGACGTCGTCCGTGCTTGCTACATCGATGCCCACGGCCGGCGTGTCCGTGGCGATTGTGACGCGTGAGCGGGAGTCTTCGTGGAGCAGCTTGAGGGTGGCGCAGTTGTACGACGAGGCATTGAGCACGTTGTAAAGGCGGATGCGTTGGTCGCGGTCAGGAAGACCTGCAGCGCGGTTCCAGAGATAGACGGCGACGCGAAAACCAACCGCAATGGTCCGGCAGAAAACGATGACGCGCCGCTCGCTGCCCAGGACCCAGTCAAGCTCCGGGAAAGCCATCGCGCGCGCTCCGGACGTGATGGTGCGAAAGATGAGGTTGATGTCGGGGCGGATGTTCGAACGGCGGATGAGATGATATTGCCCATCCCGACCGAGTCCTAGGAAGTCGCAGACCGCGCGCGTGGGCTTCCCGGCACGCAGAGTGGCCGTCAGTGCAATAGTGATCGTCCGGGAGGCCAAACAAGCGCGAGCATGGCCGATTTGCTTGAAGGAAGGGCGGAAAGAAGGGGAGCATGGCCGATTTGCTTGAAGGAAGGGCGGAAAGAAGGGGAGCCCCAGGCATCCATGAGGTGAGCTTCATCGACGGCTAGGGCAACAATCCGAGCCTGGAATGACTTGTCCTCCACCAGCCTTGCGCACCCCTTCGTCTTGAGCTGCTCCGGAGATAGCAGGATAACCCGCACGGAGACAACTGCGGCCTGTTTCCAGAGGTTGGCCGGTGGACTAGAGCGCCTTGCGAGGTCTACGGTGTCTGAGTTGATGACGAGCGGCAAAAGCCCTGCTTTCGCAAATTTTCGTTCCTACACATAGTTGTAAGTAATGTCCACCTTACAACGTGAACGAACTCACCATATCCAGCTCTAGTGACTTGGTGGGACACACCACAATCATCGCGGGATTGCGAGGGAAGCTCCTGAGGCCCGGCGGACAGAGTGCCGGGTCGTCGAGGAGTGCGCACATGACCGCGAGGTATACAATCATGAAGCTCGTTTTGCCGGAGCCGGTTGGTGTCACTGCGAGAAGATCCATGCCGTCGAGTGCGCGACAAACGCCTTCGACGACATAGTCATGGGGGTTGAATTTGAGCCTGTCCCGAGAGACCTTGCGGCATAGTTGTGCTCCGTCGGTTGTCGCAAATTTGAATGTCGGTGGCTCAGGCGGCATAATAGGAGACCATAGAATAGATAATGTGTAATGTAGAGTACTAGCGCATGAGTACAGTATGCGTCCAAGAGACTCAGAGGGAAACGAGCGCCAGAGTCAGTCGCGTCGCGTCGCGTCGTGCTGTGCCCTCAGATCTGGACGCGCGCGTCGGAGATCAATTTTATGCTGACAAACTCCGATTCCTCGACCTCCCCTACGACCCCCGTAATACGCTGCAGACTAGGGGCAGCCGCCGAGACCGTCTTAAGACGGCCTGTGGCTGAGCCCTCTCCGAGGAGATCTTGCCATAGCTCCGCCACCGAGGCTCATATCCCTTAGCTTTTTTGTACGTACGTAGCCATAATGTAGACCTACCGGGATCTGCGCTCAGCATGCTTATCGGGCGTGGGACAGGTCGGGGATCGCGTTGCCTACCTGAAGAGGCCTGGAAGCACTGATAAGGCCGGGAAACGAGGAAAAGGGGTTATTACACTAATCGCATGGTACAGAACGGTTCCCCTACGCATTCCGAGAGCGTGGAGGCTTGAAGCAAACAAAACGGTTAGGAATTGGGCGAGCTGTGGGCAGGTGAAGGGGAAGAGGGGGTGGGGAGGGGCATGACGCAGCCGCGCAGGTTCCAGCGGTCGGACCACGACAAAAAGCATACCGACGGAAAGCTGCAATCAGCAGCTTTCCGGGGGTATGCTTTTCGTGGCGGTGCGCGTCCGCGTTCGCGGGATATCGGGAAAACAGCCGTCCTGTGGCCAGACCCAGCATGAGGCTGTCTGGCGCTTTTGAGTTGTTGTACCTGGGCTGGAAAGCCAAATGAGCGAATGCCCACCGATTTATAGGGACATGTACAAAGTTCCAGCCTGATCCCTGGCAGAATGGGCGAGATTCAGCCCAGGAGGTGAATCTGTCCTCCTGCCCTGGATGGGCGGAGTGCAGAGTCCCATCCCCTGGGCCGATCCGCGCGCGCATGGGCTCGCCGGAAAGCCCTGTTCAGCCGCTTTCTGGGGAGCCCACACGCGCCCCGGGGGGACGCGAAACGGGCGAGCTATCGCCGGAATCGCGTCGCCCTGGATGGCCAGTATGTACACTGTATAGCAGTGTTAGTACGCACCGTATCAATTGGCACCATTGGTTGATATTCCTGGACACGTAGTGGACAGGTCTTGTGAGGAGAAATTGGAAAACGTTCCGGGGTAGATGCCACGTGGGTTCGCGTTTCAGGTGGTCGTAACGGGTAGTTTCGTCGCACGCTCTTTACGGGTGTATAACGGGTATTTTCGTCGCACGCTCTTTACGGGTGTATACACTACGGCCGCGCCGCGACAAATAAAGGTTCGTGTAGGCTCGTCGCCTACTCGTGTTACGGTGTAGGGAGGGGGACGGAATTGCGCTTCAGGATACGGCGTGTAGGCAGGGGACCGGACTCATTGCACTTCAAGATACGGGGTGTGGTAATGACAGGCGGGAATGGGCTTAACTACTACGCAGTCGGTGGCAGACCGTATCCGGAGAAGTAGTAGCGGACGTCAGCGAGGTCGGCGGGGACACAGTCGATGTACGAGGTACAGAGCATGTCCGCGCACTTTAGAATGAGGAGCGTCCCAGGCCAGGCCTTCGGCTGCCGAGCGGCACCCGCTCCGACCAGGGCCTGCATCGCCTTGTTGTCCATACCGGTGTGGATAGAGAAGGCTAGTGGGCAGTAGAAGACGTGGAAAGGGCGAATACGAGGACGCCCCCGAGGGTCGAAATGCAGGATATAGGACGCCTGTGCGTCAGGTAGGATGTGCGCGACGTGGGGATGCGTGCGGGGCCCGCGGTCGTTGGGGAGTGATATGACGGTGCAGTCGATGTCTATGAGTCGGTGTGTGGCTATGTGGCGTGTCGTCTACGGTATGAGTGTGTGCTCGCCTGCGTGATGGATGTCCACATACCTTCCAGGCTGTGGAAGAGGTATCCTTTTACGGAGGGTGCACATTGATACGCGGGGGTAGTGGGCGGGGGGACGTCCGCGCAGGGCAGTGAGAGGGTAGGGTCCAGGGCCAGGGCTGCTTGGTGTAGGGACTGAGGCTGGGTGTGGGAGGGCGTGCGCGAACCCCATGATGGGCAGGTGAGCGAGTGTATGGTAGCGTGCTGTAGGGGGTTTAATATGCGCCGCAAGGGTGTGCAGTGTCCGTCGCGTACCTGTTTGAAGTGTTCCTCGGAGCAGTACATGTAGCGTGTATCGGCAAAGCACAACGGGCACGCCAGTGCAGCCGGAGTCTCGCACACTGCACAGAGGCCAGGGGAGGAAAGATAGGGGCGCGCCGACATGCTGTTTGTCGATGAGGAAGCCGCCATGGCTCGTTGTGCAGCGAGTGCATATGCTATGTTTTTATGGGTGCGTGTTGCGGAGCTTGAATTCGGTAAACCGTGACAAGCAGAGCCACACACTGTCAAAGTTTTTGGGGAGGGTGTGATCGGTGTATTGTGCGGTTGGGGTGGGCCGTCAATGCTGTACGCATTAGATGATTGGGAAGAGTGCCGTGTAACGGGCAGAGCCGTCTGTATTACGCAGTCGGCCGAGCCAGAACACGGCAACGTTCGTAATCATCTGATATGCACCATTCCACCGTGGCGTCAGGGTCGACTACCGGTGAGTACGACGTGGCACATACCTGCTGATGGGGCGCGCATCTGAGGGAAACGGCGGCGGGATGCTACGCCCCGCCGCTCCCTGCGCGCTGCCCTCCTTGCAGTTGCGTAGTGTGTGGCATGCTCGGTGGGTGGGGGGTGGTGCAGAGAGGGACGATGGTCGTATTGTGACAGGAGGCAACGCTCGGCGGACATGGCGCCGATGCGGTCGGGATGGTATCGCGACGAGCCGACGGTTGTGTGCGATCGGACGAACCGCGAACGTTGACGCGGCGGGCGCAGCAGGGTGTGAGAGCGGTTATACGCGGCAGTTGCACGAAGGGTCGCTGAGAAGCGTTGTGAATATATTGGACGAGGAGTAATCTGATGACGGGGGGGCACGGGTCGGTGGCGCTGTGTGCCGCGGCCCGCGTTTGGTGCGGCGAATGTGATACGTGGCGGATTGGTTGGTTGTCGGCGGCCGTGCCTGCACAGAGCGAGGCGGCGGCGGGTAGTAGCGGCGGTGAAGACGGTATGCTATAGGAGCCGCTGGATCGTGTTCTTCGGACTGATGCGTGAAGGTGAGATGCATTGAAGGAAACTGAATAGGTTGGCGGGTGCGCGATATTGCCGTCGCGGTGCCTGTCTCGTGTTGGCGTCGCGTGGTGACAGCGGCGGTAGACCTGCGTTATGTTGTTCGGGTCGGTAGGAGGCGGCGAAGTTGCGAAGCGAGGCGTGTGTGTAAGGCGTAAACGAAGGCGTTGTCGGTCGCCGAGGCTGCCAGTTCGCCGACCGTTTGATGCGTGCGACTTGATCTGAATCGCCCGTGAGGTGCACGTATGTATCGAATTTCACGGCGGCGGCCTGAGTACACGTATGTATCGAATTTCACGGCGGCGGCCTGAGTATTCCATGATTGTGAGGCACTCTGAAGCTAGCTCATATGTGTAGGCATGTGTTGCGGGACGTTGGCGGCGTAGCCAGCGACGGGCGTGGTGGTAGTAAGTACTGGTGGTTGACGCGGGCGCTCGGCAGGGTAAGCGCCGAGCAGGTGCGGCCCCGAGTGTTGGATCCTGGCGACCGAACACGGAACGACATACGTGCATAGATTCGAGGGTGTTTCGGATACAGGTCTCATTGTATGTACAATAGCTACGCTCTGGCGACGCCTCGTGTCAAGCCGCTTGACACCTGGTTAGGCATCGGCCGACACGCTGCACCTCGCGCGGGCATAGACGTCGCCGTCGTATGAGCCGTTTAGAACGCTTCGTCGAACGTGCTGGATGTGATGTGTGGGATATGAGTGTGCGACCACACCCGCTCGATGCGAGGGGATACTTACAAGGTTCGGGCGGCAGTTCCACGGTGGCGGTCGCTAACGCTTGCGGTACGGTACTCCGAGACGCGACGCTCGAAGAAGTTGGTGCGGCCGTCCATGCCTATAGCGTGCATGAACGGGAACTGAAGAGGTACAATGGGTCGCGTTCTCGGGTGTCTGCTTAAACATGGGGACGTACCGGGTTGTCTCGCATGTAGTACGGCTTGCAGCCTAGCTGGGCGAGCAGGCGATCAGCTATGTACGCTATGTACGTCGCCATGAGCTCAGCGTTCATGCCCGGCAGGCGCGTGGGCAGAGCATCTGTAACGGTGCGTTGTAAGCGTGTAGTATACGAGGTTAAGGCGACACATTACCACGAAAGAACGCTGTTTCTAGCTCGACTGCCTCCTTGATCACGGACAGTATGGTGGCGTTGTCTGCCTTGACGCGTAGGTGGTTGTGAAGAAGGCATGCGAACCTGGTGTGAAGGCCCTCGTCGCGAGAAATCAGCTCGTTCGAGTGCCCGAGGCCGGGCATCAAGCCGCGACTCTTAAGCCAGAAGACGGCCGCGAAGGCAGACGAGAAGAAAATTCCCTCCACGGCCGCGAACGCGACGAGTCGGATGGCGAACGGTTGGGAGGTGTCGTCGATCCATCGCATGCACCAGTCCGCTTTGGCCTTGATGGCCGGTACGGTGGAGATTGAATGGAAGAGTCGATGTTGCTCCTCGGGGTCTCGCACGAGGGTCAGTAGCAGGAGCGAATACGTCTCCGCATGAACGTTTTCCCTTGACGCAAGTGTGTTAGTATCGCACGGTGGCTGAGGATCGGTAGGCGCACATCATGATCTGGAAACCGTAGAAGCAGCGCGCTTCCGGTACTTGGACCTCGCTGCAAAACCTCTGTACAAGGTTCTCGTTAATGATCCCGTCCGAAGTCGCGAAAAATCCGAGCAGCAGGGAGAAAAGTTTGCGTTCCTGGTCGGTCAGCTTGCCGGACCAGTGCTGTACGTCGGTCGCCAAATCGATCTCCTCGGCCGTCCAGAACGCGGATTGTGCGGTTTTGTACGCGTCCCACAGCTGCGCGTGAGGTAGCACGGTTATTTGTGGGCGTCGTCGGCGCGGACAAGCATGCGCCTACCTGCGGGTACCGAACGGGGTGCAGTATGAACCGGGACTCGTCCGCGTTCAGGATCGGGTCCACCGTGGGGGGGGACTGTTCGTCTTGAGGGTGGTCCATGGGGTTGGCAGAAAGCGGCTGGATAAGGGAGCAGAGGATGTATGGCGGAGAGAACGTCTGTACGCGTTTCGCGTTTGACGATGGAGGCGACGCGGGGGATTTAAATGCGTTGTCTGATGTGGGCGGCCGTACGTTGGTTGTGTGTACATAGGTTTGTACGAGTGTGTATGTGGCAAACGTGAAGGTCGGGGCTGACTGGGCAACGCGTGCATGTGACTGGTAGCTGAGTCAACGAGTGTGTAGGGCCGCGTAGAGCGTGTCGCGGCATGTTGTATTGCGATGACTGTAAAGAGGCGTATGTACGGCAGTGGCGTTGTCCCGTGAATGCGTCAGGTGAGAGGTACTTACGGATAATGTCACGGGGCGCGTCATGGTCGCAAAGCGTGAGTAAGTCGGGCGCCGCTAGCGCGGGCAGCTTACACAATATGCGGACCTCGTGAGTATGTTGAGTGTAAGCAGTGGTGTACGGGTGGACGCGGTGTGGTGGCTACTTGGTGACTCACGAGCAGGTCTGTTTGCGGCGTCCCGTTTGGTGCGTGTGGCATGGGCGTGTGTGCTTACGGCGGGGGGTGGGGCTCGTTCCGCCGTGCCGCGGTGGGTGCGTAGCAGGGGATTGTTGTCGGGAGCACGGGGTGCGCGGTCGTCAGTATAAAACGCTGCGACGCGCAACAAGGAGGGTCGCGTTCCGTCCTTCTTGTCAGCGCTCTTGCCATTGTCTAAGAAAACTCGTTACAACGTTTGAACATGTCGTTCGACGGAGCCGACGTCGCGGTCGCGGAGCTGTTGCCGGTGCTAGAGGGGTTGCAGCGTTAGTGGGCAGAACGTTGTGCGATGACGGTGTACTAACCGCTGTAGATGCTACAGTGTATGACGTCGACAGTCCGGAGTGGGAAGCGCGTCAGCGTGACAGGGGCAGTATCGCGGAACGCGAAATTGCTGATTGTGCGTACGAGTGGCGTGGGGATATTCTCGGAGGAAGGCTGACCGTCTGGGCAGCGCTCGATGCCCTAGAAATGTTGACAACGCCGTGCCGAGAGGATGAGGGGGTGATCATGGGTGAGCGTGCCCGGGCCGTGTAAAACGTCGACACCGTTTGCTGATACTAAGGCGTTACCGCGCGATACCGTAGTGCGCGTCGAGGCCGTTCAGTCTGAACGGGTGATCGTGGCGCAGTGCGAGCGTGGCGACCTGGATTTGAATCGGAACTATCTGTTTTCTGCGGCAAAAGACTTGACGCGGGACGGACCGTTAGAGGGGTGGGCGCTTGGCGTGGACGATCTGTTGCTGAAGGGGACGCCGCGTGCTGTGTTGGAGGTCTTCGACGTGTGGCACGCGGCGGATCTCCGGTTGATCTGCGACTTCCACGGCGTGGGCTATCCTGTGCGCTGCGCCGCGGGCGATTTACGGGAGCGGCTATCCGAGCACTCGTGTACGTTGGACTGCGATAGGGGCGTCTTGCTGATGCGGACGCTGCGGTGTCCTCGTGGAGATCAGCAAATCGCGAGCGGGCGTGCAAGGTTTGCGCCTCGGGACCCATTCGTCGAGGGCTCTTACCTCGATGTGGCCAGCGATGAGCTGCGGAGCGCTATTATACGGGAGTGGCAGGATAACATGGCGACATCGCGGCTCCGACATGGCGTGTGCGCTGTATGCGGGCGTAAATTCGGCGCGAACGCGTTGCATCTGACGGCGGTTGAGGACATCGATCTGACGTTGTTGAGGAACGATGAGCTCCCGTCGCAAGTGTGGCCGACAACCTACGCGTTTGACGCTTACGACCGCGCGCTTCTCCACCCCAAGGGCTTAACAGACCAGTGGGCCGTGGGGGAGTTGCAGATGTGCATAGGGTGCTCTTCGGATCTATGCGACAAGGGCCGGATGCCAAAGTTCGCCCTGGTGAACTGGCTGTATTATGGTCGCGACGAGCTGCCGCCGGCCGCGAAGCGCGCGTTTCGGGAGTCAACACTTTTCGATCGGTTGTTGGTGTGTCGCGCGCGAGCGAGCCGGATTTCGTTCAGATTTTCCGAGGTCCGCCAGGGGGATGGCGTGGAGAGGAGGCCTGGCGCGTCTCAGCGATTCGTGAAAGGGAACGTCGTGGTCATGCCGCAGGACGCTACGCACCTTAACGATGTGCTCCCTCCGGACGACGACGTAATGCGCGATACCGTTTGCGCGGTCTTTGTTGGACAGTCGAAGCCCTCGCGTGAAAACATCGGAGCGCTGAGCCCAGCATTGGTGAGGAAGTCGCGGGTTCGGACGATGATCGACTTCTTGGTTGCGCGGAATCCGCACTACGCGGTTGGTCCGGGTTTCCGTGGTCTCAGTCGTCGGAACCTCGACATGTTGTTCGGAGCGGATGCTGTGGACGTGGATGAGGGTGTTCCCTGTTCGTTGGAGATTGGGTTCTTGGAAGACAACGACGCTCTCCGAGGGGCCACCGCGGATTATGCCGGGCGCAGCGACGTCGTCGAGGCCCCGGAAGAAGGGGGCGAGTTGTTGATGGAGAACGTGGGCTATACACAGTGCGACACCAGCCCCCAGTCGTATCAGCAGATGAAGGCGACGGCGCTCACGCATTGTCTCGACGGCGGGAAATTCGTACAGTCGCAGGCTGGCAATCGATTCATACCGGATTTCGAGAATCCTCAGCTTTTAAGCTGGCTGTTCCCTGCACTCGACCCGTGGGGAATCGGAGGGTTCTTCGAATCGAGACGCGCTGTCCCCTTGACTCTCGACGAGCAGCTGAAGTACTTGTTGATGCTGGACGACGATGTGTTCGCGAAGGATCCCGATTTCGCGTTCGTGTACTACAATATCCGTCAGAAGCGGTCTGTGTGCGACACGGTGAACTTCCGAGTCCGGGCGTCACAGGCTTCCGACATCGTGCGGCGGTTGCTACGTACCGATACGGAAGTCTTGGAGACCTTGATGCGGAGGTACAAGGAGAACCCCCTATACCAGCCGGAAACACCGTCCGAGAGGGATGCTGTCGCACTGCTGAAGAAAGTCAGTATGGTCGGCCGCGACTTGCCGGGTACAGCCGCGTACAAGGTGGTACTCCGTAACGAGATCCGTGCGCTGGTTCATTTCAAGGGGACGCCGGCGTTGTTCGTGACGCTCAACCCTTCGGATGTTACACATCCGCTCGTGCGCCTGTATTCCGGGGAGAACATCGTCATCGAGGATATGGTTCGAGGAGAAGAACTCACGGAGTGGCGCCGCAAAGTAATCGCGGCGCGTAACCCGGCCGCGTGCGCGATGTTCTTTGAAACCACCATATCCGGATTTCTTCGAATCATCCTTCGATACGGTCGCCCCGGTCGCGGACTGTTTGGCACGTGTAGCGCGTTCTTTGGCACCGTGGAGGCCCAGGGAAGGGGTACGCTGCACTGCCATATGCTGATCTGGATAGAAGGGCATCCGTCGCCGCAGCGTCTTCGAGATTTGATGGTTGACTCTCGGGAGTACGAGGCCGACGTCTTCAGGTGGCTGGAGTCCATCATCAAGTGCGAGCTGTTGGGGACTGTCGACGTCGTGACGGAGCCAGACGGGAATCCTCTTCCTCGCCCGCGGTTTGGCAACGCTCATCCTGGAGTATTACCTCCCCCCGATATCCGCACGGTCCCTGTCGGCGATTTTGAGCGTGAGTTCCGCCTCTATGTCAACCAACAAGTTAGGGCGTTCAACTGGCACGAGCATACGGATACGTGCTGGAAATACCTGCGTCGCGGAGAGCGGAAGGATGACGAACATTGTCGGATGCGAATCGATGGAACGACTAGGCCCGTGACCGGCATCGATGCGGAGAGCGGTGGAATCGTTCTGCGGCGTCTCCATCCTCGGATCGCGAACTACAATGACGTGGTGATGTTCCTCGTCCGCGCTAATATGGATATCAAACATATTGGCTCCGGGCAGGGCGCGAAGGCGCTGATCTACTATGTGACCGACTATATCACGAAGGCGCCGTTGTCTAGCCATGTTGGGCTATCCGCTCTTCTCTACGCCATCCAGCGGGCGGGGGCTAGATTTGGCACTGAGCTTCAGGACGTGCTGGACGTGAACACGCGTAGCGCGTTGACCATCACTGTGAACAGTATGCTGTCGCGGATGGAGATATCGCATCAGCAAGTCATGTCGTACCTGGTGGGAGGAGGGGACCATTATACGAGCCATCGGTACCGCTCGCTGCATTTCGGTTCGTTCGATAGGCTCTTTCGACGGGTTTTGGAGGAGGGGCGTGCATCGGACGCGCTGGGCGATCTGGAGGGTGGCGTGGAACGTGGAGCGGCCGAGCCGCAGGCCGATACGAGGGTGTCGCGTGGTGGTGAGTTGCAAGGAGATGACCATGCTGGCCGGGAGTGGATGAATCCACGGGCTCCCTCCGACGACGGCGAAGGCGTCGCCGACGCCGAACATGCGGACAACGTGCTTTTGCATCTCGGCGAAGGTTCGATCTCAGCGGTCAGTCAGCAAAACGACTATATGTTCCGGAGCACAGACGAACCGTTCGATTGCATGTGCCTGTACGAATTCGTCGGCATGGTCGAGCGGATCACCAGGA
Organism: Trametes villosa; assembly: GCA_002964805.2. Lineage (NCBI taxonomy): Eukaryota > Fungi > Basidiomycota > Agaricomycetes > Polyporales > Polyporaceae > Trametes > Trametes villosa. The sequence goes on from PUDQ02000003.1 coordinate 2,940,206, forward strand.
GACGAGAGGAACAAAGGGTCGAGCGGCGACGGGTCAGTACCAGTGCTGCAGGGCGGAAGTCAGAGGTGCGCGGCCTGTTCACCGAGGAACACCCCTTGTTCGAAACACATATGCTTCGGCGGCGTACGGTATGGGTCGTCCCTGTAGTCCTGGGCGATGCTGTGCCACGTCCGGATAGGAGCGAGGAGGAGCGGACGGCGTGGTCCCGCATGATGCTGATGTTGTTCGTCCCCTGGCGGCACCCTATGGATCTTCGAGCAGAACATGAGACGTGGAACGCGGCCTACGACCGGCGATCGCACGAGATCGGCGAAGAGCACGCCGCGATTGTCAAGAACATGAGCGTTCTGAGCGAGTGTCGAGACGCGCGCGATGAACTTGGACGTGCTGCTCTAGCCGTTGGCGCCGATGAGCTTGGTGCATCGGGTGCTCTAGATGGCGAGGAAAGCCCGGCCGATTTGGCAGTCGCACGACAGCGTGGTGAAGAGGCCGAGGGGTTTTACGAAGACTTCGACGGCTTCGACGCCGGCGCAGGGACGGTATCGCGTGGAACAGGGAACGCACTGGAAGATAAGTTGGATGAGGAGCTGGGAGTGAGGGTCCGGATTGCGCTGGACGCATGCCAATCTGCCCAGGTCGAGGACGCGGTGTCACCGCAGGAGAGCGGGACTAGGCCGGCGAGTGACGTACCTCAGTTAACGTTGTCGGAAGAGCGTGACGTAATGCGTCGACTGAAGAAGAGGCGTCATCCCGCCGCGGTGGAGGACCAGGGGCGTTCGACTCCACCAAGGGTCAATGCGCAGCTCAGAGCTGTCGAAGCCGAGGTGGGGATATCGTCTCTGGATGACGTGCAAGCGGAGTCTGTGGGAGTCAGACGTTTACGCGGCATCGCGGATAACGAGGCGAAGATGGGCGTTATCCGCCAGGTCATCAATGAGCGCGGCCTAGATGGGAATGCGGAGCAGTTGAGGGCGTTCGATATCGTGGCACGGCATGCGTGCTTCAGTAACGGTCAGCTGTTGATGTATATCGGCGGGGTTGGAGGGACAGGGAAAACGTACGTGGTGCAAGCGATCCTCCGGCTGTTCCAGCTCCTCGGACGCAGTGACGAGATACTGGTGGCGGCACCGACGGGGGCGGCTGCCTTGCTGATAGGCGGTTATACGATGCATTCGCTCGCCATGCTCCCCGAACGCAAGAAAGGGGCGAACACCGAGGCGCTGATGGAGCTGTGGAAAAACATCCGATGGGCGATTACAGACGAGGTGTCGATGGTTGGAGGGAAGCTCATGAGTCAGTGGTCTAACCGGATTCAGCAGGCCAAGGGCGACGAGGGCGTGCTGGCAGACGCACCGTACGGCGGGGTGAACATGATCTTCTTGGGGGATTTCGGCCAGCTTCGGCCGGTGAAGCAGGCAGCGCTGTACAGTTACAAGCTGGTCAAGTCGCCGGGGCTCGAATCTTGCCGCGATCAACAGGGCGTGAGTGCGCTGATGGGCGCCTACCTGTGGAGGATGGTTACAACGGTTGTTCTCCTGAAGCAGAACCAGCGACAGCGAGGCGATCCCGCGTACGTCGACCTGCTGGCGCGCGTTCGGGTGGGGGAATGCACCGTCGTTCGCGAGGGCCTGCGCCCGAGTGACGCTGAGACCCTTCGTTCGAGAGAGCTCTGCAAGCTGGCCGAAACAGCTCCAGACCAGCTTCGACAGTTCAAAGACGCGCCGATCATCGTGGGCAGGAAGAAGGTCCGGGACGTGTTGAACGCGCGAATGATCGCGCACCGAGCGGCGGAGAGTAACCAGGTCGTTCATCTGTATCATTCTCGGGATGCTGTGTCGAAGCAAGCCGTGGACGGGCCGCTGAGGGACGCGTTGTGGGCACTTCCGTCCGCCGCCGCGGAAGATTCGTTCGGCCGGCTCCCCATGTTCTCAGGCATGAAGGTCATGGTTCAAGAGAACCTCGCGTTTTCGCATGGTGTCGTGAACGGTGCCGAGGGGATCGTGGAGGACATAGTTTATGAGGAAGACGACGATGGACGGCGATATGCTACGGTGGTGCACGTACGGATTGCAGGGGCCGGGGCGGTGTGCGACTCTCTACCCGAGAACGTTGTGCCGATATTCCCGGAGACGACGTCGTTCCGTCACGCGATGTTGGAGCACGGCCGGCCTTGTACGCGAAACATATCCAGGACGCAGCTGCCGCTGTTGCCAGCATACGCGTATACCGACTACAAGAGTCAAGGACGCTCGCTTTCACACGCGATTGTCGACCTGGCCAGTGCACAGAGCCTGCAAGGGGTCTACGTCATGTTGTCACGCGTGCGCTCTCTCAACGGCCTCGCTGTGCTACGCCCGTTCTCTCTCAGCAAACTGGTTGGGCGTACCTCGGAGGAGTTACGAGACGAGCTGTCGCGGCTGGCGCGGTTGGACGACCTCACTGCGCGATGGCATGGCTTGTTGGCGTCCGGAGAGGAGCCGGGGATGCGATAGCGCGTGGGTGCAGCTCCGATACTCCGGTGCGTCGTCAACATTGTATACAGGCCCTCACATGCTAAGCTACTCACAGAGTTGGTATTCCGAGTATCTCGATATCGCATCGTAAAGCGGGGGTCGACGGTGCGGGGCCTTGGGCGTATAAAGCGGATGTGGGCGTAAGCCGTGGAACGGGCTGTACACTATGCGCATGGCTGCTTTGAATCTGGTGAATTAGTCGACTTGTTTTCTATACGCAATCTACCTCCGTTTGTGTACTGTTCCCTTCTGTGTGCGAGACTGAAGCCCCGGATGGAGGGTAGTGTATAGACCGTTGTTGTGGGAGCCATCGGCGCGGTTTGTTCGGCGCTACTTGGTGGCGGGTGCGACTTTGCGGCGATTTCCGATAGAGCTTCCGCAGCGTCGGGCCCGCGCTCAGCGCTCAGCGCTCAGCGCCCGGTGGTGGACTACGTCGACCTCGCCCACTCTTTACGTTGTATGTCGTATCGCGTCGACATCAATTTATCTCCTTTCCTTGTACGCCTAGACCGGAGAGGGTAGGTTTGGGTACGCGGGCATTGGTGTTCAGCAAAAGTGCGTACGTGGGGGGTTTGTCAGCAGTTGCATGATCGGTCCCCTCGCCGTGCTCTTCTTTCCGGAGAGACGGCGGTGTCCATCGAATGCATCCGCGCTCCCGTGTGTGAATAGCGTCAGGTATGCGCATTTATTCACGACTGTATACAGATGGTATGCGGATCCGTACGCCGTGTCGCTTCCACGAGACGCCTTGTTTGTCTAGTACGTCTAGCCTCTGACGTCCGTACTTGCTAAATACGCTGCAAGAGAACGTCGCCGCCACCATCCTACCGAGGGGCTGCGCGTTCCGTCTCCGCCAGGTATTTACTCCATACGGCAGAACAAGATTCCATGTTGGCCGTGCAAGACAGCTAACGCGCGGCGGCGCCGTCGTCCGATTGCAAGTACGCAGTTACGGCGGGTGCGCCGCGTCTGCGTGTAGCATCTCGTGCGCTTCAACCGGTCAGACCGCGGCTGGGGATGCGATCGGTTCGCGTGGTACAAGGTGGTAGCAATGAGGCAAACGAATTGGCGCTCATGTAAATATCATGTTTGCAGACACACGAGGCGGCAGACACTACTAGTACGGCACATGCATAGGCAGAAATTCGAGAGCAATCAGAATATACATATACGAGCGATCCTTACTAGATACTCCGGGAACGATATCACGATGCGACGAACGCGAACGAGTGTTCACGCGCCGACGTGCACCAGCGACTGAACGTACATATAAACACGGTCGCGCAACTGAGTTTTCGGAGTGCAATGCTATGCGAACCGGGCGCTGGAGTCAAGGCGTTGAGATGTTAGACGATACGATGGAGGAAGCGTACTACCACGGGATCGGTGGGGCTGACAAGCGTACGAGCACAGGTGAGAAGAGGGGAGGCTGTGCGGGCGGGACGGGGGTGTCGGGGTGATGGCGGATACAAGTACTTTGTCGGGCGCGAGGAGTCTGCAACGGCGGGTGGTGGCAGGAGACAGAGCATTCATCCCGAGCATGCGGTGCAGGTGAGGTCCGGGTCGACGGCGACGACGTCTAGTCCGGCTACGGGGTGGTAGTCCTTGTCCAAGGGCGTCAGTTTCATGTAATCGTCGTCGTGGATCGTTGGAGGTGACGGCGCGCTAGCCGTTCCCGCGTCGGCTTCGCCGTCTGGAAGCACGACGATCAGCGGGGGGGTCACCACGGCGGGGGTCACTCCGATACGGTCCGGGAAGACGGGGGGCTGGCTTCGGAGGTAATACATACCCGTCTTGAGTCCGCTCCGCCAGCCGTGAAAGTGCATGGACGTCTAACGCGAAGATGAGTCAATGTGTCGGTGAGGTGTGACACGGCCGACGCACGAGCTTTGCATGGGTGGGATCCGCCATGTATATGGTCATGCTCTGACTCTGGCAAATGTACGGACCGCGAGCGGCCGCCATATCCACCACCCTCTTCTGGGGGATCTCCCAGGCCGTCTTGTATATGTCCTTAAGCTCGCACGGGACGTCAGGGATGTCCTGGATGGAGCCTTAACGGAGTTAGCCGGGCGGACGGCAATAAAGGCCGACTGCCGTACCGTTTGCGCGGACGATCGCATCACGCATTCCGTCGCCCCAGATATGATGCGCGACGAGATCGCGCACGAGCCACGGGTTGAGAAGCTGGAATTCTCCGGATAACGTACGACGGTTGTATAGGTTGCTATCGAAAGGTCGGTTCAGCCCCGCGTCGTAGCCGCGGTATGCTGAGCTCACCTTATGCACGGCTCTGTGCCGTCTATAACCCCCGCAATCTGTGAGGTGGCCGCGGTCGGCATTTGCGCGGTGAGCATAGAGTTCCGGAGGCCGTAGACGTGGATCCTGTTCTTCAGGTCGGCCCAGTCATACCTAGTAGACGGTTGTACCCCCCATAGATCGAATTGCAGCTGGAGGTGGTAGGCTGGAGAACCCTCCCAGGCGGGATACGGGCCGTGCTGCCTCGCGAGGTCGCAGCTAGCCTCCAGTGCGGCGTGATAGATCGTCTCGAATATGCTGCGATTCAGCTCGACCGCGTCGTCCGAGTCGTAGGGGATATGCATTCGCATGAATACGTCCGCGAGGCCCTGAACGCCAACGCCGATCGCACGCGTTGTATCCGCGGAGTGCTTCGCCTGGGGCGTCGGGTAGTTGGAAATGTCGAGGACGCGATCCGTATTGCGTACGACGATCTGCGCGATGCGATGGAGGGCGTCGAAGTCGAAGTCGCCAGTCGGGGTGACAAAGGACGGAAGTACGATGGACGACAACGTGCAGACCGCGGTAGATTCGGATGAGATGTGCTGCACAATCTCGGTGCAGAGGTTCGCCGACTGTATGGTTCCGATGTTCTGTTGGTTGCTCTTCTCTGTAACGCGATCGTTAGCCGTGCACCCGTGAACGCGTTAGTTGGTCAGCGACGCACTATTGATGGCGTCGAGGTACAGCATAAACGTCCCGCCGGTCTCGATCTGAGCGTCGACAATCAGATCCCAGATAGTGCGAGCGGGGACGGTCGCGAGCGCGCGGTCGGTCTCCTCGAGGCGTGCGTACACGGCTTCGAATTGAGCCCCGTAGCATTCGAGGAGCTCGGGTACGTCCCGAGGGTCATACACATGCCATACCCCGTTGTCCATGACACGCTGCATGCTTCGGTCTACGTCAATACGCGCGGACGATTCGAGACAACGGGACTACGCACAAGAGGTCTGGGATGATGATCGCGGTAAACACGTCTCGTGCGCGCATGTCCTGCTGTCCGCGAGTGCTTTTAAGGTTGATGAAGTCGAAGACGTCTGCGTGCCAGACGGGGATCGTCGCGGTAAGAGCCGAGGGGCGCGTGGATTTATACTGCGACGTAAGCCGGACGGTAGCGTCGACGACGCGCAAGTACGGGATTACTCCCGCCTGCGGACGATCGGAGCTGGAGGACAGCGCATTAGATACTAAGGATCTCGAAAGCCGCTCGGCACTGCATACGAACCGTTTCGCAGGGACTCTGTGCAGATCCAGACCGACGCCTCCGTCTGCTATGAAAATGTTGGCGATGTCGCGTAGTCCGTTGTACGTCGTGGTGGGGGAATTGCAGTCGGCTGGTACAATGAAGCAAGAGGAGAGCGATTGTCGGCGGCGGCCAGCGTTGGCGAGCGTGGGAGTCGCGTGGGTATAAAACCCGCGCGAGAGCAGGTCGTATGTCTCCAGGACGCGACGGACGTCCTTGCCGTGCAGCGCAACAGCGACCCGCATGTACATCCACTGCGGACGTTCCACGGTTACCCCGTTGTAGTGTACGAGGTACGTCTTCTCGAGCGACTTTATCGAGAGGCTGCGAGGTATTCAGTGTGACGGTGCGGTGCATAGAAACTGGTACGTACAACCGCAGGTCGTAGTCTCGCGCGTGCCGTAGGGCGTGGTCGAACTCAAAGCCGAGGTGTTCGACAACGTCCACAAAGTCCGGGGCGAAAATGGATGGTTCAACTTGGTCATGCAAATTGAGTGCCTGTCCGGTACGCCGCGAGGGCGTGGGTAGTAAGGATACCAGCGTACCTTGGGCCATCCACAGTATGTAGTCCGAGAATTGCTTCTGGGTTGACCGATGCAGCTGCGCGACTTCGAGGCGACCTGCAAGTAGAGCGTAGTTGGGGTGGTGGCTGGCGAGGTTCGCGGCCGCGAGACTGAGTTCACGCTGAGGTAGGCGCGGGTCAGCGTTGAGCTTCGCGTATAGGATGTTCTCACTGCGGACCTGAATGTCTACGGTACTCATTTCGACCGCTATTCCGCAAGTGACATTGCGGACGATCCTGACATACGACGATGTGATGTGATGATAGGCACGGGACGCGTCAGATCACGACGTACTTACCGGCGCAAGTCCAGAGCGTCCGCGTTGATTCCGTAGCAGAACTGGAATAATATTGGTGCACGTTGCTGAGTGCGTACTAGGGTGATCCTACCTTGAGCAGGGTTGCGATTGCCTGTACGGAGGATGAGTACAGTGTCTAGGTGTGGATCGGCTATGAGCGCGTACCTTTTCCGCAATGTATGGCTCCACGCGGCTATATCGTGAGTTTGTTACATAATTCGAATACCTTGAGTGGAATATGCGCGTACCCGTCTGGACGTCGGCGAGATTGGCATGTAAGCGTCGCGTTCCGTAGCTCTACAACGTGGGTGCTTACCGCGTTTTATCACGGTGAATTGCGCGTGAGACTGGTCAGCTGACATTGCGAGCAAGTGTCGTGCGTGGTGTAAGTTGGGATGCGCAGGTGAGAGGCAGGCGGAGCACTAAGTAAGCGGCGTGAGCTCCCCGCGACGGATGCGCCTATATACAAGTGCGAGTGTACTCTCTTCGTCAGAGATGACCAGTCGTCTGTTCTCAGGGTTTCACGTACAACCCGGTGCGTGCGCGTAGGCGGTTGCCTCCGGCTCGGGTGTCCCCGTGCTGGCCGTGCAGTACGCGGCCGGCGTAGTAAGACGTCTTCGTAATTCCTGCGCGCGGCTTACCGAGCGACCGCGTCGCGCGATCCAGGAACGTAGCCACCTGAACGACGCGACAGCGCCATGTGCTCCGTCGTGTCTGCGCGGTGGCGTTCGGCACGCACTCGTTGAGGTGGTAGCTGACAACACGGTCGCAGATTGAGAGGGATTCTACACGGATTGCGAGTGGGTCGGATTGTGGCTGGAATGGGCGTTGCTGTGTACCGGGTTAGCGCATCCTCCTCGTCCTGGGTCAGCCGACGACATGAGGCCGCACGAACGTGGAAGGCAGCACCCGGTGATCTCATCCGCCTTGAGACTGAACGCGATTATTGCGGCGAGGCTGACATACTCTCTTGCATCGGGTTTGTATTCGCTGGGATGGCGGGCCGTCGGTAGCGAAACGTTGGTGTATTCGAGCCGAAATCGCGAGTGCTTACGCGTGCCGAGTCGACGGGCGTTGGGATTAGTCGCAGCATTCGTACGCGACGGGGAGCTTTACGGCACACGCTTCACGTAGGTCGTTCGTACAGAAGGCTGCCGCAGGTTAGCGTTAGCGTCGGGCGCAGAAGTCAGCTGGTGTACACCGTACCGGCACGAAGCGATAAGGTACCGCCTGGCGTGTCGGCCGAGCGTCCTCCAGCGTCTATCGCAATCCTCTGTGCTAGAGGCGTACGATCGGTGGGGTTTTGCGAGGTAGTCGCGGTTGAGGTGTGCGATGCGAGTGACGCGTGTAGCCATATGTGGCGGATATACGGACGCGCTATGTGTGAAGGCGCACGCGCCACTCACGTTGTGGGTCCGTCGCGTGGGATTTCAAGCGCCGTTAACTTTGACGCGCGAATGGCTGAACTGCTGACCTCACCGCTTCCTCGGCTGGCGATGCGCTCTTTCCCACCAATTCTCGCCATGGACCCCATGTCTGTCCAGGTGGCATTGCACAGTAATGCGATGACATCCACTGCGGATATACAGGTGACTTCTTCTGCTACAGGACGCGCGTCACATTGACCGACACCCGCTTTTATGCGGGCCGACGGCGCCCTCGCATAGGCGTTAGGGCGGGTAAAATGCCTTTGTAATCCGATATGTTGCGAGCGCTGACCGTCGCCGATGATATAGGTATCACTTGCGCGCGCTTTTGGGTCCACGTCCTATCGCACCACGCGTCATGGCTTCGATCTACCGCAGGCCGCTCCCTCCGTTGTCGTTGTCGTTGCTGGAGATATTCCTCTTGTCCGCGGACGACGCCCTCATCGAATACCTCCTGACCTTCTGGGGACCGGACGACGTCGCTCGTATGCATCGCGTTAGCCAGAACGTCCTGATCGCCATCAAGAACTACGTCAGCAAGACGTGGAACATCGTCTCCTTCTTCGAGGACTGGTTCTCTCACGAGGTGGTCGGTTCCGTGGCAAGCACTATGAAGAAGTGCGGCGCGCTCGCAGTGGGCTCGGCGGTGGTCCAATTCCTGGCTCGTCTTTCCGCTTACCCGGATAGCGACCTCGACATCCTTGTCCCTTGGTGGGGTCTGCTCGAGTTCGGCCGCTTCATGCGGAGGGCGGGTTACCGGTACAGACCCAGAACGAGATCGGGCCATGTGCTGTTCGACGTTGCGGCTCTCACTCTCCCGGATCGTCTGGCCCGGAGACAGTCTAATCGCGGAAGCGGCAACGTGTTTGCGTTCGGAAGCCACAAGCTGTGGTAGTTATATTATATCATTGACCGTCAATTGGCCCAGAGCGCATTACATTAAAGTCCGTAGGGTTCCTATTGTATCATTTTCCGGCTGCTCCCCGGGCTAGTAGCCCCCGGGCACCTGCCAAATACGGCCGGTTTCGGCGGGTGGCTGCTTATCAGCCCCGGCTTTCTTATCTCTTGTTGATAGCATGCTAATCTCATCTCTCCCGGGCTCTCGGCCATCCACCAGGCGTGGGAATCCTGGCGCCTCAGCTCTCGGCTGAGAACCACCCCGATTAGGCAGGTTCTCCTCTTCCCTCCTCCCTTGGGCAGCTCTCTCCCTCTGTATCTCGCTCGTTTCGCGGCCGATTTGCCTCGCAAGTGGCTCTATTCGTTCACATTACAAAGGGCTTCAATAAGCCTTAATAGCGCGAATTCATACGGTGCGTACTAATGCCGCTATACAGTGTACAAGTAGGCCCAATCAGGCGACGCGATCCGGGCGATATCTCGCCCGTTTCGCGTTGCCTCGGGGCGCGTCTGGGCTTCCCAGAAAGCGGCTTACCAGAGCTTTCTGGCGAGCCCACATGCGCTCGGATCCGCCCGGCGGTTGTGATTCTGCGCTCCGCCCATCCAGGGCAGGAGCAGAGAATCACCTCCTGGGCTGCAGATTGCTCATTTCGCCATAGATCCAGCTGAAGCTGTGTACAGGCTCTCAAAACACGATGGGCACTCGCTCATCAGACTTACCAGCCCGAGGAAGGCATCCAGAAAGCGCCAGATAGCCTCGTCTTGGGGCCTGTCCCCAGGACGACGGTTTGCTCGATATCTCTGGGACGCGGGCGCGCTCCGCGACGTAACACATACCCCCGGAAAGCTGCTGAACGCAGCTTTCCGTCGGTATGCTTTTCGTCGCGATACGACCGCTGGAACCCTCGCTGGTGCGACATGCCTCTCCCCACCCCCTCCTCCCTTTCCCTCTCCCACTAATCACCCAATTCCTGTCCGTTTCCCTTCGTTCAAGCTTTCCACTTCTCATATAACGTAGCACAATCGTTCTGTGGAATGCGATTAGTTTCATAATCCTTGGGCCTCGTTGCCTGGGCTTATCAGTGTGTCCAGGTGTCTCCAGGTAGGCAACACGATCCCCGGTCCGTTTCGTCCCCGATAAGCGTGCTGAACGCGTATTCTGATAGGCATCTACTAGGACTACGTATGTACAAAAAAGCTAAGGAATAAGAGCTCCCGTGATGGAGCTACAACAGGATCTCCTCGGGGAGGGCTCAGCCACAGGCCGTCTTAAGACGGTCTCGGTGGCTGCCCCAGGCTCTCATGCAGTACAGCACTGCTAGGAGCCCTCTCCAACTGTAAAATACACATCTTTACGAGTTCCTACCCGTTTTCCATGATTTAAAATGTTTTGGGTAGCTGTGGTATAGTACTGTGTAAGCTAATTATTCGTTCCTTGATGCATACATTGTATCATTAACCAGGGGGGAATGTATCCATCACCTTTCAGTGCAGAGGAACAAATATATAGATTGTGGCGACTTTGAGTGAGATCTAGACATACAGAGTGCTAGTATATGTACAGGAGGGGTATATGAGGCCTAAAGACCGGTCTGTGGGCGTAGAAGGGAGAGCCTGGAAGAAGGAAGGGAAGGAGAGGGGGAGGATGGGATGGCGAGGTGCAGAGGGGACTGTGCAGTAACGGGCGGTCGGATCGCCACAGCAAGCATATCGACGGAAAGCTGCGTTCAGCAGCTTTCCGGGGATATGCGTGCGGTAGCGACGCGCGTCTAGGTGCCCGAGATATCAAGCAAACCGTCGTCCTGGAGCTGGGCCCCAGGACGAGGTTGTCTGGCGCATTTTGCATAAAGTATCTGGGCTGAAAAGTCCTATAAGCACACCAACATCGTGTTTTAGGGGGGAATTCAAAGTTTCAACCGTATACATGCGGAATTGAGCGAGATCTGACCAAGGGAGGGGAGCCTGTGCTCCTGCCCTAGATGGGCGGAGCACAGAACCCCAACCACCGGGTCGATTCGCGCGCGCCCGGGCTCGCCAGAAAGCCCTGTTCAGCCGCTTTCTGGGGAGCCCACACGCGCCCCGGGGAGACGCGAAACGGGCAAGCTATCGCCCAGATCGCGTCGCCCTATATGGGCTAGTTGCACCTAGCATAACAACATCAGTACGTACCGCATTTCCTTCGCGTTTGCTGATTATGGTAGCCCTATTCAATGCGAACCGGTATAGCCACTTGCCAGGCGAATCGGGCCAGAGACGAGCGAGATATCCAAGAAGAGAGCTACCCAGGGGGGAGGTGAGAGGGGAGCCTGCCTAATCGGGGTGGTGCCCAGCCGAGAGTCAAAGCGCCCGAGTTCCCGCGCTATCTGCATGCCCGGGAGTGCGGGAGAGATGAGATTAGGTTGTTATCAACAAGAGATAAGAGTCCCGGGGGCTCATAAGCAGCCACCCGCGGAAACCGGCCCCATTAGGCAGGTGCCGGAGGCTCACCGGGCCTTTCGGCGGGGGAGCCTATTACATTAGGAACCCCTACGGTTCCTAATGTAATGCGCTCTGGGCCATTTGACGGTTTATATTATATTAGAACTACCACAGCTGCTGCGGAAGCAGCTACGAGGTTTTCGACTTCCGCGCGCCTGCAACTACCGAGGCCTGGTGGGAACACGATCGACACGTGCAGCTGATTGCTGTCCACGGCGATCCGATGGAACACTTGCTTTCGTTCCACTCCAGTGAGTCGTCCGCGCGCAGCCATACGCGTGCTAACACTGCGTTTCAGCCGCCGTCATGAACGTCCTCACAGGAAAGTTTGCGGCGTTGATGTTTCCGCGTGCTACCTTCGTCGATAAGATTGCGTACATTGCGCGATCGGACGATGTCCCATACGCCGGAGCAAACGACTGGAAGGCCAAGTACTCGGCTAGGGGTTTTCGTATTCGCGACAAGTGTCCCGAGACGGAGTATCCGCCGTGGTCCGAATTCGCCAGCGCGCGCTTCACAGGCGACCGTTCGACGTGGGTGCTTCGTTTTGATGATCGTGAGTCTGGTGGCACGCGCCGTCGCCGACGAATTCACGGGACGCTCACCATGTGTGTAGTAGAACGCACGTTGGAGGAGCAAGTGTCTGGTCGCCGGACGGATCCTCCCGTCGTGCCAAGGGTCGCATTCGAGGTGATCATCCCAACGAGGGGCCCGGTGGTCGATGAAACGTATTTGAACATCGTTCCGCCCTTCACCGTGAGGTACGTAACCGGCGTTCTGGGTAAGTGTGCATAAACTAACGGCGATGACCAAGCGCGATGGCCTTCGCCTCCCGCATGGGCAGGCATATTTGGCCCTACGGAGGGACGTACGAGACGTTGGCGGTATTTGCGGCATAGGCGGGCGAGTGTGCTACGGAACAAGTATCGAATATTTGGTTGTCGCTGCGGTTCGTCTTGCGTTGACTGGTGGTTTCTGTTGTACACGGCACGAGTGTATGGATGCGTACGAGTTCGAATCATGTGGCCTGGCATCTGACACGAGGTTCGCGCTGTCACTTCTTGTTCCGAGAAAGCTTGCTGCTGCGATGCAGCGCCCCGCCCGCCCGCGCTGTCGTGTACACTTGAAGTGCGCATAGTCGCGACATCTCGAATACACAGCACTCTACGCGGTGGTACGCGGCAACCTCACCTATCCTACGCACCATCGAACGCTTCTCGTCGCGCCATCCTAGTAGCGCGACCGCTCACATCAGTACCTGGATAGGTGCGTGTCCACGTGGTGTCGCCGTCCGCGGGTGGAATCGACGAGCACGTTCCCTGTCGGGCGCTGAGTCGATCCGTGCCTCCTCACATCAAGCGGTAGGGTTGTGGTCTCGAACGTCACAACCGCGTCGAGGATACATGAAACATCCTTGTGAAGCCCGTCTCTCTTCGCTACCGTACGTTCGTGGCCGTATACACGCGACAACAAGCTCGCTCCAAACATACAGGCCGGTCCTCATTCGTCGCCGTTTACCGGTACCGACCATCGCCCGCCCTATTCTGCAGCCACCTGTGCGTAGGACAGCGTAAAGTTAGACATATTGTATCAAAGTGAGCGCGTATGTCATACCGTGTAACGACGAGGTCGATCATGGGCCGATCTCTATTCACGACATTGGTTGCCTCCAGGCAGTTACGCGCCGCGTTCCGAATTACGAGTATATTGCCGCGGAAGCCGGGCATCCCCGCGGCTTGGGCACATCTGTTGACGGGTGCGCGCGTGCGGCTCTGGTCCTGAAAGTAGACCGTGTAGTGGTTGGCGAGCTGGGTGGTGAGGCCTGGGATTCGGGCGAATCGCTCCGACAGAACACCGTCCGCGTCTGTGAACCACCGATCAATGTTTAAGTCCTCCGGCCAGCATCGAGGGATGCTCAGTAGATCAACATCGTCGTGCGGCGTGATCAGGACAAGGCGGGAGCGAGTGCTATGGGTCGGGTAGAGGAGGCCCTGCGTCGTATGCTGTACCTCCCCCTGCGTCCTCCACGCGTCAGCTACATCGTTACAGTCAACCGATGACAGGAACGTACCGCGTCGCGTGCGTTGCGAGTGCGGGTGTTCCATGCAGATATCCCGCGAAACGTAGCGTCCGTTTGGGCCGGCTTCGCCGATCGTGTACTGTTACGGGTACGCGGAGGCATATGGCACCTAGTTGCACAGCGGATGCAGCCAGTGGGATTTGCTGGGGTGTCGCGCGCACGACGAGTTAGTTTCTTCGCAATTCATGTTAATGTTATGGACCTACTCAGCCCTCCGCGCGGACCGGGTGAGACTAGCCGTGCGCGCGCAGACATGCATGTCCCAGGAACATCGCTGCGTCAGCGAGGTCGGTATGTTATCTTCGAAATGAGCGTATGCGCTCGTAGCGCGGCGCGACGTCGTGTCATGTGGAAGAGCACGTTAGCCGTATGTGGCGATGTCAATGCGGGTCCGGCCTGTGATTAGGCGCCCGGGCGCCCGAGGGGCGGTCAGGCGCCCTCACCTTTCTGTCAGCCGTTCACAGCTGACTCCCCCGTGACTCCATTTGTCAAGCTGACGATGCGTCGTCTTCCACCACCGTCTATCCCCTCTGCGGACGAATGCGTCGCGTCGGCGAACACGCAACCTAACGGTGCGCACAACGTCTATGGTGCAAGATGCGGACGTGCTAGGCCTCCTCCTTCCTCCTCTCCCCGTAGCCTGACGCTGTCGTGGGGCGTTTTCGAATTCCCAAGGGATGCCACGCCGGTGTGGACGCATTATTCAGCAATCCGACACGCGCATCGTCCAACAGTCAGCGCACGGGAACATTACGTCTTGCTCGATAGAGACGGGCGCAAAGACGGGCGTGCGCGATGTCGGCCCGGTTATCACAGGGTGCGTGGCACTGCCCTTTGTCTGATTCAGCGGCGACCATGTGTTGCGTTGTTGTGTACAGTGGGTGTATAAGCTAACCGGTGGGTGCGAGTGGGTCCGGGCACCTCGTTGATACCACCTGCGCGGAGTTTCGTATAACAAGGAGGTTCCGCTGGATCGACACCCCTCGCCTCCGTTGTTACGTCCGACCGACTCGTAGGCATATCAGAATACCCAAGCACCCGAACGCCATCATGGACGCTGAAACCGAAGCGATCGTCTCTGCGTGGAGGAAGCGCGTTCTAAGACCCTCGGATATTCGCTTCGATAACGCAATGAAGACGATCGCGTCGCGCTGGCCTCTGGCGAAAATTCGCGAGGAGTCACCGTCGCGGTGGACGGTATGCGCATGCTCCCGTCCCCTCCGCAAGTATCGGCATGCTGACGGTTCTAATAGTTCTACAGACCCGGGACGAGCGACGTCGCGGTGTTCAGTCACCCGTGCGTGTTTTCTATGGCGGACGACTACCAGAGCGGCAATTTCGTGCCGAAGAATCAGGCTGTCCCCGTGGGACTGTTAGACGAGCGCATGTGAGTTGCGACCGTTATGCGTGCTCGTGACACACTTACGAATCCGCCGCAGCGAGCGTATTGCCAACTTCAAATGCCAGTACGGCTATGCGTTCGACACCTCGTGCGACAAATCGCTGTTCGAACATCAGCAGGTATGTATACGTGCGCCCAGCGTGCTCCGGTACGTTAACGTGACTATGAAATACGCTAGACTCTCGAAGCGTTCATCGCGACGGTGAAGGGGTTTAACCCTGGTAACCTGCCGCGGAGTGACTTCCAAACGGGTAACGACCCCACCTACACCAGACGTTTCTGGATGCGATCTCCCATGTTTCTGCAAATCGGTAAAGGAGAGGATAAACCGACGCCCCCTGCAAATCTACATCCATGGGTACGCGAGGCAGCCCGTCGCTCTAAGATCTATAACGCCAACCCCGCTCGGCCGGTGGTCATGGGCCTGGAAGACGGCGCACTGCACAACATTTCGAAGTGTACCCCTCCCGAGCTGTACCGAGGCGACATCGTCATCGTCACGTTCACTATCTCTTTCGTTATCTCCCCCGATCATTGGAATCCGCGTTTCATACCGTTGGAGGTCGTCCGCGTCGCGGAAAACCCGAACCCCGAGATTGTCGATCCTCATCGCTACGCGGTCCCGACTGTGGACCCTGGAACCCGACCGTCGCTGGAAGACGGGGAGCTTATAGGTACGCGCACACGAGCCAATCGATGCTTCTCTGGTTGATGCGTCTCGGTCACAGACGTTGGGGGCAAACCTGGCCGTGAGATTCCCGCCGCAGGCAGCTTCTCGATGGAACCCACGGGGACGCGACCGGTCGCGAGTCGTAGCGCTAAGATTGGTACGTCGAGTACTCTGCCACGGTTGGCATGGACGATGCTTACCTAGGTTCCTCGTCGACAGTACCACACCATGGTACCAGCAATGCCGAGGACGGACCTAGCGTTAGCCTGCAGTTCGACCGCGACTTACACGCGCAGACCGGAAGCCAACGCGACGATGCTCGCACCTTGGGCCGCGCGGGCGCGCCCGCTGGTACGTAGTTGCCCGTACCGACGAGAGCGTATTGCACATCGAACCTTCATAGACTCCCCTCGCGGCCGTAACAATGTGTCAGGGGTCAATGCTGGAAACCCCGCTACGTCCGCCGGTGGGACTCCGACCCGTCTACAGGCAATAGAGGCTGGCGTGGCTCAGGGCTTGCAAGATGTCCTTGAACGGGCGGCTGCCCACGGACGTTTGTACCTGTGACAGACCACACCTGGGTTCACGCTGACGTCGTGAAGCAGAGTCGACCGACACACGTGCAGGCAATCGCGACAGCGACGCATCGACGCTGTCTTCTGCTTCCCCGCCGCCTGCGGGACCGTCCGGCGTTAGCGCCAAACCGGTAGCGACGGTGTCTTCGCCTGGGCATACGGCGTCCCCGGAACCCGGCCCTCCTGCCAAGCGAAGACGACTGGATACGGATGCGATGGAGGTAGCAGCGTCGGACCTCAGCGACCGAGAGGTTGATCCCGACAGCGGCGCTCCGTATGCTCGCCGCCTCCGGCGTCAGGCCGACAAGGGCCGCCGTTGACGCTACGCGCCACGGTGTGGGTTGAAGCTGCGGGTCATGCCTGCGCGCGAAGCGTTGGGGTGTCGCGTCGGCGCACGGATACATACGCCACCGACGCATACGCGCAAGTTGGGTATGTGGTGTGGCGCATTATCCGCGTGCGGGCAAATTATGCTGGTTTCATTTTCGACGTGGTTTATGCTGTTCGTATGCTCTGCTTGTTTTCTCGACGAGACGCGAGCGTATGTTCTCGTCTCGCCTCACCCGCGGACAGGGTTTCTGGCGATGGTTCACACTTGGTTCGCGTACGGCTCGAATTTATATATGTGCTTCACTGGCGACGGAGACTGACCGAGGTCCGGCGCGGTATAGCCCGAATACAACGGTTGTGTACGGTGTACCGGTCTAGCTGTATACGTTACATTCTGACCTGCCAGCCGTTTACGCGTTCTGCGCCCTGTTTATATCCACCTATATCCACTCTTTGCAATCGCTTTCGCGTGACTGCTACGTTTGATGTCGCAGCTGAAGCGTAGCGTCCAATCGGCGCGGGTGCCTTGGTTGGGCAACGATCCCGCCCTGCAACATCCTGCGCACCGAAGACCGGCCCGGGACTGCTAACGAGCCACTGATTCGGATGTTTCGATACGGCGGAATTTGTCGGAGGTCCTATCCTGGGGCGGCTCCACCTTTGGTACTGGTCGAGCGGGCGTACGAACGGAAGACCATTGGCGCAGTCCGGGAAGAGCACTCGCGGCCCGGTGACCGTGGGCGCAGATCGCGGACGAGATCCGGCCGTTGTGTTGTGACGGAGCGGAACGGTGCTCCGTTCGGACTGTGCCGTGCCCATCGCGCTTACCAGGTCGGCGAACTTTCAGGTGGACGCCGATTGCCAAAGACACACGCCCGGGCGGTGTAGCCACGGTGCGGTGCCCGAGGTGGTACCGCACCGCTGTTGCAACGCACTACGGCTGGCTTCATCTACGCGTAGATAAACCGACGAGTGGACGACGCCTCGCCCACATCACTAGTCTACGTAACGTGCGGCACGTACAATGCAGCGTCGATGCGCGTTGACGCTATACCGTCAGCGTCTGCGTCGGCATGTCTCGTCGTAGTGTCCATGCACTCGGGGGACGAGACAGCCTGAGGAAGTCGAATGCGACGCTCGCGAAGGTGCATGTCTAGTACAGTCGTCTGTGCGGGATCGTTTGAACGCCGGCTCACGTTGAGCGTCCGATCCGATCGGGCACGCCGGTTCCATCCAGCGTAGCGTTCCTCCGGCTCACCCGCTAAGTGCGTCGCCGCCTCCTTTCATCTGAATAACCTTCGGTAATCCCCTTTCAAGCTCCGCCGGTGCACCCCGCTTGTTGAACAACCTTTGACAGCACGTATATGTCTCAGGCCTGCCAGACGCCGATGTATCGCCGAAACCCCTTGCACTCCACGCGACGGCGCTCGCCCCCTCCCCACCACCGATACGCCCCGTGAACAGTCCAAGCTGTTTGCGAGCACTGCTTGGTGAGCGACGGGTCATGCCACACAGCGGACATCCGTAGAGCGGGTATCCGTCGCGGCATGACTTTGGCATGCTGACAAAGTCGTACTACACCTCGGTCACCAGACGCGTGGTCCCACCCGCACGGCGGTCCTTTGATTGCTCATCCCCCAACTGTGAGTATTCTAATCGCCGCGAACCTACCCGCTGACCTCGACGCTGCGTCAGGCAGCACACGCTGACGTTGACAAATGCTACGATCGCCTCGGACCACGCGAGGCCCCCTTCGACTATCTCTGCCGTCGAGCTCGCGGGTGAGCTCCTCGCTGGCCTCGACGATCTCCGCCTAAATCGATAGAATAGACACTCGCTGCCACGGAGCGCACCACCCCACTCCGCCTCGTATTCTACGACCGCGATTCCCCGCCGGGTCGCGCCGAGGTGCGTGCCCGTTACGCTCGGATAGCCCGCCACCGTTTCACGTGTATATATATCCGCGCGCACGAGAGTGCGTACTCTCCCGCAGGTGTGCAGCGCGAGTCCTCCCTTGTGAGCGACAACGCCGCTCGATAGAACGTACTTCCTTCGCATGCGCGGTCCAGAACGGTTTGTACTACTGTGCTGTCCCCCCGGCGGCTTCCTATCTCTGTGCAGTATATGTCCCATTAACTCCTATGTCCTCTAGAGCGCGTATCACGTCCTGGTTTCCGGTGATACCGGATCCTCGGAAACGCGTCGTTCCGTCTGGCGACGCCGACGGTTCACGTGTACCTATGATACCCACCGAACTCCATATGGCGATCGCCCGGCTGTTGGGCAAACCTGCACTCAGCAATTACGTTCGGTGCTGCAAATGGTTCCACGACATCGGCGCAGAGCTCCTATATCGCAACATCTCCATCACCTACAGCAACGTCGATCGCCTTCAGATCCTGTTGCAGCGTCTGGAGCCCCGCATGTCCGGACACGTCCGCACGCCGCCTGTATACTTCATCCGCAGTATAAGTTTCACGGGTGCGTCCTTTCACGATGACAGCCGCATGCTCCCGGTACTGGCCGAAATCCTCGTGCACGCGATGGACGTGCGCTACCTGGAGCTGAGCATGGATCCCGCCAGCAATTCTATGCTGGTGTCGCTCCTGAAGCGACGAGAAATCGCGCGCACAGGGAGCAGTGGGGCGAAGGCCGCGTATCTCTATGCGAGCGACAAAAAACCTTGCACCGCCTGGACGCTCCCGCGGTTGGCAGGTGTCCGAGCTGCCTGCCCTTCCATCGTCGCCGAGCTGGCCAATTTTCGCCACATGCGTGCCATCTCGCTGGATCACCACGTACCGAAGAAGGACCTCATCGTCCTCTTCGATCGTTTGTCTGCGAGCACGTCCGCCGCGTCCGTCGCACCAGTTGCTGTAGCCAAATACTGTAACGAACCGTTTAGCTCCCGTGACTCTTTTGCAATACGAACCGGCAGCTTCGTATTGTGTCACGAAGCTCCGGGGCAGCCACCGGGAGCTGCCTGATTAGGCAGGCAGCCCGGGGGAGGCCTGTTATCTCTCCAGAGATAACAGATCTGGGGAGATAAGGGCCTAATCTCACTGATTAGGCCCCTCCCCTTATCTCCCGAGCTGCCCGGCCCTCCCGATAGCCTCGGGGGGCCGGCGGCTATTTTCCCCTTTGGGCACCACACCCAGGTAGGTCCCTACCTTCTAGCTCACTCATTTTCAACTCAATCTGGCTGATTATAGGCGCGTTTTGAACGCATTTTCAGGGCGAACAAGACGCGGGTAATGCGACGCGGATTGGGTAAGTACTCAGTGCGCCTCCCAGTGGACTTACAGCCTCCTCTGCCCACAGAAAACAAGCCATATCTCGGCCGTTTCCTCGCGCGCGGGCATGCGGAGTATATTCCCAGGCTCGGGTAGTCTATGCGCACCGGACGAGCCCACACTCGTGCGAATCCGTCCAGCGGTTCCGGTGCTGCGCCTGTCCCACCCGAGGGGCAGGCCTACATCTTGCAACTCAGCCATTAGTGGCCGGAATTGCGTCGGAATAGGCTCATTTTAAAGGTAATGTACTCTGTATGTAGGGCGATCTATTTGCACGGCCGCGCCAGGCGCGGCTCCAGCCAGGGGAGGCGAGCAATGCTCAGCCACAGCAACCTCCCTTGGCTGATATCTCTGCGGGTACTCCACCGATAGCCGCTGTTTATACACCGTCTGAAAGCTGCTGAACGCAGCTATCAGGCGGTGTATACACCTCAGCGATCCGTCCGCTCGAACCTGCGCTCTCCCCATGCCCTCCTCCTACCCCCCTTGCCCCCTCATACCTTGCCAGGTGGGTTCTGAGGGCACCTATCCTCCTGGGCCAGTATCTAAGTAGTGTAGGTTTAGTTCTAGCAGTACAGAGTGGTGTTGATACCAGTATATCAGACAGGAATGAATTTTCTCATGTAGTTGCACCCCCTGCACACTAAATATATGATTCCTCCCTCGTTTGGTGGGCGTTCTGCCTGCGGTTTTTTTTCACCGTGTACCTACAAGCCCTGCGCACGTAGGGACACCTTTTAACTTGTTATCGGGCATACAGGGATATATGGAAAGTCTTATCAGTGTTCAAATGAGAGGCCCATTCAGGCTACACACAGCCAGTACATTATCCCGCGAGTACTCCCGCCAGAAAGCCATCAAAAACGCGCATCTAACGCATTTTGTTTCGAGGAAATCGGTGGAGAACTGACTGAGATGCCGTGCTTGGACTGCTAGAGCCCTGTACTGCAGTACTGCACTGCTGTGCAGGCTCGGGCATGTAAGACGCGTCTTACGGCCCATAGCTGTGTAGTAGTGCAGCACAGGGCTTTAGCACAACTTTGCTCATATCTCCGTGAGTTCCTCACCAATTCCCATGATTCCGGTTGCGTTCTGTTCGTAATACGTATAGCTTCTGGACCATTCTTTCCGATTTGCACCATATGTATTAGAGGAGCCCCTATTCCCTGATACATTTCCACACTGATAACGATTTTCCCGCACCGCTATGGGCCCGATAGTCTTGGTAGCTACTGATACAGGTGCGCATAATCTATGGGAGCTGTCTCAAAAAAAAGCGGAGGAAACGCCGCACAATTGAGCGAGATATCGCATATACTCTCAGGACACCCTCAGAAGCCAGAAAAAATGTCAGTGCCCGGGTTCTGTTGCATGCATGAGCACCAGAAATGTATATTAGCACACCTGGGGTCCGATAGAGCATGGGAAAGCCGTTTTCTGGAGGCTGGGGTAGCCAGACACCAGAAGAGGAGAGTAAAGGGGGTAGGAGGAGGGCATGGGAAGAGCGCAGGTTCGAGCGGACGGATCGCTGAGGTGTATACACCGCCTGATAGCTGCGTTCAGCAGCTTTCAGACGGTGTATAAACCGCGGCTATCGGTGGAGTACCCGCAGAGATATCAGCCAAGGGAGGTTGCTGTGGCTGAGCATTGCTCGCCTCCCCTGGCTGGAACCGCGCCTCCCGCGGCCGTGCGAATGGGTCGCCCAGAGTATAGAGTACATTACCTTCAAATGGAACCCTTTCCGACGCGAATCTGACCAGTGGTGGTCGAGTTGCAGCATGCAGGCCTGCCCCTGAGATGGGGCAGGCACTGCACTGGAACCGCTGGTCGGAATCGCGCGCTTGCGGGCTCATCTGGTGCGCATCAATTACCCGAGCCTGGGGATATACTCCGCGCGCCCGCGCGCGAAGGAACGGCCGAGTTATGGCCTGTTTTCTGTGGGCAGAGGAGGCTGTAAGTCCACTGGGAGGCGCACTGAGTACTTACCTGATTTGCGTCGCAATACCCGCGTCTTGTTCGCCCTAAAAATGCGTTTAAAACGCGCCTACACTCAGCCTGATTGAGCAAAAACTGAGTGAGCAATGGAGGGAGCACCTACCAGGCTATGGTGCCCAAAGGGGCAAATAGCCGCCGGCCCCCCGAGGCTATCGGGAGGGCCGGGCAGCTCCCGGTGGCTGCCCCGGAGCTTCGTGACACAATACGAAGCTGCCGGTTCGTATTGCAAAAGAGTCACGGGAGCTATACGGTTTGTGACAATATTTGGCTACAACAGCTGCTGTCCGTCGAGGCCTTCACTTGCTGGGTTGTATCACAAGACGCGCACGGGTTGGTCTGCGCCATCGCCGCGACGCTGCCTTCCTTGATATACCTGGGTCTTAACGTAGCGAGCGGGGACGGGTTGGCGTTGGTCAACACCACCGATGTTCTTGGGGTACGGGCACCATCTATCCGTTTAAACGACGCACAATGCTAACACGGTACACGGAGCAGACCGCGTTAGACGTACTCAGGGAAACCGAGGCCCTCCTTCCCCGCCTCCAGACGCTATCCGTCGACTGCGTCTTATGCCTGTGTGAACTCACGTGGGACGGAACCCCGGAGGCCCACGAGTGGCAGCTTTCCCTGCCTGCGAACCGCCCGACGCTGGCGCGCGTTCTACTCGCATGCTTGGCCTTCGATCGCGGGGAGCGTGGGCGTCCGTGGGCATCGCGCAGCATTCGCCATGTGGTGCGCGAACGGCTAAGTACCCGTGGTCTGTGTCCTATTAGGTGGGTTTGTGTTCCTCTGCTATCGCACGACCGCAATCGCTAACAGGGTTGCGACTATGCCAGGCGCGGCGCGAAACCTCGCCTTGTCGTGAATGGGAGTGGCTTCAACATAGTGAGCCATTGACGGCGTATGGACGGACACCCTCAACTGGAGCGTGCACTCGCCGCAGACGGGTCGCACGCGTTCGGCTTCGTGCCCGTTTAGCGACGCGGCGTACGTTGCACGCGCCATAGCATTAGCTTTTATCGCGTACGCGGCTGACGCCGTATCTGACTCCGAATATACACATAACTACCAACCGTGCACATTCACAACGGCAATGCATGTCACCTAATCGTGTGCTCTACTGTCGGGTCACGGCGATCGGCCCATACTGGCGCGCGCGAGGAGGCTGCACTGCGCGCAGTAGACGAACATCTCCACGAGCAGGTCACGATCGCTGAGCGTGGCGTTCGGCCTGTACCCGCCTGGGTCCACTTCTTTGGCTCCGCGCACGGTTCTTGTCCGGTTCAATACTGTATCCGCGCACCGCAGGTTGTGGCTGCTAGTGGGAAAGTGAAGAGGCGCCCACCGTGGGTACGTCGGACGAATATCTGTGCCACTTATAACCATGTCGCGCCCGGACCGATGAGCCGCAATTCGGGCGCTCGCTGCAAGTGGGAGGTAGCGGCTATCGATCGAGATCTCACGATGTCCTCCCTCTTCCCGATCCGTCGTACTGTCCGTCATCGGCTCGTCAGGTCAGGCCTTGCCCCCTTCCTACACTTCGCCTAGCTTCCACCTCCGCACCTTCGCTCGCGCGTATACCCTGCCCCGCGCTGTATACATCGATGCAAAACCACCGCTTTCCGCAATACTGTTGGAGGATTCCGTCGACCGTTCTCCGGCGTTCGTCAGAGACTCTGTCGGTGTACGTCGTACCCTGCCACGGGCCAACCAGTACAACTAGCTGTCATCCGTGAGCATGCATGGTTTTGATGACAAGTATCCTCCCGCGTATTGCGTCTAGAACCGATTGTACACGAAGCTACAGCGACGCCGACTCATCCGCAACCCCTTACGACGTCAAAGGACGTCGGGTTCTCGCAGCCTGCTGAAAACCCCAAAAAACTCCCGTACGTAGCGCACGTCGTCCTCCGTGAAGTCCTCGAACGCATCGCACGACGCGGTCTCGTGCTTGAAGACGACCACCGTACCCGGCCATGCTACCCAACGCCCCTGCTGAACGCCGTCCGTCACGAGCGTTGCGACCGCCGAGTTCGCGTTCATCCGCTTGCGATACGATTCCGTGCAGTAGTAGAATTTGAGCGGCTGCAACAACGGAGTCTTGTCGACCTTGAAGTGCATGGTGAGTGTGTTGTGGCCGTGCACGAAGAATGCGGATAAGTCGAACGTCGTCGCCGGGGGTATACCGCCCAGCGACGTCGTGAGGGACTTTATGCGAGCGAATTCAGGGACAGCTGCATATACAGCGTCAGGCTACGTATCATCCTTAACAGGTCGGCACTCCGACGTACCATGCGCGTACCGCAGCACTAAAGCCGTCACCTCGCCGACGTACGCATTGGCCATGAGCACCACGGGTTGCGCATGCCCGGGCTCCTGTGCGACAGACGTCGCCTCCATCGCTGCAACGGGCAAGTCGTCCCCGTCCGACCGACCGCATGTCATGCCGTGGACGGGCCAATGCTCCATGTCCGTTTTTGTGAGCTTCGCGCATGTCTCAACCATCATCCTCATAGACTTACCATGCCGAAATGTTTGTTTGAACAATACCAGGGACCTGTGCTGCAGTATGCGCAGCGCAGCATAGTTGGCGCACCACATACCGCGCATCCGTCTCCCCCGGATGCGGTGACGGGGGCGAGAGCTGTGGGGTCAACGCTGGACTGCATCGTGCAAGTTCGTGGAGGGAGCGAATCGCTCGAGCGCAGACCCGGCCCCGTATAAATACGATTCACGGTACGTAACGGCCAGGTGGTCAGTGCCACCCTTCGAATCTTGAGGACCCTCTGACGTCTCCGTCCATTGCAGACGCGGGGCACGCGGAATAGAAGGTACACTTTACATGGCAATGGACAAACTACTCCTGGCAAACAGCACGGCCTGCCGTGAGTCCAGACACAAGCGGGCGCGTTGGCCAGTAATTAATTACCGCCCGCATCCAGGTATCCCTGGCCTGCTACATCCCTCTTATTCCACCCCGGACGCGTGCCTCCACCGTCCAAGACCTCCAGCATCACCGTACACATACAACACCCTACATCTGTAGCGCTGGCTTACGCAGACCCCCCTTCCTGCTACCGAGTAATATATTTGATGAATCACTGCTTATCAGCCCGCTGCTATCATTGCCTTACATGTATATAGTGGCCGTGTTCCTGGAATAGCAGGCACCCCACCTTATTCTCAGCAATCCGACCAGTTTTACATGATCGGGTCTTCTACTCTGCACCCAGTTACGTGTTACGTTTAGATTCCCCGCCCCAGAGCTGCCGGTTTCGCATGCTTGTCATCTCCGTTCTCTCCACCGCCCGTGCGTATCACACGTTCAAATCACCTGGTCTTCCCTGGATGAGAAGAGCGGTTAGCGCGAAGACGTACGTCAATTTGTCCCCATGATCACCCGGTTGTCACCGTGCATTGCCATCATAGTCCGTTTGGGGGCTGCGATCTGTCGTATTGAGGGGGAAAATTCATCAGACCCTTCACGTTTCGTCTTGAGCCGCTTTTGGAACCGACGCACACATTATTTGGGTACAAGGGTCATTTATTGACCCTGCATCTTCTACTCTAGTAGTCGAACGCCTCCGAAACTGTACAAGGGGCATTTATTGATAATATGTTGTGTTTCCCCTGAAGGGTTGATGTTTCAGACATGCTCGCCACCGCAGACCTGAGGGGAGCGTCATACCTGATCTGTGGGAATTGTTGGATGTAGATGGGGGTTTGATGCACCTGCCGTACACCCCTATATATACATACGGACGTACCTATGCTTACATAATTCATTCGCGCGTACGGCGGTTCCGCCTCGGCTCAGGAACAATCCGATCGGTCCAGATCTGACGCAGAGCACTCCATGGCTTTCAGACATACATGCCGCGGCGATCGGCGTTCGGGTCTATATGTCAAGGTGTATGATACTCTCCACCGCCCTCGCGCCAACGTCAGACGATTCCGTGGTGTACGCTGCGCGTCTCCGTGAATAAACCGCCCTATAGTAGCATGCTCACTGGCGGTCCCCACTGCATAGCTCACCTTGAACGCAGACCGACCAGCTAGTTCCCGGGAGGACGCCTATCCTACGCGAGCTAGCCCCCGATTGTGTTGGCGACGGGACGCGAGCGTCGGCGCCGCGACAGGCTTGCTTCCCACATTTACCTATCACCAGATTCCTTGCCGTAGAACCCCTGATCGGATCTGCTCATCGACAATACGGCGCACGGCAGTCCTTAGGCGCATCATGCGCACCCGAAACGTCCGCCTACCAACGCATACTACGGCAGCTGTACGTACGATCCAGGTGTGCCCCAGCGGCACCTTCTCCGCCTGCGCCTCGCATCCTCAGGGAATGCCCGATTCATGTCAACCGCCACCATATATGACATCGATGCCTCTTACACGCATCCCGTGCTTTGCTTCAGTTCACGCCCCTGCTGAAGCCCTCTTACCTTTGTTTCGCCTGTGCTATGCTTTATCCGCCGCCGCTCCCGACATTCCCTACCACCCGTCGCTCCGCCGCGAGCCACAGGCGTGTCCCCGTCACGGCCTCTGTCCGCGCGTCCGGTTACGACGACTTACCGGACACTTACTACGTCCACACCATACCGGACCGCGTCGGCCGAATTGGCGTCGGCACCCGCCTCATCATCAGCGTAGGACCCGTCCTTAGCCAGTCCGTGTACGCGGTCACCATCGGGCCCGTCCGAGTCCGCGCCAAGAGCATCGTCGAATTCGTAGGCTTCAGCGACAGTTTCCTGCACAACATGTGCTACATTCAACTCCCGCTCGACCGCGCACGCGTAAGCCGGTTCCCCTTCCTCGACGCACTTCACGGGATGTTCGCCTTCGTCGACCCCATACCCAAGCGCCGGATTCGCTTCACCACACCCGTACCACTCCCGCCGGCTGCCAACGACGACCTCGCCGACGACGACATTGCGGATGAATAGACACGGCTCCGGACATGACCGCCCTACCTGTAAGTCCGGCGACGTCGATACATCCGCCGCTTTCATTGGTCCACTCACCGCCTTAAGCCCAGCTCTCCGCGAGAAACGGCGCACACCACGCGTCTTCCGGTCGTACGCCTCGTCACCCCTCGCAGATATCTGGGCGTGGAGGGAGCCAGCCACCCGCTACCGCCACACGCAGTCGCTCGCATGTCGTAGTTAGAAATACAAGCCGACCGCGTATATACGTACCTTCGCCGTCCTAGAGTGCCGTGTTTTACGCGTATAAGCCTTGCGTACCGCATCTCCGACCTATACCGCGTACAGGCTCGCCTTGCAACGTACACCGCCGTGATTCACCGCCGTACTTAGACTATACATACACATTCCCAGGTCCGGTACGTGTACAAGCACGAACTGACCGCGGCGACGCCTGGACGTCGCCGTGCGGAAGATCCTACATAGGCGCCCGCAAGACGCGCACCTCCGGCGTCTATAGTTTCGACGCGTGGGCGCGTGAACTCCGCGCAGGGCCTCTGCGTACACCTGCCTCTCGCCTTCGTTCACTGCCAATATATCATCCGATGCACCTCTGTCGCTACACGACAACGCACTCGACACAGACCCATCGGCCCTCCTTACCCACAGCGCGACCCTCCCATCGCATCAATATCCATAACGTTGCATCACGACTTCCGCCGCTCAAGGCCTGCACCGCCAAACGCGCACACAATCGATGCGCTATACTCGCCCGCCGACCATGTATTAGCCGTTACCGATGTCCGGTCCCCAGCCCACCTCCGCGGCGGTACCTCGCGCAATGCGTACGCTGCGCACTGAGGATACAGCGCTGTGGGCGATAGGGAGGCCGTGGCGCATGTCAGGTGGTATGAAGGTTCGTCCGCGTTATTCATCTTCTAACCCATGTGCCGCCTCACTTACAGATGTACGCTGTCAGCGTCGTCCATCTGACGCGTTTCGTCAGCAACGACCCCTAGGATTCGTCACCGCCCTCGGACGGCTTACGCTCCATCCTGACCACGCGCCGCACGCCCGTTGTCCACCTCTTCCGAGTCTCCGCCCACTTCGTCTGCTATGCGGCTGCGCGGGTATATATGCTCTGCGCGTCTCCCCCGGGACATCGACATGCGCGGGTGTCTTTCGCATTCGGATTAGTTCGTAACGTACCCATTCCTCACCGACGGCACGCGCCGGTATACCTGCTGACGCGTAACTTCAATAGATGTCCCTTATCCCAGCTCGCCCAGTGGTCACCGCGCCCGAGCGCGCGACCGAGTTCCCCGTCCCCGGTCGAACATTGTCGTATGTTCCCCTTGCACGCTATGCGCATAACGCGGTGCTAACCGAGCCCTACTTGTATCGTACCAGCCGGCTGCACATAGCGAAGGGCAAGCGTATCGCTGACAGATGTACGGATTGAGCACGCAGCCCCTGTGTCTGAATTTACGTTCACCCCGGTACCGTACAGACGAAGTCGTGCGCAGGCTTGGCGCCGGAGTCTCGGGTGTGGTGTACAGCGCTAAGGATACAGCGTCCAGGCTCGTGGTCGCGGTAAAGCTGATATCAGACCCACCGGATAGACTTAGCGACCCAACTCCGAAGGAGGAGACGATGTACAATCGCCTAGCGGGAAACAGCGATCCCGCGGTCAAGTCTGTGCCTCTGGCCAGTTGTGACCGACACACGCTGATGCCTAGAAGCAGCCTGTTCCCTCGCCTCTTCGGTAGCGGATATCATGGCCAACTTCGGTACCTGGCGTTCGAGTTAGGCGGACTTACCCTACTCGATGTCGTCAATACCCGGTCCTTGCATCCTCTCCCCAGACGTCACCTCCGCAAAATTGCCATCCAGCTGGTGGCCGGCCTGCACTGTACGGGGGACCGCTCGGTCTTTACATGATTGCTTACTGACTGTTTACAGTCTTACATGGCCTGGGTATCGTACACGCTGATATCAAACCTAACAACGTAGTTCTGCGCTCCTCCGAGACTTTGTCCGACCGCCGAATGGGCAACGACCATCGATTTGCCAGCAAGGTATCGCTGACTGTGGTCGCCGCACTGTACACGCTCTAACGCTCTTCATGAATAGACTCGACTTGCGTCTGTGGAACTGTTTATTATTGACCTGAGCGAATCCGTGCTCATAGCGGCAGGCGAGGGTCATGGTCGTGTTGGCGCGGATTGCTACCGAGCGCCAGAGGTTACCGTCGGTGAGTTGCCTACATCTGCGCATTGCCCTGGGACGCGTATGTTTTTTTATTCGCTCACGGCTTTTCGCCAGGCGCGCATTGGTCGTATGGCGTGGACGCGTTCGCCACCGGCTGCGTACTCGCCGAGCTTACTCTAGGGGGGCCGCTCTTCCGGCCGTCCGGTTCGGACATCGCGCGCCTTGCTCTCCTAGAGCAGGTCCTGGGACCGTTTCCCATTACGCTGGCGAAATATGCAGAAAAACTGCGTCCCGGCACGTTCGCCATCGGCGTCCCGCCGCGAGTGCGCTTCCCTCCCCCGACCGCGTCGTCGGAGATAGTTTCCGAAAAGGCCGTCGGGCGTGTATTGACCGCGATGCCTTTGACGGTGTGGCGAATCGTTTGTGCGAGGCTTATACCTACTGACTCCCCCACAGCGCGTCATATACGATCGCGCTTTCCTTCAGCTATGTGACTGGCTGCTAGACCTCGATCTGTCCGCGCGCGAAGACATCTCAGAATGTTACGCCCTCGACTTCCTGCTAGACGAAGACGAGGAGTTCGTCCACGTTGAACCGTACGCTCAGCAGCTCGCTGCATCGTACAGCGGATGGTCCTCGAGCGACTGACGCGGACTACAGCCGGCGAACGTAACGTGCATATTAGGCTAAAGATGTAACATTAGGTCGCCCGTCGTATGCACCCTGGTACTGTCCGCATTCGTATGCGCGCAGTCACGGATTTTGCGCCTTGTAGCAGTAAACCCGAGGCCGTTCCGACATACCTACCGATCCCAGCTACACTCCCCTCCGCTAGTCCCTGTAGTGCCCCTCGAGTAGTGCCGAAGTGCTTCTTCCCCGTCAGGGCGCTCTTCCGAGTTCCCCGCTGCACAGTGCGCCCCGACCGCGATCCCGCAGCAGGTGGCGCGCGCTACGCTATATGCCGCATCTGAGTCAGATCCGAATTCGAACCTCGGATCGCTTCACTACATTGCATCTGAATATTCGCACGCGCTGCCCGTGATGCCGGTCTCCAGTACATTAACTTTGCCACAATGAAAGCCCTCTCCGCTGCACGAACGATCTCACGTGCCATGGGCTACGTCGTTGCCGCGGCTGATGCGAGTCCCCGGTGGGATCAACCGAGCTGCATGGAACTCTGGTCAGTCTAACGCCCCACATCCGTGTTATCCTAACGTCCCACTGCTCACGTACTTGACAAACACCCGCTGGGCGGCTGCCCTCGTTCTACCCCGACCTACTCGTCCATGGAAAACGCCGACCTCGGCTCCTCCACGGCGTCTGTTGCTGTACCATCGTATGCGAACACATCGCCGGGTCCTCGGGCAGGAGGTGCGGCCCCAGCTGAAGTATCGGACTCCTCGCTTGTGAATAAACATACGTCAGGCATGTGCGTATCGGGAATGTCGCAGAGTCGACGCCGACTCACCTTTCACCAGACCGGACGAACTTAACGTGGGTTACGACACGAGCGTCGACGCCGCCTCGTGTGTTGTTCTCCCTCCAGTAGGTGCAGTACACAAACGGACGCAGTAGGGCGAGCCCCACACGGGCGCGCAGTGGAAGGGGCGCGAGGGTCCGCGGGTCATTGCGCGGCACAATCAGGTACGCGTACGGGTGGCCTGGGCCGTCGTTGCGGATGACGAATTCTAGACTGTGCTGCGCAACGGATTCGATCGCGAAGATCGTTCCCCGTACTGCGGTGTCCACGCTGTGGAGTCCGGGCGGTGTACAGTCGCCGGCACGGTCGATGTAGAACATCTTGAGTTCGACAGACGTACCAAGACGGAGAGGAGACGGCGGGAAATGGCTCAACGCGAATCTTGGGCCGTACCACGCAATTTGCGGCCGCACAATGGCCACGGAAATCGGGAGATACGTGTCGTGTGCTTCCGGCGGCGCCATGTGCTGCTTTTGTTTGCGAGAACGGAGTCGGAGTGTCTGGTAGCGGTGAGACGGATACCTGGCGGTGGTGATGGGTCAAGCGGGCTCCTGTACGGACATCCGTCCGAATTATATACGCTGTGCATCGTGCACTACATGTCAGTTCAGCTGACATGCATCGTCGCCGCTGCGTCTACCCCCTGATAGTCATCATTCAAGGGCTATGTATAATCGCGTACACTTGTCGGTAGCTTATTCCACATCAGATGTCCCATGAACTGACCCGCTATGTAAGCTGCGTCCGGTCCCCGCGGAGCATACGTGTACATGTTGACGAGCAAAGTCAGTGAGATGCACATCGCCTCAGCTCTCCCGAGTGATCTTATTCACGCTGCATGCACTGCACATAGGAGTGGCATCGTCAGCGATACAGGGCCATGTTATCCATGTCACGGACATACGTTAGCATAACCCGCCGCTTCTCCACCGGGGCATCCCCGTCCAGCACCATGACAACCATTCTGCAGCCCTAGCCACTACCTTAGCTTGATGCGGTCTGGAAGATCCACTGAACCTCACCTCAAGGGTCTCCATCCGCTCGACCGTGGCCCGCCTGATGTGGCCTCCCTCCATGAAGAAGACCCGAGCCCCTGCCTTTATTGCGATAGCGGAATGACAGCGAGTGAGTAAATTGTGCACAAACTTGATGGAACTACGCACCGGAAAAATATCCATGTCGATGAGTTGTAGGAAAGATACGCAAGTAGCGACGTGAGCGTTGGTAGCAGCGAACCCACGAGAAGATTACTGCACCCCACGTTTTGACTTCCAGCCGGTCCGTCCCACAGTTACGTATTCGCTTAACCTGCACGTAACGTTACCTGATTAATAGAAACAGACCACGTAAGTATCAGAACTCACCGAACGGACCGATGCACATCGCTGCAGCTGTCGAGCGGCATTAATAATGCAATTATCTCCTGACACAAAAACGTCCTGCATACCAGAGCATCAGCACCGTTCCATGGAAGTCGCACCTAACCTGTCCGTACCGCTCCGAGGGCATCTACTCTGAATACAACGCCCATCCCGCGACGGACTGCGGCGCAGCCGAGCTGGAATCTCGCCCTACTATATATACGCATCCGCCGAGCCGGCCCTCCGCATCCGGCATCAGCTCGGAAATGACACGGTTCGGACCGTCCCTTTATCGATCGATGACGATGGTGCCAAGCCAATTGCAAGGCGCGGCGATATGTCCTCCCCGTGGCATCAAGGGCGGACCGTACCGGCCGCGGTGGTGATCCCCTCCTCTACGAACCGCCCTTTGCTCGGCGCGAGCGTCTCTAGCTGGATATTCATACGCGATCCACCCAATACACCCGGCTGCCCCGGGACACCCCATCTATACTTTGCCCGAACCAACTGCATACTCAGCGACAAAACATCCGCCGACGGCCGAGCCCCGGCGACGACGGCCATAGCCACCTACCGCTCGGCCGGAACCCGGTGTGATCGGCATGTAATCTTTGCACGCCTCTGACGATCAGACGCCAGATTCCGTGGCCAGGCTTGCCCGGAGGGCCATACCTATTGAAGCCTTTGATTGTGCAAATCGAATGAGCCACTTGCGAGGCGAATCGGATGCGAAATGAGCGAGATATGGACGAGGAGAACTACCTAGGGGAGGGGGAAGAAGGTGAACCTGCCTAATTGGGGTGGTTCCCAGCCGAGGGCCAAAGCGCTCAGATTCCCGCGCCACCCGGGTGGCCGGGAGCTCGGATTGATGAGATTAGAGTGTTATCTACCAGAGATAAGAAGGGCCCGGGCTGATAAGCAGCCACCCGCCGAAATTGGCCGTATTAGGCAGGTGCCCGGGCTGCTACTGGGGCGGGAGGGCCGGAAAATGATATAATAAAAGGCCTACGGTTTATAATGTAATGCGCTCTGGGCTATTAGACGGTACATGTTATATTATAACTACCACAGCTTGTGGGAGGGACGTCCGAGATGGCAGTCGACGACGGCGAGTCTTGGACGGGCGTACCAGGGAGCCTTGCAGCACCGGCCAACACTCCTCACCCAGAGCCCGACTACTCAACCCGACAGCCTGCAAGCGCTGCGCAAACCTCACCACGAGCCCTCCCCTCCATCACGTCTTTGGTGGCGGCCGCCACATCCGCTACAAAAACTTCGCTCAATGCGGCTTACAGGCGAATCCTGAGCGCTATGCAACCACACAAGTCCCGTTGGAGGGGGAAGGCGACAGCCCCCGCAGCCGACCCGCCCACATCGTCTGCTGTGACGGTGGACATGATGAATGCGCTCACCACCGCTGCTCGGAACCTGGATTTGGGCGACACCACCCGGCGTCATGCCTCTGCCCGCGGCCCGCGCAAGACCACGGTCGAGGAGGTCGGCGAAGAAACCATGGAGACGCCAGCTGGGGATTCGAGCGGGCTGGAGCTCGATGAAGAATGGGATCCGGCGCAAGCACAGGATCCGACCCAACGGGTCCTCGACGGGGACGTGAGCGGTGCTTACTCGCGACAGGAGGCACACCTGGTAAGCGGTGGAGTGCATGCGACGGCTACGCAGCTGACCCGAAAAGTACAGCCCTCAGTCAAGATGAACTATTTCCGCACGCATCAGGAATCGAATGCGCAAGTGTACATGGACCTCCGAGAGCGCCCTCCCACAGACCTACACTCTTGCCCTAAGTGCCGCACACCGCTGGACTCGAAACTGGCCGGTCAGCAGACCCTCTATCGCTGCATAGATTGTCATCAGGTGCGAGAGCATTGCATCGACTGCCTCAAGTCGGCGCACGAGGAGCGGCCGTTCGATCGCTTCTGGGCATGGAGCGAGAAGATGGGTTTCTGGGAGAAGAAGAACATGGGCGACCTAGGTTTCGTGTGGCATATCGGGCACGCCGGCAGCCAGTGCGGCTACAACCACGACCCGGCGAGGCCGATGGTCTTCCTCCACGAGCACGGCATCATGGACCTCCCAGTCAAGTTTTGCCAGTGTCAGGACGCCGACGCTGAAGGTGAACAGCTCATCAGGCACGGGTGTTGGCCTGCTACGTGGAAGTCGCCGCACACTGCGATGACCCTCGCGACCATGGCGACATTCCATGGGCTGGAACTGCAAGGGCAGTTGAACGTACACGATGACATGCGGTTCCTGCGCAGGATGACCGACGGTGTGGAGCCAGACTACGTCAAGGTGGGTCGTCCGGGGCACAGGCTTGGCGGAGGGCTCATAGTGATCTCAGGATCGCTACCGTGAGTTCAACAACAGTATGCGCGAGTACCGCCAAGTACGCGCACGAAGGCGCCATGGTATTGCGCCGGGGACTTGCCCGGGAGCGGGCGAGTTAGCTGTGCTCTGTCCTGCGTGTCCTCAACCGGACGTCAACATGCGGCCGGGGTGGCAAGAGCGCGAGAAAACGTACAGGTAAGTATGTCATTTCCATGCCCGCGCACGCCCTGATGTGCTCCAGATATATGGACGCGTTGTCCTATTCCATTGACGGAAACTTCCACCTGGGGTCGAAGATGAAAGAGACCGACCCGAACGACACAGCGCTGAGCGAAGGCACGGGGTATTTTGTGAATACAAAGGACTTCGCCACCTACCTGGATAAATCGCCCGAGCCCCCCGTAGAGGTCAGTACTTGCCATGACGCGACGTCCCTTGGCTGACTGTTGCCCCCAGCCTACAACCTGTAATCAGTTCGGTGCCATGGGACAGGACAAGTACAAAGGGAAGGTCTCTGGAATCGTGGCGATAACGTGCCGGCATATGTTCCTGCTCCCCGGGGGCATCGTGGACTTGCTACGCGGAGAGAAGTGGGCACGCTGCTTTTAATACGAGCTATCTCTCGCTAACATGACCGACAGGTACCGATACGCCGATTTCGCCCTCGTCTCGGCGCTGCAACGCTATCTGGTTCTCCTCTTGTTGATGGGCACCTACGATATCCACTGCCAGTACATTCGCAACCTGCGCAAACAGCTCAAGGATCAGTTCGGCGTCGTACTCGACGAGCTAGATTCTATCGTCAACCACAAGCTGCCAGAGATCGTCGCCGGCGTCGGGAAGTACCATCTCTGCATGCACAAGGGCGAATGCCGCACCCGACACTCGTTGCACTACCTCCCCGGCTCGTGCATGACTGACGGAGAGATGCTGGAGCGGATCTGGGCGGTCACGAACGGCGTTGCGCGGCGCACGAAGGAGATGTCCGCCGGCCACCGCCACGACGTGCTCAACGATCATTATTCTGACTTGAACGTGCGTCGGGTGCACAGTATGGGTAGGTTGACGACGACATGTACTCGTAACACGCGCTGATCGTTCCGCTTAGTTGTTGACCTGATGGAGAAGCTGCGGATCGCGGATGCAGCTGCTGGTGTGGGAATGATACATCAAGTACCGGTTGTTTGCCTGACACCTGATACAAATAATGCCGGCTGTGCACCTGAAGTTTCAGGTTCCTCCGGTGGGCTCCGGTGGTGCCTCTTGGGCCCCCTTCGGCTTCTCAGCTGCCTTCCCGAAGCGGTAGGTCCGCCGCCCTTCCCCCGCAATGCCCGCCAGGACGTCCGAATGCGGTTCGGCACCTTCCGCCGGTGGCGCATAGCGTCCCAAAAGGGTAGACCGCCTCCTCCGGGCGCTTTCGCACCTCCCAAAGCGGCCAGCAGCCTCGCGCGGGCGCTTTTGCACCTCCCAAAGCGGCCAGTAGCCTCGCGCGGGCGCTTAGTACTTGGCCAGCAAGAGAACGTGTATAATAGATGATGTATTCTCTACTTAAGCTGCAGGCAGGCAGGAGGCAGTCAATATGATGTTAAGAAGACGCACAAACACTAGATTCCAGCACACAACAAGACCGTACAGGGGGAGATTGCAAGCATACAGGGAGGGACGGTGTAACCTAGGTGGTACTACTGGTGACGCATCTTCTTGGCCTTGTTGGTGGGCTGCTCGGGGTCTGCTGAACGTTTGCTGCAGGCCAGTTAGAATGTGAATGTAATGAACAAGGTGAGCTCAGAACTAACCCTCCAGCCTGGGTGCCACAGGACGCCATCTGCCAGATCACCCAGCCAATGTCCAGAACAGCCTCCTGGCACTCGTCCTCAGTGGCGATGGAGATGTCTTTCCACCACATGAGGGAGAGCAGCGCCATGAATACGCCGTTCTTGCCGGGGTGATCGAGTGGGCCCCACGGCCCCAAGCCCGTGCGGACGGGTGCATCGTGCTCCCCCTTCCGCCAGTCTGGCTGTAGCTCCAGCCACCAGGCGTTCCAGGCGCGCGCGTAGATCTCGTCGTCAGAAATCTTCGGGTTCTTGTCAAGCTTTCGTCCGTACTTGACCCACTCCGCGATTGCGGGCGGGCGCGCCTTCGTTGGGAGACTCTTCGTCTGGCAAATAAGTCAGCAAAGGGGTGAACAGGCATTAACACGATAACCTACTCACCATAGTTTCCCAGTCGCGCGTGCACTCATACACCGTCCACCAGGCAACAGCCCGGCGGAAGTCCTCCCCATACTCCTCCCTGTCCAGGCGTTTGAACGCCTCCTTGATCCAGGATGGCCATCCACTCATGTCGACGGCCACGTTGGGAACCGTCGCAGGGACCGCAGGCGCAGGCGCGGTAGAGGTTGCAGGCGCGGGCGCAGAGGGCGTTGCGGGGGCGGGCGCAGAGGACGTTGCGGGGACGGTTGCAGGCGTAGCAGATGTCGCCTTTGAGGGCCGTGGGCGCGGGCGCGGGCGTGGCGGGCCAGTCCTCGCAGTTGTCGCCGACGCCGCGGGCGCGTTTGCCGCCGCGGGCGCGTTTACCACTGCGGCCGTGTTCGACACCGCGGCCGCGTTCGAGGTCGTGCTCGACGTTGGGGGCGCCTTCTCCGCCGCAGGCGCGTTCGAAGTCGCGAACGTGTTGGCCTCCGTGGGTGTGCTCGACGTCGCGGTTGCGGTCGTCGCCGGCGTGCTCGACGTTAGGGGCGCGTCCGCCGCTGCGGGCGTGTTCGATGTCGTTGTTGTCGCGGTCGCGTTCACTGCCGGTGTGTTCGACGTTGGGGGCGTGTTCGACGTTGGGGGCACGTCCGCCGCTGCGGGCGCGTTCGACGTCGTCGACGTCTCGGGCGCGGTCGCCGCCGCGGACGCGCTCGACGTGGTTCCGTTCGACGCCACAGGCGTGTTGGACGTCGAGGGCGCGTTGAATGTCGGGGGCGGAGGCGTTGGCAGCCCGGACATCGCGGCTCCAGGGGACGTAGGTGTGGAGGCACCTTCATCCTCTCGTGCCTGAAGGCGACCCGACCGCCTCGGGGGCTGTGTTGCTATCGACATGTCGGGCGTGTGCTTCTTCGACTTGCGCTTTTTCTGCTCTGGCTGCTTTGGAAGAAAGCCGTACTTGCTTGAAATGGCGGCCATGGCCGCGGCGTTCCGAGCGCGTAGGTTCTCAGCTTCGCGTTCCCACTCGGACGAGAACTTCCACCGGAACATCTGGGCGCGCCACTGTTGAGCCGGGAGTGTGTTCAGCGTCGCCGCCATTTCATCCCCAAACCCGAGCTCCTCCATGGTGGGGGTAGGTGCGCGTGGCTTTTTCAACGCCTCCCCGGTGAGCTCATCTCCTTCCTCGTCTTCATCTTCGTCCTCCTCATCGTCGTCATCGCCCCCCTCATCGTCCCCACCCGGCTCGTCGTCGTCGTCATCGTCGTCGTTGTCGTCGCTATCCTCCTCCTCGTCCTCATCGCTCGAGCTCTCCGAGCTCGAGGTCGCCTCCGGCTCCTCGCCGCCCTTCTTACTGTGACGCGATGTGCGCGCCGGCTGTTTCCCCTTGCGACACGAGGCTCCACCGCGTTTGCTCGTACCAGCGGACGGACTGGGCAGAGGGGAGATCTTCAGGCCGAGGGACGAGAGCTCAGCAAGCGCGGAGTCGCCGGAGGGGGGACCATTTTGCCCCGCCGCGTTGGACGAGCCCACGCCGTTAGTCCGCTCTAAGTACTCTATGCACGCACTTGTGGTTGCCCCCATTATATTATAATCACCCACCTACCTGGTGCACATCATGTGTATTCTGTGGTCACCTATTATAATTGTCTATTCCCTGCACCACCATTATATTAAAGGATTGTATAGAGAACTGGACAAGCTCTGTTAAACCCCTATAAATGAGAGCAGGCCTTTAGTGCCCATTTGTATAATCACGTATTTGATCAGGGGGCATATTTGGCTGGTTTGTACAATTGCGTATTTGATCAGGGCAGCTTGCAGCCCATTTGTACAATCACGTATTTGATCGGGGCGCATATTTAGCTGGTTCGTACAATCACGTATTTACTCGGGGCAGCTCGTACCCGATTTGTATAATCACGCAATATTTGACCAGATCCTACCAAGCTCCAATACTTTTAAATGACATGCTTTCACATCCCTTGAATCTCTGGCCATGCCAGCCGGAATTGTGCTAATACTTTGCTTTTCATTTCCTACATAGCCTTTATCATACCCGCAATTATCCTTTCATACATGTGCCAGTCAAGTTTGACCCTACTGCAATGTGAGGATGAGCATGGTAATACACCCCCAGGCAGGGAAGCAGCAATGACGAAGTGCATCAATGGTGGGATTGATCAGTTGCCATATCTAGACTGTGTACTGAACGCCCGGCACGCCCGGCAGTACACAAGCAGCCTCCAAATGAGTGCCAATGGGTTTGCAGGCATTCCCCACGCACATGCTTGTTGACGCGCGCTCCATCGGCGCCTGATTAGGGAAAGGACCCCTGGGACCGGAGGCCCTATAGCATTGTGAACATCTCATGACGCAATAAGTACTGAGACTTAGATCCACCAATATACTAAGCTATGCGTTGCCCACTGCGTGATAAGTATCATAAGGAGAGTGTACTAGTCGATGTGCATACAGTAGAGGTTATTCGAAATGTGAGCGGTCGCTATCCGACTCCTCAGAAGACGAGTTAGCGGCGGAATCGTCATCCGCATCCTCGAGCTCGAAAGCGACTACAGTATCCGGGAGGCCCCGCTTCAGTGAACGACGGACCCGGTACGGCACTGCCGTGCTCGCGTACATCTGCAGCCAGTCAGGAACGGTGCCGCGCGTCTTGAAGTACGAGTACCACCTTCCCCCAGACCGGGAAGCAAGGCCGTCGAAGACCGAGGCCTGCTTCTGCGCGTACACAGCGAGCCCGCGACGTAGCGCGGCGCTCCCTACTCCCTGCCGCCTCCCCGCCTGTTGCCGCCACCACGTAGCACGCCACTTACAGAACATGATGACCCGTCGCATTTCCTCCTCCAACAGCTTCACCTCTTCGCCCCATCGATGCGCGCGCGCGCGACTTCGGGCCCATTCAGCGCGCATGCTGAGCGAAAACTCTTGGGCGGAGGCGATATGTGACGCGTCGCGGGGGGTTCAATTCGCGCCGGGAGTGAGCCAGATCCAGCTAATTTGGTAGCTGCCCTCGCTCGCGATCTCGGTCCTATCCAGGTCGTCGTCCTGCTTTCGGGGACCGCGTAAGTCCTCGTCGAGCAGAGGCCGGTAGGTCGTGCTCCATTCGCCGCCAGGCTGAAGGGCCTCCATTTCCCCACGCGCGGCCCGGTATCGGTTGACCGCGCGGCGTTCCTTCGCGCGGAAGCGGGTGTAGAGGTTGTTCATCCGAGTGGCTGGATGTTGCCCGCTATCCGCGACGTTGGTCCTGTTGTAATCAGAGATCGCGGCAAGCACGCGCCGCATCCGCCGGATGTCGTCGAGGCTGTCCGACAGTTGCGCCGTCCGAAGGCGGGTTTCTTTTCGGCACAGGTTGGCGAGAGAGGGAAGAGCGCGGATAGCAGGAGGAAGCCCAGATGGTAACCAGAGCTTTGTGTCCTCAGCCTTAGATGTCGCCGTAGACGTCGCGGATGTGCCTGGGAGAGTGTCGGGGGAAGGGTCGCGCAGGGAGGAGACTACGGGCATGTGAACGTCTTGTGTTGCCTGCCAGGAGCTAATGCGGCGCATCAGCACATTCCGCTTCTCCTGCTGTCCGGCCAACTCCGATATGCTGGTGCCGGAAGCGGCGCGAGCGCGGAGGGCACGCCTGTCAGTCAAAGTCAGTATTTCTTTATCGGCCAATCACAGCGAGAGTACGCCGTAACTACGCACTGTTGATCTTCGATCTCGAGCCCGAGCTGGAGGAAGACGCCCGGAGTGACATCATGAGCAGGTAGTGTCCCCGCCCGAGCCTCCAGGGCCTCTTCCTTGTGCAGATGCTTCTTCGCGGTCGCGTAGGATATCGCTAGGGCAGGGCGAGCCGTTAGAAAACATACACGCGTCAATAGCGTTGTAACGAGGAGTACTGACTGGACTGCGGCTCCTCGAAAGGGTCCGGATTCGTGGGATCGCGTTCCCAGGCCTGGACCACCGTTTCCCATTCTCGCACCACCTTCCGGTCGAAGGTGCCGGAGTAATCGGCGAACGCCTGCTGTTGGCTCACATGCATGGCATGTGCCACTTCGAGGGCGTGCAGCAAGAATTCCGCTGGAAAAGCAGTCAGCGCGATCATTTCGACATGTGGCTGATGGGAACAACACCACTCACTGAATCCAGTAGTCTTCTGCCAATTCCACGCACCCCAATGATCATTGAAGACTTCATGGCACATGCCTGGGCTCATCTCGCGGGTGCTGAGAGCGAGCGGATTCAAGACTCCCCATTGAGTCTCAATCCCCTCACCGTAAGTACGCCCAACCCGGGGCAGGTAGTTGAGGGAGAAACGTGAGTGATTGGCGCCATGCACCCGGAAGTGCTTTTTCGGAATCGCGAATCTGATCTCGCCGACCCTCGATCGATCGATGTGCATGCTCGGCGGGAAGTCCTCTTCCATCCGCTTGAAGAGGTGCTTGTACCGTTGGCAAGCGATGTCGTAAGAGAATAGAAGCGTCAATACGACACCCAGAACGGTCGAAAAGACCAGGTAGTCCATGTTCGCTTGCCTGAAGATAACAACATAACATGAGGTGGTCAATATCGTGCAACAAGGAGTTTGCGTACCTTTCGCCAAGCTGGAGATCGCCGGCACCATTGCGCCGGACAAGCGCGTGGCGCGCGCATAACACCGCGCCGATGCCGGACGTGACATATCCCTCCCGTCGAAGGTGCGCTTTCGTGATAGCACTATGCTCCGCCGAGCACGTGTTGTCCTGAGGCGGTAGAAGAAATAGTCAGCGCACAGTCACACGCGATGGGTTTTGGAAGGGATGCTCGCCTCCTTGCGGTGCGCACACTTGTTCACATGGGCTATGTAAGGCGACTCTTCGACGTAGTAAGACCATCCCGAAGCGAGTTCGAGACCGTCGAGTTTCTTGTCCTTGCAGCGTGCGTGGAAGTTCGCGTCGATCATGAGGAAGAGTGTGTAGAGCCATCTAAATGCACCGCCACGTGAGCTCAGTGTCTCGAGAAATACGTGTCGTACGTACTTCGTATCGGCCGGTGCATCTTCCCAACCATCGGGTAGGTTCTTTCCGGGATGCGGACACGCCGCGCACTCCAAGGCGAGATCTCCGGCAACAGTGGTGCTCGGTCCTCCAGGATCGTGTCCCCGCCCGAAGCGCTTGAGCATCGTCAAGTGCCGCCATAGGCGGACG
The DNA here is from genome assembly GCA_002964805.2 of Trametes villosa. Lineage (NCBI taxonomy): Eukaryota > Fungi > Basidiomycota > Agaricomycetes > Polyporales > Polyporaceae > Trametes > Trametes villosa. The sequence goes on from PUDQ02000003.1 coordinate 2,981,966, forward strand.
ACGTGAGACAGCTGCTTATACCGATTCTGGGGGTTCATCGTCAGTACAGTCCGACTGAGGCAAGAGAGCATGAGGCCGAGGCCGTATGAGAAAGCTCACGAATGTACCAGCGCCAGAGTTGTCAGTTAGCCGCTCAATAGTTTTCCAGAAGTCGTAGAGGTTGACCTTCCCCTGGAAGTTGAGTTCTTGGAATGTGTCGAGGAGCTGAAATGTGAAGGCCGTCGCCGGCCGGTTCGTTGTCGCAGGAAACCAGCCGCGAGGCAGAAGCTGTGCCCATTCGCGCGCGAAGTCGCCGGCGTCGTCGAGACATTCGCAAAAGTGAACTTCGACGGCCTGTACGCCGGTGACGTCCGCCACGACAACGCGGCGAGTTGCCTCGGCGGGCGATGCGCACACACCGTCCTTGTGACCCAATTGAACGACCACGCCCAGATCGCGCAGTGCTCGTCTGACGAAGTGTGTTCCTTGCCACTCCTGCAAGTGACATGTGAAGTTAGCACTGCGTGTGGATGTAGTAGCATGCGTACACGCACCTCGATGCGATGGAGCGGGAGCTCGACCTGATGCCGGGCAAGGACGCACTCCTTGCAGTAAAGAACGTCTCGCGTATGACAGTCTCTGCAGCGCATGCTTGCGCCGGTCGCCTGGCATGCGTGGCAGGGCACCGAGCCATCTTCCACAGGATCTTCGCAACCCTCGAACCGAAGTATCTCGTCGAGGAAGTCGCTCCTGAACGGCAGCCACTCCCGCACTTTGCTCTACAAATCATCGTTAGTAGCAGGACAGTAGATTTAAGTACTAGAAACTGCCCACCGCTGCTTTGAGGTCAGAGCGAACCCGTTTCTTCCGTTTCTTGCTGGAAGCCGAAGCCGTGTTCACAGGTGAGGGTGTTTCTTCGGCCGGGAATGCGTCCAGGACGCTTGTCGATTCCGACGGGTCGTCAGATGTCGCGCAGGCGATCTTTGCAAAGATAGCTTCTCCAGGGTAGGGCGATACTTGGTGTCGGCTGGTTCTATGATTCAGTCGGCCGCCCGCCGATGTGTGGTAGTTGAAGTTGTGCATGTTCACTTCGCGCGCCTCGTCGGTACTGCTCGAGCCTGTTGTCGGCGTAACTGGCACTACGCTGTCGATGGTTACGAAGTGCGCCTTTTTGGAGCTCTTGCGTGATCGTGTTGGATTGGGCGAGCCAGGGTGTTTCTTTTTGCCTGACATTACGCTCGCGACGTAGGGCAGGGATGAGCAGGTTGTTGGGATGTGGACTGGTCGAACGGGCAGCCACAGCGCTAAGCGCCAGTGCACCGCTCGCAAGCTTAAGCTTGCTCTGTTCAGCCCAGCTTCCTGCGCTCCCGCCGCGTTCTCATACCGCGCGACCCGTATCACGCATCGTACTAGGAATTGAGTCACTTATGAGGGTTTCTGTATTATCATGGCCTGGGATTTTTTGGGGTAGCCAACAGACACGCACGAACCGGAGCGGCGGCGCGCATGCAGCTTGCGCGCATTCGCCTCAGGCTCGCAAGTCGCATTCGTGCGGCCGGCGCACTTGCCTGCCTTCAGCCCAGTCTACAACAACCTGGCTACACTCCTCTCAGCGTAGTGCAATCATTCAAGGCCTAGTAGATATTATCAATGAATTGCTGACTCCATCGAGACCGGTTTACATGCTTAGGCTGCGCTCGGAGGTGCACTCAGATCTGGACATTGCTAGTAGTACTACAGTCGGGTACTAGAGGTACTCATCGCCTGCGCCCGGGCGATACTTCTCATCTGCACGTCCTATCGCGAGCTCGGCACACTGAGGTATTCACACTATTAAATATGGCATCGGGCCCCGAGGACTCGAAGCTCGCACAGCGCTCCAAAGCGGCGGGATATGATACTTCACACGACTACATTGATGCAGAAACTATCTAATGAGCAACCGGACGCGTCCCTCGTGCTTCGCGTCGTAGTAGTCCTTCTCGGCGTCCTCGCGGCGCGCGTACGACTGGAACCGCTTCCCTTCAACGTCTACGTAGTCTTCCATGGCCAACCACGACTTCCATATGCCGACGCGAAGCCCTGCCGTCACGACATACCACTTGCGGGTGTGCCGGGGGTCGCGAGGCTCGATGTGCTCGACTGAGTAAGGAGGTTAGCCCAAGTAATGCTTGAATACTGATAGACTTACGAGCAGCGTTCCAAGCGATGACTTTGCCACCCCCTCGTATCGTATACGGAGGCGGAGGCGGCGTCTGGGCGGCGGCGGATCTCATGGCGGGCGTCGGGGAGGTTGCAGCGGGCTGGGCTCGGTTAGTCCGCGCGCCCTTGCGCGGGGAGACCGGGGCTCTGTCGTTGATAGAGATGCTGGCGTGTGTGGCGCGAACGACGACGTTGATGGTCGGGAGCGCGGAGCTTGACTCAGCGCGGTGCGACCGTCGCGAGCGCGCAGGCAGCGGTGTAGCGGGGAGAGAGGTGTCTGGGAGAGACGCGGTCAGGGGATAGGGTGACTCCGGCTGAACCTGTCCGTCGCCAAGCAGGAGTGATGGGGTTTGGGGAGAGATCGAGAGCTGGGACAGGTCGGGCAGAGGGATTGTGCCGTCCCCGGGCTCTGAGCATGCCTGAGGGCGGCGCATGCAGCTAGAAATGAGACACAAATGAGTGAATGTAATATGTATGAGACCGTATATACACACCGTTGGATTGCAGAGAAGGAGCTTGAGGGCGACTGAGACTCTCCGACACGACGGTGGATGGAGGAGCTGGGGACGTCAATCGCCCGATCAGGTTTATATATGTGCCGCCCCAAGACCCAAGACGAGACCGTTCGACGAGGTCTATGTAGAACCAATCAGACGGTCAGCCCTATCGGATAATCGTGACTCTTCCGGATACAAGAGCTCGTGCTCACCACTCACATTTTAAAATCTCAGCGCCCCCCTCCCCCCCGCACGTGCCCCTCCCTCGCCGTTACACCGAGTCCTATCAGCGATGGGGCGTCGTTCGTGGGCCCCGCCGGACCAGCTCGCCTGGCTTGAAGCTCGTGTCTCGGGTTTCCACGCCGCGCAGGCCAAAAACGACACCAGGAGCTTCATCAAGCGCGAAAAACAAGCATACTTCGACCACTTCTGGAAGGACCCGGCGACGGGCAAGGAGCGCGAGTCGATGCTCGACATGGACGGAAATCTGGTGTCGAAGGCCAAACGAGAGAAGGTGAGTGATCGCTCCGCTACTTCTCGCATCGCGGGCTCGTACTTACCAGTTCGGTGCGAAGCAATTCGGCGTTTGGTTCTGGAACCGATGCGACGGCAAGGCGGCTGCGAAGAAGAACGGCTCGGGTGGACTCGATCTGGTGCCGAAGAAGGCAGGGCGACTCCATGCGTACCAGGCGTACATGACCCTTCACAAAGGACGGATCATGCCGCAGATCCAGAAGGAGTACGAAGAGTATCTGACGCAGTACATCGAGGATCACGCGGACGACCCGGGCGAGGAAGTGCCCCCGCCGCCCGACGCCTGGTGGAAATTCGCGTGCGCCCGCGCGAAGGACCTGCTCGAAGAAGAGTCAGACGAGATCAAGGAAGAGGTCGAGGAGTATCACACCAAATCAACGGAGGCGTCCGGCCTGGACGAGTTCCTCGAGGAGGAAGACGGTGACTCTGAAGGAGCCCCGAAAGCCGAGGCAGTCAAGCGAGCGAAGGCCATCCACGAGTGCGTGTTCGCTGTTGATGTCGCCTAGCACCCTCAGACTAACGAGTCACATCTTACAGTGCTATCGGCTTACTTCCGAAGTCGCTCCTCGGCGTGCTCGAGAGTGTGGAGGAGCAAACCGGCTGGAAGGGTACTGTGCTGATCGGCGGACCCCGCCCGGACACGGGAGAGTTGTCTGCCCTCTTGTGAGTGTCTCGGACGTTCTCGCTCTCTGTGTTAGATCTTTGTTCATGGAAGGGTCGTTGCATAGCGTGCACAACGGACAGACCTTGAATTTGGGGAACACGTTCCCTCAGGCGACCGCGAAGTGGGACGACCTCGCGCAGGCGTTCAACAAGTTCATTGTCAGTTGCTACTGTGAGTATTGCTGTCTCGTGTGCGATCTACTGTTTACAAATCTGCTTCTGTTAGCTCCGGACATAGGGGAACGCCTCAAGACCGCGTACCAGGTCTCGACAAGCGACGACGCGGACTCGCCGTCGCGTAGCGCTTCTCCATCCGGCCCGGAGTCCCATCCTCCGACCCCCTCGACGACTTCTACCACCCTGCCCGCCGCGGAATCGACTGAGGGCGCCCCAGCAGGTAAGGTCTGTTGCCAACGAGTTTGAGATATTGGTAGTTGACGACCGAGGCGAACCTGTAGGCGACACAGCTAAGAGTGCAGCCAAGAAGACCGCCAAAGAGAAAGGAAAGAAGAAACGGACCTGGGGAGAGAGCAGCTACGATGAGCTCCGCGAGTCGACGATTGCGCAGAACAAGGAGCTGTTCCACGCGCTAGAACTCTCCGAGGGCCTGGAGATGGTGAAGGAGCCGCGCAAGAAGCGTGAGAAGCGGGTGCCGACCGAGGGCGCTCCCACCACGCGAGCAACCAGAAGCCGCACCGCTGCGTCTACTGCATCCACGACCTCGTCCGCTCCTCCCAACCCGTCCAACGCCCCGCCCGAGGGCCCGACCACCGAGACCGCGAGCACGAACACGGCGGTACCACAGGGCCCGCCGTCGAACACGGCGGAGCCCTCGGCTGTTGTCGTTGCGCCTCCGACTGCAGTGGACACGGCTGCGCCAGCCTCCGCGTCGCCGAGTACCACTTTGCCCACCGTCGCGGGTCCAACTACGGACACCACCACACCGGCTGGTGAGGCTAGTGCCACCGGATTGCCGAGCACGACGCCGTTGGACCCACCGACCACTGGCGCGACGCCCTTGGCCCCATCGACCGAAAACACCAGCGCCACGGCACGTGACGCCTCGACGCCATCGGCCGCCAGCATCGCGGCGCGCGACGGTTTTCCCATCGCCCCCTCCCTCGCGCCCGCGTCAACATCGCCCAGCACGGCAAACCCCTCGTTGGCAGCTGCGCCCTCCTCGGGCATCGAGACTCCCTCGCGCAACTCGACGACTCCGCAACTGCAAGGTTCCCTCGCGTCGACCGTGATGCCCACGTCCGCCAGCTCCAACTCTCCCGGCGACGACCGACCAGAATGGGTCGAGGACGCGATGACCTACTTCGCGCTCGTCGAGGGCGGCCCGGAGTGGAACCGCCTTGTGGCCGAATGGCTTGAGTTTGAGACGGTTGCAGGGGGACTCGGAATCGGGCAGGTACGGGCTCATCGCCGTTTCATCATTGGGATAACACGACTAACCTCTCTACAGGAGAACAAACGACTGGCAACGGAGCATCGCCCTGAGGAGGTCAAGATATGGATGAAGAATCATCGGTCGTACGAGAAGCTCCCGAAAATCAAGTCGCCGGCTCAGTTCTCGGTCGCTTGGAAGCGGTGGTGGATCTCCCTCCAGCCCGGTGCTCGCGGTGCTGAAGATGCCGGCTCGTGGCCTATCCCCCGTGTCGAACCGGTCGATCCCGCCGACTGGGGCACGGTTGCTCGAGGTGGCTGTAACGGTTTTTTCCTTGTCATCCTGACTCTTGCTTGGTGGCTCTGGGCGCCCAAGGATAAGAACCCCGAGGACATGGCCGACGTTCTCGAGGCCTTAGATGACGTCAGCTGGGTCTGCCGGGCGGCAACCGCGTACATGCGGACGTGCTCAGAACAGGATGCGGATAGCGATGAGCGCCCGAGCAAGCGGATGAAGCTCATGTAGACGTCTCCATATCGTTGTTGTTATGTCCGTATGTTTCGAATGAATTCCATGTTAGTGTGCTCTCGTTCGCCGAGTTGGTTGCTGCTTCGAGTGCCGGCGCCTTACAGGGCGCCTATCACATGTCGGGATGATTGAGTAAGCCAAGCTGTGCATCAACTCGATCCACGTCAACGTCCAACATCATGCGGACTGCTCGAGGGCCTGGCGTGATTGAGTAAGCCAAGCTGTGCATCAACTCGATCCACGTCAACGTCCAACATCATGCGGACTGCTCGAGGGCCTGGCGTTGAGTAGCATTGCCATATTTGGCATTTGGCGCCTGCTATGTTCATCTTATCAGAGAGCTGCGGTGTAGTGTTGCATATGTGAGGGAAACACTGTATCTACATCACTGGAAGCACCAAAGCTGTTACATATCAGTCTCAATTGCAGGAAGGGGTGTCATCAGGTGCTTGAATCAAATATTTGATTATACAAGCAGGCTAAGAGCTGCCCTGATCAAATACGCAATTGTACAAACCAGCCAGATATGGCCCCTGATCAAATACGTGATTGTACAAATGGGCTGCAAGCTGCCCTGATCAAATACGCAATTGTACAAACCAGCCAAATATGCGCCCTGATCAAATACGCAATTGTACAAACCAGCCAAATATGCCCCCTGATCAAATACGTGATTATACAAATGGGCACTAAAGGCCTGCTCTCATTTATAGGGGTTTAACAGAGCTTGTCCAGTTCTCTATACAATCCTTTAATATAATGGTGGTGCAGGGAATAGACAATTATAATAGGTGACCACAGAATACACATGGTGTGCACCAGGTAGGTGGGTGATTATAATATAATGGGGGCAACCACAAGTGATGCACGACATTAATAATGTGCTGCTCGACTAGCGGGGTGCGACTTACCGGGAGTTTTCATCAGGAAGCGCGTGAACGAATGCATCACGTCCGTTGAGAAGCGTTCCTTCTCGTAGACGTGCCACGGCTGGGGCACGGGCCCGGCAGTCCGGCCAGTAGTGACGCTAGATAGCACAGGTTAGCAAATGGCCTGCTGCCATGACGGTGTACTCACACTTTCAGGAAGAAGTCCTGAGGGCCGGCGGGGAGCGACACTCCAGCAATCAAAGTGCAGTACAAGCCTGTATACTGCTGTAAGAGCTGAAGCAGCGGCTGCACAACCGTTGCGAAGTCCTGCCGCGCGCTGTATAGTGTGAGTATGATAGGAGATTAGTGCAAGATGCGTACATACCGGTGCAGCGCCTCCTCATCCGTCTCCTCTGCTGCTGGCAGGGCGTCCGTCTGGTGCACCGCGAGATCCTCCTGATGCATCTCCTTGGCCTGCACCTTCAGCGCGTTGCGTACTTCCTGTGGCTCTTGCGCATAGAGCTCGCGCGCGATCTCGCTGCGAGCGTTGAGATGCTCCTCCTTCGGGAGCTCCATGTGCGCCCAGCGCTCCTGGAACACCGTATTGATCTTCTCGCTGTTCAGGTTCATGTACACCTGCCATGAGGCGAGGCGGCGCGGGTTCAGAAGGTCCTTCGCGCGGGTCTTGAGGCAGGCGAGGAGGGGACGCCAGGGGTTGTTCTCTTTGAGCTGCTTCTGGGTGTAGCGGTACCCCAAGTGACTCTTGATGCGCTGAAGACAACGTCAGACGTTAGGGTATTCTTACCAGGCGAGACATACATCTCCTACGTACCTGCTTTGTCTGGGCAACGACCCTGCCGTGCTCAGCGTCCACCTCAGGACTAGCTGCGGGCTTTGGATACTCGTGAAGATCCTCTGGCTCTTTGTTGAGGGGGAGGTACCAGGGGAACTTGGCCCAGTACGCCGCGAAGAGCTTGTTCCAGTACTTGTTCGTGACCGAGCGGCCTGACCCCTTGATCTCCGCGAACTCCGAGAAAAACTCGTCCAGCAGCGCCTTGCGGGCGCCGTGGAAGTTGCCCTGGTTCCCGGCCTTTCCTCCCTTTTTCTCTTTTTCGCGCTTCTTCTTCCGCCGGTCGCGTGTGGCTTGGGAGCTGGTGTTCGGTGCTCGGGAGGCCGTGATGTCGGTGGCGTCGAAGGTTACGGCCGGGTTCATCTCGAAGGGGCACACAGGGGAGGCGGGGGCGCTGAGACAAGGTAGAGCAGTGCAGGAGAGGTGGAGGAGGAGACGCGAGGCGGAGCGACACAAGTCGAACGGAGGTACGGAGGTGTACGAGGAGGCGCAAGGCGCGCGCAACACGTAGCCACGTGTGCAGGTCCCAAGTACATCACGTGCTCTGAACGAACTTGATCGATGCGTAGCCGTCAGCACTGAGCTCTGAGTCTTATCTCTCGACCACCACCCTCCCTTCTCTCTGCTTCCCGCCTTCGCCTTTGCCTTCGCCGCGCCTACGCCTGCATCTGCTCCGCGCTCATGGGTCGTGTCGATCCGGTTCTCGTTCAAGACTGGGACCAGCTCGCCGGCTCTCTGGGCCACACTCCGAAGTTCAATGCGGCCGGAGTGATCATCCCGATCGGCGCCCCCTGTCCCGAAGGCAAGACATATGTGGTCTGGGTTGGACGAGCCATTGGGCTCTTCAATAATTGGTGAGATCTCATGCCTCTCCCGGGAGCGTACTAACCGCGTAGTAGGGGCCTCACAAGCGCGATGGTGACGGCCTTCCCCGGCGCCATCCACAAGTCCTTCCGGAAGCTTCGCGATGCGCGCGTTGCGTGGTCCCAGGGCCCCTCAAGGCTGCCAAACTGGACGCCTCCGGCTCCCCGCCCGGCGCGGCCGACACCGGGCTTGAAGGATGCGCCACCCGTCGCTAGCCCCGAGGATGGCACGTACGACAAGACAACGCCCGTCCTCTCCCCCCTCCCAGCCATACCGATCCGCCTCCCGCCAGAGGCGGCTGAAGAGGCTGACGTCTCCCGCCCCGGGCGCGCCGAACGCACACCGTCCTCTCCCCCGGCCTCGCCGAGATCGTCGAGCCCATCTAGCATCTCGAGCGCGTATGAGACTCCGGACGAATCCGGTGGCGGGGCTCAAGTCTCGGTTCGCCCGCGCGCTGTCGGCGCATCCTCTGCCCGCTCAAATCGTGCGGGTTCGTACTCGTCTACCCCGCGTCGTCGCACTCACTCCCCCGGCGCGCTCTCGTCAATGGCTTCTCTCTCCAAAGCGGCGGTATGGGCCGCCAAGGGCAACGGTCCTGCCAGCCCAGGCTCAGCCCGCGGGGTGGACCCGGTCCTTGTGCACCCGGGCAAAAGGGTATACGCTGTTGTGTGCGGTGATCACCCTGGCGTCTATCTCGACCGGTACGCACGCTCGCCTCTCATTGGGGAGTCTGTGGCTGATTCCATCTAGATCTACCGCCCTGCTGAACACCGGCTGGCACCCGGGCATGAAGATTGTCCCCTTTCCTACGAAGGCACAGGCCGCGTGGTTCTTCACGGAGAGCTACATGGCGGGGGAGGTCGGAATACCCGTCGTCGAGATCGATGAGGAGGACGAGCCGCTCGAGCTCGAAGGGCAGGAGGGTTACAGCAGCGACGATTTGTAGGCCGGTTGGGGGCGTTCATTCGCCAGCTTCGCTGCATCGTAAGGACTCGTGTCTCAAGTACCTCGCCCGCATGTATTTCGCCAGTTCGTATGAATGCTATAACTTGTGTATGTGCTGTTACACCGTTCGCCCAGCCTCTGCACTATCAGCGCGGGCCTCTGCTACTGCAATCATCCACTGGACTTGGAAAACTACAGATGTAATCGACCACCACATGAACAATGCGTACCGACGGCCGAGCGTGTCAAGCAAGCCCTTGCCCAACCAACCCTCGATGTCGTCCAGGATCGAGTCACCGTCCTCGAGCCACCTATTCCATGAGCCCACCCACGCTTCGTAAGCTTCTCCAGATCTCCGCGCACCGCACAGTCCCTCGTCCACAGCGGCGATGTGGGTCTCCCTCTCGTAATGAAACCCCCAATGGTGAAGGCGCGAATTGAAGGTGGCGAGGGCGGAGCTCAGCGCCGTGTTCGGTGTCCGCGGAATTGGAATGGGGCCGGACCTGTAGGGCTCTCAAGTTAGCCGTAAGTCATAGACACTGTAGCACAGAGCGTGAGGCGTACCCCACCACGAGAGCCAGAGCTTCACTTTCGGATTCAGCTTCGTGTGCGGCAGAGCCGTCGCCCTGCTCAGCTTTGCGCCTATGTCGGCCGCCCTAGGATTAGAATACAACTGCTGAGCGCGTGGATGTCAGCTGTTTGGACGTACTGCCTCAGCTTCTCGCGATGGCGCAGGTTGCGATTTTTGCGTAGCAATTTGCTCCAGGCAGCGCGCTCGGCGTCCTCCATGCAGTCGTGCGGGCGTGGAGATGACTGGACTGCGAAGGGACGAACGGTCAGTGTCGCGTTGCAGAGGCTCAGGGGAGAGGTGTGTGGTGGAGAGGTGTTGCACGCGGATATTGGGCCGGCGAGTTGTCTAGTCGTCGGCCGCACGAATGGACGACGCGGTAGCGGGTGGAAATGGGGGTGAGCCAGTGCTGTCGTTCGTTCGACGAGGTGGCTTGTGGGGCATAGACCAAAGTAACGCGGCGCACGCGAGCGCTCGTGCCGAGTGAGACGCGTCTCACTCTCAAGCCCGAGACATCGCGCGTGCGCGCACCGACGAGACGCGTCTCAGTGCTGCCACCGTCTGCACGCGTTCGAGTTCATTAGACTGCATTCAAATAGTACCTATGCACGCTGTCTACCGTTCGGAGCCATCTGTAAATTCCGTCCACTTACTGAGCATATGCAGGCCATCTTGCCCCCAGAGCGGAGCCTCCTCACCGCGTTCCCCCAGGCGTTGAGATCTATCGTAGTCCTTCTTGGAGCGATAACTGCAGTCCGCCCAGAGGAAGAGTCCGCCAGCGGAGTATTGCGTAAAGGAGTAGCGCACCTCACCCTCGCGCAGTTGAGTATTAGAATGTCGGAGGACGGCGGAGGGGATAAGGATGGTAGCACCGGGTGGGAACTCCACAACCATCCTTAGATCCCACAGGACAATGTGGCCGCCTTGCTTGGGGTCGAACTTGCCCAGAGCTGTGACCGCGCACCACCCCCACGGCAAGTTGTACCCGTCCGTGTGGACGTACGTGACGGTTTGGGGCCCGAGGTTGAACGTGCACGCCGCGAAGGCGCTTCGCGGGAAGAGCGGGGCCAGACGCCTATTGCGCGCGCACAGACCATCCAGAGTGGACTTGTAGTATCCGTGTAGGCGGGGAGCAAAGAGCCGGAGCGCACCTGGAGCGACATTTAGTACGTACCAGCTGCGCGGAATGGACGCGCACATACTGCTGCCGAAGTGTGCGAGACGCTCGATGCACGGGCTGCTGACCAAGTCGTCCGCGATGCGTTGTACGCGGTCAGTGTTTCTGAAACGTCTGGGATACTGGAAGCACGGTTAGTAAGCGGGGGCGTGACAACAGCAGCTGCCTACCGTCTGCCCGCCACCGTAGGATATCCCCGTGGTGATGCAGGGGTACGCCCCTCGACGATGAGCGGCGGCGGCGGCAGTTAATCTGTACGCGCGTCCGGCATCGCCGAGGAGAGTGGCTGCCTCGCGCGTGGCATCCTCGTAGCCGTCGTCCTTGGGAGACCCCGCCAACACGGCGAACACCGTACCGTCGCGGTCGACGAGGGGGCGGGGTGTGCTTGAGATGCCCTGTCACCGTCTGGATTATAGCACTGTACAAGTGTGAGTACTCACCGCCCATCCCATTCCACAAGCTCGAACCCATCCTCCAGTAACTCCTGTAACGAGACAGGCCGGCTGTCAGACGCGGTCGCCTTGAGGCGTCGCGCGATGTACCCGGACGCCACGGTGGGTAGCCTGCTATCGCGGAAGGACCGCGAGGAGCTCATCCCCGGGCGCACCTTGGCATCCCTCATTTCGTCTAAGCGAACCGCCTTTGCATCCGCCCGCCGTTTGAGGACGATAGCCTTGAGGGCATGGCCAAGAGCGTCAACCGCACCCGATGCCTGCGCCGCGCGCGCGCGCGACCTTACGTCGCCTCTTCACGCGATGCTTTGCGTGGTAGAGCTCCTTCGTCATGGAGTCGAGGCCGGCGGAGGTGGCCTTGGGAGGCAGCGCTGCACGCGCGTAGTTGGTGGCGCCGGCACCGAGCGGCGCGGGCAGCGGGCGCGGTGGCTTGTGGTCCACGCAGATGAGCGTCGCGCGCGCAGTCGGTGGCGCCGGCAGCGAACGGCACGGTGGGCGGACGCGGTGGCTCGTCGTCCTGCGGGTGTGACGACACGCGAGCGTCGGCGTCCGATTCTCGCGGCGGTGTGGCTGGTGGCGATATACGCGTGGCGGGTGCGGGTTCGCTTCGTTCCATCGCGTCGAGTAGATCTGACAGCTCCTCCGTAGCGCGAGTGCTACCGGCTTGTAAATCAAAGTCTTGCGGGGCGTGAAGCGGGGCGCCAAAGTCGCTGGACCAGGGCGAGAATGCCCGGCCTTGGCGGGTCTGTAGCATACTTTGCAGTTAGTAGTAAGAAGCGCGCGCCACCGAGCGCGCACACTCTTACCTGACGGAAGGCTGGCCAGTCGAGGGCCGCGTTGAGGGCTAATAAGAAATATATTGTCAGCACGACGGTCGACCGCAACAAGCAGCGCGCGCGCACGCCGGATGCCACTGTCCGGGTTCCAAAGTCGAATCCACGCTAGGTGGACCCAGCGTGCGCGGTAGGCCGAGCGTAGTATGTACTCACTGGTGGCCCTGGCTGCAAAGGAGGATGGATAAGCAAGAGACATGATTGCGGCGGGTGAGGGCTCGTCGAATGCGTGATGACCTGGCACAGAGGGAGGAGGAGCGAGCCTACATGAGAGGGCGGCGAAGGCAGTAGCGCACAAGCTGTGGTAGTTATGATATATCATTTACCGTCAGTTAGCCTGCGCCTTATTGCACTACGAACCGTAGGGCCTCCTATTGTAATACATTCCCCCGCCGAAAGCTCCGGTTTGCCCCCGGCACTTACTATATACGGTCAGTCTCCGCGGTGGCTGCTTATCAGTGCCGGCGACTGTTATCTCTTGGAGATAACAGTCTAATCTCATCTTTCCGGCCCTCCCGGATATCTATCCAGCGCGGGAACTTGGGCGCTTTGACTCCCGGCTGGCCACCTCCCCGATTAGGCAGGTTCTCCTCATTCCACCTCCCCTAGGCAGCTCTCCTCGTCCGTATCTCGCTCGTTTCGCACCCGATTCGCCTCGCAAGTGGCTCATTCGATTCATATCGTCAAGCACTACAATATCCCTTAATGGAGCAAATCGATACGGTGCGTGGTAACAACGCTATATACTGTACATACTGGCCACCTGAGGCGACGCGATCTGGGCGATAACTTGCTCGTTTCGCGTCGCCCCGGGGCGCGTGTGGGCTCCCCAGAAAGCGGCTGAACAGGGCTTTCTGGCGAGCCCGGGCGCGCGCGAATCCGCCCAGCGGTTGGGATTCTGCGCTCCGCCCATCCAGGGCAGGAGCACAGAATCACCTCCTGGGCTGTATCTCGCCCATTTTGCCATGGATGAGGCTGAAACATTGTAAGTGCTCCTAACAATCGATGGGCATTCGCTCATTCCGCTTTTCAGTCCAGGTACAATAGCTTGAAAGCGCCAGATAGCCTCGTCTTGGGGTCTGCCCCCAGGACGACGGTTTTCCCGATACCGAGGGAACACGGGCGCGCACCGCGACGACACGCATATCCCCGGAAAGCTGCGTTCAGCAGCTTTCCGTCGGTATGCTTGTCGTGGCGATCCGACCGCTGAAACCCCCGCTGTCACACTATCCCTCTCCCCACCCCCTCTCCCCATTCCCCTCCCCACTACTCACCCAAATCCTGTCCGTTTCGCTTCATTCAAGCTTTCCCCCACTCAGATTACATAGAGGAATTGTCCAGTGCCGTGCGATCAGGATTGTAACCCCTGGCACTCGTTGGCTGGCCTTATCAGTGGCTGCAGGTGTCTCCAGGTAAGCAACACGATCGCCAGTCCGTTTCGTACCCGATAAGCATGCTGAGCACGTATTCTGGTAGGCATTCATTAGGGCTACATACGTACAAAATAGCTAAGGAATACGGGTTCTCGTGATGGAGCTATGACGCGATCTCCTCGGGGAGGGCTCAGCCACAGGCCGTCTTAAGACGGTCTCGGTGGCTGCCACAGGCTCTCATGCAGTACAGCACTGCTAGGAGCTCCTCAGAACTGTAAAATACATATCTCTACGAGTTCCTACCCGAATTACATGATTTAAAATGCGTCGAGTAGCTGTGGCATAGTACTATGTAAGCTAACCATTCGTTCCTTGGTGCACACCCTTTATCATTAGCCAGGGAGGAATGTATCTATCACCTATCAGTGCAGAGGAATAAATATATAGATTGTGGCGATCTGGAGGGATACCTAGACATACAGAGTGCTACAGTATGTACAGGAGGGGCCCATAAGGCCTAGGAGCGGGTCTATGGGCGTTGGAGGGGGTACCTGGAAGAAGGAAGGGAAGGAGAGGGGGAGGATGGGATGGCGAGGTGAAGAGGGGACTCTACAGTAACGGGCGGTCGTATCGCCACAGCAAGCATACCGGCGGAAAGCTGCGTTCAGCAGCTTTCCGGGGATATGCGTGCGGTGGCGGCGCGCGTCCGGACGCCCGAGATATCGAGCAAACCATCGTCCTGGAGCTGGGCCCCAAGACGAGGCTATCTGGCGCTCTCCGGATATCTTCCTGGGGCTGGTAAGTCGGATGAGCAAACGCCCATCAATGTTTAGGAGCCTGTACAAAAGTCCAGCCTAATCCGGGGCAAAATGAGCGAAATACAGCCCAGGAGGTGATTCTGTGCTCCAGCCCTGGATGGGCGGAGCGCAGAATCAAAACCACTGGGCAGATTTGCGCGCGCCAGGGCTCTCCAGAAAGCCCTGTTCAGCCACTTTCTGGGGAGCCCACACGCGCCCCGGGGCGATGCGAAACGGGCGAGCTATCGCCCAGATCGCGTCGCCCTTTGTGGGCTAGTTGCACCTAGCATACCAATGTCAGTACCTACCGGATTTCCTGCGCATTTGCTGATCCTGTTAGGCCTGTTCAATGCGAACCAGTAGAGCCACTTGCAAGGCAAATCGGGCCAGAGACGAGCGAGATATCGAGGAAGAGAGCTGCCCAGGGAGGAGGTGAGAGGTGAGCCTGCCTAATCGGGGTGGTGCCCAGCCGAGAGTCAAAGCGCCCGAGTTCCCGCGCTATCTGCATGTCCGGGAGCCCGGGATAGATGAGATTAGCATGTTATCAACAAGAGATAAGAGTCCCGGGGGCTGATAAGCAGCCACCCGCGGAAACCGGCCGCATTTGGAAGGTGCCGGGGGCAAACCGGAGCTTTTGGCCGGAAATGTATTACAATAGGAGCCCCTACGGTTCCTATTGCAATAAGGCGCAGGCTAATTGACGGTAAATGATAAATCAGAACTACAACAGCTGCTGAGTAGCGCCCGCACGCGATGTGACACTGGGAGGTGGATCCCTGGTGCTCGCACGACCCATTCTTGGTGAAAGAAGCACTCCCGGCGGCGGCATGCGCCGCAGACCTCTCAAGCGGGCACGGCCAGACCTGGAAGATTCCCACTGCGAGTTCGACATCGCTGCGTCAGAGGCGGACGCTACTCATATCCCCCCAATCTCCACTACTCCCGTCGTCCACATCGACAATGTCTCCTCCGACCTGCACCGAGTCTTCCGGGAGTCGGTACCGCTCTCCAGCCCATCCGTCTCTGCAAGCCCGATGCCGCTACCCGCTCCTGGTCTCGCGCCCGGAATAAACATAGGGATCACGGAGGATTGGGACCCATTCCTCCCGCGGGCCTCGCCTTCGAATGCGGACGCTGAGAGCACCCAAGCAGGCGACGGCTCCGAAGATCAACCACCCCCGGCGGTCTGCGACGAGTCCGACCAGATCCACGCACCCCGGTATGAAAGCTCGGTAAGTCCGGTCTCACAGACTGGTCAGATTGCGCATCTGACCACCTGCCCCTTTCTTAGGACGAGCCTATGAAGCGGTGGATACCTTTGGCCCAGGACTATCTAGACGAGAACATACACTACGAAGGGCGCGGAGACTTCACGTCCGACGAATGCCCTGGCTGCAAGTCGCGCGGAGACCAAGGCCCTCCGTGCATGCCCACTATCCGATGCCTGGATTGCTCGCCGAAGATGTATTGTGAGGGATGCGTGGTGACGCGGCACGAGGACATGCCGTTCCATGTCTTACAGGTGCGTCCGCCGGCACCGCATCGCTTGAGAACTTCACGCTGACACGAGTATAGCGCTGGACAGGTCGCTTCTTCGAGCGCACCTCGCTTCGCGACCTCGGGCATGCCATCCAGCTGGGCCATGCGGACGGTACGTCTTCCCCAACGCCGCGGTTCCCACGCGTCGACTTCTGCGTCATCGACGTCAACGGTCAGCACAAGGTCGACCTGCGGTTTTGCGGCTGCGACATGGCCGGGCCCGCTGGAACACCCGCTCAACAGCTCCTTCGCCGAGGCCTGTATCCTGCAACCGACAGCGAACCACACACAGCCTTCACCTACCGCGTGCTCGAACACTACCACCTGCAAAGTGTGCAAGGGAAGGTGTCGATGTTCGACTACTACCGCACCCTAGAACGCCTCACGGACAACACCGGGACGAAGAAGCTCCTCGATCGCTACAAGACGTTCATGCAGGTTGTCGCCCAATGGCACTTCCTCAAGCGGCTGAAGAGAGCCGGTCAAGGGCACAGCGCGGATGGCGTAGAGGAGACTAAACAGGGGGAACTCGCGGTACGTTGCCCCGCGTGTCCGCGTCTGGAGTGCAACCTACCGCCGCAGTGGGAGAGCGTGCCGGAGAACAAGAAGTACGTGTCAACATCGCGAAGTATGCGCTTACTCACGCATGCGTACACAGATATCTTTACACACTCTGCGCCTCCATGGACGCCTGCTTCCGCTTCAAGCGACGCGCCGTATCTAACGAGGAGAAGGATCCAATTTTGGGCAGCGGGTGGGGGTATTTCGTCGAGGATAAGGCTTACAAGCAGCTGCTGGAAGAGTACGGCGATCAGACCGAGGTACGCTCAGTTTTGGCGGTCCGACAACGCGACGTCCTCTAATCCGTCTTCCACTTCGCCCAAATAAGCACCTGCACCGGCCTTTCCGCGATAGATCACGCAAACACGAAGTATCACAAGGGCTATGCGGCGATGGGCATTGGCGCCGTCCTCTGCTCTCGCCATGAATTCATCCTGCCCAACGGGGTGGGCGATACACAGAAGGGCGAAAAGTGAGTACAAGTATATATGCGCGCCCCTCGGCCGCCTCTCACAAGTCGGGAGCTAATATCATCTATCAGACACGTCAATATGGATTATATATTCACGTGCTCAATGTGCCACCACCGCCACGTCGGCAAGCACATTTGCTACGATATTGCATGCCAATGGTGTCGACATCTCCTCGCGCGACTGGAGAAGTTCCCTGAAGACATCCGCATCGCGCTACCGGAGGGCTCGATCGTCTACTCCATTCCAAAGCTACACTGGCACAGTCACAAGCAACTCGACCACTCGAAGTTCTCGTTGAACTACCGCGTTGGCACAGGCAGGAACGATGGCGAGGGCTCCGAGCGGCGGTGGTGGGAGCTCCAACCGATCGCCAGTAGCACGAAGATGATGGGACCGGGCCAGCGGCAGGGGGTGTTGGAAGACCAGTGGGGTTACGCTAACTGGCGGAAGTATGTGACTCTAGGTATGTTTATTTCTCCTCCTTCAACAGCCCGGGCACACGTCCACAACGCGTGTCGCCATGCGTCGCGCGCGCTCTCCTGGGCACGCGTCCGCGACACGCGTGGTATCGCGCATCTCCGGACACGCGTGGTATCGCGCATCCCCGGACACGCGCTGTATTGCGCGCCAGTGGAAACGCGTCTGCGGGTGGTATCGCGCGTCACGACGCGTGGTATCGCGTGTCGCGACGCGTGGTATCCCTGTGGCGCGTCGATCATGACGTCACGCGTCTGGCCAGGTCCCAGGAACCTCGGGCGCGTGTCACGGCATGCTGAGGTGCGAGCATCCGACTACATCGGAGCGCTGCATATGATGTCATGCTACCTGGGCTGCCCGCGCGCAGGACGTCGTGCGCTCGTGTTCCTCGCTGTGACCTTGCGCGCACCTGGGAACTGCTCTATAGTCTATGTCTGCATTGATCTAATGTTCTGCCTACAGCTTGGACTCTCTCTAGCCGCTTGGAGGACGCGCTCTCAAGCTATGCTGAGCATCGCACCCTGCTCACCTCCCTGACTGCCTCCCTCAAACGGCGCCACATCAACACCTGGAAGAAGGCAGTGACTGAGTGGGAGAAGGACAATACACGTGAGGATCCGTATATCGCTGCTGGTAATGGTACGTCCGTCGCGCCTCCGTCGCGGATATTGTATTGATGACCGACCACTAGAAATAACTGAGGCGCAAGTGCGCCAGCAAATGGCAGCAGAAGAACAAGCGGCTAGCGCTCAACCGGGCTACACGGCGCGACATGAAGTTAGCGTACTAGGGTTCATGACGATGGGCCTAGATCTCGAAGAGCAGCAGTGCGTCATGCCCGCCTGCGCCCGTTTGAGCTGAGTACTGACGACCATCAGGGCTCGACTGCAGGAGGACGCTAAGGGCTCCCCCGGCTCCCGGCTTCCCCTTCTCTTCGAACGCCGCACCGCGCTCCGAACGCGCATACAGAAATTTCGCAGCCTGCAAGCTACCTACATGCCCGCCGCCCTCCCACTCCTCTCTCAGCTGCCCCAAGCCCAGACGGATACCGAGCTTATCGAGAACATCCGGCTATGCCTCCCATCCGACATCTCCGCCCCACACCGCGCAGCGGTATGCAGCCCGGAGCTGCTCACGCTCGAGTCTCGACTTCGCGAGGCGCAGTGTCGCGACGCGTTACAGGACATACGCAACAAAATTCACACTCTCCACCACCTCCACCGGTACAAGCAGGCCAACGTTCGTCATCAAGGCCCAAACACGCGCGCGCAGAGCGAGCTCGACGCGCAAGCGAGTCGACGCGATCGCGCGGTGCAGAAGTATCGGCGCGCACGGCGGGCGAAGCTCGCGCTAGATGGACCTGGCGCATGGGAGGAGGTCCTGCGCGTTCTCCGAGACGAGGACGTTCGAGGTGTTGTGGCGATCAATGTCGACAAACCGCGGAAGAACAAGAAATCACACAAGGGCAAGGGCGGCGACGAGGCAAGCAGGCCTGGAGACGGTCATCGCACGGTATCCTGGATCTGGAACGCGTCCGACGCGACCGGCAAGGACGCGCACGTCGAGTCGCTTCGAATCGAATGGCTCAAAGCTCGGGCGCGCTGCATGCGATGGGAGGAGGAGACCCAGATCCTCCCGGAGGAGACGCGTCGAGTGCTCGCGACGATGCGTCACGAGGAGGAGGAGTGGGTCCGCCGGGCTGGTGCACGCTCTGAAGTGGACAGCCGTCTGCAGGAGGGCCTGGTATCGTATGCGTACGATCAGGCACAGATCCGGAGAGCGATGCGCGTAGTTTTCAGAGCGGTTTGTATAGACAATGCCCTGGCTGCCAACGGCGGTACCGGTCCCGAATGGGACCCACCTGTGGGGTATGTTCTAACAAGCTCTGAAGGTTATCAGCCCTCAGACGCTGTTGCACGGGCTTGGGTAGAGTCAGAGGAGCTAGAGTAGTATATTTATGACTATTTATTTCGTTCCAATGCCGCCCCAAATGCGCCAGCAGTGTATGTCGGAAATGCGACAACATACCACACAGGTAAGCGCCCGCGCGAGGCTACTGGCCGCTTTGGGAGGTGCAAAAGCGCCCGCGCGAGGCTGCTGGCCGCTTTGGGAGGTGCGAAAGCGCCCGGAGGAGGCGGTCTACCCTTTTGGGACGCTATGCGCCACCGGCGGAAGGTGCCGAACCGCATTCGGACGTCCTGGCGGGCATTGCGGGGGAAGGGCGGCGGACCTACCGCTTCGGGAAGGCAGCCGAGAAGCCGAAGGGGGCCCAAGAGGCACCACCGGAGCCCACCGGAGGAACCTGAAACTTCAGGTGCACAGCCGGCATTATTTGTATGAGGGGCCAGGCAAACAACCGGTAGTTGAAGTTTCATTTCCACACCAGATGGTGGCGGATGAGATGGCGAGGGTCAGCACGGAGTACCTGGCCGAGGTTGAGGATACGATCGATCCCAGCGACTTGGCCGCCTGGAGGGACGCCGAGGCAAGCTGGAAGGCTCGGGTGGTCGACATCACGAAGCATAACGGCTTGGAAAACCCGTACGAGCCGCCGGCGGAAGCATGTGAGCTTGCGCTCGCTCTGCCTCTTGCCCAGCTAACGTGCGCTCTAGCGTTGACTACGGAGGACATTCTTGCCCAGCTCAACGAAGAACGGGCTGCGAAGGGGCTGGTCGAGAAAAGCGGGGGCGTGAGCGTCGTCCACACCGTGTTGGACCTGCGGGAAGAGAAGTCAGTGATGCCCGCCCTCGTTCTTCGCCGTGTACTGAATGACTGTTAGGGAAAGGCTGACAGATGCTATCCTGGCGTTCGATAAGAAGAAGGGCGAGAAGGAGCGCCGCCGGTTGCAAGCCCGCGTGGATACCTTTTGTGAACGGTCGGGTGCGTGCAGGGACTTGTACGAGGGCACCATCCAGGCCACCATCGATACGGCCGCCGCACAGCTAGAGACAACAGAGTGCGACATCACGGACGATCTGGCCAAGCGGGTCCCTGTCAGCTCGAACGATAAGGGGAAGGTCCCGAGACCCGTCGAGCCCAGATGTTCGCGCACTGCGCAGGAGATGCTAGCCGCACTTAAAACTGCGACGTTCCACCTGCCGTCTGACTGCCACAGTGCGGTGTGCGCGCATTCAGCCATGTCAGAGTACGTCGCGATTGAGAAGGCCCTTCGTGAAGGCCAGGCCAACGAGGCCTTGGACGCAGTGCGGCTTCATCTCACGACGTATCTGGCGCTGAAGGTGCGCAAGACGCAGGGTGAGGGAATCCTTCACAACACAGAGGCGGACAGGCGCCTGGAGCATCAGCAATCCGCGCAAGTGTCTTACATGTCTTGGTCTGACCATGATGTCTGGTTAGTGTCTTTCAATAGTCTTTGTCTGATTTTACCGTCTTGGTCTGTTGAGGGCCGTCCTGGAGACATCAGACACTGTACATATATAAATGACATGTGTCTTGCCATCAGGATTTGGTCTTGAGTCAAGCTGTCATTTCTTACAAGCAAGTCTTATACTTTCTGAGTAAGCATGTGTCTTCCTGGTAAGAAAAGTGTCTTAACACCAGACAGGGTCTGAAAAGACTAAGGTTAGCAATTATGCCCAATACTTCAAAGATGTATTAGCTTGCTATCATTCTCTTATATGATCTAGCTAACAGTGAATAAGCAGCTTGTCCCAGCCTAGGATATAGTATTACATACCACTCATGATAGATTAGAGTAGGTACTGATATTCAATGACTCCTGCTCCATGCAAACATGTCAATCATTTTTAGACTTCTTGATCCATATAGTTTCCTGATGCTATAGTGATTCAAGTGCATGCCTTTACTGTAGAGATCAGACCGTAGCGGCGCGTCACAGGTCACAAAGGCCTCCGCCTCGCCGCTATTGGGTCCTCGGTCACCGGTCACAGAGGCCGCCGCCGCTTGTGACCGAGGTACCGTACACCGTAGCGCCCGCCGCCGCTAGCGCGGCGGCGGTTCGTAGCGTCACAGTCGCCGCTCCGGACGGCGCCGTCACAGGTCACCGCGGACCCTGCCGCTCCGCCGCATCGTATCGGGCCTGTCACATCCAGACCCGCCGCCGCTACGGTCTGATCTCTACAGTATTGGCTTGAACTCAATTTATACTTGAGTCAATATTTCTTGTACTGGGATAGTTTCAGGACTTTAAGAACTACACTGATGGTATTACATGACATAGAGAAAGTATCAGAACAGAGAAGGGACTTATATGTTAGTAGGTTGTTGCCCACCTGACACTAGCATATGCATGTAAAGAAGAAGTATTAAGAAGCAGCATATATTGACCTACACTTGCAGCCCTAGCAAGGTGCTATGGTGCAGTGGCAAACTGTGCCCGGGAGGAACATGCTGAATCCGTGAGGTCAGTGGTTCAACTCCGGGAGATGGCAAATGTGTGGGCCCCCTCAGGGATCACTTCGGAGAGTAGGTGCTCCCATCATGGTATGGGGTGGTGTATACAAGTGTAATATCACTTTTATATCATTTTATTACACAAAATTGGTGGTACGAAAAGTGGTTTTGAGGAGGTACCTACCCTTGATCTTGTATCTGTCTTGAGAAGGGCTTATTCAAGACACCTTCTTCTTGCTACAGACCTGTAAGACCAAAGTGACCCGCTCCAGCACAGGGGCCTAACTTGTGCAAGACCAGATGTCTTGGTCTGATTACATGTCTGGGGTGTCTGATGCTCTTCATCAAGACACTCAAGACACTTGCACATATTGCTGATGAGGAGAAGCGTCGAGTGATGGACCTCTGGAAAGACAAGTACCGCGCGGTGCGCATCGTGCTGCTCGTCCTCGGCATGCCCGACGACCACGAGAAGTACCGACCTCTGCATGAGGAGGACTGCAAGCCCTTCACCATTTTGGAGGCCGAAGACAAGGGTCCACGCAGTCGATTCCTGCCGACTTGGATTTGGGGCGACTTCGGTTGGGCGGAGAAGGTAGAGAACGGCGAGGTCCGCCGCTTCGTGGGCCACGGTATGGCTGTCTATCTATGTCGCGCGAACAAAGCTGACGTTGGCACACAGCGTTGCAGGCGCATTGGTTCCGCCACAGCGCTCTCAAGACTCGCTGGGAGGAGGAAGTGAACGTCCGGCTCGAGGAGATGTGGCGCACGGTCACATTCTGTAAAAACTCACAGAGTCGGGCACTTCTGATGCCCGCGGTCTCCAAGTACTCTGGTCCGGGCTCTATTAGGGCTCGGCGTACTCGGGAGATGGTGGGGCAGTTGTAGAAGGCTGCCCTCACCAGACGCGCGGGCTCCGAATACCCGC
Source organism: Trametes villosa (assembly GCA_002964805.2). NCBI lineage: Eukaryota > Fungi > Basidiomycota > Agaricomycetes > Polyporales > Polyporaceae > Trametes > Trametes villosa. The sequence continues at coordinate 3,004,839 of PUDQ02000003.1, forward strand.
GCGTCGTACGCGTCTATCTAATACATGATATCTACGCGGTATCTTATCCTAGCGCAACTAGCGCTAGGTACATCTCGCGACATAGCGCAACTAGCGCTATGTCCTGCAATAACCCGTAACGACCACGGAGGGTCGTTACACTCTCCCCCTCTAGACCCGTTGTACGGGTCTACAATAGAGTATTATAGTAAAAGGAACGACTGCTGATATTCGCAGTCATAGCACTATATGATACAAAGAGTTGCGCATAGTGCGTGCGCAACTCATATATATACAATGAGTTAGTGAGTCAAGTAGGCTCACGGTGTGGTCACAGCAGTGTAGTGGGATATATACACGACTGCAGATATTAGCAGTCATACCACTACACTACCATGATATGGTAGTGTTCTTGTTTTTGGGTTATGGATGCGCGCACCGTGGGGTGCGGCTATGTACATTAGTACCGCAGCTATGGCGGACGAACCGATCAATTTTTGACGCAGATCGGTTGCGTTATGCCCAAGGAGACGATAATATCGTCTCCTACGGGGACTGCAAATATTTGCAGTCATACCGTCGTGGTATACGACGAGTGCATGACGGATGCACTCGAAGGTTGTGATTAGACACCTACGCGGTGTCATCGTGTGGCGATGACGGGGTGAGAGGGGAGGATCCCTGCTCACCCGTCGCGTTCTCGCTCTCGTCGTGCCTGTCGCTAGTAGCGGCAGGCGGTTGGGAAGGCCCGGCGACGGGTGCCTCCTGCACGTCCTCCATCGCGCGAGCAGGGGAGTACGGCGGAGGTGGGACTCCGTCATCGGGATGGGTACCCGCCACTACGTGTGACGGGGTCGAGGCAATGCTCGACGGTTCGGCGACCGCAATTATGGCGGTCGCGGCGGTGGTAGTGGACGCGTCGGTCATGTCGACGTCGTCGGTGGTAACGGCAGGCGCCTCGGGCGCCTGCGGGGGTGCTGGTGCGGGTGCGGGTGCTGGTGCGAGAGCGTTGGGGGGCGGCAGTGGGCCGCCTGTGGCGACCGGTCCCAAGTCCCGCGAACTGGGCACGACTCCGACGTCGAGAGTCGAATTCGGGCCGCCATCCATTTGAGGCAGCAGCGACCGAAGGTTGCGCCCGTTACGCTCGTTGCGGCACAGTCTCGCGAGCGGTAGGAACCGCTCCGCAGCCGTTGGGGTAAGGCCGCGCGCCGCAAACCAGCGCGCTAAATGGAACAACGTCGTGCTTGCGACGTCGTTGGGGTAGTGGCCCGGGTGGTAGCTAGTACCTACGGGGTACTGCCCCTGCTCTACCACGTAACGGTAGAGCCCCGGCACTGAGAACAACCAGTGGGCGAGGGTCACCCAGTGTCCTCGCGGTCCCAGTGGCGTGCCGCGCGGCAGCATCGCTCGAACGGCAACGTGGTATTCCACGCTACGCGTCGTAGGAAGCCCATTTGGCTCCCGCTCCATCCACTGAGGGATACGGCGTTCATCGACGCCATACCAAGCCTGCCACACAGCAGGCGGGTCACTGAAGCTCGGCTGGTTCGGGGCCGGCGCCGTGCGTTGTGCACGCAGCTTCAACTTAACCTCCCGCCACTCAGCGGGCGTCCCCTTGCGCGAGAGGGTCGACGACGGCGGTGGCAAGTGCGCCGTCAACGCGTGCTCGAGTCCAGGGGGAGTGTTTCCCCGGGAGTCGGCTCGTTGAGCCGCCGCGATCAGCGGCGGCGGCGCCTCTCGACGCCACGACGACCGTAGCTGGTTAAGACCAGCCACTCCTGTGTACTCCGAACGGGAGTTCACTTGACCAATTAGGTCGCGGATGCGGTGAGCCGCCTCACCCGTATCACGGCGAGCAGCCATGATGATGTTGTTGGCGTCCGCGACGGACACCGGCACGTAGTTGTACCAGTGCCCCGCGAGACGCGGGTCCGAGTCGGTGGGGAGGGCCAACAGGTGGTACGGCCACCCGGGGACCCTCGCCACATCCGTCGCTGGTTGCGGCGGAGGTTGCGTGCCAAACGGCGCGCCCTGACCCGGAGCATGTGCCGGGCCAGTGTCGCGACGAGCACGACGATACCGGTTTCGAGAGACGAGTCTCTCGATCCGCCTCTCGTCGATGTCGTCGTCCTCGTCGCTCGTCGCGTTCTCCCAGTCCACCATAGGGTGGTCCCGGTCCGCGGATGTCGACGAGGTCGGCATCGCCGTCGAGTTCGACGGTCCTGCCACATTTGGCGTCGTCATCTGCGACGCTCCAGTCCTCGATGGTCCTGCCCCGCTGGGCAGCGACACGATCGGCATCAAGCTGGGCCCAGCGGACGGCGCTGAGCTCCTTGATGTCGACGCGAACGACCTATCGTTCGCAGTATCCCTCCTCCGAGGGCTGAGTTCCCTCGGGTCGCGTCGTCGTTCGTCGCGCGGAGGCGACGCCCTCCTGTGCCGAGCCCGACTGAGCTCAGCCTCCAACTGCGAGCGCACCTCATCGCGCTCGCGCTCGTACTCGTCGCGCTCCTGGCGAGCGGCCTCGCGCTCGCTCCGGTATCTGTCCCGGATCGACTTCGTCTCGTCGACGAGCTCCTTCATCTTCTGGAGCTTCGCCTCGAGCTCCGCGATCCAATCGCGGCTCCTCCCCTCCTCCACCCTCTGGTGCTCCTCGAAGTGCCGCCAGAACCGCTGCTGCAGTTCTGACTGGACGCGCGTCTGCGCGTCCCGGAACGTCGAGTCTGACGCCGCCGAGTTGTAGTGGCGGACAAAGTCCGCGCACACAGCGCAGTTGTCGCTGTGCGCGACCAACAAGTGTTGGCCCGCTACGGGCGCCCAGGTCATGCTCGAGAAGGGCATGAGGGGGATGCCACCAGTCTGTGGCATCGGCGCGCTCGAACTGGGCGCGCTCTGGAATGCAGGACCCGCTTGATGCGGGAACTGGAAGCCGCCGCCGTACGGAAACCCGTAGGCGGGCATGCCCTGCGAGAAGGCATGCGGGAACTGCTGGGGGTGGGTTACCCCCGGCATGGACGAGAATGCGGGAGCTGCCGCTTGTTGCGGCAGCAGGAACTGCGAAGGTTGGGGGAAGGGGATGTTTTGCTGTTGAGGGGCCGCAGGTTGCGACCCCTGTTGCTCCGAGGCTTGCTGCCCGGAGCCGCTGGCTTGCGTGTTGTCTTGCGGGGCGTCGTTCATGGCGCGGGCGTCGTTGTTGGTGGTGGTGGTGAGGTGGCAGAGGTCGGTTATGACCCTGCACTCGCGAGGTCGCCGTCTTAAAGCGCCGGCGGAGTCCGAACGCGTCGGTGGCTGCCTCGCGCACGCGAGCCTGCACGTGACGTACTACTTCACGGTCACGCGCTCTCTGCGCGTGCTCTGTCTTTCACCACGACTACTCAATCGGGTAGTCTTGACCACGAAGCGCATGTTGCGCTTCGTACATCCGCTAACTTTTGGCGGATGTTTTCTTGGGCAACGCGCGCCAAGATGACACGCCCATTAGACGACAATACTCGTCTAATGCTACGAGCTCCTTACAGTGCTCGTAGGGTTCCCATGTATGGTCCCCCATCGTCCACCGCACGTGGAACTGGCACTTATTGCCATTCCACTCGTGGCCGATAATCTCTTCCACCAACCATTCGGTGGAGTCTTCATTGCCGAAGTCGTAATACGACTTCGCCTCACGATGCGGGAATACCGCATCGTCGTTTGGCTCATAGCGTCGTAATAGCGACGCGTGGAACCGAGGGTGTATCCTTCGGTTCCGGAGTTCTTCTGGTAACTCCAGTACGTAGTTTGACGTACTGGGTATGCTCTCAATTATAGCATACGGTCCGATGTATTTAGGCACGAGCTTTCGTGCCCGGCCCTTAGGTATCGACAAATTCTTTGTCGATAGGTATACCTTGTCCCCGACCTCAAAGTCGGGTTCGGCTTGCCTATGCTTATTCGCATAGTGTGTCTGGCGCACTCGCGCCTCGATGATGGCATCATGCGCCATCTCCAGGTTCGCCTTGGCTCTGAGTGCGAACTCTCGCACTCCTCGAAACGGAGTGTCCGTTCCGATTCCGTTCATAGAACGCGGGAGATACCCGTAGTTCAACTCGAACGGAGCGAACCCTGTGGTAGAACTTACCGCAGAGTTGATAGCGAACTCCGCTATCGGTAGCTTCTCATACCAGTCCAACTGGTCAGGAGCTACCAATGCACGGAGTATCTGCGACACTGAGCGTATACTACGCTCAGATAATCCATCCGTCTGTGGATGGAACGACGTGGACATAAGCAGCTTCGCCCCCATAAGACGATGCAGCTCCTTCCAGAACTTGGAAGTGAACTTCGAGTCTCTATCAGAGACTATGGAGTCCGGTAGCCCGTGTAGACGGACTACTTCCCTGAAGTAGACCAGCGCCAGGTCTGACGCTGTGTCGGTTGTCTTGATGGGTATGAGGTGTACCATCGAGGTCAACCGACAGACTACAATCCATATGTAGTCGTATCCGTGCGAGGGCGGAAACGGACCGAAGAAATCCATGGACATAGACGTCCATGGCACCGTGGGTATCGGTAGCGAGTGTAACAGCCCTATAGGGGGCTGTGTACTTATTTTCGTGGTGTGGCACACGCCGCACGAAATGCAGAACTTGTCTACATCTTTGCGTAACGCGGGCCACCAAAACCACTTGCGCACGTACTCTGACGTGCGCTGAGGTCCAAGATGTCCAAGCGCGCTATGCGCTTGGTCTAACACGAGCTCCTGAAGGGCCCGTTTCCGATACAGACCACGAGGTATACACAATACCTCGTCGCCTTCACGGTTCTTGGTGTATATCACACCCTCGCGCATTACGAATGCGCGATGCTGAGTAGGCCGTTCCAGTATTTTCTGAAACGTCGGGTCATTAACATAACCTGACTTGACGGCTTTCAGGAAGCCGTCGTCTCCTTCTACCCAGACACGCAAAGAGGGACCCGCAGATAACGAGTCCGACAGCGTCACATTGTCGCTGTCCGGGGTTGCCGCAGTCACCGAGATAGGTGCGTGTGCAGCGTAACGAGCCGACTCTACGACTCGTTCCTCTATTGGTTCTTGCACGCGTGTAGCGTGCGCATTATCTGTTTCTAGCCGCGCGAGTTTCCGCGCAGATCGACGCAACACTCGAGCTGCGCGTAGCTCGATGAGTCGGGAGAAGGGGAGATCATCCCCTTCAGGATCTAGCCGCAAATCGGCGTTAACATAGTCGAAATCTTCGGCTAGTTCCTCTATGTCGTCGTGTTCGAAGTAGCGGGACAAACAGTCCGCTACTTTGTTCAGTTTACCTGGAATATAGGTAATCGTCTTGTCGAACCTCGACAAGAATTCGTACCACCGTATCTGACGGTGGTTAGGACGCTCGAGTCCCTCAAGGAACTCGAGAGCTCTATGGTCAGTGACTATATTGAGCTTTCGTCCTATGAGCTTGTCCTCCCACTTGAACAAGCCTTCCATGATGGCTAGAGCTTCTTGCTCGTAGGTGCGATACGCCCGTTGTGCGGACGTAAACTTCTTCGACAGGAACCCGGCTGGCCTGCAAGTTTGCCAGTCGGGTCCTTGCCCGTATAACGCTCCGAGTCCATACACGGACGCATCACAGATCAACCAAATGGGATCTGTGGAAGCCGGATCTATCGGCTTCAGTATGGGCACCTTACACGCGAGTGCTTTGATAGACTCAAAGCACTTGTCGTGCAGTGCGCGCCATACGAACGGACGGTCGTTATGGACCATGTCCGATAACGGCGATGTGTACGCCGTTACATCTGGCATAAAATGTGCCAGATAGTTCACTAGCCCGAGGAACCGCTGCACCTCGTTATACGAGCGAGGTGTCCGCCAGTTCCTGATACGGCTCATCTTGTCCGTATCGGCGTGTAGTCCCTTGTCATCTATTCGGTGACCGAGACAGTCCAAGTCTTTGGAATATAAGTCGCACTTGCTGCGGCTTAGGAAAAGCTTCGCCTCTCGAAGCTTTTCGAACACTATCCTTAAGTGTTCTTCGTGCTCCTCTTTGGAGTCCGAAAATACGAAAATGTCGTCCAAATAGACATGGACAAACCTTCCGATACAGTCACGGAATATGGCTGTCATGAGGCGTTGGAACGTGGACGGGGCGTTGGTGTCGCCCTGCTGCATGACCTCGCTCACGAACGTCCCGTAAGGCGTCGCGAACGCGGTCTTCCACACGTCCTCCGCAACTATGCGGATCTGTTCGTAGGCATCGGACAGATCAATCTTCGAGCGATACTTCGCTCGAGCAACGTCCATCCGGATCTGGTCTTGATCCGGAAACGGTGTCAGGTCGTGCACCGTGTTCTGGTTTCGTTGTCGCGCATCGAGTACGGTGCGCAGCTTGCCATTCTTCTTGGCAACGCACAGCAGAGGCGCTGCTTGCGTGACCGTTACCGGTCGCCACCAGCCTGCCTTCACATAGCGATTGATTTTCGCTATGAGCTCTGGCTTCACCACGTCCGCGCAACGTGGGAGATGATAGCGATATTTCTTCGCTTCATCGATGAGCGGAATGTGGTGATTGATCTCCCGGAACGGCGGGAGATGCTCCGGCGCAGGACGCATAATGTCCTCGGTGGCCGCATACCAGCGGTCACGAAGAGCTTTCAGCTCCTCCTCTTCCTCGTCTATGACGAACCCAGCGTGGGTTCGTCGGATCTGTTCGTCTTCCCACTGCTCCTTGGCTATCTTGTCCAAGAGCTCGTTGATGCCGTATGGGTCCTCGTACCCATACTTGTCCCTTCTAGGACCTCGCGACGAATGCATCGTCGGAATGAATTTTTCGCCAATGTTCGGCGGCGAGCTATCTTTGGCTCGCCCTTGGTGTCGTTCAGGAATCTTAACGGTTTCTACACCGTTCCCTCCCCCTCCTGACGACCCTCCGGACTTGTCGTAACGAGAGTGGGGAGGTTCCACTCTTGTGGAACTCGCTACGTTGTCCTACTGCTTAGGTTTAGCAGTACCTTCGAATTGGAATCGAGGAACCCATTTCTTGGGTTCGGGTTTCGCAGTCGTCGAAACCTCAGGATCGAATAACGGCAAACTTTTGCCGTTGATTACTACCGTACCTGCACGGAAGTCTAGGATTACTCCATGCTTCCTGCAGAAGGTAGTTCCCAACACGACATCGTACTTATCGATGTCTACTACGTCAAAGTATTGCGTAGTATTCACAGAGCCCACCTTGAGCTCTGCTTGCGCACCATAATTGATGCGCGTCTTGCTGCCCTTGGTTCCCAATTGCAGCCCTACAGGCTGCGCCAGATCGATACGATCTGCGCGACTCAGATACACCAACTCTGGCGTAATCGAATCGGTCGTGCAGCCCAAGTCGAATAAGGCCAGAGCTGTGACCTTATTGATTGTAATCTCAGCGCATAGTGTGCGCTGGGCCTGGAGCGTGCGCACAGGTTGCGCCGCGGGATCGTCTATACGACGTATCTTGTTGTCGTATAACCAGGCCTGCTTGTACCCTCGCGTGGGTGCAACCGCCATGGTGTGTAACCGAAGAGGCTCAGGTTCGGCCTCTTCCAGCGGTGCAATACGCATCGCGATGAAGTATTCATCTGCATCTCCCTCTCCAGGAGATGCGTAATGATCCTCGTCGGGATCATACTGAGATCCTTCCAGGCCATAATCTGACAACGGATATTCTCCGTTATCGTCTGGGCTATCCGCAAGAGCCTCGGGTTCAGGCTCTTGATCCTCGGGACGAGTTGCCGTGTTGTCGTCGGCAACGTCTTGTTGTGTAGACGCAGCAGCTGTTGTAGTTCTGATATATCATTTACCGTCAGTTAGCCTGCGCCTTATTGCACTACGAACCGTAGGGCTTCCTATTGTAATACATTCCCCGCCGAAAGCTCCGGTTTGCCTCCGGCACCTTCCAAATGCGGCCGGTTTCCGCGGGTGGCTGCTTATCAGCCCCCGGGACTCTTATCTCTCGTTGATAACATGCTAATCTCATCTATCCCGGGCTCCCGGACATGCAGATAGCGCGGGAACTCGGGCGCTTTGACTCTCGGCTGGGCACCACCCCGATTAGGCAGGCTCTCCTCTCACCTCCCCCCTGGGTAGCTCTCCTCTTTGATATCTCGCTCGTCTCTGGCTCGATTCGCCTCGCAAATGGCTCTACTGGTTCGCATTGAACAGGCCTACCAGGATCTGCAAACGCGAGGGAAATGCGGTAAGTACTGACGTTGTTATGCTAGGTGCAACTAGCCCACCAAGGGCGACGCGATCTGGGCGATATCTCGCCCGTTTCGCGTCGCCCCGGGGCGCGTGTGGGCTCCCCAGAAAGCGGCTGAACAGGGCTTTCTGGCGAGCCCTGGCGCGCGCAAATCGGCCCAACGGTTGGGACTCTGTGCTCCGCCCATCTGGGGCAGGAGCACAGGATCACCTCCTGGGCTGGATCTTGCTCATTTTGGCACGAATTGGGCTGAATCTTTGTACAGGCTCCTAAAAATCGATGGGCATTCGCTCATCCGACTTACCAGCCCCAGGAAGATATCCGGAGAGCGCCAGATAGCCTCGTCTTAGGGCCCAGCTCCAGGACGATGGTTTGCTCGATATCTCGGGCTTCCGGACGCGCGCCGCCACCGCACGCATATCCCCGGAAAGCTGCTGAACGCAGCTTTCCGCCGGTATGCTTGCTGTGGAGATCCGACCGCCCGTTACTGCACAGTACCCTCTGCACCTCGCCATCCCATCCTCCCCCTCTCCTTCCCTTCCTTCTTCCAGGCTCTCCCTTCTACGCCCACAGACCGGTTTTTAGGCCTCATATACCCCTCCTGTACATACACTAGCACTCTGTATGTCTAGATCTCACTCCAGTTCGCCACAATCTATATATTTGTTGCTCCCCACTGATAGGTAATGCATACATTCCCCCCTGGCTAATGATACAGTGTATGCATCAAGAAACGAATAGTTAGCTTACACAGTACTACACTACAGCTACTCAACACATTTTAAATCATGGCAAACCGGTAGGAACTCGTGAAGATATGTATTTTGCAGTTGGAGAGGGCTCCTAGCAGTGCTGTACTGCATGAGAACCTGGGGCAGCCACCGAGACCGTCTTAAGACGGCCTGTGGCTGACCCCTCCCCGAGGAGATCCCGTCATAGCTCCATCACGGGAGCTCGTATGCCTTAGCTTTTTTGTACATACGTAGCCCTAATGGATGCCTACTGTAGTCCGCGTTCAGCACGCTTATCGGGTACGAAACGGGCCGGGGATCGTGCTGCCTACCGGGAGACACCTGGAGCGACTGATAAGCCCGGGCAACGAGTGCCAGGGGTTGCAATGCTGATCGCATGGCACTGGACGATTTGCCTACATAATCTGAGTGGGGGAAAGTTTGAACGAAGCGAAACGGACAGGAATTGGGTGAGTAGTGGGGAGGGGGATGGGGAGAGGGGGTGGGGAGAGGGATAGTGCGACTGCGGAAGTTCCAGCGGTCGGATCGCCACGACAAGCATACCGACGGAAAGCTGCGTTCAGCAGCTTTCCGGGGATATGCGTGTCGTCACGGTGCGCGCCCGCGTTCCCTCGGTATCGGGAAAACCGTCGTCCTGGGGGCAGACCCCAAGACGAGGCTATCTGGCGCTTTCAAGCTATTGTACCTGGACTGAAAAGCGAGATGAGAAAATGACCATCGATGTTTAGGAGCATGTACAAAGTTTAAGCCTAATCCGGGGCAAAATGAGCGAAATACAGCCCAGGAGGTGATTCTGTGCTCCTGCCCTAGATGGGCGGAGCACAGAACCCCAACCACTGGGTCGATTCGCGCGCGCCCGGGCTCGCCAGAAAGCCCCGTTCAGCCGCTTTCTGGGGAGCCCACACGCGCCCCGGGGCAACGCGAAACGGGCGAGCTATCGCCCGGATCGCGTCGCCCTAGATGGCCACTATATACACTGTATAGCGTCGTTAGTACGCACCGTATCGACTTGCTCCATTAATAAGGATTGTAGTGCTTGACAATACGAATCGAATGAGCCGCTTGCGGGGCGAATCGGTCAGGAATTGAGCGAGCTATCGAAGGAGAGAGTCGCCTAGGGGGAGTGGTAAGTGGTAAACCTGCCTAATCGGGGAGGTGCCCAGCCGAGAGCCAAAGCGCCGGTGTTCCCGCGCTGAATAGATGTCCGGGAGGCCCGGAAAGATGAGATTAGACTGTTATCTCCAAGAGATAACAGTCACCGGCGCTGATAAGGAGCCACCGCGGAGATTGACCGTATATAGTAGGTGCCGGGGGCAAACCGGAGCTTTCGGCGGGGGAATGTAATACAATAGGAGGCCCTACGGTTCGTAGTGCAATAAGGCGCAGGCTAACTGACGGTAAATGATATATCATAACTACCACAGCTTGTGGTAGACGGCTCGTTGCCGTCGTCCGACGTGTCGTCGATGACACGCTGAGCGAACATCCGCTGTACTGTAGCGGATTTCTTCCCGTAGTTGGGACATTTCGCGTCGCTCGCGAAGTGGCCTATTTGACCACAGGAATAGCACTTAAGAGGTGCTTTCTGAGTCTTATCAATCCGCGCAGTTGACGCGGATTGCTGCACCGCGCCAGACTGACGCGGTACCGAACCACCTCGCACGTCTGTCGAAGGGCGTTTAAAGCCAGTAGTAGCTTTATGTATCGTAATATTATTACTACGGGAAGCCGAAGCCGTTGGCTTCCTAAGTACATTACGCACTCCTCGTTGCGGGCGTGCCTCTACCGTCGGCTTAGCACCGGTGTTCGGTATAGTATGTGCTCGCGAAGGTTCGCGAGCTAACTTCCGAAGCCGCATAGCGCGCGACTTCTGCTCAATATCTTGAGCCACTTGGTACAATTGTGCCAAGTCGTGTTCTTGAGGAGACATACCGTTAACAACGGTAAGTAGGTACTCGATGTCTTCGGGTAACGCCTCAATGAACTTCCTACGCAATTGGAAGGGCGTAGGCTTCTCCCACATCCTTTCGGATATGTACAGCAGCTTCTCATATAAAGCTGCAACCCCTCCGTCACTGGAGCGGTAAACTAGCGAAGCATACTGTTGCTCCGCAAGTAGGTTCAAGTCCTTATGGATGAACCTACGGTAGAGTGCTATAACAGTCTCCTCGAATATCCAGTCGCGCTTATCGCGCGACGGAGACTGTATAGTGTTGTAGAACCACGTAGCGGCATCACCGCTAAGTGCAGTGCCCAATATTCGGACACGGTCACGGTCCATCCTAGGACCCGTGATCCTCAACGTGTTGAAGTACTCGAGGAGGCCTCGCAGCCATACCTCGAGTGCGTCGAGATCGTCCTTCCCCTCGTATGTCTTGGGTGGCGCAAGTTTCGCCACCTTCAAGTACGCAGGGGGATCACCCTCTGGAGGTGATCCAACCATCTCATCTATCATCCGTATGAGACGGCTGATCGTTACACCATCACGAGGCCCTACTACAGGCCCCGTGTATGCCAGCGGTTCCGTAGTTTCCGCTGGCTGCATAGGAGGTAATCCTCCGTAATATGCAGACGCTCCCATTGAACGTCGAGGGTGTTTCCAGTCCCATAGTCCAGGCGGCCGTTCTTGACGGTACGCGGGTCCTTGGGACGCAGACATTGGCTCAGCGGGATAATCGCTGGGCGAGGATGGAATTGGCTGCGCGACGTGCGCAGTCCTAGTCGAGCCTTGCGGATTATCGAATGCCACGTTCCGAGTAGGAACGGCATTCTGTGCATCGCCAGTTCGACGGTTTGACGAGGACGGCGGCAGTTGCGCCGTCGTGTGCGGTGGATCATACAGCCCCGCACGACTCAGTCGCTCAATCCGGCCAGCGACGATACGCTGGCGAGGATCCAATAGTGCATCCTCTACTTCGCGATCATCCGCGAAGTTCTCCATTTGCGGATCAGCAGCTGAGCTGATATGTGTGTCTATGGTTGCCCTTGTCATAGGCAACTCGTCGCTTTCATCCTCACCAGCCACGATAGGCTGACGAATGTGGTGCCCTACATCGGCATCCTCACTTACCGCTATAGCGCGAGCGGTAAGGTCCTCCTCGTCTTCTTCGTCCATTAGGTCACCTAGGCCTAATTCCGCTAATGCGGACTGCAGAGCGAGGTTCGTCTCGTTTTCTGCCTCGAGTATCTGCTTCTGCAGCAGACGGAATCGTTTCTTCGATTCCCGAACTACCATGCGCAACGGCGCAAGGTTCAGTGCCGGTGCCGCCGACACTGACGAGCTCGCAGCCAACTGCTGCGAGCGTCCCTCACGCAGATCCTGCCAGTCTTGCCCAATGTTGGCAAGACTCCGACTGTTAAGCGAGCTCGCAGCAGAGCCCGATCGTCGTGACGGGCCTGCTTGGTCTGAAGCCGGTCGTCCAGCATGCACGCTGGCAGTCGCACGACCCCTAGTAGGGTTCGTGGTATTGTCCAAGCCGCCGGATACCACTGATTGTGGTATCGAGGGTCCACCCTCGCCCTCTGTAGGTCGAGGGAGTGACGTGGCGGGTTGACCCGCGCCGAATTCAGCGCGGGGGGGTTGGTTCGAGGTAGAAGTCGAGGCCCGCGGAGTTCGCGGGTCCGTGGGGTTGTTTGAGCTGTGGTGGCTCATTCTTGCTGGATGCGGATGGGGGTTGCTAGGAGATTAGAGTTCGATGACGTGGTTGCACGTCGAGCCCCAAATCGGGCGATTCTAACACGGTAAGAGTAAAAAAGTGTAAAACTCACGGGTGTCGGGCACTTCTGATGCCCGCAGTCTCCAAGTACTCTGGTCCGGGCTCTATTAGGGCTCGGCGTACTCGGGAGATGGTGGGGCAGTTGTAGAAGGCTGCCCTCACCAGACGCGCGGGCTCCGAATACCCGCGCGTCGTACGCGTCTATCTAATACATGATATCTACGCGGTATCTTATCCTAGCGCAACTAGCGCTAGGTACATCTCGCGACATAGCGCAACTAGCGCTATGTCCTGCAATAACCCGTAACGACCACGGAGGGTCGTTACACATGGCTTGCACGTAAGCGGGCGTCGGCGACAGTCTCTGCATCGAAAGGTGGCCGGCCGGCCGCACGAGGAACATGGGACAACACCGTCCTCTGGAGCCTGGTCGCACCCTTCGTATCTTAAAAGCTCGTCGAGAAAGCTCTTGCGAAGGGGCAACCAGCTCCGGATCTTGGCCTGAGAGTAATAAGTTCGTGAGGATCAGGATAGCCAGACGTAGGAGCGGCCGCCTAGTATGCGGCGGTGGAAAGGCATACCGCTGCTCGTAACTCTTGACGGACACGCTTCTTCGGATCTATGTTGTGCTCGTGAGAGCCTCCACTGTCTTCAGCAGCGTCCGGCGGAAGCGTGTTGAGGATGCGGGAGGCTTCCTCCGAGTCTTCAATGTTTCCGGTGGGTTGGGGGATCTCCGCGCTCGTCGAGGTGTTCGATGTACGCGAGAACGTCAGATTGGCGGCGTCCACGGTTATAGCCCGACTATGGACTTGATGGCCAAGGCGTCGCCCATCCGCAGACGCGCGTACGTTGATATTATCGACATGAACGACGTGCGAGCCTCCACCGACGGTTGGTTGTTCAGTCGAGATCGCCGCTGTGCTGCCGGCGCCTTGCGCACTGCTCGTCCGAGGGTTGCTTGTACTGCTCGTGCGGGAAAGATCGACTTCTTTGAATTTGGCTCGTTTATTCGGTTTCTTGCCTGAGCTGGACGTGCGTGAGCGTTTGCCGGTACCTCTCGCCATGTCAGGCCTGATGCTGCTTGTGTCCGAGCGCGGCTGCGCGAGTTGACCGTGGTGGCTGAGCGTGCCAGTGCAAGGTGCAAGGCGCCTGCTCGCGGTACTCGCCGCGCACTCTGGCTCCCGCCACCCTGGCATGTGCGCCGTGCCCAGTGCATTCCGCTCGATTAACTTACAGCCGTCAGTCATTAAATATCCTGCGGCTACGCTATGCTCGAGTACAGTAATTTATGTATCCTGGATTTTGCCTTGGGGGCGGACTCGGCGCTCACTCGACTCGGTGTTTATGTCTGGGAGCTCACGCTCGAGGCTCACAATCTATGGTACCCCCATGACTGAAGTACCAGCACCTGCCTTATGCACACCTTGCAAATACAAAGACGTCAGTGCTATAATATTCACTGACATGGTCTCGTAACCCACTTATAAGGAGTCCTGGCCGTATGTTCAACGCATTGCAAGAGCCGCTTTGCACACAGGTATCTCACTATAAGCCCGCACCCCGCGTATACTCTCGCTGCACTAGTACTACTTGCTTTGGCTTCTACTTTCTGTTCACGGGACATGCACGGTGCGTACGTGGATCGTGATGTATACAACTCTCGATGCAGCCTCGCACAGTCGAGGTATTGTACCTGATACATACGGGTGCTAACGCTGAATTACTAGCCCTCGCTCCGCTCACGGGACACACTCAGCGCGACTCTCTACGGCCGTGGTACTGCAGTACATGCACCGAGTGCTCCGTAGACAAGGGCGGCGGGCACGAGATGATGCTCAAGGCGGGCCAATGCGCTGACCTTTGGGACATCTGTGCTATGTATTACCTGACACCGTTTTCCGCAGGTGAGTATCGCGCAATAGAGATTTGTAGGCGAGCTTACGCAGGAGAGCGGGGCGATGTGCACGACTTGCACTGGGTGTCGCATGAGGTCGGTGCGTGCCAGTTCTGACCGCCCTCGCGCGAAGAGCGGGCTCATGGCGTCGCGCTCGCGCTGCGGCGCATGAGGTCAACGCGAACGGGCGGCCCTCGAACGCGGAGCCCGTTGATGGCCTCGCGCTGAACGTCGCATGAGGTCAGCGCGATCGGGCGACGTTGATCGACGTTCTGCCGCCGATCGCACACGCCCCGGGACGGACTCGCAGGGGTGTGGCCGCGGCGCAGCTTCCGCTTCAGAGTGCAGGGGACCATATCTAGTACAGGCTGAACGAATTGTTAGCATAGCTAGACGGTGACCGACAGGGAGATATGGACTTACTACATGCAACGGACCGCGCGGAGGCGGCTGACGACCGGCGAGCGGATGGAACCCCTCCGTGGCCTCAGATCGATCACCGTGCCAGAAAAGGTCGGTATCGGGCGGGCGCACCAATTCTCCTGCGCGCGGATTCAGTCCCAGACGGCGGCGGGGGTTGGGCCGAAACGGCACCCGCAGTGCACCGTCTTCACACCTGCTCGCCCCCATCTTCGCAACAGTCCCGCCTATCGTTCAGCAACAGGGCACCTCCCCCGTCTCCCCCTCCATCGACGTCATCCTCAACGACATGGGGCGACCCTCCTGGGCGACCAAAGAGCAGACAGAATGGCTCTGGTCGCGACATGCCGAGTTCGTGGAAACGCGAGGGCGCACCCCTGCCAAAATCAAGAACGATGAGGAGAAGCAAAGCTCCTTCATGACCAAGACGTACCAGGGATTCTTCGACCGTTGGCCGCTCCCGGAGGGCCCGGTGCCGGTTCAGGTGAACACCGGAGAGGCGGGCGCCGCAGACGAGGAGGGAGATGAGTCTGTCGACGAGGATGCCGGTGAAGAGAACAGCGGCGACAAGAAGAAGCGCAAACAGAAGCCTAAGACTGCCAAGGAGGCGCGAGAGGAGGTCAGTGCAGCTCGCGCATGTTGCAGATGAGGGACTCACGAAATCCACAGCAAATATTCTGGTGGTACTACAATCGACGCAACCATACGGCCCCGGACGTCAAAGCGGACGCATCAGGCCGCAAGTCGTTCACGCTTTCGGTGAAGAAGCCCCGGACCCGACAGCCCTACCAAGCGTACATGAACCTCTACCACGCGAAAATCATGCCTGTCATCTCTCAGCGCTACACTGAATACAAGGCCACCCTTCCCACGGAGAGCACGCCGATGCCCTGGTGGACGTTCTGCATGGAGGAGACGAAGAAGCTTCTTGCTGGCGAGACGGACACGGTGAAGGGTGAGGTCGAGAAGCACAGGAAGAAGCCGACGGAGAGCGTCGACTGGGACCTCATCCTCAACGCTGAGGAAGATGAGGTCGACGTGTCCACCCTGCAGCAACAAGCGCAGCATTGTCTAGGGTAAGCATGGTCCCCGGGTGTTGATCGAACAGCGCAGAACTTACAAGGGATACATAGCGTCATCGAAAATCTTCCGAAGGCTCTCCAAGCGGTCTTGGAGGCCGTGGAGAGGCAAACCGGCTGGAAGGGGACGATTATCGTCGGAGGCCTACGCCCCGACACCGGCAAGATGATGACCCTGGGGTACGTGAACCATCAGCATTGCATTAGTGGACTACAGCCCTCTGACACGGGTACGTACCTGCAGCGTCCACCAGGGACGCACTCTAAACCTCGGGAACACTCTCGACGACGCTTCGGATGCTTGGGCCCCATTCGAAGAGGCGTTCACGAAGTTCCTGACCACCTGCTTTCGTGAGTACCGTATTTGCCTGCTAGCGAAACTAGAACTTACCGATGTGTAGCCGTGGATGCTGGAGAGAAGCTCAACGCAGCCTATCGCAGCCTCGGGGATGCAGGGGGAACAAACATCGAGTCGAACACACCGCCGGTGGACGGAGACACGGCCGCGAGCGGCAGCGCCGCGGTGGGCAAGCCCGGTTCGACGTCGTCGGCAGACGGCCCGTCTGCCTCCTCGACGACGGCAAAGGCCCCCGCTACTCAAGATACAGTGGACAACGACGAGGAAGACGAAGAGGAAGAAGAAGACTATGAAGACAGTCGCACCGCAACTGTGCTCAGTAACAGAAGACTATTCGAATCTCTCTTCGGCGCGACGTCCCCCTTGACGACTAAACCCCCCAAGAAGACTCGGGGCAAGAAGAAGGTCCCGCCTCCGCCAAGCACGCCGCGGGCCACGCGCGCGTCCACCCGTAAGAAGAAGGGTCTGGGTGCAGATGAAACACACCCGGAGCCCGCCGCCCCTAACAAACCGGTCATCGCCCCCGACGGCACCAAGGCTCCAGCCGGGTCGGTCGACGGCGAAGGCGGACCTGCTGCTGCACGAGAGCGCAGCTCCGACGGACGTCCGGAAGGCGATGGTGGGAAGGACGGCGCGGGCGACCAGTTCGGACAAGGCGGCAGCGGCGGAGAGGGCCTCGGCGACGGCAATGCCGGAGGCAGCGCGTGCCTGGGCGAGAAGGGCGACGTGGATGGTGGAGGCCGTGGGGACGCGAACAACGATGGTGGTCGTACCGCTACGGGCGATACAGAACGGGAGGGCGACCGAGATGGCGCCGGTGACAAGCGAACTGGGGGTATGGACGGCGGCGGGCACGGTGTGGGCGGGAACGGCGTCGAAGGTGAGCCCGACACATCTGGGGGTACGCCAGTCGGCACGAGAGACCTCGGCGACGATGAGGGAGCGCCTGGGAAGCTTGTGGACGGGATGCCCGCGTGGATGCTGGATGCTCTCGAGTACTTCCAGCTCATCGAGGGCGGGCCGGTCTGGGACCAACTTGTGGAGGATTGGAAGTTGTTTGAGAGGGCTCTGGGCTTCCCTGGCGGCCAGGTAAGCAAACAAGAAGACCGTCAAATGGAGGGATACATACCTGATCGACGCCCTGCAGATTCGGCATCACTGGTTGCCCACCCGGGCACGCCCGGATGAGGTCGGGCAGTGGACCAAGAATGCACGAGACTACGAGAAGCTGCCGAAGATCGAGTCAGCGAAAGACTTCGGGGCATCGTGGAAGAGCTGGTGGCTCACTCTCCAGCCCGTGTCTCGTACCGCCGATGACGGCGTATGGCCACCGCCCCGCACGGAACCTCAGGACACCGCGGAGTGGGACTTGGTGCGTCGGGGCGGATGCAACGGCCTCTTCCTCGTTGTGCTCAGCCTAGGTTGGTGGTTGTGGGCAGCGCGCGAGGGGGGTGAGGGAGTGGAGGAAGCTGTTGAAGCCGCGGGTGACGTGTCGTGGGCGTGCCGCTCGGTGTTGAACAGCATGAGCGCTGCACCTGCTTCTGCTCCCACGGGGAAGCGAGCGCAAGACGCGTCGTCCGACACCCCAAACAAGCGTGCACGCCTGGAGTAGTACCGGTCACACTAAATGTCCCCTTCTCTATTCTCCTCGCCTGGTACTGAATGTATTCTTTCCCCGTGCGCCCTCCCTCTTGACGCCCATGACACTCTGAGTCTGGTGGACACACACATTCCCTAATATAGCAGCTAAGTACACCAGCCGGCGCGCGGCCACTTGACAGGCGCTAAGTACTGGTACAAAACAGAGCAAACTGCCGGACAACTTATGAATGCTAGGAGGGCTACAAGGGCAAGATATTCGCATCAGCGGTTTGTCGTAAGTAGGCGTATATCGTATGCGGGGTGCGCTGCATGCGCTGAACGTCATGCGGCCCCCTCAGCCTATATCAAACCGCTGACCGGCGCGTACTACTTACAGGACCCCGTGCGTGAATTACACGCACAACGCTCGCGACATAGGCCGCAACCAGCGCTCGTGCAGTGACTCTACAACGCGCGCTCGCGCTCACTCGGGCTCCGTACTACAATGAGTCCGGCTCGCGCACGCTGCACAATCCGCGGACTCGCAGGCGCTCGCTTTCACAACTCAAGCGTGGCTCACCTCGCGCATTCTACAAGCTCCGGGAAGGTCGACTAACGGCCACACTACAATCGGAGCACGGATCGCGCGCGTTTATTGTACAACTCCTGGACGCGCTGACGACTACCATACCGTAATCCGCAGGCGCTCGTGGTCTTTTTTACAAGCTACCGTGCGTTTGTACGCGTTCTACAACCCGCAAACACGCTTGAAGCTTGAATACAAGCCAGGGACGCTTCCGCGCGCGTTCTACAAGCCGCGGGCGTCGTCCCATGCATCCGTTCTACAATCGGACGTGAAGATCCGCTTCCTTTACAACCAAGTGCGGCTGTCCCGGGCCTGTCCCGGTTTCTACAAAACACGCTCATGCTCACTCAATTTCACGGGCTGCGGCCCACATGCGCTCGCTTTGACAACCTGTCGCGTGTCCGTGCGCGTTCTACAACCGGCGAACACGCTCACCACCATAATACAAGGCGCGAGCGCTGCCGGGCGCGTTCTACAAGGTGCGGGCGCCCGAGCACCGTTCTACAATCCGACATGACTTTCTGCTCATTCTACAACGGTGCGCGGCCGTCCTGTTTCGGTTTATACAAACCGCGCCCGCGTTCACGGGGGCACGTTCTACAACCAGGCGACACCCGGAGTGCGCGTTCTACAACCTACCGTGGCGTACGGCTGTGTTCTACAACCCGCGCGAGCTCCGGCCACCTTTCTACAACCAAGGACGCTGGGGATGCGCTCTACAAGCGGATGTATAACAGGCCGCGGTAGTACTTATTTACGCGCGTTTTACAAGACGCGGGCGCCACATCCCGGAAATGTCCGTGGCCCGTGTATTACAATGCACCATGTTCCCCGGCCAAGTTCTACAAGGTATGGGCACTCCGGACACTGTTTCACAACTCAGGACGCCGGTGGCCGAGTTGTACAAGGTGCGGGCGCTCTGACCGCCATTCTACAACCCAGACGGCAGGGACTCGTTCTACAAGCGGGGAGCGTGTGTACTAGTGCCCGAGGCGCTCGTTCTACAACCTACCATCCCGCGCGGCCGTGTTCTACAAGAAGCGGGCGCTCCTGCAGCTGTTCTACAACGCCGGACGTCCGGAGCGTGTTCTACAACTCGCGTACACCCGGAGCGCGTTGTTCTACAACCCCGGACTGTGCGGGCGCGTTTTACAAGTGGGGGACACGCCAGACACACGTTCTACAACCTACCGTCGCGCGCGGCCGTATTCTACAAGATGCGGGCGCTTTGGCCGTTGTTTTATAATCCCGGACGGCGCGGGCGCGTTCTACAAGCCGGGAGCGCGTGTACTACAACCCGCTACCACGCACGGCTATGTTCTACAAGATCCGGGCGCCCCGGGCGCCGTTCTACAACCATGGACGGCGCGGGCGCGTTCTACAAGCGGGTAGGACCCCGGAACGGCCTATTACAAGCTGTAGGCTTGCGGAGGACGTTCTACAAGCCGAGAGACTTTCCCAGGGGTATATCACAAAGAGAGGGTGCCCTATACAGGTTTTACAAGCGGGTAGGGGAAGGGGATGCCCGGTAGCCGAGTAATACAATATCAATTAGGGCTGCTTGCCTTGTATAAAGAGTAATACAACCGGGGGACAGTATTACAGGCATTGCCCTGTTCTACTAGACCCATTGTTATATCTGTGGGCCAGATTGTAATTGTAATACTTGTCTACACAGAATACACTACAGTACACCACATCTGTGGGCAGTTGTAATACAAGCTTGGAAACTACTGGTGATCCGCATACATATAATGTGCTTTTCGGCTGAGAGCTACTATTTCCCCGCTCAATATATCATGCACAGATTCATTTGCGTCGCAATGCAGGGGAATGTGGCAAGCAGGAGTATTAGGTACAACTCGAAGTAAGCGCTAGTAGTGCTGCGGCATTTGCCGATGCTTACACGGAGAGAGAGCGTTTGTTTCCGAAGTTTATGCTCTCTTCGTCCACTGCAACGTCGATGTTACCCAGCTAGAATCGTATCGTCATCTCTTGCGGACTTTTATGGACCGTTAACGGGTCGACTCGTACTGCAAACCTTCAAGCTGTAGTAGGTGGTACCGGTATATATCGCCGGTCCGGGAATCAACACAGCGGCAACGGTGCCCAAGTCCAAGAATGCCTACCGCGCCTCTGTCCGATCGGTACGCACCAGTTGATGCCGTTCGTACCCAGAACGCAATTGCGCTGATAAACCCCGTTGACTCCGCCGTTCCGTACTCCTCGAAGGCGCGGGTGAGTGTCCAGATCCTGCGCAGCGTCTGCGCAGGAGGAACGCTCGCGCAGCCGCCAAGACGCCACTAGTACTGCGGCGGCCACGCTACGCAGGACACACTTTTGGCACAGCCCGCGCAGTAGATCTGATCCACGCAAACACTTCCGCCTCCATCACCTTGAGTCACAACTCGCCGACAGTTCTGGGTCATTGCGTGCCACGCCTGAACGCACGAACGGCTAATACCTTCTAAACAGCACAGCTTCGTACGAGGCGCACGACGGCATTGCAAGCAATAGAGGGGTTTTCATTCGCTACGGTCCAGGTGACTAGGATGGTTTCGTGGCCATCATTGTGGATGGCGAGTTAGGACTACCATCCCACTGGCCCGGCAGGATTGAGATGTAGGGCCCAGAAGGCCAGCCTTGGTACCTTGTCGGACTCCGATGCATGGCGCCTCAGGCCTTCAAACTCGCTGTGGGAGTATTCACTATTTCCAGCCTTTAGGTGCTATTGGAGACGGAGTATGCGGTGGATCAAGACATTGATATCCCGCATACCCATTTCCGCGAAAGTCGGGAACCCCGCGGCCGGTGGCTGGAATCCACATATGCGCCGCGTTCCCACAAGGATAATGGAGCTCCGTAAGCGACGAGTTGATTGCTTCCGGACCCGGGTTGGCTTTCCGCTGCAAGAATTGCACGGAGGGCGATGTTGTACTGCGCGGTTAGTGCGATCGCCCTCCGTCTACCTGCCGTACACGCAAGGTACACGCAAGCCGCCGGAGCTGCTTCCGATTCCCCCGATTCCGCCGCTCATAAAGGCGCGCCGTGCTTCGCAAGAATAGCATATCAACTTCTCTTACTCCAACGACCATGTCCTCACTAACGCAGCTCGCGGGGTACGCCCTCGTGCTTTACATTGGATGGCGGATCTTCCGCGCCGTCTTCGTCAAGTCGCCCATTGCCAACATTTCTGGCCCTCGGGGCGAGTCCTTGCTATGGGGTGAGTTCTTCCAGCTTATGCCGGGAGAGCACTTGCTGACCCTCATGAAGGTGATATCCAGAAGATATTCCACCCGCGTGCCGGATGGACCTACCAGGACCACCTCATCGACCGGTATGGTCGACTCTCTAGTATCCCCGGGCCATTCGGTGTAAGTTACGAAAGCTTATACCTCGCCAATATCTGCTAAATGAACGCCATTGACAGGAACGCTTTCTCTTCACATACGACCCGCGCGCTTTGCACCACATATACGTCAAGGAACAAGACGTATACGAGGAGAGCGAGGTCCTCCTTTCGTGCGGCCCTTTTCTCTCCCGGATGACTTGGGGCAGCACTGACACCACTCCAGGAGCTTCGGACTTTACCTTGGCCCCGGCCTTCTCGCAACAGTGGGTAAGTTCCAGGGCGCCTCTCACGCTGTTCAAGACCGGTGCTCACGGCCCCTCCAGGCGACCAGCATCGGCGTCAGCGCAAGATGTTGAATCCGCTCTTCTCGGCGAAGCATCTGCGCGAGATGACGCCCATATTCTCGAACATCATCCACAAGGTGCGGGGCAAAGCTCGGCGGACGCTCCGCACGGTGCTGACAATGCGTGATTACTCATGCGTACTCTACGCAGCTCGAGGATGCTATCTCTGCGAGAGTGAAGGACGGTCCGCAGGAGCTCGACGTCTTGAACTGGATGGGCCGCACAGCTCTCGAGCTTATCGGGCAGGGCGGACTGGGACACTCGTTCGACCCGTTGACGGAGGACGTCGCGGACGAGTTTGCCGAATCCGTCAAGGCATACTTGTAAGTCTAGTCTTTAACTTCCATGACATGGGCGGATCCTTGACGTGCACATCTCGCAGCCCCGTGCAATCTCAGATCAACGTTATGGCACGGCAGTTCCTCCCGCGCCTCGTCCGCCTCGGCCCCGCGGTGCTGCGCCGCAAGCTTGTCGAGCTGTTCCCCCGAGACAGCGCACCACACCACATGATGCGCGTCAGCGACGCGCTCGCCGCGCGTTCGCACTTGATCGTCGATGAGAAGAAGCGGGCACTGCGGCAGGGCGACGAAGCGTTGAAGTTGCAGGTCGGCGAGGGGAGGGATATCATGAGCGTCTTGCGTACGTCTGTGTGCGCGTACACGGTCGGAGCGCGACGCTGACTACTGCAATTGTTTAGTGCGAGAGAACACGAAGGCTGCAGAGGAGGATCGGCTCTCAGATGAGGAGGTTATCGCCCAGGTCTCGTAAGTGGAGTACCAGTATCCTGCTTGGTCACGCTTCTCACTCTTTTCTTTCGCAGGACGCTCGTTCTCGCTGCGATGGATACGACATCCAATGCGCTAGCTCGTATCTTCTACCTCCTGTCGTCGCACCCAGACATTCAGGAGAAGCTACGCGAAGAGATCATTCAGGCTCGCGATGACGGTACCGGAAAACTGCGGGACCTCGACTATGACGAGGTCATGGAGCTTCCCTTCCTCGACGCTGTGTGCCGCGAGACTCTCCGGAGGTGAGTGCACCACGCAGCGTAGCAATCTTCGCGAAACTCAGGCTGATGCTTACCTTCGCACTAGGTATCCGCCTGTCAACGGACTCATGCGAGTGTACGTTGCCTAATTCATCACATATCCGCCACACCCACTGACGCGTTTTTACAGTGTCCAGAAGGACGCCGTCCTGCCTCTCTCGGCGCCGACGGCACGCTCATCGAAGCTGTCCCGGTCAAGAAGGGCACGAAGATCATCACCAACATCCTTGCCAGCAACACCAACAAGGAGCTGTGGGGCGAGGACGCGCGCGAGTGGAAGCCCGAGTGCTGGATCAACCCGCTCCCGCGTGCGGTCGAGGAGGCGCATATACCCGGCGTGTACTCGCATCTGTGAGTGCATGTACTGTATGAGCTTGAGGGGGAGAGGCAGCTGACGCATTCATGCGATAGGATGACGTTCATTGGTGGTGCACGAGCATGCATGTGAGTACCAATGCTGCCTCTCATCCTAAGAGCGTCGCGCTGACTCTGAAGTGACAGCGGATTCAAGTTCTCACAGCTCGAGATGAGTGCGTAGCATTCCCTATATACGCTAGTTAACAGCACGCTGACCGCCTCCGCCTGCTAACAGAGGTCGTACTCGCGACGCTCCTGCCCGCGTTCAACTTCGAACTCACCGACAAGCCGATCTCCTGGAATGGCGCCGGTGTCACGTACCCGTCCATTGGGGAGAGCACCAAGCCTGGGATGCCGCTCCGCGTCTCCAGAATCAAGGCGTAATAGTGAGGGCAGGGACGACGTGGACTTGACGGACAGGTGTTGTACGTTCTCGTGATTGCGGCCAGTGTATGCTACATAATATTATCACGTACTAGTGGGACAGGATACCGTGTGCAATGTAGTTAATTGGATATACGCCAGCTGTTCCGACCTCGGTCAAAACGTTATATAATACGGATCCACTGCAAGAACCTCTCCAGACGGTTCTTCGGCTCCTCCTCGTGCGGATTGACTGGTGGGACCTTGCCGCGGTAGAAGACCATCTCGTCGAGGGTGGTCATCTGCGTTTGGTTAATGAGCTTGTACCCGAACGTCAGAAGGAGGAAAAACGGCTGCGATCTCGTAGTCAGCCTTCGCGCGACGACCTGTATTAGCATAGCGGATGAGATCTCACGATAGGGACGTATGCGGAGAGGAACTGCGAGACGGGGTTGGCTTGCTTCTGCAAGCTGTCGTATTCGGGCAGGACGTCTCCCGGGATGTCGGCTGCACGGAATGTACATGTTCGAGACGGTCCAATCCGCGAGCTCTTGTCTTTGCGACTGACCTATCTGCCAGCCGTTGTGCACGAACACCGCCCTGCATGGGTAAAGTCAGCAAAAACCGTTGCATGTAGGCTACTAGTGAGACATACCACCCGTTCGTGAGGAGTACGATCATGCAGAGCGAGAAAGCGTACCACGCCAGCTACAGCAGAAGGTCAGCAACCATCACCCCCACGCTCTCAAAGATTGGAACTCACGTATGGCTGGCCCCATTGCCTGTTCTTTTTGATCTCATCGAGCTGCACGCGGGTGGACGCCGCTTCCTCCTCCGACATGTTCTCGCACTGCTTCTCTACGTACGTCGTGCCCTTGTGCCACCTGCCTCACTCGCGCGTCAGCCCTGACGCCTTTCTGTGTGAATATTGTAAATCTGACCCACCGGATATACGTATAGAGCATACCAGCCCAGGATTGGAGGGACGCGACGCTCGCGACCGCCATGAGCCATTGGAACGCCTAGCGCCGGACTCGTCAGTGACCATACGCAAGGAAATCTCGTGGAGAGGAGGCGTACCCCGCTCGCGCTACCCGCCGCAGAGCTCAGAAACGTTAGGAGTCCTACGGACGCTGACACGAGAACGCTCGCGAGCGGCAGGATATAGGTCATTTGGCTAGGGTGTGCTTCATCGCGCTCTGAGTGATCGTTTGGATTCTCGCGCGATTCTGAAAGCAGCCCGTTATGAGTTGCAAGGCCCCAGCCTTAGTCAACGACACGTGAGAAGTGCGCACCTTCGCCCAAGGACCCCTCTTCGTCATCGTCGCTGTTCAAGTTCAGCGCCTCCGAAGAGTCCTGAGAGTCTCGAACGTCCGTCGCGCCGCTTTCGCTCCCGCGCTCTTCCTCACTATGTCGCGCGTGTTTCATCCTGAACAAGTGCGCGAGGAAAGATGGGGCATGTCCCTGCCGCGCGAGGAAGAACAGGAACCGGCTGCTAATATAGATGTCTGAGGCCGCCGCGGACCACGCTGATATGAGAATGGACGCGTTAACGACGTCCGGGAACTGCAAGCAATCCTTACGGAATCAGCAATGGAACCGGAGTTGAAGAGGGGGGTGTGACGGACCACTTTGTACCCGGCGCGGCTGAACGCGATCACGAAAGGCGAGTGTCTGCCCGTGCGGTCGTCGCCGAGTAGGGCTGGGTCAGACGCGGGTACGAGGAGGCCTGCGCACAGGATGCCGCCGAGGTAGAACAGCGCGCTGGTCGCGGGGACGTGAGTCTTGAGAGGGCGCGAGAGGGTATTGGGGCTTACATTCGGACCCAGACCTTGCGTAGAGCGCGTGGGACGTTCTAAAGTCGGTGTGAGATTAGATAGAGCTCACTAGAGCTAAAAGGATGTCTGACCCGTGTAGCGTCGATGACTTCCCCTGCAGCCTGCCAAGTAGGCATCAGCACATGCAAGGTATCCGCGCGACAGCGAAGGAGGATAACGCACTATACCGGGAACTTCGGATCCAGTGAAAGAGAAGCACGCTTGCATGATGATGGCCCACAAGCCGAGGAAGTGTCCTTTGGCACCGCCGATACCCAGATACGTGGGCGCGAACGGTTCTGCGACCCAGTACCTGAAGCCGATGCGACTGCGAAACCCGTCTTGTACTATTAGAAGCAAAATCTCGTAGGTCGATGCATGCAACCGGCGAGCTCACCCTTCAGGGGAGGCCCCAAGGTCGATGATGAGAGCAACAAGTACTACGGGGTTGTTCGGATGTGAGCACTCAAGGAACTTTGGGTGGACATGAGAACCACCGACGAAACTCACCGATAAGAACGATGGTGAAGATCTTTAGGCACGACAAGTAATACTCGCATATATACTCTCGAGGGGAAGCAGTTGAGCGCGGTCGCGAGGGCCAGCTACAATTCACATAAATCATGAGCTCGGGGCCGACAAAGCGAGAGAACGAGCTTACGAAAAACGCCGATGTAGCTGCGACTCTGGTTTCGCGACATCAGAAGACTGCTCCAAATGTCATGCAGCGTCTGACGTACGGGACCCTGGTCGCGGTGTCCCAATATCCGAGAACAACGGCCGCCGCCGTCACTTCCGCCGCTGTGGCAAGACGCACCATCAGTTGGCCTCGTCGATGACCGGTAAGCAGAGCAGTGCCTACGCAGTGCGATACTCCAATTGTATTTTAACGCGCCCACCGTTAACCACCTGATGCAATTACCGGATATTCGAAGCATAAACTCACCCAGGCCGCCCATCCTAGCGAAAAACCGAGCGCCGGATCCACGTACAGGTCCGCGAGGCCGATCACTCCGCCTACATTAGGTCTCGAGTAAGAGTCAGTTCTACGAGAACCACGACGCGCGTGTAGAAAAGTAATCACCCACAAATAGGCTACCATCTCTCCCACGGAGACGCACAGGCAGTAGACAACGCTGCCGACGATCCAGTACCCGAGGAATGCCCCGATGGGGCCCCCGTTTCGGAGCGCATCCTAGAGAACATTTTAGCCGCAACAACTTGCAGTCCTAGCAAGAAAGCCTGCACTTACTGCTGAACCGAGAAAAAGACCAGTGCCGATGACACCCCCTGCTGATCCGTAAGATCCCTTGAAGCGTATCTCATTGATGTACTAAGCAACGCACCTATAGAGATCATGCCGACTATACGATGCAAAGGTGAGTTGTGTTACTCTTGTAGCGGGACCGAACAAATGTCGCACTATGCTTGCGAGAAAGCTGAGGGGGGAGGTCCGATTTGATGTTTTCCCATCGCCGTTGCGAATTTAGGATACGGTTGCGCTGCCTTTGAAACTTCTGCAGCGTATTGACCGGTAGAGCCACGAAACGTACGCCTGAAGCCATCTCTGAAGAGATGGTCACGGGTCGCAGTCGCAGCGGTATCTCATGAAGCTTCGTCTTATCCATCGCGTAGTGCCTAGTAGGAAACGTTAGTCGAGAATGTGAGGGTGAGAACGGTTCGAATGTAATGCCGGTCCTGCTCTTAAAGGGAGGCTCGTTCTGGCAGCAGTCCTAAACCGGTCCAACGCCTCAAGTGCTGCAAGAGACCTGGAACGGATCTACTGACATTGCTGAGAGAAGTGGCTCGGAGGCAGTCGCTCCCGGCATGGCATGGGGGTGGATACATCGAGGAAGTGCGCGGCCAAGGGTCTAACCGCAGTGACACTGGACAGTCGTCTACCTTCTCGCCCTACAAAATGTGTTTAACGGGTTTCAGTACGGTCGTTCCCATTGGGAGCGCACTCACGTCCCCGTCGATTCTATGGTAGCCTGAAGGTGGGCTATGGGGACCATGGGATCCTGCTGGTGGACCAATGACCACCGTGCCAGCGTGTTAAACGTCAGCGCCAAAACTCCAGCGACGCGGGCGGGCACTTTCCGTGCACGGCGCTGGAGCTTACCCATAGGATAAATGAGCAGGTGAGCTACCTCGCACGGCAATATCGGCTGTCTCGGTCACTAGATTACCTGTCCAGTACGGCGCGCAGGAGGCCTCGACTCCTGCATGCATTGACAGAGAACACGAGGCCTCGCGTAGGTCGGACGGGACTTGCTGCTATCTAGGAGGTAGACGCTATTTAGAAGCCGTGATGCCTGCACTGACTGGCGGCGTACCTACTTTTCCGGCGGTTTTGCAGCGTCCGATCGGTGTATCAAGCTCATAAATCAGTCTCGCGTTCGGAAGGTACAGTCGCAACGTCCAAAGTTTTTCCTTCATTGGAGAAATACAAGCGAGGTTCCTGGAGCGTTGTCGACGGTAGTAAGTCACTGTAAGTGAAAGCAAGAGAGGGGAGGAGAGTCCCGAGGCTTAGATCTTAGATTCGGCGGTCGCCAAAAGTACTACGCGGGCGCTTGCTGCCTACTTGTCGTAGGCGCCTACGCTTCCTATGCTCTTTTGCTCACCCATTCACGAACACTATACCTACCGAGGACGAAACTGCCGTATTTTACCGGCACTAGTCCATGATCTATACAGGGCGGCGTGCGAGCTGTCACGCAGTACACCAAACAGCAGCTGCCACGTAGTGGTCACCAACGATACCACCGACTCCGATCTGCGCCTGGGACGGTAGCCTGAGAGGTAACTCGAGGATTGCTCCCGATCGATGTTCTGGGTGCTAAAGTTGGCCCCCCTGCAGGTCCAGGGCAGGGAAACGGGTACATACCCATGCATGCTCCTAACGCCGAGCACTTTGGAAGCCTTGCGGCTGCGATATGGCCACGCGTTTCCCGGGACATGCTGCTATCGAGTAGACATAAGGCGTGTATAACGCCTGTTTAAACAGTCCCCATGCCTGGATTGAGTATAACAGACAAATTGTTGCGGATTGAACGAGGCGCCAAACAGGAGATTCATCAACGCAGACACGGTATTATATAGCGCCAGGGGCCATTCGGCTCGCGTCTTGGGGCCAGCTGCTACATCCCCGACCTCTGTGAGCCTGCCTACCCTCGCTGCCTTTCCAATGTGGTGTCGCAACTCTCCAGACTTGCTCTCTAATGCGACGCTCTCTGCTTTGGTGTGTTCTTCCTCCCAGGACGTCGCCTCTGCTTGTGTCGCAATATGCCCCAACGCGGACCTAGCTGGAGTAGGCGTCCGGACTGCGTTCTACCTCCAGAGCGTCATGAATAGTAAGTCATGCCTCTATCACATCATGTGTGGTAATGATTATCCCTAATGTTCCTGCGGTGATATAGCTCTCCTGGTTGTCCTGTCACGTCAAGACTCTGTGCCGAGCGCATGGGCCTCTACCCTGCTTACTGCCTCCCTCGTTATCGCCGCTATGGTCCAGAAGTGCAGCCAATCCATCAGCCTGCACCACGCAACGCTGACTATGAAGTGAGTCCCACAACCCGTTATATGCATTCCGCTTCCTGCTGATGTTAACTGACACTCTGTAGCTTCGCCACGCTCTCGTGTATCAGCTCCTTGGCAGTGGCACCAATGCTATCCATCTGGCATCTTTCGCCGGAAAACTACTATACTCGTCAACTCGCGCGTCACGTCATCAACGCCATGCGCGAAGAGCGGAGCAGTCCATCCTCCATTTGGCGCGAAGACAAGAAAAGCATTCGGGAAGCGCAGAGCAGGGAGCACCTCTTCCTCGCGCTCGCGCTCCTCACCCAAGTCGTCCTGCAGTGGGCGTGGGGCATCGTGCTCTTCGTCTCCCCGGTGTACAGCCAGCCAAACTGCAGCGGCGACACGAACCTGATCCTGTTCCTCGCACCCATCACTGCGCGGGAGATCAACCATGGCTACATGGTCATCTGGGTCTTTTGGCTAATCTGCTCGCTCGGCATCACTCTTGGTATGACAGTCGTCCTCGCGCTCACAAGCCCCACCCGCGCACGGATCGCGACGACCGTGAATACTGCTCAAGCGTCCCCGATTGCGACGCGCCCGCCGCCAATAGCCGTTTCAACACATCGGCGCACATTCAGATCCACTGTCGCACACCTGCCAGTGCTGCGGTCCACGCGGAAGGCTGTCCCGGCTTGGATGAATGAAGAGGGACAGGTTGTGTTCTGGTACAACACCGCTGCGGTCGTCCTTTGGCTGGTTTACTTCATTTGTACGTCGTTCGTACTATTGGATGACTGCTCGCGTCCTGACGACCTCTCGAGGTGCCAAGGTCCAAATCCAAGTAAACTGCATTTTCGATGGCGAGAATGTCATCTCTAGCTTCGGGCAGGTACGCCCTCCTGCATGCAGACGTCTGTGTTCCACTTAACATACGCCCTCTTTCCACCTAGATCACTGCTCTGCTTCTCGCCATGCAACCTCTGTGGAGCGTGATCGCAGCCCTACACCGGTGGCCCAAGAGACGGCGGAAGAACAGGCGCCACCTCCACCGCGTATAGCAGGCCGAGCTGCAGGCACTGCACCACGCGCATGGTACCCGGTTTCGTCGGTGCTATCGACGCTATACATCGCCCCGGCCTGGAGACGCGCAGGTCGCCGCGGCTTTCCCTCAATACATGAGCGGTGGCGCACGGTCTTGGTATTCCCAGGCGTTTCCGAGCCGGGCACCATCGGTATCGCACCCCACGCATCGCGCAGTAACCGCACAATCGCCAGCTTGAGCTCTCGTTGAGTCGTAGGTGACAGACGCGCAAGTACGCCGCCCCTGCCCTCACCGTCGGACACATATATTCCTGCATGCACCGGCACGGAAGAGCGGAAAGAGCCGGCCTCGCACGGGCGGGTCCCCTGCGCACATATTCTCTTAACTCTATTCGTAGCTCTGCGCCTACCTGATCCCGCCTATGTGTGTAGAGTGTCCCCGCGTTATTGTATAGTACGTACAGTACGTGCTCATCGCCCATAGTAGGATCACCTCGGTATGCGTGCGAGGTCAGGGGCTTCCAAGCCGCAAGCCGAACCAATGGTAAGTACGTGTCACTCAAGTCAGCATTAAATATACTGACGATGTTCATGTACGGCTAGGATGGCAACCGGTTGCCCGCAGTAGATCAGTTTACATCGTATACTACCTTGCGCGGAACAAACTCCTACCGTCAGTGGCCGCGACCGTCATACGGCTCAAA
Organism: Trametes villosa; assembly: GCA_002964805.2. NCBI lineage: Eukaryota > Fungi > Basidiomycota > Agaricomycetes > Polyporales > Polyporaceae > Trametes > Trametes villosa. The sequence goes on from PUDQ02000003.1 coordinate 3,035,971, forward strand.
CATGACCTGCCAAGGCCAAACCAGCGGCTCTGTGCGGGTACCACGTTCACACTGCTCTCATGGCTGCGGTGAGATACCCGAACAACGCCTTCAAGGCGCTATTGCACACGCATAAAACCTCCACGCACCCTTCACAATTCTTTGCTCGACGCCGCTGTTCAACGCTCTCAGTCTCACAAACGCTTTCAACTTGACCTCGCCCTCCTTCATTCGATCCACTCACTTATAACATCCTTCGTAAACATGATTTTGACTCTCGCTCCGCTCATGGCGTTCGGCCTGGCGTCCGTCACTGCCATCCCCCTCTCCGGCAACTCTACTCTGCACACGCGCGCATCTGTGAGCAGCCTCTTCCCCGTCTCCCATCCGGCCGCCTCGTGGACGGTCTCCGCGGGGATCGCGGGCGCCCTCCCACTGAACGACGCCACTCTGTTGCCCCACGGCGACACCGGGGCTCACTCTTACGTCGTGGGACCGGATAGGGTGCCGTCCATGCAGGCGCACTACCCCAAGGGAGCGACTAAGCCCAGCCGCAGCGGCGGCGTTTCCTTCTTCGCAAGCGGTCCCGCGTCGGTGGACCTGACGAAGGCGAAGGAGGCTACCCTCGCGTACTCGGTCTTTTTCCCAAACGGTTTCGACTTCGCCCTCGGAGGGACGCTTCCCGGATTCTGTACGTCCCACCACGGCTTCTCCCGTGCTGCTTTGGTCACTGACGCGCAGGGCAGACGGTGGAACGACCGACGCCATAGGGACGTCGTGCACGCCCGGAAGGGGCAGACACGACAACTGCTTCGTCGCAAGCTTCGACTGGCGCGGAAGCGGTGCGGGCGAGCTATTCGCGCTCCTGCCCGACTCGGCGGCGAACACCGCTGCATTGTGCAACGTCCGACCGGTGTCCCAGTGCAGCGACCAGTCCGGCGCATTCGTTGGCAGAGGCGCGTTCTCGTTCACGCCGGGTGCGCGCGCGACCGTCGCGCAGCGAGTCCTCCTCAACGACGTTGGGAAGGCGAACGGCGAGATCGAGATCTTCCTGGAAGGGAGGAGCGTTTTCGCCGTCAAGGGCCTGGAGATCGTGAAGTCCGCCGCGAGCCGTTTCAGAGGTATCCGGATGCAGTCGTTCTTCAACCGTGAGTGTACCTGCTTCAACTCTCAAAACCGTGCAGAGTTCTTGAGCTGATAATTCGCTTCGCGGGGATAGAGGCAGGTGGATCACCGAAGGACCAGGACGCCTTCTTGGGAGACTTCTCGGTCGCTATCACCAAAGCTCTTTGAGCAGCCCTCGGTATAGAGTTTAGGAGTTGTTTATTTCTTTGCGATGTTCTGTCCCCACGCTGTCGTCGGCTTGAGGTCCTACGATGTTATTTATTCGTTGGCGTATCCTGGTGCAAGTGGTATCATATCGCTCTCCGGGGCGGTAGCCTAGACATGAAACTCGCGCTGGTCAGTCTACCTAATGACTACCGTGTCAACCATTGCCTCAAAGCGGGCGATGAACGACCCAGCAACCTCCCTACAACGCCCGACATTCGTGCTCAGCTTCCCGGCGCGGGTCACGACAATCCCGCTCTGCATCGTGCCATACAGCTCCAGACGACCCAACCGCCGCTGCGTACCGCTGAACTCTTCAAGAAGCTGTCCAAGCTTTGCCAGTTCCTGATATGCGCGGTCCTCGCAATCCTGTCCGCGCGAGACGTCGAGCACCCAACACAGCGTGAGGGCGTCCGATGGCGGCCTGTCGTCGTTGGGCCCACCCACGAACCACCGCGCGAAGCGCACCTTCGCCGAGGTGCTCGTCCCCCCAAGCAGCTCCAACCGCCGGAGCGCGCGCGGCGGCGAGAACGCATTCGCGCCCGCGCCCGCCCAGCGCTGTCCCCATGCGCTCCGCTCTAGAGCAAGCGGGAGGTGTGGAAGGTCGACGGCGAGTGCCGTGACTGGTGTGTCGATGAACGGGCGCAGCAGATCGGTGAGGGCGTTCTCTGCTTTCTTGTCGCGCCACATCGCGATGCCGAGGCGTTCCTCGAATCTGTTTCCGTCGTGGTGGGACGTATATCCGTGCAGGCGGACACGGCCCTTGGCGTGCGTGCGCCCGAGGTAGAGATGGGTAAGGGACGGGAGGATGTCCGCGAGGACGGTCGGTACCGAGAGGACCGCGGCGATGCCGACGTGCTGGTCGTCGCAGCGGAGCTGAACCTGTACGGATGGGGGAATGTTGAGCTCCATGAGCGTGTGGACCATCGCAGACGCAGGTCCGGTGATGGACACTTTGTGGAGGCTGAGCGTTTCGTCCTTCGAGGGGGGTTCGTCGAGGGTGTTCCCCGAGAACGGCAGGCCAGATCTTCCGAGGTCGTCGGGTTTGAAGCTCAAGGATCTCAAGGATGGGCAACACCTAAGCGCCTCGCGGAAACGGTCTATATCGTTCGGCTGTCCCTCGAAAAGGATCTCCTGCAGCGTAGGCACCACCCACATGTGAAGAGGGAACGAGGCAGGGATTTCCAGATGGCGGAGTGCAGGGAGCGGGTATTCAGACAGGGGACGGAAGAGTTGTCGGAAGTTGGTATGGTGGTAGACAAGCGTCGTGAGACTAGACATGCCGCCATCAAGCAATTCGTCGAGCGCCCTGCCACCACCTGCGGCTACGGAGTGGATCGAGAGTTGCACGATACGCGAGGCGTGCGGCGCGAGGAGTGCGCGCTCGACATCCCCCTGAAAGCCCCCGTGCACCTTGATTGGGCGCGGGGACGACAGCGTGAGGCAATGCTTGAGCAGGCCGTAGTGCACATGATAGATCGAAATCTTGAGCTGGTTGAGCATGGACGCCCAGAACTCGGGCATGGCGAGCAGGAGCGTGCGCCAATAATGGCAGACGTGCGTGAGACGGATGTCTGCAACGCGCCGCCGCGCATCGTACAGTACGACCATGAGCAGTTCCGGCGGGAGGCGATGGAGGGGTAGATTATTGTTGCGAGCTGACATTTTTGCGGATTTAGCGTTGCGGGGTGACATTTTTCGGTAGAGGAACCTGAGAATCGAAAGTTATTGGGCTAGAATCAGTACGGCGAGCATGATGAGCATAACTGAAACGTACGGTAGGTTGATGGTCGTGGTCAAGAGCTAAGGTCGCACCAGCGATTCGTTCAAACTTAAGTTTGACTCCCACAGGCCAAGTGATATGTAGTGAAATTAGACGCAAAGGAACATCCTGGGTCGGTATGGTGGTGAGCTGTATATATACATGTGAATGAATATTTTGTACAATCCGTGTACTGTCCGTGCGTGTGAGCTGTAAATCGTATATCGTGAATCTAGTGTCGTGAGCAAGTGTCATTCAGTGAGCGAGGGTGCGAGCACCACATCCCGTCGTCGAGACATTCCGGTAGTTCCCAAATTCCCAGTTGAAACAGTCCTGGGAAGGAATCAGCCCTGTTATCCCGAGGCGGAGCGTATCTGAACTCGACTCACCACGCAGTCCGCTTCGCTGGAGAAAGCCGGTACGCTCCGCGGGTCGCCGTCTTCGCCCCAGTCGAGATCTTTGGCCAGGACGCCGTCGATGAGCGCTTGGATGCCGTGGTGCACGATGTTCGCGCTCCATCCGAGCTTCGACACGGTGTCGTAGCGGATGACGCGGCCGAGATGGCAGCGGGTCTCGAGCGCGATGCCCACGAGCGCGCAGGAGGAGCCGACGCCGGTGCACGTCCCCATAGGGATTGGGTCGCCCGTGTTATAGACGTGTGTGACGTGCTGCGTAGAGGGCTGGTCGAAGAGAAATAAGGCAGTGCTCCGCAGACGCGGCGCTTGGGAAACATACCGGAGAAGGGAGGTGTAGACGTGATGCTGCAAGACGCTCGGCGGGCGCTTCAAAGGCAACCACCGGGTTCCCGAACGTCACGCCAACGAGGGATGCTAGCGCACCACCAAGAGAATGACCTACACGCGCGCATGAGTGCCAATCCCGAGTGGTCACGGAGCATGACTTACCGATGAACCAGATATTAGAATTGGGATACATATACGTGACGTTGTTGTACAAATTCTATCGACGTCGTTAGACTCCGCGGGACGCATTGAATCAGGTATCACTTACAGTTCCGATTGAGTAGAACAGACTATCCTCCGCCAGACTCTTCTCTAGGCAGCCTTGGTCACACTTATACCCGCCCTCGTAACAGTCGCAGACGGTACTCCAAGTGGGCCCAACACGAGCGCAGCAGCAGGAAAACAAGAGGTTGTCGTTGTACTTGTCTTTGCGCTGAGTGGGACCGCCGCCGCCAATAGGCCAGACAAGGGATGTGCCCTTGACAGAGATTATGACGGTGGAGTTGTCGGGAGTGGCGAAGATGTGTCCTCGGAATCCGTCCGCGTCGGGTTCCCAGCCGAAAGGGTAGCTCTGGGTCCGTGAGCGATATTCAATACCGAACCCGAGCCATCGAGCGAAGGGCGACCCACATTATTCCATTCAGTACCTATATCGTACCAATCCTTCTGTCCAGGCTCCGTATACGCGTTGTTGGCCATCTTCGCCAGGAGAAGCAATACCTCTCTATCTTGAACGTCTGGCCCGTCCACGTCTACGGGGTCCCAGGTCTCACCAGATCTGAATCGCGCGGACGTTGCAGATAGCGGCTTGTGCACCGTTGTAGGCACGGTGTTGATCGAGAACGTGTCTGGGCGGAAGCCAGATGTGGGTATGACGTCCGAAAACACGACCCTGGAGCTAGAAGACAGGGCATGCTCGTGTCGCAGCTCGAACTGTAGGGCGTGCTTAGAGGGTGCTATCCACGAAGCCTGCAGGTACTGGAGCGCAGTAGGAAGCAAATTATACAGCATCTGAGAGGTCCAGAATCATAGATATTCGTTCACGGGCGAAGCTGTGAATACGCAGTAGCAGACAGTAGCTGATCTGAGGGAAGAGTGGTCCGGATAGCGACAGTCGAGGAGCGGAAATGCAAGCGTCGGTCAGACTGAAGCAGTCGGAGAATCAAGTACGTGAGGCTGGGTGAGCAAGTAGCCACGCATCCTCAGGACGTTTGTTTGGCCGCTTATGCCACCAAACAGTGCCACGTGTTCCCGAGTGCAAGACTGTCACCGCGGCGCTGCAGTAGGCTGCAGTGCACGCCTACAACTTAACTTGGGGCCATCAGCACGCTGCTCTGAGGATTCGCGGGCGTGTATCGGGACGATCCCCTCGACATTATCTCGCAGAAACTCAACTAGCGATCGACGTGGCTTCCCTTCCTTCTGCTCGCCGATGTGGTAAGCTACGCATTTGGCGGGGTGTGCATCGAAACAATAACACGGTGACGGCAGAGTAACACAGCGCCGCATTCGTGAGGGCTAGGCACCTGGCTGCGCTGCTGACGCACATAGTCTACGCGCGTATATACATACATCCGGCTCAGCCGGCCTCAGCAATGCCTCGTGGACTGCGCTTATGGACCTCGTGTCGAAAGCACAGGTCGATGGACACGTCGTGCACGCACAACGCTTGCATTCTGACAATTGCACTCATTGCGGTGTTCCAAAGTAAGTGGTTGAATGATGGGTACTCGAATATGCAACGTACTTACGCCCGCTGGTAGATGAGCCACCTTCAACGTGTCCAAGAGTTGTTGGCAAGCCTTCCAGCAGAAGACGCAGCCGTCCTTCGTCTGTCTAGCGACGGCCAGCAATGCCATTCCCTAGCCCTCAACCTGGTTGAGCAGCACGCGGCCCATATCCGAACTCTGAAGGCTCTGTGCATCCTCAACGCACCTATCCATCGCCTTCCCGCGGAGATCCTTATGACGATCTTCTATCAATGTCGCCGAAGCATCGCAGACCTCCGCCTTACTCATGTCTGTCGGCTCTGGCGCACGCTTATCTCCTCCATGCCCGAATTCTGGGCCTCCATGCTCAAAAATCGGCAGTTCGGATTCAACATCCGGTCAGAATTACCCCCCGGGTCTTGGGAGGAGTTCCTCCAACAGTGTCTGGAACGGTCCGCGCCGCGTATGGTTCATTGTCGCCTCACCTTCCGCAGCCCTCTGGAGCTTCGCACACTCGCCCCGCATCTTCTCAGGTTGACCGAGCTCTCGCTCAAAGTCTGGGAGGAGCGTTCAGCGTTCGACCTGACAACCCTCCTCGAATGGGGCATGCCTCATCTCATAACACTGCGAGTCTCTCTGCTCCGCTTCCGTGACGACTTCAACTCCCCTGCCTATTGGTATTCTATCCCACCCTTGGCTACATGTTCGCTCCCGCGTCTCCGGCGGCTGCAGATACCCGCCGAATGCCTGCCGAAGTTCATGGTGGGCTCCATCGAGCACCTCACCATCGAGGGAATCGTTCTTACGGAGGACATCGACGCTGTACTGGACACAGTAAACCATCAACCACTGGCATCCCTGACGTTCGATCGTGCAGGAGTGGACGTCTGGAGCACCGAACTTACTGCGAAGCAAGTAGCCCCTCTTGCCCGCTCGATATCCGTCCGCGATAGCATGGACGCTATTGTGCAGTGCTTGCAACACCTGTTCCCGCTCCCCACCATCCGACTTCAACTCTCCTTTTGCGACTCTTCCGACGGCGAGGACCGTGTTGATCTGGATATCCGATTTGTAGAGCTGCTCAGCGCGTACATGAACCGGCTCACAGCGGTCAAACGCTTCTACCTCGGGAACACACGCGCCCGCGGCCGTGTGAGGCTGCGTGGGTACGCCGACCTGGAGGATGGCGCAGATCTAGCACAGCTCGACATCGGGAAGTGGTTCGAGGACAAGTGCGCGACCATCGAGCTACTACACCTCTTGTCTACCTCGTCGGCAGCAACGGCCCTAACTGTCAGCCTCCCCGGTGTACCCGAGACCAAGATCGGGTGTCAGCTTGCGCACCACCTGCACCCTCTTCCTCTGGAACTCCCCCGCCAGCTCTGGCGGCTCGAGCTGCTGGTTCGAACCCCACTACAGACGAGGCTCTGGTTCGCGAAGCGGTTCTTGGAGAGGGGCGGAACGGAGGGGCGGCCGCCGCCGGGAGAGCTCACGCTGTGCTGGAATGTCCACGTCGAGCGCGGCTACGAGGTATCGGTGAGGGATGAGCTGGAGGCTTTGGAGAATCTCCTCGCAGATACACCAACACAGAAGCTAGGGCGACTAGAGCTTTACGGGTCGATGGTGCTGAGTGGACAGGTCTATACGAAGGTTGCGGACGTGCCGACGAATCCCGTGCGTTGCGCGGAGGTCGCCCAACCGTATTTGGCCCGCCTCGGTGCATTGGTAGGAAACTTGGTCTTCATGTAGAGCTACCTGATTTGGGTGGGCATGTGATTGAAATTCAAGTACATTCAAGTCCTCGAGTTGGCAGTTTTCCCGGGTTCGACGAGGCGTATGTTTGTGTGTGTTGTGCGAAGCCTCCATCAAATTTCCAAATCCCATGGCCACCTTGCTTTCCCGATTCCCGTCGCTTTTCTCTCTGTTCTCGCGAACTGCGATGGTAAAGCCTCTACTGGACCCTACGAAGCTTAGTCAAGAAATCACTGACACCCAGACACGTAGCTGCCTCAAAACTTTCCCGCTTGATCTTCCTCCTCCAACTTGTACTGGGAGCTGGTTTGAACTTGAAAGCGTGTTCAAACCCGCGACAGGCTTTCCCTTCGGCATGCTTCTGTTCGACGTTTTGCTAGCTATCTGCGCATTCTCTGACTCTGGCGACCTTTTGGTGCTGTGTCTCTCGAGTACTCTGCTCAACGAGGCTGCGACACCGTCGCTATACGCCCACATCAGCCTTAGTCACGGACCTTCCATACAACAGTGCTTGAGGACTTTGGCTGAGCCGGTCACGACGCTCGCTTTCGGTCGCAACCTGGCAGCATATCCTCACACGACCTCACTCCGGCGAGCTTCAGTTGCTCGCACTGCCTGTTGGTACTCGTCCACAGTAGCAGCTGACCTTGTGCGGGCACTCCCTCGGCTCATCAATCTTCGACATCTATCTTGCCGCGCCCCTCTTCCCTATATGCCTCGACTCTTGCAGGCACTCCCTGGATACGCCCTTGCTACAATCGAACTCATCGCGAGAGCAGGGCACACGGGCGGTCACCTCTCCGTTGACGACTCGGAGCCCGACCTAGGTCGGCTGGAAATCGAGGGACCACCGTTCCCTATCTTGTCACGCCTAAAGCTCGATGTACACCTAGACACCCCTGTGCCGTACATACCATTCCTCAAGTGCCTCGTATCTCGTCAACCAGAGGCTTTGCGCTCGATATCTCTCACTCTGTCGGTTGACTGGGGACATCATTTGATCGCCGAGGTTTTCGAGAGGCTCCCTCCATTTGGCGGCCTCGAGGAGCTCTCGGTCGGCGTCGGCGGCCTCAAATATGCGTGTTTCGCGCGGGCGCCCCGGCTCAAGTCCCTCTGTGTCTTGGACTACGCCAATCCTGTCAGCTATGCGACGCCTCCAATTGACGCTATCCCCTACGCCGCCTTCTCAGCTTTGGAGTCACTTTCCTGTCTACCGCGCGTCCTGCCCCGCTTTTTGCCTTCGGACACGGAGGCCTCTCTCCGTCGACCTATACACACTGTTCGGCTCAACCACGCGTCCTACGAACGCAATGGCGGGGCCTTCTCTGGATATCCCATGTGGGATCTAGAGTGGACACGAGGTATCCTTCGGCACATCGCGTTCTCTCGCACCAACGTCAAGAGCCTCAGTCTTTTCCTGGACCCCGATCTCGCACGCAAGCTGAGGTGCATCTTGCCATCCCCCGAAGGCCTCGAATCCCTCCTAATCGTCGTCTGTGGGGAACCCACTGTACGTCTAATTAGAGCGTATTTGCAAGCGGTTATAACCGCCCCACCGCGGTTCAAAACTTGGCTCCAACTCGCGCAAAAACCAGCGCTTCGCTCGCGTTTGCAGTTTGGCGCTTTACGGTTATAACCGCGCTGCAAATACGCTCTATTGCCTATCCTTATTTCTTCGCCCCCTCCTATCTCTGTCCAGCTCCACGTACTGGTGGAGTCCGTCTTACTCGCGCGAGTCCACCGACTACATACCCTCCTTTTCTCGGACGCGCCCATGAAGAGTACGGACCCTACCGCCGCCTTCCAGTGGGCGCAAGACGTCGAGCGTCAGAAGTTAGCACTGACCGCTTTGGAAGAAGGAATCCCGTCTCTGAGCCGAGTTGCATTCACGACGGAACTCGAGTGGAAGAGGCGAGGAGATGGCAGGTGGGAGGAATGGCGACAGGAAGAAACCCTAGATTTTCGGTAGGTTACCTTCTGTAGCAGTAACACGCGCTCGTAGACGGCCCGTTTACGAACATCTAAATGCGCCTGCATGGTACAAGTAACGAGAAGCTATTTGTGAGTTGAGCAGACACTAAGGAGATGCCAATCGGTTGGAAATCCATGGTGAGATGTTCAGAGGGTTCTTAAGCGCTTGACATATATGTGCGGGAAGTGCTGCCATGCAATCCGATATGGTGTAGTGGCTAACATTATCGCCTCTCACGCGATAGCCCGGGGTTCGATTCCCCGTGTCGGAATGTTTTGCTTGAGGTCTTCCTCTCTGTACCGTCGCACAAGTATCGACTTTGTGGTATCAGCTTCAAGAGTACTGGCAGTATATGCATTTCATTTTGTCCGAAGGAGACACAAGTTTATAGGCCCCCTCTTAGAACTACACACATTCTCGTACTGATGACTTGAAATACACCTTCTCAGTCGTTTCCCACTGTTGAATAGCCTACGTCCACCCATGCACGCATCCGGTCGCCATATCGAATGGTGAGTACAATGAGCCTTCAAGGCGAGTCAGCGCCGAACACGAGGAAAGGTATCAACATGGGTTGGCTTACAGGAAACCGATCCAGGCAACAACGGCGAAGACTGCGTCTGCGGCAGCAACACCGACGGCTTCGATGAGCGGGAGGATCCCCGCAGTCGCGAGCGCAACTGAAAGCTGGCGTATGGCACTGCAAGGAAAATGTTTGATGAATTCGGCGACGACCAGGGAGTATAAGCGTGTACGTACGAGCTCGCGGCCCACACCTCGGCGCTGCGGGAGTGGAGGATGTCGACGTAGTACGACGACGAGGGGGTGAGCACGAGGTCCACCGCGACGCCGTTCACGAATAGGCATATTATGTTGATGACGATGCCGGGTGTGCCAGGCACGAATTGTGTCGCGAGCCCGGAGAAGAGGATGGAGAACGGAACGAGGACGAGCGCCCCGAGAAGTGTTGCGCGCAGGCGGTCCTCGGGTACCCACTTCCCGCCATGCCGTGCCCGCCCCTGGATAACGGCGCGGTCAGCCAGGCGGCCAGCGAGCGGCGCGCCGACTGACAAAGGACTGTCAGAAGGGTCAACAGCGGAGGTAGAGGCGGCAGAGCTCACTGATGTTGCCAATCCCAGAGGCGAGGAAGAACATCCCGATGATAGCTTCGTTCGTGATGTTGTAGGCCTTACCCTGTGGGTAGGCACGGATGATCGGTAAATAGGCCAGAAGCATTGCGTAGCACCAGAGCATACCATGGTAAACGAGAGTGGTATGAGGAGCGCTGCGGACGGGCTAGCTATGAGCGGAGGCAGAAGGAACAGGGGGCTTGGCGTTACCGTAGTCCGTTAGGAACGTCGTCGATCCGGCTATAGTCTGTTCGAAGATTAGTAAATCGAGTTAACACACACGTGTCGTGACACTCACAACCAGCAGAATGTTCGGGCTACGGAGGAGCGCCAAGCTTTTGAACGGGTTGAGCCACACGAACCTTCGCCCCTCGGTCCCACCAGCGGCTGCCCGCAGCTTCTCCTTAGCGACATCGAGGTCCAACGTCTCAGGAAGCCAGGCAACAATGAGAATGTATGCACCGAGTCCCATGAAGAACAACGCCCATTGCACAACCCGCCAGGATGCGTAGTGGGTCGCAAGGCCTCCCGCTACCGGCGCAATCGCGGGACCAACGAAACACGCCTACCGCAAGCTTCAGTGAGCTATCCGAGATCACGCGCACTGTGAGGATCCCGTACCCCGAAGAATACACCCATGGCTTGGCCGCGCTCCTCGAGCTTGTAAATATCGCCGATCGCCCCGGCGCCGACTGATAGCCCGCTCGATGCACCGAACGCCTGGATGACGCGCCAGAACATGAGGGTGGGGACGCTACGCGAGAGCGCGACCCCGACAGAGCCGATGCACAGGCATGGCAAAGAGCACAGATAGACCGCTCTGCGACCATCTGAGTGCGCGCAATGAGCGGCTGGAAGATGAACGATTCGGAAAGAAAAACCTACAGGTTCCGGAGTAGGTTGCCCAGACAAGACTGCCCAGCGCAGCGCAGGTAATGGAGAGCGTTATGGCCAAGCTGCGGGAGCGATCAGGACTTGGTCAGACACACGACCATGGAAGGCTCGGCCTACGTGATGACCGGGCCTGTAGAGTTGAGCTCCCGCGCAATCTCCGGTACGGATGGCACGAAAGAGCCGGATGCGAGAACTGCGACAGCGAGTGAGCGCACATGCCGTGAGTGAGCGGCCGCATGAAACGTACATGGCAACAGGCCGACCCATGAGAGAAGCGCGACGATGACCCGCTTCTGCGAGGGCGGGAAGCGGTTGTACTGTGCTTCGTTTTTGGGGCCTCCAAATGTCGAAGGGCCTGACTCTAACGTTTCCGCTTGAGCGAGGAGTGGGGTTTCTTCATGCAGCGCGTCTTCTTCCGTGAACATCGTGCAACCTCAGGCGTAAGGTGCGTGGTCGATGCGTGATAGTGCCGCCAGGGACAATTCAAGCTTCATGACCTGAGTGAGAGGTTATATACGCTGCAAAATAGGCGACGGTGAGTCAGTGCCGCCATGGAACCCACTCGAGTCAACCACTGGAGGATCCACGCGAACCTATAGTCCCACAAGGCATGTCCGCAGTGACCGCAGCGGCGGTACGCTGTCCGGCCGCAACTTATGGTTAAACAGTTGGTGTTGTGAGCGAAGTCTTGCATAGCTGGAGATAGTGGTGGTGGTACCAGACGTGACATGAGGGCGACCATCGGCACGCGCGCCGCGAAAGGCTAGTGTTCCAACGAGCGCTTCCGGGCGCCGCATGTACCAACATGCAGGCCATGTACAGTTGTGAGCACCTGCGCCGGGCATCCTAATATCGTGCCCTTTTGCGAGCGATGCGGTATGTACAGCTGATGGCATCTATGTATCGTAGGGTCTTCATAAGTCCGAGCTATGACCAGGTTCCCACTACCCTCTGCCACCCGTAAGACCCATGAAGGAGAGCAATCCGGAGCAAGAGGTACGTTCAGTTATCGCGCGCTGTAGAGTAGCCTACGTCTACCCATGCGCGCATACGGTCGCCGTGCTTGATCGTGAGCAGAATCAACCTAAACGAATTGTCAGCATACCGCGACGCGCTAGGTTGAGATGAAAGAACTGACCCGAATCCTAGCCACGCAATCGCAGCGAAGATGGCACCCGTTGCAGCAACACCGACGGCGTTGATGATAGGGAGAATGCCAGCCGTGACGAGCGCGATGACCGCGGCGCGGAACGAACTGAACAGGAGAGCGTCAGCGGCGACAACGCGGCGGCGTGAAATGTCCTCCTTACCCGCTGGCAGCCATGGTCTCCGCGCTCCGCGAGTGCAGGATGTCGACGTAATATGCGGAGGAAGGGGACAGGACGATGTCAACCTGGTGTCCGGAAATATACGTATCAGCGAAACACTCCGGCTGGACAGGCCGGACAGACGCGTACCCCGATGCCGTTCATGAAGAGCCATATCAGGTTGAGGACGATTCCAAGCGTCCCGGGGACGAACTGCGTCGTCAAGCCTGACAGAAGCACGGACATTGGCACGAAGACGGCGGCGCCCCAGAGACATGCTCGCAGACGGTCCTCTGGGACCCAGACACCGCCACGACGCTTGCGCCACGAGACGACTACTCTGTCGGAGAGACGACCGGCAAGCGGGGCGCCGACTGGAAAGCATGGATGTGAGCAAGTAACGAGGATAAAGAGGCGACCGGGCTCACTGATGTTGCCTAGGCCGGCAGGAAGGAAGAAAGCACCAATGATCGCCTCGTTCGTAATGTTGTACTGCCTTCCCTGTAATTCGAGTCAGAAGGAGAGAAGTCGAGCGGCGGTGCAAGAGACTCACGATGGTGTAGGCAAGCGGTATCATGAGAACGAAGTCGGTCACTAGCGTCGTCGTACCTGCTAATGCCTGGTCGAGCGTGATTAGCATGCGCGACTAAGCGCGTTTGATGACTATGCTCACGATGATGAGAATGTTCGGGCTGCGGAGCAGAGTCAAGCTCTTGAACGGGTTCAGGAAGATCGGCTTCCTGTGCTCCTCGGTGGCGCCCCACCTCCGGATCTTCTCCGGGTCCAGAGTCTCTGGGAGCCACAGGTACACGGGGATAAGAGCGAAGAGCCCCATGACGAACAATCCCCATTGACCATAGCGCCACGAGAAGTAGTGCGTCGCGACGCCACCACACAGTGGGGCAATGGCAGGACCAAATAGGGAGGCCTGTGGTGCGCGGTCAGTCTGGAAGGGTCGAGAGAGATGCGGAGACAGCGTACTCCAAAGAAGATGCCCATCGCGGACCCTCGTTCTTCGAGCTTGTATATGTCACCGATGGCGCCAGCCCCTACGGACATGCCGCTTGACGAGCCAAGAGCTTGCACGACGCGCCAGAACATGAGGAGGGGGACGGTCTGCGACATTGCGACGCCCGCAGAGCCAATGCAGAGACACGGCAACGACGTGAGGAATATCGTACGGCGTCCATCTAGAAGTTATACTTGAGTTTGCAACAGAGAGATAGGACCTCAAAAGCATACATGAGCCCGAGTACGTAGCCCACAGCAGGCTACCAGCCGATGCTGTGACTAATGATAAGCTGACAGCTAAGCTGGAGGAATACAGCGTTTCAGCGTATTGACCAAGGGAAATCTCTCTCGGACATTACGCACCTCACAACCTCGCCGGTGGTGCCAAGTTCACGAGCGATCTCCGGTATTGACGGGATGAATGAGCCCGATGCCAAGACTGCGGATGCTCGGTCAGCCGCTTCGTAGATATCGAAAAGTCCATATGCGACGATACCGACATGGAATGACAGCAGCCCAGGCAATGAGGGCGACGATGACCCTCTTCTTCGCTGGCGTGAAGCGTTGGTAGATAAGTTCATGCTTCAAGATCTCAGGATCGGTGGGTAAGCGGGCCTCCGAGTCTAATAGAGGGCTCTCTTCCGTATGCTGCTGCATTTTCGCGTACTTTACCCGTATGCTCTATGGAGCTCGCGTATAAGGTCCAAGGCCTAGAGCGACCTTTTTCGAGGGGTGGTGGATAGCGGAGGAGTGGGTTTACGGGGGGTGTTCAGTTCGTCGGAGTTGCTTTATAGCAGTAGCGCCCTTATCGAGTCGAGCTCGAGTCAGTGGCTGAGCCGTAAGTGGTGGGTCACAGGATACCACCGCCCTTCCTTCTACCTGCATTCTCGAAGGCGGAGTTTTCTGTCGCTATACGGCTGCACCGCCGGCTACTGTGGCTGCTACTTGTACTAGTTCCCAAAGCAACAGTGGGACATACCTTTGGAAGAGACAGGCTTCAAGGACTCGGGATAGTCGCCGCCTGCAGTGCCTGCCGATAGGCATTTGCACAGCATACAGGATCGGATGGCAGTATATGCGGTTAAGACTTAGCCTTCAGCCCGATAGTCCGTATCTCCGAGTCGTATGTACTTCATGCACGAAGACACTGAGAGGCCGGCAATATCTGGCAACACTCGAGCTCTTCCTATCACAAGCGCAGAGGGGCACCACCGAGCCGGAAAGCGCCGGAGGTCATCCGAGTCACTTGTTGGACACGCTCTACCTGTCTAACCACATGGTGGCGGACTGTTCAGAAGTGCCATTTGAGCGATGTAAAGTGCTTACCAATGCGTGGGTTCCGCTGGGAGCTTGTCGAGCTTGACATCGTGACAAACACTCATCTCCGCCTCCGTGCCGCCAGGCTCCCCAACTCTTCATTGAAACCTGTCATGGAGCATATGGGCGACCGACTGGGAAAGCACAAGGACCGCGGTGTTTCTCCCTTCCGAGAATAGGCGGCTCTGCCTCCTGCGAGTGTATAAACGGCAGCTGCGCGAGGCTGAACGGGGCTCGTGGTCAAGTCGGGAGTTGCCGACACTGCCGAGAAAGGAGATCGGGGTGTGTACTTCGTTTTTCCTAGACTGCAGAGGCGTTGGGGCTCTGCCATTGGGCTGGCGACGACCAACCCGGGCTCGGTGGGGTATCATCGGGCCTAGGCCGCTCGGCCTCCGACATGGTTCAGCAACAAGGGACGGAGCGCGGCGACTCCACAGTTCCCACATGCTGTTACCGGCGAAGGCACAACATGGCCCGTCGTCATTGGTCTCGGCACAGGCAGCGAAACTGGCATGGCCGCCTGTGTATAACGAGTAAGTGCGTCATTTTCTTCCGTGGAAGGCGATAAATTGTGCTCGCCAGACCCCGCGCGGCTGATAGTCCTGATAAATCCGCCGATGGCGGACGGGCCACCTGCCCACGGCCGGCTGACTCGGACCTGGACTTGCCCTGCGTTCCCTCCGTGCATGCGCCCCCGACGCGATGCTGAACCGCCTTCCGTACGACGTCCAGCTCGGGATTGTGCGGCTCCTGGGGGCGAGAGACGTGGTCAGGCTATGCTCGGTAAGTGCGTCGGCCACAGCACACGCACCGCATCCGACACGACCACCCCTCGCAGACGTGCAGAGCCCTGTACAGCCTGATGGCCGACCGCTCGATGTGGTTCCACGCGCTCTCCCGCCTCCTCTGGCTCTTCCCGCAACCGCAGCTGGCACGGCGCCTGGCGGCGCTCACCGCCGAGGAGCTGAAGGCGCAGGTGTTGCTCTCCGCACAGCTCGACAGGCTGTGGCACGGCTCCGACTACAGGCCCCGTCTTGTCCGGAACTTCGCCTGCGACAGCGCCGTCGAGCACATCAACCTCGTCGCGGGCGGCCAGTGGGTCGTCGTCGTCCTCTACGACGGCTCGCTGCAGCTGCACCAGCTCGGCGCGCCGGAGCCCGCGGTGACGCTGTCCCACTCCTTGACGGAGGACGAGTCCGTCATCTACCTGAGTTCCCGCCAGTCGTTCACTGACGCCCACGAGGACCTGATCATCCTACAGATGGGCGTGCGATACGAGTAAGTGCCCGTGCCCGTCCCGCACGCCGCCGTGGAGGATGCTGACCGCAGCGATCGGTGTCCGGCGCAGCCAGTGCACCATCTACGTGTACCACATCCAGGTCGTCGGCCCCGACCCGGCGTTCGTGCTCGTCGGCAAAGTGCCCGTGAGCGGCTCTGTGTGGTGCTGTGCGTCCGGCGGCGGGTACCTGGTGTACGGCCTCGAGTCCGGGGGCGGCGACATGGTCCTCCACTTCTACGTGGTCGGCGCCGACGATTCCGGGGGCGATGGCTCGCAGGTGTCGATGAACATCGGTCCGTGGTCGGTAAGTCGCCCATCCCGTGCGTAGGCCGACACGGCGCTGAGCAGCCGGAGCTGCAGGCAGACGAGGACTTCTCGATGTCGATCCTCTCCGACCGCCTCCTCATGCTCGCCTACCACGGCGGCCTCTCCGTCTACGAGATCCCCGCGCCCCTGCACGTCCCAGCCGCGGCCGCGCCGCGCCCCGTGCGCCCCGTCTGGAGCCGCGCCTGCGACATCGGCGCGGGCATCTACCGCATCAGCCCCTTCTCGTGGGACCCGCACCGGCACCCCGTCGTCGTCGCGGGCACGCGCGCGCTGCACGTCCTGCGCGTGCGGCCGCCCACCGCCGCGGCCGGCACCGGGGTCGACTACCGCGAGATCCCGTACCCGCTCGCGGCCGGGGTGGCGCTGGGGCACGCCGGGCTCGGGGCGGTCGGCCTGCGCCGCGCGATCTGGGACAGCACGGAGGCGCGGAACGGCGCGCTGCACGTGCACTTCCGCACGTACTCGCTCCCGCGCTCGATCCTCGACCTGGCCGAGGACGACCCCGACTTCGGCGAGGGCGAGCTGGGCGTGCACGGCCGCCTCGGGTCCTTTACCGTGACGCTGGATCCTGAGGAGCACCTGGTGAACCTGTGTCTGGAGGAGGCGTCTGGCCGCGTCTGCTTGCTCTTGAACAACATCGTGACCGGTGCAAGACGAATATCGGTCATTGATGTTGTATGACGCCAACTTGATGATTGCATACGACCCGCACGTATACCGACTTTGTGTTAGGGAATAGAGCGGGCGGGCCCGGCTCTGGCTGTGAAGGTAAAATGATATTCATATGTATGTCGGGCTGTCGTACCTCTTACGAGAATAGCATGCGATTGCTGTGATGGTATAGAAGTACAGGGCGCAGGATGCAGAAGCACATACAAGATGAACGGAACGACAGGCCGGCAGGCGCCTCAACCCTTGATGAGGGACGGCTTGTTCGCACTCGTCCACTGGTCCAGAACGCGCCAGAAGTGTGCTAGCACGGACTTGTCGATGTGCCGGCGGTTGGGGTCGATCTGGGGAGCCAGTTGAATCACATGTAGCGCAGCGATTTTTGGCGTACTCACCTTCAGTTCCGTAACATTCCAGTCCTTAATCTTGGGGTTCGGAGGGTCGTGCGTCCACGAGAAGTAGATGCCCTTCACTGTGGTTACGTACTTCAGGGGGATCCTGTGGCGCCGAGGAAAGCACCAGAACAAACCGTGGTGGAACAACGTCTTGGGCTCCTGCCATTTATACGGCCGGAACTGCCATGTCTGCCCGGTAGTCATGACACACACCACCCGGTCCCATGCGTCCGCGCCGAACTTGGCTAGGGCCTCGGCACTGTCAACCACAAAGTACCTGCAATAGCGTCATCAGTACTTGGTTCGAGCTGGTTCGGGAGGCACCGCAAACCTTGTCTGGGTCTCGGTTTCCCGGCCAGAGGTGTCTATTGTCGTACGCTTGCGGTATATCGGGATCACGTCCTCGGCGCGCGAGTTACCCTCGGAGACGGCACGGGCGCGAGCCTCTTGCGAAGGCTCGAACACGGCGTCCTGCAAGAACCGCCGCACGTTGTACATGGTGATTAGAGACGTTGGGGATGAGGAAATCATGATGATTGGGTATTGGTTGCCTGAAGGTCCAAGCGTAAGTTCAAGACATATGTCCCTTTCATACTGTGCTTACGAGGTTTCTTGGCCTGCAACTTCGGGTCTGCGTGGCATTAGCGTCCATAGCAAAGGATACCCATGAGGCAACGCTCACCGGGAGCTGATGGTTTAGAAGACCAGCTTGAGCTGCTGTTGTTTCTGGCATTAGCGGCTTCCTTCAGCTTCTTTAGTTTCTCGGATATGGTCACTTTGGCCGAGCTGAAGTTCTGCAAGAACGAAGGGACGTCAGTGGTGGCTACTGGGGAGGAACGCGTCGACGAACGTTCGGCTTGATACCTCGCAGCACGGTGTTCCTGTCCTGCAGCTCAATCTCGTTTGCCTTGATCTTCTTGACTACCGCGATGTCGGCAGCGTCGGCGACGTATTTCCGTTTGAGAGGACTCGAAGTGGTATCGGCTCCTTTAGAGAACGATGATACAGAAGGTAGGGATGTTGCGCCTCGTAGCTGTGGGGGCGTTCCCGGAGGCGTTGTGGACTCGGCTATCCAAGCATGTTAGTTGAATGCAGCGCTGCGCAATTTGGATGGAGGAGATCGGCTAGCCCAGGCATAGGGAGGTTTACGCGGGTTTACGCGCGCGTAACGGGACGCCACGAGAAAGGCCGATGCGGTTCATGCTCACCTTCTGACACAAGCCCGGAGAGGCTCTGTGTTTTCTCCTCTAGCCAATCCGCTACTGATTTGCGCTCCGTGACACTGACGAACCCGACCGTGTATCCGTTCTCGCGGACCTGCTTCATGTACTCCGCGCCTGACGCGTCGCGTAGAAGCCATGCCAGATAGACGGCGCCGAGGGCAAAGAAGTCTTGCGGGCTACTGTGTGGGTCGGTTGCGCTCGTTCCCGGCTTCCGAAGGCGAGTTGGTGTGGACTTTGGAAGTGAGGTGGTTGGCGAAAGCACGATATGCGTAGCTGCTGAGAGCGAGGACACGGGCCCAGCGTCGTTCGCATAGGTCACCGGTGTTTTTGAGCTTACCGCCTTTCGCAGAGCAAGCAAAGCATCTGTCCCGGAGCTCATGGTGTCGAATAGTAAAGCAGAGTGTATGCGGCGAGAGCTAGTGGACCGCGAGCGGACAGTCTAGTGAACACGAGCACAAGCAGCAAGCGCTCGTCTGTGCAGCGCTGCGTGACGTGACGGCGACTGGTAACACGTGCCAACCCTAACCCTGTGCGGGGTCCTCCGCTTACGTCAGCTCAGCCACCATTTTTTGGCGATGCGGGCTGATTGCGGCCAAGCCACGCTCACCTCCGCCCGCCACCCTGCTGAAGCATTAACTTGCTTCTCTCACCCCCTCTTGCGTCCAAAATGGCCTCCCAACTCTCCCAGCAGTACGCATGTCCGTTTGCTCCGCTAAATCTCGCCCCGTACGCGCTTTGTGACTGAAACACCCACCGCAGACCGCGCACAGAAGAGCACAGGTCTCGTCGGTGGCACGCCCGACTACAAGGCCATCGATAGCTTCCAACCGCCGGACGTGCCAGCGCGCACGTACAAGTACAGCTCCGACGGCCGCCTCTTCGCATACTCCATCCCTACCGGCGTGCGGATCTATCAGGCAGAGAGCGCACAGCTCCTCCAGGAGCTCCAGCTCCCCAACATCGTCGAGATCAGCTTTTCGCCCCGCGGCACGTACCTTTCCACCTGGGAGCGGCCTGTCAAGCTCGAGGACGGCGCGCAGCATAAGAACCTCCGCGTCTTCTCCTCGTCCACTGGCGAAGAACTAGCCTCGTTCTCCCAAAAGTCGCAGGAGGGGTGGGAACTCCAATATACCATCTCCGAGTCACACGCCGTACGTTTAGTCGGCCAGGAGATCCAGGTGTATCGGCCGGTGGAATGGTCCAAGGGCATCGTGGACAAGCTCAAGGTTGAAGGAGCGACGTCCATCACACTCAGCCCCGGCTTGAACCCGTCCTTGGCGGTGTTCGTCGCTGAGAAAAAGGTGCGTTCTTGTGCTTCGTGGCGGCTGCTTTTCCCTCCATCATCACTCCTTCAATCACTCGGCGGCCCCGGCAGGGGCAGTCAAGCCACTTAGTCGCAAGCTCCTGCGCCCCTCTCTATACCTTCTAATGGCTTCCTTGAACTCGATTCCGAACCGGGAGCTGATTAGATGTAATGCAGGGTCAACCGGCCAGTGTCAAGATATACAGTCTCACAGCGCTCGCCGGTGCGCCGACTTGCCAGAAGACTTTCTTCAAAGCCCAGCGTGGGACGATCAAGTGGAACACGCTCGGCACCCAAGTCCTGGTCCTCACTCAGACCGACGTCGACCAGGCAAACAAGAGCTACTACGGCGAGACTGGTGGCTTCTACCTGTTGAGCGCGGCGGGCAACTTCGACTGTCGCGTGACCCTCGACAAGGACGGGCCTGTGCACGACTTCGCGTGGAGCCCGAACTCGAAGGAGTTCGGTGTCATCTACGGCTACATGCCTGCCAAGACGATGCTGTTCGACCAGCGCGCACGCAGCCTGCACGACTTTGGCCCCGCGTTCTGCAACTTCATCTCCTTCAACCCGCAGGGCCGGCTTATCGCCATTGCCGGGTTCGGTAACCTCGCGGGCAAAGTCGACATCTACGACCGGCGCACGCTCACGAAGGTCACCGTCATCGACGCGTCCAACACC
The DNA here is from genome assembly GCA_002964805.2 of Trametes villosa. NCBI lineage: Eukaryota > Fungi > Basidiomycota > Agaricomycetes > Polyporales > Polyporaceae > Trametes > Trametes villosa. Next base: position 3,056,753 of record PUDQ02000003.1, read on the forward strand.
TCACATTGCGAGTGGTCGCCTGACGGCCGTTTCCTGCTTACGGCCACGCTCTCGCCCCGTCTCCGTGTCGACAACGGCATCAAGATCTGGCACTGCACCGGCCCGCTCGTGCACGTCCAGCCCGTCGAGGAGCTCTACCAGACGTCATGGCGGCCGACCCCCGTCGACGCGCTCCCCGCCTTCCCGCAGGTTATCCCGCCCGCGCCCGCGCCATCACCGAGCGTCGAGCAGCACGCCGCGATCGCGAAGCCTACACCGACAAAGCCCGCAGGCGCGTATCGGCCGCCCGGCGCTCGTGGCCTCGAGGCGTCTGGCGCGTACAAGCGCGAGGACGACTCCCCCAGCGGCGGGTCGACGCCCAACGGCCGCTTCAGCCGCAGTCCCGCGCCCGGCCGCTTCCAGAACGGGCGGAGACACGTTCCTGGCGCGCCGACGTCGCCCTCGCCTGTGCGGCAACCAGTCGACCAGGACCGCCGCGGGCGCAAGAAGAAGGGCCCGAAGGAGGGCAAGAAGGATGGCGGCGCTACAGCGGCGGCGGCAGCAGCAGCGGGAGGCGCACCGGCGGGTGGTGAGGTGAGCGCACGGCCGTCCATCGACATCCCCCCGAACGGCTCCGCAGAGGCTCTCCTTGCGGCCGCTGCCAACGGGTCGGTGCCCCCGACTCCTGGCGGGGACAACGGGCTCGACCCGACGGCGAAGAAGGTCCGGAACCTGAACAAGAAGGTGCGTGTCCGTGCTGCCTGAGTGGCTGTGGGCCTGGGTTGACAGCCCGGCATAGCTCAAGGCGATCGAGGACCTCAAGGAGAAGCAGAAGAAGGGCGAGCGGCTCGAGGCGACGCAGCTCAAGAAGATCGACACGGAGGCGGAGATCCGCAAGGAGCTCGCGGGGCTCGGGCTCTCATAGCGCCCCTCCGCCTGTCTGTTTGCCTGTCCCCTTAGACTACATACATGCGTGTTGGCTGTTGTTGTGCCTGCTCTGTGTCTGGTATCCCCGTGGACATTCACGTCGCCCTGTTTTGAGTAATGTTATGTTGGAGGGTCTGATATGTTGTTGTAGGGTATTACGACTGGATGCACACGACCTTGGATATGTCGAGCCTGCGCTGCACGCGACAATACTGCTGGTGACATGCGTGAGGTGCGGAAAACCCATGCCCCAGCACCGACGACCTACTCCAGCCGAGCTGTCCGCAGGCGCATAACCAAGCTTAACGTTTGGGCTCATCGCACAGTGCATCTACGCTGTGCATGGTGCGTTAACAGGGCATAAGTATCGGTGAGATGTCGCTATGCATCACACGCAGCCGGTCACACTCCAGGCCGCAAACGACCGCATTCATATGTAGTTCTCACTACACGAACTGCCGACCGAGAACCTATACTTCCTCGATACCAAAGCCCGCACCTGCCCCGCATACCCCTGGTCAACGCCCTCTTCCACAGCGGTGCGCGGCTTCACCTTGATCGTGAGCGTCCTCAGGCGCGGCGCGCCATACCGCTCGCGCTCGCGCAGGCACGCCAGGACGGTGTCCATGATCGTCCCGCCGCACCAGCTGAACCCTCCAATGTGGACCGCGCGCAGCTGTGGGCAGCGGATTGTTTCCGAGTCGGGCGCGGAGGTCCGGTCGGTAGCTATAGCCAGAGGTTCCTCTACATCCGCGGCGAATGCGGCGGGGCGGGGGCTTGCAAGAGACCCCAGTATGCCTGCCGGGACTGCGTCGTGGCCCTCGACTGGGGACACGAGGCTGAGGTCGTCCAAGCCGGGGAGCGCGTCAAGGAACGCATCCAGTACGACACGGGGGACGTCGTGGAGGCCGAGGCAGAGCAAGAGGGACATGTCCGATAGCGCAGTCGAGGGACGTAGAGCCTCGGTCAGGGAGGTGAGGAGCGCCGCGGAGCCTACGCTCGTGTGGTCGGGCCACAGCAGTTGGAGGGTCAGCTCGCTCGAGCCCTGGTAGTACCACTTCACGAGGCATCCGCGAGTGTTGTCGAAGATGGTGAGGCCGTGAGCGGTCCGCAGGAACGGCATGTCGTGTAGTCGGTGGGGCAGCAGCCGCTCCCAGGGCCTGAAAGGAGCGATTTCGACGTCGGCCCTGCTCAGCTTCGCCGCTAGGTTGATAGTGCCACCAGCGGGGAGCGGCACACAGGTCCTAAACGCGTGTATCCACTCCATCGTGTCGGTGACATCCAGGGTGGACAAGCCAGGAAGCACAAGCGGATGTCTGGAGCGGGAGGGGAGGTCCGAGCAGGCCGCACTCATGAAGTTCTCGAGGGTGAGCTCTTCGAGACGTTGTCCGCACTGAAGTATATCCAGGAAGGTGTCGCCTGATAAGAGTGAAGGGCTGATGGAGCAGTCTTTGAGGTGGAGGGCGGTTAGGTTGCGCAACAGAGAGCTCGTCAGTTGTACGTGGACGTGCGAGAGGTCGAGATGCGCCAGCTGGGGATAGTTTGTCGGCATGATGACAGGCTGCTCCGAGTCCGCGGCTACGTCTCTCCGGGAGTTGAAAGCTTGAATGTTGAGCGTTGTGAGGACCGGGAAAGCGGATTCGAGCAGGGTCGAGATCAGTGGGAGCTCATTCTTTGGAGCTGGCCTCAGGACCAAGGACCGTATGCGGTCGCCAAGAGCTACAACGGACAGAAGGACACGGACGAGCGTCGGCAGGTCGCTGAATGCCAGGTATAGCGGCGCCTGCTGAGAGCGAGAGAAAGCCCGGCGCAACCCCTTCGTGTTTTTAGACACAGTCACGGTGTCCCAGAAGCACGCGTGGTCGAGGATGACAGTGCGCCAGCGACGACAGACCCGCATATAGTGGATCGGATCGATGTGCACCTCGTCCCAGAAAGACCTCACACGGACGAAGAGTAGAATCTCGACGAGTATCTCGACGGGGAGTTGGTTGATGGGGGCGAAGGTGTTGCACATCGTTCCTAGGGCCTGGGGACACTCGGAGTAATCCAAGCCGGTGCGCACTGGATCTTGTTGCTCAGGTAGCGGGCTCGCCATGGATGTATCGCACTTGTTATGCGTTTGGAGTCTGGTCAAGGCGGAGGTGAGTAAAAACTCAACTCGCATAACAATTGTGAATACCGCGATCGCTTCTTCCCCACGTACTTTGTGGTTTGCCAGTGTGGGACAGCGCTCGTGTTCTCGGTCGACAATACCGGTGAGCTGCCTACCGCGCACCTTCGTAAAACCGGAAGTCCCTTGGGGACGGGTGGTGTACCAGCGAGACGGTGGACGTAGATGGCAAGTGCAAAATCGGCTCCACTATACCGGCAGCGCCTAACCATGCTCCCCAAGAACAGATCAATGAGTAAGGGACACAACCAACGCTTAACCCGTTTCTCCTGAGGATACGTTCTCGGGTCACCTTCAGGTTGTACACCACCCAGACGATCTAAAAAGCTTCCGACACGGGGAATCGAACCCCGGGCTATCGCGTGAGAGGCGATAATGTTAGCCACTACACCATATCGGACTGAAAGGCTCATTCCAGTTTACATCCTTATCCCTTTTCTGCTTGCGTCACTGCGGGGAGCCGCGCACACGAGCGATCGGTCCCTGGCGGGCGTCGGCGTTCGGTTCACGCCGCGGCGATCGAGCGGCCCTTCTAGAAAAGGCGCGGAACCGCCGGAGCGCCCACCCGCCCCTGCCCCACGCCCCGCCTCCAACCCGCAGCCCGGGTGGCGGGGCAGGAAACATGTGCGATACGACTCCCGGGCGCGGAGTCACAGGAGTCAGGACGTGCATGGTGCGACTCGCAGAGAGAGACGAGGGCGCATGATGTGCTGGGCTGTACTCGCTCGGGTCTGGGGCGGGCGACCTGGGACTGGAGACCGAGGATTGGGAATATGGGGTCGGAGGGAATGCGTCACTGTCAGACGACGTGAATGTTTCATGAATCATGAATCATGGTCCGCGGTCGTGGTCAGCGGGGGGTGCACATGGGTCTGGGGCCGGCGGCGCAATGAATCTCAGCCCGGAGGCCAGGGTCGTGCATCGCGCTGACGGTGGCCCCGGATGATGCAGATGGGGCTAGGGAGGATGACCGGATGCTCACATCCCGCGTCGGCGCTCGAGTGGTCGGTCTGCGTTCGCATCCGACTGACCAAGCCCGGGAGAGGGATGCAAGAAGAGGCAGTCGATTACAGCTCCCGTGAGCGATTCACTTGTACAGTCAAGTCAACGATAGACAGTCCGTGTGTATGTGGAGGGGTCTAGAATTAGTTACGGCTTACGACGACAACACCGAGGGGAGAAAGAAACGAGAGTAATCAGAGAGAGAGAAGGAATGAGAGAATAAATCAGGATTGGTGGTGTCAGATGTGCAGTGCGGTGTTCTACAATGTGTGCAGCGATGCGAGAAGAGGGGGAGGAGAGGAGAGCGCGACGCGGGGACCGAGTATTCATGAGTGGCAGAAACGTGGGCGGGGCGTGCGGATTACCGGGTGTATGTGCAGTACGGTCGTGAGGGGACGATGCGAGAGGAAACGGAACGAGTGAGGTGAGGTGAGGTGAGGTGAGGCGAGGCGGAGAGGGGACGATGGATAATGATGATGATGATGATGATGATGATGATAGCAAGTGTAGACGAGCGAATGCGAGTGACCAGAAGACAAGGAAAAGGAGCGTGTGTCGTCCAAGCCCGGAGAAACAACGCAAGACCGACCGGATACCCCAAGAACCCTTCCCCTGCGCCCTCCACTTCCCCTCCAGACGATCCGCGGGAATCACGCTGCGGCCGCGACGAGCTGCGAGAGCCCGCTCTTGACGTAGACGTGTTCCTGGCCCGACAGTCGTCTGCGGAGGTAGACCCCGAGCGGGCGGCCGGACCCGCGGTTGAGCAGCGCGCTCGCGACGAGCCGTCCGCGGATGTCGCGTGCGCTGGGCACGCTCGTGCGCACAAGCCCCGGGGGCGCGCTGATGCCCGTCGCTGCCTCCATCCTTGTACTGCTGGCTCGTGGTGCAGGAGCCGCGGGGATGGTGTACGTCGAGACCTGCGTGCGCGCGGAGAGGTCGAGCGGCTCGGGGGCGTCCGCGAACGGGTCCTCGATGGTCGGGATCTCGATGACGGTCGCGCTGGGGGTGGGCGTGCGCGGGGCCGGGGCGGTGCGTTCTGCGGGTACCGGCGGGGGAGGGGGTGCGCGGCGGGTGGGTGTCGGCGCGGACGAGAAGGAGAGCGACGTCCGCCGGGGACGGCTGCCCGCGGCTGACGAGGGGCCCATGATGCTCGGGGCTGACGACGCGGAGGCGGGGGCGGTGCGGCTGACGGCGGCGGGGCTGCTTGCGCCTGGGACGGCGCGGAAGGGGCGGGCGCGGGGGGCGCAGACGTTGGGGATGCGGGTGAAGGAGTTCGCCTGGGCGGGGTTGATGGCGAGCTGGGGCATGGAGGGCGCGAAGCAGGACGGTGCGCCGAACGCGCCGTGGATGGTGTGGATGCGGTGCGAGGAGATGGCCATAGTAGAGTGTATGTGGATGCGTATGTGTGCGAGTGCGGGTTTGGGTGCTGGAGCTCAGGGGTGCGAGGGGGTGATTAGTGGCGGGCGAGTTGAGGTACTTCTTGAGTTCGATGGGGTTGCGAGGACGCGAGAGAGAGCCTGAGAGCAGCAGCGAGAGCGGGGGCGGGTCGGACGACGGGGACGATGAGCTGAGACGAGTGAGCTGAGGAGGGATGGAGCCTGGGCGGGGGCTATACTTATATTCGGACGGCGAGTCGGAAGGAAAACAAAAGGGCGGGGCGAGGGGATCGCTTCCAACCGACTCGCCGGCGTCCCCCTCGACAGCCGGGCGGTGCTCGTCCCTCCCAAATCGGGCGCCGGCTGATCCCGCCTGGCCGGCTGGGGGAGTCGCGTGCCCATCGACAGGGCGACGGTGACGCTCCCGGCGTCGTTGACAGAACCCTCGCCCGCCCGCTCGCTACCCTCTGCCGACAACGACAGCTGCTCTCGGAACAAAACCTCTCTTCCCCTTCCGGCCTCCAATCGCGACAACCGACCATTGTCTCCTTGGAATGGTGTCTGCCTGCTCCCAGATTCCTCTGCAGCGTCGTGGTGGCCGTTATCCCGGTAGCTTGACGCTAGTGCGTGCTGTGGACACCGCCGGTGCAACTCTTCTCCAGCTCGCTCCCCCTGCACACGCGAAACGCAAATGCTCCGCCTCAAGCCAAGGAGGCCGGCGGCGGCACATCCAGACTCGGACGGCCGCTCCCATTCCAATCGAACCGCTCCACTCTTCTCGCCCTGGTCTTCGCGTCCTGTCTGTGCAGGCGGTGCTCCTCGTATCGTGTCCTTCACAGATAGCGCGCCGCCACTTTGACGGGTCCGTGTTCGGTCCACGGACACACGTCGCCTTCTCTCGAGATTGCGGGCCCTCTAGTCGGACGCTGGTACTTCTGCGGCTCAGTACGGTTTGATATCGGCCGGCTTCCTGGCCACTCCTAGCGGCGCTGTCACCGTGAAGCACATCCCCTCTCGCCGCCACGTCCAACGCTCTCTAGATCTCCTCGGACCCCCAGCGGCCGTCGAACGCGGATAGCTCAGCCATGCCAGCAGACACGAACCTCCCAGGCGCAGGCCGATCCGCCGTATGTGGACCGGCTTCCGCGGTCAGCTGGCCGCCCTTCCTGTGCGGCGTGTGTATCCGCCCAGCTGCTTCGCGCCGCTCGGGCCCTTTCTCGCACATCCCCTCTTCCTCAACCTGTCCGCTGCCGTACCCTGCGGCAGCCCTGCCCAGCTTGACCTCTTTGGGCCGCTCCCCCCACCCCACTGAGGCTCCCATCGCTTGGAGCGGTCGGGCCGTGCAATCGTACCACGTCCTGCGCCAACTTTGTTTTGCGGCGGTCCATTCATTTCGCAGAGAGCCCGGGCAACGCAGGTAAGTTCGGGGAGAACTATGCAGGGGGGAGGGGTCGCACCGGAGCGATTCGACATTGTACCCGTACGTACCACTGTTCGCGAACCGCGCTCGTCTCCTGTTCGCCGCCTTTGTGAACTGTGGACGGCGCCGCCCTACAATGAAATGACAAGGAAGCTTCTTCTCCTGCCGCCTATCGCCGTCTACTTCCCCCGTGCGCGCGGGCAGTTGCCATATCCGCCGCGTTGCAATGTCCCCCGACTCCCCCTTTTGTCCCAGTTGGCAGTCTCCCTCGCCGCAGCGGCCGCGGCCATCGCGGCGCGCCGGAGCTGAGTTCGCGGAGTGCGCATACAGCCGCGCGCCGACTGAGGACTGCCAAGGAGATGCGGGCGGGCGGGGACACGCGGCCGCTGCGGCCTGCGCGGTGTTGCGTTCGCGCTGACGGTGTGGTAGATCTAGGGCGACGCGGAGTCTGTAGGATCTTGGATCGAAGCCCGGGGACGATCCTGCTTCCTCGGCGGGCCGTTCTGGAGCTGCTCGAGCCCGTTCCGCTTCGAGTTCCCTGCCATGTACGCTGTACCGTGTACAGGAGACGCAGGCTCGCACAGCACAGTACGTACGCTGTACGGCGCGTAGAACAAGGTTGGACGTGGACAGGTCCGAGCTTATCCTTGTGTATATAGGTTCTCCCGGGCGCGCGGCGTGCTTCCATGGAACGCACCGTAGCTTCGAGCTTGAGCGATCGTATTGTCCCCCTGCACACTGCACAGCCGCCTGCCGACGCTCATTGTGGGCTGGATATATCCGTTTGCTTCAGCCTTCACTCGAGGTGCGTGGCTGCCACGCGCGCGTGTATGCTGCGCGTTGCCGTCGTGCGCCCGTATTGTCGTGAAGAGCTGGTGCAACCGGTGAGCGTTGCTGTTGTCAGGGCCCTTGTATTCGTGCTCATGCTTTTCTGCGTGTAGGTCTCCAGGTAGGATGGGGCGAGTTATGCACACGAACACAATTGTGCCGCTTCCTACCGGGCCATATGTGCAAGTCGACTGTACCCGACCCCAGCAGCGGGCACTCGATGATATCCCACAGGACGCCCTGCAGTAGCTTGCTGCGACTAGTACAGCATTCACGTCGGCATATCGCGACGTAATGGATCTTTTCCAGCTTCTGACCGAGGTTAATGGATGTCGCACCTGGGTACTGGTACAAGGACAGCGGTACGTGGCAGCGCTCCAAGGAGCGGCGTACTTGGCTGACTATAACCGCGTATCACTATCTCCTCAACATCGGCATGGGAGTGGGCCGAAGTAATTCCCCCTCGCAGCATAGCACAGTTACGAGGCCTTCGGAGGACGAAGGCCACCGCAAGCGTTGAACTTTCGATCCACGCCAACGACATGCCACATGCGACAGTCATAGCCACTCACGCCCTTACCTACACCTCAAAGCCGACAAGGGCAATGGAAATCAGCGTTAACCTCGCCCAGCACACCACACTAAAACTCTCGACCACAGATCAATTCACCCACGACATTATGCAAGCAATACGACTACCCCCCAACCTCCTCCTCACGTCCCCGCGACTGAACGGCAAGCCACCAAGCAGCTTAGAGCGAGATGGGCGCGCAGCCGATCGAGACCGCGCCGCCCTGCAAAAGTCATCAGCTACCACTCGCAGCTTGAAGGAGGGAAAGAGCACGCACGACGTTGTTGTTCTGGCAGCAAACCGCCTCGGTCTTGCAGGTGCTCCCGCCGGCGCCGACGACGCTGAGGGGCGAGCAGCCAAGGCCGATTGCGCCCGTCACGTCCTGGACGGCGATGCCCAGGACGCCCAGGAGCGCGGAGCCTGCGGCGGAGCTGGTCTAAGGAGTTGAAAACCCGCGTGTCAGACGTGTGCGCTATGGACGACTCGACGAGGACTAGGAAAGGTCACGCACGGACTCCATGCTGTTGCAGCACTGGACGGGGCCGGTGCTGCAGGGGGCAGCGGCGGCGGCAGCAAGGAGTGGGAGCGCAAGGGCGACGGCGACGGTGGAGACACGGGCGAACATCTTGGTATTAGGTTTCGTGAGGTGGAGGGGTAGGGGTATGGGCGTGGGGGTATGTGTGGGCGAGTGAAGACTGCGAAGGAGAGCTGGGGAGCTGAGAGACGAGTCGTTGACTGCTGGAGACTCTCGCCGCGCGGTGCGTCCTTTTATGTGTCCGGCGGGGGTCCGTGCATGCGCATGCGCCCTCCCTCACCCTCTCCACCCGCTCGCCTGTGTCGGGTCGGACGGTCGAGACTGTCAGGGAAGCGACAGTGCACATACGCGGCGCGCTGAAACAATTTAGACTTCATGCTTCGCGCGTCGGGTCGGCGCGCGTATCACCGCGCCCACCGCTCTCTTCACCCGCGTGTGGGGCTGGGAGGGCGCGGCGCGGCGATGATTGGTGGCGGCGAGACCGCGGGCGAGGCGAAGGGCGGGGCGCCCGTACGCGATGTCGTCGTGCATGATCGGCGTGCGATGCTTATTGTATGAACGCTACTGAACGCACCCGTGCGTCCTAGACGTGCCGTTCTACAGGTGCTCAAGGGAGCTCGAGCGCAAATCGTCCAGATATGCAACGCTTTTATTTGGGAACTAGCGGTAGTGTTGCTCAGGTGCACATCGAACCCCGGGGCTCGCACGAGACCACCAAAATACAATGGCCCGCTTACAGTGGGTTCGCGATGGCAATGTCATAAACCTTGTACGTACCAGCGTTTTCTTGCAGCGTCTTTGTGAAGGCAAAACTGATCGCCGATCACTCACGTTCGTAAAGGATGTCTCACAGAGGGAGGAGGAAACCATGCCGTCTCAACGTGCGTTCGACGTCTTGGCCGTCCACTATCGAGGACACAGGCATGCTTAGAGATGGCATGCACGGTATCTCTTTGAAAGAGCGCCCGTCAAGGAGCAGGGTGTACGCACGTTAGTGTATATGCTCCGCGTAGTCGCTGCTGCATTTGTAGTTTTGTCGGACACGGCCTAATCGAGTGAGTGTCAAAGCACCCAGCCAGCATCCCTCTGATTGACATGATATACAGTCGCGACAACCGCCGTTACGCGCCTTCGGTGTATCGAGGAGATAGCAACCTGCCCCCTCGCTGACCGCGCGGCCACCTGATCGCGTCTGGCAAGAGTCGCACAGGGACGAAAATCCGCGATGATATGAGCGAGAGATGTGAGTAGGGTATACTATACAATGCAAGTACAGAATCAAAGAATGTGGTATGTAAGATAGAAGTACGTAGCCACGCCGCGTGTCAATGCAGCCAGGTGATCCAGAGAGCCGTGCGATGCACACCCAGAAAGCATATGCAGAGCCTACCCATCTCGCCCGTTATCGTCCGACGTATCGTCAAGTCGTTAATCATATGTGTCTCACACCACAGCGAGCCCGTCCGACGCACTGGCGGGACCGCGAGACTGGCCCGGGACGCTTCTAGGGTCGGCCGACACCGCGCGCGCTCGGCCGCGTCAGCTCTCCTTCCCAGGTCCCGCTGCCGAGCGGGTGGGATTCGTCGGGGTATCCACGGCGCTGGCGTCGTCCCCTTGGGTATTCCGCGACGAGACGCCACCCTGCTCCATGTCGGTGGGAATCTGCAGCGCGCAGGCCGGCACGTGTGAGCGCGCGTCAGCGGAACACGGGCGGACGGTGCTCACGTCCACGCGGATCGGCGTGTTCAGGCTCCAGGGGCCGAAGTTCGAGATCCGGTTCGTGGAGAAGCCGGGCACGGGCCCGTCTTGGAGGTCGGCGCGTCCGTTGCTGGAGGACGTAAGATTCGATACCGGGGTGCTTAGTATTTGGGTTATGAGGGTGAGAAGAAAGCGCGTACAGGGTGACGAACAGCGAGATGACGTATAGCTTGCCCAGAATTGCCTGGAACGTTAGGTCCCAGTAATTCTTGTCGACCTGGGCCCGCGAGTAATGTCAGAAGGCGTTGCTACTGCAGCGTTCTGGTAGACGTACGAGGGTGAGATAGGTGAGTACGGTTAGGACCGCGCATATGCAGGGTGGGAGGGCGGCCTCCCAGATCAACACCGTCAGTCGTTTCATTATCTGGGGACTTGGTGAGTCTCCACAACACGCTAACTTTTCAATAGGAGGTTACCCGACGGAATCTCGACGAGGTGACGTGCTGTTTTGAGCGTGCGAGGAATGCAAGCACTGTAGCTTTCGTCAGCAGGAATTTGGTGGGAGGGTCCTGGAGGTACATACGAATGCCAGTGACCAGCACGTCAAGCACTGTAGATGTGTGATGGTGAGCCGAGGCAGCTCGCTCCGCGAGAACACCACCAACCCGCTGAACAAGCCAAACTAAGCACGACTGCGGTCGACACCTGTCAGTCCTGCAATCACACGACATCTCAAGAGGTACGTACATGTTGGACTAATCTGAGGGGAGTCGAAGGAACGTCAATGGCAATATCGGGATGAGGCGACCAAAGGGGCTCACAGGAACTTTGGGCAAGGGACCCGCTTCGACCTCAGCTTCTGGGACGACACCGAAATGGATGTGGAATGTCTGGATGGTGACGATGGTGCTCGAAATCAATTGGGCGAGTAGCAGCGCCCCAAGTGTTACCTGACATATGTTAGTGTCCCTGCAGAACTTGCGGTCCGAGATCCGAGAAAACGTACGAGAACTGCATAACTCTTGTTGAAGAGCTACATCCGGACCCCCGGCGGGAAGATAGTCCATTGAGTACGATTCAATGAGTAAACGTGCATCGGAGGTAGGAGGACTCACCGTCCAGCATCGCCAAATTAGAAAGCCTTGCACAGGCGTAGCCATAAGGACAGTCTATTGACCGGTGAGTAATGTATAGAAGTAGCTGCTCGGGTTCTGACTCACCGTAGTTGATTGCATCTTGTCCGCCCAGATGAAGAGCACACTGGCGATCTAATACGGCTGTCAATAGGGTATTCTGTAATACGATGGGACCTGACCGACCCAATTCCCGAAGTCATCTACGAAGACATGCCACGCAGAGTAGAAACGTAGACTTGTCTGGAAGCTGGCGTACGCGTAATAGTCGGTCAGAGCTGTGTCACGCGAACACGGTACATCGGCGCCGGATGAGAACACTCACAATGCGACGATGGTCACGATGGACACCAGTATGCGGACGACATTCCTCTCGCGCTCCGCCCTCTCCCAGAATGTGAGCGACTGGTTGATGATGATACCCGCCTGCAGCGCTTCCAGGCTGAGGCTGACAAGCATGGGCCCGAGGTACCGCCCGGGATGTCCTTCCAGGCCAGCCAGCGAAAGCGGCATCGTGGGTAGTCGGCGTCAGTGAGGAGAGGCAGTCAGCTCCGCCAAGTCTGCACAGTGCTTCCTCAGAGCGCGAACGCGTCCAGAGCGCGGAGGCCAGAGTGGTCTGTCCCGGTGCGGGGAAGGGGCTGATGCGCGAAGACACGGAGAAGGGCGCGCACCTTCGCGCGCGGGGGAATCTATATGTGCGCGGCCGCGGGAACAGCGGAGCTAAAATTGCACGCGTACGGCGGGCCTGGGGAGTGCACGGGGTGCATGCGCAGGCGGAGACCGTGCGCGCGCGAGTATCCGGGGGCGATCTGGCGTGTTAGCCGTCGCGGACGCACGGGCGGCGGGTGCGCATTCATTTGGGGCGAGATGGCGACGGATGGTGAGGGGAGCGGAGCCTTGGGCTCGGCAAACGGTCGGCCTCTATAGCGCTGGCTTCCCCGGCAGGCTCCGTTAAGCTTCTCATATGCGCTTGGTGCGCGCGTTCCTGAGGAGATGGTACGTGATCCTAAGGCGATATCCTGGTTCGCCCATAGATGAGTACTAGCTAATCTTTTCGGTCGAACTTGCGCCGTTGTGGCATACGAAATGGACGCACAGAGAAACAGGAGATCTTCATACGGGCTGAGCGAGATATGTCGTGTAGAGCAGGCGGGATGCTGAGTTGGACGGTAAGCTTGTGGTCCCAACTTCTCATGGGAATAAGATGGTCACCAGTCCACCTTCTAGGTCAGGCGCTGGGGAAGTTCGCATTGTCGCGCATTCCCTTCACGTAAGCTGCATATATCTTAAACCGGAAGAAACGCGACCGCCTTGCGACGGCAAGGGTTGCAAGGGGTGGTCGCCGGACTGTGGGCTCGATCTGGGAGTCCCCACGCATAAGAGCATATCAACGGTTCGTGCGTGCCTGAAGATACCTCACGTACTTCAACTCACCATGACAGGCCTATCGGGACTCCGGCTATGGCTTCTAGATTTCGGCCGGCTCACGCTCACGCTAGAAAGACGTAGAGAGCATCAGGGTGCTGAATGACGGCATAGCGTACTGCTACTCACCACCATCAGGTGTATGCGATACCGCCTGCGCCGCCGTCAGCGCTGAGAACCCGTTTGAATGTGTCGAAGCAATGACGCATACGCAATAGCACCCCAGTCCACCGTAACACCGACTAGGCAGGAGTGAGGACGGTTTCCATGACCGATGCACGTATGTTAGCCAACTTTGGGTGTTTCGTTGCGTGAGCTGAACGGGACCCTGAGTCGTGCCTGTAAAATGCCATGATTGACTGCTTCCGCTTGACACGACACGGTCCCCAAACAAGTCCGTCTGGAACATATCGCTATATCAGTGTCAATCACTCGTACCTTGCGCGATCGACCTACCACGCGTCGGCTGCCCTGGGTGGCAAGAGCATCGGCATGCACCATATGTGCCCGGGGAGGCACGAAACGCACACCGTCAAGGGAACGACAGCGGGCCCGCCCACGGCCATGCCAACCCCACAGAAACGGCGTTGTGGGCGAGGGGACCGGCCGACATATCCAGGCTCACCTGACCTTTACAAAGCTCTGGCCATTCATTGCGGAGAAGCTCGCCGGTGGAAATCGCCACCAGGCGGACTGTCACGGGCGCCCGTTCTGGAAAACGGCGCATCCACCCGTCGGTTCAATCCCGCCGGATGCGGAGGACCCTTCCCAGGGCTTGCGAAGAGAAGGTGAGCGAAGCGGGGTGTCCCGCCGCACCGGCGTGATTTAGGCAGAAAGTCGCAGAAGGCAGCACGCGTCGCGGGTCGCAGAGTCGTTGATTCACCGGCGGAAATATGTCGCGACGGATTGTGCCGGCCTCTTGGGCAACAGGTCGGTCGCCCAAGAGAGTGGAGGAGGTTCGCACTGTGTGTCGAGTATGCGATTGTTACTGAGACGGCAGCCCGCTAGCCCATACCGCTGTTGCGGGTTTCCAGCTAAATGAGCAGTTCGATCGGGGCCCGAGGTCACCGAAAGACACGTCAGTCGTAGGAAATGACAAAGTAGACCAGTGACTTACCAGTGTAAGCAACCACTGTCGATCCGGGCGACGGTGGGAGTCTCATAGTCAATGTCATCGGAGTCCCGTCAACCCTCCGCCTCGCCGATCAATACTGAACGAGACAAGACAGTACACTCACGCCACCAGACGTGCGGTACCGATGGCCCCAGTAATCACGGCATGCGCCCGGATTTTCTGTTCTGATTACCGTGACTAGCTCGTGCTGGCGGTATTGGGGCGCACGAGCCCAGACCCGGACCTGCTGACCTGATGAGAAGCTTGCTAAAGCGTCCGTGGAAGGCTTTCCCATGTCCGTGGAATGCCCTACGGAGCGTGCATTGGGAGCTCCACCTTCTCTGCGAGGGGATGCCGACGGCTACCGAAGAGCGCACTACAGATCTGCACGGTAAAAACCGAGGCGCACTCGATCCAACGATGTTCGTAGGCTATTGCGGCGAAATCGAAAGAGGCGTCGAGAGGCCCTTCATCTTCCGTCCTGCCAGCCGAGGTGCTCTGTTTCAAGGGTTTCAATGTACAGAAGGCCCAGCGTTCCGTATGGAGAATACATACCGATGTGTACCCCTTCCTCGATGCGCCCGGCCGCCCCAACCCTTCAACTCCGCCATAACTCAACTGGGTCTCCGACGATCCTCCTCGTCGAAGAAGACGACAGTGATCGTAATATCATCTCTAGGAGATAAAATTAGACATCAGGCTTTCAATGACCAGGGCGGGCAACGTGCGCACCTATACGTCCTCGACCGAGGAGCTCTCATGCTCAAAAGCGCCGCGGCCAAGTCTGCGTCCGCGCCCCCGAGCGCGTTCCTCAACAGGTGCGTTGCCGCGTTCTCGTCGCCGCTGACAAAGCGCTTCTGCGCGCCCCATTGGCGGTAGCGCGGCGTCCCGTCCTCCTCCTGCGCCTGCACGGGCAGCTCGGCCGAGTCTAACATGAGCCCGCCGCTTACTGCGCGACTGCGGCTGCTGCGCATGTCCTTCCATAGCCCGACGAGGCCGACGGCCTCCTCGTTGGTCAGGGCCTCCCACAGACCATCGGAGGCTAGGATGAGGAAGTCGCCCGGGCGGACCGCGAACGAGGTCACGACGGGCTCGGCAGTCAGATATGGAGGAGTCTTCACATCCGGGAAAGGAGTTCTGCCCAGGTATTCGCGCTTGAGCCGATCTTGCACTTCAAGAGACCACTTGAGCCGCGCATCGCCGAACGCACGCGACATGCCGTAGCCCATAACCCGCCCGTTGCGTACCGTTGCTTCGCCTGGGTGTTCGAGCGCAAGGCGCTCCTGCTCTAGTGGGTTCCACCCGTTCTGGTCCGCGGTGAGCGCGTGTACAGAGTAAAGCCCAGTAGGCTCTCCGGAGTCGTCGTACTCCTTGCGGCCGAGTACTGCGCGCGAGTCTCCAGTGAGCGCGACGTGGAGAAGTCGGGAATGAGAGTCGTAGAACGCAAGTATGGCGCAAGAGCCAGCATATGCAGGAGCAAGGAGTGTGGCGGCAGTATGTTTCGAGCCTGACGCGAAGACAGTCTCCAAAGGGGCGTTGACGATATCGTCGTCGAGTCTGTTGAATGTTTCCTGCAATGTGCGTTCAACGTCAGACTCCCGGGGCTCAGGAGAAGCCGAGTTGGGGTGCGCATTCGCGAGTCTTGAGTACAGATCGGCGAGCGCCCCTGTGACAGCAGGAATGAGGTTGTCTGCCAGCCAGATGCTGGTTTCTCGGCCACTGTGGCCGTCATAAAGCCCGAAAAACGACCAATACCCAGCTGGGACTGGCAAAACGGCTTCTGCATGTGTGTCCTCTACTGGTTCATTGCTAGCCCGTGTCAGCGCGCGCCTTCGATTCCACAGCAAACCTGGCTCACCTGGCAACTTGGACAACGTCATAGCGAGACACACCAGAGTTTGGAGGGGGGAGGCACGTCCTTTCGTTCTGGCGCAGTTTCCTGTCAACGTAAGACGATAATGCAGGATCGCTGCCTTCCTCGGTGGAATGCAATGAAGTCTTCCCTGGTACTGTGTTCTGGTGCGTGGAATCGGCGTCAAGGTGAATGGTGGGATTCGTGACATACACGAGGCCAGTCGCAGTCCATAGTCCGACCAGGGCATATCCTGCGAAGACGAGCGCGCGAGGCCGTGTTAGCCCATCTGATGCTCTAGGCTCGAACCGCGAGGAGGATTGGGGCCGGACAAGAGCTTGGCGAGTCCGCGTAGTGTGAAAGCTTGCGAGCAGCTGAGGATGGCCCAGTTTAGCCCCGGGTAGTGTCCTGCACCTGGCCACCGAGAACGGGCGCATATTTGCGTATTCGGTTTGTTCTCCCAAGCTTCTGGTACGAGAATACTGGTGACAGACGTCAAGGTAGCGCGACGCGTGTGGATTGTCGTGGTAGCAAAGAGAGGTGCGGTCTTGAAATCGCGGGCGCCTCAGGCTTGCGTCCACGTTCAAACGACTTACTTGCTTTGTTTAGTGTAACGCTAAGCTGAGTTCAGGTACTACAAGACGTGTCAGTGAGCTTATAAGCGTGGGTTCTATGCTCATTTGAAGGAAGCGTGTAAGGAGTTA
Source organism: Trametes villosa (assembly GCA_002964805.2). Classification (NCBI taxonomy): domain Eukaryota; kingdom Fungi; phylum Basidiomycota; class Agaricomycetes; order Polyporales; family Polyporaceae; genus Trametes; species Trametes villosa. The sequence continues at coordinate 3,073,490 of PUDQ02000003.1, forward strand.
GTTTGTTGATGCTTCAAGCTGTTCACTTACTTACTCTCCCGGGCCGTCTAACGGGGGGCCATAATGCGCCTGCTCGGATCTCCTGAGGGCATCTAAATCCCGAACGACAACAACTGTGCCTGATATACCTAGGCTCTAAGCATACTAACTCAGTTGTTCTCGGCCGTTGAGTACCCCACATCCACCCACGCGCGCATCCGGTCCCCATAACGAATTGTGATGACGATGAACCTGCGAATGCGCAGCTACAGTCAGCAGACGATCAGCGGCATGTAGTAGGACAACACCTACAGAAACCCGGTCCACGCAATGACGGCGAAGAGAGCGCCCGACGCGGCGACGCCGACAGTATTGATGAGCGGGAGGATGCCTGCGGTGGAGAATGCGACAGAGAACTGGCGTACGGCGCTGTGCGAGAAGGTTTGTGAACAGGGCACACCGACGAGGAACGGAAGCATGCAGGGGGCGGAGGGAACTCACGAGCTCGCGGCCCACACCTCTGCACTGCGCGAGTGGAGGATATCCATGTAATACGACGACGAGGGGGTGAGCACCAGATCGACCTGCATATATGCTCATCATTAGTACTGCGTACTCTGCACATGCCGAGAGGAAAGGAGCGCACCGCGACGCCGTTCGCGAAGAGACAGAGCACGTTGATCGTGATCCCGAGCGCCCCAGGGACGAACTGTGTCGCGAGCCCCGCGATGAGCACGGAGCCGGGGACGAGCACGAGCGCGCCGAAGAGCGTCGCGCGGAGGCGGTCCTCGGGAACCCATTCGCCACCGCGCCGGGTGCGGCCGTCGATGACGGCGCGGTCGGCGTAGTAGCCTGCGATGGGTGCCCCGACTAGAGGTGGATGTATCAGAAAGGGCAAGGACAGGATGAGGATTGAACGTACCGATGTTCCCAATCCCGGAGGCGAGGAAGAACATCCCGATGATGGCTTCGTTGGTGATGTGATATGCTCGGCCCTGCGGGGAGCCTCAGACGCGCCGTCCTGCCCATAGATTCGTGGTAGAAGTAGTCTTACGATGGTGAACGAGAGCGGGATAAGAAGGGCTATGGCAATCCCAGTGTCAGCTTGAGACAAAGGTAATTCATCAGTCATCTAGGAGGACTCACCATAGTCCGTTAAGAAAGCCGTCGATCCGGCGATAGTCTCTCATTCATACTCGGCGTAAGTCTCGTACACTGATACCACTCCCAAGCCCGACTCACAACAAGCAGGATATTCGGACTCCTTAACAACGCCAGGCTCTTGAACGGGTTCAACCACACAAACCTACGCCCCTCCACTCCACCAGCAGCCGCGCAGAACTTCTCGCGCGCGACCTCCGGGTCGAGTGTCTCGGGGAACCAGAGCACGAAGAGAATGTACGCAACGAGGCCCATGAAAAACAAAGCCCACTGCACGACGCGCCAGCTCGCGTAGTGCGTCGCGAGACCACCCGCCACGGGCGCGATCGCCGGCCCAAAGAGGGATGCCTGGCAGTAGCACACATACGTCGTCAGTACAGCTTACGCAGGAGGAAGAGATGGGCGCGAGGCAGCCGGTACGCACCCCGAAGAAGATGCCCATGGCCTGGCCGCGCTCCTCGAGCTTGTACATGTCAGCGATCGAGCCTGCGCCGACGGAGAGCCCGCTGGCGGCGCCGAACGCCTGGACGACGCGCCAGAACATGAGCGACGGCACGTCGTATGCGAGCGCGACGCCGATCGAGCCGATGCACAGGCATGGCAGGGAGTACAGGAAGATGGGTCTGCGGCCATCTACGCGCGCGGGTCAGTCGCGGTGGTGGAAAAGTGGGTAGCGGCACATGTACAGGTTCCGGAATATGTCGCCCAGAAAAGGCCGCCTAGAGCCGCGCAAATGATCGATAGCGTTATGGCAAGGCTGTGGGATGGGGTTCGGTCAGACCAGGCAGGCCAGAGAACCGGTGCATACGTACTTGATGACCGGGCCAGTAGAGTTAAGCTCTCGCGCGATCTCGGGTACAGAAGGCACGAAAGAGCCGGATGCAAGGACTGTCACAAACTATGGATCAGTGCGCCGATCCCACAGCGGAGAAGTTATGAGATACTTACACGGAAGAAGGCCGACCCATGAGAGTAGCGCGACATTGAAGCGCTTTTGCGAGGGCGAGAAGCGTTTGTACTGGGCGTCGTGCTTCGACGAGGCTGGGTAGGCCGAACCCGACTCTACCGCGTCCGCTTGGGCAAGCAGCGGGCTCTCTTCGTGGAGGATCTCTTCTTCTGTGAGCATCGTGGCGAGATCGTAGTTTACACGACGGTGTACGAGATCATCGGAAGGATAGTCACGCGATGTCCGCACCCAGGAAACGTCATCAAGACGACACGCTCGTTCTGCTGCCCAATCACTCGCTCACACTAGAACAACATGCACGGACGGTTGTACTGAATTTCGCTGTTCTTGTAGTGATGTGGGAATGCAGATACAGATGTGATGGCGAATGGCTAAGAGTCCGTTGCTCTACTATATAGTCCATGGGTATCGAAACAGTCTGTGGTTCCTCCAGATGGGTGCGGGCGGGGCCCGGGAGTGGGAGCTTACTCGCCAAGAGCGAGGTTTACAGCGAATGCGACGGCGTGGACCGTCAAGAGCATCCTCGCAGCGCGAAGGATGGGTGGGGCAGAGGACGACTCCAACTCGGCGGCGCACGACATGGTGCTGGCGTTCTAGGGGTGCGAGGAGTGGTCGTGCCGGTCTGGTGGTGGGCAGCGTCGGTGTGTGACCGACACGGGCCGAAGGTGGTGGAGGGAATAGCTCGGACGAGGTCGACGAGCGTATGAGACTCCGTTCACAGCCCGAAGAGCTTCTTCAGGCCGGAGGTCTTCGTCTTCTTGACGGAAGTCTGCCCGTTGGAGAGACGCAGCACCTGGCGTGCGTCCTCATAGGTGTGGTAGGTGTCGCGCGGCGACTGGGTAGACGAGAAGAGCGCGAATGCGTTGGGAGACGCGGGGCTGGAGTAGGTGTAGGAGGGCGCGGAGGTGGTGTAAGACATCTTTGGCGAGTATGCTCGAGCGGAGAATGCAAGAGAGCGAGGTGTTGTAGAGAGCGGGTGCTGCAGAGGGCTCTGAAGGCTGAGCAGATGTCGAGGGACTTAGCTGATGATGAGGATGCCATGTTCGCAGAGTCCGCGTTATATACCTGCACCTTCGCAGAGGATTGCGTCTAGCAATCGCGAGGAGTAGTTACGGATTGCCAATCGAGCGTCCTAAGCGTTCCCAGGAGCCGAGCTTGCCTTTCGAGGCAGGTGTTCGAATTGTGCCAAGCAAGAATCCACAGCAGCAGCTAGCGACAAGCTTTATCCTAGTTACCAGTCGAGCCGAGAGACAGACTTAGCAAAACAGGCAGGAACAGCAGCGAGCGAGAGAGGGGACAATGAGCGAGGGGGCGAGACGAGAGAGAGCGCCTGTTCACGTCTGTTTGGCTCACTATGCGGGCCAAACAATGCCACGTGGGGGCGCCTTCCCCCGATGACTTCATCACCTCCCGACTTCGCCATCGTCCACTCAGATGGCCTAACCTCCGCCCAAAAATTGGCGTTGAACACTCTAGATCTACTCGCCGACATGCACGCTCGACCGAGATGCATCATTTTCCAGGACCTCGACAGCCTTTAGGTGTTCGGTGGCAGTGCGTCGGCATTATGCGGCAGGGCCGGCGGACCAAAATAGCGAGCGTTGATCACCATGACGTGCCGAGCACTCTCTTCTTCCAACCACGACGACCACAGCGGCCCTCCACCCCGCGCGTGCTCAAAGGCTGCTCGCTGAGCTTAGGCTGACAAGATAGCCCTCAGATAGCCTCGGTCCCAGCCATCCCCGGCCACCTTATCGGCCAGGATTTTGGTACGTCTCTTAGAACGTCTTCAGGCCATTTATATCACTGCTTTCGACGGGCTTACACTCTTTCATCGTTTCTCCTTAGTCTATAGTCCGCTCACGACGCTCTCTGTTGTACTTCTCTGCTCCTGAAGGCCTCGCTCTTGCTGTCATTTTGCCGAGCGGATATCGCGGAGATAGACGCTTGCTCTTCCACCGTCCCTCCGAAACGCAAACGAGATGACGTCCGCAATGCCTTCCGAACGCGACCCCCTCCTTGCCTCGGCGGTTTCGCCGAAGCCGCTGGACCATAAGAGATCGGGTCGGGTTGGGCCCATGGAAATTTCAAGGACCACGCGTTACGGTATCCTCGCCGGTATCTGGGCTGCGACGTTCCTGTCCGTATGTAGTGGTCTCTCCGTAACCCAGAGATGATTGTGCTCAACGTTGCTCGCACTTCCGACCGACTACAGTCTCTAAACAGTGCGTGAGAGCATTTCATTGTTTACGTTCTTCGCTAATATCCTGGAATAGCAACTTTGGTTGCTACTTGTGAGCTTGAAAAGTGACCGTCGCGCACTGCGTTTACTGAGATCCGCCGTTTTGAGTGCTGCCTTCGATCTCATCTGAGTTCAACAAGGCACATCAGGCCAGTTGGCTCGGTACCGCGTGCGTGTACACCATCCAGAGACCCTAGGTCGCATACCACGGGATTTCCCTCACATTCATATGACATAGTTACCTGCTGGCGACATGCACCTTTACCCCGCTTTACGGGAGGTTGTGCAACGTCATGGGCCGCCGAGGTGCGAACCAGGTCGCAGTGTTTTTCGCCGGCCTTGGAACCGCTGCATGCGGGTTTTCCCCCAACATGGAAATGCTCATTGCTGCAAGATTTGTGAGTATCCCTGTAATCAGACTGTGGGTTACACTGACGAAACTGCGACAGCTGGGAGGCCTTGGAGGAGGAGGCATTTTCACGACCGCGACGTGAGTGCAGCTGCGGGGCCCTTGCGCGGACCTCCACCTGACATGTCCTGCGTATCAGGATCATTACGAGTGATATGTATAGTCTGAGGGTAAGCCCGCTTTCAATCCAAGCAGGTCGTTTGTGCTAAACCACCCTCTCAGAACCGTGGATTGACCCAAGGAGTTGCTGCCGTCTTCAACAGCGTAAGCCCTCTCGTCACAAGCATCCCCGTATACGCGTCGACGTATTCTCTAGCTCGGAATGGGCCTCGGAGGCCCTCTAGGAGGATTTATTGCGGACCGGTCAGCATCCTGTACTCGCCTTGTCGTGGGCTGCTAAGGCTGACGTCCGAACTACAGACTGGGGTGGCGTTGGGCATTCCTGATCCAACTCCCGCTCTTCGTTGTATCATTCATGCTGACTTCGATCAACCTGCGCTACGTGACGCCGGTAAGTGTCCTTAACAGCGTCCAGACAGAGTGCTCCCGCTCACTGGTAATCGCAGGGCCGCAGCAAGAGTACGAGAGAAGTCTTGAAGCGGATCGACTACGCCGGAAGCGCAGCTCTCCTCGTCGCTGTCAGTACCCATAATACGCTATTCGCCCACACATCTAATATGTTCGAACGACCTCAGGTGCTTTCCATCCTCGTATGGCTGAGCATGCGCTTCAGCGAAGAACACCCCGTACGTCCCCCCTCCCTCGCACACGCACCCCATCCCCGTCCTCAACCCCATTCTCCCTCTCCAGTGGTCATCGCCGACGGTCTACCTCTCCTTCACGTCCGCGATCGTGTTCGCGCTCGTGTTCGTGTACGTCGAGCTGCGCGTCGCGCCGGAGCCGATCCTCGCGCCCTTCCTCCTGCGCGAGCGCATCCCGGTGCTCGTCGGGGTCAGCAACTTCCTCGTCGCGACGTGCAACTTCACGGTCATGTACAACTTCCCGACCTGGTTCCAGACCGTCGCGCTCACGAGCGCGAGCGAGGCTGGTGAGTGCCGCGGCGCCTGGTGCCGATACGAGTTGGGGTGGGATGCTGGGCTGATGGTGTTGGGTGTGTAGGTGCGCATCTGATCCCGAACGGGGTGTCGGTGTCCTGCGGGTCGCTCTTTGCAGGGTAAGCTTACTGGCAGCGTTCAGCCAGTGCGCAAATCTTACGCGCGCATATATAGATGGATGATGCATCGTACGGGGAGATACAAGACGCTTAACCTCATCTTCGGCATCTTCCCCTTCGTCTCCGCCGTGCTCCTCTCCCTCATGCGCGAGGACTCGCCGCCGGTCCAGCAGTGGCTTAGCATCGTATGTGTCCTTCTATATGAATGTAGAGGGTGTGGTGACTGACGCGCGTGCATAGCTCCCACTGGGTTTCGGCAATGCCGTTGTGTTGCAGACGATGCTGAGTGCGTTTGTCGCCCACATCCCGGGCTGGTTATATGCTAATGTGTTTGGCATTCTATAGTCGCGTTGCTCGCGCATATACCCGGTATGTGAAAACATGGCGTCTGTGATTGTAGCTCCCGGCTGATGCCCTCGTGAAGCCGATGCCATGGCCGTCGGGACTGGGTTCGGCCAGCTCTTCCGTGGTGTTGGTATGTAACGTCGCTTCAGGCATCGTAGGACAACCTCTGATGGTCTCACTCGCACATGCAGGCCAAGTCGGCGGCGTAGCCATCTCCGCTGCGCTCTTCCAGACGATTCTCACCTCCGAACTGCGCCAACGCATCCACACGCCCGACGCCGAAAGCGTGCGTTTCCCTTCCTCGGTTCTCCCCGCGTATACACTCACTGACAACGCGCCGAATAGATCATCAGCAGGATCCGACGCTCCTCGACGCTCGTGGCGCACCTCCCACCGGACCTGCAGCGAGCGGCGCGTGACTCGTACGCGCGCAGCCTGCGTGCGGTATTCATTTTCGCCGCTGCTGCGACGCTCCTCGCGTACCTCGTCCGGCTACCCGTACGTCACCACCTCTTCTCGTCCTTAACCCCACATTCATTTTGTCTGACGCTATGCTCTCTTGCAGATCCCCGATCAGGTCCTGGACCAGCCGCGCCCGCGTCCGCGTTCAGTCAACGAACTCCCGAACCCGCACCCCGCAACCCCTGGCGAGCTCGCAGAAGAGCTCGAAGAGGGCCGGGAAGACGACGGGCGCGACGCAACAGAACTGAGCGACGAGTCCGACTTGGACGTCGAGGCGCGCCCCCCGCGCCGCCCCAGCATCACCGGCGCGACCGAAGAGGAAGAAGAGGTGGACGGCGTGGCGCCGATCACGACCGGGCGCAGGCCGAGAAGGAGGAGACTGTCGACGTACGAGAGCTCGGACGGAGGTATGGACTTGGAGGACGAGGTGATCGGCGGGTCTGCGAGGCGTTGACCCCGAACGTCGGTGGGCGGATGGGAAAAGGTGGAACAGGGTTGAGGTCGATTAGTTGGTGGCCGAACTCCTGGGCAGAGTTAAAATACGGAACGCTGGACGCTGGGAGTCGGCTCCGGGTATATCTCCCTTGAGGACGGGCCTGCCTGCCGTTTCGTCCGTGCATGACTGCAATGTACATACATACCCAGTCTCAGTTGGTATCATGTTGCTGCTATAGACTGAGGGGTGAAGAATTCTCTCCCTAGTGAATCATTGGAAGAGGTGCGCGACGCGAGTAGTGTACAGGCGATAATCATACAGGCTTGGGCGACGGAAACCGATGTCGTACACAAGATATATCAGAAGTAAGCCTAGGGCAGATCATGAGCAGCGGGTTCAAGGCAAACAAACCCGAGCTTTTGTAAAACGCGAGAGTACTCACCGCAGCGTTGGGCGGGCTTGCGATACCTCCCAACCTAAATTTCCGCACCTCGCATCAGTAACTCGCTCGAAGATATGGACTCGATGAGTACTCACACGTTGAGCGGCCAGGATGAGAAGAAGAACGTGTAGCGACCAGTCTCGGCGCACTGCTTCGAGAGCGCCTCGAGGTCGAAGAACTCGCCAATGGGCATGCCCCAAAGACTGTAACGGCCCGCGAAAGTCAGCATGGGCGACAGAAGCATCATAGAGCGCAGAAGAGGACGAACCCGAGGATGGTCTGGTGAAGGTGCGGGGTACCTTTCGGGGGAGGCCAGCGCTGCATGAAACGTGTTTGCGACATGCATGCCTGACGAAGCATCACTCTTGGGCGTACCTCGAGCGCAGGCTGGTCAGACGCGACCGCCGCAAAGTGGTTGTTCCTGCAGCGCGGAAGATCAGTGCATACGCATCCGTCGATTGCCACGGCAACATACCACAAGAACCGCTTCATGTCGTCGCTCTGTTCGATCCCCGCGCTGTATTTTCGATCAGCCTGACGCTCCTCTTCGAGGGGACGCTTGCGACTGACAACTTCTCGTCCTTATCCGACAGCCCGTCGCGCTCCTCCTGCGTACCCGCATAGTACCTTTGGATGAACCCGACACGGAGGAGCAGGATGTCGCCGCGGCGGAACGTGATGCCCTCCTTTTGCGCGCACGCGATGAGGTCCGCCGCGGGGACCGCATGCGTCGTCATCGGGTCGTACGGGAGCCTGCCGCCGTTCTGCTCGGTATAGAACTTGACCATGTCGAGCAGCACGCCGCGGCCGCAGATGCCGTGCTGGGCCCAGTCTGACGCGAAGAGAGGGTGAGTGGAGCGAGGGGACATGGACGACGGGGTGCTTACTATGGATGCCGAACTTGATGAGCTCGGGGTCGATGTCTGTCGGGTCCGGAATCTTGACATTTCCCGACTGGAAGAAGGTCGCCGGAGTGCTATGGTAGCGTTTAGATATGCACAGCGAGGGTATACGCACGCAGTTACGCTCACCCTTGGTAGAAGAGCCCATGCTTCAACAGCCCGAAGTGCTTCAGGCCGTCCCACTGGCTGCCCGACTGGGTGTTCTGCAGAGCGCGTTGCGATGAACATGCGGCATACGCCGGAAGGCCGTGTCTCTTACGATGTGCAGGATGTCGTCGTGGACTGCGCCGCGGTCTGCCTTGAAGATGATTTCATGTTGGGGTGGAATACGACCGAACGCAGGCTACGATAGTGGGTCAGCGCGAACCCTGTAACGCTAGCGCTCTGTACTCACTTTGGGAGGAAATTGAATGGGCCTGCAGTGGTCGCGTGTGAAGTCATGCTTATGCACATCAGGGATGCTAGGTCTCACCAGTTCAAGCATACTGCTTTCCCCGTCCTGTACGATACCGAAGTCAACGTCTGCTCTACCCATGTCAACAGGGACGTACTTGATCTCTTTCGCCGCCTCCTTCACCACCTCATCCGTGAGGAGGTTAATCGTCCCCAGCTGGTCGTCCTTACCCCACACCTCCCAGGCGCACCCGGAGAAGTCCTTGAACGGCGGTAGCTCATCGTAGGAGGGCAGCTGTCTCTCGGTCGTCGCCATCGCTGCAGCGAGGTGGGTACGGGAATGCTGACTTCGTGAGCTCAACTGGCGGGGCGTCGTGCCTGTTAAGTAGGCCAAGGAGTTCGCTGGGAGGCGCTACCACCACTTCCTATCGCGCTTCCCTCCCCATGTCCCTCTCCACGCGGGCCGGGGTACGTGCGTGACCGTTCGCGGAGCGATCCGCACAGCCGTCCTTCCAGCACCGTGGGCTGGCGATAATAGTACGTGCCTGTCAGCCTGTGCTTAATTCTCATGCTCGAAACGTTCACGGGACTACCACAAATTTGGAGCATACCTAGCAAGAGGGGATATGGCTGCCCCGTGACGCCGTAGTTTCTGCGGTGGAGGTGGGAATGTGCTGCTCAGACGTCGACGTCGATGCGCGCGTGCAGTCCGACGCCGACGTAAGCCGCGCCGCACCCACACGCGGCTAAGAATACTTACGTCTGGCATACTAGGAATGACCGACAGCAGTGAGTATAAGTGCCGTGGAATGCCGGCATCTTCGTCCTCGGGGTTCACAGAGCCAATGGCAGCGTAATCGAGTTAGGTTTCATTTGGGAGCAGACACTAAACCTTCCATTAGTGCGCGCCCACCAATCGGATCTCGTGCCCTCAGATAGACTCGAGGCGCAGCGGCGTGGGGAACTGGAAGAAACTCGCAGTGGATTCGTGCACCTATTGTACATTACTTGCTTGGAAAGACGACATGGGAGCCTTAGGGCTATCCGAATCAGAAGTACGCCTGTCCAGTCGCACGTCAGTTATGGTATTCCTTAGAAGACCAAACGAGCACTTACGGCCGCGTTGGGCGGGCTCGCGACGCCGCCGAGGCTGCCGGGGGTCAGATTTAGCAAACGGATCCACGCATAGGTCTGCGCAGGCGGGACGTACACGTTCAAGGGCCAGGACGAGAAGAAGAAGGTGTAACGGCCCGTCTCCGCGCTGTGCTTCGAGAGTGCCTCAAGGTCGAAGAATTCGCCGATTGGCATACCCCACAACCTGCAATTGTGATAGCTGTTGAGTTACCCGATACATCGAGATGTGTTATGTACGCACCCTAGCAGGGTTTGGTGGAGGTGGTTGACACCCTCTTCAGGAGGCCAGCGCTGTGGGGTGTTCATAAAGCCGCCCCTCACGCATAAGTAGCGATTCACTCACCTCGAGAGCCGGCTGGTCCGATGCAACGGCAGCGAAATGGTTATCCCTGACCATGCCGTCAGTGACGAATCTCTTAGCGAATGCGCAACGACGGCGTCTTACCACAGGAAGCGCTTCATGTCCTCCGTTTGCTCAAGCCCGGCACTAAATAGACGCGCCACAAGTCAGCCACCTCCGCGGATCCGGGCTCGAAGGCGAGAAGCACGCACAAGGTCTCGGGCCTCCCGGCAAGCGCAGTGCGCTCGTCCTGGGTCGCCGCATTGTAGCGCTGCATGAACCCGACACGCAGGATGAGGATGTCGCCGCGGCGGAACGTCACGCCCTGCGCCTCCGCGCACGCGCGGATGTCCGCTAGCGGGACCGGGTGAGAGGTCCATGGGTCGTACGGAAGCCGCCCATGCTTCTCCGTGTAGTACTTGACGAGGTCGATAAAGACACCGCGCCCGCAGATGCCGTGCTGCGCCCAGTCTGGGACACGTGAGTCAGCGAGGGCGCCGAGAATACAAAGCAGGCGCGAAACGCGTACTCTGGATGCCATATTTGACAAGGTCCGGGTCGATGTTCGACGGGTCGGTGATGTTGAGGTTCCCGGACTTGAAGAAGCTCGCCGGCGTCCTGTAATCCAGCCGTCAGCCACGCGCTCGCACCCTGCAGGGCGAAGTGCTTGCCCCTGGTAAAAGAGGCCGTGGTGCACGAGGCCGAAGTGCTTTAAGCCGTCCCACTGCGTGCCGGATTGGGTGTTCTGGAAGACGATGAGCGTGCTGCGCACCTGCGCGTGGGGCGGATCGGCTTACGATGTGGAGGTGGTCGTCGTGGACGGCGCCAAACTCTGCATGGAAGATTATCTCGTGCTCCGGCTCCTTGCGATGGAACGCAGGCTGGAATGCATGGGTTCAGCTATTGCCAAGACCGCATCTGGAGGAGCGCGAACGGAGCGCGCGTGCGACTACTTACCTTCGCGGGAAAGTTGATCGGCCTGCACAGCACGACGGGGAGGTGAGCATGACGGCCATACGCGGAGATACGGGCCACATTCAAGACACCGACCAGTTTAAGCCGATCGCCTTGCCAGTCCTGCGCGCAACGCGGTAAGCCCAGAGAATCCGATAAACGCCCGGCGCACGAGGGGGGCTACGCACTTGATCTCCTTGGACGCCTCCTTGACGAGCTCCTCCGTGAGAAGGTTCACCGTCCCGAGCTGGTCGTCCTTGCCCCAGACCTCCCAGGCACAGCCGGTGAAGTCCTTGAATGCGGGGAGCTCGTCGAACTTGGGCAGCGGGCGCTCGGCAGCCATGTTGGTGCTAGACGATGATGAGAGTGAGGAGGATATGTGGGCAGACACAGTTTGGAGCCGCGCTGCTGCGGGGCTGTTATATGGGCGCGCCATCCCCCCTGGGCCACAGGCTGATAGACGATCGTTGGCGGTACTCGGCTAGCAACGAGGCCGACCGAGGAGAGGGAGAGAGCCAAGGCGCGCGAGTGCTCAGGCGTCGTCGTGAGGGGCGCGGGACCCAGCCCCTGCCGTCCAACGCGGGGCACCGTGACCCAAGGAAAGCATCCGATCGTGCAGGCGCCCGCTCTGCGCACTCTCACCTGATCACGCACCCCCATCATCCGTCCCTCTCCCCAGCGGTGGCGGAGGGGGCGTGCTCTCGCTAAACCGCGTTCGGGTTGGCCGACGACGTCGTCTTCGCGCCCCGCGGCGTGATAGCCCCTGTGCTGCGTCGTCGTGCTCGACGCATGTCGCGGGGCGGGAGATGCATCGTCGCCCCATCTTCAATGATATACGTTTTGCCTTTGATTCTACTATTACACGCGTGCTAGCTTTGCGATCTTCAGTGTTCCGTCGGCGGGTCCGAATTGTACTGTAAGTGAGACACCTGATGGGCGACAGCCACACGAAGATTAGACATAGATAGATTGTACGAGTTCTAGAAGATAAACTAGCACGCTGGGCGTTCGCGCACTTCGAACGTTCATCCGCGAATGAAGGGGTGCACGAGCGCCTCCTTGGGGGTTATCCGTTTGGACGGATCCAGGGCGAGGCACTTGTCCAGGAGGTCGACGAACGACAGCAGCAGCTTGCTCTCTTCATCCTTGAGCTTCACGGAACTCGGCGGGAGAACGCGCTGCCGGAGGTCCCTGCTTGGTTGCGTCAGATGAACCTTGCGCACGACATCCTGTGAGAGAGTGCACACGGTGAGCTTATGGGGATCCTCGGAGTTCCACACGCGGTGTACGTACCGATCCCGTAACGCGGTCCTGTTCGACACTCAGGAAGGCACCTAGATCGTCGAAGTACTGTTCCCCAAACTTGGCGCGTTTGATCATCTTGGAGTTGAAGCGGCCCTTCAGCTCCATCATGAGCAGGAGCATGTGGTTGTTCGTGCGCCCCGGGAATAGAATCTTGCCGGTGTAGAGTTCGTACAACGTGCAGCCGACAGACCAGATATCGATCGCGGGGTCGTACGGGTGGCCCATGACTGTAAGCGACAGAAGTCAGCATCGTGCGACTCTACAGATAGCTCCAGCCTACTCACTGATCTCGGGTGCTCGATAGAACCTAGATACCAGGTAGGGCGTGATGTCATTCTCAGAGGCATCAGAGGCCGAACCCAGATCGCAGAGCTTGAGCACGGTCTTCTGCTCATTGACCTGCACGTCACGCGCATGAGTATACGTGAACGCGATGCTGAATGGACACTTACCAGGATGTTGTCAGGCTTGATGTCCGCGTGCATGATGTTGCATTTGCGCAACAAGTTTAATGAGAGGAAGAGCTGGTGAGCATACGCGCGAACGGCGCGGATGTTCAGCCCAACGTCTTTGCCGAAGCGCTTCACGACTTCGCGCAGATTCATGCTGCGTGATCACAGCACGTCAGCCGACTTATAGTGCTCGCAACGCACATGCGGAACACGCACCTCATGTTTTCAAATACCAAGCATAGATGGCCACGATGCTCGAAGGTGCGTTCTAGCCGGACGACATGTTTCTTGTCCTCGGGGTCGGCTTGCCTGATCTTGTTCAGTATCTGCGCTTCCTTCAGTCCGGCCTTGTACCTGCGACGAGGTTAACGCTGAACGGGGAAAGCACTGCGCAGAAGACATACATGGACTCCTGGCATCGGACGATCTTGATCGCGACCTCCTTGCCTACCTCGCCAGAGTCCCCCTGAAGGACACGAGCCCTGACGACGTTGGCGAACATGCCTTTGCCGAGGGAGGAAAAGACCTGGTAACGTCCACCGTCGAGCTGCTCTCCCAGAATGATCTGATAGTAGCCTTCCGAGTCGGCCGCGGAATCCAGCGTCGCAGTGACGATGGCGGGCACGGCGGGTTTCTATGCGAGTTCAGTCTGCAAAGGGTCAACACTGCATATAGGCGGCGACTTACGGCTACCCGCTTGACCTTCTTGACCTTCCTCTCCGAGGTGGCCACTGCGAACATGTCGTCGACGTCTTCCTCATCCTCTTCTTCCTCGATCATCTCCACGTCGACGTGCTGTTCCTTCCCGCCCCACACACGCTTCTGTTCGTCCTCGCGGCGATCCAAGCTAGGATCGTAGTCGGCTGCAGATACCTGCTCACCTGCCCCGTTCTGGGCCTTCGCCTGCACTTCCTCTTCGTCATTGCCCTTGGCGAGAGAAAAGGTACCAGGCGTGGGCGACGCCGAGGCCGTCTGACGTGCCTCGGGCTCTGAAAAAAGACAGAGGTCACTATATGCGCTTCATTTCGGATGATTGAGACTCACTGGTGCTTTCCGCGCGAACAGAGTCTGCATGAGCGGGGGTGCCCACGGCGCTCTGGGCCTGAGATGGGAAATTAGATACATCAGGCGTCGCGGGAGGCGGTTCAACCGCACTGCTGGGTCCGGGGCTGGGCGTCGGCCCTTGGCTAGCATTCGAGCTTGCGATGCCGGCATACTTGGCGAGGATAGCTTGCCGCTTAGCACGACGCGCAGCGAGAGTCTCCTCTACAGGAGGTGGTGAAGGCGGAATATCGAGCTCCATATCTGGCTCCGGCTCTGGTTTCCTTGGGGGCTGCTGTGCTGCGCGGGGAGACTTGGGATGTGTAGGCTGCGAACGCGTTGGGGAGGAGGCTCTGACAGGCCGAGGGGAAATCCTGGCATACAACATGAGACACGGCGCTACAAGGGCAGTATGACGACCAAACTCACTCGCCCTCTTCCTTTTCATCCTCCACTTTGGGCGGTGGAGGGTGTGAAGCGGTGGCCCCATTTGTATGCCTGTCTCTGGGCGGTGAAGGGCGTCTGCGCTCGTCTCTGCGTCGGTCGTCTGCGCGACTGCCGTCGCGTCGAGCACTACCATCTCGGGGAGTAGGACCCCTATCCCGGCCATTGTCCCTGTTCCTGTCCCGCTCTCGGTCTCTGTCGTCGCGCCTGTCCCGGTCACGGCTGTGGTCGCGCGAACGCCGCCTGCCATAATCACGCTCCCTGCTGCGACGCCTGTGGTCTCCGCGGGGGCGCCTGTCGCCGCTAGCACGTCTATCGTCTGTATCCCTCCTTCCTGGAGGCGGTTTCCTCCGAGGCGAGTCTAGTGGGCCATCCCTCCGGTCTCGGCCGTCCTCTCGAGGTCTTTTGTGCGATTCAGCATCGTTTAGGCCGTCCCACGCACGCTTAGACCCTGATGAGACGTTAGCCATGTCGACAACGAGTGATTGTGGTTTACGGGGCACCGCACGATGGCAAGAAAGGGCGCGTTGTCGCGGAGGACGGGAGTGCGGGGATGGTGGTGGTTGTAAGCGAAGGAGCTTTGAGTCACGCACAGCTTGGAGCGCGGGCGGCTAGTTCAGCTCGCCGCCCTGAGCCGAACCAAGGGCCGCCCGCGAGCCGCACCGCGTCGCGTGGTCGCGAAGTCGAACAAGCACCGAGCCACATTCTGCAACATCGACCACGACCCCTCGACGACCCCGCCCCCGCGACGCCCTCGACACCCTGCTCACCGCCGGAAGCGATGAGCAGACGCCAATCGCGCATATCCATCGACACCCGGCAGAATGACACGCTGCTCGAGTTCGAGAACTGTGAGCTCTGACCTCACCGTCTCCATCCTCTCACACTCATATGCCCGACACCCACTCCGTAGTCAAGAAGAAGTTTCTCCTCGCAAACAAGCACATCACCAAGTACGCCCCTGCTCGAGCTCCCCGGACTGCCGTCTAACGCGTGTATGCGCCAGGTTGAACTCTACCCTCAGCGCGCGGATCGAAGAACTCAATGCTCAGATATCCACCCTCTACGTCGAGAACCTCCGCCTGCGGGCGTCGGAGATCGCACTATGCTCCCAGCTGAAGAAGGAGAAGGAGAAGTCGCGGAAGGTCCTGGCGGATACGGAATCCGCGGTACGTCCCGCATGCCCTCGCACGGTGGCCGCAACGCCTGACTTCTCGCAGACACACACCCTCATGAAGCAGCTAGGCCTCATCCGTAAGTCCTGCGGAGTCTCACACTCGCGGTCATCCACCCCGGAAACCAACCCACCACCATCTCGTGCACGACGCCCGATCCCCGACCCGAATGTCTCCCCACCACCTAACCGGCTCGCGAGAGCACCCACAATACCGGGCATCGTTGAAGACGACGAGGGCAATGCATCCTCCCCCGAAGAACCCGAACCCGAGGCGGAATCGAGTCCCTCCTTACCGCGCAAACGCAAGTCGAAGCCCAGGTCCACGAGTTCTAGCTCCAGCCGACTACCTGTCCCCTCGCCAAAGACGGCGTCTCCTCCTGCGATAGAAACTGTTCATATTGACTTCGAGGAGCAGCTGGGGAAGAGCGGCAAGCGAAGGCCCACGCGGAGGCAGAGTGGTCTCCTCACCAGCGTGTCCATCACGGCAGTCACCGCGGACAGCCTTAACCGCCCGCCGAGTCCAGCTCCCGAATCGCCTTTGCGTGACGCATTGGAAGAAGACGATGTTCCGGAAGAGCCTGACGAGGACGAGGTAGAGGCAATCTTGCAGGCGGTCACGAAACGACGAGAGAAGAGGGAGAAGGATAACGAACGGGGCCGGGAACTGGAGAGTGATTCTGCTGTGGAGAGTGTCAGACCACGCGAGCGGAGGAAGCCACGAGCGGTTGAGGAGTCGGCAGACGTTCCCGAGGGGAGCAAATCCAGGTTCAAGGACGTGACAAATTCGCAAGCGAGTCGCGCGGCATTGCCTGCTCTTGATACCACATCTAGTACGTACCGAAGGCGTACACCCATGTGCGCAGAACCTAACGTTGGGCGTAGATCATGACCGGCGACGCACTCCGGACGCTGACATGCCTTCCTCGGCAACATCCACAAGTGCTGCGAGCACTTCCACGCGAAACTTCCTCTCCACACCCGCTACCACGCCCGCACCATCTCTGAAACCCTCGTCTCACCTCCCCACCCCGCGATCGTCGAGTCCGATCCCAGAGCCACCTCAGACGGACTCAGAACTTCCTGTCGGCGGCCGTGAACGCCGAGTGCGCAAGAGCGTCAACTACGCAGAACCGAAGTTGAATACGTATGTACTACCATACGACCCTGCGCTTAACGAAGCACTGACCGCGCGTCCAGTAAGATGCGCAAGCCGGACCCAGGCCCTCCGCCTCCCGGCTCGAAGCGCAACTCAGTTGCTCCTGAAGACGCGCCGCCGATATCCTCCCGATCGTCCTCGTCACACTCTGCAGACGCCGACGCCGACGCCGACGCACCCGCGGCAGGGACGATTCGGCGGAAGAAATCCCGGGCATATGTGCCGCCGGAGGACGAGGAGAGCGAGGGCGCGCAGGCGGACGCGGAGTACGGCGGCCTCCGCGCCGGGTCTTGGGCGAACGTCGACGGGCGACGACGGAGCGTGCACTCATCAAGCTCACGCAGGCTCGAGGGCGATGATGTCCGGCGTCACAGCATGGCAGTATAGGGCGGGGACCCTGGATGCGACGCGCTGGTGATCGTCGTGTTCGCGACGAGGTTATGATCATGGTGATGACTTCTATGATACGTATGATGATCCGCGAGACCTCTACTTGACTTATGGCGTCTTGTTCCTAATATCCAGCCTTGACCTTGCAGAAGCTGAACGCAGCACTGGCAGCCACTGTATCATATGCATCATACAGGTGTCCTCCTCCTCTCTATCCGACTGGGTATGCCCCTTTAGCTACTCCATTTATACGCAGTATATATTGTCTTAGTTCAGCGCGGTCACTGTATGTTCAGTAGCCGCCTTAGAATCTGGCCGCATAGTACCGAATCGCGCGGGACGGTACTTCACGTTCAATCGCCGGCTCGTTTAGTAACGCAAACAAGAAGTCATATGGAGTGGGCGGTCTGAACGCAGCTGTATCCTTTCGTCTGCACAGTATTACTGTAGTCAAAGCAAGTGAATGTTTCGAGGATCGCCGCCAACCAAACACGATCCTAGTTACGTAAGTGAGAACATACCCGTTTTAGCAAAGCGCGTACTCCGGCCTCAATTGTGGCTGCAACTCGTCTTGAACAACCACACGACCTGCCTCTGCCCTCGTTCTTGACTCTTGGCTCTCTTGAGGCAATATTGGCTAGCATACAATTGGATCTTGGCTACTGAGCTTCTCTACGCTACCTCTGGCTGCTCGAGCTCGGACCTCTAGCAGCATGGAGGCCTCATCCTCATCCGCAAGCTCGTCCGAATTGGCAGTGGAAGTGCCCCTCTCTGAGCTGGTCCAGCGCATGCACGCAAGCATCATCTCACTACCCGAGGAACTCCATGCTGCCTCACGTCCGTCATCCCCAACATCAGAAGCGCGCACGGCAGCGTGGAAGAGCGAAGTCGCGCACGCATTGCAGGTCGCCGGAGGCGACACGACCCATCCCAAGTGGGGTTACGTATCACGGATCACCAAACTAGCGTGCACGAGCCGGGGGTACGTTGGTATAGCGCCCGGAGTCAGGATGGGAGACGGGAGGAAGGCCGACGTCGGCAAGGACTTCGAATGGGCTTTGCCAGAGATGGAGAAGGACTGGGCGCCGTACGAGAAGAGATGGGAGGAAGCTGTCGACGCACAGAAGAGGATGGCAAAGTCGAAGGCCACATCCAAGACCGCCCGCACCTCGAAATACTGGCCGAAGCCTGCAGAGGAGCAACCGGAAGCGTCGTCGTCTCGCTCTGCGCCGGTACCCAAGAAAGCAGATCTCATCCGAGAGAAGGTCGAGCGGTGGCAAGCCAAGGTGGCCACGGTGCCCGAGGAGCCCTCTACATCGCAAAGGACGGCCGACCTGTCTCAATCCTCACAGAACGACAAGGCGAAGGCGAAGACGAAAGGGAAGGAGGTCCACCCGTCCAGTGAGAGGGTTCAAGCACCGCTAGGGTTTCCAGTTGTGAAACGTTCGAGCGTCACAGATGCGAAAGGCGGTCGCGGCGGCGCTCCCAAACGGAAGGCCACGCCTCCTGCGCGTCCTCCAACGCCTCCCGCTGGCGACCACATGCCGCCAGGGGCTTCGAACCCGACGTCTTCGCGCGGAGGGCTGGACTTACCGCAAGACCAACAGCATCAGGAGGTTCCTATAATTGCGGAAGTTCCAGAGCTTGTTAGTCCACCTCGGTTTGTGCGACATGATTATCATTCGCTCACGTCACCTCCACAGTCCTTCTTCCCGCCCTCCTTCCCATCGCAGTTGAAGACATCTACACCACCCCTGAATACAAGGCGTCGGAAGCCCGCGCCCATTGCGCCCTGCTCGCCTCCCCCATCTTCCCCCCAATCGCTCGCATCTTCGAAGTCGTTCGACCCATCTCGCCCGCAGCGCCGAGGTCCCCCGCTGGTGTCTTCGAGCGCCGCTGCAGTCTCGCCGGCTCCACGGCTGCTGAAGCGTGCCCGGACCCCTAATTCAACGGCTGACGACCGCATGGATGTATCCCAGCCGTCGCCGGCGGTCAACGCTCCACCATCGAAGAAGGCGCGCACGGAGCCGATTTTGGAACAAGAGCCGCCAGTTTCGAGCGGTCCGCAGCCCGTACCGCCCTCGACGCCCCCAGCGATGACCTCTCCATCCAGGGCCCCTGTGACTCCCGTGTCGAGGGCGAAGGGGTTGGGCAACGCGAAGGGGCTGCCAGTGCCCAGCACGCCAAACTCGAATCCACTGCCCACCCTGACAGAGCTATTGGCGTCGTCTCGCCGCTCGAAGCCGCGCCCGAGGCCGCCGTCGCGCAAGCACACCCCGCAGAGCCACACGGGCGCTAAGGGCAAGCAGCCCGCGAATGCGCAGCTCGAGGCGGAGGCCGAGTCCGAGCTGCCCGCGGTGGCAGAGGACGATGACCCAGAGCCGTCCCCCGCGAAGACATATTTCTCCTCTCCTGCGTCCGGCTCGTCGGACTCGGCGTCGGTCGTGCACCGCTCGCCTGTCTCGCCGCTCTTCTCGCAGAACCCAGGCGCCTTCAAGCCGATGTTCGTGTCCTCGCAGCGCCCGAGCGCGAACGATGACGACCCGTTCCTGGGAGCACGGAGTCAGAGTCAGAGCCAGGGGCAGGGTCTGATGCGCGGCAGCAGTGGCATCTTCGGGATGGGATACAATTCTCAGTTCGACGTCGAAGGGCAGGTCGACCGCGTGAGTGAGCTGCTGGAGCGGGATGTGGACTACAGCGGATGGCTACGTGATCTGGATGACGAGGAGGAGCCGGCGCAATCCCAGAGCCAGGGCGCGGTGGAGGTGGGATTCTGACGCTGATGGTGGTGTTTAGCTTACCTTTCGCTGTTGTTGTCGCACACATATCTCTGACATGTCTAGACGTAGACCCTTCATGCTATGTACATTTCTATATCAGAGAACGTCGGTTTGCTTCAGGTCTTCGCTAGTATATTGTATCTGCCATCTCTGCACCGCACGGGCGCACATGTGCGGTGTAAACTCTTCGCAAACTGGATGGTGGACATCGTATGCGTCTATCTGTAGAAGAGCACCGCCCAGTCAGCGTACCGCCAGGGTCAGCACGAAGCTCGTAAAAGATCCCACATGCTGTATCCGTTCGTTCGGGGAAAGTATCTAGTCGAAGACACAGAAGCGGCTGACTATGCGAAGCAGAAAGGAAACCCCAACTATCTCATACACGGTCGACACTCATATGCATTGCGATGAGATTTCTGTGAGATGTCGACCGTGTCCTCACTTTCTGCATAACCCTGTACGGCGAACGCTCAGGAACCTGGCAAAGTCTTTACGACATCGTGCTTAGCAGCGCTGCGGAGCGCGATTGTGTCAGCTCAAATGGGTTGAATTCTTAATGTTCATCATATGGGCGTCCTGCATGAACCACCCACAACTATCATGAATCGTGGCGCGCAATGACCCTGCACTCTATTCTAGGCCTCGGACCATCGACCATGGGCGGCGTGGACACATCAGAGTGATATTGACGACATGGCCCGTCGCCCCTCTCAGTTGCGAGCTCATCGCACTGCGCGGCCTCGCCCACACTCGTCACCGGCCGAGCAAGCACCGCGTACCTCGCGAGTGACGAGCGCGACGTTTCGACGCCGCGGCGTGTGGTGCCTAGTTTCGACGCGGCAAAGTGTTTACTCACCGGAGAAACCGCAAATCTGCGGCCGTTCGCACCTTATGTGGTTCGCGCGCCCACATCGCCGTTGTGGCGGGTCCCCGCCAGATCCGCGGTCCGTACGCCCGATTCGAGCGTCCGTCCCCGGTATTTCCCTCTGCGAGTGTGCTCGTTGAGCGGCCAAGGTGGTGGATCAGAGTGCTTAACATCACAACAGGCCCGCGCCGCCGGCGGATCAGTCGATGATGGTACCCACAAACACCGTCTATCCTAAAACCCGGCGTGCTTCATACTAGAGCCGCGAACGAAGCATACCATGGATACATAGACACACGGTAACAGCGTATAGGGAATCCTTGTGCTTCCAGTAAGTCACTGGTGTCTGGGAAGGATCAGAGAGAGACCGTCGACCGCTCGAGGCAGTGTCGGAAACAGCGGCGCCGGATAGTGATCGCGCATGTCCTGGTGACCAACGACGGTCAGTGGACCACGATAGCGACCGTTGTGTGGGTGCTTGCAGCTGTCGATGGCGAGCCGGGAGGACGCGCGGAGCATAGAAGTCGCGACTTGACGGAACTTGGCCGGTGTAGGCTCATCCGAAAGTAACTCGCTTCTTGGTGGGCTTTTCCCTGGCTTCTTTTAGCTTGTCACCGGAGTCCTTATGTGCGACTGAAACCTCCCCAGCTGGAGCGGAGGTACGGGCTTTCTTCCGGAGTTTAGCTTTTTCTCGTTTGGCTTGGGCGGCTTGTGCCGCCACGGCGGCCTTCGCACGCTCCTAAATCCAGACTGAGCATCAGAGTGCGCGCACGGTGGAGATATCAGTCGCGTACTAATCTCGCTTTGGATGACGTGGTACGTCGCTCTTGCTCAGAAGGTTTGTGGCTCGCTGATTCGGAGGCCTGCCGGGCGTGTCATCATGTGTTACGCACCCGCTAGTGCTAGCACCGGTAGGGTTGCACGCTAACCTTGGTCTGACGGACTTCTACTTTCGCTCGAGTCTTCTTTTCCTGGACATCCGCCACGCTCTTCGCGAGCTCCACCGCGGCGTCCTGTAGATTGCAAATGGGAGATGAGTGTAACGTCCGAGAGAGCGGGGAATGCGACTTGCCTTACTATCCACGTAAACCTTTGATTTACGCGTTTTCCCCATGGGTCAAGCGGGTCCTAAGCCGTGCAAGAGTCACCTCTACTGTCCTTGCCGCACATCTCTTCAGAAGGATAGCGTTGTACTCACGGAAGTCGATGCGGATGTCTCAGTGCTTTCCAGAGCTGGCGGTGAATCGGGCGAACTGGAAATTCATCGCACCGCGGGGAGCACTGCTTTCCACGTGGTGGCGCCAAATCGGGCGACAGGGACGATGGCCTCCGGGCGCTCGCTTGCTTCCTGCGGCCACTGGCACACGATGCTATGTTCCTCCTCCTCCGCCCGCCCACTCTGTTCCGTCTCTGACTGCGCATTCGACAGAGCCTAAGCCACGCGCGCCGGATTTAACGCTTTGGCTGCACGCTTCCTGACATCCGATCTGCTGGTTGTCGCGAACGCGGCGCGCGGCCGACCCTCGTACGCCGCCCCGCCTTCAGTGCACCGGAGCAAGGCTCGGGGGCCTCCGAACGCGAGTGCCTGAGACAACCATGCGCTCACGACACCCCGAGGTCATCAGGACTGCAGAGTATAGGCGCGCCGAATGGCCCAGGTGATGGTCGAACAGCCGTGGCTCCTGAGAAGCCGCGCCGCACCAATACTCCGCGTCTTTGTCGCTGGGCGTGCTCGTGCTCGACTTCCCGTACCGCCCCTATCGACATCGGTAATCTGCGCCGGAGTCATGCTTCTCACACGTATGATCTTGGGCATGGATGGGGAAGCCTCCTTGCGTCTAGGTAGCGAGGACTGAACATCATCGCACTTTCACAGGCGACTATGTGTCCGGCGGTTCCCCATCCCCTTCCGCCCCTTAAGATATGTGAGGTCACATCTGACCTTGCGTACTATATAATGTGGTCCTCAAAGAGCAGTATGGTCAGTGCACCCACATACGCTCTCAATCCCCTGCAGCCTCTCAACCCTCTCTAACATCCCATCTTCCGCCATGTGCTACCTTCGCCAGTACGTACACTCATGAGCCTCCTTCGAAGCGACTGCTGAAAATCATGCAGAGTCTGCTACGTCTACACCAAGTGCGGTCACGTTCACCCCATGGTGAGAGCTCTCTGGTTTCCCTCCGTTAGCGTCGCAAGCTTACCGAGTCCTCCCAGCCCGACCAGCAGGTACATCGGCAACTTTATGCTATAGCGTACATTCTGACACACTGCGGTGGTGCCACAGGTCTCCTGCGACAGCCCCCGCTGTAAATTCAGCCCGGTGCACCCAAAAAGCTGCCACGGCGCGACTTGCAAACAGACGTGCAAGCAATAGTGAGTCCATTCTCGCCTCCGTAAAGTCGCCCTTGCTTACCGTTATTCCCTCTATCACAGCCGTCAGCACCCGCAGCAATATTGTGAGCAGCATATCAGTGGTTGTGCCTCCGCGTCCTCACCGATCTCTTCTTAGCACCGCAAATGCCGGGCTACTGCCCGACTTGCGGCGGCCGGTGAAGGCCCTGGCCCCTGAGCGAGGACCCATCTGTCCATCTCGCGCTTTCTTGGACTTCTTGGAATGACCGAACTCTCCGAACGATTGCGTACCTAACGTACTGCTATCTTAATGCTTAATGGCCGGACTTCTTTCTAGACTTGTACACACTCCCCACTATCTATGTCCGCTTTCTTGTGCGAATGATATATTCACGCCGCTATTCACAGTTCAGCCGAGCAGACTCCGCTGCGGTCAGCTTCGCAGATGCTATACCAAAGGTGTAACGCCAAAGCCTCAATCAGTGTTTACCGCACTTCCCTGCGTCGCGCCACCTCCTTCCCATGGCCGATGGGGATACGCTAGGTTCCCTAGCGTGCCGGAGCTGTCGGCCTGAACCCCACCATCGCCGCCGCCATAGCTCCTATGTGACGCTTCGGCGTTCTCGCCGCCTGCGCTCGCCCTGGGGATCTCGGCCAGCGAGCCACTACGGGTTCGATGCGGTGCCGCGTCCCCCTGTGGCCGGTACTGAGCATCGTGCAGAAGGCGTTCGTAGCCGCACGCCCGGGCGTCGATCTCGCCATCATGAAGCGGTAGCTTCTTGCGTGCCTGGGGCCGAATGCGGCAGGCGTTGTACTTCCTTTCCGCGATCCTCATTGAGCGCACAATGTGCGTTTGTCTCGTTCGCGAGCCCAAAGCCGCATCCATCGGGGCGGCGCAGTCTCGGCAGCAATTTGACGAAAGCACTCTATCATGCCGCGTGCTTCACTGTTAGAGTACAACGCGCAGTTAATTACCGACATTGTGAACCGCCTGGCGGAGTCCACAGGCCACAGATAGAACTTCAGTGTGGTATGACGTCCCGTGGGCGGCGGCCGCGAAGCACCGCTTCCGAGACAAGCTGCTCAAGTCCGCCAGTGCAGCACCGCCGCACGCGGGATCGTCGGCGAGGCCATTTCGGTCTCCTAGGCGTGCGCCTCCAGGCGGTGCGCCGACGACTATCGATGACGACACCGACACCGAAGCTGGATGGGGATGGACAAGGATGGCCGGAGGGCGCGCGGGCGCTCGGGGAGGCTGCGCCGCGGCCGCACTTTGAGACGCTGCTTCTAGTCCGCGGTGGCGGGGCAGCGGCGGGTCGTCGCACGATCGGTTCTTTGCAGTGCAGAAGTCGGGGTCGACTGTGGGTTCGTACGATGTACGCGTCGCAGTGCTGTCTATGCCAATAAGCCGCGACGAAGCCTATGCGTGCTAGATCGTACCATTCGGCACGACTTCTCCTGATACGTGCTTCAGGCGCCGAGGCGGACGTACCTCGTGTGACGCCGTTGCAGACGCTAGTCAGGGTGTACGTGAGTTGATACATGAGCGTTCAGCGCAGGAGATCAGGTCGAAGACGGATGGCGGGGGTCCATCCATCCCGATGCTAAGCTTCTAGACGCGCAGGTGGGGAGGCTCTCTATGCAAAGTTGAGGCCGCAGAACACATTCAGGAGAATTGTCTATCCAGCACTCACGTTATATCACAGAAGACGGACGTCTTCTCGAGCTGTGCTTGCGGCGAACCGCTGCAGCTGAGTGACTGGAAGGTGTACATCTGGTGGTGTGTTGTCAATGTAGCAGCGCACAGATCATTTTGCGGAGATCTCACCCGTCCACGTCGGGCTTCTCATTGACGGCTTCCACTTCGAAGCAGACCGCAGGGCAGAAGGGGCTTCATTGAAGTCCGCGCGCAGCGCGCAGAGCGCATGTATCACGTTGGCGTGGGTACTCGGAGGACTCGAAGGGGTCTGGCGCGCTTGGGGATCCTTCGCTATCATCAGTGGTGTGGCATTGGCTGCGCGGGAACGGTGTTCATACAACAGTGGGAGCACGCGAGCTGCCAAGTTAGACTCTCGAACTGTCAGCCTGCCGCGAGCTGTGCAAGGGTCGTTGTTGCGGAGACGCTCTGGGTTCCGATATTAACGCACATGGGTCATCCGTCCCCGGGCTGCGCGCGCCCCGCGGTTGGATAGCGATGCAAACAATGAGAGCGCATGGTTGTAGCAAGAAGAGAAGCGAGGGCGCAGGCGGCGGGCATCTTGAACGCTCGTGATTATCAGGCCGAGCAGCTGCGCGCCCACCATAACGTACAATCGTGCCAGCTTCCACACAGAAATGAGCCGCGCAAGGATCATATCGTGCGAGTGACCTTAACATAGGGTCACGATAGGCACAGACAGGTGGTTCTGCAACAAACATGTCGGAAGCTTGTCAGAAACCGCGGTTTAAGCCCATCGGCGCTGAGAACGACATGCGCGCTCACCGCTGTCTTCTGAGGGCCGCCGCCAGCGGTCATCACAGGCTGATATCTCTGAGAGATTTCGGTGCCGGATAGAGTTAGCCTTCGCAGCACGGAGGGTGGAAGAACAGAACGCATGCGTACGTACACATCGAAAGTTCCTGAGGCATGGCCGCAACATCGGCCACAGTCGCAGCACTGCATTGGGCACCATATGGTGAGGGCGCTGACGACCTTTCAAGGGCATACATGATGGACGCAGAAAAACGAACTCGAGCGAGTAGCCTTCACATTGCCGGTGGACTGGCAGTACGTGAAAGGGATGGTGGTTCAGAGTCATGAAGCTAACGCGCGCTGCTAAGTTGAGCGTCTAAATGCCATCTCGTCTCGAACATCCACTTCAGCCTCAAGATGCGAGCGAGACATACATGCAGCGGAATGTCATTTACCACAAATTACAATGTCGCGCTTCTAGTTCATCCAACCATCAGCGCAGCGCAGCAATGCGAAAAACCCGATCCACTTAGCTGTCGTGCGGCCGTACTGTACTGACTCTGAGGCGCGAACGACGAACGACACCAGGCCGAAAATCTGGAATATTCGGCGATCAGCTACGCAGACCGAAAATTTACACGATGACGTCCCCGCCCAGTCCTTGAGAACGCTCGGCCGAGCCATCCCATGCGAAACAGGCCATGGCAGGTACGTCTAGGTACGTCCGGACTTTCCTCGGAGAAACGTTGTGTGCCGGGCGATCATATCCAAATCCACTTGCTGGACTTGCAAGCTCTTGCAAGTTGCTCGCACGTTCGCGGCGACGCACTCAGGAAAAATAACCACAGAGATTCCTATCGCAAGCTAGCATGCCTGGGGCCTCGCAACGCAGCAGATGTCGCCATCTTCTAGGAGACCACCGACTGGAGAAGAGTACTAGTGCTGCGCGGGTCAGCCGGCCAGGGTGGCTCGTTACGCCGAAGGCTTTCCGAACCGCCGGAAGGGGCTTGCTACTTCACCCAATATACCGTAGACCTTGTAGCACGTACGCGGATCCAATGACGCCGACTGCACCGACAAAAAGCATGTGTGTGCCGGAAAAGGTGCTACCAGGGTTCGAACCTGGGTTTCGGGAAATCAATGACATCAAAATCCCGAGTGATAACCACTACACTATAGCACCGCTTAAGGCGAAGGGCTTTGTACCTAATATTCTCTGCACACTGACAACTGGCCTGACGACTGGCACCAATCTGCAAGTTCAAATGCAGGCCGTGGTACGTTCTTGCGCAGAGCCGCCATGTCTCCTCTCTCGACAGACCGCCAGCTCGCGATGCTCGACCAAAGATGACCCGCAGTCTTGTA
The DNA here is from genome assembly GCA_002964805.2 of Trametes villosa. Lineage (NCBI taxonomy): Eukaryota > Fungi > Basidiomycota > Agaricomycetes > Polyporales > Polyporaceae > Trametes > Trametes villosa. The sequence goes on from PUDQ02000003.1 coordinate 3,100,612, forward strand.
CCTTGCCAAGCCCAAGACCGCAGGAAGGCATACGCTCAAAGCCCGGGCAGTACGGGAACTGACAACGGCCGGCGAGGGTGCCTTGAACGTTTTGCGAACGTCGGCCTCGTAAACCGCTGCGATTCGACCGTTTGGGCAATCCCGACGGGTGACGATGCGGATCCAGGATTGTGGCGAGCGCCTCCGACCTCGATCGCAGCGACTTGCCGCCCTGCGCCCGTGCCTGGAATCACATGGCCGCGCTTCCCCGCCCCCGCCCAGCCCCCGCCCCCGAACCCCGGACAGGCGGGGGCCGCCCCGCACCAGAAACGGCCAACTGTCTGGGGCAATTTCGCTGGACGAGACCTTAGCCGACCGACCGCCCACAGAGACCGCATGGGCAGTTGCGCCTCGGCGTCCTCAGCGCCCGCCCGAGCCCCCTCGGGTCTTCTCTATCCAAGAGGCAATTTGCGCGATCGCCGTCGGTACTTGGATGGGTCGGGGGCGCGGCCGGCGGGCAGCGTCTCTGATAGGACGGGGCGCGTCGGCCCCAGGGACGCCAGGCGCATCGCGCCGCCGCCGTCATCATTTCTCTCCGACCCTTGGGCGGCCATCAGAAGCGAGCATGCGTTCGCGCAGGTCAGCTGGGCTCGCTCGTCCCTCTTCTTCGGTCAAGTGAGCCCAGAGCAACCAGCGCGACGTCGGCCGGTGCGAACAGGGAAGCCAAGACACCCGCCTCGACGCCCAACGTCAGCGATCCGCGACGCCGTATAAAACGGCGGGGCACTCGTCGTGCTTCTCTTGTACGAGCGTGCACCTTCTCCACCATGTACCTCCAAACCCTCCGCGCTCTGCTCCCCCTCGCGGTCCTCGGCCAGCTGGCCCTGCCGTCCAGCGCGGTGGGCACAGTCACCGACCCCGCCGTCCTCGACGCGTGCCCTGGCTACAAGGCGAAGAACGTGTTCACCTTCGGTCCCAAGCTCACTGCAGACCTCGTTCTCGCCGGGAAGGCATGCAACGTCTACGGCAACGACATCGAGAAGCTCAAGCTCGAGGTCACCTACGAGAACAGTGAGGCCTACCGTATCCTCATACCACTCTCATACTGACTGGCAATCTGCAGAGGATCGTATTCACGTCAAGTTCACGAACCCCGCGGACAAGCGCTATGAAGTGCCCGAGGCCGTCTTCCCCCGGCCCCACGCGGACATCTTCACGTCGCCGCACAGCGCCAACATCCGCTTCAACTACACGGCATCTCCTTTCTCGTTCTCGATCTACCGCGCGTCGACCCACGAGGTCCTCTTCACGACCGCGAACCACTCCCTCATCTTCGAGCCGCAGTACCTGCGCGTGAAGACGAACCTCCCCGCCGAGGCGAACCTCTACGGTCTCGGCGAGCACACCGACAGCTTCCGCCTCCCGACGCACAACTACACGCGCACGATGTGGTCGCGCGACGCGTACGGCGTGCCGCAGAACTCGAACCTCTACGGCAACCACCCGGTCTACTTCGAGCACAGGACCACCGGCTCCCACGGTGTCTTCCTCCTCAACTCGAACGGCATGGACATCAAGATCAACGACACCGAGGGGCTCGGCACGACCCTCGAGTACAACGTCATCGGCGGCGTCCTCGATTTCTACTTCCTCGCGGGTAGCGAGAACGACCCCACCGAGCTCGCGCGCCAGTACGCCGACGTTGCTGGTCTCCCCGCCGAGGTCCCCTACTGGGGTTTCGGCTTCCACCAGTGCCGCTTCGGTTATGAGAGTACGTATCCGCAGCTCTTACGAACTGTGCCAGGTCGCTAATAGTCTCTACAGGCTTTGTTGATGTCGCGGGTGTTATCTCGAACTACTCCGCTGCCAACATCCCTCTTGAGACCATGTGGACCGACATTGGTATGTTTGCCTCATCCACGCCTCACCTTTTCCGAAGCTCATAGTGTTGTCAGACTACATGTACAAGCGTCGCGTCTTCACTCTCGACCCTGACTACTTCCCGCTCGACCGGATGCGCGAGATCGTCGACTACCTCCACAAGCACGATCAGCACTTCAGTACGTTCTCACATCCCTGTTGCGATTTCATCATCTAACGCGTTGTATAGTCCTCATGACCGACCCCGCGGTCGCTTACGTTGACGATGGCACCTACGGACCCTTCGACCGTGCCATTGCTGCCGATATCCTCTTGAAGGCCGCGAACGGCAGCAGTCCGTTCTTGGGCGCGGTCTGGCCCGGTGTTACGGTCTTCCCCGATTGGTTCAACAAGAAGACTCAGGAGTGCGTAACGTCAACCACTTAGCTATACCTAGTGCTCATGCGGATCCTTTTGCAGCTACTGGAACAACGAGTTCAAGCTGTTCTACAACCCCGAGTCCGGCCTTGACATCGACGGTGTGTGGATCGACATGAACGAGCCCGCCAGCGTAAGTCCCAACCCTGAACTTATGCGCGATGCCCGCTTACCTTCTTCGTATAGTTCTGCAACTACCCCTGCACCGATCCCTTCGCCCAGGCGATCGAGCAGGACCTTCCTCCCCCGCGCGCCCATCTCCCCCCGGCGCACGACTCCCCCATCTTCGGCGCCGCTACGCTCCAGAAGCGCGTCGACCACAGCCACGACGACGTGCAGAACCCGCCCTACGCGATCGCGAACACCGCCGGCACCGGCGCGCTCTCCGACAAGACCGCCTACGTGAGTGCCCCCCTCCGCGCTCCTGCGCATATGGAGCTGAGCACTGACCGGGCCTGTGTTATTGCAGACGGATGCTATCCACGCGAACGGCCTGATCGAGTACGACACTCACAACCTGTACGGGACGATGATGTCGACGGCGACGCGCGACGCGATGATCTCGCGCCGCCCTGGCCAGCGGCCGCTCATCATCACGCGCTCGACGTTCGCGGGCGCGGGCAAGCACGTCGGCAAGTGGCTCGGCGACAACCTGAGCGAGTGGGCGCAGCTCCGCCAGTCGCTCTCGGGCATCCTCGGCATGGCCGGCGTGTACCACGTCCCCATGGTCGGCGCTGACGTCTGCGGCTTCGGCGCGAACACCACCGAGACCCTGTGCGCTCGCTGGGCGATGGTCGGCGCGTTCTACCCCTTCATGCGCAACGTATGTACCTTCATAGCTTTGAATAATGACTCATACTGACGCGTGTATCCATAGCACAACGGCGACACCTCCATCCCCCAGGAGTTCTACCGCTGGCCGACGGTCGCGCAGGCCGCGCGCAACGCGCTCGACATCCGGTACCGCCTGCTCGACTACATCTACACCGCGTTCCACACCGCGCACACGACGGGCACGCCCGTGCTGCACCCGCTCTGGTACCAGTTCCCGAAGGACAACAACACGTTCGCGATCGACACGCAGTTCCTCTTCGGCGACTCCATCCTCGTCTCGCCCGTGCTCGAGGAGAACGCGACGAGCGTGCGCGCGTACTACCCCGACGCGCCCTTCTACGACTTCGCGACGCTCGCGAAGACGCACGTCCAGGGCGGCGGCTTCGTCGACCACGCCGACGTCAACTTCACCACCATCCCCGTGTCCATCCGCGGCGGCGCGGTGCTGCCCCTCCGCGCGAGCGGCGCGCTGACGACGACGGAGCTGCGGAAGAAGGACTTCGAGCTCGTCGTCGCGCCCGCCGCGGACGGCACCGCGGCCGGCTCGCTCTACCTCGACGACGGCATCTCGATCACGCCGAAGACGAAGACGACGGTGACGTTCGCGTACAAGAACAAGAAGCTCACCGTCAAGGGCTCGTTCGCGCACCCCACGGGCGTCGACGTCGCGCGCGTGCGCTTCCTCGACGTTGCCGCGGCGCCGAAGAGCGTGAAGTTCAACGGGAAGGCGGTCGCGAAGGACGCGATCGCGTTCGACGCGGAGCACGGTGTCCTGGACGTTACGTTGAAGACGCCGTTCAAGCACGCGTTCACCGTCGAGCTCCAGTGATCGCTTCCCTTGGACTGGACTGTATTACCTTTTTTCTTTCGAGTCTTCCTCGTCTCGGGCGGGTTGTAACAAGTACTTCAATACGCACGCCAGTGTGCATACACACGCGTAATGGCCTCCATAGCATAGCATATCAATCGGAAGGATGCTTTTTCGTTGTACTATCAGATCTGAGGCCTGAGGACGCCGCGCGTGCAGTACTGAGCCACACGATGAACATCAATGCCTGATTCGCCACAGAGCGCCGGCCGGCCGCGAGTCTGGCGGCAACGTCCAAGTTGGCAAGCTCCGCCTCTCATACTTCTGCCGCCCCAGCGCGTACGCCCACGGCGATGGCGCCGGATGTACACTGCGCATATCCTCGGTGACTCGTTGATGCCCACTCCTGCTCGCTATAAAGGAGAGTAGTGGATGGGCTTTCTCTCATACCCACAAACGGCAACCCGAGCTCGAACATGTCTGCAAGCACCAGCACACAAGCCTCACGAGTTGGCGACTCGCGCCGCGTTTGGCTAGGTGAATACAGTCGTTTCCTTGGGGCTGTCTATGACGCTGATTTCCCCAATGTGCAGTTACCGGAACCTCCTCTGGCCTGGGCAAGTCCCTCGTAGAGGAGCTCTTAGCTAGCGGAGAGCGCGTAGTAGCGACGCTCCGCACCCCAGACACGCTCTCGCAGCTGGTCGAGAGGTACCCCGCTTCGCAACTACTGGTCCTGAAGCTTGATGTTACGAGCGCCGAGGACATCAAGGGCGTCTTCGAGAGGACGAAGCAGCACTTCGGAAGGCTCGACGTCGTGGTGAACAACGCTGCGATTGCGCTGGACGGCGAGTTTGAGGCCGTCCCTGAGGACGTCGCAAGACAGGCGATGGAAGTGCTTTTCTGGGGTCCGGCAAACATATCGCGTGAGGTATGCGTTACTTCTTGGACGGTGGTTGCTAGACTGCTCGCTGACTGCGCCTATGTTACAGGCTATCAAGTTCATGCGGGAGGTCAACCGACCTGGGCAGGGCGGCCGCATCCTGAACATCAGCTCGATGGGCGGGTTCGTCGGCTACCCTACAGCCTCCTTCTACGTCGCCGGGAAGTTCGGTCAGTACATTTTCGCGTCCCGGATGGCCGCAACTAGTATTGAAGCATACACACAGCTCTGGAAGGACTCACCGAGTGCTTCGCAAAAGAGATGCTCCCTGAGTGGAACATCAAAGCGAGCATCATCGAGCCCGGCGGCCTGCGCACGAACAGCACGGGCAAGGTCCACATCCCCGTCTCGCCCGAGTACGACACCCCCACCTCGCCCACGGCGTTCTTCAGGAAGATGTCCGCGAACTTCGGCGTCGCCGGGGACCCTGTGAAGGCCGCACGGGCGATCGTGCGCATCGCGGACCTGGAGGACCCGCCGCTGCGCATACAGCTGGGGACGGACAGCCTGATGATGGTGAGGGGGAAGGCGCTGCAGACGGTCGGAGAGGGGGAGAAGTGGGCGGACATCTCGCATTCGACGAATGCGGATGATGTGAACAAGGACGATATCCTGAAGCTCTTCCAGCACTAGTCTACGCTAGTTTGTGCGCACCGGGCCCACGCCGTGCCGACGACATGCTCTCTATGTTTTCACTCCTTCATGGAACGACGAACCTGTCCAGTCTGGAGGATACGTTGGCGATCAGTCGGATTTATGTACACTCCGCAATCATTGACCGGAGACTGACCGCGGGTTTGGTGGCTGATCTGGATGTGACTTCGAAGCCCACTGACACTGGGACGCCGTGCAAGTGAGCAACCCTAGAGAACGGTTGATATTCTTACACAGGATTTTGCGACGTCTATAGCTATTATCTCGGAGTGGTAGAATGCCGTTTGCAGGAGCCTTGAATCGACTCCCCTCCCGGGACAGTGCAACCCTCAACTTGGTTTGTGGGCGTGGGAAAGTGGCAGACTTGGCGCCGGTCCACTACCCGCTGACTCCGAGTGTTACAATTTCATCCTCAGTTCCTCACACGGCCAATGACTCGACCTGACTCATTCTGACTCACCTTCTATATTTAGTCCATATGACTCATCCTGACTCCTTATGACTCATCCTGACTGCGGTGTACTATACTTAGCCCAGACCTGACTCATACTAACTGCGGACGTGCTGCAGCAGTGCTGCGCTTTACTGCGGATCTGCTGCGCAGATCCTTCCCCCACAGTATATAAGGACCCCCTCTCTCCCTCTCTGTTCCCCAGTTTCGATCTCCTGTTTCATCCTGTAACAACTCGTACTCTTGACTCATCAATCTACTTGTTATTTATAACTCTTTGAGTGCGCTCGAACGCCACTTCAAGCGTTATCTTAACATTAGATCGAAACTCTGGATCCCTCACCTCGTAGCGGTGTAAGGGCTCAACTTCGTAGGCGTGTAACCCGAGCGTTACTAGCCCCACTCCGTCGACTCCACAACTCGCCCACCACGTCGTCACCATCCGAAACATCTGTCCGTTCCGGACTATTCTCAAGTCCTCTCCACGAGGAAGAAGAACTTCACGTGTGGAGTCCCCAGCCAATCCGACCAGCATCTCCGTACTGGTACCATCAAGAACTACCTCCGCGTCCGCACACCATCGCGACCCTCGAAGAGGCCGCTGAACGTCCAGAGCACATCCCAGGCTTCAACTACGATCAACTCGACATCAGGAACGTTCAGTTCTCTGACGAAGAACTCACTCGATCAATCGACGAATACGTTGACCCTTCAGTCATCGAAGAACCGGAATCATCACCCGACCCCGCGAACGACGAAGAAGAACTCGCCTTTGACCCACGCGTCTTCGAATCACAACTCATTGGCGCGCTCAACGCAGCAACATACTTCCACGACCCTATCCAGTTTAGGCCAGAAGTAGACCCGCTTATTTCGCGCCATCTACAAGACGCTACATTCCATTACCGCGAGGCACTTCGAATCTTCCGCGGCGAACCACCGGTTAGTCGAGACAACGACTACATTCTCAACAACTTCGGGATCTACCTGGAAGAAGAAATCCGAGCAAACCATAGTCGGTGGACAAATCTTCAGTCTACGGACCCAATCTATCCCGTCGTACTCAGCTCAGGACAAGCTCTATTCACGGCCAAGAACATCTACCTCCAGTGGGTCGCAACAAGGAACGTGTATAGTCACACCCCATACACCCAATACTAGTCGTACCCGAGTGTATGACCACGGACATCATCCCGAAGGATCGACTCCCTTGCAAGACCAGAGACCACTACTTCAACGACAATACACATAAAGACATTCACTGGGCTCCTCAAGAAAGGGAATTCCAACTCTGCAAATACCAACCCTGTCCTCATCGACTAAACAAAAAAGTCGTCAGCAAACAAGGATTCTTCGCTTGCTCCAAAACAGACAAAGTCACCACAGGAGAAGGCGAGAAATACGTCGAAACCAAACCTTCCACTTCGACCGCTCCTACTCCCTCTCCTAGACCATCGACTCATCGGCGGACAAGCGCAATATCCCCAAGGACCCCAGTCGCAGAAACACCAGCCCCATCTCCTCTGGTAGGAGTTGAATATCTCAGAAACCCGAACACGCCGATCAGTGATCCCGAGCGATCACCGGCATCTGCATCCGAACCAGCCACAGAAGAAGAAGACTTCGGCGGAGAAGACCCTTCTCAAGAAAGACAAGCCAGTCCCGAACCGGACAACCTACGAACCATCAGACCCACAACGCCAATTGGGGTCAGAATACCCGCACGAGAATTCACGGAAACTCTCAAGCGCGTCGAGGATACAATGACATCAGTATCAACAATCACGCAACCTGCTCCGACAGCAAGCACGGCAGCGCCGTTCACGACGGCCGTAAGGGCTGGACGGGGAACAACATCACGAGCCCCTCAACCACCAGGGGATGACGACGACCCTCAAGGAGGTGGCGGACCACCAGGAGGAGAACCTCACGGTGGAGGAGGAGGAGGCAGATCCGGAGACGAAGACGATGACGATCCATATGGAGAAAGAGCACGAGGCGGAGGACCTCCAGGAGGAGAAGGACCACCAGGAGGCGGAGGACCAGGCGGCGGAGGACCACCTGGCGGTGGACAACCGGGAGCGAACGCACAAGGCAACGCTCTAGGACAGGTCAACCCAGGACACAAGAGCAAGGTCAAAGAACCCGAGGTCTTCATGGGAGATCGCTCCAAGGCCAACGAATTCCTCACGGACCTTCAACTCTTATTCCTTAGTCGCCCCCAAGACTATCCCAACGACACATCAAAGATCGTCTCAGCACTCTCATACATGCGAGGCGATACCCATTGGTGGGCCGAAGCCAAGGTTGACGCAGCAAATGGAGAAGACGAGCATGGCGCTCCACTTGGATTCGGAACTTGGAGACAATGGGTTGCTGATTTTCGCCTGGTCTTTGGCGAAATAGACCCTCAGGGCAAGGCTTCAGTGGAACTAGCCACCCTGAAGTACAACCCGAAGGAAGATCTCTTCAAGTTCAACTCGAAGTTCTTCGACTTATGCGTCAGAGCAAGAATCAACGACGATCACGCTCAACAAACCTTGTACAAGACCAAGCTACCGCAATACTTCCGCACCAAACTCGTCCTCATATACCCCGCTCCCACCACGATGCACGAACTCATTGACAGAGTTATACACATCGAGAGGGGATGGAGGACAAACCGCGAGGTGGACGACTATCAAGGTCTAAAGACCAACTTCAAGAAACGAGGGGACAACCCGAAAGTTCGCGCAATCAACACCAACACACGAATGGATCCGAAAACTCGACAACAACTCCTGAAGGAGAACAAATGCTTCTACTGTCGAGAGCCCGGACATCGTGCAGCGAACTGCCCCAAGAAGAAAGGTCCTACCACCAAGACACGTGCTATCAAGGAAGACGAATCGGACGATGCCGAAGAAATGGAAATCGGTGTCGTAGCCCTAGGAGATAACGATGACGAAGAAGACGGCTTGGATTTTTAGGAGGACGAACGGACCCGGCGCCCGTCTCGTCCTGTAGCTGGGACTACACCATCTCATTTGTAACTATCGGCCAGCAGCGCAGAAATGCATACCTGCTATCCGGATATGTTGAGTGTGGACCCAAAGTCGTCGGAATCCGAGCCCTATTCGACTCAGGCGCGGATGCAACAATCCTCAATCGTCGCATCGTCAATCAATATAATCTCCCTACGGTCAAACTACCAAAACCAATCCGATTCCGAAACGCGGATGACAGCATTAACACCATTGGAGAAGTCACCCACCGAGTGGAATCCAACTTCGTGGTCCGAGGACACGAACTACCCACGAACTTCTACGTCGCCGACCTAGGACGGGACGACGCCATCCTAGGCATTCCATGGATCCGACGATACAATCCAAAGGTCAATTGGGACTCGGGACATTTCGAGTTTGACCCGAAGATTATCAAGAAACAACAACTCCGTCGAGAATACCAGCAACATCACGACCCCCCACCAGGAGTCCCAATGTGGGGACTACCACGAACGACAACAGCAGACCCAGAAGGGGTCCATCAATTCATCAGGAGAACCTCGGAAGATCTAGAAGACGACGATACCTGGAACGTCCAGGCCAATACGATCTTGAGTTCTCTTAGACAACAATCCAAAGACCTCACTATCGGACGAGCAACAATGTCAACCAATCTAGCAATCAAGGCGCACGAAGGGCAAAAGGTCAAGACACTCGAAGAACTACTGCCAGAATATTTGTTGGACCTAAGAGACGTTTTTGACAAGAAATCCGCGGAATGCATGCCCATTACAAGACCATGGGACCATGACATCAAGCTAAAGGCAGAATTTGTACCCCGCGACTGCAAGATTATTCCATTATCCCCAGCAGAACGAGGAGAACTCGACAAGTTCGTGGACGAAAACCTCGCCAAAGGTTATATACGACCCTCCAAATCACCAATGGCATCACCATTCTTCTTCGTCAAAAAGAAGGATGGCTCACTACGACCAGTCCAAGACTACCGATACCTCAATGATGGAACGATCAAGGACGCAGGACCTCTACCACTCATATCCGACCTATTTGACAAGCTAGGCGGAGCGAAATACTTCACCAAAGTCGATGTTCGAGCAGGATACAACAATGTCCGTATCAAGGAAGGCGACCAATGGAAGGCAGCGTTCAAAACCCCTCGAGGACTGTTCGAACCAACAGTTATGTTCTTTGGGCTCTGCAACGCCCCCGCAACCTTCCAAACCATGATGAACGCCATCTTTCACGACTATCTGTCAGAAGGATGGCTAGTAATCTATATGGACGACATCCTACTCTTCTCTGACAACCTCGAAGATCTACGCAAACACACACGGCTAGTAATCGAACGACTACGCGACAACGATCTATACCTCAAGGCAGAGAAATGCGAGTTTGAAGTTCAACGGGTAGAATTCCTAGGGGCAATCGTGTCGCCAGGACAAGTATCAATGGACCCAGTCAAGCTCGACGGACTAAAGGACTGGCCCACTCCAACAACAGTCAAACAAGTCCAAAGCTTCCTAGGATTTGCGAACTTCTATCGGAGGTTCATACGGGGATTCGCCGACCTAGCAAGACCCCTAAACGATTTAACTCGGAAGGATAATCCATGGAAGTGGACCCCAGCATGCGAACAAGCGTTCCAAGACATCAAGAAGCGCTTCATCGAGGAGCCTATTTTGCTTCAACCGGACGTATCAAAACCATTCCAAATCGAGTGCGACGCGTCCAAAGTCGCCACCGGGGCGGTGTTGAGGCAAAAAGGGGAGGAAGGGATATGGCACCCCTGTGCATATCTATCAAAATCCTTTACCGAAACCGAACGCAACTACCAGATCTACGACCGCGAACTTCTTGCCATCATCCGAGCGCTGGAAACGTGGAGACACTACATCGAGGGCACCAAACAACCCGTAGAAATCTTGTCAGACCACAAGAACTTGACATATTGGCGCAGTGCTAGAAAACTCAACCGAAGACAAGCACGATGGAGCAACTTCTTATCCGAATTCAACTACGTCATCAGACATCTACCAGGAAAAAGCCTGGTCCAAGCCGACGCTCTATCCAGAAGACCGGACCACGACCCGGGAGACCACGATAACGAAGAAGTCACCATGATCCCGGGAGATCTATTCGCCAAGGCAGTCCACGTGGACCTCCAGGAATTAATCCGCAGCACCACTTCTCGTGACAAATCAGTCATGGACTCAACCAATGGAGCGTGGCACCTCAAGAAGGAACCTATTTTTGGAACCAAGGCCGACTGGCGCATGGACGACGGCATTATTCTCTTCAAAGGGAAAGTCTATGTCCCACCAGAAGACAATATTCGCCGAGAAGTAGTCCGCCTACATCACGAACCAGCAGTCATGGGACACCCCGGAATCCAAAAAACCTTCGAACTTGTCAACCGAGAATACTGGTGGCCAGGCATGCGACACTTCATCACCCAATACGTCAAAGGATGCGCAACATGCCAAACCGCCAAAGTCAACACACATCCCACTCAACCCGGAATGATGCCTATTCCACATAGCGGATCAACAAGACCATTCGGCACAATAACCATGGACTATGTCACCGGGCTCCCTTTATCCAACGGGTTCGACGCAATCCAAGTGGTTGTCGACCACGACGAATCCAAGGCCATTGTTCTCTCGGAATGTACAAAGGAAACCAACGCCATGGACACCGCACATCTTCTCGTGAGAGATGTTTACTCCCGATTTGGACTTCCGGACCGCATCATATCCGACCGAGGCCCGCAATTCATCTCACACGCATACCAAGAAATGAATAAACTCCTCGGGATTGGCCAATCGCTCAGCACGTCTCACCACCCTCAAACCGACGGACAATCAGAACGGACCATTCAAGAAATCGAAGTCGCACTGCGGATCTATTGTGGGAACTACCCTGACACGTGGAGCACCCTCTTGCCACAATTTGAATTCGCGCACAATCACCGGACTCATTCAGTCACTGGGAAAAGCCCCTTCGAACTTCTGATGGGATATCAACCACGAGCTATAGGCACCGTACACCCTAAGCCCAAGCACCCCAGCACGGAAGAACGATTGAATCACCTCAAGGAACTCCGAGAAAACGCCATCACCTCCCACGCAAAGGCCGCCGCCGCTATGGCCAAGAGACAGGCAGCAGGCAATGTGACCTTCAAGAAGGGAGATAAGGTGTTCCTCGAATCCACGAACCTCAAATTGCCCTATCCCAACCGGAAACTCGCACCAAAACGAGAAGGTCCCTTTGTCATCGACGAAGTCATGGGACCTACCACTGTGAAACTCCGACTCCCGAAGGCATGGAAGATTCACCCAGTATTTCACACCGCCTTGATCACGCACTACCGAACCACCCCAGAACACGGCCCGAATTACGTGTCACCACCACCGGACACAATTGACGGAGAGGAAGAGTGGGAAATCGAAGCAATTATCAATCACAGGAAGCCTGCCCGTGGAGGAATCCAGTACCTAGTCACATGGAAAGGCCGTCCGCAGCACGAGAATGAATGGCTGCGTGAGAAAGACCTCAAACACGCACAAGCAACTCTTCAACGCTATAAGAAGCTGCACAAGATGGCCTGAAGTCCCCAGACCCTGCCCACTCTGGATTCCCTCAACCCCCTCGCACTACTCCTCCTCGACTTCGACAGCCTCAGCTTCGACAATGGCCCGCAACCACCGCTCTCGCCGCCAACACCGCACTCGCTCCTCGAACTCCCCCTCTCCGATCAATCGACTCCAAGCCCCCGTCCTGGGACGCCTCGTCCCTCCTGCACCCTCCTTCGTGAAGGGGGTGAACCCGACCTACGACCATCTCCCTCGCCTCCCCACCGCGTCCTATTCCAATGGGACTCTGCCCGACCGGCTCGGGTGGACTCTCCTCCACCCCGATCTCCAGGCGATTGTCAACCAACGCCTCGCCTCGCTCCCCGGAACACGTCACTGGGTCGACGTGTACCGGATGTGCGGCGACGTCCTTCCCGCTCTCCGCCACATGGACAACTACGTCCAGAACCATCCGGATCCCCAGGAGATCGTTTTCCTCAGACAGGCCAACGTCTCCTACACCTCCGCCTTCAGCAGGATCGTCCAGATCGCTGAGGTCGCCCTCAACCAAGTCGCCCTCTATCCCGCTCTAGGCATGATCGAAGATCTGCTTCCCCGCCGCCGCGCCGGATGGAACGCCCCGCAGCCTAACCCCACTCACGACGGACCCGCCCGCATCGACTGCATGCTGGGCACCAACGGTAGCCGCGACCCCCTCTACAAGATCACGGAGGACACCACGAGGTGGGGAGTTCCCAACGGCAACTGGGAAAGTTGGGACGACAACAAGGAGAACGAGCCCCCTATCGCGGACTTCTCTGAGGTGCAAGTCTCCACTCCTGAACCCCCCAGCGCGCCGACAAGCTCCTCCTCGGAATGGCACGACATGAGGCAAGCCCTCGAAGATCGACTCACATCCCCGGTCCCCGAATCGGTTCATACTCCCCCCATCTCAACGCCCTCTCTCCTCGAACCGCCCACTCGCAGCTCATCCCCCGAGTACATCCCTCTCTCGCCTGCCTCGTCGTCAATGCCAAGCCTGGAAACCGACGACTCCTACATGGACGACCCCGATACCGACGCCCTCATCGCCTACATCGCTCCCATCCCCGGGAGTACTCGCGCATTCATCAGGACGGTTTGGCCAGAGGAGAAGCCTATTCATCCCTCTGAGTTCAGCGACGTCAACCGCCTCGCCGCGATTCCCAACGCCCTCTTACCCCCTCTCCAACGCGCTATGATAGCTGCATTCCGCGTCCAGACCGGCTACTACATCCCCGACGCCGACCTACACATGCCCTTCGCCACCCTCCGCTATGTCATCTCATCCATCGCCAAAGGGGTGGACCCTCACTACCCAGGCCTCGACATGACCAGCGACAGGAACGCGAAGGCCAAGGCCTACGCCATCCGCGTCCCTATCGACAGCATGCGCGAACCGGGAGGGTGGAAAGATCTTGAAGCGGACTTGGCCACGGCAGCAGCGACCTCGTCTCAACCCACTCACGTTCCTGCTCAAGCCTCCACGCCCCCGAAGCTTCCCGAACCCCCGAAACTCCCGGAGTTCATCGTTCGCCGTCGCAAGGCCTTCACCGACACCATGACGGACTAGGCGTTGACCTGGAAGGTCAACCTAAAGGGGGGGGTAGTGTTACAATTTCATCCTCGGTTCCTAATACGGCCAATGACTCGACCTGACTCATTCTGACTCAGCCCCTATATTTAGTCCATATGACTCGTCCTGACTCCTCATGACTCATCCTGACTGCGATGTACTATACTTAGCTCAGACCTGACTCATACTGACTGCGGACGTACTGCAGCAGTGCTGCGCTTCACTGCGGATCTGCTGCGCAGATCCTTCCCCCACAGTATATAAGGACCCCCTCTCTCCCTCTCTTTTCCCCAGTTTCGATCTCCTGTTTCATCCTGTAACAACCAATACTCTTGACTCATCAATCTACTTGTTATTTATAACTCTTTGAGTGCGCTCGAACGCCACTTCAAGTGTTATCTTAACACATGAAGGCTTTATACCGGTCCTGAACTTTCTTGATACCGGTATTGTCGGTTAGCCGTTCGAGCGCCAGGTAGTAGTCGTACATCGAGACTTTGCCCTGCACGCTTTGGATGTGGTAGTGCTCCAAAAGGCGGTACGAGAAGGCGGTATGAGGTTCACTGTCAGTCGCTGGGTACAGGCCGCGCCGGAGGAGTTGCTGAGCAGGAGTACCCGCATGGCCGGCCTCGTTGCATCCGCAGAAGCGTATGTCGACTTTGTGAAGGCCGTTGACCTCGATGACGCTGAAGTCGGCCCGCGGTCGTACGGGATGGGCGCATAGGGATCCGTCCGCATGCCCGAGCTGGATAGCTAGGCCAAGGTCGCGCAGAGTTGTCGCCTCGAAGGCTTGGCCTGTCCAACGCTACGGCGGGTGAGTATGAGACGAAGACGGACGCAACCTGTTTACGTACCTCCACGCGATGGAACGCGCACTCTGCGTGCCTCCTAACCGTGCAATCCTCGCAGTAAAGCCTCGGCGAGCAATCGAGACACCGGATGACCGGTGCGCGGCGACCATCGAGCGCGTCGGGCTGCGGTTTCGGACATCCCGGGCAGGCCTTCTGGTTAAAGTCGCCGCGGCCTTCTTGCCGGAGGACCTCGTCCAGGTAGTCCTGTACTAGTGGCAGCCAGTCGGCCATGGGATCGTCCTATTGACGTGGTAGTGTATAAGTCAGCGCAAGCGGTAAGACACCGTATAATACGGGCCGAATACGTACCCAGGTCGCATTTCAAGGAGCTTGCTCCTGCTGGCCCGAAGCGTCATCGAGTGAGGGGGCATTCTCGTTCTCCGGGGGCGCGTTGATACGCCCGGTGCACCGCTGACTCCAGAAATCGCGACACAGGCGGCAGCGCGCACACTTGGATTTCGCGATGGCAGCGCGCGCGCAAAGCTCGCGACAGGGCCTTGGGAGCGAGTGTGCGCAGGAGCTCATTGGGCAGCGTGGAGCGCGAGTCACTGTCGAGAGGCGGGCGCAGCACACGCGGGGCCCTATCAGGTGCGGGCGCTAATGGCGCGGCAGGCATTCCGAGCGCGCGCGCAGTGGGTGCGCGGCGGGCGCGACGGTCCGCGCGCGGCGCGGAGCGGTTCCCGAGAAGCAGTCTAGGCCGCGCTCGGGTCCAGGCTTAGGTAGCTACGGTCCCTCCATGTATCTTCGCGCCTCGGGCGCTAGACAATTCAGATTCCTTTCCCCCTCACCCTCAGGAGCTCAATTGCGTCTGCGTCCCCTCTCTGCGAATAGCGTCTTGCGTTGCGTTGCGTTGCGTTGCGTTCCTTGCGTCTTTCACCGCGCCCATATTCGTGTCCCCCCTCCTCGCGAGCACCTGATCGTAGCTACCTTCGCGCCAGCGCCGCGACCTTCGCGAGACGTGCCAGCGCATCGCGCTCTCCCCGCGAAGGGCACCCCGACTCGAACCTAGCTTCTCCCTCGCTCCGCGTTTAGCTTCCCTACAGGCCTCGTCCTCCGAAGGCCCTCGGCCTGTCTCTGGTTGTCCCTAGGGGATAGTTGAGTGCATCATTCTGGTGACCACCGCAGGGGGGTGGAGTTAGGACTTCACAGTCGGCTTCCTCCTTCGACGGCAACAGCGCTGTCTCCGTCGCGATTGCGCACCACCTCGCGATTTCCTCAAGCCCACCCACGCGCCCTCAAACAGGAAGCGACTGCGCGCGCGCGACGCGGGAGCGACAGCGCGGATTGGCGACATCGGCCCAATTCTGCACCGCACAGAGCCCTTCCCCATCACCCAGTCTGCGCTAGGCGAGCGAGCATCAAAGCCGCGCTTAGACCCCCTTCTGTCGCTAAGTGCGCAATCTTTCCGGACCTCTTCTCCTGCCTTGCCTTCTTGCATCTCCTACTCTCCCTTGCCATTGCGCGTCTCCCCTCCTTCCAAGCTTAGCGTCCCCAATATGCCACAAGAGAGCGGCAACCTTCCGCGACCGCGCTCCGCGATGCCCCCAGCGCGCCATCCCACCGCTCCCATCTTCGACCTGCAAGAAGTGCGCACCCTGCGCGGTTTCTTCCAGGATCTCGAGGTGCTCTTTGAGATCAGCGAGGTGGATGATGAACGAGCTAAGAAGCGGTGGGTCATCCGTTACCTCCCGATGGCCGTGAGCGATCTCTGCGAGAGCCTTCCGGCCTACGCGAGCGACGCGAAGTCGTACGAGGACCTCAAGAGCGCGATCGCGGAACTCTACCCTGAGGCGGGCGAAGCGCGCAAGTACTCGGTGGCCAATGTCGAGGCTCTCGTAGCAGCGTGCAGGATGCGGTCGATCACCAGTATCGTGGAGCTCTCCAGCTACCATCGCGACTTCCTTGCCCAGACCATCTACCTCGTCAAGACGGACCGCATCTCTAAGTTGGAACAGTCGCGCCTCTTCGTGCGCGGTATCTGCTCGCCGCTCCGGGAACAGGTCTTGCAGCGCCTACAGCTCAAGGAGCCGGACCATTACCCTGACGACCCCTACCCGCTGGAGACCGTCTACAATGCAGCGGTCTTTGTCCTCCATGGCACCCTCGCGTCTGATCTGCCATCTGCGCCTGCGCCTGCGACACACACGGCACTGAGTGCGCCAAACACCGGTGGAGCGATGGTGAAGATGGAGGATCTTGGCGCCATCCTGAGGCTACTCGCGCAATCGGTCAGCGAAGGGAGCGCGGGCGTGACCGCGCACACTGCAAACCATAGTAGAGGCCCCCAGCAGGTCCAGCTGCCGCCACCGGCTCACGGCGAAGCTTGGTATCCGCCTGCGAACACCCCAGGTGGACCCTCCTGCCACTACTGCGGCGGCGCGAGCTGCCAGCTACGGAACTGCCCGGCAGTCGAGGAGGACATCCGGGGTGGTCGCGTCAGGCGCAATGACCAAGGCTATGTGGTGCTCTCGAATGGCAGCTTCATCCCCAGGACGCTCTTCAGCCCACACTTCGAAGGCGTAACAATCCGCGACCGCGTCTACGAGTGGCATCGCCGCAATCTGGGCACACTGGCACATCACGCGAACGCGCCGGCGCTGGTGGTCGCACAGCTCAGCTTCGAGGTCGCGCGCGACAACTATGGCCACCCTCCCAGGCCTAGCTTCCAGCTCAGCGCAGCCGAGCGCATTGCGCAGCTCGAGCACGAGATCCGCATGCTCAAGCAGGCTAGCCATGGCCAAGGCCGGAATGGTGCCGATAGTGTCGCGAGGTACCCATACTGCAGCTCACATTCGCGACCGACTTCGCTGTTCCCCAGGGAGCGAGAGCGCTCTGGCGATGTGTACGCCAACCAGCCATGCATCAAACACCCCTCCCGGCCACAAGCCGAGCCCCTGCCGACACACACTAGCTCTAGCCAGCGCCAGCGCGACCCCTCACCTCATCAGCCAGTTCTACCCCCGAACGCAGCGGCAGGCGAAGCGCGCGCGTACCGCGAAGCGACTACCATGAAAGGACACGAGAACCCCTTTGCGAAGACGCGCGACACGGCATACGACCCATCCCACGGACCGGCTCAACTCAGGGCTATCGCGGTGCACGACATGTGCAATGCGATGATCAGCATGATGGCGCGCGAGGCCAGCCCCCCAAGAGTAGCTGGCCGCCCACCCTCGCCTTCCCCAGTCTCTTCCTCACGACAAGGACCCACAGCGAGCGAAGCACGAGAACACCCTTTCGCAAAACCGCGCCGCAAGGCAGCTGCCCTTTCACCGAGCCGCGATATTGGCAAGCCCCCAGTAACGCGGAGCGCACCAGAGCGCGAGGCGGCCTGTCAGACGCGTACTCCAGACTACAGCTCTAAGTTTGCGGAGGAGATCCCCGAGACATTGCAGAAGACACCACCCGCTGCGCGATCGCCAAAGCGGCCCCTTCCCCTCCTTCCTGAGCGACATGCAAAGTCTTGCGACACCGACCCCCCACCCCCAGTTCCTACCACCATGCGCTCCACCAGCATCGCCTGCGCCGCTTCTCTCCTTGACCCTCGCGAGAGCCAGGACTTGCGTCACCAGGATTCGCTAGAGACCGCGAGTCTCGCAAGCAACAAGGCGCTAGACCGCGCTAGGGTGGCGGCGATCATGGAGGCGGATGGGGACAGATGCGCCCTCAGCGCCTATACCCCTGTGCCCCCTGCTTCAGATTCTACGCACTCCGTGTCCTCATATCCCGCACGCGTGCTCTCTCTACCTGCGCTCTATCCCCCGTCCTGCAATCACGTCCCCGAGGCCACTGCGGCCTTTCCCCCCAGCTCAGACCTACAAAGCGAACCTGCCGCCTCTGACTCATTGCTCGGCTCTGCGGTCGCGGTTGGAACCACTGGCACAGCGACACGCGACTCCGTCGCCCTGGACCTCACGCTGGACCACCGCAAGATGCGCTTATCCTACTGCCCCTCCCGCACGCGACCAGTGAAAACGCTCTACCTGGTCGGCGTCCACAGACTAGTCGCGGAGACGCAGATTAGCCAGGGCCAGAGCGCGACGCACTGGCTTCCCCCGCGACCGCGCAGGAGCCTCTCTGGCGCCGGCAGCCTCACCCACCCCTTCGCGCTCGTCCAGGTGACCGAGGACGGTCACAATCTCAGTGGGGGGGAGGATGCACCGGACACAGGCACCCAGAAAACGAGCGGAGCGCCAGGTCAGAGCGCGCGAGCGAGGAGAACCACGGAGCAAACCAGAGTCATCTTGACAGCGGAGGGCGACACACGCGTGATCGCAGGACTAGAGAACAGCAACGACAGCGAGCCAGCGACCGAGGAGATTACACTGGAAGACAACTAGCGTGGCGCATGGCGGACGCGCAGGCGCGATAGGCTCCCAGACAATGCGGACACATACGAAGAGCGCGCTGGCGTGCTCCCACTTCCCTCTCGCTTCCATCTTCTTCTTTGTACATTGCGCTGATTCGCTCTGGCTCGCGTGCTCTCTCTCTCTCTCTCGCTCTGGCGCCCCTTTGCTCTCTCTCACGCGCTCTCTCACCTCTCTCCCCTTCCCTTATCCTGCGGACCAGCTTGAGACCAAAGAAAGGCCGACCAGCGCCGCGCAGGAGCGCGCGGGCAGGCTGACGCGATTGACGATCTGGGTCACAAGCTGTGGTAGTTATAATATAACATGTACCGTCTAATAGCCCAGAGCGCATTACATTATAAACCGTAGAGCTTTTATTATATCATTTTCCGGCCCTCCCGCCCTAGTAGCAGCCCGGGCACCTGCCTAATACGGCCGATTTCGGCGGGTGGCTGCTTATCAGCCCGGGCCATTCTTATCTCTCATAGATAACACTCTAGTCTCATCAATCCGAGCTCCCGGCCACCCGGGTGGCGCGGGAATCCGAGCGCTTTGGCTCTCGGCTGGGAACTGCCCCGATTAGGCAGGCTCTCCTCTTACATCCTCCCTTGGGCCGCTCTTCAGCTCCATATCTCACTCGTTTCTCATCCGATTTGCCTCGCAAGTGGCTCATTCGATTCACAGAAACGAGCGCTACAATTCGCTCCAATAGCGCAAGTTGTTTTGGTACGTACTCATCCCGATACAGCGTGTACATACTGGCCACCTAAGGCGACGCGATCTGGACGATAGCTCGCCCGTTTCGCGTCGCCTCGGGGCGCGCCCGGGCTCCCCAGAACGAGGCTGAACAGGGCTTTCTGGCGAGCCCACGCGCGCGCGGATCGGCCCAGCGGTTGTGATTCTGTGCTTCGCCCATCCAGGGCAGGAGCACAGACTCACCTCCTGGGCTGAATCTCGCTCATTTTGCCAGGGTTCTGGCTGAAACGTTGTACAGGCCCCTATTATTCGGTGGGCATTCGCTCATTCGGCTTTCCATCCCAGGTACAACAGTCCAAAAGCGCCAGACAGCCTCATGCTGGGGCCTGGCCCCAGGACGGCCCTTTTCCCGATATCCCGCGAACGCGGACGCGCACCGCCACGAAACGCATATCCCCGGAAAGCTGCTGAACGCAGCTTTCCGTCGGTATGCTTGCTGTGGCGATCCGACCGCTCGTCGTCGCGCAGCCTCTTCTCCCCCTCCCCATGCTACTCTCACCCTTCCCCTCCCTTTCCTTCTCTCAGCTACCACTCTATGCGCAAGGTAACTAATGCCTAGGTATTTCTATGTGCTCATGTAGATGTACTAGCCGTCATTACATGTACAGGCTCAAGCAATACCATCTAATGTACAATTTTGCTGATCTGGCACCTTCAGTGTCCCATATACTACCCTATAGCCGGTGAGGGAAGCCATGGCTAAATCAACTGATAATCATGCTAGATTCTACTACTATATACCTATCCAGGACATCAAGAATGGGGGCAAACGGTAGGAAACTCGCACAGATATGTATTTTACACCTTTAGATGGGCTCCCTACAGTGCTGTACTGTATGCAAGCCCAGGGCAGCCGCCGAGACCGTCTTAAGACGGCCTGTGGCTGAGCCCTCCCCGAGGAGATCTCACCATAGCTCTACCACCGAGGCTCCTATCCCTTAGATATTTTGTACATACGTAGCCGTAATGCATACCTACAGGGATCCGCGCTCAACACGCTTATCGGGCGCGAGACGGGTCGGGGATCGCGTTGACTACCTGGAGAGGCCTGGAGGCACTGATAAGCCCGGAAAATGAGGGTTAGTGATTAGTACACTGATCGCATGGTACGATGCGGTTCTGCTATGTATTCCTAGGGAGGGACAGCTTAGATAAGGCGAAACGGGTGGGATTTGGACGAGTAGTGGCCAGGTGAAGGGGGCAGGGGGGTGGGGAGAGGCATGTGGCGACTGCGACGGTTCCAGCGGTCGGACCACGACGAAAAGCATACCGACGGAAAGCTGCGTTCAGCAGCTTTCCGGGGATATGCGTTTCGTGGCGGTGCGCGTCCGCGTTCGCGGGATATCGGGAAAAGGGCCGTCCTGGGGCCAGGCCCCAGCATGAGGCTGTCTGGCGCTTTTGGACTGTTGTACCTGGGATGGAAAGCCGAATGAGCGAATGCCCACCGAATAATAGGGGCCTGTACAACGTTTCAGCCAGAACCCTGGCAAAATGAGCGAGATTCAGCCCAGGAGGTGAGTCTGTGCTCCTGCCCTGGATGGGCGAAGCACAGAATCACAACCGCTGGGCCGATCCGCGCGCGCGTGGGCTCGCCAGAAAGCCCTGTTCAGCCTCGTTCTGGGGAGCCCGGGCGCGCCCCGAGGCGACGCGAAACGGGCGAGCTATCGTCCAGATCGCGTCGCCTTAGGTGGCCAGTATGTACACTGTGTAGTGACGTTAGTACGCACCGTATCGATTTGCTCCATTATAGGATATTGTAGTGCTTGACGATACGAATCGAATGAGCCACTTGCAAGGCGAATCGGGTACGAAACGAGCGAGATACGGACGAGGAGAGCTGCCTAGGGGAGGTGGAATGAGGAGAACCTGCCTAATCGGGGAGGTGGCCAGCCGAGGGCCAAAGCGCTCGTATTCCCGCGCCACCCGGGTGGCCGGGAGCTCGGATTGATGAGACTAGAGTGTTATCTATGAGAGATAAGAATGGCCCGGGCTGATAAGCAGCCACCCGCCGAAATCGGCCGTATTAGGCAGGTGCCCGGGCTGCTACTAGGGCGGGAGGGCCGGAAAATGATATAATAAAAGCTCTACGGTTTATAATGTAATGCGCTCTGGGCTATTAGACGGTTCCTATTATATCAGAACTACCACAGCTGCTGTCTGGGTACTGACTACGGACATTACCACCTTACGGCCCGCTCACCACCTCCCATCCCTTCCGACTGCGCACCCTCACTCATCATCCTCCAAGAACGGCAGGGTGTTGCGGGCCCGAGCACTGCGCACATCGCGGAGGTATTGCTCCACCTCACCGATCTGCGCATCAAGCGCGACACGACGGAGACGGAGACCACTGAGCTCGACGCGCGCGTTGTCGGCCGCGCTGTCGCGCAAGGAGGCAGTGCCAGCGGGCGCGGACTGTAGGACTGTCAGCGGCGCGCCAGAAAGCGCAGGAGATCAAAAGACAGACGTACAGCGGACTGGATACGCGCGCGCGTGCCGGACCCGGACGCGACCGCGTTGGCCGAGGACCTGCCGGCCACCGACTTGCCCTTTCCTTTAGCAGGCTCGGCTGCGAGGGCGGGGACGGTCTGCGGCGTCGCGAAGTTCGCGGAGACGACCTGGCCGGTGGTGTTCAAGGTCGCGATCGCTGAGAGGGCGTCAGCAGCAGACGATAGGAGGAGAGACCAGGACACCTTACCGCGTGGAAAGTGCTGTTGATCGTACCAGGCCGCATACGGCACGCCGGGCTCAGGGCCGAAAATGCAGCGGCGGTGGTGTTGCGCGCACCGGTGGCAACGCGGCGCATCCTCTTGAAGGATGCAAATCTGGCCGCGCTCCGCACACTTCGCACAACGTGGGTACTGCTACACCGGAGGAAGAAGGTCAGCGCTACCGCGCACCTGTAGGAGGACAGGCAGACGCACCACCCAGTTGGCGAGCAGCTCGGGCTCAGGCGCGCGAGGGGCCTTGCTCTTTGCGGAGGTGCGCGCCTTCTTGGCAGGCGGCGCCGAGGTGGTAGACTGGCCACGCGTCGCAGAGCGGGTCGCGCGAGCGGGCCCAGTGTCGTCTCCTTCAGACTCCGACTCATCGCTCTCCTCCTCGACCAGATGGTCCAGGTCCAGGGACGCCTCGGGGGTTCGGTCGCGCTTGCGCGGCGCCGGAGCAGCAGCGGGAGTAGCCGACGAGGTGCACGACGGGACGGCAACGTGGTCGAACAACTGCGTGCGCGGGGTTGTGAAGTTGCGCGGGCGCGGTTTGGGGCGTTCCGGGACGGCGGCCAAGTCCGGCTCCTTCTCAGGGGTCGCGAAGGCAGAGGTGGAACGGCGAGCGGACGCGCCCAGAGCTCGGAGACGGTCCATCGCGGAAAGCGCAGCTGGCGGCGCGAGGGAGGCATAGTTGCGCGCTCCAGCACCGCGCGGTGCAGCCTCGCGAGACTCGAAAGGTGCGGCGCGACGAGCCTCGTCTTCAGCAGCGCGGCGGGCAGCTTCAGCAGCCTGGGCGCGGTCGTCGGCCTGCAGCAGGGCGCCGCTTGCCCACTCTGGCCACATGTCACGAGCACCAGGCAGGCGGCGCGCGATGACATGATGGACGCGGTCCGCATACGCAGCGAGGCGCGAAGGGTCGACCCCGGAGGCGATCGCGGTGTCCTAGCAAGAGGGCGTCAGCGAGCGCAGTGGTAACAGGAGTCGCGGCTAGGCGTACCAAGGCGGTGGCGACCTGCTCCGCCCACAAGAGGTAGTCGGTCGCGTCGGCGACACCACTAGGCTCAGACATCCACAGGGGCTCCAGGACTTCGTCCAGGAGCTCCAGGGCAACGTCAGCGTGTCCGTCAGGAGGTGCGAGTCCCGCGGACGAGGGCTGGCTAGACATTGGGAGCGGACACCAGCGGGCGGACGAGGACACGTCAGACGGTCGAGGGGACAGCCCAGCGCGAGCGCACTGGCCTTATAGCGAGCAGCGCGCGGACCGCGCGTGGCGCGGAGGCTTGCGCAGGCAACGCGACCCGCAGCGCGGCAAGGAACCAGGCATCGCGAAGAGAGGACCGCGCTCGCACTTACCGCTACCCTGGGAGGCGTGGCGATGGGGTGATTTGGTGCCTACCGGTGACCATCATGGAGGCCCCTACTGCGCGCGGCGTGTAGGACGTGTTCCGCCTCATGAGAACCGCCAGGCGCGTACCCGCGAAGTCATCGATGTGTCAAGACGCCTCGTTACCCAACCAGCTCGTCACAAGCGCCCGTCGCTACTCGGCCTTGCCCATCCCGCGCTCCTGCGCTATCTCGCCACCAAAGCCGAGCGCGCGAGTTGCACCCAGTACGCGCGCATCCCTTGAGGCCTAGGAGTGCACTGGTGTCCGCAACACCGGGCCACAAGTCGTGTTAGTGCCGCGCAGCGGCTCGGATCACGACGGCCTCGCGCGCGCGACTGCAATAGACGTCAACCTGCGGCGGCCTGGCCGCGGAAGACCCTATCCTCCATCAAGCGAAGAATGGTGTCGCACGCGCATATCCCCTTCGCGTTCCCCATTAGCGAGCATCCGGGAGACTGCCGACCAGCGAGCGGGCGCGGTACACCCTGATCAAGCACATTGCGACACACTGAGCGCAAACTCCGCGACCTTCCGTACTCCACCCTCCACAGCGCGGGCGGGTGCACCTCACATCACGCTTTGTCGCTGCACCTCTAGCGACGCGAAGTGCCCGGTTCCCACACAGCGCGCACGCACGCGCCACGATGGCCGACCGAGGACGGTCGGGATTTCAGTGGGGGGGAGATGATACGCCCGGTGCACCGCTGACTCCAGAAATCGCGACACAGGCGGCAGCGCGCACACTTGGATTTCGCGATGGCAGCGCGCGCGCAAAGCTCGCGACAGGGCCTTGGGAGCGAGTGTGCGCAGGAGCTCATTGGGCAGCGTGGAGCGCGAGTCACTGTCGAGAGGCGGGCGCAGCACACGCGGGGCCCTATCAGGTGCGGGCGCTAATGGCGCGGCAGGCATCCCGCGCGCGGCGCGGAGCGGTTCCCGAGAAGCAGTCTAGGCCGCGCTCGGGTCCAGGCTTAGGTAGCTACGGTCCCTCCATGTATCTTCGCGCCTCGGGCGCTAGACAATTCAGATTCCTTTCCCCCTCACCCTCAGGAGCTCAATTGCGTCTGCGTCCCCTCTCTGCGAATAGCGTCTTGCGTTGCGTTGCGTTGCGTTGCGTTCCTTGCGTCTTTCACCGCGCCCATATTCGTGTCCCCCCTCCTCGCGAGCACCTGATCGTAGCTACCTTCGCGCCAGCGCCGCGACCTTCGCGAGACGTGCCAGCGCATCGCGCTCTCCCCGCGAAGGGCACCCCGACTCGAACCTAGCTTCTCCCTCGCTCCGCGTTTAGCTTCCCTACAGGCCTCGTCCTCCGAAGGCCCTCGGCCTGTCTCTGGTTGTCCCTAGGGGATAGTTGAGTGCATCAGCGCGCGAAGCGCGAAGCTTGCGCTCGATGGACCGGGCGAGTGGGAGCACATCCTGCGTGTGCTTCGCGACGAGGACGTACGCGGGGTGACCCCGGACAAGGAAGATCTCGAGGGGGCGCAGCGCAAGCGAAAGCGCAAACAGCACGGTCCGGGGCCCGGCGAGGGCCATCGGACCGTGTCGTGGATCTGGAATGCTTCGGACGCGAAGGGCAGCTCAGAGCACGTCCAGTCGCTCCGAACGGAATGGTTCAAGGCGCGCGCGCGCTACATGCGATGGGAGGAGGAGTCGAAGCTTCTCCCCGAGGAGATGCACCGGTGTATCACAACGATGCGGTACGAGGAGCTTCTGTGGCTTGAGAGGCGGTCACAGCGCCTCGATGTGGATGAGCGGCTGCAGGAGGGCCTGACTGTGTACGCGTGCGATCAGGCCAGTGTGCGACGAGGAATGCGGGAGCGGTTCCTGTCTGTCTGTTTAACTATGGCACAGGCGGCTGGCAGCGGTGTGGGACCCGAGTGGGATACGGGGCATGCTATCATTGCTAGCCCCGAGGACGAGGCCCCGCCGAGCAGACCTGACGAGCAACAGTGGGAGGAGGTAGACGAGCTGGAGTTGTAGTCAATACATAGATCACGTGCACAACACGAACTGATTTCGGAGGGCCCAGGACGCCCGAGGAGCCCGAGGAGAATATACCACATTGAGAGATGTGCTAGGCGCCGACGGGGAGGCCCCGAGGCTACCGACCGAATTGGGAATGTGCCAGGCGACACCCGAGAAGCCCGAGGAGAACATACCACATCCGGACAAGGTGTAGGCGCCGGCGGGGGCGGCCCCGAGGCTGCCGACCGAATTGGGAATGCGCCAGGCGGCCCCGGGGGAGGCCATCAATCCATTACTGCATTTGGCAGGCTGCCGAGAAGCCGAACGGAGGCCTAAGGCCAGCCTCGGAGGCCCCGGGGAGTTCGTGAACCTTCACGGGACCAGCCGGTTTAAATTGTATGGCAGTCCAGGCAAATAGCCGGTTCGTGAAGGTTCAGGGGCCCTACAGATGGTGTTGCGGCAACTGCCGTCTGCAGGGGCTGGTCGGAGAACGAACTTTATTTTCGTATGGTACACGGACGCTCGTCTCGCTCTCGTTGGCCTTACGCGTTTGGACGGGGTACACACTAGTACTAGAAAATTCAGCTCGATCTGTGCTTGCTTGCTTGCCGCGTCCCTGCAACCACTTGAATTTTCTACAGAGGTGCCGCTCCTCGGCCGCGCCCCCGGTGCGCTCGACGCTGCGGTACGTCGGATTCCACCGCTTCCTGCTATCTGCATCCAACCGGCCGACGATGACATCCTCTGTGGCGCGGGCGGCACTTTCAGCCCGAGCAGAAGGCTAGGGGCTGAACACTGAACCACGAACACCGCCGAATATCAACTTGTACTGTGAGGTACGTCGCAGCTGCATCTCACGCCCCGGGTGACTCGGACGCTGACCGCGCTCTACTGGCAGACGAGTATATATGTCGTGGAACGAGAGGCTTTGTGGACACGATCCGGCTGTTGTATCTCCTTGTGCCACCCTATCGATACAGCCATACCTCTTCAAACGACTCCAGGATCGCGCTCCGAGTCGACATGGACGTCGTTCGCGACTTCGGCAGGCTCCCACCGCCGCGCCAGCCGGGTCTGTCAGTCCAGAGTTCAGGCTGATCATCTAGCACTCCCAGCTGGCAACTGGTGCGGCCCGTTAGTCCCTGCCCCGGGCCCAATCGCACACAGTAGTACTAAATAAATGCGCCTGCCGGTGCGCGCAAGCACAGGCTCCGTCTCCCGAGCTCGACGCTTCGCCTTCGTCCCCCACGCCCGCCAGGAGTAGCCGTAGCAGCATGCGTTCCATGGCTCCGCCGCGGCTTGTTTGCGACACACCTCTGCGGTCGCTGTATTTTGTGCATGAATGCGCCCTGGATCAGCGGTGAACTGCCAGCCGCTGGCTGCCACTTGACACGGACGAGCAGCAGCCTCAGCCTGCGCCAAGGCGTTTCGCGTTCCTTACGGGCCTGTCGGCAATAATCGACAATCTCGCACCCGCGGTTTCAGCGCGACCATCACATCGCGCCCCGCCGAAGCGGTGGCTCTCGGACTCGGAGAGCCCAAGTCAACCGCTGAGTATGGTGCCCAAATGGTGCCAGACTGCCAGTTATGTCATGACGCGCCGACTCCCGAGTGTCAGAGCGGGATTGAATCGCAGGCGCACAAAAAGCCAAGCTATAGCTAATAATTCCCACTAGCCGACTTGAACGACTGACCTCGTCATTACACGATTACTCGTACTAGTGACGCGCTCTACCAGCTGAGCTAAGCGGGATGTTATACAGTTTGCTTCGATTATCATGACAGTCGCTTAGACATCGCCGCAAACCCACACTGCGCACAACTCACAACACATGTACAGCTCGACATATGCACAGCGACCACAACAACGCCAAGAACTACGTACACTATGCCTCAGCTACGCAGTCAAGATGCGGAACGGGTCCGACCCGCCCCCCCCGAGGCCCGCGAGGACTGCCTGGCGAACCGCGCTGAGGTAGTCGCCGAGCCGCCGCCCTGCCTGGCTCGAGAAGTCGTCGTAGAGCCGGTAGCGCGAGTCTGCGACGGTGTTGACGAGCGAGAGCGCGTGCTTGAGGTTTCTTTGGGGGAGGGGGCGTGAGCATGTGAGGCGCGGGGGAGAAGTGGGGCAAGGAGGGCAGGGGGAAGGAAGAGGGGCGAGCGGGGGGAAGACGTACTCTGGGATCCGGCTGCGCGAGTTCACGAGCGTCACATGGAGGCGGTTGATGAGCTCGGGGATGAAAATCTGGCGGATGCGCGCGAGGTCGCGGGGGCGCTTCACACCTGTGCAGTCCCTCAGTCAGCATTCGGTCTTCAGCGATGGGGCGCAGGAGAGCTTACCGGTGCTGCGCAATTCGGGGTCCGAGACGAGCCAGTCCGTCGTGAGCAGCTTCACGACCTGCTCGTGCGCCTGCTCGATCAGCGTCTGCAGCTCCCGAACATACGACGTCAGGAACCACACAAAGGCACTCCAGACAGGGATGGGGCGCACCTTGTAGTCGCTGAGCCACGCGGCGCGCGTGTCCTTGTTCATCTGCGGCTGCTCGAGCGCCTCGCACTCGGTGACGCGCGCGAGCGCGTCCCACACGCCGAAGAATTGGCGGTAGTGCATGTACTCCGTCGCCTCCTCCTCAGGCTCGCGCAGCGTGCCGAGCTCGGGCGGGAGCATGTCCAGGAGGAGGCGCGCGACTTGCACGCGGCCGTGCCCTGGGAGATGATGCGGGTAAAGGTATGTTGCGTGAGGAGGTAATGGGTGAGAGGGGAGGAGGGGGCGTACCGAGGAAGTAGCGGAGGATGACGTTCGTCTGCTCGAGCGCGGTGTCGTATGTGCTCTCGAGGAACGTCGTCCACTCGATCGACCGTACGAGCAGCCACTCCGGATCCGTTGGTGCAGGCTCCAGCCCGCTGATGAACGGTAGCGGACCCTTCGTAGGTAGCAGGATCTGCAAACGCCGGCGTTTTCAGCACAAACGTGGCTTTCCATAAGGAATAGTGGGGACGTACGGTGAAAGCCTTCTCAATCGTCTGTTCGGCGGTGACGATAGCGACACGCTCAATATCGAGCCCATGCTCCCGCGCACGCGTAAGCGCAAGCCGACGCTCGTTGATATCCGCGGAGAGCTCGAGAGAGGTGAGGAACAACGCGTACCGCTCCACTGCGTTGTCGCCAAGTGCTCCCGCGTACATGGCGATCAGCTCGCGCTGGCCTGCCGCCTGACGTCAGCAGAGGGTAAATGTGAGCAGCGGCCCAGACACATTGAATACAGCGCGAAGCGCACCTCCAGTACTTGCAGGTACGCCTCGAGGATAATCTGCGTCGCGAACGGCGAGACCTGCATGTCAATCATTTGGAGGAACAGGCAGAGGTGCGCAAAAAAGCGCGTCATCGTCGTGTACCTGTAGCTCGGTCAGAATGTGAAACAAGGAGGGTGCGCGCTCAGCTTACTCGGGAGACGAGACGTATGTGCCCTCTTGAAGGCCACTCGCGAAGGCCTCGAGGAGTGCATCAGTTCGGTCGAGGATAATGTGCAGTTGTGACACATGATATGGGTTGTCCGCAGGAGCACTGTACCATTGCCTGAGCATTGCGGTTCCGTTTGACTAGTGGACTCACGTACCCTTCGGCGGTCTGCACGTTAGCAAGCGACTCGAGCGCCTGGATGACCTCGTTTTCCCACTCCTCATCGACCTCTTCCTCCGTACCCCGCACGGCCAGAGCAGCCGCTCCGCTTTCCAGCGCGCCAAGTCCATTCTCCCAGAAGCACTCGCGCTCGATCGCCGCGAGGCCGACGCTTAACCGCTCTTCGCACGAGAGGCTAACGAGGGCCCATAGGTGATCCTCCCAAGTCCGTGCGACGGCCTTCAGAGATATTGAGGTCTGTGGGGTGGGCGCGAGCGCAGCATATAACGCGCGCTCTGTGGGGGACAATGTGGTGCTCAGCGCGGCTTGGGAGCATATCTTCTTCCATAACCGCCGGCGGACGTTTCCGTGCCATTGCTGTGAGTCTTCCGCGTCCTCATCGTCCATCGCGTCTACTTCACGCGGTTCGTTCGCTGCGGGTGCGCATGTGGGATTAATGGGCGCATTCGGGTGCAGCGGAGGGTAAACACGTACCGATGGCTCTCCATTGGAATAGCAAGGCACCACGGATGCTAGCTGCTCGCCATGGCTGGTTCGCTTTCCGACATAGCTCGACCGCTTCCTCCAGCTGACCTGCTCGGACATGTGCATATAGCGCCTGGAGGACAGCTTTCTCGTATACCTGTAAAAAGACATGAGCAACTTGATGCACGCGGGAGTACGCAATGTTAGTGACTTGCAGGGCCCGGCTCAGCTCGAAAGCCCAGGCTTAGGCCCGGCTTCCTGGGGCTAAGGCTCCGTAGGGCGTTGAGCCGAGCCCTTGCACAAAGCTCAAGCCTGGCTCAAGCCCAGCTAAGCCCCGACTTTCAAACCTGGCAAACAGTGTCTCGTGTTATGCATATACACACCGCCCGAGGCGCGCGCGTGCGACGTGAAACTCTCCTGGTAGTCTATACCAGCCCGTGACGAGCGGAGGGACTCGATGTGGTGGTCGGGACGCACGTGAGCCACTGCCCGCGTAGTCCCATTTCACGTAGGAACGGTTCAAAACGGACTCCGGTGCACAAGAATGAGTTCGATTTGAGGTCGGGGGGCGAGCTGTGGCTCACGAAAATCAAGCCGGGCTTTAAGCCCTCATGAGCCCCCTTCAAAGCCCGGCTCGGCCTGGCTTTGTGGGGGCTTGGCATAACGGCTTACAGGCCTGGGGCCGAGCCTTGCAATTCCCTAGTACGCATGCAGGAAGTCAAGCAACTCGGGTTCATATCGTGTCTAGACGCGGAACTTCCATCCGCGAGACGGGCCATGACAGAGGCAAGTACTCACCGCATCGTCGGGCGCAAGCCCCTTCTCCTCAACGCCATCCCTGTTGACCGCATCGGGGTCCAGCTCAGCCACCAGCCCGGTACCCGTCCTGCCCGTGCGCTTCCCCTGTAGGACCGCATTTCGTGTAAACCTCCAGTAGCCGTTCGTGGCTCCGGGGTCGAGGGAAGTGGGGGAGGGCGCGGATTCGTGTAACCATTCGCGCACAACGACGAGCTCGGAGAGGAGAGGGGAGGAGTGCATGATTGATTGCGCGAGCGTGGCGGGTGGCGTGTATGGGTTCGCGGCGAGCAGTTCGCGGGGGTGGGGGAACTCTGGGGGTGTTGTTTTGCGTATTCTTCAGAAGTTCAGAATCAGAGAGCGCATCAATATGAAGCCTTCACGTACGACATGAGGGACTGCAGCAGAGCCCAGGTGTCGCTCTCCATCTTCAGTGCTTCGAGTTCGGATATTGAGATCGAACCGTCTGCCCCGGCAGCGTCTTGTAGTTCTGATAGCCTGTAAACGGCGTGAGCGACGTGAGCATACACATAGAGTATACATACGAGGAGATTTGTACATACTGTTGACTGCATATCTCGCGAAGCCTGGGCGCGAAGCCGGTCTCGGGGTGGAGGAGAGCCTCAAGGTCATCCTTGTTTGCCTGGCAAACCGCGAGTACTTCAGCGCATGACGCGTACAGAGCCTCAGCCATTGCAACAATGCTTCTGAACTGGATTCTGAATTACAGTCTTGATAAAGCAGAGTTCCAGCGTTGAGTGAGTGGGAGCGGATGAGCGGATGAGGCACAAGGTGCGAGAGACATAGGCGCCCACGCGCGACGCGACTGTGGCTGGGCGCTACCGGCCCCCGTGGTACACACCAGCACTTCTGTTACTGTACCACCAATACCTACCCTCGACATGAAGCCTGTACAGAGTGCTTGAGGTGGAGCTATCATAAACACAGGGGTCATTAAAACGAAATAGATACAGCAGTCGCTCAACAAGTGCCGGAAAGTAAGTACAGACAGAGCACGCCTACTTATATACTACCGTCCGGAGGTTTGAACAGTGTCCAAGTGTCCCGCGGGCCGAGAAATTCCAACGGATTGCCCCACAAATCAAGCAGTCTCGGTCTCCGGCTTGTCGCGAACGACTATCTCGACCGTGCGACGCGCAGCTAACCCGCTACGTTTTTCAGGTTGGCTCGCTGCTGCCGCACTTCTGACGATCGCGGCGTACGTCTTCACCGCATCCAAATCTTGTTCCCCTTCAGACGGCGCGACCAAGGCGTGCGGCTGTGAACGCCATGTGTTGAGCGCACGCGGAGTGAGGGGCTCCAGGACGATCTTCGCATGGGCAAGGCGCGACCAGAATTCAGAATTCAAGGCGCGAAGCAGAGTGGTCCAAACTGCCATACTTGCCCTGGCGTCTGGGGGAACGCGGAGTACGAGCTCGATCGACTGAAGGACTGGCAGATACATGACATCCGGTGGCCTTTCGTGATCATAGTGAACAGTCTGAAGCTCCGTGGACAGAATCGACAGCAGGGCCAAGAAGATGTCGATCGTCTCGGATGCAGACAGGTCAGAGATGGTCGTGTGCCATGGATCGTAGCGAAGGCGAAGTGAGGGCTGGGAGAGCAGGTGGCGCATAGACACAATGAGTGAGCTTGACGATGTGTCCCAACATTCGCCGCCAACTGTAGCCCGGCGAGTTAGCAGCGCATTCCGACCGCGGGTAAAAGCATAACGGACGCACAGAATGGCCTAGTCCCCCTCAGCCCGACAGCCTCGGTCAGGGTGATCTCCACGTGCTGTAGGTTGGCGTTGCCCGCATACATGACGTCTATCCACTGACGCCGACGCCCGAAATCCTCAAGGGAGAGAGCGACTTCACGCAGTGTTGCGCCAGGTCCTACATATCGGGAGTACCTCAAGGCTGTCAGCAACGCGAGGGCCGGGCGGGGCACGCTGCTGCTTCGGTGACCGCGCTTCTCCACATCCACGACGCGCAGTATCTTCAGTCGACGGAGACGTGCCACGAGGTCTTCCATGCTCGGTCCGTCGCGGGGTACGAGGGGGGACCCGCTAGGCCCCGTCTCGCTCGGTGAGAGGGACACGAAAGACAGCACGTCCAGCGCAGGAAGCTCGCACACAAAGCGTAGCAAGCGCCGCGGCGAGTCGACGAGGAGATGCGAGAGCGTGAGGGCGCCCAGATTGGGGAGGTGGCTGAGGTCGATGGGCAGGGGTAGCAGCGCTTGTGGGGCTTCGCCTTCGCCAACCAGTGGCCCGCAGGTGTGGATGGAGTGAACGACCGCGGCAAGATGTGAGACCGGGGGGAATGCTTTCACGAAGTCGGGCAGCTCCACGGAGGAGCCTTCGGAAATATGGAGCACAATCTCGTGTGAGAGGTGGTGCATGGCGGAAGGCGCAAGTAGAGAGTCCGGGTGAGCGGGGTCGTCGGTAAGAGCACACGCGACGAGTGCGCGCCAGTCGTCGTGCAGGAAGTCGACGATGCGATCCGTGAGCTCTCCTGGAAGCGTTGGGGAGGCATTCACTGGAGTGAGCGAGCGCGACATGGCGGCGAATTGGGGAATGAAGGCCTGCACTAGTAGGGAGGTGAAAAAGCATGAGTGAGGACTTAATGGCCAACGACGGACTTGATAGACGTAGCCCGCGCTTCGATTGCGCTGCAACCCATATACTGCGAGATGCTATGACATGCCGTGTTGTTGCCAACAGGTGACAGTTGAAACGGTGCCAGGAAAAGTTCGACTCTCATCGTAGAGACCTATCGCGTGCTGTCATAAAATCAGGGCATCACTGAATTGGAGATATGTCACTTTTTTCAGTCCAGATCAACTTTGCAGACGGGAAAACCGCCGCTCACTGAGGATCCTTGTATGCCTAATTGACCGAAGGCACGGTAGCGCATGGCGCGCACAGAGACTCTGCCGTCAGAGTAGATTCGCTCGAAATCGCTAGAACCACAAGAACTTCTCGTCTGGAACGCGTGAGGAAACAAGTCGGAGGTTGAGCAGACGGACGCCTTGTGGAGGAGAGGCAAGGAGGCTCCAGGAACAGGCGCCCTTGCGCGACTGAGTTGTTAAGTTGGGCGCTACCGCTACAGCTCGCTGTACAGTCAATGTACAGTATAATCGGGAATATGGGGTATCCCAAAATTTCTGAAGCGGGACGAGACTATACATCTTCGCAGAACATGATTTGGTGCGCTGTTCAATAGAAGAGATACGTTTGTTGAGCCCGTCCAGAAGGACACCACACAATCCTATGATATTGATACAATTGCACGTAGATGACGAGAAATGGAGAAAGATTGCAGACCAGGTGAGTCTTTCGTAGCCAATGTCCACAGGCCCAGAAAGCGTTCGAAAAGTCCTGTAATAGTCCGTGTAACCCGGGTCTACAATTTAAGCAGTCTCAATCAGCGGCTTGTCGCGAACAACCACTTCAACCTCGCAACGCGCAACCGGCTCGCCACGGTGTTCGTTTTCGACCGTCGCCACGACGCTGCGCACGACGGCGGCGTACGCCTCCACCGCGTCTTCCGCATCTTGTTCCTCCGAGGACGGCGCGACCAACGCGCGGAGCTGTGAGTGCCAGGTCCTGAGAGCGGATGAAGGAAGGGGCTCCAGGATAACCTTCGCATTCGCGAGGCGCGACCAGCATCCAGAGTCCAGGGCCTCAAGCAGGTCCGTCCAGGCTGTCGAATTCGCCCTTGCGTCTGGGGGGACGCGTAAGATGAGCTCCAGCGATCCAAGGGCGGAGGGATGCACGTCGTCTGGCGTCTCTGATTCTTGGGCATCGCGCAGAGAGTCAAGAATCGTTGCTAGACTCGACAGCAGGGCCAGGAAGACGTCGATCGTCTCGGTTGCAGACCGGTCGGACCCGGGCGTGCGCCATGGGTCGTAGCGGAGGCGGAGCGAAGGCTGGGAGAGCAGGTGCGCCATAGATGCCATAAACTCTTCCGACGGTAAGTCCCAAATCACGTTCCCTGCAAACTCCACGGTTAGCAACGCATTCCGACGGCGTCCTGGTAGACAATATACGTACCGGTCGCACTAGTTTCGCTCAACCCGACGGTCTCGTACAAGGTGAGCTCCGCGTGTTGTAGTTTGGCGTTGTCCCGACACAGCACCTCTATCCACTGGCTTCGGCGCGCGGCATCATCAACGCAGAGGACGACTTCGCTCGGTTTTGCGCCAGACGCTACGTCTCCGCAGTATTTCAGGACTTGCAGCAACGAGTCGGGCGGGGTGGGCTTGTCTCGGACGCGCTCCTGGAGGCATACCCACTCAACATCCACAATACGCAACACCTTCAGCCGTCTGAGACATGTCACGAGCTCTTCCACGCCCGGGCCGATGTCGGGTGCGAGGCGACATTCTCCTGGCGCCCGCAGCTTCGGCGCGAGGCCCACGAGCGACAACTCTTCGAGCGCGGGAAGTTGGCACAAGAAGCGGATGAAGCGCGCCGGGGCATCGATGATGAGATGCGAGAATGCGAGCGAGCGGAGGTTGTGGAGGTGGCTGAGGTCGATGAGCGGGGGAAACACCGCGTGGGGGGCTTCGTGCTCGCCAACCGGTGGTCCGCAAATGTGGAGGGAGCGAACAAGCTCGGCGAATGACGAGCCCTTGGGGAATGCCTTCAGGAAGTCGAGGATCTCCGCATGGGAGCCTGAGATCTGTAGGATGATGTTGCGCGAGAGGTGGTACCGGGCGGATGGGACGAGCAGAGAGTCAGCATCTGTGGGGTCTGCAGTGCGAGCGCACGCGACGAGCGCGCGCCAGTCGTCGTGGAGAAAGTCGATGATGCGATCCGTGAGCTCCCCTGGGAGTGTTGGAGCAGCATGCACTGGGACGAGCGGGGGCAACATGGTCGAGGGGGAGTGTGAAGCCTGCGCTCGGGAGGCGGAAAGCTATAGGTGAGTGCCTAATAGCATCAGCGGATCCGATAGAGTCACCTGGGTTTGAATTGCGCTGCGAGATGCTGTGTCGTGCCGTCTTGGGACCCGCAGAAGCAAGACAAGGCGACGTTGCATGCTCAAGCTTCGTCTCCGAGAGCCAAGTAGAGGGCTCGACGCCACATCGCGCACGTTCTTGCCGATCCCGCCCCCTTTTAGGCGCGCGCCGACACCGCTTTTGGCGGGGACGGGCTCTCCTCTTGACCACGCTCATCGACATGAAGACCACGCGCTCTCTCTGCGACCCAGGCTCTTTGCGTGCCTTTGGCGCGTCTCTCCCGCCCCTTCCTGCCCCTTGCTCTGGCCCTCCTGCGCTCTCCGCTCCGTTTCCCGCCCTCCCGCGCACTCAGCACCCTCGCAGAGTGCACATCCACCCCGCGCCCGAGCGCCGTGCTAATCGACACCCATATCGCTCGCATCCTCTACTCGCCTGCGGTCTGGGCACAACATCCGGCATTTCGACAAAAATTAATCCTCCCGCCCTCGCTCCCTCGCGACACCTGGGCAGCGCACATAGGGCCGTCCCCGCGGACATCTTGAGGTCGTTCGCGCGCCGAGAAACCCGCGGACGAGTGCGCTACGAGCAGGACAAGAGGCCCGGACGACGAGAATCACTCGCCGTCCCTCCCCGGTGAGTGCTACTGTCCCCGTTTCGATTGCTATATGCCCTACAAACATATCTCCATCATCCCCATCCGTTTCCGTGTCCTCACGCGCAATTTCACGCCCACCCCGCCGCCCGTTTCCGCTGTTCCTCCCGTTTCTCTCTCGAGAATCCGCCCATTTCGCTAATCCGCGCTCTACACAGATACTACGACCGGGGCGCACCGACTGCGCGGTCGAAAGCGACGGGACGCAGAGCGCATCGCATGGGCGGGCCACGCTCGCCCCACCTGTCATTAGGCGCCCAAGCCACGAACCTCCGCGCAGCTGCGGCCGCGACCCCTCCTTCATGGGACTCGAAAATCGACCTCCGCGGATGGCCACAAAACTAGTACGTACGCACCAGAAACGTTCAAAAGTACCCGTTTCGCACCATGTCCGCATGCGCTGCGTCGCGCCGCGCCGCCCACGCGCCAAAACGTTCTCCGCGCGGGGCCGCCGCGGATGGCTCTGTCCCCGCGTGTGTGCTCGATAGAATTGTTTTGTATTGCTCACGGCGTGTCTATGTAGTGTATTGTACATGATGGTGCGAAAACGAGAGCCGTCCGCGGCGTGTGCCCGACGTGAGCGACGATACGCAGTCCGTTCGCGCCTCCAGCGTTTAAGCGCCCAAGACTGGGACGTGCGCGAGCAGCTCGCGGCCGTCGTCTCGACGTGCACGCGCACGGCTCCCCCGGTTTCGACGCGCAAATACGGCTCCAGTAACGACACGCCGAGCGCTCTACGTATCAGCACCGCGCCGAGCGACATCGGACGGCCGCGACGTGCACGCGCAGGTCGGGAGTGCCCCGGGGCCCCGCGCGACGAGCCGACGTCGTGCACACGACACCCTCGGTGAGTACGTACACGACACACAGTGTCCCCGGGGCGCATGTGTAGACGAAGAGCGTCGCGCCGTCGCTGCCGCGTGCTGCCGTCTCGACGGTGTCGCGCTGTGCACACGGCAGCGACTCGTGCGCGATCCACGCCCGACCGTATACGCAGCCACTGACACCCTCCTCTCCCAGCTCCTCTGCGCCACGGGAGGCGTCTCTCAACACGCCGTTGGCGCATGGCACACGCCCCCGCAAGTCGTCGCTCCGCGGCGCGCTCGAGGCGACCCGGGCCGCCGCCCTCTCCGCACGCTCCCTACAGTGAGTGCCGCGCCCACGACGCTCGCAGACTCGTGCTAACACTATCCAGAGCTCGCGACGGGCGTGTCCTACGGGAACGGCGCCGCGATGGCAACGCCGCCGAGGACCGGCTTGCCGACGTCCGCGTGCAGGACGGGCAGAACAACCCTGTGCCGCCCCGTGCCTCGGTACAAGTAAGTGCGCCTCGTTCCGGACGCCTCCCTGGTCGTACTGACGGCGCCCGTCTCGTACTTAGCAGTCCGAGGCGTTCGTCGCCGGGCGTCGTCGCGGCGGCGTCTCGATCTGCGGCCTCGACAATCCCGGAGGCACCGTCGAGGCTGCAGCGGAGACAGTGCAGGGTGGCGGACGAGCGTCGCTCCGACGTCCCGCACGCGTCCGCGCAGCTTAGTGGCTGCAGACGGTGAGTCTGCAGTCGTCTTGGGCCGTCTCCCCGCACTCGCTATCATCCCCAGCGACTCTGCGCGTGTCGACCCGCCCCGAGCGTCCCCGCTGCTCGCTTCAAGTAGCCCCGAAGCCCGCCCGCGTGTTCGCACTCTCAGCCGGACGACGCCGACCCGCGAGGACCCAAGGCCGTCGAGGACGACCGCGAGGCGCCCCGCGGCCGAAGATGCGCAGACGACCGCCCCGCGAGCGCCATCGTCGGCACGTCCAGCGGACGTCTTCGCGCCTCCCGCACGCGCACGCGACGTCAGCAGACCGGGAATGGCGGACTCTGCCACGGGGCAAGCCGTCCGCCGTTCCTGGGCCGCTCTACGCCCCCCGACATCCCCTGCCCCGCGCCCCCGTCCTCGGGGCGGCTCTGAACCTCGACGCCGCGCTCTCCAGCCCCCCGAGCGCGCGCACGAGCCCCCACGCTGCAATTTGGGCCGAAAGCCACGCCAGGAGGCTGACGACGTCAGCGCCGCGAAGCCCAGCGGCGTCAGCCACCGACGGCTGACGGCTCGGTGCACCCACAGGCACCTACCCCGCCCCCGCCACCTGTTCTTCGGCCCCGACGAGCACGCGCCTGGAGGCTGCGTTTGTGCGGCGGACACGCCCGGGCGCTGTGCCTCCCGCCGGGCCACTCGCGCCTGCTGGTACTAGTAGGCGCGGAGTCGGCGCCCTCGCGATCGAGACGAGGGGCAGAGCCGGGCAGCGCGCCGTCCGCCGTCGTTCCGTGTACGTCCCAGCCACAGTGTCCCCGCCCTGGGCCGCGCCTCTGCGCGCGCCGCCGTCTCGTGCCCCGCGCGTGCGCGCCGTCTCCGTACCGTGGCGCGGACGGTAGCTACGCCATGTCCCGCGCGGTCGCCCCGCTCGCATGCTCCGCCCCGAACTGACTAGTACTATACGAACGGACCCCGTCAGCTACGACCTGGCCCGCCCCTGCTTCCTCGTCTCCCGCCGAGCCGCGGCGTGCTGCTGCAGAGTGTGGGTCAGCTCGGGACGCCCGCGGTGTGACACAGAAGGTACGTACCGCTTCGCTGTGCGGGCTGCGCGTCCCCGAGTCTTCCCCGACGCCTGCTGAAGCCGGACCGCAGGTGAGAGCGCAAATGTGCGCATGGGTGAGACAGAAGGACGTACAGACCAGGGTATGCGCGCCACACGCGCGCAGCGGGCTACGAACGGAACGAAAACGCGTGAGCAAGGTGCCCAGCACGTCGAGAGAGTGGCAGATGCGTACGTCGCGAGCTGCGTGCTCGGAGAGCGCGTTTGCGCAATGTGCGTCCTTCCGGCGTCGGGTGCGGGTACAAGAGCTTCGGTGGTGCGGGTCAGACGTCGGGGAGGCTGTTGACGGCGTTGTCCGCGTGAGTACGATGCGGCGAAGGGGTGCTCGCGCTCACCGGGGTGCAGGTGCGTCGAGCCGGAGTGCGTCTTGACGCGAGCGGGAGGTGCGTCAGGTCTTCTCGAGCACGAGAGACGGGCAGCGCGCTCACCGTGTGCGTTCGTATGCCGGCGCGTAGTGAGCTCGCGCGTCGTGTCGGTCGATGGCGACCTGCAGGGAGCGTCAGCGTGTGGCGCGAGGAGAGATAGAGAACGTACTGGACGTCGTCGCGAGGGGAGGAGGGTGGGTGGTGTCTTGCACGGGCTCGAGTGCGCGAGTACTTATTGACGTCTCCTCCGTGCAGCATCGCAAGCGAGCAAGGGCGCGGGGCAGCACTATCGTGTCCCGCCCGCACCCTCCGTCATTCGAGCCCGGAAACGAGCAGCCCCCGCCGCGCTCACATTCGCACGCACGCCCGCAACCACGGGCCCAATCAGTGAGCGTCCCGAGGGGTGACCACGGCGGACAAGCACACGGATGCTCGAGATCGGGCCGTGTGGACGGGTACGTCGGGGCAGGGCACGATAGTGCATTCTCGGGCACCAACCAGAGCACGACGCGCGTCGTCGGAGGGTCGCGACGGGGGACGCTAGTACGTACATCAGAGAGGGTGACGTGCGATACGGGCGTCGCATGCGCGATCGTCTCCCGTTCGGCTCAGGTCGACGGGCGGTTTGCGTACCTGCCGCGCGAGGGAGAAGAGTGCCAGTGAGTGCTGATTGTATATCCGTATGATGCACTAACCTGCGCAATGGGCCGTGGCGCGAAGCTGCACGAGCTGCCCGCCCTGCGCAGTGTGTGCAGGGCGTCGGGAGGTGCGGGTGTGTCGGTTGCAGGCGTTGCTTCGCGCGCCGACGCGGGAGGATCGTACTCGGGTTTGCGAATGTTGCCGACGGCAGGAATGGGGAGGACATCGAAGCACGGCGGAGATGTCCCCCGGAAGCCAGGCCTCTCGTACCTGCATGTAGCATGTTCGGGAGCGGGCGTGTCTTGTTCCTTACGTCCGGACCATGTATTCTAGTGTATATCTCGAGATGGAATACACGCTCTCAGCACGAACGTGGGAGGGTTTGGTAGAAATCCGCTCGGTGCGAGAAACTGCGCGAGTGCAGCGAG
Organism: Trametes villosa; assembly: GCA_002964805.2. Classification (NCBI taxonomy): domain Eukaryota; kingdom Fungi; phylum Basidiomycota; class Agaricomycetes; order Polyporales; family Polyporaceae; genus Trametes; species Trametes villosa. The sequence goes on from PUDQ02000003.1 coordinate 3,141,350, forward strand.
CTCGCGGACGACACGCCGGGCTCGCGACCGCACTGACAACGACAATGAACTGATATCTCCCTCTCGTCTCGATACTGTCATGCGGATCCGAAGCGTGCCCTGCGAATGGGACTATCTCGTCGAATAGGGAGGCAGGAATCCGGTGTGCAACTTCGCACGACCCGGACCTCGATGTTACTGAACCTACTCCGAGCGCGATCGATGCCCGCCGCTCCGTCCGACTTCCCTCCCTCCCGTTTTTGTGTGTTCCGGGTGTCCAATAGTATGAACGTACTGTAGGCCAGCTTTCAGGCGAATGTGAATATATTTGGGTCTGCTACTGGACGAACTTCATGGCACTACTATACTGCACACAGGAGCCTAGTCAAGTACTCATATTCATGCATACAGCAGTCGAGCGCCATCCTGAGTGCACCACAGCTTATCCGGACATCTCAGCAGTATTAGAGAGTGCACACAATGTTTATAAACTCATGATTAACTCAGGCAGTCTGTTCAGCTGAAGCAGTGTAACATACAGCTTGGGGCACACAAAGACACACTCCTGGACGCTGTTTCACATTCTGTAGATACTGTAGTTATTAGGAGATACCCCTGGCCAGTACACAGTAACTGTGACATGCCAGGGGCGATAGAAATCGCAGCTGAGATGTCATAACTGCTGCGGATGGGTCTTGACAGCCGGCCGGGAGGCGGTGAGAGGCAGGGAGGAATACAATGGATACTCACCTCGAGGGTACCCGTGAGCACGCGGGACGGCGGGGGATCGCGCCGGGATATGCCCAGAGACGACGCAAGTGCCGGACGCAACTCGGTTGCGCCGGGCGGGGTCTGTCAAGGTCAATTTTTGGTGCACCCCGCCGGGGGCCTCCCCCGACGTGCCCGGACCCACCGCGCAAGCCCCCGCCCTTCTCCTCCTTCCCATCACCGCCTACCGTACCTCCCTCCCTCCCTGGAACCCGGCGTGCGGCCTTCCCCTTCCCCTTCCCTCCTCTGCTCGCACAAACACGGCCGCCGGAATGCAAGCCGTCTCCTACCCCGCGCACGGACGCACCGGACGCGCCGTGCATCCTCCACGACGCCCCGGCGCGGAATGCGGCGCCGCGACGCACGGCGCGTCCGTGCACGTTGAGACGCGTCGATCCGACGCGTCAGGGCATTGTGCGCGGACGCGTCTAGCTCCGCAACGGGCGTGTGAGTCCCGTACACACTACAGCCCTCGAACGAAGCTACTCACCTTGCTATTCCCAGCCGAGAACGCGTCAGACGTGTCCCCACTCGCGGACGGCGGTCTCACCAATGTCGACGGTCGCGTCCTGCGCCTCGCGTCGGAGACGCGCGGGCAGCAGCGTGCAATACGCGTGGAGGGGACGAAGGGAGTTGGGCGCCGCGCCGTGCCCCGCTGCGCGACAGGTCTGTCGGAGCGCCCCGCGGGAGCTCCCAGGGAGGGCACGAACGTGCTGGAGAAGTGCCTGGAGCGACTGGAAGGTGTTGCGGTGAGTATTTCAATGAGATGTAAACGATCAGCTTGTTGCTTACGTCGTTACCCGATGTCGCGGCGCGTCTTCAGCTGCACGATGGCGTGAAGAGGCGGGCGCGGGCCTGCACGCCTGTCCGGCGCGATCGCCGAGCTGTGTGCGGCGCACGAGCTTCTCTCGTATCGCCGCGCTCGGGGTTCGCTGCCGTTCTGCGGGAAAAGGACGGGGAGGCACTGTTAAGCAAGGTGAGTACACACACGGTGCGCCAATCACGTCCTGCTTACCTCGTATGTATAGAGCGTCGTCTGGTGCCCTCCGGGGCTCCGACGAGACAAGGTGCGCATTCCCGGCCGCGCGGGACCAAGTTCCCTACGCCCTCTCGTCCTGACGCGCGCCGGAGGATGGCGGAAGGGCACGGCGGACGAGCAGGCGTCCTGGCGGAGCTGTACTCGAGCCAGGCTGTCAGTGGTACGTCGCACTGCTCGAGGAACACGCTCACCTGCTGTCCCCGCGCGACGCGCTTCACAGAAGCTCCAAGGGCCGCCCGGGCGCACTTGTGGCCGCGCGAGGAGGATCCGAGCGGTGTCGCGAGCCCGGTAGGCCGGTCTCCGGCGAGGCAGACGGAGAGGAGCTCTTGCTAGCTCTCGGCGTCCGGCGCCCCCTGCGGCAGCTTCGTATATCGACTACTGCTCGGCGGATTCTCCACGGGATAAGGTGAGTGCTCGGTCTCCGCAGACGTCCCGGCCTGCGCTCACCTGCCTCGGGCGGCGTTCGCGGCGGTGCGCTCTGCCGTCTCGAGCATGTCCGGCAGTGCCACACGGCCGGTCAGTGTGCTCGGGGGCAGTTGCGGCCGCGGGGGGCTTCTCTGCGGGTGCTCTGGGACTCGACGCTCGTCGTCCGCGCGGCGGAGCAGCTCCCGGCGAGCTTCGATGGCGACGGCCCCTCGAGTTCTGCTCACACTGGAGAGGTGAGTACTCAACCCTGCTGGCTTTCGCGGCGCTCACCGACTTGCCTGCACGCAGCTGCCGTCTTGAGTCTGGACTGAGGGCGTCGTACCGGTGCTGCGCCGTCGGGGAGCGGGTTCGGGGGCTGTCGTGGCGGCGACAAACCCGGCCGTCCTCTGAGCTGCCCGCCCTCACGGCTGCGCGGGGATTCGTCGTCCGCGCAGCGCAGAGACTCGCGGCCGGCGGCGGCGGCGGCCACTCGAGTTCTGTTCGCGGTGGGGTAAGTTCTCGACTCTTCCGGCTCCCGCGGCACTCACCGACTTCCCGTCTCGAGCACAGGCTGGGGACGTCGGAGGGTGCTGCACCGGCCGCCGCTCGCGAACTCGGAGACGGTGGCAGCGGCGACGAGGTCCTCTCCGGCCGTCCTCTGGGCTTCCCGCACTCGCGGCCGCGCTGCTAGAGAGTCGAAGCGGCTCCTGGCCAGCTCCGGCGGCGGCGGCCTCTCGAGCTCTGCTCGTCGCGGGGTCAGTCCTCGGCTTCCGGTGTGTGCATTTGCTTACTTTAGCGCAGGGCATGCTAGGGACTCCCGCGGACGTGCACGCCGCCGTCGTGGAAATGCGCCGGCGGGTGTTCGAGAAAGGCGGTGGGGGGTGACGGCGGGGTCGGCGGGGAGGTGGGCTGCCAGAGACCTAAAGGTGAGCCAACGCTGCCGGCTGTCAGTGCTCGGTCGGCTGACTTCGCCTCCGCGCACGGGCGGCCGCGCGGAGCCCTTGCAGGACGGCGCCGGGGCGCTGGCGGCACATGGGCGCAGGAGAGGGGCCGTGCAGCGGCCGGCGGGGCGGGGCGGGGCGAGGCGGAGGTGCAGCAGACGGCGGCGGCGGCGGCGGAAACTGGCGGGTCGGCTGCAGGGGCTGCTTGCAAAGCAGGGTCCCGCGGTGAGGGAGAGCTGGCGAGTGGTTCGCAGCTCGTTATCTGCGCGTGCGCGTGCTGATCCGGGGACCACACAGCGCATGCGTGCGGAGGCGGGGCGGGGCGGAGCGGAGTGTGGTCGGGCGCATGTGCAGCGAGGGCGGGCGAGCGGGGCGAGGGGCGACCCTGGCGTAGCTGTAGGCCGTCCATCGATCAGTAGATGGCCCTGTCGATGTATGGATATGGTGTATATACCCTGAGTGTGCGCGACGAGCTCATCCTCGTCCTCCCGGCTCTGCTCTCGACCTCTCCCCGCGCCCCACGCTAATAGAGCAATCCCACAGTGGCCCCGCGCTAACAGAGCCCTCCTACAGTGGCAGAGTATCGTTTTATTTCCCCGTCCTCTCCCAGATCCCGCCCGCGATCAGGCACCCGCCGTCGGCCGTGTCCGCGCGCCCATGCTGATCAACGATGCAGGGAACCCAAGTCTACAATTCAAGCAGTCTCAATCAGCGGCTTGTCGCGAACAACCACTTCAACCGCGCAACGCGCAACCGGCTCGCCACGGTGTTCGTTTCCGACCGTCGCCACGACGCTGCGCACGACGGCGGCGTACGCCTCCACCGCGTCTTCCGCGTCTTGTTCCTCCGAGGACGGCGCGACCAACGCGCGGAGCTGTGAGCGCCAGGTCCCGAGAGCGGACGAAGGAAGGGGCTCCAGGATAACCTTCGCACTCGCGAGGCGCGACCAGCATCCAGAGTCCAGGGTCTCGAGAAGGTCCGTCCAAGCTGTCGAGTTCGCCCTTGCGTCTGGGGGGACGCGTAAGATGAGCTCCAGCGATTCAAGGGCGGAGGGATCCACGTCGTCTGGCGTAGCTGATTCTTGGGCATCGCGTAGAGAGTCAAGTTTCGCTGATAGACTCGACAGCAGGGCCAGGAAGACGTCGATCGTCTCGGTTGCAGACCGGCCGGACCCGGGCGTGCGCCATGGGTCGTAGCGGAGGCGGAGGGAAGATTGGGACAGTAGGTGAGCCATGGAGGCGAGGAACTCTCGCGACGAAAAGTCCCAAGTCGCGTTCCCTGCAAAATATCAGATTAACAATGCGTTCGTACGGCATCTGGCTAGGCGATATACGTACCAGTCGCGCCAGTGTCGCTCAAACCGATGGTCTCGTACAGGGTGACCTCCGCGCGCTGTAGTTTGGCGTTGTTCCGGCACAGCTCCTCTATCCACCGGCTTCGGCGCACAACGTCGTCTACGCAGAGGGCGAGCTCGCGCGGTGCTGGGCTAGAATTCATGTCCCGGCAGTAGCCCATGATTTGCAGCAATGAATCAGGCGGGCTGGGCGCGTCTCTATCGCGCTCCCGAAGGCAGATCCATTCGACGTCGACGATGCGCAACACCTCTAGCCGTGGGACACTTTTCTTGAGTTCTTCTACGCTCGGTCCGATGTCGGGTGCGAGGAGATAGTCTCCGGGTGTCCTTTCCTTCGGCGCGAGGCCCACAAGGGATAGCTCTTCTAGCGCGGGAATCTGGCACAAGAAGCGTATGAAGCGCGCAGGGGCGTTGATGAACAGATGCGAGAGCGCGAGCGAGCGTAGGTTGGGAAGGTGGCTGAGGTCGATGAGTAGAGGAAACATCGCGTGTGGGGCTTCGTGTTCGCTAACGGGTGGCCCGCGAATGTGGATGGAGTGGACGAGCTCGGCGAATGACGAGTCTTTGGCGAAGGCTTTCAGGAAGTCGAGGATCTCCGCATGGGAGCCTGAGATCTGTAGGACGATATTGCGCGAGAGGTGGTACCGGGCGGATGGGACGATCAGAGAGTCGGCATCTGTGGGGTCTGCAGTGCGAGCGCACGCGACGAGCGCGCGCCAGTCGTCGTGTAGGAAGTCGATGATGCGATCCGTGAGCTCCCCTGGGAGTGTTGGGGCAGCATGCACTGGGACGAGCGGGGGCAACATGGTCGAGGGGGGAGGTGGAAAGCTATAGGTGAGTACCTAATACAGCAGCGGATCCGATAGAGTCACCTGGGTTTGAATTGCGCTGCGAGATGCTGTGTCGTGCCGTCTTGGGGCCCGCAGAAGCAAGACAAGGCGACGTTGCATGCTCAAGCTCAAGCTTCGTCTCTTCTCGACTCCGAGAGCCAAGTAGAGCGTTCGACGCCACATCGCGCACGTTCTTGCCGATCCCGCCCCCTTTTAGGCGCGCGCCGACCCCGCTTTTGGCGGGGACGGGCTCTCCTCTTGACCACGCTCATCGACATGAAGACCACGCGCTCTCTCTGCGACCCGGGCTCTTCGCGTGCATTTGGCACGTCTCTCCCGCCCCTTCCTGCCCCCTTGCTCTGGTCCTCCCGCGCTCTCCGCTCCGTTTCCCGCCCTCCCGCGCACTCAGCACCCTCGCAGAGTGCATACATCCTCCCCGCGCCCGAGCGACGTGCTAATCGACACCCATATCGCTCGCATCCTCTACTCGCCTGCGGTCTGGGCACAACATCCTGCATTTCGACAAACAATAATCCTCCCGCCCTCGCCCCCTCGCGACACCTGGGCAGCGCACATAGGGCAGTCCCCGCGGACATCCTGAGGTCGTTCGCGCGCCGAGAAACCCGCGGACGAGTGCGCTACGAGCAGGACAAAAGGCCCGGACAACGAGAATCACTCGCCGTCCTTCCCCTGGTGAGTGCTACTGTCCCCGTTTCGATTGCTATATGCCCTACAAACATATCTCCATCATCCCCATCCGTTTCCGTGCCCTCACGCGCAATTTCACGCCCACCCCGCCGCCCGTTTCCGCTGTTCCTCCCGTTTCTCTCGAGAGAATCCGCCCATCTCGCTAATCCGCGCTCTACACAGATACTACGACCGGGGCGCACCGACTGCGCGGTCGAAAGCGACGGGACGCAGAGCGCATCGCATGGGCGGGCCACGCTCGCCCCACCTGTCATTAGGCGCCCAAGCCACGAACCTCCGCGCAGCTGCGGCCGCGACCCCTCCTTCATGGGACTCGAAAATCGACCTCCGCGGATGGCCACAAAACTGGTACGTACGCACCAGAAACGTTCAAAAGTACCCGTTCCGCACCATGCCCGCATGCGCTGCGTCGCGCCGCGCCGCCCACGCGCCAAAACGTTCTCCGCGCGGGGCCGCCGCGGATGGCTCTGTCCCCGCGTGTGTGCTCGATAGAATTGTTTTGTATTGCTCACGGCGTGTCTATGTAGTGTATTGTACATGATGGTGCGAAAACGAGAGCCGTCCGCGGCGTGTGCCCGACGTGAGCGACGATACGCAGTCCGTTCGCGCCTCCAGCGTTTAAGCGCCCAAGACTGGGACGTGCGCGAGCAGCTCGCGGCCGTCGTCTCGACGTGCACGCGCACGGCTCCCGCGGTTTCGACGCGCAAATACGGCTCCAGTAACGACACGCCGAGCGCTCTACGTATCAGCACCGCGCCGAGCGACATCGGACGGCCGCGACGTGCACGCGCAGTTCGGGAGTGCCCCGCGCGACGAGCCGACGTCGTGCACACGACGCCCTCGGTGAGTACATACACGGCGCACAGTGTCCCCGGGGCGCATGTGTAGACGAAGAGCGCCGCGCCGTCGCAGTCGCGTGCTGCCGTCTCGACGGTGTCGCGCTGTGCACACGGCTGACGCCCTCCTCTCCCAGCTCCTCTGCGCCACGGGAGGCGTCCTCATCACGCCGTCGGCGCATGGCACACGCCCCCGCAAGTCGTCGCTCCGCGGCGCGCTCGAGGCGACCCGGGCCGCCGCCCTCTCCGCACGCTCCCTGCAGTGAGTGCCGCACCCACGACGCTCGCAGACTCGTGCTAACACTATCCAGAGCTCGCGACGGGCGTGTCTTACGCGAACGGCGCCGCGATGGCAACGCCCCCGAGGACCGGCTCGCCGACGTCCGCGTGCAGGACGGGCAGAACAACCCTGTGCCGCCCCGTGCCTCGCTACAAGTAAGTGCGCCTCGTTCCGGACGCCTCCCTGGTCGTACTGACGGCGCCCGTCTCGTACTTAGCAGCCCGAGGCGTTCGTCGCCGGGCGTCGTCGCGGCGGCGTCTCGATCTGCGGCCTCGACAATCCCGGAGGCACCGTCGAGGCTGCAGCGGAGACAGTGCAGGGTGGCGGACGAGCGTCGCTCCGACGTCCCGCACGCGTCCGCGCAGCTTAGTGGCTGCAGACGGTGAGTTTGCCGTCGTCTTGGGCCGTCTCCCCGCACTCGCTATCACCCCCAGCGACTCTGCGCGTGTCGACCCGCCCCGAGCGTCCCCGCTGCTCGCTTCAAGTAGCCCCGAAGCCCGCCCGCGCGTTCGCACTCCCAGCCGGACGACGCCGACACGCGAGGACCCAAGGCGGTCGAGGACGACCGCGAGGCACCCCACTGCCGAAGATGCGCAGACGACCACCCCGCGAGCACCATCGTCGGCACGTCCAGCGGACGTCTTCGCGCCTCTCGCATGCGCATGCGACGTCAGCAGACCAGGAATAGCGGACTCTGCCACGGGGCGAGCCGTCCGCCGTTCCTGGGCCACTCTACGCCCCCCGACATCCCCTGCCCCGCGCCCCCGTCCTCGGGGCGGCTCTGAACCTCGACGCCGCGCTCTCCAGCTCCCCGAGCGCGCGCACGAGCCCCCACGCTGCGGTCCCAGCCGAAAGCCACGCCAGGAGGCTGACGACGTCAGCGCCGCGAAGCCCAGCCGCGTCAGCCACCGACGGCTGACGGCTCGGTGCACCCACAGGCACCTACCCCGTCCCCGCCACCTGCTCTTCGGCCCCGACGAGCACGCGCCTGGAGGATGCGTGCGTGCGGCGGACACGCCCGGGCGCTGTGCCTCCCGCCGGGCCGCTCGTACTAGTAGGCGCGGATTCGGCGCCCTCGCGATCGGGACGAAGGGCAGAGCCGGGCAGCGCGCTGTCCGCCGCTGTTTCGTGTACGCCCCAGCCCCAGTGTCCCCGCCCTGGGCCGCGCCTCTGCGCGCGCCGCCGTCTCGTGCCCCGCGCATGCGCGCCGTCTCCGCACCGTGGCGCGGACGGTAGCTACGCCATGTCCCGCGCGGTCGCCCCGCTCGCATGCTCCGCCCCGAACTGACTAGTACTATACGAACGGACCCCGTCCGCTACGACCCGGCCCGCCCCTGCTTCCTCGTCTCCCGCCGAGCCGCGGCGTGCTGTTGCAGAGTGTGGGTCAGCTCGGGACGCCCGCGGTGTGACACAGACGGTACGTACCGCTTCGCTGTGCGGGCTGCGCGCGTCTCAGAGTCTTCCCCGACGCCTGCTGAAGCCGGACGGCAGGTGAGAGCGCGAATGTGCGCATGGGTGAGACAGAAGGACGTACAGACCAGGGTGTGCGCGCCACACGCGCGCAGCGGGCTACGAACGGAACGAAAACGCGTGAGCAAGGTGCCCAGCACGTCGAGAGAGCGGAAAGTACGTACGTGCTCGGAGAGCGCGTTCGCGCAATGTGCGTCCTTCCGGTGTCAGGTGCGGGTACAAGAGCTTCGGTGGCGCGGGTCAGACGACAGGGAGGCTGTTGACGGCGTTGTCCGCGTGAGTACGATGCGGCGAAGGGGGCGCTCGCGCTCACCGGGGTGCAGGTGCGTCGAGCCGGAGTGCGTCTAGACGCGAGCGGGAGGTGAGTCAGGTCGTCTCGAGCACGAGAGACGGGCAGCGCGCTCACCGTGTGCGTTCGCGTGCCGGCGCGAAGCGAGTTCGCGCGTCGTGTTCGGTCGGCATCGTGTTCGGTCGGCGTCGGCCTGCAGGGAGCGTCAGCGCGTGGCGTGAGGAGGGATAGAGAACGTACTGGACGTCGTCGCGAGGGGAGGAAGGTGGGTGGTGTCTTGCACGGGCTCGAGTGCGCGAGTACTTATTGACGTCTCCTCCGTGCAGCGTCGCAAGCGAGCAAGGGCGCGGGGCAGCACTACGGTGTCCCGCCCGCCTCCTCCGTCATTCGAGCCCGGAAACGAGCAGGCCCCCGCCGCGCTCACATTCGCACGCACACCCGCAACCACGGGCCCAATCAGTGGGCGTCCCGAGGGGTGACCACGGCGGACAAGCACACGGACGCTCGAGATCGAGCCGGGTCGACGGGGACGTCGGGCAGGGCACGATAGTGCATTCTCGGGCACCAACCAGAGCACGACGCGCGTCGTCGGACGGTCGCGACGGGGGACGCTAGTACGTACATCAGAGAGGGTGACGTGCGGGACGGGCGTCGCATTCGCGATCGTCTCCCGTTCGGCTCAGGTCGACGGGCGGTTTGCGTACCTGCCGCGCGAGGGAGAAGAGTGCCAGTGAGTGCTGATTGTATATCCGTATGATGCACTAACCTGCGCGATGGGCCGTGGCGCGATGCTGCACGAGCTGCCCGCCCTGCGCAGTGTGTGCAGGGCGTCGGGAGGTGCGGGTGTGTCGGTTGCAGGCGTTGCTTCGCGTGCCGACGCGGGAGGATCGTACTCGGGTTTGCGAACGTTGCCGACGGCAGGAATGGGGAGGATATCGAAGCACGACGGAGATGTCCCCCGGAAGCCAGGCCTCTCGTACCTGCATGTAGCATGTTCGGGAGCGGGGGTTGTTGAAGTACGATACACCGGACTTGTTTACACTTAGTTACGCTCTTACAAGCGCTTACTTACTTGATTAGTTCACTCGTTTACTGAACGCCCGGCGCTTAGCTTATGTCAGCATCGCGCCGGGCTCGTCTCGTCAGTTTTCACCTCGAGTACCTCAGCTCTTGCCACCATCCGTGCGCGCGAGACTGAGGTACGACTCGCTCATTTCATGTCGCTCGTTTACGGTACACTAACAGTCATTTCATAGGCACTAACTGTGCTCTATCTAGGTGATTAATATACAAGCTCTTGCCACCATCCGTGCGCGCGAGACTGAGGCACTAACCGTGCTCTATCTAGACACGACACCGCGCAAAAGGTTATGAGCCCTGCGCTCTCAACTTAACCTCAAGTCTCTCAACAATTGGACCGTCCAATCGAGCTCATTCCAGTCATTACAACATGTCTGATACCGGAGGCACCACCCCCACGGCGCAGGCCGCCAACACGCCAGCAAATCAGCCCGCCATCGAGACGACTCCCGCTCAGGTCGCCACTCAGACGCCGACGCCGGCATACGCCATGCCGACGCTCACTCCCTCGCAGTCGAACAAGCTCTTCGACGTCGCGAACCTCAAGGACGACGGCTCGAACTTCCCCATGTGGAAGTTCCGGCTCCAGATGATCCTGGAGTCGCGCGAGCTCTGGGCGACCGTCAGTCGCACCGAGCCGCAGCCACCCGCATCCGACGAGGAGGGACTGAGGACCTGGACGCAACGGGATCGCGCCGCGCTCCTCCAGATCACGCTCACGCTCGACGACGCACCGCTAAGCAGCGTCATGCTAGCGAAGACCTCGGCGGACGCTTGGGACAAGCTGGTGGGACGTTTCGAGGGCAAGGGTAAGCAAACAATCGCTTCCCTTATCGGCGAGCTCTTCCGCGGCACACTCTCGGACGAAGAATCGCTCGAAGTGCAGCTCGACGCGATGCAGCTCAAGGCACGCACCCTCGAACGCCTCGGACAAGTCCTCGACGACTCGCTCGTCGCGATCGCAATGGTCACCTCCCTCCCCCCCTCCTACAACACGCTGCGCACAATTCTCATGTCGTCGCACGCCACGCTCACCACCGACACCGTCATCTCGCAAGTCCTCAACGAGGAGAAGAGCCGCAAGGAACGAGCCCACACCCAGTCCGCGTTTTTCGCCAAGACGACGGTCAAGAAGGGTACCAACTCGAAGTCGACTAAGGCCAAGCCGACCTCGAAGACGGGCAAGAAATGCGCTCACTGCAAGAAGACCGGTCACGTCAAAGACGAGTGCCGGAAGCTCAAGGCCGAGCAGGCCGCAGCTGCCGCCGGGAAGGAGACGAAGGAGAAGGGAGCCGGGGATCTCGCGGCCAAGACGGTCGTGATCCAGGACGGCGACGAGACAATCCGTCTCTACGTCGCGGACGCGCTCACCGCACAGCGCGACACGCAGACGCGCTGGATCGTCGACTCGGGCGCGTCCTCGCCGATGTGCTCGCAGCGCGACTGGTTCGTGACGTACACCGCGCTCGACAAGCCGAAGCGCGTCTGGCTCGGAGACGAGCGCTACATCCTCGCGCAGGGCATCGGGAGCATCGCGCTCCGTCTCAAGCGCGACGACGGCTACGAAACAGCCGTCTTCCCCGGTGTCTACCACGTCCCCGACCTCAACGGCAACCTCTTGTCGGTCTCCTACTTCGCCCGCAAGGGATACCCCGTCAGCTTCGAACGCGACGGGTGCACCATCCACGATGCGTCCGGCGACACGATCGCAACCGCATTCGAACGCGAAGGCCTCTACATCCTCCGCGCCGAACCGCATCTCCCCGAAGCACGCGCGTACCTCACGACGCTCGCTCGAGCTCACGACCACTCGCTGGACCCCGGTCCGACACCCGACCTCTCTGCGCTCATCGCGAGCGGCTCGACTCGTTCCCGTGCGGACGTCAAAACCTGGCACCGCCGACTCGGACACCTCAACGTTGAGTCCGTCCTCAAGATGGTCCGGAAGGGCATGGTCAAGGGCATGGAGATTGTCGGGACGCTCGCCAAGCCCCGCATCCCGTGCGTGCCGTGTCTCCAAGGGAAGCAGACGCGCAACGCGATCCCGAAGAACACGACCGCGGAGTACCCTCGCGTCAACCACCGCACGCATGCGGACCTTCAAGGCCCCATGCAGACGCCGACGCCGCCCGGCCATCGCTACCTCAACCTCTTCGTCGAGGGACGGTCGCACCACATGACCGGCTTCCTCATGAAGAACAAGTCGGAGCAGCCGGGCCAGCTCGAGCAGTACATCGCTCGCAGCGAGATCGAGACCGGGCAGCCGCTCAACATCCTGCGGACCGACGGCGGCGGCGAGTACGTCAACAAGGACGTCGAGGCTCTCCTCCGCGAACGCGGCATCCACCACGAACGGACGAACGCGTACACGCCGCAGGAAAATGGCGTCGCCGAACGCGCAAACCGCACCGTCATGGAAATGGCGCGCTCGATGCTCGCCGAGTCGGGACTGCCGAACAAGTACTGGGGCGAGGCCGTCATGTACGCGATCCACATCCTCAACAGGACGCCGACCCGCACGCTTGAAGAGGACCTCACGCCCATCGAGGTCTATACCGGCAACAAGCCCTCCGTCGCCCACATACGGGCCTTCGGCTGCAAGGCGTTCGTGCACGTCCCGGACGAACGGCGCCAGAAGCTCGACCAGAAGTCGCTCGAATGCGTCCTCGTCGGGTATGCGGAGAACAAGCGCGCCTACCGCCTCCTCCATCGCTCCACGGGTCGGATCTACGAGTCTCGGGATGTCGTCTTCGACGAGGACGGCGGCGTGGAACCTCACCGTGTCACGATCAGCGTCGAACCGTTCCCGATGCCATCGCGGACACCGTCGCCTGCCGACTCGGACAGCTCACGGTACCAGACCACCGTGGAAGAGGTTGAGGACGAGGGCGACCACCCGCAGCGGCCTGACACGCCGTCTGCGAAGTCGGAGCCCGAGTCCGAGGACGACGCTGACGACGCCGTCCCCTCTCTCCCATTCCAGAGTACGGACGACGCATCCGAGGTGCGCGCTCCTCCCGCTCGCGCCGCACGCCCGCAACACGTGATTCCTATCGCTGCGGGTGCACCCTATCCGAACCCGATTCCGTCCCCAGAGGTGCGGCGCTCCGTGCGTACACGTCGAGCGCCCCTCCGGGACGATGACCCGCGTTTCCGCGTCTCCTCCTACAACCGCCGCCAAGCCGCCGAAGAGCCCGCTCCTCCTGAGCAGCCGCAAGTCGACGCCGCGCAGGTCCCTGACCCTGCAGTGGGCGATGAGCACGCTCATCGCGCCCTCACCCTCGACGGCGAGCCGCTCACCTACGAAGAGGCTATGTCGCGCCCCGACGCTGACATGTGGCAGGCCGCGTGCGCAGAGGAACTCCTCGCGTTCGCTAAGGCCGAGCTCTACGACGAGGTGGAACGGCCTCGAGGACGTAAGGTCGTGGGCTGCAAATGGGTCTTCAAGATCAAACGCGGCCCCGACGGCTCCATCGAGAAGTACAAGGCGCGTCTCGTCGCGAAGGGGTTCACACAGGTCGAGGGCGTCGACTACACGGACACATTCGCACCCGTCTCCAAGTTCGCGTCCATCCGCACCGTCCTCGCGCTCGCCGCCATGTACGATCTCGACGTCGACCAGATGGACGTCAAGTCGGCGTTCCTCAACGGCGACCTTGACGAGGAAATCTACATGGCTTGCCCTCCCGGATCGGACTCTAGCGACAGCACCGTCTGGCGACTCAAGAAGTCCCTCTACGGCCTCAAGCAGGCCAGCCGTGAGTGGTACAAGAAGATCCGCTCGGAGTTCGAGGCTCTCGGTTTCGAGCGCAGCGGCGCCGACCACAGCATCTTCGTCAAGGCACACGACGGCGTCATCCTCGTCATCGCGCTGTATGTTGATGACATGCTCATCGCCGGGAACGACCGCGCCACGCTTGACGCGTTCAAGGCCACGCTCAGCCAGCGCTTCGAGATGACCGACCTCGGCAGCGCACGCTGGATACTCGGTATGGAGATCGAGCGCGACCGCGCTCGTCGCACGCTGTCCATCTCGCAAGCCCAGTACGTCGAGAAGATCCTCGAGCGCCACGGCATGGCAAACTGCCGCCCGGTCAGCACACCGATGGAGCCGAACACCAAGCTCGAGAAGCTCACAGAGGCGACCATCGACCCCAAGCCGTACCAGAGCGCGCTCGGCTCGCTCATGTACGCCATGCTCGGGTCGCGCCCCGACATCGCGTTCGCGGTCGGTGCTCTCAGCAAGCACTCGGCGGCTCCCGGCCCCGAGCACTGGAGCGCACTCATGCGCGTCTTCCGCTACCTCCACGGCACCTCCGACCTCCGTCTCACGTACGCCCCTGGCTCAGATCAGTCTAACGGGCCCTCGCCTCTCGGCTACTCCGACGCGGACTGGGCTGGAGACGTCAACGACCGGCGCTCGACCTCGGGCCAGGCGTTCTTCATGCACGGCGGCGCTGTCAGCTGGCAGTCCAAGAAGCAGCAGTCGGTTGCTCAGTCGAGCACCGAAGCTGAGTACGTCGCGCTCGCGTCCGCCGCCAAGGAGGCCCTCTGGTTGCGCACGCTCCTCGACGACCTCGCCATCCCCGCGTCCCTCGCACGCTCGGCCTCGGACGAGGCGTCCAGGCCGCTCATCCTCGTCGACAACCAGTCGGCGATGGCTCTCGCGAAGAACTCGACGTTCCACGACCGCACGAAGCACATCGCGGTCCGTCATCATTTCATTCGCGATGAGATCGAGCGCGGGACCCTCGAGGTCGAGTACGTCCCCACCGACGACCAGGTCGCGGACGTGTTGACGAAGGCTCTCGCTCGCGAGAAGCACTCTCGTTTCACGGCCGCGCTCGGACTTGTGTAGCACACGTCCGTTGAGTGGGCGTGTTGAAGTACGATACACCGGACTTGTTTACACTTAGTTACGCTCTTACAAGCGCTTACTTACTTGATTAGTTCACTCGTTTACTGAACGCCCGGCGCTTAGCTTATGTCAGCATCGCGCCGGGCTCGTCTCGTCAGTTTTCACCTCGAGTACCTCAGCTCTTGCCACCATCCGTGCGCGCGAGACTGAGGTACGACTCGCTCATTTCATGTCGCTCGTTTACGGTACACTAACAGTCATTTCATAGGCACTAACCGTGCTCTATCTAGGTGATTAATATACAAGCTCTTGCCACCATCCGTGCGCGCGAGACTGAGGCACTAACCGTGCTCTATCTAGACACGACACCGCGCAAAAGGGGTGTCTTGTTCCGTGCGTCTGGACCATGTATTCTGGTGTATATCTCGAGACGAAATACACGCTCTCAGCACGAACGTGGGAGGGTTTGGTAGAAATCCGCTCGGTGTGAGAAACTGCGCGAGTGCAGCGAGCTCGCGAACGACACGCCGGGCTCGCGACCGCACTGACAACGACAATGAACTGATATTTCCCTCTCGTCTCGATACCGTCATGCGGATCCGAAGCGAGCCCTGCGAATGGGATGATCTCGTCGAATAGGGAGGCAGGAATCCGGTGTGCAACTTCGCACGACCCGGACCTCGATGTTCCTGAGCCTACTCCGAGCGCGATCGATGCCCGCCGCTCCGTCCGACTTCCCTGCCTCCCGTTTTTGTGTGTTCCGGGTGGCCAATAATATGAACGTACTGTAGGCCAGCTTGCAGGCGAATGCAAATATATTTGGGGCTGCTGCTGGACGAACTCCATAGCATTACTTTACTGCACACAGGAGCCTGATCAAGCACTCATATACATTCACACAGCAGTCGAGCACCATCATGAGTGCACCTCAGCTAATCCAGACATCTCAGCAGTATTAGAGAGTGCACAAAACATTCATAGGCTCATGTTTAACTCAGACAATCCATTTAACCCAAGTTGTGTAACATACAGCTTGGGGCACACAAAGACACACTCCTGGACGCTGTTTCACATTCTGTAGATACTGTAGTTATTAGGAGATACCCCTGGCCAGTACACAGTAACTGTGACATGCCAGGGGCGATAGAAATCGCAGCTGAGATGTCATAACTGCTGCGGATGGGTCTTGACAGCCGGCCGGGAGGCGGTGAGAGGCAGGGAGGAATACAATGGATACTCACCTCGAGGGTACCCGTGAGCACGCGGGACGGCGGGGGATCGCGCCGGGATATGCCCAGAGACGACGCAAGTGCCGGACGCAACTCGGTTGCGCCGGGCGGGGTCTGTCAAGGTCAATTTTTGGTGCACCCCGCCGGGGGCCTCCCCCGACGTGCCCGGACCCACCGCGCAAGCCCCCGCCCTTCTCCTCCTTCCCATTACCGCCTACCGTACCTCCCTCCCTCCCTGTACCCGGCGTGCGGCATCCCCCTTCCCCTTCCCTCCTCTGCTCGCACAAACACGGCCGCCGGAAGGCAAGCCGTCTCCTACCCCGCGCACAGACGCACCGGACGCGCCGTGCATCCTCCACGACGCCCCGGCGCGGAATGCGGCGCCGCGACGCACGGCGCGTCCGTGCACGTTGAGACGCGTCGATCCGACGCGTCAGGGCATTGTGCGCGGACGCGTCTAGCTCCGCAATGGGTGTGTAAGTCCCGTACACGCTACAACCCTCGAACGAAGCTACTCACCTTGCTATTCCCAGCCGAGAATGCGTCAGACGTGTCCCCACTCGCGGACGGCGGTCTCACCAACGTCGACGGTCGCGTCCTGCGCCTCGCGTCGGCGACGCGCAGGCAGCAGCGCGCAAGACGCGTGGCGGGGACGAAGGGAGTTGGGCGCCGCGCTGGGCGACAGGTCTGTCGGAGCGCCCCGCGGGAGCTCCCAGGGTGGGCAGGAACGTGCTGGAGAAGTGTCCGGAGCGACTGGAAGGCGCGGCGGTGAGCATTTCGATGAGATGTACCCGATGAGCTTGTTGCTTACGCCGTTGCTCGAAGCCGCAGCGCGTCTTAGGCTGCACGACAGGATGAGGACGCGGCCGCGGGCCTGCACGCGTGTGCGGCGCGACAGCCGAGCTGTGCGCGGCGCACGAGCTCCTCTCGTACCGCCGTGCTCGGGGTTCGCCGCCGTTCTACGGGACGGTGGCGGGGAGGTCCTGTTAAGCAAGTGAGTACACACACGCTGCGCCGATCGCGTCCTGCTTACCTCGTGCGTGTAGAGTGGGGCAGGCGTCCCCTCCAGGGTTCCGACGACACGATGGCGGCGCGGATTCTCGGCCGCGCGGGGGCGACGACTCGAGCACCGGTATGTGCACGCCGGGGCGCCCCCGCCGCCGCGCCGCACCGAGTTCCCCGCACGCTCTCGTCCCGACATGCACTGAATGACGGCGGAAGGGCACGGCGGACGAGCAGGCGTCCTGGCGGAGCTGTACACGGGTCAGGCTGTCAGTGGTACGTCGCTCTGCTCGAGGAACACGCTCACCTGCTGTCCCCGCGCGACGCGCTTCACAGAAGCTCCGAGGGCCGCCTGGGCGCACTTGTGGCCGCGCGAGGAGGATCCGAGCGGTGTCGCGAGCCCGGTAGGGAGGTCGGCGTCCGGCGCCCCCTGTGGCAGCTTCGTCTGTCAACTACTGCTCGGCGGATTCTACGGGACAAGGTGAGTGCTCGATCTCCGCAGACGGCCCGGCCTGCGCTCACCTGCCTCGGGCGGCGTTCGCGGCGGTGCGCTCTGCCGTCTCGAGCATGTCCGGCAGTGCCACACGGCCGGTCAGTGTGCTCGGGGGCAGTTGCGGCCGCGGGGGGCTTCTCTGCGGGTGCTCTGGGACTCGACGCTCGTCGTCCACGCGGCGGAGCAGCTCCCGGCGAGCTTCGATGGCGACGACCCCTCGAGTTCTGCTCACAGAGAGGCGAGCACTCAACTCTCCCAGCTTCCGCGGCGCTCACCGACTTGCAGCGACCGTCTTGAGTCTGGGCTGAGGGCGCCGTATGGGTGCTGCGCCGTCGGGGAGCGAGTCCGGGGGCTGTCGTGGCGGCGACGAGTTCGGCCGTCCTCTGAGCTGCCTGCCCTCACGGCTGCGCGGGGATTCGTCGTCCGCGCAGCGCAGAGACTCGCGGCCGGCGGTGGCGGCAGCCACTCGAGTTCTGTTCGCGGTGGGGTAAGTTCTCGACTCTTCCGGCTCCCACGGCACTCACCGACTTCCCGTCTCGAGCACAGGCTGGGGGCGTCGGAGGGTGCTGCACCGGCCGCCATTCGCAAGCTCGGAGACGGTAGCAGCGGCGACGAGCTCCTCTCCGGCCGTCCTCCGGGCTTCCCGCACTCGCGGCCGCGCTGCCAGAGAGTCGAAGCGGCTCCTGGCTAGCCCCGGCGGCGGCGGCCTCTCGAGCTCTGCTCGTCGCAGGGTCAGTCCTCGGCTTCCGGTGTGTGCGTCTGCTTACTTTAGCGCAGGGCATGCTAGGGACTCCCGCGGACGTGCACGCCGCCGTCGTGGAAATGCGCCGGCGGGTGTTCGAGAAAGGCGGTGGGGGTGACGGCGGGGTCGGCGGGGTCGTGGGCTGCCAGATACCGACGCCCAGGTGAGTCGACGCTGCGAGCCGTCAGTACTCGGTTGGCTGACTTCGCATCCGCGCACGGGCGGCGCGGAGCCCTTTCAGGACAGTGCCGGGGCGCTGGCGGCACATGAGCGCAGGAGAGGGGCCGTGCAGCGGCCGGCGGGGCGGGGCGGGGCGAGGCGGAGGTGCTGCAGACGGCGGCGGCGGAGACTGGCGGGTGGGCCACAGGGCTGCTTGCGAAGCAGGGTCCCGCATCGAGGGCGCGCGGGCGAGCAGTTCGCGGCTCGATCTGTGCGTGCGCGTGCTGATCCGGGGACCACACAGCGCATGCGTGCGGGGTCGGGGCGGGGCGGGGCGGAGCGGAGTGTGGTCGGGCGCATGTGCAGCGAGGGCGGGCGAGCGTGGCGAGGGGCGGCCCTGGCGTAGCTGTAGCTGCCCGTCGATCAGTAGGCGGCCCTGTCGATGTACGGATATGGTGTGCCTACCCTGAGTGCGCGCGACGAGTCCGTCCTTGTCCTCCCGGCTCTCCTCTCGACCTCTCCTCCCGGCTCTGCTCTCGACCTCTCCCCGCGCCCCACGCTAATAGAGCAATCCCACAGTGGCCCCGCGCTAACAGAGCCCTCCTACAGTGGCAGAGTATCGTTTTATTTCCCCATCCTCTCCCAGATCCCGCCCGCGATCAGGCACCCGCCGTCGGCCGTGTCCGCGCGCCCATGCTGATCAACGATGCAGAGAACCCAGTTCTACATCACAACTCAAGCAGTCTCAATCAGCGGCTTGTCGCGAACAACCACTTCAACCGCGCAACGCGCAACCCGCTCGCCACGGTGTTCGTTTTCGACCGTCGCCACGACGCTGCGCACGACGGCGGCGTATGCCTCCACCGCGTCTTCCGGGTCTTGTTCCTCCGAGGACGGCGCGACCAACGCGCGGAGCTGTGAGCGCCAGGTCCCGAGAGCGGACGAAGGAAGGGGCTCCAGGATAACCTTCGCATTTGCGAGGCGCGACCAGCAACCAGAGTCCAGGGCCTCAAGCAGGTCCGTCCAAGCTGTCGAGTTCGCCCTTGCGTCTGGGGGAACGCGTAAGATGAGCTCCAGCGATTCAAGGGCGGAGGGATGCACGTCGTCTGGCGTATCTGATTCTTGGGCATCGCGTAGAGATTCAAGTTTCGCTGATAGACTCGACAGTAGGGCCAGGAAGACGTCGATCGTCTCGGTTGCAGACCGGTCGGACCCGGGCGTGCGCCATGGGTCGTAGCGGAGGCGGAGCGAAGGTTGAGAGAGCAGATGCGCCATAGACGACATGAACTCCTCTGACGGTAAGTCCCAAATCACGTTCCCTGCAAACCGTAGGGTGAGCAACGCATTCCGACGGCGTACGGGTAGACAATATACGTACCGGTTGCACTGGTTTCGCTCAACCCAACGGTTTCGTACAAGGTGACCTCCGCGTGTTGTAGTTTGGCGTTGTCCCGACACAGCACCTCTATCCACTGGGTTCGGCGCGCGGCATCATCAACGCAGAGGACGACTTCGTTCGGTGTTGCGGGAGACGCTCTGTCTCTGGAGAAGCTCAAGAGTTGTAGTAGCGAATCGGGTGGGCTGGGCGTGTCTCGGCTGCGCTCCCCGAGGCATACCCATTTGACATCCACGATGCGTAACACCTTCAGCCGTTCACAGAAATCGCTAAGCTCCTCCAGGCTCGGGCCTATGTCGGGTGCGAGGCGACAGGCTCCTGGGGCCAGCTCCTTTGGCGCGAGACCCACGAAGGACAGCTCCTCCAGCGCGGGAAGCCGGGACAGGAAGAGTACGAGACGCGACGGGGCATCGACGAAGAGGTGCGATAGCACGAGCTGGCGTAGATTGGGGAGGTGGCTGAGGTCGATGAGCTGGGGAAACACCGCGTGCGGGACTTCGTGTTCGCCGACGGGTGGTCCGCGGATGTGGAGAGAGCGGACAACCGCGGCAAAGAACGAACCCTTGGGGAACGCCTTGAGGAAGTCGAGGAGCTCCGCATGGGAGCCTGAGATCTGGAGCACGATGTTGTGCGAGAGGTGGTACAAGGCGGAAGGGGCGAGCGGAGTGTAAGCATCTCTGGGGTCCGCAGTGAGAACGCACGCCACGAGTGCGCGCCAGTCGTCGTGTAGGAAGTCGATGATGCGATCCGTGAGCTCTCCTGGGAGTATTGGGGCAGCATGCTCTGGGACGAGCGGGGGCAACATGGTGGATGAGGGGATGTGTAGCTTGCGCTGCGGAGGTGGAAAGCTATAGGTGAGTGCCTAATACATCGACGGATCCGATAGAGTCAGCCTGGGTTTGAATTGCGCTGCGAGATGCTGTGTTATGACGGCTTGACGCCCACACAAGCGAGACAAGAAGACGTTCTAGACCCTGCGCTCTCACCGTACGGATCGAATGCATTACAATCCGAAGTATCGGCATGTAGCTTGTAGCTTTGGGACGTTTCAGAAGATCGACAGAAACGGGGAGGACCGCTCACTGCAAGTATGTCAGAAAGTCGACATCGTGTAGATGAAATTCTGTCACTCAACGTGAGAGTTTGGAGTGCCTTCGGCCTGGGAGTGTTCGAGTATCGACCGGGAAGCTACGGGTAGCCTGTTGGGGATGTTCGATGAGAGGGACAGAGCGCAAAAATATTTGAAACGCTCGGCATCGTGCTCCCACGAGGAGGCACTGCAAGGACGCACCCGCAGCGACGACGCTGCGCGACGCTGTACGACGTCGTTAATCAACTTCATGGTAGCAGCAGATGTCCGTTGCGGCAACCGTGACAGTCCTCGCTCAATTGCGACGGTGAAACGCGACGATGGGCACGCCGCGGGCTCCATCCTTGGCTTGGCGAGGACTGCGTCGGATGAGCAACCGCAGGACAGTGTTGGGACGAGGCCTCTGCACCAGGGCCTCTCCAAGTTATTGATCAATTTCGTACTGCGTATTGCGTATCGACTGCTTGAATATGGTGCGCAAGTTCTGCCTTGACGTCGGCGGCAACGACTACTGAAATGTAGTCCGCATTCATGAACCTATAAACCTTGAGGTAGGCTGAGTTCCTCTCGCCCCAAGAGCACAGGACAAATATTGACGTACCCGCATCTCGCATAATCTCGTAATGTTGAGTAAGCCTATAGACATTTCGTTCTTCCGGGATGTCTGGTACAAAACTTGGCTGCACGGACTCAGCGTAGCGCGTTTTGCTTGGAATTGCCGGGTCGAACTTCCAGTTAGGTGTAAACATGTAGCAAGCATGCGTCATTGAGGCTCATATCTGAGCTTGAGTTCAGGAAATACCGACGACATGCAGAATGTAACGACACGATAGAAAGAGAGAAAGAGAGTAGAAGTTTGCGCACGCGAGAGCGCCGGTACCACCCGGAGCGGGCGCTAACACTGCTGGTACCCTTCTTCCCGACACCGCCATCATCAACTCGTCAAATACATGATCAAATCTTCGTCTCTTCTCGAGAGCTAGATGCTCGACCAAAGTATGCTATCGTGCATCAATCATGCGCACAGCTACCGTTCGTATCGCCCTTAAAAGCATCCCGCAGGGATATGCGCGTATTCCGCCACTACTTACTGCCGAAAGGCAGCAGGTCTGAACGGACAAGTCCTGGTTATGTAGTGTGTTCCTCTCTTCATCAACGTGCATATTCACATTGAATGAACACATTGATCTCCCAGAGTATCGACACACGCGCACATCTCCGGTGCTTCCACCATGATGGCCCGTCTACAAGCCATCCACAGGCCGTGCCACACAGGCGCCACCGTCACCACTGCGCGGACGGCTGCGAACAAACTCTGCTGTAGAGACCGTCTCGAGTTCCCTCCGCATCGATGGCGGTATTGTGAGATGATTGTGAGGATCCACAACTCGGCGATGAGCACGGATACCGGATGCCGATGAGATCCCCCTCCAGCTGGGAGGCTCAGGTTCGCTGTAAGGCCGGCCCTCGTTACGAAGCCGCGCCAACCGGCAGTGCTGCTATCCACGAGTCTCAGCCGCATTGCTCCGGGATGCATACGACGGACAGTATATAAGGAGTACGTATCCCGTCGAGATTCCCCAGCACTCTGCGAGTCCTCACATTTGCCTTCTCACGTCTTTCGTCTGCCTCTCTCTCAGGGTTCCACCCACCCCACGCAATTCGCTTTTCACACATTCAGCAAGCATGTTCGCCCGCTCGTTCTTCATCCTCTCTGTGCTTAGCTCGGCGCTTGCCCTCTACACCAACGTGCCCCGTGGGTACGACGCCTCTTTGGGAGCCCGCGATGACAGCCCCTCCGACCAAGATTTGTTGAACTCGTGCCCCGGAGGGCCGGGCTCTAAGGCGGTCGAGCGCGCTGACAAGTGTACCTTGGTACGTCTTCTTCGCGGCTCCGCTCGTGCTCTCTAACCCTGGTGCCTTCAAAGACCAACATCAAGACCAACCCTAACACGCGCACGTTTGTCGTTCTCGGGGACCCCCAGCTCAAGTGCGTGCCATGTATCGTGTTGAATTGCCGTTCTGGAAAGCTCACATCGTTACGCAGCTGCGGTGGCGCCACAGACCCTGTCAGCGTCACGCTTGGCGGCCAGCAGACAGTCACCCAGACCACATCTGTTGACGCTAACATCGGCGTGAGCCTGGAGGGCGTCACGATCGGCGGCGGCGCGTCGAGCTCGAGCTCGACCGCCAACACGGTGTCGAAGTCGATCACCTACACCGTCCCCCCTGGGCGTCAGGCCGTGTACGTCGCCGGTACCGCGCAGCAGTCGCAGACCGGTAACGTCCAGGTCAACTACGGTGACCGCCAATTCGGCCACTTCATCGTGCGTACATCGCAGGTTTCGGTGGCTTCGTTCGCTAATTTACTCTTCGACGATCGAATACAGTGGTTTACTGGTGCGACGGTGACTCAGCTCACGCCCATCCCGAGCGACGTCCAGTTCGACGTCCACGAGACCGCCTGCGGTAAGTGATTAGCTTCACTTGTGTCGCCATGCGTGCTGATACGTCGGTTGTAGGCACCGATCCTCGCGACCTCAACAACCACAGCTGAGCACGTCCCACGGAATCATGGGCTATCATGGAGCATCGGCACGAACCGCCTGCTGTCTGTTTGGGCCCTTTTTGCTACGACCCTGTTATGATGTCATGACTGTATTGTACTACGGCTCGGATAGTACCACGGTACCTAATACGATGAATGTGGAAGGTATATAGGCTTGCTGACCCGGGGCTGAAAGGGAATCGCATCGTCAATCAGTGTAATGGCCTACTAGTACCAGGTACTTACCAGCATGCAAGAACGCCTGCGGCCCTCGGCGGGCGCCAAACGTCTGGAACCCTTCTTCCCGACACTGCCATCATCAACTCCTCGTCAAATCCATGATCAAATCTGCATTTCTTCTCGAGAGAACAAGCTTAAGGACACCTGGAGGCTCGACCGAAGTATGCTACCGTGCACTATGCGCGCAGCTAACGTCCGCATGGTCCGAAAAGCATCTCGCAGCCTGAGGGATATGGTATACCGCCAGTACTGCCGACAGGCAGCAGGCCTTCCGACCTGATTATGGTATGTGCCTCTCTTCATCAACATGCATATACATATTGACCGTACACTTTGATTGCCAAGAGGATGCAAACACGCGTTCCTTTCCAGTGCCTCCACCATCACCGTGATGAGCCGTCTATAAGCCGTCCACGGGCCGTGCCAGACAAGCGCCACCGTCACTACTGCGCGGGCGACTGCGAACGGACTCTGTCTTAGAGACGGTCTCGGGCCTCCTTTGCCTTTGCATAGTCGCCGTGGAATGATTGCCAGGATCCACAGCCCAGCCACAACTCGGCGATGAATGCGGATACCGGACGTCGATGAGACCCTCCCCCGGCTGAGCGACTCAGATCCGCTGTTAGGCGGGTCCCCGTTACGACGCCGCACCAACCGGCAGTGCTGCGTTCGACGGGCCCCGTGCACATTGCTTCGCGATGAGTCGGATGACTTGGCGTATGACGGGCGGTATATAAGGCGTGCGTAGGTCGTCGAGATTCTCCAGTACTCTGCGAGTCCTCACCTTTGCCTTCTCACGTCTTCAATCTTCTGCCTCTCTCAGGGTCTTACCCCACGCAATTCGCCTTCTACACAGTCAGCAACCATGTTCGCCCGCTCGTTCTTCATCCTTTCCGTGCTTAGCTCGGCGCTTGCCCTCTACACCAACATCCCCCGGGGCTACGACGCCTCTCTGGGAGCGCGCGATGACACCCTCACCGACCAGGACCTATTCAACTCGTGCCCCGGAGGACCCGGGTCGAAGGTGGTCGAGCGCGCTGATAGGTGCACCCTGGTACGTCTGTTTCTCGGTTTCTACCCGAACTGTTTCCAACGCCCGTGCTTCCGAAGATCAACATCAAGACAAACCCCAACACGCGCACCTTCGCCGTCCTCGGCGACCCCCAGCTCAAGTACGTTTAACACGCCCACTCGAATTGCTTTTTTGTAAGCTCATGTCGCTTTGCAGCTGCGGCGGTGCCACGGACGCTGTTACCGTCACCCTTGGTGGCGAGCAGACGGTCACGCAGACTACGACCGTCGACGCCAACATCGGCGTGAGCCTGGAGGGCATCTCTATCGGCGGCGGCGCGTCGTCCTCGAGCTCGACCGCCAACACGGTGTCGAAGTCGATCACCTACACGGTTCCCCCGGGTCGCCAGGCCGTGTACGTCGCCGGCACCGCGCAACAGTCGCAGACCGGCAACATTCAGGTCAACTACGGTGATCGCCAGGCTGGCCACTTCGTCGTGCGTATTCTCACATGCTCGGGCTCGCTGCTGCGGCGTCTGATGAGCTTTGCGGCGTGTTTCTTTAGTGGTTCACTGGTGCGACTGTCACCCAGCTCACGCCTATCCCGGACGACGTCCAGTTTGACGTCCACGAGACCGCCTGCGGTACGTACTCCACTTCCGTCGCGTTTTTTCGTATACTGATACATTGGGTACAGGTACCGACCCTCGCGACTTCAACAACCACAGCTAAGCGCATGCCGCGGATGATGGGCTACCATGGATCATTGGCACGTTCTGCCTGCTGTCTGTTTGGGCTTTTTTGTTACGACCCTGTTACGACGGCATGACTGTATTGTACCACGATATCACGGTACGTAATACGACGGATGTGAAAGGTATTCACGACGGTCGACTCGGCACTGAGAGCAGGCCGTGCTGTCTGTCGGCGCAATGGCCTAGGTAATCTCTCGAGTTAGAACGAGAGCGATAAGTAGACGTAGCCTCACAGTGCAAGCTTCCCGGGTATGATACTGATGCGACGAGAGAGGATGAGAGGTAGCTCGGAATATCGGGGCCTGGGCCCTGCTTGTCCCTATTTGTCCTCAGTGGCTGCTAGCTCGTGCGTGTGAGCGCTAGCCGCGAGCGCACTTGTCGAATTGTCTCTCGCCCTCATGTTGCAGACTTGCAGTACTACCGCTGGCGTCGCGCAGAATTATCAATACCTCTTTCAGCATAAAAACGGCGGTATACGGTGTTTGCGCACGGCGTTTTGCTCTCGAGGTGTCCCTGGACAAGGCAGCTGAACACGCTTGTACTATCAGCTCTGAGCTGCTAAAATCTCGTCGGTGCTCTCTGAGGAACTTCCGTCATGTTCTCTGACAACCATAACACTAGTTCTGCTGCGATAAATACTGCGGAAACCTGCATGCGCCTGATCGACGTTTCATTGGGTACTCGTGGCGCTTCGCGCAGGTAAGCTCGGTACTGGTTCACAACCTATCTATCCTTCCTATGCAAACCACGACATATTGACTCGCATTGCTGGGATGCAGATAACTGACCTTTGGGATACTGGACATAAAGCTGCGTTATCGCATTCCGAAGAACTAGCTAGTACGTTGCGGGGGCATTGCAGCCGGCGTGGGTGCAGTAAGACTCCCAATGTCGCTAAAGCCTTCCAAGACTCCAGTCAGGAGACCTTCTCAAGCGTTTTCAGGCGTTCTCCCGCCATGCTGTTGTGCTCCCGGGCATAGACTCATACTCGCATACGTGCATATACATTCACAAATAAATCCAGGTTATCCGCTCCATTCAGCTCGCCGCGCCACGCTCCTATCCATCGCCTCCTTCCTTCAGTACAGCTGATTTCGTCCCATCGGTAGTTCGAGGTCTTCTCTCAGACGCCGGAGACCGGCACACAACCGATGGAAATCAGGCCACCTGTAAATTTTCTGGTGAGTACCTCTCCCGATAATGGTGTACATAGCTAATCGTCCCACCAGTGTTGTTGTTCTCGCAGCATACGGTGTTGGCGGAACTATATGCAGAAGTTGAGTTCGCAGTCTCCTGGAAAGGTACTTGAAGTAGCACTTACCAAGCGTTACCGCTGCCAATTCCGACGACGGTAATCGGGGTGCAGGTGAGGCCAACCTGAAGGTCGAGGTCCTGGAGCACGACTCCGAGGAGCGCGAGGATGACCCCAACCGCCGTGTCGGTGGAAGATTGCACGGACTCGCAACACTGCAGCTGCCCGGTCCCGCAGTTGGAGGCTTGGGGCGTGGGGGTGGCGGCGGCAAGGACTGCCAGCGCAGTGACGGCGGTGAAGGAAGCGGTGAGCTTGGAGAACATCGTCGTGAGGAGGCGAAAGCGGGGAGAGCTGATGCTGAAGGCGCTTCGAGTGAACGACGGTGAGTGTTCAGTGAGGAACACATTCGTCGTGAGCCTCTTATACTCGTGTAGCCCGCTGACGGCTGTTGATTGCGTTCGCAGAATTGCAGGGGGCCCGACATGCTTGCGTGGGCCAGGCTTTCTCCCGTCTCACGGACATCGCATCGACCACACTGGAGGCGGCCGCGAAGACGGTCATCCGAGGCCTCAGCCCTATTCTCAGCTAGCGTGGCTTGTGGAACGAAGCGGACGCTACGCTGGGTTGGGCATACACGAAGGTATGTACGCATGATTTCGAGCGCAAACTTTGGACGTCGGACCTATTCTGCCTCTCGCCAGGGCCTATACTTCTTTTGGGGTACGAGCGGAGAGTAGCACGCATGGCTAACGTGCTAACATGACTCACGCGCTGAACTGGGATACGAGGATTATCCTGAGGGGATGCAAGTGAGACGCCGAGTCGCGGACCACGGTGAAGACGTTTACCCGCTGCATGGCGTCTCGCCCTCCTGAGTTCCATGCAACCGTAGCGCTGTAATACAGAACCGTTTCCTCCGTATCTGACCAGTCTCGTGCCTTACAGAGTGACCTACTCCGTCGTGCCATTCAGCCCTTGCGGGAATCGCCACATAATGCACAGCGGAGCGCCCATGCTTCTCCATCCCAAATTGGCCTACCTTTCGCATGACAACGGCCAGCCCCTTCAGAGGCTTAATGTTGCAGCAGGTATGTCATACCGCCATACGGGTTTTCCGAAGTGTTCTCGCCCGCTTATACAGCGCACAGGCCGCAGCAGCTGATATCCCCCGCCCCGTGAATTTGAAGCCGCATATGGCATGCTCTGCGTGACGTGCACGGCCCTATTCAATCATAGAAGAGTAGGACGATAGCATCCAACCTCCTTGCGTCGCACACGCGCCCGCTGACTTCTAGCATGACGTCCAGTTCCTCCGCGACGGACACACACCGGTTTCGCGGTAAACGCGATGGCCGCTTAATTGTGAGTACGTACGTCGATTCACGTCTGTTTCCTTCATTGTGTTCTCATACCCCACCCTTCTTTTCGCATCCCAGGTCACTGTTCGAACAGCCTCTCCGATATCGAATGTGAGACTGGGCATTGTCCGAGACACGCTCGTCCATCGCGCACCGGACACATTCAATCCAAATCCAGGAAGCGGGCGTTCTGCTGCTCGTGTACCCTGCGGAGATGAAGCGTGTCGCACCTGGCAGGGACGATCCTCGGTATGATGAGGTCACATCCGCCCGTAGGGGAACCTCAGAATTGACCATACTTCTGACTCATGCTTTCATCTAGCGCCGGGCGAGTCTGCCATGGGTGAACCAATGGCGTACTGTCTCGCCGGTTCGACGGCGCATAACCGTTTGGTAGAAGGCATATCGTGGAGCTCCATCATTGCACCCCATACAGTAGTAGTCGCATCGCGGGAGTGTGTGCCCCGTCGAAGCCCGCACGGGTGCAGTAGCCCTCCCAATATCGCTAAATGCAACCCAAGGTCTTTCGTCAGAAGGTCACGATGGCCTTATCTCCCCTGCTCTCCCGCCATGCTGACATTCTCTCAGGCCATCAATTCCTACTCTCGCACACGGGCATATACATTCACAAACAACCGCCAGACTGTACATTCCGCTCAGCTCGCCCCGCCCGCCTCTAATATCCATCTCCCTGTACATGTCTCCGACGATCTCACCGACTTACTTCCGACAATGGCGAAGGACCTGCGCTCAGAGCGAGATGGGCAGGCAGCCGATGGAGATAAGTCCACCTGCAAATCGACCGGTAAGCGTCTCGCATACCCACGGTGAATTCCGCTAATCATCCTACCGAGGCTGTTGTCCTCGCAGCACACCGTCTTGGCGGAGCTATTTGGAGACCATCAACTCTCCGCCGTTCGCTGAGCATAGTCGCGAAACGGTACACACCAGGCATTGCCGCTGCCGACACCGACGACGCTGATCGGCGAGCAGGTGAGGCCGACGGGGATGTTGATGTCCTGGAGGACAACCCCGAGGGCGGCGAGGAGGGGCGCAAGAGACAGGCTGTCGGCAGACTGGACCTGGTCGCAGCACTGCAGCGCGCCGGTCGAGCAGCCGCCGGCCTGAGGTGTGGGGGTGGCGACGGCAAGGATTGCCAGCGCCGTGAAGGCGGTGAACGTGGCGGTGAGCTTGGAGAACATCGTCGTGGTGAGTCGAAAGCGGGGAGAGCCGATGCTGAAGGCGCTTCGAGTGAACGACGGTGAGTGTTCAAGGAGGCAGCGCGCATTCATCGTGATCCTCTTATACTTGTGCGGTCCTCTGACGAACTTGACTGTTATCGCAGAAACTTGGCGACCTACGCAAGGCGTGCCTTCCGACGTCTCATGGATGTCGCATCGACCATACTGAAGGCGGACGCGAAGACGGCCAACCGAGCGCCTCAGTACTATTTCCCGAGAGCGCGGCTTGCGGAACGAAGCGAGAGCTACAATGAACCGCGTAGACACAAGAGTACGTGCGCACAATCTCCAGAGCATACACGGGAGGTCGGCCCTGCCCCGCCTCCCGCATTCTTTTGGGGTGCAAGCGGAAATTCAGACGGTTTTCCCTCGCGTGGACATGCCTCACGCGCCGCAATGCAGTACGAAAACCATCTTGCACGGGATCCAAGCAATATGCGATGCTGCGGATCGAAGCGAAGGCGTTTGTCCGTTGCATGGCACCTTGTCTCCCTGAGTTCCCTGCAGCCCGCGACATCGATTCAGTTTCCGCAGTGTCTTACCAGTGATTGTCTTCTGCAGATTGCACGACTCTGTCAGGCTCTACAAACCTTACGGCAACGACCATATAATGAACGGCGGAGCGCCCAGTTTTCTCCAGAATTGGCTCATCCTTTCGCATGACGCCGACTGCTTCCCTCAGGAGGACCAGCATGGCAGGACGTATGTCATGCATCCTTGTGAGTCTTCTGAAGTATTTTCGTCCGCTAACGCATCGCACAGACCGCAGCAACTGATCATCCCTGCCCAGTGAGCCTCGTACCTCATACGGCATGCTCTGCGCGAAGTGCGCGGGCCCGTTCAAGAAGAGAAGAGCAGAATATCAGCTTCTGACTTCCCTACTCCACAAACACGCTTACGACCTTGATTTGACGCTCTGTTCCTGGGCGATTGTTATGTGTTTCTTCCGCGGAAAACGCGGTGGGCGCGCCATTGGCAGGACGTACGTCAAATCACATCTGTTCATCGTCTGCCTTCCTCAACATCTCACGACATTCCATCTTCGCTTCCCGGATCCCGGCTCAAACAGCCCTGCCGATGTGAGGCACGAAAGCGACGAGACTGTTTATCCACCATGGCATGCTCAAGCGCCCTGGACATCCGACATATTCAGTCCAATCTTGGACGCCGGAGCGCCCTACTCTTCATCTACCCTGCGGAGATGAAGCGTGTCTCGCTGGACGGTCCTCGGTACGATGAGGTCACCCCTGCCTCTTGGGGAACCTCCGTCGTTCTATCGCCGCAGGGGGCCTCATGGTGGGCGGGCGGCGCACGTGTAGGGGCGCGGTCGCCGAGGGCAGGGGTCCTTCATCTTCGTGAATGCATCGCGGCGGTGCTGGGAAGACGGAACTGGTCCCGGTCCGAGGTGCGTGCTACATTGGGCGAGCGGGAATTGCCTGTCAGGCTCGGGGCGGGGTGAGCTGGGCGGAGGCTATATAGGGTCCGAGACATGCGGTGTGAGCGACTCGAGTGGTCGGACGGCGAGGAAGACGACCTTGACGTCTCGCGCGCGTGTCTAGCTGATCACTCTCATGCGGTACGGAGAGGGGGGCGTGCTGGTCGCGCCCAACGAGTCATGAGGCTCGCCGACCTGACGACTGCCCGTTCTATCCCAGAGGAATACAGGTATGTGTTCACGTTTGGCACTTCCCTGCTCTGTCAACTCGAGGCTCATGTTCATCAGATAGCGGATAGATTCAGGAGAAACGCTGCCAGTCACTTGCATCAGACGACGGCGAAGCTGATTATACAGAACTCCGACGTATGCGCGAAGGCCCCGTCGAGTGGGCTCGATGAGAACTGCAGAGCGTCATCCAAAACTTCGTGAGCACACAGTGCATCATCATATCTATTTCTGCGCAGAAAACGGGGTTGAGGTACAATGTTCGGTACAATACAGTTACAACGTGCGTCATTCTGATACTGCTGCCGTATCACAGAATAATCGGGATGCAGCCGATTGAAATGAGGGAACCTGTAAACGACATGGTCAGTACACTCTGCAGCCACTACGGTTTCCTCAGGTTGACGTCTCGTCGCAGTCGCTCACCGTGAGAGTTGTCCTCGCAGCACACGGTGATCGCAGAGCTGCGCACACAGCCAACGATCAGCTCTGTTCCGCGCATTTCGAGTGCTCACGGAAGGGACGTACCAGGCTGATCCCGAGCCGAGGCCGACCCCGGTGACAGGGTTGCAGGCGATGGCGACGGGCAGCTGGAGGTCTTGTATGACCGCGCCGACGGTGTTGAGCAGCACGCTCGCGAGGGAGTTGCTCGCGGGCACGACCTGGTTGCAGCACTGGATGGGCCCGGTGCTGCACTGCTGCGGCGGGGGGTTGTTCGGTGTGGGGGTGGCGACGGCAAGGATCGCGAACGCCGAGAGCGCGAGCAGGGCGCGCGGGGTGGTCGTGGTGGGCATGGTGTCGGTGGGTGGGTGGACGTGCGCAGAGGGGTGTGCGGATCGCTGAGGGTTGCCTTCTAGGGCCTGTTACTTAAATATTTCTGCGGCAATCGTCCAGGATGACGAGGTGTGTGGACGTTCAACTGAGCGTGTATGAGCATCGCCGCTTGTTACAGGGCGGGAGCTCAACCTAACGTCATCGCCCGGAGATGAAACTCTCCCATTTGGAGCCCTCTTTCGACACCTGCACACACGGACCGGAACCCTCGGGATGCTGCTCGCCCAACCGGAGGGCCGCGAAGCTACCCTACTTCTCGCGACCTGTGGACGGTATGACACAGGCTCGCGCTGCCCGCGACGTCTGTCCCGCGCCAAGAGAGGCCTGTTATATACTGTATGGCTGTCGTGATAGAGGCCAGCCACGAGGTGCAATGCTACACGCGCCTTTGCGGGTACTCGTATTTTTCCGAGCACCGTTGCCCGAGTGTGGGCTCATTGATAGACGTATGGACCGCTCGAGGTACCTTCCCATGCCAAAGGTCCCCGTTCCGTTCCACAGCTCGGAAGTCCTGGCGTCGCGCTCACTGGCAGGGTCCCGCCGTATTTGTTCCCAAAGAGAGTGTCCAGGCTGTCTTGGCGTTCAACGCATGGTAGGCGTAGTGGCGTCGGCGACATCGTGTGAAGGAGGGGCGTATGAATATTTCTCCGTCTTCGAATCGCTTGTAAATATCTCAGTTTCTCCACCCGGGAGTGCATAGAGTCGGGGACACGCGAGCAACGTGTGCATTAATCAGGACAACCGCAGTACGATACTCTTGAGTAACACGGCGTATAATGCCGAATAACAAAATCGAAAACAATGTTCACGAAGTCCTTCCCGTTCTCTCCGTCAGCAGTATTCTGAACGATATAAGAGCGTAAATGTCTGGAAGAATGTCCCGTCCGACAGCCTGAGTTACAGACTCGTTTGAAGACGCGCCAGAACAGCATCGAATGGGGAGGCGCGGTACGAACCGTATAGTCCATCTAGAACCCAGGACTCGACGGGTTCGGGACGAACACGAACCTCTACACCACACCAAAAACATGTCAGCATCGCTCACATCCTTCCTCCCCTTAGGACAGAAAGAAACAAGCGACTTACCACCTCGGGGACCTCCCCAAACCACTCCTCGAACTTCCCCAAATCGCCCGTGAGCACGAGCGCGTCCGCATCGGGCACGTACGCGAGGCGCGTGTCCTGCGCGGGCGCGCCGTCGGTGTTCACCCAGCTCGCGGAGAGCGTGCCCGTGCCGTCCGCGGCGAGCGTCCAGAGCGCGGACTCGACGTCGCGCGGCATGCCGGTGCTTGCGGTGTAGCTGTTGTCGAAGGCTTGCGCGGGGCCGGCGGGGACTGAGGGAGGGTGTTAGCAGGACGTAGGAAGCAGGATAGAGGAGGGGACGGAGGAAGGGATGCGTACCGGAGGGGGTGCCGCCGAGGTAGACGTAGTTCGGGCTGCCCTTGGTGAGGTTGTCGTCCGTGCTCGCGAAGCCGACAATGCCACCGAAGAACGGGAAGCCCGCGATACCGTTCTGTGCGATGCCCAATGCATGTCAGCACTTCTCGTGTATTCCTCCCTAACCACGGGGACCCACCAGAGTCTCAACATCGAACGGCTTCCCATCATCCGCACACCTCCGCAACACAACCTCCAGCGGCTCGCCTTGAATCCCCTGCGCCACCCCATACTCTCCAAACGCGTTCGGCCTGCGCGACACCGCGCCGACCATCGCGCCCGTGTCGACGCGCTCGACGCGCAGCGTGCCCGTCGGCTGGCTCAGCGCACACGGCGCCGGCGACTGGCGCGCCATGGCGGTTGAACGCGGGGCTGCGCGGGGGCAGGCCGCGCGCGAGGCGCTGGGCGTTCGTCAGGCCGCGGGCGGAGATGGGCTCGGGGGAGGTGAGGGCGAGCGCGCGGAGGGGCGCGGAGGGGGGGTTGATGAGGAGGTTGCGGGCGGAGGAGGCGGAAGAGACGGGGGTGCGGCGCACGCGCGTCGGGGTTAGCGGGGTGGCTGGGGGGAGGAAGGAGGCGAGGACGCCGGGGGCGCCGAGGAGGGCGAGGAGGAGGAGGGTGGAGAGGGTGGGGAAGTGCATTGCGGGGCGCGGTGGGGAAGGAGTGTGGTGCTGGTTAGCTAGTGGGGTGGCGGAGGCCGAGGGGAAGGGAGATAAACCCGGGCAGAGGATGGTCGTAAAGTCAACGAAAGGGTGGGGGCTCGTTCGAGTCGTCGCGGGCTGGTTCATATACTCGCGCGGGGCCGATGTAGGCACAGACGCCAGTAGAATTGAACGTCCGACCTTACCTCAATTTCTACGGAGCCGAGTAGATAGGGCGTTTAGAAAAAGGGTCGACGGGGTGGGCGGTAGGCCTGCCTAACGCGTAAGTCCATTCATCGGTGAGGACACACATCGGCCAGTAGGCTGCGAAAAACTGCCCCTACTCGACTGACTCTGTACTCTTGTCAATCCATCGCACGCCGTGAAGTTCACATGATGGCTCACCTTCTCTACGTTTCTTGCGAGGATCCTATGCGGGCCACCCCACACAATGTTAGTCTTCAGCACGCGGGCAGCCCTATTACAGCCGAGCCTTGCGGGCCAACCTCCTCCCACGCACCTCTTGCTAGCTCCCAAAGCGGCCACATCCGCTCCCTTCCTAGCCTGCCCGGTTAGCTTCCAAGTCAGCGGCTACTCAAGCGAGCCGACGGCGCTGGAACGCCCACTCGAGGTGAGTATATGCGTTCCTGCATCGAGCGTAGCGTCCGATCCTCTCCGATCCTCCCGCGGACGCTACCGCCGGCGATGGGGACCAGGAGTGGTTTGTGCACTTACACGGAGCTTAGCTCAGATTTGTTGCAGTACGGATATCTGGCATCCTCGTGTTCACTTGAACACGAGGGCGCGCTCGAATCAAGCGAGGCCGTCGTCCGACTCGTCGTGACTCGCTCAGGCTCTCAGGCTTGCAAGGCGTCCAGCAGGCTCGTATTCCATAGCGAGCCTCTGAGCAGGGATCTGTCATAGACAACCTATGTAGCCTTTAGCGAGATGTCGCCTACGTGCTGGGCTGAGTACTCACGGTGAGGAGCACTTGGAAGTTGGTGGCACCAAGCTTAAGGTGGCACGGAGCAACCCGGTAAGCGCCCATTCAGCTCGCCGGCCACGCGCGTCGACAGAACCGCCCTCAAAGCGCGATGCCGTCACTCCCAGTCGGCGACCCCCAGACACAACGCGTTCGCGCTCAACAACTTGCATTGCCGAGCACCGTGTTACACCCTACAACAGTCGTCTCGTCTCGTCGACCTTATTCGCGAAGCCGCCTTCCCCCGTGAAGGAGAGGCGGCCCCCACTACTGTAATAATAGGTTATATGCTATGTATGTATCAGTAGGTCTAAACTCTACGCGTATCTAACCGGACCAGGAAGGAGCTGTGAACCTATAAACCTATAAGCCGAGCCGCGAGCCGTCAGCGCAGGAGGCTGATGTACTTGTCGGCTGGGCGAGTCGTCCGAGGCTTTAGGCGGTGGGGACGAACGTGAACGTCTGCAAAAGAAACGCGCCACCGATCTCGTCAGCAATCCATCCCTGTCAAGGAGAAGTAGGAGCAAGGGAAGTACGCACCACCTGGGTGCCGTCGCCGAAGTTGCTGACGAACCCGGCGGGGTTGCCGGTGAACGCGAACGCCTGCGCGCTCTGGGCGTACACGAGCGCGCCGGTCGCGGCGGACCCGTCCGTGTTCACCCAGTTCAGCGACAGCGCGTCGCCGTTGAGCGTCCACACCGCGGACTCGGCGTCCTTGCTCGTGCCCGTCGCAGCCGTGAACGCGTTCGGCGCGGCTTGGGCGGGGCCGTGGGCGACTGCGAGAGGGAGCGGTTAGCGGGGGACGGGTAAGGGACGGGGGAAGGGGAGGGACGGAGGAAGGGGAGGGACGGAGGAAGGGAAAAGACGTACCCTGGGAGGTGCCGGCGACGTAGACGTAGTTGGTCGAGCCCGGGGTGATGTTGTCGTCCGTGCTCGCGAAGCCGACGACGGCACCGAGGTACGGGTAGTTCGTCAGGCCGTTCTGAACCAGACACAGACACGCCCGTCAATTTTCCGCGTCATTTCGTGCAAAACAAGGGGACGTACGATAGCCTCAATGTCGAACGGCGAGTCGTTAGACTCGCAGCGGCGGAGGACGACGGAAAGCGCGGCGGACGCCTCGGTAGCCAGGCCGTACTCGCCAAAGTCGTTCGCAGCGCTGGACACGAACCCGAGCACGGCGCCCGACCCGTCCGTGACGCGGATGGAGCCCGTGGGCTGGCTGAGCGCGCAGGGCGTGGCGGACTGGCGCGGGGCGAGGGCACGACGGCGGTTGAGCGCGGGGCTGCGCGGCGGGAGGCCGCGGGCGAGGCGCTGGCCGTTGGTCAGGGCGTGCGCGTCGGCGGGGTTGTGCGCGAGCGCGCGGGTGGCGAGGCCGACGGGGTTGAGCGCGGAGGCGTCTTCAATGGGCGCGAAGCGGCGGACGCGCGTGGGCGGGACGGGGACGGCGCTGGGCGTGCCGACGGCGAGGGCGGCGGGGGCAGCGAGGAGGGCCACGAGGGCGAGGCGGGCGATGGAGGGGAACATGGCGGGTAGGCTGTGGGTGTGTAAAGAGTGTGGGGCTTGCTAGCTTGTGTGGGAGGCGAGGCCGGGAGGAGAGAGAAACCCGAGGAGGACTTGGACGGTGGTGGTCGAGTTCCAGGGGGTGCGGGCGAGGAGACGCGTCTGGAGCCAGATATATGGGCGGGGGCGTCGGGCCCGGCGGGGTGGGCGTGCGGAATAAAATTGAGGTTCTCCCCGCCGCCGATTGATGTTGGACGCGTCTGCTGCGGAGACGATCCAATCAACGCCCGCGAACCCCAGATCGCACTTAGTGGCTGTCCGATTGCAGATCGGTGGCGTTGGCAGGTCCCCGTTTCTACCTCCAGGCCGCTGCTGCGCGTCGTTGCCCTCGTTCGTCCTTTCATTCTCGTCTTGCATCCTCCTCCTCGAGTGTAACGCGTCCATGGATACCTCGTCGTGGAATATCTTCAGCGAGTAGCCGACCCGCAGCGCTTGGATACCGAGTGTTGCGAGCGCGGGATGCCAGCAGGCCTCGGCGCTAAACTGTCGGTTTGGCCTTGGCCACGTCTTCCGGTCTCGCAATCGCGAAAGACCGTCATCTAGACGCGTCGAAGGATACTATATATGCGCATGGACTTCATGCAGTCAGACCTCGGTTGTCTTCGCGTCTCTCGTACTCACCTCGGATGGTTTGCCAGCAGCATCGAGCCGACAAGCAGCTCGAGTCCTCGCCGGAAGGGCGATGCTAGGCCCGGATAGAGAGGCTGTCGGACCCGACGCGTCTCTGTCCCTTTTCGTCGCGCGCGAGGATAGGAAGGTAGGCAAGGAGGAAGATAAAACCGTTCGTACATGCAGCTGTAGACACTGGCTGAACAAACCACACAAACTGCGGCGAGCCGCCTCGCGCGTTTGCCCCCGTGATTGGCGAGGTGCGCATAGTGCGGCCATGACTTGTGTGCCTCTCAAACTGTTGACAAAATGGCATTTGCAGGTTCTGACTATACTCTGGCGCGATCTAACTTTGAGGAGCCTTACGTATCAGGTATTTCCAGGCGTCAAGAAACCGTGTACATGTACATCCAGACATCCCCGCGCTATCGCACACGGTCGCGTCCCACCTTCTACCTCCGCCCTCCACAGTTATCCCTCCCTCGGCCGCGCGCTCAAAGAGGGATCGGGAGCGGGAGACAGCCCAGCGAGAGGATCCCAGCTACAAAACCGCGCATCAGCACATCCCCCTTCCACCCTTACCAATCGTCGCGACACCGTGCTCACCTAGGGCCTTCTCCCCGGCACAACACACCGGTGCCGCGTGCGCCTCACTATCGGCGACGACCCAGCCTAGAGTCAGCACGTCCACCTTCACCCGCACCCGCGGCAGCAACCAGAGACTCACCATGCGGGGCTCACGGCGGGCGCGCACGCGAGCCCGACGAGCGACGTCAGGTCCTCGACGGCGCCGCCCAGCGCGCCGAGCAGCGCGGAGCCCGCCGTGCTGTTCGCGGGCATGAGCGCGGCGCAGCATTGCGGCGTGCTGGAGCAGGGCCCCGAGGACCCGTTGCCGATGCCGTCGGTAGTGGGCGTCGGGGTGGCGGCGGCGAGGATTGTGAGGGACAGGATGGTGAGGGGGAGGGCGAGGGATCCGGTGGGCTGCATGGCTGTCCGGCTGCTAGTCGAGGTGGATAGGTGGTTGGGTGCGTGCCTGCCTCTCGGTCCCGGCACTTTTGAGCGATGCGCGAGAGACGGAGGTTCAAGAGTACGTGCCGGGCGTGTTCGTGCTCGTGCTCGTGATGTCACTCACTCGCCCTCACAGTTCCGTGCCTGTGAAGGTGTGCTCAAACGCGCGGTGTATCGGCCACAAGCTTTCCTCCGCGCCGAACATGAAGGCACAGGGAAAACCTTTGGACGACTGAACAAGGCCAACGCCTCGGACGCCTAGGATCCGGCGCGGACAGTGAGGGCTTCGGAGGCTTCCCGCGCGAAGACCTGCCAGATAGCCTCCGGCGCCCCGTCATGCGCTACGATGCTGGGGGCTCGCCAGTGCGTTTCCGAGCTGCATTGAGGGGGACTCCGGCGCGCTCTAAAGCCTCCCGGGCGTCGGAGGCCCGTGGGGATCCATCAGCAAAAGCCCGAGTTGTATGGAGAGCCCGGCAGGGCGCTACGGAGGTTGTAGAGGGCTGCCAGGCGCCCGTCGCACCGGGTGAAATCCTCTAGAGCGCTGCCAGAAGTGGGTCGCGTCGGGCGACGCGCTATAGAGCCCTACAGCCGCTCGGTCTGCGCGGCGAGCCCTAGTAGTGCTTCGTCTGACCCGGCTGTTGTACTGCCAGGCACTGCCGGACAGCGGCCTGGCCTACGGGCTTCCTCTAGCGGGCTGCAGTTTGTAGCAGGTAGCGGCAAAATATCATAGTCTCCTCCAAAGCGCGGCGATAGCACCTCAATGAGCGAGCAGCCGGTGGCCCGAAAGCGAGAGGGGGTGCGGCGTCGGCGCAAACGAAGACCTGGAGGTACTAGTGTCAATAACGCGCGTAGCCCTCAGCGGCATACACATAATCTACATAAAAGTCCTCCTCGTCAGCAAGATCCGCCCCAACAACCGCGGCGTCGAAGTCGACCGGGGCATCGCCAGGCTCGTCCTCGTCCCAGAATGAGCCCATGTCCTCCCCGTCGCCGTACTCGTCGTCCCAAGGACGCACGAGTGACTCCTCGTCCTCCTCGCCCTCTTCGTCCTCCTCGCCCTCTCCGCCCTCCTCGTCCTCCTCGCCCTCGTCCATCTCGGCGTCCGAGTCCGAATCCGAGGGGTCGGGACTGGCCTCGCGCGAACCGTCTGCGTCGTCGGGGGGCCCAGCTGGTCGATTCCGAAGCGCATGGGTTTGCGAGGTCGCGTGCGAGATGCCGACGCCGTGATGTCCGACACCGCCCCCTAGGTAGCGCATGTACATGTCTCTGTCGACGAACCTAGTAATAAATAGTTAGTTCATAGTAAGCATCGAGGCGCAGAAAAGGCTCGGCGGCGCCCAGGACTCACATTGACGCATAATAATATTCGTAGTCTTCACCGTGGTCGGCCGGTCTCCGAGCGAGCTTCGAGGGTCCGAGCAGGCGTTCTGTTGTGCCGTAGGCGAACGCCGGCATGAGGTATGCGGCGCGCAGGACGTCGCCGGGGTCCAGGAAGCCGAAGGGGGCGTTCGTCCCGCGCCGCGCGTTGACAAACCGAAGGCGCGGCTGCCGTCGCTCCTGGAAGCCGGCTGGAAAGTGCGGGTCCAGTTCGAACCACCGCACCCACAAGAACTCGACACGCTGCCACCTGCGCGTGCGAGTGGTTGCGCCGGGGCCAGTGTAGCGGACCTGCGCGTGGAAAATCCTGAGGATGCGGGCGTACCAGTACGGATGTGCGCCGTCATCGTCATCGGCGAGGACCATGACATCCGGATGCGTGCGCGGGTTGATCGTGTCTTGATCGCGGCGCATGTCGTATGTCGTGTAGTTGACACGCAAGACCTTGTGGCGATAGATGCGGTCGTTTTGAATCTCCAGGCGGTCAGGATTGCCGGGGCCGAGAGTGTCGTCGAGAAGCTGCTTGAGCAGGTGCTGGCGCAGCAAGGGCAGGAAGTTCTAATACTTACAGTAAGTAACACGGACCGTACGCGACTACTGTGCGGCCTACCTTGGACGCGGGATCGTTCTCGTGCTCGATGAGCCAATGGCGGAGCCTGATCATTGTGTGCTCCACCTGCGAGATCGCGTGGTGGTCGAGGGGCGAGGTCGGAGGAAGAGTGTCGCGCGTGGCGCGCGCCAATGGTGGCTCAGTTCCAGCGGCGAGCGGGAGGGCGGTGTTGGGCGTGCGCGCGAGGCCGTCCTGACGACGGACGCGGCGGGGAATGTAGTCGTCGCGGGCTCGCAGAGCTCGCAGGAGGGCTGCGCGACGCTGATGCCTTGCTATCTGCAGCGAGAAGCCGATCTTGTTGGTCCTGGCATAGAAGCGTTTGACGTGCCGATGTTCGAGTTCGCACTACGTGGCAAGAGTCAGACTTTGGTACACAGAGGAACCAGAGGATGATACATACATTCTGGCTGCTGTAGTTGTCGGTAGTCCCGGCGCGGCGGATGTAACTGGGGTAGTGCAGCATGCTATGGTACTTGTAAGTACTCATGCCCCGGTACTTCACGATCTTGCGCGCGCGGTTGGAGGGTGCACCCGGCTTTTTACGAGCTTCTTGCCGCGCGCGTTGTCAAGCACCAAATTGGATTGGTACTGGGACAGGTCTTAGAGACCAGGGCAAATTCTGTAATCAGCTGGACCATGGCGAGTGGGCAGGTGACCGCGGGAGTGTACCCACACCATTCACAACCCAGAGACACTCAAAAAGGCACTGTCAATACACCAATACCCTGGTTTAATCCATCAAACAGCAACCAAATACTACCCCAAGAAGAATATTCCACCAATTCCCGTGCACACCACCAATAATCTGTTAACCACTGCTAGAGCCTTCGTCCTATCATACTCTAGTCCCAGAGACTCTCCATGGAAAGTTCCAGAAGGTTCCGGCAAGTCCCGGAAGGTTCCGGCAAGTCCTAGTAGGTTCTAGTATATTCTGGTCACGGTGGATGAAAGAAAGGTTCAGAATGCGCTAGAATATTCCGGAAGCTTCCAGAAAGTTCCGGGACCTTCTACCACATTCCAGTAGCTAGGAAGGGTCATATGTTGATACTTTGGGGTGGACGGAAGACTGGAGAATCTACTGGAACCACCCGGAATATTCCAGAATATTCCGTACCCCACCCATGGTGCCCCAAACTACTCAGATAGGCAGAGAGAAAGTGCTAGAACATTCTAGGAGGTCCCATATGGACCCCATGACCAGTAGCCACAGTTTCCTAGTATGGATGTATTTGCTTAGTCAGCGGCCCTTCAGAAAGGTATATAAGCCAGCCTGAAGGAGCCCCCCTAAGAAGAACCCCCAGTTTTAGAACACACTCAGAAGCAGACAGCAGCAAGCAGCCTAGGCTTCACTAGCTACTCAGACATATTCCCATAAGGCCAGCAAGAGCAGGGAGATTTGTAAGTAGCTTAGTCAGCAGGCGAGAAGATAAGCAAGTATTAGGTAAGGAAAGGATCAATCAGGCGAGTCCTAGATCCTCTACATCAGCACAGTAAGAGAACGCACGTACGTCGCCGTAGGTAAGGCGAAACTCTGCCCGATTTCGCATTGCGAGTGCGGGAAAGTCAGTAAAGCACTCTAGGAGAGCACTCAGCAGCAGACGGCTCTAGGAGGGCCACAGGAAATAACTCTTGGAGAGTTACCGCAGACGACTCTTGGAGAGTCCCAGTAGCAGGCTCTAGGAGAGCATTGCACAGTAGTACGGCTCTTGGAGAGCCCCGTAGCACAGTTCGTGGAGAACCTCAGTAGTAGACTCTAGGAGAGTCCCAGCAGCAGACTCTTGGAGAGTCGCATCAGAAGACAAGCAACGGAGAGCTTAGTAGGAAGCTCTCACCCAGTCGTGAACAGACTAATTCTTTTACAGATCGTCAACGTCACCATCTCGGGTGTACCGGGTGTATAGATTCAAGAACTAAAGCATTGCGAACTCGGCGAAGCCTCTGTTGGAAAAACAGGAAACCCCACACGCTTTGCGGCAAGCTCGCGCTTCAAGGGACTAATCACAACACCAACTCCCCTCGACATCGAAAAACAAATTTCTGGACTCGACGTCGACCACGCCAACTACGACACAAATTCATCACTCAATCCCAAACCCCAACGAGCACGACATCGAATTCAGTGGAGCCCACCGCGAGGGGGAGTGAAGTCATATATCTCTGAAACTCCCTTACCAGAACATCGTTTCCACTGAATCTATACGTATTTCCCCACACATACCCAGAAATCATGACATCAGATGGTCAGACGACCAGGGCAGTCAGCCCACTGACGGCCAGTGATTTCTCCTCTATTGGATCAAACCGTTCAATCATGGACATGCCCGTAGAAGGAACAAAGTTAGCTCCTAAGGTTTTCCGAGGGGAAGCAGCTGATGTCAACACCTTCCTTCGTCGCTTTGAGCGGCTGGCGCTACTCCACAATCTCACTGAAAAAGAGAGATGTGAAACTGTCACTGACTATTGTGGCAGGCTAGTTAGGGAAACCATCGAAGGCTTCCCGGCCTATCGGCAAGGCAATTGGACACAACTGAAGGCTAACATCCGTGTATTCTGGAATGCGGACCTGGAGTCCAAGCGCTTCCGTCTCCGTGACTTACAGGCATTTGCCATTAAGTCTAGGAAGGAGCCTGTTTTAGACCTACGGGAGTGGAGACGCTACCTGCGGCGGTTTGTCCGCATTGCGGGATGGCTACAGGGTCAGCAGAAGCTGTCAGATACCGACTACGCTTACTATATGTGGACAGGACTCCCTTCCTCATTCCGGAAGCGGCTTGAGGTACGGCTTCTCCTGGAAGACCCTAACCATGACATGTCTGAGCCATTCAAACCTGAAGACATACGGAAGGCTGCAGAGGCCATCCTAGGTCTCGAACGGTTTGACACGGAAAGGCTAGGTGTGGAAGATGTAACCGACAAGGAATCGGAAGATGATTTCGAAGAGGACATTGAGCCTCGCCCCAAGGCCCACCGAATCAGGAAGAACACTAGTGGGTATGACACCCTGAAGCGCATGCTAGATGAGAACTCTGAGGACTCAACAGACTCAGAGGCGCATGACCGACCGTCATCCCCAAAGAACCGACACCGCAACAGTCAACGCGGGATAGTGGAGACCCGCAAGAGCACTGACAAGAAGAAGCAATTTGAGGAAGACAAGGAATTCAACCAGCTGGTCTCAAAGATGCAGCAGATGTCCCTGGAGGACCCACAGTATGGATTCCTATATCTGAAAGTTTGTAGCATGCGGCCCATTGCCGCTGAGTGCCTTCCCAAGCCGATCTTAGGAACAGTTGCTTCTAGGCGGCGGGAGCCAATGAGGGAGACACCCCGTGAGCAGCCCCCACACATTTCTAGGACATTCCCCGACCGAGGTCAGAACCGCCCACCGCAACTCAGTGGTGAGTGCTTCGGATGTGGTCAAGGAGGTCACATAATCCGTGACTGTCCTATAATCAATGAGTTTCTCAACAAGAGATTGGTCATGAGAGACTTCAGGGGACGGCTGTCACAAAGCGATGGCACTCCGATTAGACGTAACCCGGGAGAGACTTGGGCTGACGCTGTCAGGCGTAACATCCCAGGAGTTCACTTCATTGCGTACGGAGGCCGTATCAATGAAACAGACCAGGAAGAGGAGTCCGAGCAAGAAGAGGCAGCTGATGTTATGGTATATCCAGTCGAGCGCTCTCAGCGCGAGACTCGGAGTTATCGTAAGCAGACATCTGATAGCCCTAAGGCAACACAGCCAGAGAAAGGCAAGCAGCGAGAGACTAACAACTCTCAGAGGGCGGCAGGACCATCCCGCTACCCAATGCAGAGGCTTGTGCCTGTCGAGACACAGCGGCCTACCTTCAATCCGGACAATGACATGGAAATGATAGAGGACCGCACTCAGCCACGTCAGCCTCAAACACAGGGACAGAAGTCCAACCAGAATGCACAGGCTGCCCAGGGTGGCCAGAGCACTCAAGTTGAGCGCTCACGTGCACCAGTACGCCGCTCGCAACTGAACAGAGAGGTGGACTCAGACGTAATTCTGAACAAGATACTTAACTCTGAGCTGACTCTCTCAGTACGCGAGGTGGTCGGAGTATCCAAGGATGTCGCAAACCGCCTTCAGGACATACTGAAGGTAAAGCGAGCAGACTTTGTGACACCGCCAACCAGCAACCTGATCATGACACCTACCACCCCACTGATCCGTGTGGAGGTCGAGTGCAACCATAAGCCAATATCCTTCATTGTTGACACCGGGTCACAG
Source organism: Trametes villosa (assembly GCA_002964805.2). NCBI lineage: Eukaryota > Fungi > Basidiomycota > Agaricomycetes > Polyporales > Polyporaceae > Trametes > Trametes villosa. Next base: position 3,185,685 of record PUDQ02000003.1, read on the forward strand.
CTGAATATCATCAGTGAGAAGGTGTGCAAAAACATTGTGAGGCGCCCTATCAACACAGATGAGGCAATCTCCATGAATGACGCAAATGGCGGAACCGGGAAGCTGCTAGGCCTTGTCGACGAGGTGCCTATCCAGTTTGGACATGTGAAAACTCCGATCAGTGCCTATGTGGCTGAGAACCCACCATTCGACGGATTACTAGGCAGACCATGGCAGAGGGCCCATAAGATTGGGATCGAGGAGCGAGAAGACGGAACCTATCTCACCTTCCCTAATCCGAAAGGTTACTCTAAGTATGAGCTGCTCGTTAACCCAATGGTAGACACAACACCCCTCCCGGGAGTCTACGCCGTCTCAGTCAGAGAGGAAAGTCCGGTTGATATCCAGACTGCTAGGATCACAGGAATTGATGATGCAGAAGCATTTGGTGTTATCGCTCAGGACTCAAGCCAAATAAATGGCATACTGGATGCGGATGAGCCGACCACCTCAGGGTCTATTGCAGACTCTCAGAATCCCACCGAAGAAGCAACAGAAGATCCTATCGAAGAACCTGCGGAAGCAATCAATGGACGACAAGCCGAGGAAGATGAAGAGGATATGGATTCAGAGGAAGAAGATACGAGGCTCCTGGACAGCGCCATGGGGCTCCTGACCGTAGACGATGAGCGTGCACGGGATGAGCAAGTCATGTTCAGAGAGATGAGAGCAATCCTGGCTGCAGAGACACCCGACCAGCCACCTCGCAACTTTGGAGCATGCACAGTGGTAGCCAACTCAGCATTGGAGTTTCCGAACCCCAACCCAGGGTTCTCTAACCATGTTCTACTCCTAAGAGACGCAAGACTGTTTGACCGCATGGGCCATGGATATTACGGACATATAATGGTTAAGATCATCCCATATGCATCAAGGACCCTTCATGATATCGCCCGTCGGGGAAACAGGATGGCTCGCTCTGCAGCACTGAACCTGATCTCGGTAGACACGGGAGACACACAGATCGTCCCAGCAGGACTGCGGCCGCAAGAATCATTTGCACCAGCCCCATCCCTGATTATGCTACCTATCCGTATTAAGAACAAGAGAATTCCCTTCTTACTTGATACGGGAGCACAAGTGAACTGCATCCGTGCGGAGCTCTGGAGACAACTCGGTGGCGAGAACAACATTGCAACCAGACGCCCCTTTGTCTCAAACGCAACAGGAGATCACCTCAGATGTATCGCAGCATGGCGCACAACGATTGAGTTCGGGACAATGGCAATGTCTGTTGACCTATTTGTAGTGGAAGGACTCAACTCGCCAGGCATCCTAGGCCGGCCTTGGCAGAAGAAAGGCCGTATGTGGATGGAGGACACACGTGAAGGAGTATATGTTGGAGTCGGCACTGACGATGGCATGCATAGCTATGGTATGCTCGTGGCAGAGCCAATATCTAAGTGGCACAGTCTTCCAACAACCGTTGTGGTTTCCGCGAACACCGTGGTAGAAGAGGACGAAAATGGCGTACCTACCATGGACTTCAGCGAGACCCATAAGCTCAACGCACTCATGGATCCGGTTGAGACCAAGGACTCTCATAGCGACACTAACCCAGAACACGAGACACGCTGGGAGGCATACTGCCGTGTGCGGACCAAGGACGGTCAGCCTATCCGGTACCACCCTACCATAGATGACCTTCGTGAATCAATGGAGGAAATCGCATTTGAGGAGATGCAGCCACTAGCCTACATCGGTGATACCGGTGAACCATGGATCCGAGAAGACGAGCCGTCTGAGAGCGATGTCGACGAACCGCAACCCACCACCGACTCAGACGAGATAGGCGAACTCACAGACGGTGTGATGGATGAAGAAGGCAGCACTGACGAAGAGAACGACAGCGAGTAGAGACTTAGCACGGACGGACGGCAAAGACACACAACACGCGAGCGGGGAGACACCTCGATATTCCATCAACGCCTATGCAACGACACGAACTCTATGCGGATACGGCAGACACTACGCTAAGGCTGTCCGTACTTGTTGATCTGGGGTTTTCTGCGTTTTCTTCATAAAATGCCTTGAAAACCGGTCAGCAGTACTCATTAAGACAAGACAGCGTGGACGTACCAAGAAAGTCGTAAAATAAAACTGGACCTAAGGTATTTTGAGGAGGGGCAGCGCGTCCGGCCCAGACATGACCAGCGTGAATAAGTCATGCCCAGACTGTCTGCGACCTACGGAAGGGTCATTCGTCAGCCACATGTGGGACGCACAAGAAGTCCAACCAGCGGGAGCAGAATGACCTACCGCAAAAACCCCAGCATGCTCAACTTGCCCAGCAAGTCCGTCCCGCACCAACACGATGGCCACCCGCCAGGCCCATCTGGAGATTGGTGAGCATAGAGGTCAGCAAGGGCGAGTATGACATACCGAGGACGGAGGAACCGTCAAGGAGACGCCCCCCTCGACAAAGCAAGGAGGGACGACACTGAGGGGAGGATGGTCCGAGGAGAGGAGAAGGGAGAAAGGAAGGGGGACTAGCAGACAGTGAGCACGAGCGGCGCACCTTAAGCAGACGGATACCCACACACGTGCATCAGCAACCGGAACTTGCCGCATAGAAGTCCGAGTCAGGGTTCTGAATGGCCGCAGCACTGAACAATAAGAAGTGCCTGACCGCAGCACTCCAAGCACCCTGACCGCAGCTTCATTTGAATAGCGAAGCACCGGATCCACAGCTTCGCTGAATTGCGAAGACTGAAAGGGCCTCGCTGAATAGAGAAGCTCAGGAGCTTTGCTGAATGGCGAAAGAATGGAAGCTCCATGTCAGACAATAAGGACAATAAGGACAGGGTGAAACACCGAAGCTGCAAAGTTGAGAAGCCAGATTACACGTTTCGGAATGGAAAGACGTGCTTGCCCACTCCCACCCCTGACCAATCGGGCCAAGATGAGTCTATTCGAGTCACTCTGAAACACCCAGATTTGGCTAGGACGATAAGAACCATCAGGGTCTCTATTGTTCTGTACAGGAATGGAAGATCGACATCAACCAACAGGAGATAGAAATAACCCCGATAACGGTAACACACTCCCGTCTAAGGAAAGAAGCCCTCTCCGACCATGTGGCAGAACCCAAGAAGAGGAAGTAGGAGGATCGGCGGAAGTAGAGACGGAGAAGCTAGAGGAGGCTTCCATTGCTTACGAGGATCAGAAGCATTCTCAAGAACCAGCTACAATCGACTGCATGACCCAATGTCACCCCTCAAATGACTAGCACGAGCCGGCATCGGTCGGCATCGGTCGGCATCGGTCGGCATCGGTCGGCATCGGTCGGCATCGGTCGGCATCGGTCGGCATCGGTCGGCATCGGTCGGCGGAGATAGGGCATCGGCGGAGATAGGACAACCGGCGGAGAAAGACCCTAACACCGGCCGCAGTCCAGATCAACATAGTACACACAGAGAAGCAGAGAAGTTGAGAGTAGACCAGGCACCTAGATTAGGAGGCTACGCACGTGGCGGGAGCTGTCCAATCAGGAGGAGCTAGTTACTATCAAACCCGGCAAGAAGCCCCGAGGAGCCCGAGGAGTTCCCGGATGAGCCAATGATGATGCAAGTAAGACGTACAAAGGGGGCACGTGGCGGAACATGCCCACGTGGGCGCCATATCTGGAAGCCTGAAATACCACCTGAGCCCGGCCCGATGACTCGACACCCACGTGGAAAGCTGTCAAACATTGATAAGCCACGTGGGGCGATAAGCTGCAGCCAAGGAAGCGCCCAAGAAGCACAATTGAATGGCGAAGGTGCTGCGGATCGACAGAAGCTTGAAGGTTAATCACGCCACAATGATTGACAGCTCAATGCTTAATGCTTGATGCTTGATGCTTGACAGTATTCAAGCAATAGCTCACCACAGACTGACATTGAGCAAGCAAAGGGTATATACGAAAGGACGAGCTCAATCATGCGCACCAGATGCACTTTCAATGGAGTCAAACGGACAAGGTTGAAGAACACCGAGAACGCCGGCTGCTCCCCGACTCCCCGAAGACACGACGACGAGAAAGAATAGGCGCCCAAGAGGAAAATGTGGTTACGGTCACGTGACCTGACACGTGGAAATCTGGACGCGCATGTTGTAGCTACTTGACAAGGACCGATAAGCGTGCAGGGCGCGCACATTGGAGCACGAAAATGGAAGTATGAAAAACGAAAACGGAAACGCGAAAACGGACGCGCGAACGCGAACGCGAAAAACGGACGCGCGAACGCGAACGCGAAAAACGGACGCGCGAACGCGAACGTGCACGCACACGCAAAAACGCGCACACAAACAGACTCATTCACAGGAACAGGCACACTGGTTGAAACAAGCAAGGCAGACAATATTTATCCATGGAACTGAGTTCCCAACAGAAGGTGTTAAACGGACCACAAGGGTATTAGTATGACTGTGGGGCGAGCAAGTTAGCCTATGACAACAGCGAAGCCGAAATACAGGCCCACTTGACTACTGTCAAGGGTACATGTACAGCCGGCACCACTATCGCCCCACGGACTCCTGATGCTCAGCAAGCACTTCCGAGGAAGTACGGGATGTGCCAAAAATTCGGTCATAAACGAGACCAAAGAGAGAACGCAAGCCGGAGTCAAGTAACAGCCAAGAATAGAAACAGAATACATCAGACATAAAAGCCAGAGGACGCGTGCTGGACACGACACCATGACACAATCACATGACACGCGACCTAGATGATGTCAGTACCACGGGGACACACAGCCACCGAAGGGTCATGCCGAGAAACCGACGGAGAAACAGGAGCCACCGAAGGTGGGGCTGCGAAGAGGGTCCCTGCGGCTCGGAGACTATTAGTCCGGGGTCTTGGATACGGGAAATGTGCCCTAGAAACGGGAAACAATAAGCACTGGTCTGTGCACACTTGGTGCACGGACCCGCACGGGAACACTTACTAAGGAAGCCGGTACCATGACACGCGCACCGGACCCGCACTTAGGCACGGGTGGGGCTGCGCGAAGCCGACCTGTGGAGCTGGAATTGACTCGGAGAAGAGCCACCTAGTTAGACAAACACCGGAGGAAGCAACAACGTACTTGTGATCTTAGAGAAAATCCCCGAGAGCCACGGAAGCCGAGTGGGGTGGAGCCCGAGCCGAGGCCCGCAGCAAGAAGACGGGGGCACCGGGGCAGCCCCGTGGACCCACAGGGTGCGAATGAAGGCGGACCCCGATGCATGCACCCAATAGGGCAAGTGTCCTAGAACCAGCGACGCGGTCAGCAACATGAAGGGCAAAAACAAGCGCCCCCAAGAGGCGAGGGACTTCACCGACACAAGGCCCGAAGGGCTCACGAAACATATAAAAGGGCCACCTATGAAGACGGGCAAAATATCAGCTCACGTATGCCTGTCATCTATCGCACCCCCGACGAACACCTACCCCCTCTCCTGCGCACCCCACACACAGCCCAAGAAGACCGCTTCCAGCGCATCGTCGACTACGAGCGCGAGGCGACGGGCCGCTACGAGGCCCAGTGCGCCCAGCCGCCCGTGGTCCGCGCAGGGAGTGCCGTCCTCTTCCCGAACTGTGTCGCCCCCTGGGATAGCCGCAAGTTTGTCAGCACAGTCGTCCTCAAAGACACCGAGGCGGACGTCGGTAACTCACGTCACTACGGGAACGCGGTCTTCATCTTCGAGGAGACCGGCTTTATGGGGATTCCGATATCGTCCCTAAACGGAGGTGAGCCGGCCCCCAGCGCCGCCCAAAGCGAGGATACGCACCCGCGCCCGCCTACATCCGAACACCACCGGACACCTTTCGGCCCCCACCCCTCAGTCAACTCCATCGGAGCCACCGAACGAACCCCGACACCGCGCCCATCCCCTATGGACCCGTACCCGCACCCGATCCCTCGCGCCCTCTTGCAGGGCTTCGGCGAACATCCCCTCGTTCTTCGACTCCCCGCCTCCTCTCTCTCGCGCCTCGCGGACGAAGCCGCGCAGTACCACGACGACGTCGAACGCGGCAGAACTCACGCCGCGACGGACCCGCGCGCGCGCCCCGCCAGGTCGACCGAGACGACCACGGCCCCAGCGAACACCCCGACACGCGAAGACGCGCCGATGCGCACCGACGAGAATACGAACCCGCGGGGGCCCATGGAGGCGCCCCCGATCGAAACCCTCCAGGACGTTCTTGGCTTCGACAACCCCGGCACCGATGAGGAGCGAGACGAACTCGCTGCCTCCCAGTTCCCCTGTGAGAGCCGACCCGAGCCCGTACAGATCTCCGAGCTAACGGTCGGCCGCAGCTCCAGCACCGAGCCCCAGCCGCCGGACTCGGAGCCCACCACGCCGCCAGACCCGGAGTCGGGGCCTGCGCGGTACTCCTTCCGACCCCGCTCGCACCGCACCTACTACGTCGAGCGTCCGGTCGACGATCCCTTCCAGGCGCTCGGTCGCCGGACCCGGCGCGTCGTCACCTATCGCACCGACGCTCCCACCCTCGCACTTCGGTTCCGGGAGCGTGGCGAGCTTGACAAAGTCTTGAACATCAAGCCGGGCCTGTGGCTTCCGAACGAGCGGGCGTTCGTGCGCGCGATCGCGCGGCAGCTTCGTCGCTCGACCGCCGGGAATGTCGGCTATGGACAGCCTTTGACCGCGGGCCTTGACAGCGACCCCGAGGACGAGATGGAGATCGAGGAGATCGACTAGATCTCCTCGATTGCTTTGTATCCCGAGCATGTTTGTTGTACGGACTGGAAAAAGAAAAGGAAAAGATATGGTTAGTAGTGATTCGGTCGTGTATGCCTATGATTCAGAACCCCCTCCCCCCTATGTTTACGACTGGACTAGCGCTTCGGCGCCCTCTGCATGTACGATACCGGGGACGTATATCTTCTAGGAGATAAATCGCGGCATTGCCGCATAGACGAAACCCCGGCGTCCAGAACGCCCGTCTGCAGCAATACCAGCAAGACGAACAACGAGCCCGGAGGCGGGTGCTCGCTCACCGATACTGACCGCAGGACGAGCACTCTGGGCGACGGAGGTCGCCCATGAGCACCGCAGTCCCCGGTGACCTGAGGAGGAGCGCGAGCGCGGAACGCCGCGCTCACTGCCTCAGGTCGGCGCGCGTGGTCGGTATTTGGGCGTACGCACGCGCGCCCGTACATGCAGAAGTACAACGCCCCGCAGGCGGGCGAGGTTGCCTTCACGGCCGTGGGGGAGAGACGAGGCGGGGCATGTTAGTACTCACTGTGTGACCGTACCCGTGCCCGTGTGATACCCCCCGTGCCCCGCCCAGCTCCGAGTGCCCACCGCGAGCTTGAGGACGGGCGAGTCTTGAGCCCCGAGTGCGAAGAATGAGAGGCCGCGAGCTGTTGAGCTCGGCTTACGCAGGTTTGAGGACGGGCGGGCGGAGACGCGAGCTGCAGGAAGAGAATGTCAGCGAATGGGATTAGCAGCCAAGAACGAAAAAACAGACGGCGAGCCCGACGACCTGAGGACGAGGACGAGCTCGAAAGCTCGTACTCGCAACCCCAGGCCGGCGTGCGCGTGTACGGGAGTTGGACGTACGGACGCGCACGCGCACGGGCCCGCATACGGACGCCCCGGAGGCGGGCGTCGCGCGCCATCACGGCCTGCGAACACAAAACGAAAAGTTAGTACTCACCGAGGGGGCCTGCCCCGAGTGTTTGAGGACCTTCCGGGCCCGATCCAGCCGCTACGAAGCGGAGGACGAGGCCCGGAGGGCGGGCGTGCCTTGAGTCCGCGCCCGCCCGCGCGACGAACCCGACAGCACGAAGGCAACGAGCTTTTGAGCTCGGATTACGCCGGATCCGGGTAGAGACGACCCCGGAGCACCTGTTGAGGGTGTCCGGGAGGTCGTAGGGTCCGCCGTTCGAGGAGGAGAGAGCCCGAGGAGGGCGGGGTGTCTTGAGGACGCGCCCGCCCGCGCGGCGAACGCGATAGCACGAAGACGGCGGGCGATTGCGCCCGGCTTACGTCGTGGTCGCCTAGAACAGACCCCGGGGAACCTGTTGAGGGTATCCCGGGGGTGGTAGAGCCGACGAGGAGAGAAGGAAGGCCGGGGCGAGGGCGAGCACCCGGGAGGGACATAACCCAGCCCCGGTACTCACCCTGCAGCCGCCCCAGCGAGACCCCAGAGACCCAGAGGAGAGAGAGGGGAGAGAGGAGGCCGGAACGCGACTAGTAAGTGCCCATGAGTGAAGCAGGAGAGCAGGAGGAGGAGGAGGAGAGCGAGAGCGACGAGGAGAGCCGGCGAGCAGCAGCACGCCGGATCAGGCGAACAAGCGCCCGTGCGCACGCGAGCCAGCCACGCGCGCAACCACGCGAGCAGGTCACGCGCGCAGCGACACGAGCACGCCACGCGACGCAACCACGCGATGAGCCACGCGCGCGCCCACGCGAGCGAGCCACGCGAGCAGGTCACGTGACCAGCCCAGGCCGACAAAGACTTCGAGCCCGGGCAAGTCGGACCCCGAGATACCCGAGGCAACCTGACCCGGCCCAGCCCGACACAACCGGACCGGAACGAGCACGTGCTCAGCGGGAACAGCCGCGCACGCGACAGCCACTGACATAAGCGCTCAGTTACTCGATTAGGCAGGATTTCGACTCGACGCCGGACTCTTACTCGAGTACTAACCACTGTATACCAGCAGCTTCTAGAAGGCCCTAGAAATACCCAGAAAATTCCTAGAAATCCCTGGAAAATGCTAGAAAGCTCAGAAAAATTCAGGGAAGCTCATGGAATAGTTCTGGAAGGCTCTAGAAGGTTGTTCAAGAAGGTATATAAGGAGCTTGAGGCCAGGGAGCCCAAAGTAACACCCCAGGGTAGCCTGAAGTACACAGAAAAATCTGGAATCAAAGGATACACATCCTGTGACTTCTATAGTTTCTGTTGTAGCTCACATAAGAAGATTTCTACTCAAACAGGGGTGCCCAGGATGAAAAAATCCAGCCCTAGAGAAGAAAATCCAGGCTATCGAAGCAGACGAGAAGAAGCGTCGCATGAGGGCGGCCCGCTTCACAGAGAAGAAGCGGAAGGCAGCAGGTGATTCCCGCAAAGCAGCTATCAAGCGCATGGTTACGAAGGCTAAACAGGAGGTTTACGCCCAGAGGCGGGAGGTACGCAGGCCTACATTTGGAACGGGCCTCGCGCGTGACAGACTTGTGCGCCCTCAGTTGTAGGGACAAAGTTATGACTGTGGGGCGGCCGCCCAGCCTCAGTAGGATCACTTGACAATCATATTTGTTGCATAGGAATGTCCTAGCTATGAAACTTCTGCTCTCAGAAAATATAGTATGCTAGAGATAATATTCTGCGCACAAATACAGGTGAGACGTAGACACTAGGAGGGATAGAGGATAGATCTGCCGTGTGTTCTGTGGAGGTGTAGAGCACCTGGCAGCCTAGAGGAGAAGGGAATCTCATACTCATAGACAACTGACTGACTGGAATATGGCCGACCATGACACTTCCACCTGAACTCAGGCGAGCGACACAAGAAAGCCAGACTCTGGCAGATCAGAAAATCTGCAAGAGCATGAAACCCTCAACAGGAGCAGAGACAGTACATCAGTCATGTCTGATGGGAGGTGGACAAGCTGAGGAATGTGCGTGCCACACAGCAGAGATAGCCTAACAGGAAGGCGAACTCTGCTGAAAAAGCACGCACCGCAGCATGCCACACCCAGTCAGACAACAACAAATGTCTGAATCTCGCCGAAGGTCATAGCAGTGGTATAGGATGGAGATATGTGTTTCAGAACTAGGGGACAATCCTCATGTCGACAATCATTGACGAGCTCTGCATAGGAGATCGGAAGGAGTGTTGACATTAGGAATGCACCCCAATTTAGAACCAATATCCCCACCCCATCGCCAAGACAGAAGGCGGGAAGGTTATCGCTGAACACTCACCTGCTACCCAAGACCACACACAGGTGAAGGAATCTACACCCGAGCCCTACCAGAAACACACCGCAATGACACACGAAGGAGGCAGAAGGAGACAACATATGAGGGAAAACAGAAAGAGACAACATACGAAGAAAAGCAAGGGGAGACAAGAGCAACCGCAGCAGTCATCACAGTCGACGGGGCGCCCGCACGGCGTGAGAACGGGGAGAAGATCAGGTGACTTCCCACACATCAGTCGGGGAGCGGGCAAGAAGGCTTCTCAACAACACCTATCACCCCGCACATCACCGCACACGCCCGCCCACCGTCGCCCACAATGACCACCACCTCTGCTTCCCTCCCCGCCAGCACCAACACCCCCGCCTACCAGGTCTTTGCGCTGGAGCAGTACACCGTCTTTGTCTACGACGGCGGGGCGGACGACCACCGGGTCTACCCAGGACACCAGGTCCTGCTGCGCGAAGCGACGCTGGCGCGGAGCCTTGCGCCTTTCCATGGGCGCGTAATGTGGCCGATCAAGTTCCAGAGGGACTGGGTCATATTCGAGGTGCGGAGTTGCGAGGGACCACCGCGGAAGCTCTGCTTAGCAGTCCGCTATCGGAGGATTGGAGGATGGAGCCGGTATGTCGCCTGGGCGGCGCGCGGGTTCCTTTGGACGATCTGTCTCCTCTCCCCGAACAACTTCAGCACCCCCGTCCCCTCCCAATACCACGCACCGCATAGCTACGAGTTGCAGCTACGCCCCGGGCTGACCAGCAGCACTGTTACTAGTTTACAGTCGGTTTGGTGGAAGTAGGCGGAAATTCTTTTGTATCGCGCGCATATATTCTGCATCGTCCCTGCTACGACGTTAAACTGGCCATCGCCTAAGCCGCGCGCCCACACAGAAAGAATATCCGCACCCACAAAACGTAAAGAATAGATGCTGACACCAGTCAACCCAATGCTGGACTCAGAGCCAGGAGATATACTGCTCTTGGTAGAGTTAGTAGACCCAGAGGAAGAAGCAAGAATTGAGAAGAGACAGGAGGAGATCGAGAGACGAAGGAATCAGGATGGGACTCGAGTATATGGGGCCTACAAGCCTGTTGCTCAGAGAGTCAAACCAGTACCAGGAGTCTTCCCTGAAGATGCGCGTGTTATGCGCCAGTTTCCGGAGGACCCCTTGGACAGTCTACCGACACTCACGTGTCACCCACCAGAGTTTTACCCAACTCAGAAGCTCACTTGTGAACGCATGCAAGAGTTAAATATTAACTCGGATGGTTTCTTACTACCTGAAGAAGAGAAGCTGTTTCAGCACATCTTCTGCCTCAATGAGAAGGTTCTAGCCTTTGAGGAGTCAGACCGGGGAACATTTAGGGAAGACTACTTCTCCCCTTATATTATCCCAACCATTCCGCATGTCCCATGGGTTGACAAGAATATTCCAATACCACCTGGGATCCGTGAGAAGGTGGTAGAACTTCTACGCTCCAAGATTGAAGCAGGAGTATATGAGCGAAGCCAGTCATCGTATCGCTCCAAGTGGTTTTGTGTACTAAAGAAGAATGGCAATTTGCGGCTGGTACACGACCTTCAGCCCTTAAATGCTATTACCATCAGAGATGCAGGTTTACCGCCTACCCTAGATGACTTTGTAGAGCCATTTGCAGGAAGGCAGTGCTACACCGTTCTGGATCTTTTCTGGGCATTTGATGCCAGGAAATTGGATCCAGTAAGCAGGGACCTTACAGCATTTCATTCACCGCTTGGACTACTCCGTATTACTTCAATGCCTATGGGATTCACAAATTCACCTGCTGAATTCCAGGCATGCATGACTTTCATCCTGCAAGATGAAATCCCGCATGTTGCCAATGTGTTCATAGATGATCTGCCAATCAGAGGCCCTGACAGTCAGTACCTAGACAGCTCGGGACAGCCAGAGGTGCTACAAGAGAACCCTGGCATCCGTAGGTTTATCTGGGAGCATGCACTCGATGTACATCGCATACTCCACCGTGTAGGACACGCAGGCATCACCTTCTCAGGAGCAAAGGCGCAGATATGCAAGCCAGAAGTTATCATTGTCGGACAGAAGTGCACACCAGACGGAAGAGTTCCAGAGAACGATAAAGTGGAGAAAGTCCAGAATTGGCCAGTTCCGAAGACCGTCAAAGATGTACGAGGCTTCATTGGCCTGTGCGGAACTGTGCGTATCTGGATCAAGGACTTCTCAGAGAAGGTCCGCCCACTACGGGAACTGACACTGCTTAAAGCTGAGTTTATATGGGATGATCGTAGACAAAAGGCATTTGAGGAACTCAAGGAGCTCATAGCATCTGCTCCAGCCTTACGCCCTATCGACTACACATCGACCAACCCAGTTATACTGTCAGTAGACTCCAGCAAGTACGCAGTTGGATTTATTCTGTCACAGATTGACGACGATGGACGTCGCCGTCCAGCCCGTTACGGTTCACTGCCCATGAACGAGACAGAATCCAATTACAGTCAGCCAAAATTGGAGCTATATGGACTCTACCGTGCACTCAGAAGATGGAGACTGTACCTAGTAGGAATCAAGACCCTACATGTTGAGGTAGACGCCAAGTACATCAAGGGAATGTTGAATGAGCCGGATCTGCAGCCGAACGCGACAATCAATCGATGGATTCAGGGAATCCTTATGTTTGACTTCAAGTTGATTCACGTTCCGGCAGCCCAGCACAAGGGGCCAGATGCTCTGTCTCGACGTCCCCTTGGTGAAGGAGAAATAGCCGAAGAAGACGATGGAGATGAGTGGTTGGACAACATTGCGTTATTTGTCGGAACCACTCCAAAAGAAGTTAGGATGCAGTTTGAGGCCACGAGGCCTCAGCTAGACCCCGGGATGCCAGATGTCCTTCTTACAACTGACACAACACAAGATGTGACCTTACGCAGGATATCACACTTTCTGCAAACGCTGCAGGTACCGGAATTCCCTAACATGGGTGCCCGCTACAAATTCCTGAAGAAATGCCAACAATATTTTATGAAGGATGGCCTCATGTACCGGCGCTTCGCACAGCGTATGCCTGTCAGAATCATATTCTCAGTTGATGAGAGACAGAGGATCCTAGAGGAGGCACATGACCAGCTAGGACACAGAGGAGAGAAGGCAACTTTTGAGACAATACGCCTCCGATTCTTCTGGCCGTTCTACCACACAGACGTACGACATCATGTACGCTCATGCCGAGAGTGCCAGATCCGAAGTGTCAAGAAGGCAGAAGTACCGCTCATCATATCAACACCCGTAGACTTGTTCCACAAAGTTTATATGGATGTGATGTTCATGCCCACCGCTCATGGATATACGTGTATAGTTGCATGTAGAGATGATCTCTCAGGTGTTACAGAAGCTAGAGCCCTACGCAGTCCATCATCACGAGAGGTGGCCCGCTTCTTCTGGGAGCAGATAATATGTCGGTATGGTGCTGTTCATGTGGTCGTCACGGATAACGGATCCGAGACGAAGGGTGCCTTTGAGCTTTTAGTGCAGAAATACGGGATACACCATATCCGCATCTCAGCATATAACTCGAAGGCGAATGGAGTAGTTGAACGAGGACATTTCATTTTGCGAGAAGCACTGGTGAAGGCATGTGAGGGGCAGATATCCAGGTGGCCAGAACTACTCCCGCATGCTGTGTTTGCGGACCGAGTCACCATCCGGAGGACCACTGGATTTAGCCCATACTTCCTGCTGCATGGAGTACACCCCACTCTTCCTATGGACCTTCGAGAGGCCACATTCATGGTTGAGGGGTTTAGGAGTAATATGTCGCATGCAGACCTTCTAGCGTTACGCATACGGCAGCTAGAGAGGCGACCCAGCGATGTTGCCAGGGCTGCCGAAGTTCTTCGAAAGACCAGACTTAACTCTAAGGAGCAGTTTGAGAAGAAGTTTGCTCACCGACTGCGAAGAGAAGCCTTTCAGGAGGGAGACCTAGTGTTAGTACGCAACACTGCCATCGAGAAGGAGATGAACCGCAAGCATAAGCCACGCTACCTAGGACCGTATCAGGTAGTTCGCCAGACATACAATGGAGCATATATCATCAAGGAGCTCAATGGTGATGTGTCAAGGGAAAGCGTAGCTGCATTCAGGCTTCTGGCATATCATCCATCAGATCAAGGTCTAGAAAACCTTGTTACGGACTCCATTGAGGCGATAGCAGGATCACAACCACGCCCGATCCTGAACGAGGAGGAAGGAGACCTGGAATGGAATGAGGAGACTAGCGAGAATTACCTAGATGGTGACAATGAGGAGAATGATGATGATGACGATGACCTGGATGATGAACCTATTGGGCACCGCACCAGGAGCCAACTTGGGAGAGGATAAGAAGGAGATCGACCGGGGACGGCCGAGGAACTGTGGGGCGGATGTCAAGCACCAAATTGGATTGGTACTGGGACAGGTCTCAGAGACCAGGGCAAAATTCCGTAATCAGCTGGACTATGACGGGCAGGCAGGTGACTGCGGGAGTGTACCCACACCATTCACAACCCAGGGACACTCGAAAAGGCACTGTCAATACACCAATACCCTGGTTTATACCATCAAACAGCAACCAAATACTGCCCCAAGAAGAATATTCCACCAATTCCCGTGCACACCACCAATAATCTGTTAACCACTGCTAGAGCCTTCGTCCTATCATACTCTAGTCCCAGAGACTCTCCATGGAAAGTTCCAGAAGGTTCCGGCAAGTCCCAGAAGGTTCCGGCAAGTCCTAGTAGGTTCTAGTATATTCTGGTCACGGTGGAGGAAAGAAAGGTTCAGAATGCGCTAGAATATTCCGGAAGCTTCCAGAAAGTTCCGGGACCTTCTACCACATTCCAGTAGCTAGGAAGGGTCATATGTTGATACTTTGGGGTGGACGGAAGACTGGAGAATCTACCGGAACCACCCGGAATATTCCGGAATATTCCGTACCCCACCCATGGTGCCCCAAACTACTCAGATAGGCAGAGAGAAAGTGCTAGAACATTCTAGGAGGTTCCATATGGACCCCATGACCAGTAGCCACAGTTTCCTAGTATGGATGTATTTGCTTAGTCAGCGGCCCTTCAGAAAGGTATATAAGCCAGCCTGAAGGAGCCCCTCTAAAAAGAACCCCCAGTTTAGAACACACTCAGAAGCAGACAGCAGCAAGCAGCCTAGGCTTCACTAACTACTCAGACATATTCCCATAAGGCCAGCAAGAGCAGGGAGATTTGTAAGTAGCTTAGTCAGCAGGCGAGAAGATCGGCAAGTATTAGGTAAGGAGAGGATCAATCAGGCGAGTCCTAGACCCTCTACATCAGCACAGTAAGAGAACGCACGTACGTCGCCATAGGTAAGGCGAAACTCTGCCCGATTTCGCATTGCGAGTGCGGGAAAGTCAGTGAAGCGCTCTAGGAGAGCACTCAGCAGCAGACGGCTCTAGGAGGGCCACAGGAAATAACTCTTGGAGAGTTACCGCAGACGACTCTTGGAGAGTCCCAGTAGCAGGCTCTAGGAGAGCATTGCACAGTAGTACGGCTCTTGGAGAGCCCCGTAGCACAGTTCGTGGAGAACCTCAGTAGTAGACTCTAGGAGAGTCCCAGCAGCAGACTCTTGGAGAGTCGCATCAGAAGACAAGCAACGGAGAGCTTAGTAGGAAGCTCTCACCCAGTCGTGAACAGACTAATTCTTTTACAGATCGTCAACGTCACCATCTCGGGTGTACCGGGTGTATAGATTCAAGAACTAAGCATTGCGAACTCGGCGAAGCCTCTGTTGGAAAAACAGGAAACCCCACACGCTTTGCGGCAAGCTCGCGCTTCAAGGGACTAATCACAACACCAACTCCCCTCGACATCGAAAACAAATTTCTGGACTCGACGTCGACCACGCCAACTACGACACAAATTCATCACTTAATCCCAAACCCCAACGAGCACGACATCGCGCCGCCGTGCGGCTCTGCACTTTCGCGAACAACGCCGGGTCGAAGCATCCCCTGATCCCGCACGTCAAGCGTGCGAGCCGCACGTACGTCAAGAGCCACCGGTCGGCGCTCCATGAGCTGCTCGACACGTACCGGGTATCCGCCACACCGGGCGCGCTAGAGGAGATACGCGCCTACCGCCACCATCCGCGCTGGAAGGTCCCGCACAGTACGGAGGTGGCGGGCGACAAGCTTGCGGCTCTGGACGAGGAAGCACGTTGGGCGGCGAGGGGCGGTGTGAGGGTTTACTCGGACGGATCGGACATCGACGGCGGTGTGGCAGCCGCGGCGGTTCTGTACCGCGAGGGGCGGGCGGGGACGAAGACCCTCCAGTTCTATCTGGGGCCCTCCTCAGATCACTCCGTCTACGAGGCGGAGATTGTGGGCACGGTGTTGGGGTCTACGCTGGTTCGGGCGGAGCGGCGCGCGGTGGAGCTGGCATCAGTGGCGCTGGACAACACCTCGTCCATTGACGCCTCGCTGCTGAGTACTTCTCGCCCCGGGCACTATCTCACTGACATGTTCATCTGCAGCGTCCGCGAGGCGAAAGCCAAGCACCGCGCGCTCGATCTGACGCTGCGCTGGGTGCCAGGGCATCTTGGTGTAGACGGCAACGAGGAGGCGGATAGCGCGGCGAAGGAGGCGGCGCAGGAGCGCGTCTCGAGCGCAATCCACCTCCTCCCTGCCTGTCTACGCAAACCCCTGCCACGCAGCGCGGCCAAGGCGCGTCAAGGCCACCTCGAGCGGCTGCAGAAGCGTGCCCGGGAGGAATGGGGCACGTCCCGGCGGGGCATCAAGTTGAAGGTCGTGTGCGGGACGCTGCACTCGAAGTGGTACGCGAAGCTAGTGGCCCCGCTCACCCGGCGGCAGGCGTGCCTGCTCATTCAGCTGCGCACTGGCAACGCGCCGCTCGCGGCGCACCTGCACCGCATCAACCGGGCGGATAGCGCGTCCTGCCCTGCCTGCGACAATGCGCCGGAGACGGTCGTCCATCTCCTCGTTCAGTGCCCGCGCTATGCGGCGGCGCGTTCGACGCACCTCGGGAGGCTGGGGCGCAATGGACGGAAGGTTGAGTACTTGCTCAACACGAAGGCGGCACTCGACCCTCTCTTCAAGTTCCTCAATGCGACGCGGCGTTTTCACGCGACTTTCGGAGCCCTGACCGTCCCGAAGCCCGATGGCGGGGAAAGGCGCGGCGCGACGGGCACACGCTGAGCCGATCTCTCCCTCTCTCTGGTCTGCTGAGGTATCGCTGACCATCCCTGCACAGCTGAGCCTGCTTGCCTGAGGCGCGCCCTCCCCCCTTCCCTTTCCCCCTTCCCTCTGCTCTCTTATCTTTTATTGCTCTCGCTTCTTCCTCTCTCTCGTACTACGTGCGCTACGGCGCCATGCACTGCGGGCACCTATCCCGCTCCAGGAGCGGGGGAGTTCTGACGGCCGGTGGGGGACCACCGGACGTACCCCTGACCGCGGCAAGAGGCAAAGACCCGGGGCTACGGCTACCTAATGCGCGGCAGGTTTACAACCCGACTGCCTTGCCTTCGATGGTCGGGAGGCCTGGGATGCGTGCTCGCAGTGCATGCCCCCCCCGCTACGGTACTACTAGCTCCCTCTCCACCCGCTCTACCTCGCGCCGCTCGGCGGTGTCACTACCCGGCTTCTGTCGGTCCTCGGTCGCCACTCACTTCCCCTTAGATACCCTCCTGTTTGCTGGGACCCTCGGGTCCCTTTTGTTGCGTCATGACCTTTTACTATTCAATTACATAGGGACAGTACAGTAGTTACTGCCTACCATAGGGCTCGGCCCTCACGGGCAATAAACGGGAGTTAAGAAAAAGAAGAAGAAGTTGAGCATCTGGCACACACGATAACGCGAGCCCGCCCACCGTAGCCATCCGTTCTCCAGAACAGGGGTCAGAGCGTGGAGAGCCATGGCCGCGAAGAAGGCTAGCCAATATCCGTAGCCACCGCACGCCTTCAGGTATGTCGTCCAGATATCCTTGCCGATGTGCCCGACTGCGCGCTTCTCTTCCTCCACCAGCTTCCTCGGCGTCTTCTTCTCGGGTACCGACTCTGGCTCAGCATGGGTGGCAGACGCGACGGTCGACCTGGTGTCAGAAGCAGCCAGAGAGCCCTGTGCGGTGCTACTCTCGCCCACGTCGACGACCTCCTTTACCATCCCCACCGCGGTCTCCTCTTTCTCGTCAGTGGAGTCGGCAGCTCCGGACTGCACAAGCGTGTTGAGCACGCCAGAACTGCGGAAGATTTCGTAGCTGCCAGAGTACTGCACGCGGCCATTGTTCAGGGAGACGATGTACTCTGCGCCGGGAGCGCATAGCTGCACGTGGTGAGAGACGAGAATGAGGGTGCGGCCGCGCATGAGGGCGCCCTTGAGGCATTCATGGTAGAGGTGGTGGGCCGTATGGGCGTCCACTGAGCGACGCTGTCAGTTACGGAGGGGGTACACACATTGACACACTCTGAGGGTGCTTACCGGCAGACAGCACATCGTCCAAGAACAGTACAGAGGCGCGTGCGAGGGTTAGAGCCGGGCACGGGGGAGGTCTAGGGAGAAAGCAAAGGTGCTCAGCGTTCGTGGGCAAACGATGAGCGTGTATTAGAGTAGCTACCTAGGGAGAAAGCAAAGGTGCTACAATACAGTCAGTATGGTACGGTACGGACAGGGAATGCGAGTCTCACCTCAGCGTTCGTGGGCGAACGATGAGGTGGGCGAGAGGCCATCGCGAGGTATAAGTGAGCGAGGGCGGGCGCCACAATCGGATGTGCGCGCGATAGGATCTGCGCGCACACAGGCGCGCACGCTTTGAACACGAGTAAACGAATGTATGTAACGAGAGTGTAAGTAAAGCTAACGAGCGTAAGTGCGGAGTTCAAACGGTAAGTAACGGTATAGTAGGACGATACACAACACGCCCCCTCAAAGCGAGCGCAGCCCAAAGAGCGCAGAGAGGTGGTCAATACGAGGGCGCGGCAGAACCTTCGTGAAGAGGTCGGCCGGCATATCTTCGGTGCGCAGGTGCTCGAGGCGGATCTTGCCGTCGTCCACGGTTTCGCGAATGAAATGATAACGAATGTCGATATGTTTGGTGCGGGGATGGTGAGCGTTGTCCTTGGCGAGGGCGATGGCGGAGCGGTTGTCGCAGTAGAGAACGAGGGGGTATTGCGAGACGTCCGGCGTGAGGATGTCGCCGAAGATGTAGCGGAGCCACAGCGCCTCCTTGGCAGCGTGCGTGAGCGCGATGTATTCGGCCTCGGTGCTAGACAGCGCGACGACGTTCTGCTTCTTCGCGGACCATGAGATGGCGCCGCCGTTGAGCGTGAAGACATAGCCGCTGATCGAGTGCCGGTGCTCTGTGGACGAGCCCCAGTCGGCGTCCGAGTGCCCTTTGAGACCGTCGTCAGTCTCGCCGTAGGTGAGCCAGTGCTCGCGCGTGCCCTTGAGGTAGCGAAGGACGCGCTTGACGGCGTCCCAGTGCGCGCGGCCCGGGTTCTGCATGAACTGCGAGAGGGCGGTCACGGCGAACGTGATGTCCGGCCGCGTGCCCATCGCCGCGTACATTAGCGATCCGACGGCCTCGCGGTAGGGGACGTCGCGCATCTCCTCGAATTGGCGAGGCGTCGCGGGCGACTGGTGGCGGCTGAGCGCGCCCCCTGTCTGGAGAGGGGTCAGCGCGGGGTTGGCGTCCTCGAGGTTGAACCGGGCCACGATCGTGTCGATGTACGCGCGCTGCGAGATGGAAATCTTGCGCAGCGGGCGGTCGCGCCGCACCTCAATGCCGAGGATCCACCGCATCGGGCCGAGGTCGCTCATCTCGAAGCGACGGGAGATGTCGTCCTTGAAGCCGAAGACGAGGTCGCGGGTGCCTGCGATGGTCAGGTCGTCGACAGAAGACGCGACGATGAGAGACGAGTCGCCGTCGCGCTTGTACCAGACGGCGTGGTCAGCGGAGCATCGCGAGAAGCCCATGTCCTTCATCGCGTCGGACAGCGTTTTGTACCATCCGCGACCGGCTTGCTTAAGCCCGTACAGCGTCTTCTTCAGGCGACAGACGAGGTGCTCCTCGCCGTCGGCCGCAGAGCCGGGTGGCTGTCGCATGTAGATCGTCTCGTCAAGCGTCCCGTTCAGGTACGCAGACTTGACGTCCATTTGCTCCAGCTCCCAGTCGCACTTGGCGGCGAGCGCGAGGATCGTCCTGATCGACGTGAGCTTGGCGACGGGCGCGAAGGTCTCGTTGAAGTCAACGCCGGGGACTTGAGTGAACCCCTGCGCGACGAGGCGAGCCTTGTACTGCGTGATGGACCCGTCGGCGTCGCGCTTGATGCGGAACACGAACCGGCTGCCGACGATGTTGGTGTTCGCCGGCGGCTCGACGAGATCGTACGTGTCGTGCTCGCGGAGGTTGCGCAGCTCGGTGTCGACCGCGGCCTTCCAGTGCGTCCAGTCCGGCGAGGCCTGCGCTTCGGCAAGCGAGCGCGGCTCTTGGCCTTCCTGGATCGCGAGCGCGGAGTCGAGAGCCGCGAAGCCGTACTCGAGCGCTGGGTGCGCGGAGTCGTGCTCGCTGCCCTCGTACTCATCCCGGGACGGCTCATCCCCGTCGCTTTCGTCCTCCTCTGTGACGAACAGCGCGGTGGCTCCCATGAGCTCGTCCGCCCGGATGCCGCGCAGGCGCTGGCTGCGGCGCCCGTCCGTCGTGCCTTCGCCTTGGGCAAGGCGTCGGACGTAGGCGGACGGCTTGCGCGCGCGTTGGCCGCGGCCTTGGGCAGGCTCAGGCGGTGCGGCCTCTTCCGGCTCGTCGTCGTCGTTCGACGCGTCCTCGACAGTTGTCGGCGGAGCGCGGGCGGGGGACGTCGGCTCGGGGACCTCAGGCGGGACCTCAGGAGCGGACGCCGGCGCGGGGTTTTCGTCAAGAGGAGGAGCGGGAGGAGACGCGGGCTGCTCGCTCGTGGTCTTGTTGCTCCTCGCCCCCTCGAGCGGCTCGTCGTCGACTGCCTGTTCGGGCTCGTCTTCGACGAAACGGACGTTCCGCTCGACGGTTACCGACCGGCTGTCGGGCCAGTAGATGCGGTACCCCTTGCTGTGAGGTGCGTATCCGACGAAACGGCCCTCGCGCGCCTTGGACTCCATCTTCGCGTGACGCTCCTTGCGGACCCAGGCCTTCGTGCCGAAGCGACGGAGGCCGCGCAGGTCGGGTGCCTCGCCGAAACGAGCTTCGTACGGCGTCTTGCCCTTGAGCGCGCGCGTCGCGGTGCGATTCTTGAGCCAGGTCGCGTGAAGCATTGCGTAGCTCCAGAGGTTGCCTGGAAGGTCAGCGTCGATGAGCATCGCACGGGCGTGCTCAGCCAGCGTGCGATTGACGCGCTCTGCGACGCCGTTCTCCTCCGGCGTATCGTGGACGGACGTGCGGTGGACGGTGCCCTTCTGGCGGAGGTGCTCCTCGAACTCGTGGCCGCAGAACTCTCCTCCGTTGTCGGTCTGGAGTTCCTTGATGCGACGGCCCTCTTGGGTCTCGAGCTCGGCCTCGATTTGCTTGTAAGCTTTGAAGGCTTGGCTCTTCTCCTTTTGAGGAACCGTGTGCGTCCATCGCGTTTTGTCGTCCGTCCATCCGGACGTGTACTTGTTGCCTCCGAGGGACAGCTGCCCGGCTGCCCACGTGTCCGCGTGGTAGCGGTCGCCGTACTGCTCTGCGAGGTCGCTCTCCCGCTCGTCTGGGACGGGGACGCGGGTGATCTTGGCCTGGATGCACGTCTCGCACGTTGCGTCGGTGTCCTCGTCCGACAGCTTGACGCCGCGGATCGTCTGCCTCTGAACCATCCGCCTGGCTATGTGCGGCGAGATGTGTCCAAGGCGACGGTGGAGCTCCATGACGCTCAGCTCGGTGTCCGCGCCCTTCGCGACACCGGCGACGTCCGGCTCGTCTTGACGGCGGACCTGATACAGCCCGTTCGTCAGAGGAATGCGCCCGATGGTCGTCCCGGTGCTGCGCCGGAACAGGCGACACTCGCCGTTCTCGAAGACGGCTGAGTACCCGGCCTCGTCCGCGCGTCGAATGGAGATCAGCGCGAACGCGATCTCGGGCGCGTGCAGGACTTGCTCGAGCGTGACGGTGGTGGTGCTTGCGCCGTTCGGGATGGCGACGCGCACCGTGCCTTGGCCGATCGCGGAGAACGAGTGGCCGTCCGCGGTCTTGATCGAGCGCGGCGGCGTGAGCTCCTCGTAGGTGTCGAAGGACTCGCGGTGCGGGTAGATGTGCCGGCTCGCGCCGCTGTCGTAGACCTCCGTGTGCTCGCGGCATTCACCTGCGCTGGCGAGCGCGAGGTGATTCTCGAGGACGATGGCGAAGGCGTGCTCTTCGTCGTCGAGTGCGATGTTCGCCGCGGCGGCCGTCCGGTTGTTGTTGCGGTTGCTGCCGCCTCCGCCTCCTCTGCCGCGACGCCGGTTGTTCGGCATCTGGCTCTTCGGGCCCTGCCCCTCCTTGCCGCCGCCCTTCCGCCAGCAGTCGGCCTTGACATGGCCTTTCCGCTTGCAGTTGAAGCACTCCACCGACCCGAACTGGGCGGCGAGAGCGGAGTCGTTCGACGCCGGTTGCGCGAGCTTGCGACGGTCGAACTCCTCGGTGACGGAGAAGATGACGTCGGCGGGGGTGAGGGGGTTCCGAGAGAGTCGAGCGGCGGTCGCGAGCGCGGTGAGCAGCGTTCCGTACGACTCGGGGAGAGAGGCGAAGATGGTGGCGGAGAACTCCTTGTCGGGATAAGGGGTTCCCATCGCGGCGAGCTCCTCGCGCATGAGCGTGAGCGCGTTGAGGTGCTCGCGGACGTCGGCGCCGTCGGCGCATTTCGCGCTAAGGAGACGCGACCGGACCGAGTTGGCGTACATCTCGGATTTGCCTTCATGCTCGAGTGCGACAGCCGCCCAGACCAGAGAGGCGTTGTCGAGGTTCTTGACCTTGAGCAGAAGGGAGTCGGTGATCGTGCTGTAGATCTGCTGACGCGTAGCGAACTCCTTCTGGTCGAAATCGTCGATCTTCTCCTCCATTGACTCCACCTTCGCGAGGTAGTCCTCGTCCGATAGACTCGCGAACTGCGACGGCGCAATGCCGGCAGCCTCAGCGGTCCCCGCACTCGCGGCACTCTGAACCGCAGCTTCGGCACTGTGGCCGGCCGCTGGTTCGGTACTCGACGAGGGGTTCGGAGGGGTGGGAGTCGAGGCCGCGCCAGATGAGGCAGGACGGGGCCAAGGGGGAGGGGAAGGGGGACGACGTGCCGTACCAACGAGATGCCGCATCAACCCTCGAGCGCCTAGCACCGTGAACATTCGTTCCTTGTAGGTGATCCAGTTCGAGCCATCTTGGGCGAGCTTGGGGACGGAGTAAAGGCTTGACGACGAGGTGAGCGACATGATCGCAGGGCTCATAACCTGCGAGGGTTAGAGCCGGGCACGGGGGAGGTCTAGGGAGAAAGCAAAGGTGCTCAGCGTTCGTGGGCGAACGATGAGCGTGTATTAGAGTAGCTACCTAGGGAGAAAGCAAAGGTGCTACAATACAGTCAGTATGGTACGGTACGGACAGGGAATGCGAGTCTCACCTCAGCGTTCGTGGGCGAACGATGAGGTGGGCGAGAGGCCATCGCGAGGTATAAGTGAGCGAGGGCGGGCGCCACAATCGGATGTGCGCGCGATAGGATCTGCGCGCACACAGGCGCGCACGCTTTGAACACGAGTAAACGAATGTATGTAACGAGAGTGTAAGTAAAGCTAACGAGCGTAAGTGCGGAGTTCAAACGGTAAGTAACGGTATAGTAGGACGATACACAACAGCGCGCGAGTACACAGCACGGGCCAGAGAAACTACAGCGTCTCATCAGCACTTCGAGGACATAGCAGAACGAAAAAGCAGATACCTCGCGCCTTCTGGCCGCCGGAGAGGTTGACCTATGGAAAGTCAAATCAGGTCATGTCACCGGACTTTCTCTCGACGAACTTACGCCGCGCTCTCCGATCTCCGAGTCATCACCGTCCTCAAGGATCTTAAGGTCGCTGAGCAGAGCGCAAGCTTCGAGGACCGCCTGGTACCGCTCCTCGACATACGGGAGGTCGAATAGGATATTCTCTGGCGCGGGCCAGAGTCAGCCACCGTCTCCACAGAGACAGCCCTGAACAACGTACCTTTGATCGAGGCGTTGCGCAGCCACGCAGACTGCGGGACATACGCACACACTCCGGCGACGACCCACTCCTCCTGCGGGACGACGACGCCAGCAAATGAGGTAATCGTGTCCGGGGGCGAACGCGGGCAGACCACCTGCCCGGACAGCAGGTCCGCCTCGCCGAGGAGCGCGAGCAGCAGCAACGACTTGCCGCTGCCGAGCTTGCCGCAGATGAGCGAGAGCTGTCCAACCGGGAAGTCGAGCGTGAGGTCGACGAGCATGAACTTGTGCCGGGGCGTCGACGCCGCCGACGCTGCGCTGCCGGGGCGGTCCTGCGGCCACGTGAGCGTTGCGGACTGGAGCGCGATGCGCGGGGCCTGCGTCGCGAGCGGGGGTACGGGCGCGACCTCGGCGCCGTCCAGGTACGTCTCGATACGGCGGAGGGAGACGGCGCACTGTACGAGGCTGATCAGAGTCTCGGGCAGTGCGTTGAGCGCGAACTTCATCTCGGCGAACACGCTGATCTGTGAGGGGATGAGCCGATAGCCGAACTACATGGAGCAGACGGGGAGTGCTTACCGAAGTAAACGCGACCGACGGCGTGAGGACTTGGCCGCGAATGACGGTAAAGTGCCAGAAGGACACCAGGGTGACGAGGATAGGCGACGCATCCCTGCAGGAAACATTTCAGCAGAGCTCCTCCCTCCAGTGACGGGAGTTCGGGTCAACACCAACCAAAGCGCGCTCAACAGGACCTCGATAGTGTAGTTGAGCTTCTGGAACTTAAGTTCACGCCCGCGGACCTTGAGCACACGGGCCTCAAAGCTGTGCTCCCACGCCATGAACTATCGTAATTGTCAGACATTGGCTCATAGCTCACGGTCGCTGCGTGTGCGTACCTTGAGCATCCGCATGCCTCCCAAGATCTCGTTCATGAGCGCGACGCGCTCGTCGCGCGCCTTCATCAAGCTCTCCTGCGCGCCCACGACGACCTTGCCCGCGAAGTGGTTCAGCGGCAGGAACAGAAACGTTACCGCCAGGCCGAAGAAGCACGACACGCCGAGCAGGCTGTACAGGAACAGCGAGCCGATGACGAGCTCGATCGGCGCGTCGACGATGGAGAACAGGTGCGATGAGAAGTCGGAGACGCGGTCGACGTCGGTCGTCATGAGCGTCATGATCTGCGCCTTGCTCGAGAAGTCGTCCCCGTCCTCGTCCACGCCGTCCTTGCCGGTGTCGGAGGGAGAGGCCCCGGCACCAGGGGTGGCCCCGGCGGAGGAGGCAACGTCCTTGCGCACGAGCGTCTTCGCGAACAGCATCGAGTTGAGCTGGATCCGAAGCCGCACCTGCAGCGTCGTCGTCGAGATCGACCACATCTGGCCCGTCACTGCCCCGCGCATGTGAATCAGGCCGTCGCCGGCTCAAAAGCAAAAACGAGATGACAACGTACGCATTTGCGACGCGATGTGGCTCGCGAACAGCGCTGCGCAGAACAGGACGCCCCAGCCTTTCGAGTCGCGCGCGGCGTCCACCTCCAGGTACTGCACCACGCGCTTCAGGAAATACGCGGGCACGTAGAAGAACGCGGCTCCGATCGCGGCGAGGCCGACCACGGCTGCCATGGTCGCTGCGTTCACGCGCAGCAGGCGGTGCCCGAGCTCTACTCCAGAGCCCGGCCGCGGCTGCCACGACCCGATCTTCAGCTTCCACCGGCGCATGGCCGCGCGCATGTGCGTGAAGATCGTTGTCGCGCGCAGATTTGCGGGGAGGATTGGCAGGTCACCTATCTCGAGGCTCTCCGCCGTGTAGCCGAGCATAACGACCTTCGTAGTGTACGAGAAGAGCAGGTAGTCGAGCACGGACGCGCCTGGATGGTATCAGCGTCGGAGGCGAGCTAGAATATATGCTGAAAGTGCAGGACATACTGGTGATACCGCAGACGTTGTCTTCATAGTTAGAAGTCACCTGCATCAGCGTCTTGTCGGAGTATATTTTTGAGGACGGGAAGTGAAGCGGTGGGCCGCGGGGAGTGGTACTGGCGATTGCGGTGGAGAAAGCGTATAGCATGCATACCGTGTACCACAAGGCTAGAGGAGCTGCCGAGATTCCGAAGCTAGTGGTGACAGACAAGGGCCTCGACGGCAGAATGGCCGTGACGGTGAGCAGCACGGCCGCGTAGAAGGTGAGGGTAGACAGGTGAATAATCGAATGCGCGTGCTTCGAGTCGGTCTGGTAGGTCGCGCGACAGGCAATGACGAAGATGTAGAGTGCGTAGGCGATCTGCAGAGAATGGACGGCAATGTTTTGACGATCGCCCTCTGAGATTGACCAGCCCAAGCCGACGGTCTGGATGATCAGAACACTAGCCAGTAGAATCGCGATGACTAGTTTCCGCAGGCGCATCTGCGGTGCAAAAGGTTTAGTACATTCTGACATCGAATGAACGGCTACCACAGATTGTGTAGTGCCATGCTCGAGTTGGGTCCGAAAAGACTCCCACATACCTTGGCCCAAAAGCGTTCTTCGTCGATTGGCACGCCGTCCACAAAGTCTTCCGGCGTGGCAACCTCGAACGGGTCGCGCGCGAGTGCCTCGTCGCCCTGCACGGAAGTGGGCAGGGCATCCTTCTTCTCTTCTTTGTCGGAAAGAGCGAAGGCAGCCAGGCTGGCTGCGAGTCCCACGACGAGCGCGCCAGCGACGTGTAGCTGGTATTCTGGAGTAGCGGGGAGAGACATGAGAGATGTTTTCAACCATGTCAGCTTCCGGCTTCAATATATATTCTCGTTGGAATTTGTCGGTGCCGCTGTATTGCCCAGGAGTCAGAGCATGGAATAACGGTGAGGGTGGGCTCGGGCTCGGGCTCCTCCAGCTCGTCGGTTCCGACGGAGATCGGTTCGTCGATTCCGGGATTACCGTTGAAGCAGCGCCACCGCCTGGTCTCGGTCGCGATTGCCGGGAGACGCTGCAATACAAACGTTGCGCGAGAGGTGCGATACGAATGTAGCCAGCAGTATTCAAGCTGTCAAGAGGCGCCCGCCGCGGAGTCACAGTACTAGGAGTCACGGCACAGCACGACCACACGGTTCGCGATTTGTGTCGCCGACATTGGCGGCGTGGAAACAAATCGAACGTCCCCCCCCCCCCGAGGTGGAGCTGAGCATGCACAGCAGCAGCAGCAGGTAGTAGCCGGTATAGACTCCGAGTCGCATCGCACCTGTCCTGTGAATTCGCGGCTCAGGCTTTCAGTTCTGCGAATGACTCGGAGAAGGACACACGCATGCTTACTTACTGCAAACGCGGTCCTATTTCTCACACAGCATAGGTGAGCGCCGGGTTTAGAACAAAGATTTGGTCAGGAGCCGTTGTACTGTAGGGAGCGGGGAGTTTGCGAAGACCTCGCGGTGGGTGGTCGCGGATAGGGTGAGGCAGGGCCATGCGGATCCGAAGTGCAACGCCGACACCTGTTGCTAGTTCCAGAGTGCTTGTCAGGGCACAGTCACGGTGCAGAATCCTCTCGTCGAAAGCGTAGGCGTGTGGCTCGCCAACTGCCTCAACGTTAGTGCTGAGTCGGGTTAATGCGCCGGAGTTTCCCGGCGCGCGTCAGTCACATGTGACGGCACGCGTGCAATTGCAGCGCGACGCGTCGCGCGTTCTCTCCTGACCGCCACCACCACGACCGACCCGACCTGCTCCCTCCTCTCCCACTCCCACCATGGCTGCCTCAGACAACATCGAGCCTACGACTCCCGACCTCATGCTGGCCTTCTACCGCCGGCTATACCCGTTCAAGTCGCTCTTTACATGGCTCAACCACGAACACGCTCCGACCAAGCTCTTCACACATCGCGAGTTCGCCTTCACTCTACAAGGCGACGTCTACTTGCGCTACAACTCCTTTGCAAACGCGGAAGAGCTCAAGAAGCAGGTCTGCTCGCTCAACCCCACGCGTTTCGAGATCGGGCCGGTGTATAGTGCCAGGGTGAGTGCGTTGACTCTCGCGGCACTTGTGATGCGCATCTAGGGAGCACCGTGGGCGGAGACACCCTCAGTGAGCTCTGGGTTAGCTAGGGAAGCGAGGGCGCGTGCCCGGCATATTGCCCCCCCCCCCCCGGGTTATCCAGCCCCGATGGGATGCACTTTTTTGGTGATGCATGGTACAGTTCCGCCGTGCTTTGCACGTCCGCGGCAGTCTCTAAACTTGCGCAACACCGCGTACGCGATCAATGCAGTCCAGATCGTTGCATATCTGCCCCACTTTCCCAAACAGCCCTCTTTGGCTGGCGGCTACCTGTACCTGCAAACCTGTACCCGCTTGGGTCCCGGGTTTTCGGGTAGGGTAAACCCGCAAGTCAGGCGGGGTGGCTGAGACGTATTTTTCGATGACCCATGATGTTCCCTCCCGGTGGGGGGTTCATTGCCTTTCGGGTTCCTCTGTGAGCCGCTACCCCAAACCGTGAGATGGGTGGCACAGGGGCCTTTGCTAGTTGTGCACAAACTATGATTTGGGCAGGTGCTTGTATGGGAAGTGATTCGCCGGCATTCCTCTTGATGATACTTCAGGGACATCAAGAGCTGGGTACATGCTACGTGGACGGAGGGTAGAACGATATTGAATAGGGGCTCTAGGGCGTTACCCGCGAGACATCTATAGCAGTGATAGAGTCCACCCTGGGTGGTACACACGCTCCGTCTCGTCGTACATTGCGTGTACAAGGCAGCCCCAGTTCCGGCGTCGCGCAAGGTACGCATCGGTGAACTCCCGGCTTATGAGAGAGCTCTTTCGTGTCTACGGTGACTTATACCTGTGGGGCTGTATTCGCAAGCGCTGCGGGATCTGACCACACTGAGGTGCACCATCGAGTTAGCTTCGGTGGGCAAGGTTTCATGGCACCGATATCTGTGGGTTAGTATCCGCCGCGGCCTGCGAATTCGCGATTCGGGTGCAATCATCAGTTGGGAGCGGAACGTCGCGATCGACTTGGCTCGTATGAATTGCGCGTCGGGCAGCACTTAATCTCCCTAATTTCCGCGTGTCCTGCTCGTGGTGTATCTTTGCGGTCACGCTAACGCATACCTCCGCAGCCACGAGACAAGAAAACCGTCCGGCCCGTTGCCTTCTCCCCACAATTGCGCGAGCTCGTGTTCGACATCGACATGACCGACTACGACCCGATCCGCACCTGCTGCTCCGGCGCGGACATCTGCCGCCGCTGCTGGACGTTCATCGCCGCCGCCGTGCGCGTGCTCGACCGCGCGCTCCGCGAGCAGTTCGGCTACCGCCACCTCCTCTGGGTGTACTCCGGGCGCCGTGGCATCCATCTGTGGATCAGCGACCGCGAGGCGCTCGAGCTCACGGACGAGCAGCGGCGCGCGCTCGTCGGCTGGCTGACCGTCGTCCAGGGCGGGAAGGAGATGCACAAGAAGGTGAACGTGCGGACGGGCGCGAAGCCGCTCCCGCCCTCGCTCGCGTGCGGCGCCCTTTCTCCCGTTCACGCGCTGCGCGTGCTGATGTCCCCGGCAGGTCGGCGTACAAGATGCTCGAACCGGTGTTCCACGATTTCGTGCTCGCGGACCAGGACGTCTTCGGCTCCGAAGAAGGCTGGGAGGCGCTGCTGCACCTGATCCCCGACCCGGGCCTCGTCGCGGAGCTCCGCGAGCACTGGGAGGCGCACCCCGACCGCTCCTCCGAGGCCAAGTGGCAGGACCTCGAGGACCTGATCGCCCAGAGGCGCGGCAAGAAGGAGGGCAAGGGCACCGTCGTACGCTCGCCTCCTTGTGCCCGCTATATGTGCGTGCGCTGACCCTCCCTCCCGTCCCCGCGACCATAGACGGCGGCGACGCTCGCGGCGGCGAAGGAGGACATCGTGCTGCAGTACACGTACCCGCGCCTCGACGCGGAGGTGTCCAAGCACCGCAACCATCTGCTCAAGGCGCCGTTCTGCGTGCACCCGAAGACCGGGCGCGTGTGCGTGCCCATCGACCCGCGCACCGTCGATCAATTCAGGCCCGCGCGCGTGCCGACCGTCGGGCAGCTCCTGCGCGAGCTCGACAGCGCCGCGGGCGGAGACGGTGCGGGCGCAGGGGAACACCACGCGGACTGGGAGCGGACGTCGTTGAAGCCGTATGTGGAGATGCTGGACAAGCACGTCGCGGGCCTGATGGAGGAGACACGGAGGGTGAAGCAGAAGACGGGTGAGTCCCGTGGACCGCAGTTGGCTCTATATGCTGATCGTTGTGCTGGGCAGATTTGTCGTGGTGACCGCGGGATATCGCGCAGATATCCGGGTTCCATGGTTGTTTTTGCTCGTCTGCGTGTGTGGTGTGCATTTGTTGTATTGATATCTTGCGCAAGCCGGACGTATTTCCAGCCGCACAGGCTCCTGGCCCCCGAGAACGCTTTGCCAGTGTGCTGGGCCCAGGCCAGTTCGACGGTCTCGTCTCCTTTTGGGACCGTTTGAATCTGTGATAGCCTTTTGCTATCGCGTCGTTACAGGCTGGCGAAGTCATACCCCGTCCTGCACAAGCAGTCTGCTCGGCCACCAGGTGCGGCCAAGCAGCCTCGCTGAACCTCCCAAACGTCGCTCCTGAACGCCGATTCTATTGGCCAGTCTACACAGCGCAGCAGGCGTTGCCAGCCCCCAAGCTTATCGCGGAAACATGCCCGCTCCGAGTCGTACCCCGAAGCAGTCACAAGCACGGGCAGAACCCGCGCTCAGGCAGCCCCCTGGCTGCAGCGGCGAACACGCGCGACGACGGGTGTGAGGAGGGGCGCTTGCACGCGGGTGCGGGCGGTTGGCCCGAACGTACCGGACGCCCTCACGAAGGCCGGTGCAAGAATAGATCCGTGAGCACGTCGAGCCTGAGCCACTGTCCACAGGGGCTCCCTCGCGCGGCACCGAAGCTGAAGGGGAGGGCGCGCCTGTTGGGTACGTCGTTCGCGTTCCGCTGTCGTCCCAGGTGGCCCTGGAACGTCGCGCGGCGGTGCGCTCTCGTTGAGCGGGTACGAGAGGGGCGGTGACCGACGCGCTTTGTGATAACTCCGATACCTTCGGGTGAAAGCTATATTACATGCAATCGGACATTTCACTCCGCTGACAGACGACGAGTACAGAGAGACAATGGGAGGACAGCATGGGAGTTACAAGCAAATGGGAACTCAGGAAGCTTACTTGGGGGCAAAGAGAGGGCAAAGAGAGGAACATAGCTAGGAGAGCGACACACAGCAAGGGCGACCGAAGGTCGCCGGTACGACCACTCAGGCGATGAGATTTTCCGATCGGTACTTAATGAGAGCCTGGGGCCGTGTGAACGCAGGCGATACGAGGAACACGACGCAAATAGCACGGTAGATCTGCGGCGGCGTTGGCAGCAGTTGTGCAGCGGGAGAATTCGCGAGCGGTCCACAGCCCTAGAGAAGCGGACCATGGGCCTCTGGAGGCGCCGCCGGTATTTTAGGGCGGGGAAGGGTCCCAGATTCTCGGGTTCCATGTGCTCTAGGTGCGGGAGAAATTTCCGGAGCCGCTCGCGTCGAAGCGGTCGAGCGGCCAGGCGCCCTCGGAAGCGGGAAAGCTCCAGTGTGCGTCGAGTGCGTCGATGTTCATGTTCCCCCAGGATCGGTACGGCGGGTGAGCGGTCCCATCATACTCCGGAGGACTGAGTGTCACGTTCTCGAGGGCATGAGCTGCGGCACTAGCTCCCACCGTTTCTCCGCTCCCTCCTGCATGAAGAATGCGTGAGCATGATTGCGGAGTCGGAGGGCTGACGGGGTCACGGTAAGGCACTCACCGTGCGCGTCCAGGGCAAGCGGGGCCGTCGTCTGCTGCGCGACGTCAGAGAGGGCCCACTGATCGCCGCCCAAGTCAAGCGGCCCTCCGCCGCCATTGCTGCTATTTTCTTCGGCGTCCGCGTCGGTCGCCGCACGGCCTGCGCCTCGAGAGCTCCCCCCGCGCCTTCCGCGACGGGTTGGAGGCGGAGGGGGCCTGCGCTCGACGCATGGCTCCCCCATGCGTTCGCAGCGCGCGCAGGGCCGCATCTTACTGCACCATCTCCGCGAGGCATGGCACCTCCGGCACTGCACACGAGGCACGCCCGGGGCTGTCAGCGTGCGCGCGCCATCGGGGACACAACTGGCAGGGCACTCACGGCACGTGGGCGGTGCTGCCCGCTTGGCTTTCCGGCTTTGGGGGTCCTTACTGCCCGCTTACGGCCACGGGGCAGGTTCGCGCACGACGTGGAGGGGAGGCCGACAGCTGAAGATGAGCCAGCGGTCTCCGTCATGGCGGGGATAGGCTTGGCGGCAGGGGGTGGTTCGGGGAAAGCTGTGAGAGGGTCGCCATGAGGGAACGTACCGGGGGACGGTGCGGAATTCACTTGGTCGTCGCCTGCGCCCGGCTGGTATTGGGGTGGGGAAGCCATGGTGTAACCGGCGTTGAACGAGAACGGCGCGGTCACCTCCTGTGATGACGGACCGGCGAATGTGGTGGGGCTGTCATAGTAGGACTGCGCGAGGTCGAAGGCTCCAGCTGGGATGTACGGCGCTTGCTGGTTCGAGGCTGTGTCGATTGGGAGGTAGCGCAGTATCCAGCTTTCGGGGCCAGGCTCGGTGACGGAGGGTACCTGTAGGGAAGGCATCACGGGGAGTTGGTGGAGGATATCTGGGGGTGTAGGGCGTGAGTCAGATGGTGGGATGAGAGGGATAGAGAAGGGGCGATCGTACGATGAAGCGCCGTCTGTGGTAGGACGTATAGCGGTTCCGGAGAGGGATTGATAACAGCATGGAGTGTAGCTCTCGTGGTGTCGCCATCCTGAAGATTGTCCACGCCGAGGTCGAGCGGAGATGTCAATCTAGAAGACATGATGGATGTGGCTGCTGGGGGAGACTGCTTGAGCCTCCTCGACCCGACAGGAGGCCAGGTTATATAGACACCTGCCTTGGCCCTCCGATACTCGCATGTGGTTCCCGATCAGGGGGTGTCCGAGTCATCAGCGACAATGAGAACTGTACACTCCTGCCCCAGCCCACTGGCAAGGTTCAGGCCAGCAACAGCTCTGCGGTGGTTCTGCACCCTGAGTAGACGGCCGATGTTACGGGAGTGAGGTATACTAATGTTCCGTCGGCGGACTGTGGGGCAGCGACCGCTATTCCGACTTCAAGGTTCGCTTCTGGACCGACAACCCGCAGCGGTCGCTTGTTGCGCCGAGCCCCTGGATGGCAAGCCGGCATCAGTAATCTGCAAGGATGCACGAACTAGAAAAGCCACACCGCCAAAGTGGCCGCTCTTCAATTTCTACGGAGCGTCCAAAGACGCTTACCGCTGGCTCCAGGTCCTCTAAGCGTTTACAATCCTGGGTGCACATATTGCCTGCCGAGAAGTGCAACGGTGACTCACAACGCCCACGGGTGACAGCTGCGCCTCGCGATCGCGAGGTCCTTCGATGCTCCGCGCCCGGAAACTTTGATACTGTAAAATTCTCTGCCGCTGTTTCCTAACTTGGGGATCTTCGTCCTCGGCCGATTGTGCAATTTTCAAGCAGTAAGCTCCGAGGGGTCTTGAAGATCGTCATCGTAGGCGGGGTGCCCGTCAGAATGCTGTGTCTGAGGCCGGCGGACTTGGGTTTGCCGTCGGAGGCCTGAGGCCTGAGTGCCGGCGGAACCGGCATCTGTGTACGAGTGCGTGAGTGACGACGTATAATGAGAAAGGTCAACCTAGCGGCATACTCCTGATATGGCACTGCTACCGACAATCCAAAATCAATGCATGTAAGAACGTCTGCACTAGATCCGATCGTCAACCAAATCATGCGCCAGCGAGTAAAAATTCCCCTAGAGGCGCGCGGATATATGGGCGCGGCGGCGAGAGACGCACGCGGCGCCGTCCGGTCGCAGGCCAGCACAACCATTCACACAGCTGATTAAACCCGTTATGCAGAACTCACCCCTCTAGATCTTCCACTTGACCCACCTCTCCTCCGCCGAGCCCGCGACGTGTTTCCCCAGGATCGAGTCCACGTACATGTTCCACGACGTGCTCCACTGGCAGTCCGCATGGTACTCTCCTGCCCCCGCGTGTTCCCGTCCACAACAGCGCTATTCTGCATGATCAAACTCATGCAACGGCTGCGCAGCAACCGACACGCACACACAGGTCGCGGGTCCGCGGATCAACAGGCATATGTACAGACGCGGCGGGCTTTGGGTGCACGCAGATCGGCGCTTTTGAATTGAGCAGGTTCTTCCGGAGGCTGGACACCGGTTCCTGTGCATAGTATATATTTCAGCCAGGGCTGCGATCGTGCGAGCGGAGCAGCAACTAAGTACGCAGACCGTACCGCCGGCGAGATCAGGGGATTCGTATGCTCGCGCACGTGGACGAAACACCACTCACCCACTGACTCACTCCCCAAGGAGTGATGCCCCTGTCTACATAAGTGTGCGTCTGTGTGGAGAATCAGAGTGGGGTGAGAGCAGAGGAACGTAAGATCGTGCCTCGGCCCTCCTTCTCGCCGCGCGTCTGCGCAAACGTGCCCTCGAAGCCATGCCACATGGCCTCCGAGGAGCGCCTCAGGTGTGCCTTCCAGGGCCCACCAGTGCTCAAGGAGCTCTTCCGACTCGGCCAGACCTCGGTCTGGGATCAGGTGTAGCAGAGCCTCTTCGGCCTCTTAGCCATCCTTGGAGCGGAAGGCACTTCGATCGACCTCGGAGCACCGATTCATAGAGCATCAACCCCATCATGCTCTGCGTTGGCTTATAGACGGCGTCAGCCTAAGCAGCGCGTGCAGGGAGAGAAGGGAGGTGATACCTTCGCACCGGCCCACACATTCACCTTCTTGCGCCCCTCCCAACCCCTCTGGATGGCGGTCAGCCTTGAACCGACGAGCGCGCGCCGCAGCTCATGAGTCATCCGTGAGTATCAGCGCCTCGCGGTCGCTGCTCGAACGGCGGCGCCATACGTCGGCGCCGGAGCTGTAGGTGCGGATCGGGTCGTAGTTCAGGCAGCATGTCGATGATAAACATGAGCTCGCGCGGCTACAGGAAGATGGCGGCGGGGCGGACGGTCCTCTTGTCTCGTGGGTGGGGATGAGTAATGTATTGGGTACGTCAGCGCAAACCGAGGGGCGGGTTTGTGGTGGTAGAGAGCAAGCTTGAAGCCGAGGTACGTAGGCTCGACGTTGTCTGAGACAGCCGTGGTGGCGGTCGAGAGAGAACGCGCCGCGACGCGTCCAGCTGCAATCGAGCGCGTGCTGTGACTTGTGGCTGGCGCGCCTCGGGAAACTCCGAGACGACCGAGAGGAGCGGCGGTTCTGCTGCCAGTGGTGCTGTTTCTATCTAGAGTTTGGGATCGAGACGGAACACGCAGTAGAAGGGCGACAGCAGGGCATATGAACGACAATATTGTCCCGGATTATTAGGTGCTGCCGAGCGCCCTCAATCTTCCAAGAAGTGGTAAAATGGAACGGCGATTTTATTGGCACGTTGACAGATACAATCATTACATGACGAAGCTCATCCCCACGAACACACCCGCTTGAACTCCAGAGCAGACACGGGCAGAGCCCGCGCTCAGGTAGCCACTGGCAGTAGCGATGTACGCGCTGACTCGGACGACGGTGGGACGTATCCGCGCGGGTGCTGGCGCCTTCTCCGCGGTACCGAGTGCCGTCAAGGAGGGCGCGCCGGACCCG
Organism: Trametes villosa; assembly: GCA_002964805.2. Classification (NCBI taxonomy): domain Eukaryota; kingdom Fungi; phylum Basidiomycota; class Agaricomycetes; order Polyporales; family Polyporaceae; genus Trametes; species Trametes villosa. The sequence continues at coordinate 3,221,499 of PUDQ02000003.1, forward strand.
TTCGGGGTGCATATAGAGGCGCTGTCTAGCCTCACTGCGAGGTCTAACTGGCGCGGGAAGGGGAGTCGCAAGGAGGAACGCGCTCGGCTGGAACGCCGTTCATATACGATCGCGTCTCGCTATCGGCCGGATATGCGTGAGCTGCAGGGCCGTTCTGTGCGGTCGTCGACGGGCGTGGTGAGGGGGCGCGGGGTAATCTTGATGAAGGATGCGTGTCGCGAGCGCGAGCGAGGGCCTGCAGGGGAGTCGGCGACACCTGGTACCGACGAAAGCCGGTGTACAAGAGGGGGGATAGCAGGTGTGGTGGTCAAGGCTCGCGTACGCCGGGTTAACGGAGTGGAGTGCCCAGGGTTGTACTTCCGCCTCGAGCTCCGGTGTGCGAAGCCCGCCCGGAGTAAGCTCGATACGCTAGGTTAACGGATCGGACCCCCGCCAGGTCAGAACCGAGGGCGTCGGGTAGGGCCTGGGACGCGATTCCGGAGGACCTCGAGTCCTGTAGGAGAACGTCCAGGACTACAAGAGCCCGACCCCCCGGTCTGGAGGAGGGGAGCTCGGGTGTCGGCCGCTCGGACGCGAGTACGGCATCCGTGGAGGGTTAGCGCACGGTAGTGGGGTGCCGTGCGGGAAGGACACGGGCCCGCGTAGGAGTTGCTTCGGACGTCCTAGCGGGCGTCCCGCAGGGCTACCTGCGCGCCCGCGAACGGCGCTGCGGGAACTCCAGCGGGTCGAGTTCGTAAAGGGTGGCGACCGCCTTCCGCGCTGAGCGCGCGGTGGTTCGTGGCTTCGAGCAGGTCGCGTGAGACTTCGGCTTCCGTCGCTCCCGAGCCGCCACGGTCCTGTAGAGTAGGATTATGTGGCGAGTACTGGAAGGCGGGCGCGACAGTCCGTCGTTTACTCGCTACAAGTTCCAGGGTTTGGTTAGCTTGCGCGTGAGGTCGCACTCGGGGGAGGCCTGCTCACCATCGATATGCGTGTCCTTGGTTGGTCTACAACATGTCCCCCCTAGAGTGCGCCTGCGCGCTGGCGGAGTACGTCATCAATATACACTGGTGTGTGGTCGTTCTCCGCGCTCAGACTCGTCGCCCCGGCCCCCGCCCTACGCCACAAGCAATCACTGAGGATTGCTGTCGTGAGCACGCGTGCGGGGAGCTGTTATCGGGCCTCGGCCGACTTGTCGAGGGTGCGCGAGAGCTGTAGAGTAGCATTATGTGGCGGGCCTGTCGGGGATGTCGGGGCGGGGTGAGCGGCCAGTGCATGCTTGTGGTTGTGTGTGAGAGTGCGAGTAAGCGGAGAGTGTGTCGGAGTGTCAGTGGGTGTGAGAGAGCAGAGCGGGAGTATGAGAGGAGAGGAGTGGTGAGAGCTCTTCCGCCTCGTCCGCGAGGGTTTATATCCCCGCGAGGACAACACCACGCCTGGGTCTGATGGCCAACGACGGGCACGAGAGCCGTTCCGACGATGAAGCCCTGGCTAAACACGGCGTCATTGTAGTCCAAGGGAGATCCATTGGGATGGTCCGCGGCCGGGAATGCATCCGTGACACTGTCATTCGCCCTGTCCATGCTGCTTATTGTGGCAGTCAGAACGAACGTACAAGCGTGGAACCCACAGATCGAACTGACCGATCGGGGCCACATCGTTGAGCCTTTCACGAACTCGACCCTGGCAGGGGCGAAGTTGACAGCGAGCAATGCGGGCTGGCGGCAGTCACCATGGCGGCTCCCGCTTTGTGCGTCCGGTACTAGGCGGGTGCACCCTCGTACATATCGGGAGGCTCACTCATTGCGCCGTGCCCCCACATACCTGGCGTGTTTGTTGGATATCGGTGTAAACATACGGGGAACTGAGTGATGAATCAGCGTTGTATTTGTAGAATCATGATAAACAGAATACACTACGGTTGGTTGGGCCCCGGGCCCTCGATGTCTGTGGCTGTGGTTAGGGGGAAGAAGCTGGGAATGGTATAGAAAATGCGTTAAGATACAGATACAGTGACTTTCCCGCGCAACAGCGACGGCAGCGTAGCGTACAGGCATCAAACGAGATGTAAGCCATGGCATTGAGAGATGAAGCCCTGCAAATGTGAGTCAGCGGCGAATTGTCGTAGCCTAGACGGTGCAACGACGTAGACCCTTACCGGTAAACCCGTTCCCCAATCACTCCTCGGAATCGGACACGAGCAAGTCATACAACCTATCCCACGCTGCAATCTGGTCCTCGCACCTGTACATCCGCGCTGTGACCCAACTGTACCAGAGGGCGGAAATTCTTGGGAAGCATGCCTTCAGGTATCCCGCGACGGCCTCGGGGGACGTGACTCTGGAAGTGAAGAAGTTCAAGGAGACCGGGCGCGCCCGAGTTAGCGGCGCCGACACGGATCCCGCTTCGTCGGCCCAGTGGTCTCCCGTCGCATCGATCTGCAGGGCCATTTCCTCGAGAGCAGCGCAGCGTTCAGCGAAATGGCGCAGGCCGCGAAGCGTGGTGCCGGACGGAGGCAGATGCTCCCGGAGCTCGAACGGCGCCATGTGCAGCACGCGTAGACGCGGCCACGCGGTCGCCATGTCTTCGCAGAGGGCGTCGGAGATCCTGTACGCCTCCACCCACTCCAAACGCACGTCCACGAGGTTTATGGTGCGGAGGGAACGGAAGATGGAGACGGAAAGAGGGATGATTCTCTCGTAGTCCAAGGCGTAGCTGTCGCCAGGGACGGATAGGGAGAGCGTATCGAGGGACGGCCTGAACTTTCGGGCGAGATTCTTGGTGATGATATCCTGGATGCGCACTTGAGTATAGCCTTGCAAAGCGATAGTGCATTTCCGGACGCCGCAATGGGGCATCCCGTCCAGGACGTCGTGGACAAAAGAGGACGGCCCTTCTAATGAGAGAGTACCAAGAGAATCGAAGCCGGCACTCGTGGCTACGAGATCGACGCCGTCGAGGTTGGTGTGGTCGAAACTGCGGATTTGTAGGGAACGCAAGGATGGAAGTTTCGAAAGCTTTGGGAGCAGTTCCGGGCTTGCGATGACGTTCGTGCTGGCGGTAATATTTGTGAGGCTAGAGAGGGAGGATAAAGTGTCCAAAACAGACGCAGCAGCAGGTAAGAGAGAGCTGTAGATCGACGAGATTTCTACCGTGGCCAGCGAGGGACATTGACGAGCAACGGCGTTCAGCCCGTCCGATATGGTCGCAAGGAGTTTAGCATCGAGCGTGGGCGAGGAGTTTAGGGCGATATCGACGCATAATGTCGTAAGGGAAGAGGAAATCAGGGACCAGAATGGCTGGATGGCACCCCCGAAAGGAACCACCCAGTCAAGCCGCCGTAGACCCGGTAATAAGGGTGCAGCGTGCTCCGCGAGTAGTGCGGGTGGGATCGTGCCAGAGTCCACCTCAATATTGCGGACGTAGCCCATATACTCGCTCATGCGTGTACGGAGAGCGGATGCCATCTACCAGGACTGTTCTCAGTATAGCGCCAATCGGGCACATAGAATGGTACGTACATCTACACCATGGGACGGATCATTCATAGACTCCCAGAGCGAAATGATTGGGTCTATGCTGTCCAATTTCGCCCAGAGGGTGGCTAACGCGAGCCGCGAGACCGCTCTGCAAACCGTCGCCAGGGATACGAGCGTTCTCCCGACTCCTTCATCCATGTCGTCTGCCTCGATCCACGAAAGGTAGCGCAAGATGTTCCGAAGCAATTCGTCGCACGATAGCACGGCAAAGCACGCGGACGGCTTGTTGATCTAAAAAACGTGTGGTGTCTGTGAGCACTCAGAGTACACGCACAAAGCCTCGGCCAGCCTCGCCTGATAGCCTGAGGAGCGATTGTCGTATGGAGTCGTCTCCCTGTCCACAGCGGCGACCTGGGGGACAAAAGACATTCTGGCTGAACTTGGTGATCCAACCCGCCGCCAAAGATGCCGGTCCGCAAATGATAGATGTGGTGAATTCAAAGCAGCAGCAATCGGCCCTCTTGGCGACTCAGGCGAGGCTCTACATACTAGTGGGTCAGTGTTGCTTCTTTACAGCAATGATGATGGCTAAAAAAGTTAGCCTACCGCTAATAACCGGGTGTGTACTTCGAAGTGAGTAGGGAGAGTGAGTGAGTGATTCAAGTTGAGTTCCACGACGCGTCTCGGAAAACGCCGACAGACTTGGCCCAGCTTCTCGGGCGCCTCTGAGCTGAGTCCTTCTCCTACCTTAGCCTAGGCTTGTTCTACTCGCCATCTCTCGTTCCGGATCAAGCACGCTGACTGATCGACAAGTACTCATGCTTCTTCGACGCTACAATCTACCACTCTACCATGAGGAGGGACATGAACAGACATCCATTTTATTGACATCTACTTTGGTATATCATACGAGTATGCACGACCACGGCGGCCGAACGCCATGATCCCGCACCCCACCCGCCGTGGACCCTCGCGCTGTCCGACACCCCCGGACCTCGAGCTCCGACGACACCTTCCGCAACCGTGGATAGACGAAGGTCAACGGCTGCCGCTTCCCGTCGCCATCTGTTTTCCCCTCCTTCCAGCACACCTCCAAGACAGCGAGGTCACCTAGCTGCTTGCGGCGGTGGGGTGTACGTAGCGGCCGATGTGCGTGGTGGGAGCGCAGGGCCCGAGACCTTGAAGACCGTCCCGGGAAGTAGGAAGATCTCCACGAGAGCTACTGCAGTTTCGTAGTCAGTACACCCTGGCACTCGACGTAAGACAGTGCAAACATACCTAGGGCCACATTCCTCGAAGTCAATGAGCCGCGCCGGTGCATCTCCCAGAAGCCTGAGGCTGCGCCTGCGAGAGTACGTCTCGCTGTCGACTGGGTTAACGGAGACTTCCCGCGCTCCTCGATCGCGCGTCGGGTTTTCACGCCCCATACTGGTCCCCTCCGTTGAGACGTATTGAGGTACCCGTGTGTCCGAGGGACTTCGCGCGCTGGGCCATGGCGGTTTGCTCGTTCCCTCCGGTGGCATCTGCTGGGATCGGCATGCGTTGGGCGGGTTCCTGAAGTGCGTCGGCACAGGATGGCGACGTCCTTCCGACGCGCGCGTGAGCTGAGCGACCCTGCGCTCCGGTGCGCGCTGCAGCGGGCGTATGCCATGGGTGACGTCCGCGTGGGGATGCGCTACCGAGGTCCGTCGTCGATGAACGCCGGTGCCAGCCCGTTCGTGGTGCTCAGGTTCGTGGCCGTCGCCACGGCCCTACTCAACCAGCAATCACCAAGGACTGCTACAGGGAGTTCAGGTGCGGAGAGCCGTTGTCGGGACTCGACAGACTTGTCGAGGGTGCGGGGGTGGTATAGAGTAGGATTATGTGGCGGGCCTGCCGGACATGTCGAGGCGGTGAGATGGGTGGCCAGTCCATGATGTGGTCGGGTCCGAGAGTACGAGTGTGGTGGAAGCGCGGGGCGTAGGGGGAGTTGACGTGTGCGCGTGTGCGAGAGAGCAGAGGAGAAGAGGGATGGCGAGTGCCCTTCGTGCTCGTCCGCGCAGGTTTATATACCTGCTAGGACAATACCAGACCGGGGCTTCGGGTGCCGACGAATACCAGGTCCGGCTCCGCTGAGCCACGACACCGCAAAAGCCGCTGTGCCTGGCATGCGCGGACGCCATTGTGTCAGAGCCGATCCGAGCTTTGTTTCGCAATCGCGCTTGAATGTCAGTGCCGCGGCTCAGCCCGCCGGGGCGGAAAGCAAAGCGGTGTTCCGGGGTGGCCGCCAGGCTTGGCTCTCGTGGACACTGCGGATGTAGTGGATAAAATTTGCTTACACAGGTATGTAGCCATAGACAAACTCGCGCTGCGCAGGGAACTTGGTGGGAGCGTACATGCCACGGGTGGGTAAGCCATGTGAAAGGCGGCTTGCATGTATTCTTTACGTATGCCCGCAGGCGCATCTGCATGAAGAACATGAAGGGCGATGGGGCCTCGTTCTACAACACTGCGGAAGGAACCGATGAGCATGTCCCATGGCCATGGGAGCCTAGATCAGCGAGTGACGCACGCAGCTCTATCCACGCCGTAGCGGAGAACCTCCGCATATCCCGTTCGGCGTCGCATTCCTCTCTCGTCCTGGAATCATCAGGGAAATCCCCCCCAGCTCATAAGCGAAAATTTGCGCTCATATTCGCAAAATATAAGGATCTTCCGCTTTTCGCTCATTACTTAAGTCCCCTGCTAATTCGCCGCTCATAGCGCTGTATTAGTGAGCGATTAGTGAGCTTTCATCAACGTTTATCTGCATCAGCTGTCGGTTGCTTCACACCAATGCTAGTAGGCCAACTACAAATCGTATTGGAATACTACGGTAGGGAATACAGGAGTAGCACTACATGTCCAGGCGTAAAGCCAGCATGATACAGTCGGCGCAACCGCCAAAGCCGCGCGCGGCACTCCTCCAGGACCCATGCCTATGCGCTTAGAGGTCCGATACTAAAACACCTGAAATTAGGGGTTTCCATCGACATAGCTTTTCGGCACTAATGTCGACATTAGTATAGGACCTACCGATATGGGGTATGTTTATGTCGACATTAGGGCTCGGACCTTCGGCGGCATGAAGGTCATCTAGTGGGACTCGGGTCATAGGAAACGGTGGTGTACGGTACTTGGGGGTGCCTTGGTGAACAAACGCACCTCATGTCGAGCTAACTGCCTGGCTACATGCTGGTCTGAGCCTCCTTCATCGGGCGCCTCCGCCGGCCGAGCACGGTTTATGTCGACATTAGGGATCGGACCTTCGCCGCCATAAGCCCTTTATATCGACATCAAGTATCGGACCTGGGGCACCATATGCCCCAAAATATCGACATTAGGGCTCGGACATTGAGGCCATTTTGAGGCCATTTATGTCGACATTAGTATCGGACATCCAGGCGCATAGGCATGGGTCCTACTCCTCCACTTTGCTCTCCGCCTGGAGGGTACTTCCATCTGCCTGCTCCCGAAGTAGCTCTGCAGGCAGGTACGCGCCCCCCAGGAGTTCCATTGCCTTCACCATCGCGACGTAGGGGCTCATCCAGCACCATCGGCCGCCACGAGGGGTCTGCGCGTCGACTTTGATCACAATCTCTACATTTGCGGGGTAGTTTGGGGACCCGATCCCGACCGGAAGCACCGTTCGAGCGTCGCCTCGGATGACGGAGATGACCACCTGTTGTGCACGAGTGCCCCTTTGCCAGGGCGTGGCGCAGAAGCTCAGGCTGTCTCCTACAGCGTTGCACGTGAGCTTTCCCCCGCCAAAGCTCGTGGCCGTCGCAGAGGGATATGTGAGCCAAAGGAGCGCGATACACCCACTCAAAGCCTGGAGTGAAGCACGTCGGCGCCATTCCACATATCCATGGAAGCGTCCACTCACCTCTGCAGGGGGGAGTGATCGATCACGAGGGGTGTTGGCGTTCAGCCGTTCATTGTAGTCCTTCACTTCCCATGTTTCGAGTTCCTCGAGATCGGAGAGAGGTGGGCAGAGCGCAAACGCGCCCTCCTCAAGCTTCCTCGCGTGTTCATCGCATACTAGTTTGAGGGTGCAGTCGATTCAGCAAGATGACTACGAGACGATATCGGAAGCGTCGCTCACAAACGAGGGTGTTCTCTTTGATGTTGATGTCTTCAGGACAAGGGAGAGAGGCGTTCCGGAGCCATCGAAGCTGTAAATTGAGGTAATTGAGATTATAAGGGGATATATACTCGGGTTCGCCCCAGACGTGCACTCACCTGAGCTCGGCCCATTGGGTTATCGGAAAGAACACGATATTGGGTCGTAACATCTTGGACGTTGTTCGACGCTGGATAATGAATACAGAGTATGCACCACTTGGCCCAAGACGGCTCAGGCATCCTGTCGCAAGAGCGTGATATCGGCGGGCAATCCGTGAGCTCCCAAAGCCACTGAACTTTGCAGCGTCACGTAGCATGCATCCGATGGCCGGCGTACACAGCGCGATCGAGGAGAGCCTGTGAGAAGAGGTGTGAATAAGTTCGTGGCAGTTCAACAGGATGCAGACACGAGGTACGCAGGTAAGCCTGCAGCGCGTCAACCTGTGCTGAACGATCTGCGAATCAGGCCGCTACTTACCGGAGCACGAGTTTGCTCCTGCAACAGGCATGCCGCTCGTCCCAGCGTTATATGTCATATCGCTCACCTGAGGGTGACACTGTCCCATGACACGACGCGAATCGATGCTATCGCGCTGCTTGTGCGGCTCTTCAGCGCCCCGAGGATCCTGGAGCTCGTCGCTCACGGCTTCCAATCCTGCATCCACCGCATATCAGCCTGTCGTTGACACAAAGCATGGACGACATAGAGATCAGTCCTTTGGTATCACTTACCGGCAACATCAACCTGCAGGAACCGCCTTCGTGTCGCCCCGCCAGCGGGCTGGGACATGGGGGCACCCTGGGATCTCGGCGGCGTCCCGCTGCGCCTGACGACGAGGACGCCGCCGAGGAGAACCTGCACCCAAACCGTCCTGCGGGCTACGTACCGCATCGAAAAAGGACGCGGGTACAGCTCCGCGACGATAGAGGGTGCATCTTGTGTGGACGCACCGCCGACGTTGTCGAGCATCGCGTTGTGCTTCAGCACCACTCGGGCCCTACAGCGCTAGATATAAGTCTGCGCAGCCCTACTCAGCTGGACCCATTCCGACCGCTCACTGCACGTGCGTATTCCTTCACCGCGGCCGCGATTGGTGTCTGACCAGCCCTTACCGTGGTTGTAAGTCCCAAAGGTCATACCAGAAGATTACGATCGCGATCGGCCGGAGAACATTATGACACGTACGGAGTTGCGTGCTTCTGGCCGGTTGCTGTACTGCGCTCACAACGCCCTGCGCAGTGTGCAAGCCTCACGCTGAAGCGTACGATGCGCAAGTGTGGCGCTTCGTCCCTGGTGCCCGATTCCGCGCCGAGATGGGCAAACATGCGTCGCCCGACCCCCCAACGCGCATGCCGGGGAGCGAGAAGCTTAGGAAGATGGCCACATACCCCATGCTAGACGATAGATCTGACTGCGATGAATCCATGAGTGTGAGTAAACGTCTGACAGGCAAGCGAACCATACTGACGAAGTATTGGTTGGGACCGCCTTTCAGGATAATGGATGGTCCACCCTCGGGCAGCTTGGGGAAGGGGAGGAGCTGTTCGACGGCGAATACGTTGTAATTGATTGCAACGATAGCGTTCCGGAAGAAGCTACAAGCGAACGAGAACCTGCACCCGTGGTTAGTGCCCCCTACAATCCTGACCGTGAGCGATAGTGCTCACCAACTAGGCGTGCACAGACGTATTTTTTCGACCTGCTGATCTTCCTCCCGGATGACATGCCGTCCTTCACGCAGGACGGCAGCAGCGGGTCCCCGGCCGCGCGGGTGCTGCGCGACTGGATAGTCCTCAGCCTCAACCCGTACGTCGTCTTCGCGGCCACCTTGCGCATGGTCGGCGCGGCGTACTTGCCGCTACCAGACAGAGCGCTCGCACGAGTCGAGGAGGAGTGTCTCGCCATCCGGGAGGCATGGAATGTCGGGGTCCCCGGACTGCCAGGACCCTTCTATCGAGCGAACAAATATTGGAACCGAGGAGGAGGATGGCACTCATCGAGTGATGCAGAGGGGGCATTCTGGGTTGCGCAAGGGGCCCTCTGTAAGCGTACTGCATAGACGTGTCAAAAATGTATGCATGTTGCGCGCAGAACACGAAAGCGCGGTAGAGGATAGCGATGTACGCGGCAGACGTAGCCGGCGCGGACGCAGACAAGCAATCTACTCCTGACCTTCACGTTTGCGACGTGATTCCCTCTCGTTCGAGTTCGCATTCGTTGCTCGTCCCGACTCGCTCCAGATATCGTCAACTGCGCATCAGCCCAACAAACAACCCGACGAGCCGTCGTCATTCGTCTTCGCGTCCAGCAGCCACCGGACCCCGTCACGAAGCTCGCGGTCGACCTTCTGAGCAGCCTGTGTCTCAGGGAATATCATCTGGAACGTATGCGGGTAGCCTGGATACCTGCGTGCTGATAGCTTGAGCAAAATACTCCAAAGAGAGGAGCAGGCCCCGGGATCCGGGGGATGAGGGAGTAACGTACACGTCCGTGCGCACCTCGACGCCCGTGTCGCGCAAGAGACGCGCATACAGCAAGCCCTCGTCGCGGAGCGGGTCGAGCCCGAAGACCTGGACGAACGCACGCGGCAACCGCGCGTGGTCGCGTGCAAGCAGCGGTGAGACGCGTAAATCGCTCGGCGGGGCGTTGAGAGCTCCTGGCGGTAGAGATGAGGACCATCCCACTGTCAGCCTGTCGGGAGGAGGTAGAAGCCCGGATAGACAGCTCACGGGCAAAGGTACGGAGCTTTCGCGCCGTGAGGAAAGGCGCGTTTGCTTGCTCCTCCATGGAACCCAGCTTGGACGCGTTGCTATAGTGCGGGGAAAACGGCACAGTCCGGGGAGCACGTTAGTCCTCGCATTTGGCGCGCTCGTATAGAGATGCGCACCTCCCCAGGGGGGCATCGGGATGTAAGACTTGAGGCGTTTGCAACAACTGACCCGTGAGCTCTTTGCCTGACCCTGGCGCGAAGAACGCGTCGTCGCGCGCGCGCAGGGCTACCGAAGCAGCGAGGTTCGCGCCTGCGGAAGTCCCGCCAACTAGGAACCCTTGTGCCAGAGAAGCATTGAGTGTATGCGCGTGCGCCGCCGCCTGGTGATAGTGCATTGTACCGGTGTCAGGTTTGCTACACGGAGGCTACTCTGATGAGAATACGTACCCATTTGAGCCCACTGTACGCGTCGTTGAATCCGCTCGGGAACGGATGCTCGGGTGCTAAGCGATATCCGACGCTGACGATCGCCAATTGTAGCTCTACGCAGAGACTACGCAGGTAGCCGTCGTCCGTGTCGATGGAACCTGCGACGAAACCTGCAAAACATACACATCTGCTCGCAACTTCCCTGAGAGTGGCATAAGGTAGGGACTCACCTCCGCCGTGAAACCACACCAGGAGAGGGAAGGCCGCGCCGGGGATGGGTGCATAGCACCTCACCACGATCGTCCCTTCCGCGCCGCCATCCTCAGCTTCAACGCGCACTTCGCGGTCGCATACGCGATGCGTGGACGCTGAAGCGTGGTAGAGCGCGAGCGGGTCAGTAATGAGCCAATCTCTGGAGCATGAAGACGGGCAGGGCAGCCTCTTGTCATGAACGCGGCACTCACCTGGTGGTGCGTGATCCTCCCACTCAGCTTGGTGTAGCAAACTCACGGTCTCAAACTGTTCACGGAGGACGAGCACGTCGTCGGTGCCTGGGGCAGGTGGACCGAGTTTGGCGAGCAAAGGCGCGAGCTCCGGGTCTGGAGTTGCAAGATGAACGTGAGGAGACTGCATGGGATCAAGAATATCCGCTAGAAGACCATGCTGTGAACGTGCACAAGAGTGAGCGAGCTTAGCGCGATGAAACTAGACATGCGAGGAATGGTCAAGAGCAAGATGCGCTTGGGCGCTCGATAGTCAACTTCATGGCCCGGGAAAGCTTGGCCGTTGGGACAGACGAAAGCGTTCAGACACTCGCTCACTGACTTGCACGCAATGGAGAGGCCAAGAGACTAGACTAGTGTATGATAAATAGAAAGTACAGGATAGAATACAACAATAAGAACCGCAACCCGAGAAGTCTACTTGGCACCCGCGCTCGAGAACTGTGAATGAGCGTCAGCATCGCTACTTGATGTGGTGGAAAGGAAGCCGCGTACTTTTGTTACCGACTTGGTGCCTTCTGAGATAGCGTGCTTCGCAAGCTCGCCAGGGAGGATGAGGCGGACAGCAGTCTGGATCTCGCGTGACGAGATCGTGGACTTCTTGGAGTAGGACGCGAGCTCTGCAAGAAGTCCATCAGAACTTGAACAACGAGTGAGTTGCCGTTCAACTTACTGGAAGCCTCGGTCGCGATGCGCTCGAAAATGTCGTTCACGAACGAGTTGAGGATGGCCATCGCCTTGTTGGAGATACCAGTGTCAGGGTGCACCTGCTTGAGCACTGAGACGCGAACATAAGCCAAGTTCAACGCGACCGAGTGACTTAGGAGAGCTCACCCTTGTATATGTAGGAGGAGTAAGTCTCCTTGCGACCCTTCCTGCGCTTCTTCTTGTCGCCATCGGCAGCTGCACCAGAAGCCTTTGCGGTCTTCTTGGCTGCCTTCGCGCCACCCTCAGAGGTAGTCTTAGCGGGCGCCTTCGAAGCGGTGGACGCGGGAGCCTTGCCGGCAGTGGAGGCGGGCTTGGGGGCCATTGCTGAGGTTGTTGTGGTGGGTGAGGAGGTGGTGCGTAGAGCGCGAAAGGGTGGGAGTGGCGAGAGAGTTGGATGAGGCCGGGGAAGCGAAGCGGTGCTATTTATACAGACGCGTTGGTGTTGTTTGGCACGACGCGTCGAGCGCGTTGAACCTTATTTTGTTGAACGCCATCAACACCATCACGTGCAGGCGTTTGGCGCCCGGCGCGTCGCTCCGCCACAGTCCCGCGCCTGTATAAAGGCCTTGCCTCCGCCCACCATGTCCCCTCATCTCCGCTCTCGCAACCTCCCGCCGTAGTCGCCTTCAGTGCCCACCAACCTCTCTCAACCACCCACCACCACCACCTCAATCTATCAGCAATGTCTGGCAAGGGCAGCGGCAAGGCCAAGTCTGGCGGCAAGGCGTCCGCGGATGCGGGCAAGTCCCAGTCTCGTTCGGCGAAGGCGGGCCTCCAGTTCCCCGTCGGTCGTGTCCACCGTCTCCTCAAGAAGGGCAACTACGCGCAGCGTGTTGGCGCGGGTGCACCTGGTAAGTAACTCACTTTTGCCTTGAATCAGCCGATCTGACCGTTGTACATAGTCTACCTCGCGGCGGTGCTTGAGTACCTCGCTGCCGAGATCCTCGAGCTTGCGGGCAACGCGGCGCGCGACAATAAGAAGCAGCGTATCGTGCCCCGTCACTTGCAGCTCGCCATCCGCAACGACGAGGAGTGAGTCGCTCCTTGAAACTCCCAGCCTTCCCAAGCTGACCGCAGCCCCAGGTTGAACAAGCTCCTTGGTGACGTTGTCATCTCGCAAGGCGGTGTCGTACCATTCATCAACCCTGAGGTATGTTCTTCGCTGTTCGTATCCACATCTGTCGCTCATCCTTTGCTCGACAGCTCCTGCCCAGCAAGACGCAAAAGGGCAAGAAGGACAGCCAGGAGGTTTAGGGCGTTCTGTTGTATTCATCACCTGTTGTATTATTTATGTACTATTTCTTTATTCTCGTCTAATTCGATCACCCTACCGAGAAACGAAGTCGATGCGCGTCAGTGAGAGGCTCAACCACTGTGATCCAACAAAGCGCAAGTGTACTTGAGTTGGCTAGTGAGGCTCATGAAGGTCAGCCGTCTCACGCTACAGCAGTTCACGGTCCTGACGTTTCTATTGTAGTGCATCACTATGCCCGACCCACGTAGCCGTAAATCTCCTGAGCGTCGGACTCATGTTGGGGCTATTGCCGGCCGTCGACGAAGTGTGGTCAGCGTTCGCTGATCCCCAGTATACATCGGAGGTCTATCCCTGGGAAGCCTAGGCCTCAACTCACGCCACATACCAGCTCGTCGCTGCTCGCCATGTCCCCCGGGGTCCACGTACAAAGCTGGGCTATGAATAGGGCGCCGTCGCCGATCCGACCGCGGCTACCTCCGCAGGATTCTCGCGGTCTCGGTGTCCAGGAGGCCTTCTCGGCGTCACATATACTGGTTGTCAAGCCGGTGGGCTACCTTGCCACGATTCCCCCGCAGACCGTGGTCGGAGACTCGGAGCCATCCACGGCCTCCGTGATCGTGTCGTACGACTATAGCATCCACACGCCGCGCCCGGCGGAGATGTCATCGGACGGCTCTTGCGTGGGCATCGCCGGGGATAGCTCCTTCAGCACAACGCACAACCGCGGATAGTCGCTACATATCGATGCAGCGGTCGATGAAAGGAATACAGGGTCAGAAAATGGCCGAAGGACGAGCGGTGGAGGGGTCAAACGTGCAATCTCTGTCTTAAGAGGTAAAAACAGGCAAAATGACCACCGCAGGGGTCGAACCTGCAATCTCCTGATTGACTTGCACGTGACCCGAAGGTTACGTATGCTCGTAGTCAGACGCGATGCCATTTCGCCAGGCGGCCATGTTAGAACGGTGCTTCAAAGCTTATACATCCTGCACAGGGACAGCCTAATACCGCTAAATTAAACGAAATCATGATTTCCTGTCAGGGCAGCGCCTGGCCGCACTGGCCTCCTTCCCCCACTTCCTCCTCCCTTCTCCGCCCTCGCCTCCTCTTCCTCCTCCCATCTACTCCGCATGGCAACCCTTACACGCCCTCATGTATCCCTACAAGCCCAGGAATCCGAGGAACAGCGACAGCAACGTCTTCTGAGCCTCGACATTCCTACACCCTTCCCGAGGCTACCTGTACGAACGGATCAGGCTCAAAGGAGCACTGCGCCAGCAGAAAGGCCGTCGTACGATGCCCCGCCCAAGGTGCGGGTGGGATCCTCCGATGAGGTGAACTCGGAAGTTGGCGAGCCTGCGGATGAGCGGGAAGAGGTTGGCAGGATGGTGAACGAGGTCGAGAGTACCGACTCGGTCAGTCGCCTTACTATGCACCCGACGTCAAATCTCCTTGCAGGCGAGATGCTAACTACTCATCAGGACGAGCTAATGTCGTCGATCGTCAACGTGCAGCGGTCATGCCTGACGACACTGAACGACCTACTCTCAACCTCCTCCGAATGGCGACCCATTATCCCCGACCGCCGACATTCCATGCCGTCTCCGCGATCTCCCAAGGCATTATCCGCACTACCATCACTCTTCGCCAACGCCGCAGCATCTTCGTCTTCTTCAGCCGCCACTACTCCACTCCAGACCCTCGTTCTCAACCTCCGCGCACAAGAGGCGGAGAACATGACTGAATGTGCTACGTCCGACTTGACCGACGAGGCTTCCCTCATCCGCGAGCTGGAGACCCGCGTAGGCCGCCTTGCTTCCGGACAACTCTCACCCCATGAGGGAGCGCTTGCCCGGTCACTTGTCTCGCTAGTGGCTCAGTTCCACAGGCTCGCTGAACTGCACCCCAGTCCTCCCCGGCCAAAGCCGGCCACAGGACCGAGAACGGCCTCTTGGAGCGCATCACCAGCGGACACAGCTCACGGGCCCGCCACCGGAAACCCCCTTGTCACCTTGCAGCGGCAGCTGAGCGATCTGCAGTTGGAGCGCGACGCGCGCAGCAACGAGCCGGCCTACTCCGCCTTCCCTCCCGTTCAAGCGGTCGAGACTGCGCTGCTCTGGACACGCGTAGATCAGGAGTTCGAGCGCATCCTGAACCTCTGCTCTGAGCAGCAACCCGACGCAGAGCTCGACTACGACCACCCTCTTCCGGAGTACGACGAGGGCGAGTACGAGGGCCCCTTCGACACAGATCTACCGGTCTATGAGGCGGGCGAGGGGTACGAACACTACGCCGCAGACAAGACCAAGGGAGATCTGGCCCGGATACGCTCACGCGAGCCGACGTCTGCTCCCGGAGGGGTAAGCGAGAAGATGCGGATGGACCTCGAGGCGGTCGCGCTCGCCATCGATAGGCTGTATCTCGTCGCGCCCCAGCTTCATGATCAGCGCGTGGAGCTGAAGAAGACGAAGCGCGAGCAGATGGAGCGTGCTCGCATGGCGGGGCCTTCAAAGGAAGTTCGCGAGCGCGACCGGGAGAGGAGCAAGGTCAGGCCAGGGAAGGAACGGGCGCAGGACGTCGGCGAGCTGGAGAAGATGGTCGAGCTCATCGGCAAGGCCTCAGAGCGGAGGCTCGTCGATCAGTCTGTCATCCTTGACGGGGGGATGAAGGCACGTCTTGAGCAGGCGCGCCGGCGCGACTCTGAGAAGGTGAATTGCGTTCTTCTAACTCAGTTGAACATGTGCTCATATTGTACGTAGCGCGAGGCGTTCGTTACGCGTCTGGTGCGTCATTCGGACGCAGGGCGGCTACACTCCCAGGACGCCGTCCTGGGCAGGAGCCGAACGAAGGACCCGGAAGCCATGCTCTCTCTTCCCGAGTTCATCCGCGAAGGCGTGCCCGAGGGCATGCAACTCAAGATGCAGATGGAGGACCCGAAGGCGTTGCTCACCTTGCCCGAGCTGCTGCGGGAGCCTGTCCCGGATCATCTGGTGCAGCCCTCGCCCCGGCCGCCCCCGCTGTCGCGCAAGAAGTCGTTCAAAGGGATGCGCAGCAGGAGTATGTCTGCTCCGCCTCTCGCGTGGCTGCTACCCTCGTCACCACGGTCGTCGTCACCTGGCACCCCTCCAGAGGCGAAGGAAGGGAAGGAGTCCAAGCGGTCTAGGCTGAGCAGGACGAAGCGACCCGGGTCGTCCAGTGGTATCACCACGCCTCACTGGCAAGGTCAGTCCTACGTTCTCTGCATCGTCTCTTGCAGGATACTGATAGATGGTCCTGCAGCTGGGCTCGATGCGCACTACGTCGCTGAGTATCATGAGACTCTGCAACACGTGCTCGTCTTCCTGAACGTCCAGGGCTTGACACCGGGGGCAAACCTCGAAGCGGAGGTCGTCCCTACGTCCGAGTCCATGGTCGAGGATCGCAGCCGCCTCTTGCTCAAGTGCGGCGCATCTACCTCCTCGCTCCTAGCGCTCCCTGCACCTGTGTCGCCCGGGATCAAGGAAGTGAAGGTGATGGGCCAGTTCCACGAGATCAAGCTTGCTGTCACCGCTCCTCCGCCGTCCCCCATTGACGCTTCCCCCGCGCTCCTCGACGCAATGCAGCTCTCGTCTGCCGCCCCAACGAGCTTCATATGCGCGTCGTGCTCTCTACCCGTCGTCCAAGGCGCGCGGTTGCACGAGTACCGCGATCTGCCGTCGGAACACTGGGCGGAGCTCGTCGACGCGTGGATGTGCCACTCCGATCAGCGCCTGCACGATCACGTCCAGAAGCACTCCCGCGATGGGTTTTGGCCGCGGGAAGGGCAGGCGCTTGTGGGTGGGAGCTACATTCTCTTCGACGAGTCGGCGATCGTGCAGAGCAACCTGTGGCCAGCGACCGACGAGGACTACAAGGTGAGCACCGTCTCCGATATACCTAGACTGGACGAAGAGAAGGCCGTCGTTGGGTATACCTACCAACGGTCGTACGTCTCGCCTGTCGGTACGCGTCGGGGCGCCCCCGGAGCCCTCGCAGGTTCCAGGGATCACGCTCAGCGCTGTGCTGGCTTGCGGGGCGTGCGACAGGAGTAATCCTTTGGCTGATACCATACGTCCAAGAGCGAACGGGCGTGCGCGAGCCGTCCGAGTCACTTGCTTAACAACTCTCGTGTTGCTGAGAACACTGTCGCGGGAGCTACATGCGAGGGCATATCCCTTCCTCCCTTAACTTTGTTTGTCTTTCTAACCTTACGCATGCTGACGCTATGTTGCGCAGCCCGAAGACGGATGGCGTCGTACTCGGTGCATCTGCGGGGCCATCGTGGGTCGCTCTCAAGAACGGCCTTCGTCGGCGGACGCTCCGGCGTCTATGGTGTACCGCTTTGCCAAGTATGCGGTGCGGCCCATGAGCGCAAATTCCGAGTAAGTGTCAACATCTGTCAAATAACTCCGGCTTTGTAGGCTGATACCCATCTTCAACAGGCCCTCGAGACTCCCTGTCTCGGCGTTCATTGCAGAGGATATGAACGAGTTCGTCCACGCGCATGCGACGTACCGGTTTGTCATCTTCGATGAGGAAGAGGAGCGCCCTCGCATCCTTGTAAGCATCACTGTACCGTGGCTGGAATTCCTCGCTCATCTGCGGTGTAGATTTGGTTGTTTAAGCCGAGCATGCGGCTCTCGTACACCGTCCCGACGCAGTATGTCCTGCCGAAGACTGGGTCCATCCGTGCTGCGAAGGTGCTCTACAAGATTCTCGATACAGCGGCAGCCTATTCCGATCTCCCATCGTACGTTTCCCTCATGAATGACCAAATTCGAATATCGGCTGACCTTTCCCCAGTCTGTTGCAGCGATACCCTGGCTTCCCGCAGGCCGAGCACCTCTATTACCCGCGCGGGATTTGTCGCCGCATCGGCGCGTCGCTCAAGGAGAGCAACACGGCGTACCCCGAGAACATGCGCACGATGACTGGCCTGAACGTCGGTTGGCTCCAGCGTGCTTGAAGCGGCGACGTCCCCCATTCCCTTCCTCTTGCCATACCAGTATCGTCTCCTCTCACCATCGACCCGCGCAGCCGTGCATCTATTCACATCTTACCCATCTCTCGCCGTATCTCTGTCATTCTAGATTGGTCGGTCCGGTCGCTGGCCGCTACTCGTTCGCGCTGTTGTATCGTCTCACGGACTGTGCATGTTTGTCCTAGTTTTGCATCCTATATCGCAAGCCGGCTCTATTTTTCTTGTAGAAACCCAGGTCCGTCGTCGTACTGCACATATGATAGAGCGCGGTGCTGGCGCCCACGTAGCTGACAGCGGCCCCAGGTCCTGTTTGTATAGTCCCATCCTCTTGAAGCGCCTGTGGCGTATGCAATGTGTTTTCCGGCAGGGAGCGATGCGCTACATTGCAGCGCTCGAGCTGCGGGCCACTCGCTGTGGGATCCAGGCATCTACATCGCGTCCATTCAGTACGCGCCAACCCCAGTGTCTGTGAAGCCGAATGGATCGGAACGTATCCCACCACGCTAAACGACTCGAAGCACAGCCGCCGCTCACACGCGCACATCTTGTAGTATGAATGCATAAGCGCTACAGACTCATCGGCACAACTATTCCAGGCATATCGCTGGTTCCCAGCCGACCGTGCCGGCATCTGTACGGCAGTGAGCTCGATATACGCGGTCGGAATACGCCCTGCGTCGTAGACCTCCACGGCTACAAGTTATCCTCATGTGAGTACTATGCCGTACTTCGCCTACCTCCTTCGTCCTTGCGTTGGTGTGCTGAATACACCCAGAGCGATCCATCGAGCGCATATTCCCCGACTGATAGACAGGGATCCGACATCTATACAGAAGGTGCTACGGATCCAGTATACGGGTTACGCGCAGTCATTATCCCGACGTCAGCAGGTGCGCATTGTACGGGCACGTTCCCATGCTAGCCTTCGCAGGCTCTCATCTGACGTATTCGCGAACGCGAGCCCAGCAGGAGGCCCGCCGTATATTAACCTTCGGGGTCTGCGCTCAATGGCCGCCTCGTTATCGACATTCTCAACCCACACATCTCGCTTCGAGCCCACATGATTGTCCTCCTTGGACAGGCGTTCGTACTAGGCGGGGCGGTCTGGTGCCTTTGGAAGCTCTTGCGGCCCTACGTGGTGCGGAGCACCTTGGATAACTTACCAGGCCCGCCGAGCCAGTCCTTCCTCTACGGTGAGCGGCGCGTTTCCCCTGACGCATTTGCGATAACAGGCTAACCGACTGTGACATGTAGGAAATTTGAAGCAGGTATACAGCAAGCAAGGCTGGGATTTCCACCGCAGCCTTGGAGAGCTTTACGGTCCTGCCTCGAAGCTCTATGGCAAACTCGGTGTAAGACGTACTCCTCGCGCGCCAACTTCTCTCCGCTTACGCGTCTGTGCTCAGCAAAAGATCCTATATGTGTTCGACCCCGTTGCCATGCATCATATAGCTGTGAAGGAACAGTATATCTTCGACGAAACCGACTGGTTCCTCAGGTGAGTTACGGCGCGTCCTGCTTTTACTGCGATTTGGCCAGTTATCCGCATCATTTGCGCTAACGCAAGTACATCAGCATGAACCGTCATACTGTCGGTCCGGGCCTGGTCTCTAGCACGGGTGGGTACTATCATGAAAATTACTTCGTTAGGTACGCAGCTGAGCCTATCCAGGTGAACAACACCGCCGCCAACGCAAGATGCTCAATCCGGCCTTCAACATTAACCACATGCGCGACATGACCCCCATCTTCTACGAGGTCGCACGTAGGGTAAGCATGTGCGCGACCCGGCCCTATATCTCGCACTAACGCCTCCATGAACGTACTTCTAGCTGCAGCAGGCTCTGCTAAAGCAGGTCGATGGCCGCCCCGGAGAGATCGACTTCTCCAGATGGATGGGCCGTACGGCAATTGAGCTCATCGGCCAAGCTGGTCTCGGGCACTCCTTCGATCCGCTCGTCGAGGATCGACCGGACACACTGGGGGAAGCGCTGAAATCCTTTATGTGAGATTTCTCGTCAGTGTTACTGCGAGCCAAACAGTGGTTTGACGGTTATTGATAGCCCGTCCCTCTACGCGCTCTCGGACTACCTTCAGTTCCTGCCGATCATCGAAGCAGCGCTGCCGCGGTTCGTGATCAACACGGCGGCGGTACGACTGCCGCACAAGCCCTTCCAAAGGCTCCGCAGTCTCGTCAACACGATAGAAGAAGAGGCGATCTCGCTGTTCAACGAGAAGAAGGCCGCTCTGCAGTCGGGAGACGAGGCGTTCAAGAGCCAAGTCGCCCATGGCAAGGACCTCATGAGTCTCATGCGTGCGCCCCATTTCGAATTGCTGGATAGTATCTGCGACTAACGCGCGAGACGTGACAGTCAAAGCTAACATGTCAGCGAACGAGCACGACCGCTTGTCAGAGGAGGAGCTCATTGCCCAGATTGCGTATGTGTTCATGTCGCGGTACCCATGACAGCGGCGTGGAAGGCGTTCTGACGACGTTTTCAGGACATTTACAGTCGCAGCGGTCGACACGACGTCAAGCGCTCTCTCTATGATTTTTTACCTAATCTCAAAGCATCCTGAAGTTCAAGAGAAGATGCGCGAAGAAATCCTCGCCGCTGGAGACGGCAGAGACGTCGGATACAACGACCTGGTTGCCCTGCCGTATCTCGACGCAGTATGTCGCGAGACCCTTCGCGTGTAAGCACCCCGATCGCTACTACCCGCAAAGCCGCGCTTATCCTGCGCCCTACAGCTATCCCATGGCGCCGTTCCGCTTCCGAGAGTGAGTCTCAACGTCGTATCTGCTGACCCGTCTCATTACCCGCACTACAGAACCCGCGAAGACGTAGTCCTCCCTCTCTCCCAGCCGATTCGCGGCAAGGACGGCACCATGATCTCGCAAATCCCCCTCCCGAAGAACACCTCGGTCTTCGTCGGCGTCATCTCTGCGAATACAAACAAGGCAATCTGGGGGCCCGACGGGCACGAGTGGAAGCCCGAGCGTTGGCTCTCGCCCCTGCCGGAAACGGTCACGGAGTCGAAGATTCCCGGGGTCTACTCCAACTTGTATGCCCATTGTTCTCTAGTATTCCTCACGCGCGTCTTCGCTGACCAGCGGTCTGGTTTGGTAGAATGACGTTCTGGGGTGGTGGTCGGGCGTGTATGTGAGTACATCTGTTCGGTTTTGCATATCCGGTACTCGGCTGACATGTTCTCTGACCGACAGCGGCTTCAAATTCTCCCAGCTCGAGATGAGTTCGTGAATGTTCCCTCCGATCCGCGGGCTTCCAGAGTGTTGGGAGACTAACAGCGCCCTACAGAGGTCGTCCTCGCCACCCTGCTTTCGACCTTCAAGTTCGAGTTGACGGACACGCCTATCTGCTGGAACCTCGCCGGCATCATCTACCCGACCACGGAGTGGGGAGGCAAGACCTCGATGCCGCTCCGGGTCACCGCTCTCAAGCCAGAGTCCAAGTAGCCTCATGCAATCACCGTCTTGCTCGGATTCGGTCTCTTGACGAACCTGGACATACCCGGCGACGTCCGTGCAGTCGAGGCGGCTTGCATCCAGGTCTTCCAAGTCGCGGGTGCTGCTCTGCTTATACGAACTCTTACACGTCAGATAAAGTACATCATATTCTGGCGTACAGTTCCGGCATCTATCTGCGAGCACGAAAGCGTAGCAAAACACGAGAAGTAAAGTAATGTACACATACAGACAGCGAGCCTCCTTGGAATGGGCCGTAACATTCACCGCTTAACATTCATACTGCAACAATCAACTCGTCTACTAGAGATCGCAGCGCGCGCATGGTCTTTCTCCCGGTGCTAGTGTGCTCGGCATCGACACAACCCTTGAGCGTCAGCGAAGACAGTCTCGACGCCCTCCCCACGCGTTCCCGGAGGCATGCGAGCACGCCTGTTCCCCCCAAGTTCGTGAATGACATCGAGACCGAAAATACGCGCAGGACTGGACACAGAACTGGGTGGGCGGTAGTGACGGGCGTAAGGGCGTGGATCAGGCCCGTAGGATGGCTGTGGGAGTCGACATGAAGCGTCGTGAGACAGGAGCCAGCAGATAGCAGGGACTGCCACTGCGGGGTGAACGCGAACGCCTCGCACTCCTGGTCGAGGGAGAGGGTCAACGAGGTCAGCTGCGCGAGCGAAGCAAGATGGACAATGTCGCTGAGTTCGGGTATGCGCCCCCCTACGATGGACACCTGGACGCGGTCCGTGTGCTACGGGTTTCCGCGGTGTACGCTGCGCTCGACGCGTGGGCCAGGGTCCCTGATTGTGTACGTGTTCGCAGTCATCGTGATCGCCAGCTCGGTAGGGCTGCTGAGGATCGGTCGGATGTTCTGTGGGATGAGTTGGAGTAGGGTTGACCGGAACGTTGGCCGGTCTGCCGACGGCTGGACGCCGACGCGCAGATGGAAATGAGTGCAAGCGGGGAGTTGTGGTCATGAGGAAATTGACATAAGACAACGATTCTACCTGCGCGTGACATCGACACACATCGTTCATGCCACCATGACTAGCTCATGTACCAGAGATTGAAGCTGCTGCGTCCAAGACAGCAGGTTTATGTCGTCTCTGAAACCAAGACATCCCTTCAACGTCAGCGACGACAGCCTAGAAGCCCTCCCCTCCCGAGCTTCGACACACGCGAGCACGCCCTCGCGTCCATGGCTCATGTTGTGTAGCGCGATCAACAGGACGCGCAAGGTGGGGCATAGGACAGGGGCCGCGGTAGCAGTAGGGGTGAGGGCGAGGAGAAGACATGCTGCTTGTCCGTCCGAGTCGACGTCAAGCGTCCCGAGGCTGGGGCAAGCGGATAGTAGCGCCTCCCACTGCGCGGTGGCTGCCAACGAGTTACATGCGCGGTCGAGGGTGAGGGTCAGCGTGGTCAAGTGGGCGAGGGAAGCGACGTGAGCGATGTCGCTCAGTCCGGGCTCGACCCCGCCCACAATAGCCATTTGGACGCGGTCCGTGTGCCACGTATCGCTGCAGTGGGGAGGGTGAGCCTGAACAGGCACCTTCCTAACTTGGATGAGGTCGATAAGATAGCAAACTACTACATTAGGAAGGTGGCCCAATGGGCATGACTGATTTGCCCTGGCAGCGTGGATTCTCAAAGTCTGATGGTGTAGCGGTAAACGCTGCATCGCCTTTTTGCTAGCTGTCTGTTCGAATCCCTGCGGCGAAGCCGCGTTAGGGTCCGGCGCAGGGTTAGGCCCCCACAACACCCTGGTCCCCCACAAAGGGAGCCGGACTGGGATTCCCGCGCGAACGAGGCTTTAGTGTGCCCGCCTGAGTGCTCCCGGTTCGGGGGACCCCCCGAGCGCAGCGAGGGAGGGGAGGGAGCACGAATGGCGGGTCCTCTTCGCGCAACCCCACGAAGTCCAAGATCTAAGCGCCGAGTGTCCAAGATAGGAAGGTGCCTGTTCAGGCTCACCATCCATGCAGTGGTCGGCCCGCGCGTTGCGTGGTCCAGGATCCCTGATGGTGTACCTGTTAGCGGTCATTGTAATCGCTAGCTCGATGGTATTGTCGAGGATAGGCCGGATGTTCTGCGGGATGAGCTTGAGTAGGTCCGATCGAAACGAGGGCCCGTCCCTCTGGATCTCGACGCGTAGGTGGAAATGTGTGCACGCGGGGAGTTCCAGCGCCTGGAGTACCCGAGAAGCCGTAGCGTGATCGCAGTTCATGTAGTAGCTCCACACCTTAGGAAGGAGGAGGAGAGGAGTATAGATATGGTCGGATTGGCCTGCAGGCGGAGGTGGAAGCTGGAGTTGGGAGAGGTCGAGGTTCCTTAGGTGAGGAGCCGCCTTTCGGAGGATACGCACAAGATGCTCGAATGTTAATCCCGCGCGCGGAGTGCTCCCGTGATGTAGGGCCAGCGACGTCATACGGGAGTACAATTCTGGATCGAGAGGAATGGGTAAACCAGTAAGATCTAAGGACCGCAGCCGGAGTTCCTTCCTCGTGGAGAGACCGAGATCGACCTGCGCCCAACCACCTCCTGGCCGAGTAAGGGAGATAGTCAGGTTCTCCAACGCGGGCAGCGGCGTGTCGAACAGCCGCTGGATCATTGGAGAGATCATCTTCACGTAGCTCTGGAGCGTGAAACTCCGTATGCGGCTCGCTGCGGCGATCGCGAGCTGAAGGGCTCTCTTCAGAGTGGCAAGACATAGGCCGACGAGGCGGATATCGATGGGGGCCCGGCGTGAGCGCTCCAAACAAATATCCACCCAGTTGATGTTGTCAGAGAAATCGACGGCTGTCCAAAGAAGTGCTGCTTCGACGATGATAGTTCGCCACCGCGCGCACACCAGCATGAGATGCGCCCAATGGCGGTTCTTCAGCGTAGCGCACATACGGCGGTCGCAGGGCTCGGGGTGGGCGATGTACGAGAACACTTGAAGGAGGAGTTCTACCGGGAGGGCGTTGACCGTTGTAGACATCGTGGAAGCTGCCAGCCTTGCGTCAACCTCGAGTGTCGACTAGTAACTCCGCGGCGTACCTAGCCTGCTAGAGGCAAGATCGTGATCAAAGGCCTCTTCTTACTAGTAAAGCGGCGGATGAATAGACTTACTGTCCTGCGTGTGTAGGAATCGGGTTTCTCTAACAAGATGACAGCCCACCGAACGATGATGAGGGCTGAGCGTTGGGGGACAACGATGGCAGGGGCTTCACTGTGTTTTAGGTTTGGAATCGTGAGGCTGTGCAATCCCGCATACCCGCTTAAGGAAAGCGTTATAGTCGGGGTCTAGAGACTTTAAGTCGACGCTTTAGTACCCCGGCTTACAACAGCTTCAAGAACAAGTGCAGAGTCAGAAATATCACCTCTCAGCCGCCCTTAGGAAGGCGTACCGAGGCGCTTTGTTGATGGCCGGCAGGAACGAGAACATTGCTAGGATAAATCTTAGAGCAGAAACAAATGTTGTCTACCAGTGACAAGTCCGACAACCGGGGCTCTCCCCAAACTTACTGACCAAGAATCCCACATCGTTCCTGATTTGTGCTAGACACGAGCGATGCGCCTCACTTGCCCGCTCTCCAGACGAGCCTGGGTACCAGTAGTGCAGATCCAGCTTCTCGAGAGGAGCGCCGGCGCGCGCACGCGCACTGAGGCACTCGGAGAGCGACTCCAAGACCTGCAGTGCCTCGTCCGCATCGCGGCCAAACCCACCGTGGACGGTCAGACAGGTCACTAGGGGACACCGGGGAAGCCCCAAGTCGGCCTGCTCTCCCCCCGGTACGGCGCTGTCAAGGGATGGTTGGAGAACACGAAGCGGAGCCAGGAGGTCGACGCCAATGTGCCAGGCGGTCGGCGAGGGAATTATGGATAGGCGTTCGACAGACGGGAACGCATCGAACACGCTCTCCCAGAAGCCGGCGGCCTCCTCCTCGGATGCAACCCAGTTACTGCGCATAGGACGCGAAATCGCCGCTTGAACTGCTAAGTCGCGGACGGGAACCGTGGAGAGCACCCGCGCCAGCCCACGCAGGCGCGCCTCCAGGTCCGTCGCTGCGTTCGATCCCTCGAACACGAAGCATATGCGGCCAGCGGGCTCCGCCCGCCCTAGTGGCCGACGGGATCTTGGTGAGCGGATCATGGTCTGCGAGTGGACGGTCCCAACGAGGGCGGCCTCCGTCATCCTCTCAAGAAGTGATCGGAAGCGGGGCAGGAGAAAGTCGGTGATCGCCTCTTCCGGGGGCCTAGCATCTGCGGGTATTCCAACGCGGATGTCGACGTTAGGAACGCTATCCGGGAGCGTCAGATGCTCCGCGATCATCGAAACCACCTCCATACTCCCATGGATCGCGATAGTATGCAGGTCCCGGAGGAGAACGCGCGGTACAGACATCGCTTGTACAGG
This sequence comes from Trametes villosa, assembly GCA_002964805.2. NCBI lineage: Eukaryota > Fungi > Basidiomycota > Agaricomycetes > Polyporales > Polyporaceae > Trametes > Trametes villosa. The sequence goes on from PUDQ02000003.1 coordinate 3,247,585, forward strand.
GGCGTCACCGTGGCTTCCCCCAAGAGGTCGTATGGCGAGGTCTCCAGGTACAACCAGTTCCTGGAGCAACGGATTCCGCGCGAGGACCTGCAGCAAATCGCCAACGGAACGCATGGATTGATCGCTCGTAGGGTATTCGGAAAGCTTCAGCACGCGTAACGAACGCCAGAACCTCTTCGGCGGCGGGAGGACGATCTGCTGGACTACCAGCTCCTGGAGGCGCGGGGTGATCGCCCGGTCGAGCGCGTAATCTACAAGCATCCCATAGGCGTACTTGGAGTCATGGACCGGGATCAGGTTCAACCGCTCCAGAGCAGGCATACCCGCCTTGAAGAAAGGGCGGAGCAGCTCAAACTGCACCCCAGACTCGGACGTGTTCAGGTGGGCAGAGAGCGAGCGTATCCGGTCCGCGGAGGGTAAAACGAGGGCCAGAGCCTCGGGATCCGCACAGTCCGGGGTGGAGACCTGCAGGTCCAGCAAGCAGTCGCCCGCGCGCTCGAGGCAGAGAGCGAGCCAAGCGATGTTCGGGGTGGCGGTGATGTATCTCCAGAACGACGACGTGTGGACGATGAGGGCGCGCCATCGGCGACAGACGAGCATGAACAGCGCGATCCTCTTGATGTGCGGCGTGCGCGCCCTGGTCGCGGGATCCGAGAATTCCGCCGCGGATGCGAGGATTTGTGCGATGAGTTCCGGAGGGAGGCCCTGTATGTACGCGATTCCCGGAGGCGACAGATCCGGATTGATCATGCCCCCGTCGTCTGGTGGTCCCAGCCAAAGCGCGAGAGGTCGTGTTCGTACTTTGAACGGCAGCATCATTGGTGGCGGTTGGTAGACCAAGGGAGGAGTCGGCGCTCGAGGGGGATACTTCCACAGGCGCGCGGTTCGCGAACCGGGACAACGCGGTGGGAGTTCGGTCTTGAACGTGTTTGGGGGTTACGTCCATGATACCCCGCCATTTTTGGGAGGCTGCACGTGCCGAGGAGATAGCACGGATTTGCTTTGAGCTCGCCGTTCTGAAGGGCAAGAAGGCCAGGAGTCCGTTATGTGAGTTGGTGGGTGGCAGAACATCGTGGACGGGAACAAGTTGCTTGACAGGAAGCTGTGCTGCGGCGGCAGAGGCATTTGACTCTGTTTGACTGTCTCAGTCAACCACGACCCACAGCACCGACACAACATCCGCCCACAGCGTGTCAAAACTGCATTCGATTTCATTGCAAACAACAGACATATGTGTATACGTCGACGGTGGTATATACGACACCTAGGGGGAATGAATAAGATACTTGTTACGACTACTCCCAGCCAGCCCGGACCACCCTGCGTGCGTGCCTCTACATATTCCCGACCCGATTCGACCGACAGCGACAATATTGCGACCAACAAATACCGATAGCCAAGCCATAGACTGTGCAAGTGTGCGAGCGGGACCCCGAGCCAACTTCCCGAGCCGCCCCGCCCGCCCATCCGTCAAACCGCCATGTTCACGATCCTCCTCTTAATCTTCATCTTCACAGGGCGCCCTGCTCCGCGAGGGCCTTCCGCACGGGATCCGAATCCGCGCGCTGCAGGCCACGCTCCGTCCCCGAGCTCGCACCCGTCTCCGCCGAGTACGCCCTCGGCTTCCCGTTCCCATTCCCATGGGCCCCAAGACCGTTTGAAAGCGGCGACGCGTCCGCATCGTCGACCGCGCCCTCCGAGTCCGTGCGCCACGACGTCCCGCGCGAGCTCTCCGCGCCCGCGGTCGTCCCCGTCCCCGCGGTCGTGTCGCTCTCGCTCGGGCTCGTCTTCGTCTCCGCGCCCTCCGCGCCGCCGCGCAGGATCTCGTTCGCGAGCCCGCTCGTCCGCAGCTCGCGCTGTTCGCTGGTACCGGACGCGGAGGGGGGTACCCACGGGAAGTACCCCGCGGGCTCCTCGCGCGCTACCGCGCCCCCCTGCGCCATCGCGACCGACACCGCGACGGGCGGGAAGTAGCCGTCCGGCGGGCGGCCTTCCTGCCCGCCGTCTTGCGACTGCTGCTGTCCGTCCACCTGCTGTTGCTGCTGCTGCTGCATCTGCTGCTGTGGGTACGCGGTGTAGTACGTGTGTCCCGCGCGCACGGGCGCGCCCACCGCCGCGTTGATGAACGGGTTCGCGCCGGAGCCCGGCCGTCCCCAGAACGCCCCAGGGGACATCGTCACGCCCGGCGAAAACGGCGCGAACGGTGTCATGACGTGCTGCATGTGCGCGTGCGCCGACGCCTGCGCCTGCGCCTGCGCGTGTTGGTCCGCGGGCGACGGCACCCCAGGCGACGGCTGGGGCAGGAAGGTGAAGGAGGGCATGCTGGGCGTGATCGGGGGCAACCCGTGCGGGGTCATCATCATGCCCATGCCCATGAGCGGGTGGTGCATCGGGCTCATCGGGTGGCCCTGCGGCATGTGCGGTGACGGGTATTGCGGCGAGAGCGTGTGTGGGGGCGGCACAGGGAATGCTGAGACTGGGGGTAGCGGCGGGAGGGCGATCGGGCCTGGGTGCGCAGGGTGCTGCTGCTGCGGCGTCGTGTGCGACCTTGACGATGTCGGCGAGGTAGGCTGTGTTGGCTGGGCGGGCGGGGTTGTCTGCGACTGCCTCGCCGCTGACGACGTTGGAGGCGACGTCGAGTTCGAACCCGAAGCCGTCGCGCTATCCCGCCTCTGCTGGGCCAACGCTAGCTGCGACGCGACATCCGCACCCGCACCAAACACGCCGCTAGACTGTCGCTGCTGTTGCTGGTACTGCTGCTGGAAGTACGCCTGGTCCATGTTCATGCGCTGGTACGTCCCGAGGTCGTACACGTCGTACGGCGTCGTCGGCCCCGAGTGCAGGAAGTCGAACGTGTACGGCGACTGGATCGCAGGCGGGATCGGGATGTGCGACGGCGGCTGCACTTGCTGCTGCTGCTGCGGCCGCGCGTACTGCTGCTGCTGTGGGAGGGAAGTCGGCGACTGGGGCACCATGGAGGCCGACGCGAGCGCGAGCTTCTGCGCGAGCTGCTGGCTCAGGCTCTCCGCGTCCCCGTTATCATCATACGTCCCCGTACCCGCCGCAGAGGTGCTGCCACCCGCGAATCCATACAAACCCCCGCTCGGCCGCCGGGACGCGGCGAGGAGCGACGCAGGGCTGCCGCCGCGCCCGTGCTCGAGCTGCTGCTGGAGGAGCTGCTGCGCGAGCGACGACGTGCGCGAGAGCAGCGGCTGCCCGCTCTGTTGCTGCTGTTGACCATACGGCGAGCCGAAGGGCGAGGGCGAGAAGGCGAAGGTTGCAGGGGAGTGTGGAGTTGAGCCGGGCCCGACGAGCGGCTGCGAGGAGCTTGCGGGCGCGGCGAACTTGTCGAAGTGCACCTTGAGTGGGCGGCCGTTGTACTCGTACCTAGCGGGGAGCGATGTCAGCGTGGGTGTTCGTCATCTAGGATATGTCATGCTGAAAGATGTGTAGGATTGCGGGGACTTCCATGATATGCCGAACATATGGGGAGTGCGCTTGATCCCGCCGATACGCTCAAAACAGCACAGTGCACCCGTCACCGTGGGCGACGAGGCATCCCCGCACTGTCGCCTCTCCCAGCCAAGCCACGGACGCTGTTGACATCCACATCCTGATCAAGATCCAAGTATCACGCCGTCCTGCACCAGCAGGAGGCCCCAACGCAAGTCCCGGTCCAGACCCGATGACGTCGTCGGGCCCGCGCGCGGATCCACGATATCCCGCAAGCGCGAGCACCCGCCTCAAATACCGCGCGCCCTCCCCGCCAACACACCCACGACAGACGACACACGACTCGCGAATCCCGAGCGGACTCACGACTCGCGGTACACTCACGCACACACCAGGCACGAACGGAGGACTCACCCGTTGAACATGCGCACCGCGCGCTCCGCGTCCGCCTCGTTCGAGAAGCTCACCGTCCCAAAGCCTCTCGACCGGCCGTCCGCGCCCAGGGCGACGTCCGCGCGCTGCACCGCGCCCGCCTGCCGGAACAGGTCCTTCAGGTCCTGCCACTGGATGTGGAACGGCAGCTGCCCCAAAACGCGAGCGTGAGCATCCCCGCCCAACTGCCTCACGAGATTAGAGAGCAGCCACTCACGTTCCCGACAAAGAGGTTCCGGCTCGCCTGGCCCCCAGTGGTGCCGGGTCTTGACCCGGGGCCGTCGTCGTCCCCAAGCGGCGCACCTGCGCCAAACGGCGACAGGCCGGCGAACCGCGCCAACGACGGCGCGGGCGACGCAAGCCCCGAGCTCCCAAGCACAGACCCGCCTGCGACCGCCACCGCCGGCGTGCCCGCCCCGCTCAGCGACGCCGCGGCGGGCGACAAGCTTCCCAGCAGCGGCGTCCCAAACACCCCCAGGCCCCCAACGCCCATTCCGACGTAAGGCGCGGGGACGGGCGCGGGGGCGCCGAGCTCCTCGCCCATGCGGTCCGGGCGGACCTCGAGCGTGCGCGTCTGCCAGGTGTAGCCGTTGAACATGTCGACCGCGCGCCCCGCGTCCTCGGCGGTCGCGAGCAGCACGGTGCCGTACCCGCGCGAGCGGTTGTCGGGCCCGAGCGAGACGTCCGCGCGGAGCACCGTCCCCGCGCGCCGGAAGAGGTCCTTGAGGTCCTGCCAGCGCACGCGGTAGGGGAGCTGGGGAGGAGTGTCAGCTGATTATTCGCAGGAGCCGTAACGATGAAGGCAGCTGGAGAACTACGATTCAAGTCAGTCTGAACAGACTCGATTGTCTCTGACCACCCATCGACAACACTGCCACCAAACTTGCAGCATTGCAGCTCGCACGACGCCGAATTGCACAACAGGCAAACCGAATCCCAAATTCGCGAAGCGCCGCCCTGTCACTTTGAATAACCAGCACGCGCGCACCGGATCGACGATACCCCGCGTCCGCCATTCCGCAAAAACGTCCGGCGCCGTCGTCAAGACGCGACGAACACGCTCGCATTCGCCCGTTCAAACAACGAATCTGTCTGCGCGCAACTCAAACACAACACAAACGCGCCGGCCTCGCATGGAGACGTGCGCAGCAGCGGTCCGAGACGGACGCTCGCGAGCTGATCGTCCCACCGCGGGAAGGCTCGGTTCCCGCTCGCGTCCGCGCACACTCCACTTGAGCTGTTGCCATCGCACTCCGCGCCATACAACGAACGACTCGGCGCAAAGACGGCGCGGGGTGGACGGATTGGCGCGCACGAACGTCCGCCCGACGCGTCTGCCCGGAGACGATGCCGGAACGGCACCGCCGATGGAAGGGAGAGGAAGAAAGACACGACAGAACGGCGACGTACGTTTCCGACAAAGAGCTGGGTGCGCGTATCCCGCGGCGGGTTCGTCGTCCGCGGGGAATTTGACGAGGCCATCGCCATCTGGATGACGGCCTCGATGTCGTCGTTTGTGGGGCCCGAGCCTGCTGCGGAGGGACGGGCGCCGGGTGGTGAGGGGTCTCCGCTCAGTGCGGGAGGCGGGGCGGATCCAGCGTTAGAATCCCCCGCGGAGGTGGAAGTCGAGGGTTGCGCAGCGGAGTGCGGGGACGAGCGCGGGTGAGTAGCGGCGTGTGCGGGAGAGGGCGTGTGGTGTAGGCTGGGCGAGTGCGAGTGTGAGTGCGGGTGTGGAGGGAGGGGGATCGCGGGGGGCTGCGCGGAGGGCAGCACCGGCTGTGGCTGGTGCTGGTGCTGGTGGGAGGAGGGATGTGGAGGGAGGCCGAGGGCGGGCGAGTCTGGCAGCTGGCGGAGGCGCAAGCAGAGCAAGGGCGGGGGCAACGGTGGCGGGCGGCGGGAGGAATGATTGGACAGGGATATCGCGGCATGCGGGCGCGGGGATCGAATCGAGGAGAGGACGTCAGCTCGTCGCGAGGCGGGGCGGCGGACCTCGTCCCGCACGGAGAGAGAGGGACGCACCGAGTGGGCTGCCATCGCCTGGGGCGCTGCCATTTCGAGATCGATACGTGCAGGACGGCGGGGCGCTGTCCTGCCCTGCGCTCCGAATGTCTAAGTCCTAGTCTGACTGGCCGCACTCAGGTGTGAGTCCGCCAGGCCGCGCCGTGTGCTCGCGCGATCGTCCGCGTGCGCGCTCGTCCGGGGTCGTGTTCGTCGTGTTCGTAGTCGTCGTGCCCGCCGTGCTGGCGCAAGTGCTCAGAAAGCGGAGTGTGTGAGTGGTGGAGTGGCTGGGCGAGAGACGAGAACGAAAAGGAGGGAGCGAGGCCGTCCGGATATGGACCCCGTCCACTGCGAGCGAGCCGAACGCTCCACCCTCGCCGCTGCATCTTTTACCCCAACGTGCTCTGACGTCACACCCCTCCCTCGCAACCCTAAACGCGCCCCCGCCCTCCCTCTTCGCCTTCCCCGCCCTCCGACGTCGGCCTCACGCAGATCACCCCCCACAGCCCTGAACGCACCCAGCGACGCCCTCAAGTCGATCTGAAACGCATTCCGCCCCGTCGCATAGGCTGCGCAGCGCGACCGACCCCATTTTGGCCATCAGCACCCTCTAATGTCGCTTGACGTCATATCGTTCTCATCTCCCTCTTCTCTCGTGGGCATTCGTCGCACTTCACGTTATGGACGCGCCGCGGCGGGCGCATGAGATTGAATGGAATATACACTATCATAGCCGTACACGCTACTCGTACACGAAGAGACCGAGACCGACCACAAGGCCAAAGGGGAAAGAATCCAGGGAGCAAAGCGTCCAAGCCAAGGGCGCTCAGACCTCCTGCGACGCGTCGCTCTTCCGGCCCTTCTGCGTCTTGCTCGGCAGCAACTGCAACGCGAGAACATACGTCAGTACAAGCCCAAAAGCCATTCAAGGCGAACGGCGGCGGTCTCACCTCGGGGTTAATGAACGGCACGACACCGCCCTGCGAGATCACGACGTCGCCCAGAAGCTTGTTCAGCCTGTGCCGAGCTCTCGTTAGCGCGCCGTCATGGGAAGAGAACGGAACGGAAGCAGACGCACTCCTCGTCGTTCCGGATCGCGAGCTGCAGATGCCGCGGCACGATGCGCTGCTTCTTGTTGTCCCGCGCCGCGTTCCCCGCGAGCTCCAGAATCTCGGCAGCGAGGTACTCGAGCACCGCCGCGAGGTAGACTGCGTACGCGCCACAGCGTAAGTACGTGGCACGAGACCAGGGATGAGGACGAGGAGAGGCTCACCTGGTGCACCCGCACCGACACGCTGCGCGTAGTTGCCCTTCTTGAGGAGACGGTGGACACGACCGACGGGGAACTGGAGACCCGCCTTCGCCGAGCGCGACTGGGACTTGCCCGCATCCGCGGACGACTTGCCACCAGACTTGGCCTTGCCGCTGCCCTTGCCAGACATTGTGGATAGTTTGAGTGTAGGTAGGTGGTGAACGTGAGTTGGTGGTGGTTGGGGTGAGAGTTTGAGCGACGTCTAACAAGTCGAGCCCCGTATAAGTACCTCTGCTCTCCAAGAGCCAAGCGCAAATCAACAATCGACTCACTAAGCTCAAAGGACAATCGGCTTGAGGCGGGCGGGCAAAGAGGGCGGCGGGGAGGAATGTAAAGGAGCCCCCACCTACGCGCCCGCGCGCTTTATAGCGCGCCGGCGCGGCTCGCGGCTCACGTTACCGCGGCGCGCGCTGTTGATCGGCGTTCAACAACGCCCGCACGTGACACGCGTCGCGCGCGCGCGCGCAAACACGGCCACACACGCGTGGCGCCAGTTTATAAGCGACCCGCCCCGCCGCGCGAGCTCCCTCTCGACCTTCAGCCGCTACCACCACCCCGCCGCCCCCCTCTTGCCTTCGCGCACCTCCACCACCACCTCCAACAACTAGCGAACGCGAACGCGCTTCGAACGAACCACAACACCCCACACCACCCACCCTCAGCCGCACGCAGATAGCAATGGCCCCGAAGCCCGCGTCCACTGCCGGAAAGGCCCCCGCGTCGACCGCGTCGAAGGCGCCTGCGAAGACGACGAGCGAGGGCGGCGCGAAGGCCGCGAAGAAGACCGCGAAGGCGTCGGGCGGCGCCGCCGACGGCGACAAGAAGAAGCGCAGGAAGGGCCGCAAGGAGACGTACTCGTCCTACATCTACAAGGGTGAGTAACCCGCTGCCCTCCGGGGCGCGTGGGGTGTGGAAGAAGCATGGGCTGGTTGGCTGACGCGTTTTGGCGGGTAGTGCTCAAGCAGGTGCACCCTGACACGGGTATCTCCAACAAGGCGATGGCCATCCTCAACTCGTTCGTGAACGACATCTTCGAGCGTATTGCGACTGAGGCGTCGAGTACGTGCCATCCTCAACTATGCTCAAGTGTCTCAGATGCTGACGGGACATGGTGCAGAGCTCGCGTCGTACTCGAAGAAGTCGACGATCTCGTCGCGCGAGATTCAGACGGCCGTGCGGCTGATCCTCCCCGGCGAGCTCGCGAAGCACGCCATCTCGGAGGGCACGAAGTCCGTCACCAAGGTTTGTTCTCTTCAACCACCTTTGCCCTTTGCCCACTCATTGACCCTCAACCTTCTTTGCCCTTGTAGTTCTCGAGCGCAGGCGCCAAGTAAGCGCCGCTCATATACCGACTTGCGCGCCGTCGTGGTTGTACGCCGCTCGCACCTGTGCGGCGGTTGTGGGAGGGACGGACGTTGTTGTATCTCTCTGTCTGTGTCTGTGTGTCCGTGCGGCGGTCGACGCGAGGGTCCGGCCTGCACTTGTATTGTACGATCCCTAGTCTCATCTCGTTTCTCTCCTCATGTCTCTTCTGTCTACGGTATCAATCGAGCGGATTTACTCAGTCCTTCGGCGTGCAGCTTTTGTCTGGTTCGGCGGTTGTGTACTTCGAACGACTTGGAAGCTTACGGTGTGTACTGAGGTGTACATTTGCGCCCAGCTCGTCTTGATGTATGCGTACGCACGTGTCATGTTTCGCTTCTTCCTCAGCCATGCACTGCTAACATGGTCGTCCGGCAGGCAACCCCTTCCACCTGCTACGATCGACCCGCATCTCTCGGGCCCCCGACCACGACTGCCCACTAAGAATGGTTCAGCCGCCTACGCGTTCTCCACGTTGGCGTCCGACGCCGAGACACAGTTCACCGCCCATAGCCAGCCTGGTTGGTTCATGGAGCCACAACAAGCAGGAGGCCGCGCACGCCCCCGCACGCAGGTGCAGTGTACTCAATCTGGGCACCGCGGATCCACCTCTTCGCTCGTGAGCAGCGCGTGAGCTACCCAGCCGACTCTCGACGTGTCTAGCCCCGAACGAGAAGTTCATCTCCCCCGCCCGGCGTCTGAACCTCTCAATCTTCACCGCCCCCGTGCGGCTCGACGTTGTTTGCGCACGACGTCGACTGCGCGCGGTTGTCTGAGTCTCTTACGGTGTGCACTGTGCAGATCTCGGTCCGACATGATACATCGTGATGATACGCGACGAGAGCGAGGGCGAGATGTATGCGCGCGCTGAGTCGCGTCTCATGGAGCGCAGGTATCAATAAACCCGGTGCGCGCCCACAGTGTTTCACTACTGAGTATGTACTGATGTGTTACGTTTGTAGTGCGCGGACAGCGAGCGACCATGACCGTCTGCTTGTATCGCGCGGTGAGTCCCTCAGCTCAATGTTCCGGCTGCAATGAACGACTTTCGCCGTCTGAGCATCGCAGTATCCCATGTGCCCCGAATGGCAAGACACCTCGACGTGCACGAGCGCCGCGTCTGGCTGTTGAAGGCACGCCGCCGGGCTATGTGCAGCGGGTATTTCCCGGGAGTCGAATGAAGTGCGTACGCGCTGCTGAACCTCGCACCGTTATGTCTTGCCTCGGCCGCGTCCTGCCCGTATATGCCGTTGACTTCGGTATGCAACAGGCGTTGAACGCGTACACTGGACGTTGATTAACGTTGACGGGACATAGCGACCATGATCGGACAGCTCCCCGCTACGGCTCGGCCACAGGAGCCATGGCCAACACAATACGCGCCTCGGACGCTCCGCGTGCAATGGCCCTGCGCCTCTGGCAAGCGGCTCCATACCCGGCTGTGCATGGCTCGCTCGGGGTGCGCGCATTGCGCCCCGCGACCGTGGCCTCGGGGCCACTGTTGTCCCAACGGGTACATAAACCCCCTCTGCCTGCCCAAGAGCCCCATCCTCCCCCCAACTTCCTCTCGCATTCTCCGAGTCCTACACCCACAAACTCAGCTGCGCACCAACACCGACACCGCACCTTCGCACTCTCACCATGCACTGGCCGCCCCCACCACCGCTCTCCCGCTCGGCCCGCCACATAATCCTACTCTACTCCCCGCGCGCGATCGCCTTCGACGCAATGATGCCCACCGCGGTCACGGCGTAGCCCAACCTGGACTGCCTCACCCCGCCCGGCTGGTTGCCCGTGTACATGACGGGAAGAGATCGTCGAGATGTCCTGAGGGAAGTTGGCAGAGCTTGAATACGCCCCGCGTCCCTCGCCGCCGCCCTACTCAGGATCCAGCGCCGGTCGGGAAGCCCACGGCAAGCGCCTCCCCTTAGGTCGGATGCCCGATGACGTTGTACGAACCCCTGCCGGGATGTAAGTTGCATTCCAATCCGCGCTGCGCCCCGAGCCTAACACCGCTGCCTTTCCCCGTTTTAGCTCATCCTACGTTCAAATAATGTCATCCCCGACGTCGTGCCGACGCCATGCATCCAGGACCGTCCACGGCGAGCTCCCGAACAAGGTCTCGGTACCGCCCTCGGTGACACCTTCACCAGACTCCGACGAAACCATGATCCTCCACTCGCCATGCGACGACGCTCAGGCAAAATGGCCGCAAGGTGCTGGGGATCGCTGTCGGGCAGGTTCGGTGCGACATGGACAAAGAAGGCTCCCGCTACGGTACGCACGGTTCGGGGTCGCCCGGCACCAGACGGACTGCATGATACTCGCCGCGCGCGTGCATCCCGGCGAGCATCCATGTCCTTCCTTGACTCGCCCCGCGGGTGCAGGGCCGACGCTTCTATGAGCGACGAAAACACCCCTTCCGGGTGCCACCCTCACGCAGCGCGGGCGGGCGTGGAGAGCGTACAAGGGCTCGGCAGCGACGGAATCCGAAGTCTCACGCGACTTCCTCGAAGCTGCCACCCACCGCGCGCTCGGCGTGGAAGGCGGTCGCCATCCTTTACGTCCTTCACTTGGAGGACGTCCTTCACTTGGAGGACGTCCTTCACTTGGAGGACGTCCCAGTGCGCCGTCCGTGGGCGCGCAGGCGACTCTCGGGGAGTCCCAGAAGCATCGAGGCAGCACTACGTGCGCCCGTGTCCTTCCCGTCGACACCCTACTGGCGTATGCGAACCCCTTCACGGGCACGCACCACTCGCGTGCGGGCCGCCGACGCCCAAGCTCCCCTCCTCCAAACCGCGGGTGTCAGGTTTCTTATCGACCTGGACGTCCCGCGACAGCACCTGAGATCCTCCGCTATTGCGTCCCACACCCGACCCCACGCCCTCGCTCTTGCGAAAGAAGGCCCAGCAAGGTTTCCGTTCACCCGGTCGTTTCCGGGAAGATCTTCAAGTTCCCGGTCTCCAGCGCGCCTCCGCACCGATCGGCCTCTGCGCTCCACAGCTTGTACCCCGGGCCCCTCGTATTACCGACCTCATCCACGGTCGGATCGGGACCTCGCCTCCTCGTCTTTCTTCCGATCCTCCTTGCTCAACTCGATGCCAAGGCGGCGCTTCTCGTCCGGCATGAGCTCTGCGGGGACGTCCACGTCCATTCGCTTCTTGAACACCATCACCATCGTGGAGTTCCGCGCGGTGGCTCTTTTTGGATCATTGGGATTCGGGCCCAGCGTCCATAGTACTCGTACCATAGCCTAGGTAGATATCAATAAAATCGCTATCTGCACATGGCCTCATGGCGGTGATCTTCATCCAAGAAGTGTGATCAGTCTATACGCCAGCGTGCTTGATCAGGACCGAAAGGAGCTGAGCGAAGAGGGAGAAATTTGAGGGCGGGAGTTAGTACCGTTTTGCTGTACAAGTCGGCTTATTGTCACGCGCTGACGGGGACAAAGTGAAATCAAAGAGCGGTGGGGGTACAATCTGAGATCTTTATAGCGCTGCCATTCTGTTACTGAGAAGATAGCATACAAGCGTAGTGTATAGGATTTGTGGACTGGACGGCGAGTCGGAGGAGGGGGCTCAGCGCTCAGAGGCGCCCGAGTGGCTGGGCCAAGTGCGTCGGCGTTTTCCGAGACGCGTCGGTTACAAGTGGCAAAGTGCTAACGGCACGCATTCGACGATGCGCTCAACCGTGTTGACGTGGACTCCTTGGCCACCACCACCACCTCCTTCCAGGCATAAGTATGGAGTTTTGTGATCGCTATAGGGGACCGTGGCCTCACTCCCGATATTTGGCGACATAGCTCAGGACCGCAGCGTTCCGACTTGAATCGCTTCGCATGGCGACTGTTCTTCCTCCACCTGCACGCTGCGTCTGGCAGCGCAAGGACACCGCATCGACCATGCCACGCAGTGCGTATTTACCGGAAGTGCCCATCCGCCGTTGAACCTCGCGCCCGTATGTCCGGACTCGCCCGCGTACTGCCCATACTTACATGTAAGTGACTTCGGTGTACAACAGATGAATACATCCGAACGTTGCCCCACGTTAACGGGACATAGCGGCCACAGTCAGGCACCCCACCGCTTGTGTGGTTATTACTCAGCCCCGGAGCCATGACCGACACAATACGAGCCACGGACGACTCGGATCCGCATACAATGGTCCGCGCTCTTCAATAGCGGCTCCATACCCCGCTATGCACCATGGCTCGCTCGGAGCCTCAGCCTGTGGGCGCATTGTGCACCGCGCGCGTGGCCTCGGGGCCGCTATTGTCCCGATGAATATATAACCCCCCTCGAACTACCCGGAGACCCCTCGTCCTACACCCACATACTCTCTCGCAGACTCTCCAGACCTTCGCACTCTCACCATGCACTGGCCTCTCCCTCCGCCACTCCCCGGCTCGACCCGCCACATAATCCTACTCTATACCACCCGCGCCGTCGCGTTCGACGCGTCCATCCCCATCCAAGACCCCGCGTAGCCCACGTTCGAGGTGTTCGGTCGCGCGCGCACCTGGGACGTTCTGGGCGAAGACGTCGGAGGAGCCAACTCAGAGCGTCACGGCACCTCAGCCAGCCATCCATACCGCGCGTGGTCAAGGGGCGCGTGTTGTGGATGTAGGGCCGTTGAGACCTCGGACACTCCCGTTCGCCCGCGGAGCACCCGCGGCGCGGGTATGCCATGCCCAAGCGGACGTGCGCTCCTATCCTTCATTCATTTGCTCGCCCCGTGCTGACCATTGGTGCGCTTGCAGGAACAAACTACGGCTGAGCAGGCCAATCGAGCTGTCGAGACTGCACGTCCGACTCCTGGCGTCCGGCTACGCATCGCATCCCGTGTTCGCAACTCCCGATGTGTCGGGCGTCTCACCGCAGGAGTGGTCATTTAAGCCGGATGTATTCGATGTGATCTGAACTCCCGTAACGATGTAAGTCGCACCTCCTCTTTGCGCCGCGCACCGCCGCGTCCCGAGCCGAGCTGAACATTCGTGTGCCACAGGTTATGGTCCTACGTCGTGCCCCGGCAACGCCTCGCACGGCGACTGCGGAGAGTTCATGGAGGAGGATTCACCACCGTCCTCGGTGACACCGTCATCAGACTCGGACTCCACCATGAGCCTTGACGTCGCTGGACGACGCTCCGGCAAGAAAGCCGCAAAGACGGGGAGCTTCCGCGGATCAGGAAGACCTGGATGTGGACGACGCAAGTTAGCGCTACGCTGTTGACTCGGATATCACTAGTTCGGCAGCAGACAGACTCCAGGATAGTCGGCGTGCGTCCTGGTTCCAGCGGCTCATCGCTGCGCCACTCGACTGTCGGCAGCGCGCCCGACGCGCGGATGGCTGAGGACGAAAACTACTCATCGCCCTCACACACAGAGTGCAGGCGGGTCCGGAGAGCCTACAAGAGGCTTGGAAGGAACGGATTCATCATCCGCTAGGAGACGGGCGGCATCGGGTACTCCGCTGCCTCGTCGGCGCCCCAGAGCCTCTGCCCTATGTATAGGTTCGGAGCCGTCCTAGATTACTAGTAACGATACGCCCAATAAATTCGGCGTTCAACTATCATTTGCATGATGAAGTTGCCGCCGTGAGTCAGTAAGTTCCAGGGTCCATTTCAGAAGTTGTGGTTGTGTTTCTTTCAATATCCCGCGCCGGCCCTCTTCCCGGTTTCATTAACGACGGCGTCAATTATTTCGCTGAGTCAAACATCGTCTTGCCTCAGCCTATGCGAGATGTGTGTCACTGTGTGCTAGTACAACAGTGCAGTTTCAAACATGGAAGTCATCCAGAGTCATGAAGGCGCTCGCCACCAGTGCATGAGATGCGATCGAGATTCGTGTTGATCATGATCTCGATCGTCTACGAGGAGGATCGTGCACGATCGCGCGCCCGATGCTCGAGCTTGCCACCTCCCCTCCCCTCGCGCACGTCCACTGCGAGGATACTGCTCTCCACTGCGCATGTACAGTGCATCGAATTGACCTCATCGCAAACTCAGGCTCGCACTGTCTCGCTGTGAGCTCGTTTCGCGTCAGGTGAGCGCATATCTTATAGAAAGCAGGCGAGCCTACTACTTCGGAGTAAAGGCCTCTGAAAGCAGAGCTCACAACCGCATGTAACTTCCCCGACGCGCTCAAGAGCTTAAGACATACGCCAGGATGCCCAGTATCCCCGTGCACCATCCCGTCTATTGGGAGAGCAATCTGACGGCCATGTCACGATTAGCCACCCGGCTTTGGGAGTACCCCCCTCGAGCACCTCCAACCCCCGCGATGAAACGAGCCACCCCCGGAGTTTTGTCCTTCAAGGTTCGAACACGAGACTTCGGCAACTCACTGTCAGAGTCGCCACCCACGATGGATGCCCCTCGCCTGGAGACACTCGCAGTGCACGCGGCTATACACACCCTTCCTCCAGAGCTCATCCTTCACATTTTCGCCCTCTGCGGGGAACGCCCATACCGAGGAGACACACCCCCGATCCGGGCGGTCGCGCTGCTCATGCTCGTGTGCTCCCACTGGCGGGATCTCATCCTGAACACATCCACCTTCTGGCGACACGTCTCTGCTACCCGCAACCTCCCCTGGCTAGCGCTCTGCCTCGAACGCTCCCGCAATTGCACGCTGGACCTCACAATCGTTACACCAGGGCCTACAAATCGCGACTCTCTCGCGCTGATCCTCCCGCACGCGCGTCGGATACGGTCTCTCAACGCGCATCTTGTCGAATACTGGGGGGAAGACTACGAGATCCTGCGCCCCTTCTTCGACGCAGGGATGCCCCACCTAGAATCATTCGAGCTCGTCCCGTACGGGGCTCTCCAGCTCTCTCGCCCGGGGACTGCACCCGGAGACGACCCTCGGGTGATTCTCCAGGGCCTGTATTGCGTACGGGCGGATAGGATCCAACCGGTGCCGAGGACGTCCTGGCCCGCGCTGCGCATGCTCAGGTTGGCCGGCACATACTGGCCGCTTGCGCCCTGCGCGTGCTCGTTCTCCCACCTGCTACACGTCATTGCTCGCAGCCCCTGGCTTGAAGAGCTGTCCCTGCACATCCTCTCCGACTTCGCGGTCCAGCAGGAACCGCCTGACAATGCCGCCGCTATAAACAGCAGAGGCGGAGTTCGGAGCGTAGCGTCGCCACCACGGATATCTCTACGTAGGCTGCGTCGGCTTTCCGTACACGGATCGCTCTGGTTCGTCTCGGCCATCGCACAGCGCCTTGACATCCCCGCTGACATCTCGAACCTCGATATTCGAGTGCGGCGCTCGCCCACGGACGACGACAGCGAAGCGGCCGTCACCCGCCTCCTCCTCCAGCACTTCCGCCCAGTCCTCGAGAGGATGACAGACGTGGTTCTCTCCGGGGACCAGGAGAATCAGGCGCAGTTGTACTCCCCGAGACATCCCTGGCACGCACGGCGGACAGAGCACGACCCGCTCGTCCTCTTCTCCTTGGAAGACCGCACGGGTATACCGGGTCCGCGGAACTTTGAGGCGCGCCTCCGCCCGCTTGCGCGTGCGCTATCGTCCGTCCCCGTGCAAAGCCTAACGCTGAAAGCGTCCGTTGCGCGCTCTGGCCCTCTCGAAGATGGGTACGAGGAGATGGCCGCGGAGCTGTGGACCACCGTATTCGACGCCGTCCCGTCCGTCGAGCGACTCTGCGTTCTCGTCCGGCCTGGAACGTATCCCAAGATCAGCCTCGACGTCGTGCAGCTGCTCCGTGCCCTTCAGCCCGCGCCGTGTGGTCGGAATCCAGAGGGGAGGGACGAGCAGTCCCAGGCCGAGGAGCCGCTTCAACTGGGGCCCGCAAGGTGTTCTCTGCTCACCCGCCTGAGCATCCACGGCGAGTTCGGGTACTCCGCGCGGGACTCGTGCCGTGCGCTGGAGGCCCTCGTCGAGTGCGTGCGCATGCGTGCGCTCGGCGGGGCCCGTCTCGAGGAGGTGGACCTACATTTCTGGCACCGGCAGCGCGACGAAGAGTCCCTGAAGCTGGGGAAGGAGCATCGCGCGTTGTTGGCGCAGGTGAAGAGCTACGCGGGACGGTTTGCGTGTAAGTTCGGGTTGAGTGCGGGATGTCAGGCGTGCTGGTGAAACGCTAGGGCGTATTGGATACAGGGATGGTATGCGTGTATAGTATGTACCGACTACTCGGGTGCTACGGGAATGTAAAGCATACAGGTACACCATACCCGACACGCCACTTTCTCGCGCAGTTAATATCCGGCGAGGACCTCCTGCGCACCGGCGTTCTTGGGGTCATTCTCCTTCCCGTAGTTCCCGGCGAAGAAGTCATAGTTGACCGCGTTCCGCACCGCGATGTCGGGCCTGTGTTCCGCAAGCCACTGGGCATCCTCAACTTTGTACGCCTCGTCGTCGGTCCCATCATGCCCGTTATACACGAAGTGTGTAGCCTAAATCGGGGGCGTACGTGAGTGGATTACACCTTGGCAGCGCGCTGTGTACGCCGGGAGGCGGCGCATACCTCGTGAATGAGGATCCGGCCACGGAACGCCTCAGTTTCGAAGAACCAGGCCGGGCAGAGGTGCACGACGCCAACGCTACCAAGGAACAATATACGTCAGATCAAGGCATGGAGAGTCAGCTCAGAAGGCCGCATACATGTTGTCGTCCACGTAGGCCGCGACGGTCGCCGCCTCGGGTATCACGGGGCACGGGTCGTGGCACACGTACGTCCAGTTCTCGATGTCGTAGCTATTGACCAGCAGGAAGCGGGCGGTGACCATTCCCCTTCTAGTATTGTCCGGTCCGCCGAACCACCGTTGGTACCGCGGGCCCGTCCCTTCCTCCCGGAGATAACTAGTGTTGAGGACAGCCCACGCAAATCAGAAAGAAGAGGTCAGAACGAGGATGTAGATGCACTCACGCCAGCGCGTCGGCGATGAATTCCCGGGCAGTCTCGAAGGCTGCTCTGATCGATACCTGCTGCCAATCCAGGCAGCCCTGGAAGACCGGGGCGAGTGCGGGAGTCGACTGGGTCGTATTGTCGACGCTGGGGCGCTCGGGGTGCGTCGACTTGGAGGGATACAAGTGGCTACCGACGCGGGCGATCACCTCGACGTTGCCGACGTACGATCCCGGTATGTCAACCTCGATGTGAACGGTGGAGGGAGCGGCGAGCACCGCAAGCAGCGCAGAGAGGCACAGTATG
Source organism: Trametes villosa (assembly GCA_002964805.2). NCBI lineage: Eukaryota > Fungi > Basidiomycota > Agaricomycetes > Polyporales > Polyporaceae > Trametes > Trametes villosa. The sequence goes on from PUDQ02000003.1 coordinate 3,265,324, forward strand.
GCAATGGAGGGGAAGCGGGGCATGGTGGGGTGTGTACGGAAGGTGAGGAAGTACGCTGGCCATGATACTGTCGTCGACGGACCTCTTATGTGTCGATGAGGCTTCTGTATCTGCATTCGGCGAGGGCGAGCGCTGTAACGTCTAGCGATTCATGCCGGTCAGTATGCTGTGCGATGGCTGCAATAGCGGGTCAGCTGACATCGGGGGCACGAGGAGGACTGCTCGCGAGACACCGGTCCCGACACTGGTGGATCGTTCACAATCCCGGTAGGCCAGAGGGGTGCGCGATGATACGCCCGAAACACACCGGAGACCGATAGCTTCGAGCTGAGACGGTGGAGGATTCTGCACACAAACGTTATATTAACAACGTATATTCCGAAGGGTATCGTCTCGAGCGTCGTTGGGAGACATTGGCACCAAAAGAGCTTCCGCAGGTATGGGGAGGCGATGTAGGCGTGGCGCATGACGGTCAGCACTCCGACAGGCGCGACGGATATGAGGCAGCTTGAACGCACCAATAGAAACTGCCCTTTCTTATTGGCATCGGGTGCCTCTCCGGGTGAAGCCCAACCTGCTCATGATGGAAGGTGCGAAGATTCTCGCTCGCACCCGGTTCAATCAGACCAGCGTCTTCGAGGTGCTGTATCCCGGTCATAAGCCAGTGGAGGCACCCAGAACCGGTCTCGTCGAACTTGTAGCGGTCCATGCCCTTCTCGAGGAAGAGATCCACGATGCGCTGAACAGTGGGAAGAGGCGTCCCAATAGTGCCGATCGCGAGTTCGATCTTGGGTTGGGCGTCGAGGCCACGGGTGGGTAGACTTGCGAGGTACATCGTTCCCGTGGGAGGGTTGGCAGGTATCATATCGATCAGGACAGATTTTTTCCCTAGAGGGGCACCCGGAGTGTCCGATGGCTCGTCTAGAAGAAGATACAGTTGCCAGTGGAAGACGTTGGGCTCGTCCACGGTCGTATTGATTGTGCCCGATGCAGTCACTAGAAGATCGGTGACTGCATGTTGCCTATCCTCCGGCTTCAAAGGCTTGTCGTAGATGTTTGCAGCACTGGGCATCACGACGACCTGGACTCGTAGGGGAATGTATCGAAAGTGTTTCGAGTGTTAAGCTGGTCCGATGTCGCCGGGCCTCCTACTTGAGCAAGGTGGCATTAGATGGGTATCCGCATAATTGTACAACGATGCGCACTGTTTGTCGTCCCTTCAACTTCTTATGAAAGGATATTGTACGTTACGAGCAAACGAGGTCGAGGAGTTCCGTCAAAATGCACGTTCGGCTCCAGGCTGCACGAGCCCGAGGCGCCGCCAATGCTCGGCGGATGCCGAACCACAGTCTATCAGCGCTTCAGCGCTCTGCGCGCGCTCTCGAGCCAGGCTCGAGGAGAGCTCGTCCAGACCGCCGCATTGTCCGCATCTTCGTCACCGACGTTGGGCGATAACTTGGCGATAACAGTAAGCAGGTAGTTGGCCTCGCTGGCAGTCTACATGGTGGCGGGGAGGCCGTATTCTACCACGGCGTTCGCAGCATCTTTACATTGACTGTGCTTTCTTCACGAGCCTCGAGAGCGGCCGCTCGGCATGATCACATCGGTTTATAAAATATAATCGCACATGGGGACCAGAACCGTGCCAGAATTGTCCGCGTGCGCTCGCGGAGGTAGGAATACTCTAACCTTCCCATCGACGTCATGTGCTACGGCCGATCGTTATAAGAACGACGTGCATCTAGATGCCGTATGCCCGTCTTCGTTCGTCTTACCACCACCATCGCGTACGCACGCTGTTTCATACCGAGGCCTTTACATCCGAAGCTCTTCGATTTTACCCGACTTACACACACCATGAGTGCTCCTAAGAAGCAGCGCACTGACGAATATATCCTCTACTACGTGAGTGTCTGCACGCACAAACGAATTCGCGCCGAAGCTGATCGTGTACATATCGCTCTAGTGGCCTGGGATCCCCGGGCGCGGCGAATACGTTCGCCTCGCGCTCGAATACGCCGGCATCCCATACACCGAGCGGTCCTCGGACCTCATCAAGACCCTCTCCGACGCAAAGAAGATCGGTTTTCCACCGCACTTCGCCCCGCCGGCGCTCCAGCTCCCCACCGGCCGCGTCCTCTCCCAGACCGCGAACATCCTCAACCACATCGCGCCCCGCTGCGGGCTCGCCGGCGTGCACGGCAACAAGCTCAACACGCACGGCGCCTCCGCGCGCGAGGCGCTGCGCGCCCTCGCCGAAGACGCGAACGCGGACGCGCTCGAGGAGGCCGAGGAGGAGCGCGCGGCGGTGAACCAGCTGACGCAGACCGCGCTCGACTGGCAGGACGAGGTGCACAACGTGCACCACCCCGTCGCGACGTCGCTGTTCTACGAGGACCAGAAGGCGGAGGCGGCGCGCGCGGCGGAGGTGTTCCGCGCGACGCGCATCCCGCGCTTCCTCGCGTACTTTGAGGGCGTGCTTGTAGCGAACCCCGCGACGGCGGAGAGCAAGAGCGGGCGGACGTACCTCGTCGGCGCGCAGACGACGACGGCGGACCTCGTGCTGTTCCAGGTCATCGAGGGGCTGCTGTTCCAATTCCCGAGGCGCATGGGGAAGCTGAGGGAGGAGGGGAAGTACGCGAACGTGTTCAAGCTTCATGAGCGCGTCCAGGGCGAGAAGGGAATCAAAGAGTACATCGCGAGCGGGAAGCGACAGAAGTTCAGCATGGGCATCTTCCGGCACTATGAGGAGCTGGATGGGGAGGAGTAAGACAACGTCGCAGAAGTAAAGCAAAGGCCCCGCTTTGTAAATGTACTACACGCTCTTGCCCCCCTCTCTAAGAACCAGCCTCAAGCATTTAGCGCACCAGTCGAACTACTTACTATCAGGGAACGCGACACAAGGCCCCGAGCGGCCGCTCGCTACGAGCTCAGATGACTGAGCATAAGCGTGAACGCGCGCTGCCCGGACCTCCTGGGGATCTCGGCCAACGTTGATCGTCGGGCAGCCGACCCAGACCTAAGGCGATCGGCAAGAGGAGCGGAAGGGAGTATAGCAATGTTCTGGGCAATCAATTCGTATGACAGCGAGCTGGGCATATCGGACTACCAGTTCACTAGGCAAGCGTACGATACGATGCAGTAGTGTGGCACAGCGTCCATCCATTCATTTGCGGGAGCGAGCTACACAGCAAACGCACCAGTGGTTAGAGCCCATCCGATGCTCCCGATAAACCGAAGCTGATGTTCGTAAAACCCGGCAATGAACCCGAGAACCCATCGTTCCCATCGGCCTGCTAGGAGATCACCCCACGTTCCTCTCATGGCGGCGTACTCGAACCACTGGGGATAGAAGCCCGCGAACTCCCAGTCGATCAGCCACACGCGGTGGTTGTCGTCGACGAGGATATTCCTGGGGTGGATGTCGAGGTGACTGAGCACCAGCGGCATGGACGAGTCGAAGGTCATCGGTCCAGGGGGGTATTTGGTGACGCGGCGATTGACTTCGAGTTTGTGCGTGAACCAGGCCGTAAGCTCTGCGTACGATGCGAACGGCCCAGCGCCCTGCAGGAGTGTTAGTGCTGCGCGACTGTAGCATTTAGGAAACGGGCGTACGTAGTCGGTAAACATCGGGCCATAACACGTCTGGGGCTCGTTTGCGAGAGGGCCGGGGAACGGTGGCGAGCGCGGGGCAAACAGCGGGGACTTGATGCGACGCAGCTGCCTGATATAGTCGCGGAGTGTCCAAATGACACGGAAGCGTCGCCAGAGGGAGAGGCCGGGCCAGCACTCTTTGAGAGTCCTCCCAGCGATGTATTGCATCACAATCGCCTTCCTGCCTCGACGTTCGATGACTTTCAAGACAGCAGGGACCAGGACGGTAGACGCTGCGCTGACGAGGCGCATGGTTTGAACCTCGCTGTCCTCCAAGGGGCCGATCCTCATCACCGCGTCGACTGCAATGCGGCGGACCTCCACTGGGTTCAGCATCGACGGCGAGGGATACCTGTGAGTGGAACGGTGAAAGACGTTGAAGAGTTCCTCGTCGGATAGGGGAGATAGCTCGTCCCAAGTGGAGAGCTGCAGAAGACGGGGCCGTTAGCAACAAGCTTCCTCGTATATAGGCTCCTACTCACAGTTGTCTCTAGAGGATCGACCATGCCGGGCCCTGCGTTGCGATGGTGGTCACAATCAAACACAAGGTCCGAGCTGTGCAGATGGGGCCGCGGCTTTTAGTCGGCGCTTTAGCCTCGTCGCCGCGATGTTGGTACAATCACAACTTCGACAGCCAGCGTCCAGGAGATAAAGGACTCAAGATTGCAACTCCTTACATCCAGCCTACCCCTTCGATGGACTGTGAGGTCTGTATGTGTACAAAACTCATCAATCCGCTGGACTACCCTCTGTCAGCCACCACTAACGCGGGCATGCCCGTAGCTGCGTAACGAACTGCCCATCGAACACGCTTGAATACAGGGATATTCTCCGAAGGTTAGGCAGGCGTGCGCTGGCCGAACCTCGAGTCGCACAGGAGTAGTACTGTTGTTGCGCCGTGACCCGTCGACAACATAAACTTACGCCCCCGCAAAGTGTTAGGTGTCGGGCTCCTCGGGAGTGCGGTCTTGCGCAAGGGCGACGACGAGCTCGCCAAACGCGCCGGGACCGGGGACGCGTCGTGGCCTGAAAATATTGTAGATCGTGCAACCTCGCAGCGCGCCAGAAATTCTGCGGGTGGTAAGAACTACGCGCGCGGCAGCCAGCCAACGCAGGCGAGGCATCTTCGACCGACACAACCCGTAGTCCGCTAGCGCGTCGGGCGAAGTCGCGCTGGCGAACGCCATTGGCAAGAACAGGGAGCGGCTTCAGGCGCTGGCGATCTGGAATGCCTGCGTCAATCAGCAGCAGGAGGTGTTTCCCATGGTATCCCTTTCCCCAGCGGCAGCTCGGGACCCGCACGCTGGAACGGACGCGGTCGCAAGCGTGGCTGGGCGCGGGCGCGGGCGCTGGCACAGGCACAGGTGCAGCAGGCGAGCGCTGGAGCGGGCGCAGCAGGCGGGCGCTGGAGCGGGCGGAACCGCAGGGGAACCGTAGGGACAGTTGGATGGTGTCGACTTACCGCCAGAAGAAGGCAGTGAAGATCGCGATGGCGCGACAGTGCCGGCGGACTATCATAACTTGCCGGACGGTGACTGTCGGGGCGAAGCCGGTGTAGGCGGTGTTCTAGTCTTGGATCATAAGTTCGAAGACGGCGATGAGGTCCTCTACAGGTAGTGTGAAGATCGCGAGCAATTCAAGGACGTCGCCTGCGGTGGCCGAGAAGCCGTGCTCGGTGGTTGTCATGGGCAAGTATGTTCCTGAAACGAAGGCCTGGGCGGGTGCCAGCAGAAGTAGCATGTCGAAGGTCATTAGTCCCGGGGGAGGGGTACACAGAGAACCCGTAAGAGAGTGATGGCTACAGAGATCGTCCTGAGGGCGTCTTCGCGGTCAAGCATAAGAGGTCCCTCGACAGCAAGACCTATGGAAACGTAACATGTAGCGATCTTCCCGATGGTATCCCCCAATGAGGTGAGGAATGAACACTACAACATGGGCAGAACTGCGTGTCGACAATTATCACGCATCCACCAAGCTGGCATAAGCAAGAACAGACGATACCTTGGAAAGGCTATTCGAATATCCAAGCTGTGTAGCGCACACTACGCTGTACGCGACCCGGATCACTGACACAATACGAGGTCGGGGAGACTCAGTCCCTATAAGTTGAAAATTCAAGAGAGAACGCTTGCTGTCGCGCTGCAAGCGGGGTAGAGGCATACCTACGTGCCTTGATGCATTTCTATTCATGCATTTGGGCGTTTGCGATCGCCCTCGAAGGCTAATGCCTGCGCCTCCTCTGCACTATCCTCTGCATCGTCTGCTACGACAGGGATCTGGTGTCCGAAGGTTAGTATAGCGATTATGATGTCGGCCCTTGTGTACGCACCTTAGGCAAGCACGCGCTTCCAGGTAAACAACCGTTGCTCAACTCCGAAATTGGTGTTTCGAAAGGCACCAGCGAGGACTCGCTTCGTGTGCTCGCCACAGGGAGCCACTTTCTCATCCACATGGTCGCTCCGCACGTCTCTTGAAGTCGTTATGAGCTACCGTGATCGCCTGGCTCGTCTGAACGGTATTCGTGTTATACGATATGGTTTGAGCACTATGATGTCGTACAGATGCTCTAGGGCAAGAAGCTGCAGACATGGGGGCGACGAGGAGGGCGAGGAAGGTCATCGTGCAAGTTGAAGTTGCACGCTCAGTATGTTAAGCGACACGCCGCGTGTGTTGTAGATAAGATTAGATCTCGCCAAATGATCTTCGAAGACACATGCTACTAGTATAGGCGCCCGTACCCCCTGCCGATGTTCGAGCAGCTTTCGAATTCTTCCGGCGACAACGAAATGCCCGCATTGCCCGCGCAAAGACAAGAGCTTTGTTTCGCTTGCATCCGTCTGAGCATGCTTGAAACATGCAGACTAGATCCAGAAATCCTGGTGAGTTGATCCATCTAAGTGGCCAGCGCGTATACATCGCGGCGCGACGCAGAGACACGAATTTCGCGAGCCTCGGGCCCACGCTTTCTCCCGGGTACACCGGCGGGAGCGGTCCCTCCCACGAGCAAACGCCAGTGATTAGTTATCGTTCATCTCATCGCTACTCTTCAGCAGCTGCGCCTTCATGCCTCCCTTACTCCCCATCGAACTCGTCGAGTGGATCCTGGACCTCATCCTGGAGGAACAATATTGGAGGCCTATCATCAGGATCTGCGTGCTGGTTTGCCGCGCTTGGGTCCCATACTGTCAACTCCTCCTTTACAGAGAGCTGAAAATGTGGAGCTCCGACCAGCCAGAGGAGAAGTATTATCGGCATCGGCGAAACTTTGCGACCATCCCACACCTATGTGAACACGTACGTCAAGTCACCATCGTCGAATCACCTACACCTACTGCCCCCGAGTATCCGTTGTTCCTTGCCATCCTGGCGCCGACCTTTCCGTCGCTCCGCAAGCTAGTATCTGAATGGAACGACGAGATGCATCCGCCTCGTCACAGGTTCTTCCATACACCCCCGCCCAGACTATCCGGCATCACCTCATTCCACGTCGATAGTTTGATGATGTGGAACTCCGTGATCCTCTACGACATGCTCACGCTTTTCCGCGACCTCCGCACGTTGACTTTGGAAGGCGTCTTCTGGACAGGGCCAGCCACTGCGCGCCCGGATGGCTCGCCGCTACCGCTAGAATTGTCAAAGGTCAGGAAGATCTCGCCGAGGTTACCCCCCATCACACACCTCGCTCTGGCAATGGAGGTATTCCGAACAGCCAGACGAATAGTGAGTTTCGAGTATTGTGCCATTCGATGCCGGCTTACAACTGGGACACAGGGGCTTGAGAAATTGCGCAGACAAATTGATGAATTAAGATCCCTGTTGAGCCTCATAGCTACTGGAGTGACCCTTCTCGAGATCAACCTTGGGACATTCAACTACTTTACTCAACCTGATCTCCGTGAGCAGCTTCAGACTTGCAGAATAAGATTCACTCCGTTGACGATCTGCAACAGACAGGGGCCTGCCATGGGCGGTCATCTGCGATTTGCCCAGCTTGGAGACGTTCGACATCTACCTACGTGGACCGCGGCTCGAGGAACCGCGCGAGAAATACGCGACCCGCATCGCGAGGATACCGCAGCTGTTCAGAGCCGTTGCCGCCAAAAAGCTGCGCGTCATCACCCTCTACTTCAGTCACTTTGAGCTCGAGGCCTGGGGAGAGACGGGTTTTGCTAACAACCTCGCAGCGATAAACCCGGGGCTTGAGGAGCTCGTAGCGCGGTCCCACTTTCCCGCTCTGGAGAAGATCCGTTTGGCCGCTGGCAGCAGCCAAGCTGGGGACCCCTGGTACAGCGCACGTTTTGCTGAGGTATTTCCCCGACTTTGGGATGCTGGCTTGATTGAAAATCTAGTCATCCCTTTTGATTGGTAAGTGGTCTATCTCTTCTTTGATACTAAAACAACGGTTCACCACAATAGGCCACAGGTTAGACTACGGCTCGTTCACAGACACTGTCAGGATGGACCTCCCTCTGCCAGGTTAGTAACAGCGTAGCGAAAAACCTTTATCGTCACCAACGGATCTGCATATCCTCACTGGTAGAGGATCTGTCAAGCCAACAGAGGACCCCTGGGAGCAACACGCTTCAAACTGATCAATACACAGTTACTTTGTGAGACCTTCTTGAACTGTGTCTAAGCTATAAACTCACGTTTCCACCCATCTCAAAGCCTTAAAAGTCCCATTGACAGCTCAAGCGACGACACTGCGTCTCGATGTGCCCTCGGCGGAGTCCATGATCTGGCGTCGGAGGAGCGCGCGGAGGAGACCAGAGGCCCGGAGTAGGCGCTTGTAGTCACGTGGTACCGTGCGTTGTGCGGCGGCAGTAGCCTCCTCCTGGTCTGTTCCGACATCGGGTTTTTTGCGCTGGTCTTATAACACGATATAACACGCTATAAGATGAACAATTGACACAATGTATACAAGCCTTTCAGTGTTCCTTACAGCCGATTGTGCACGTTGCTAGTAATTGTCAATAACCACAAGCCTTGTAAGTATTCGACGCCTTGCGTATCTTGTACACCTTGCGAAGGACCCCAGAAACCCGCCAAGATACCGTTTCGTTGCTCATCCAGCTTCGGTCAGGGCAGTTGGGGATGTGAGACATGAAGCAACTTTATTGTGTGATCTACTACATATGGCGAGAAACATTAATCTATGCAACGAGACCGCCGAGAGCCGGAGTATAAACGTAAAAGGACAGCGAGCACATGGCGTGATGAGCCGGGGGTAGAATTTGTCGGGGCGAGGGGATGCACAGAACGCAGCGTCCGCCATCGGGGGACAACGCCAAGGTTGGACGGGTTGTCGGCGAGAAGCGAAGGGGGCGGGGCGTCAAGGCGGAGATGTCGAGGCTGTGAAGGATGCAAGTTAGTAGACCACTGGCATCCTGGGTAGCAAGCAGCTGGTCGTCCCTCTCAACGACGCATGACGCGGAGTATTCAACTCGGGATGGCACAGCTGCGTAGACACAACTGCATCCGGCCCACCAACATGGACTCGACACGGTGGCCGAGGAGCATCACAGCTCTGGGCAAAGAAGGGGGGAAGAGACGAAGCCGGGCCCGGATTATGGCAGGAGGAGAGTTTGCGGAGGCGTCTGAGACGACTCGCCTCAGGTATACCTGCCATCACTTGAGGGCAGGTTTCGTGAGCTACGTGACAGAGTTGTCCAACATAGCGAGGACGACCTTACCAAACGAGGCCAGTATCTGGAAGCGCGGAGCAGTTCTTGTGAGCGCCGAGAACCGGTTACATGGAAGCATAACTCTTGGGTAATGATTTGCATGGTTGGAAAGGCTGTCTGTTGCAGCATATGATGTTGTACTGCTAGGTGTAAATCGGCAATTGAAGCACAAGAGTTGTGGTCGGAAGGCAAGGTCATACAAGCGCTTATCGCGCGCCACCTAATGTGGTCGACCTTGTAAGCGCCATCAGCTCAAACCAGCTCACGACGGAAAACCCGATGGACTGCATCGCGCACTCACTACCGGGAAACCAGCGCGCCATGGAATTCACACAAACATCCGCGCTATATCGCGCTCCCGTTTCGTCTCACTTATATCATCATCGTGCAGGAGGAGATTCATGAGGCGCAACGCCATGCCTTCATTCTACGACGCCCACATCTGGCGAGGATATGCCTACTCGCCCCGCCTCATTCTCCTCCTTTCCCCACCTTATCCTCTTTACAACACTCCTCCGCACGCTATTTTAATGCTCAACGCCGCAGGTCACAGGAGAGCGCCTGATGCGCTCACATCCAACACTCTGGAAGTACGCGGGGACGGTGCATGCTGTCTTGAAGCGTGGCTGCACCCAGCGGAGGATGCTGCGGGGCGTGCGGGCGGTATCTATACGTCAGGTACGCCGGTCAAGTACCATGCCAGAGAAGCGTGCTCACTCAATTGCCCCAGGACGGGCAGTAGCATCATGCGATAACCTCAGCACCACCCCATCCGGCATCTCTTGCAAGTGTCCTGCGAGTGCCACAGCATACTCGACGTGCTCTAGGGACGTCGCCTGGTCCCAACGCGGACCCCTTAAGCAACTGTGGGACATGGTGGCGGATACCCTGCGTTCCCCGTCCTCGTCCACAGTCATAGTCGCGATCTGCAAGAATTTCTCGGGCGAGCTTGCCCTGTGCATCGGGCGTGGCGGGTTGTCTGTCGACTCCATGACATGGACTTCTGTTACATTCTCTTCCCCTGAAGAGTTCATAGCGTCAATGAAGCTAGGCCGCAGAGCGAGCAAGGTATACTTGCAGAGCGTGACGATCAAGTCTGTCTGCTAGGCCATCGACGGCGCGGACGCCGCAACAACCAAGCTCGACCCATGAATGGGTATGTATGGGGCACGCCTTTGTCGTCAGCGAAGATCGAACGGTGCGCGCGTTCGTTACCATCTCTCACCAACCTTCTGCTAACTCGCGCGCAGCATGCGCGACTCGGCGCCGGCGTCAGTCCCGCGCCTTCACCAGTGCGATGTCGGCAAACGACGTTGTCGCTCGGGGAGAGGAAGAACGGGGTCGAAAGAGAACCCACATGTGTTCGCGCGACGCGCAAGCCGCTTATGAGGCATAAGATGAGCCCCGTTCACGGTATCAGGGCGTGTAGCAGTGGGTCTGCATCCCGGAGCTCTGGAAAACGAAGGCACGACTGCGCCGCGAGCACGTCCGCTACCTTGGACAAGCGTAGCCCGTGGCTCAACGTGAAGAGCAATGATAGTGTGATTTCTACTAGTTACAGATACATGCAGACATGAGATATGCGTAGGGTCGTCGGAAAGCCATAAAACGTGAAGCGTCGTTGTAGTACAAAGATCTAACAAGAAATCCGTCATGATGATGCAACATACTTTTGCACATACCCAGTGGAGGGGCTACCGCTCTGAGAAGGGGAAGAACAACGGGGGCGCTGCAGGCTAGCTGGACGGCGCGGGTGGATGAAGCGTCACTCCAGGTGTTCCGGCGGCATTTTGAGATAGTGGTCCTGAGGGAGGAAGTTCCTGCGATGGCGACGCGGGGTCTAGCTGGCCTGTCGGGCTGTCCGTGCGGTAGTCGGTGTCGTATGGCGCAGGCGAGATCGTCCGGGGGGTGTTCGAAGGCGTGGTCAAGGCGCGGCTCGGCGCAGCGGAGCTCTCGATCGACCCTGTGATGTGCGGCGGCGTCGTCCAGATCCGCACGCCGCCGTCGTGGCTACCGGTCGCGAACATGAAGGTGTCCCAGGCGTGGTTCCAGGCTATGCAGGTGAGGTCGCCGCCGACGGTCTGTGCGCGGATGTGTTGTAACAGTGTCCCAGATTCACGATCCCAGATGTGGATGTCGCCAGCTGAGCAAGTGTGAGCAAACTGGACTGGACGTGATACGATTGGGATATTTTCGTGACGCACCTTTCCCGGCGCAAAGTACTAGCTGGTCGCTCTTGCCTCCGAAGTAACTGGGCCCAGCGAAGTCGACAGTGACCTTCGGCATGTACGTGTGTCGGAGCGAGAGTCGAACGGAGTCTTTGACCGGATCGAGTTTCCATAGTTGTGGTGGTGCCTGTGAAAGGTAAGTCAGACAGGCCGCTTCATCTCACTGTCGTCTAGTTGCCACTAACCTTGTTCTCATAACTGACCAGGGCGACTTGGTCATTCCTGGCTAGCGTGATATCACGGACCTCGTGTAGCACGGGGACCCGACTTTGCGCGAATGCGTCAGCTCACGTTCTCATCTGCGTACGTCAGCTGGACGTACTTCTCTATCTCCTGCTTCACCATGTTGTACGCTGCGTGCACGGTTAGCGTCATGCGTACCCACTTACCTGCGAACGATCCCTACCTATGATCTGTTTCTCCGCCCTACACTTGCTAGGATGGAACCCGTCCGAAGATGCCGTGAGCGTGCCGACGCAGACCATGCGCACGCCGTCCTGGGTTACCGCGACGTCGTGCAAGACCATCCTGTCGAAGTGGTATGTTGCGAGTACCGTGCCGTTCAGATCCTGTAGCAGTACGAGTCAGACGCACTCCTGCCGCGACGTGACACAAGATGTACCAGTTTGGTGACGTCGCTGCCCTCGACGGACAAGAACGCTGCGGCAGCGTTAGCCACCAAGTCTTCGCATGGAAGCAGAAACCCAGGGAGGGAAAACATACCTTCGCCGCCGGGCATCCATGTTATGGACTGGACGTTCCTGCGCCGATCTATTGTCCTCTTGCACACGCCGTCCTGTGCACATACGCGCATTAGAACCTGTGTAACCATATGGATATAGCCACATACCTCGGTCCAGATCTTTACGCCGCGACCGAGCTTTGTCAACAGCAGATGGCCACTGGGCGACCACGCGACCTGTCCGACGAAGCCTTGCGGGTGCGCCAGGATACGATGCGACGTGAACGTTTCCTGTGCACCGATCGGTACGCGCGCAACACCGTGCATGTTCTTACTTACGCCGACTTTGAAGATTACCGACGTCCTGTCCCAACTGCCCACCTCCCGTCAGCCCAACAGCCACACAAGTGATACAGCGACACCTACCTCGACGTGGCTAAGAACTTGCCGTTCGGCGAGAACTGTAAATGGCGCACGAGTGCAAGATGTGCCTCGAACGACTGCGTCGGGTGCAGGCTCCGCAGCTTCGGCACGAGCGTGCCCACGCGCGACGTCTTCAGCACGCCCACCGGCTCCAGATCGCGCCCGTTCCCGTCCGACGACATCGTCCGCTGCCGCCGCGGGTTCCGCCCGTCCACGGGGAACGCCGTCGACGCGGCGCGCATCTTGATCACCGCGCGCACCGCGTTTGCGAACCGGCCACGCCCCGGACCTGGCAGCGGCCCGACCGTGTCGCTCATGATGCTTGCCGTGCCGTCCTCCTCGCCGCCCACGGACATCGCGGTGTTCGTGCGGATCTCCGCGATGGGGAGCAGGATGCCGGCGTCCGAGCCGCCGCGGCGCAGCAGGCCAGGCGACATGGGCTCCGGGCTGGCGTATCCGGGGAGCGGCGACATTGGGGAGACGGGCGTGACGCCGCGCTCTGGGTCTGTGAGCTTCTCATCCGAGTCTGAGTTGAGGCGCGATATCGTGCGCGCGCTGATCTCCGAGACGACGTCACTGAATTTGCGGAAGTAGCGCTTCGTCCAGCGCGTGCACGTCCACGCGAGCGCGCGAGGCTCGTAAATGAGCCAGCGGACGCCGCGCGTGGACTTGACCTTCACCTTCGTCTCGGAGAGAACATCGGCGAGCCACTTCGTGCCGTTGTGCCGCGAGAAGGTCCAGCGCTCCGAGGCGAACCATGCCGAGACGGCTGTCAGGCCGACGATGCTGCATGCCGAGAAGACCGTAGTGAGCGTGCAGGTAACTTGGTGCTGGCCGGATGAGTAGGCGAACAGGACGAGGCCGATGGAGAAGCACGCCACGGAGAGCACCAGGAAAGCGAGTGGTGATCGCTTGATCCAGATGAGCACCCACCATGGAACTCGATGTCCTGGTGAACGACTGTAGGTGAAAACGGGTCAGCGATGGCGTCCATGGTAAGGAAGAGGAAAGCGCACGCACTACATGGCCTGCTTCCACGTAACTCCGAGCAAACTGTTGACGGCGGCCCCTATACTGAACACCAGGGACGTAAACCAGAACGAGTTGACCGCGTTCGCGAGCTTCGAGTCCGTCATGTCGAACGAGAACTGCATCGTTGTCGCGGTGACGGCACTGAAGAACGTCGCCACCGTACTGAGGTTCAGCAGATTCTGACTCGCGTGTTTCTGCGCGAAGCGGATCGTCGGTACACCTAATTCACATGCCGCAGATAAGCTATGCAGACACGATGAATGAATGTATAGCCGTGTGAACACGCACCTATCTCGATGAAGACCGACAGCGAAGATGTGATGCTGTCGATATGTTCGCCCATCTCTGAGCTCAGATCGTGCAGGTAGCGCTGTACAGCGGGATACTTGAATTGACCTAGATCGCAAGGTAAATGCGGTTCTTGGAGAGAACACGGAATATATTCTCACCTTCGTACGCTTTGAGGCACGAAGCCCAGTACTGCAGAGAACCATGTTAGGGGCCGTTCATTTGTAGGCCCATGCCAAGAACGTACCTTGAGGTCCCCCTCGAGCGCAAGAATCGCCGAATTGACGGCCTCGTCCGTAAATTCCGGGAACTCGTTCAAGCAGTCGAGGAACGTCGTCACGTCCTGCGCAAACATCTGCAGCTGCTCCGGGAAGTCCTCCGGCTCCAGCTTCTCCATCACGATCGGGTTATGCACGTGCGGGGGTGCACGATGCCGTTTGCCCTTGCGGAAATGCGAGGCGTTCGTGCTCGAGATTGACTCCCGTGACTGGCGTGAGATCTTGCGCGGGAATAGGTCCGCAGCGTTCTCGCGGAAGAGGTAGAGAATCTGCGCGAGCCGCCCGCGCAGGTGGTAGGACGAGGAGAGGATGCCGACGGAGGAGCCGAGCTGGCGCGCTGCGTTGGCGAAGTTACGCAACTGGAGGGTATGTCAGCACGTGGCCATAGGGAATATCCGGAGCTAGGCAGACCTCTTTGTCGAGATTCATTACACGTCTATTGCGATATTAATACAGTCAATGGACCATCGGGAAAGAACGACGGACCTCTGGAACTTGTTGAAAGCCTCCGCGCCGACCTTCTGTAGATGCTCGTCGACCGTAGCTGTGGTTGCGAAGTGAGCACTTCGAACGCACGACATTTGGGTATCTTCAGACTTACGGACGTCACGATCATCTTCGAAACTCGGTTGTTGATTCGGGACTGCAGGGTTGTGTTAGCCACGCACAACTAGATTTAGTTTGAGCCACGCGAAATGCAGCATGCCGTCACTTGTGCAATCGTGCGACTCCCGTCTTGATTAGTAGGCAAGGCCACGGGGGACCTGATCCGCCCCAGTGCATAAGCGGTCGTCGCGCTTCTCAGGACGGACAACATAGCCGTCTGAGCCCGTAAGAATGTGCAACGTAGGATGTGGAAACGGTCAGCCGCCTCGGGAACCCACCAAGATCGTGCGAAGGGAACTACGCTCCAACGAGTGGAAGCCTACTTCCACTCGCCCCCCAATCTTCCCATCCATTTCAGTGGCCGGCACGGCCGGATCGAGGTGGAGACACGGAGGACGGCACGGAGGGCCCGATGCTTGCGGCGGGCGTGCACATGAGGGCGCCGAAGCGCACTTGAACAACGCAGAGCGCGCAAGCGCGAAGACACCGCAGGCGTGAACAATATGGGCGCAACTAAAGCGTAGGCGCTCTCGCGGATACTACAACGAACGAGATGGACGCTTCTAGGCCGCACAGCGAAGGCGAGCTTAAGAACATCGATGCCCGCAGTGGGCGTGGCCGGCGAGCAAACCCAATTTCATGGTCAGCGTGGCTTGGGCGGCCACCCGCGCTCATCCTAGATGTGCACTTCCACTCCCACGGAACCAATTCTACAACGGCCACCCATAGACTGCAAGCAGAAGTTTCGGTCTGCTTCGGCGTGCACCCCTTCGAAGGGTAGATACTAAGATGGCGGAGGTATAACTAGCCAGGCGAAAGTGGAAGTGCAGGTAGAAGCAGTCATTCACGCTAGGCCTTAGCGTGTTCATTGACGCGCTCGCTGACATCGCCCGTCTCGCGTTCCGCTACGCACGACCTCGCCCTCGCTGTCCAGGGTCGAGGCGTCCACATCGTTCTCATCTGCACCTCGTTCCCATCTGCACTCGCGCTGTCTGCAACGGAGACCACGCATGCACCAGCACTACTGCCTAATACTTGTGCGCATCGCGTCCCCGTCATGCATACGCCTGTCGCAAGCATTGAGCATGCGCTTCGCGCCATGTGCGTCCACGCGCGTCTCCCCTTCTATCGCGCAGGATAAAGGGATTTCTTGACACGCGAGCGTTCCCTCCAGCAAACGGAACGGCAAAACGCAAGACTCACGGAGACCTTCGAGTTCCTCATCCTTGCTCAGTTCAGCCAGCGCGTCCAGTAAGCTGAGCAGTGTCTGCTTGCGTTTGTGACCGCGGCCGCCTTGCTGTTCGGCGGTGGGGCCGGAGGGAATCGCAGTGAGGTCGTTTGGGTTCGCCGCGCCATCCGTATTGCCTGAGCCTGTAAGAGGTTCAGCATAAAAGGCGCAAGCCGCCAATTCAGCCAGTGACGCACCTCTACCCATGTCTTGGAACTGATCCTGCGACGGTAATCCGGTGCTGTGTGATCGTGAAGTTCTAGATAAGTGGAGGCTTGAGCTATTATCGCCTGATGGAGGAAGCTAGAGCGACACTGACCAGTCGTACAGTCGTCTAGGTTCGTGAGGAGGTATACAGCCCGGCCATGCACAGAGTGGGGATGGTCGAGCGGGGAAAGACGTTCCGGCGTTTGCGCGAATGCCTTTCCGTTAGCGCTGATGGTTGATACGCCTGTAAGCTGCCGCCTCGTGGCCCGCGAAGGTCGCTTGCGAGTGCGGGGCATACTTGCCCGTTATAATGAACATTGTCTGTGCTTATGCCTTTTCTTCCCGGATTTCAGCCCCTCGTGGAGAGAAAGGCAGCAGCCCTGTAGCAGAGAGAACATGGTGGTTGAGAACAGGTTGTGCGCAGGAGTTTGGAGGCCAAAGTCGAAGACATTCTTGGGTTCCAAATATAGGCATGCTCAATTATAGCTGATCGGGGATCGAGATCCATCGGGAAAGCGACAGGGTTAGGTTTACAGCGCCCAAATAGGGGCTATTGCCACGTTATTCCTCAGAAAATAGGGGCAAAATCCACGCTAGCGGGCCCAGTCGCGCTCATCGCAGCGCACGTCCAGCTCAAACGCCGCCGCATCCTCCTCGTCCTCAATGTCCTCTCCGCCGCTGTCCGACGCGGCGAGCAACGATGGCTCCTCCTCCCGCCGCTCTCTTGATGGCGAGCGCATTCTGGGCTCTCCTCCCCCGCTGAACGGACTCGCCGGCAAGCCTTCATCTAATGGGGATGTCCACCACGACTCGGATGATCTGGACCCCGTACAGCGGCTTGAACGCGAGCTCCAGCGGACAAGGGAGGAGAAGGACACACTAGCGACGCAGTACCGGAACCTGTTGGCGAAGCTGACCACGATGCGGACTACGCTCGGGAACAAGCTTAAGCAGGATGCCGTACGTCGATATTCGTACTCCTCTTGCCGCATACATCTTCATCAGACATGCATAGGAAGAACTCGACCGTCAGGAGCAGCTTGTGCAGCAGCTGACGGTGCAGAACGAAGACCTCGCCACCACGGTGGAGACCTTGAAGTCGGAACTCATCACCTCCAATGAAGAGGCCGAGCGGGCGTCCAAGGAGCTCGAAGCTATGCGGAGCCGCGCGCTCCAGGATAGCGCGCAGGAGTCGTACCTGCGCGAACGCGAACTACGAGAGCTGCAGACCGAGCTTGAGCAGTGTCGAATAGAGCGCGATGAGTGGGAACAGAAAGCGCTGCAGGAGCACATATCGGCGGATGAGGCGCGAACGGCGGTGGAAACGCTCCGGCGTGACTTGGAGGTTGAGCGCGAAGCCAGGCAACGCGCGGAGGGAGGTCTTGAGATGGAACGAGAGAGGTCCAATAACTTGCAGTCAGTGCTCGAGGACTTCCAAGCCGGTGCGTGATGCCTTGTGGACCGGTGTATGCTGTTGCTGAACATCCCTGCAGCGAAAGATCATGATCTCAAGCAAGCGGTGAAAGATTACGAGAGCCAGTTGCTGCAGATCACCCAGTCATTGGCCGAATACAAGAGCCGCGCCTTGAACGCCGAACTCCAGCTTGAGGAGACCTCGACCAGCAATACTCGGGTACAGGAACTCGAGAAGGAGGTCAAGGAGAAGGGTTTGATGATAGGCAAGCTACGACATGAAGGTACGCCGCTCTCAGCGTGTCATGGTCTCCTGCTCATTTCGAACATGAAGCGGTGATCATGAATGAGCATCTCATGGAGGCCCTGCGCCGACTGCGCCGCTCCTCGACCGATACGAACGTCGACCGCCGGCTCGTAACAAATATCCTTCTCTCCTTCCTCACCACACCCCGCGCCGACTCCAAGCGCTTCGAGATGCTCTCCTTGCTCGCCACCATCCTCTCCTGGAACGACGACGAGCGCGAGAAGGCCGGCCTGCAGCGCACAGTGCCAATGCACTCCGCATCGTCCCTCCCATCACTGTTCGGCAGGTCATCCGCCTCCTCACCAGCGATCAAGCCAGCAGAGCTCGAGAAGACCGACGAGACCGAGGTACGCCCTTCTTACCCTTTACTCGCTCCACTCACCCTCACTCTCTACCCTCCCAGTCATTCTCGCGTCTCTGGGTTGAGTTCCTCCTCACGCAAGCCGCCGCTGGCGAGGGCGCTCCGCCACCGCCAAAATCTCCCCGCACACCCTCCGCCCGGCCAAACGGCTCCCTGCCCAGCACTCCGACGCAGCCGAGCTCGCGTCTGTCGCCGATAGGGCTCGGCGGCTCAAAGCGCCTCCCGTCGTTCACGGCCGCGGCGATGGCGAGCTCTCCCGACCTGCAGCTTGCGAGCCCGCCGCGCGGGAAGGGCAAGGAGCGTGCTGCGTCGTGAGTGTCGAGTGCCGTGTTCTCGAGGGTGGGGAGTTTCGTATTCGTCGCGGGTGATAGCGGACGGTCTGGCGGTGTATCTATTCGGGCGATGAGGAAGGGAGGGGGGATACCTTTGGAGCCGCTACGGCCTGTGGGCGGACGGCCTTGCACATACTCGGTCTGCTGTGGCATTTGTACTATCAGTCATTCACCTCTACGACGTCTCTAATTGCGCTTCGGAGTTTCCGTCATGCTCGTGGCCATCCCTCTACATGTGACCGGTGCCGGTATTCTTCGCCGGGGTGGGAAGAACTGCGCTGCGACCGAGGGTTTGCACTGATGTGCGCTCTCATCCCAGTATCTCCGTCGTTTCTCTTCGTGCTCCCTGCGGTGAGTCCCACTGTCTCTTATAGACCGAGTGCTCGCTAACATGTGCGATTTTGCTCCAAACAGTGTTGCCATACACTTGCTGCCTTCATGGAGTCACGTATTACGGTTCAGACGGAACTGCCAG
This sequence comes from Trametes villosa, assembly GCA_002964805.2. Classification (NCBI taxonomy): domain Eukaryota; kingdom Fungi; phylum Basidiomycota; class Agaricomycetes; order Polyporales; family Polyporaceae; genus Trametes; species Trametes villosa. Next base: position 3,284,522 of record PUDQ02000003.1, read on the forward strand.
AAGGTGAGTACGAGCGTTCTACCTATCAATGCCAAGTTCGATGCAAACCGATCGTAAACCTTGCAGGTAGCGTCATATCACTGGGGGCGTCGCAGGCCCACTCGATACCCTGCGTGTGCTGTGCACTCCTCTTCTCCGTGGATAGTGGAGCCCTTTCTCGCCTCGTGGCGAGGTCGTGGCGACCGAAGATCTGTCCTCATCCGGGTCCATGGCAGGAACAGACTTCATCGACCCGCGAAGACAGCTTACCTACGGCGGTCCAACAAGCCGAGCTCAGCACTCCCGGTGTACGAAAGCCAGCCTTTCATGAAGCCGTTAACGACGTTCCCAACCTGCCCGCGATATTCATGCTGCCCGTGGAACTCTTCATCGCCATCTTCGAAATTGTGATCCGGGACGAGAACGCCACCTACACCGGCTTTACCCCGACCTTCACCATCCGGAGACTCATGCACGTCTGCCAGCACTGGCGCGCCGTCGCGATCTCCACCGCCGTCTTCTGGCGGTACATCGACACCACCCGACCACCTCCATGGGTTTCCCTTTGCCTCGCGCGCTCACGCGCCTGCCTGCTCGACGTCTACATCGCCATCCGTCCGCGACGACCCTCAGCGGCACTGGAGCTCCTCCTCCCGCACACCCACCACTTCCGCTCCCTTGTCGCGCGGGTCCCGACCGGCCGCCTGGGGAAAGGATACTACTGGAAACGCCTGTGCCCGCTCTTCAACGCGGGCATGCCGGAACTCGAGCGGCTCGAGCTCATCCCCGTTCATACTGACGGAGTCCGCGAGCGCGACCTACCGGAAGTAGTGGCGGACTACGCGCTGAGCCGTTCGAAGCTACCTCGCCTACGCTGGCTTGCCGCCGGGCTCGTAGTCCTCCCCGCCCCGCAGGATTTCTGGCGCGGACTGCGCGTGTTGACGATGTACGACTACCTAGGACCCGATGCGTCTCCCCGCGCTTTCGGCGAGCTCGTCACCGTCCTGGCGCAAAATCCCACACTCGAGGAGCTCCATATTCGACGCTTTGCGGAGCGCAGGTTTGCCCTTCCGGCGGACAGCCAGCAGTACTCCAGTGCGACTCGGGGCGCGGCGAGCGCACGCCTGCCTAATCTGCGGAGGATATCCTTATATTCAAGCGTGTTTAATGGACAGTTTTTGACGGACCTACGGAGTCGTCTAGAGCTTCCGAAGGACGTTCACTGGTAGGGCCGCTAGTGACTGGCACGGGTGAGTTTTTTTACATACCTCGCAGTCCATTGAAGCGGTACTTCTGATAAAAGGATCCGCAGTCTTGAGTCATTCACTTCCTGGACGCTGACTGTGACTGTCGAACTTATGGTTCCACCCAACATCATGGCGACGAGGACGAAGTGCCAACCAAAAGCCGTGGCTCGGTCAGCACGGCTCGACCCTTACGCCTCTCGAACAGGGCCACCATCACAACGCAGGCCCGAGCGTGGTCAATTCACAACTTGAAGAGACCACTGTGAGTAGGAGATACGTGGGGTCGTTCGGTGCTAATGCTCCCGTCTTCTGAAGCCTTCCACTTGGAACGAGGAATCTTCCTTGTCCGACGAGGAACTCGTCAAGCTCCACTCACATGTTCCCCTTCTCATCGATCACTAACGCCGTGGAGGTCCGCCGGATTGCGGTCGACGCGGTGACGAGACCTTGCCACCTGCAGGATGCCAAGGTCACGACCATGCGCCTCGTATGAAGCGCGGCGTCGACCACCTGGACCTCTGTCCCTACCGTCCTGAGGGCTTTTGAAGTTCAAGGCGTGAAGACGATAGTGGGAGAATTGACTGTCACACTCTTACAGGTACTAGCTTAGCATCAACCTCTGGCAGTGCTTCCGTGTCGATTGGACGATTCATGACTACGTCAGGCGGCTGCGGCGGCGCATACAATCTTCACTGCCAATTGCCTCGAGCTCGCCGGCCTCCCCAGACATGTTATGACCTCTGCACCGCGGGCTAACTCCGCGTACATGCCCTCAGCGCAGAGCGCTAGAAGGTCAGGTGCGTCTCGGCGTGCTGAAGCCCATTCCGCGTCTTTCTTACTTCGCTGCGTCAGGTACTAGACAGGCTTTCGCCGCGGCGCCCCCCGCGATACTGCCACTGTATGCGTCCTTCCGCGACGTCCCGGAGAACATTGCGTTGACAATCTAAACGCTGTCGGTCACCTTGACTTTGCCCGAGCTTATGCCCGAGAAGGTGCAGAAGGCGCGCGACACCATGGAGCAGCGCGCGCAGCCCGTCCTGGACACGACCCGTCACTAACGGCGCAGGTGCAGGAGGTCCTCGGCTCGCTGAAGGCCTGCGTCTCGGAAAAGAGAGCAGAGCTTCACAAGAGCGCAACCACCACTATCAGTGCGAGGACGGCCAACGGCAACTGCGACGCGGAATCAAGCGCGAATTCCCCTACACCTCCCGGTCTCGCGTTAGCATCCTCCACACCCCCGCACCCCCTCCCTGCCAGGCTCGATTGTCACGAACATACGCACCCTTCCGCTTTCACAGCCACCGCAGACGGTCATTTCGTACGACAGAGCACTCGTATTGCGCATTTACGTCTCATATGTACATCTGCTATCGTCTTGTACGTAGTATCGGAGACTAGACAGCCGCTCCTCGTCGCGAGCTTGACTTCCTTGATCCCGTCGTCGGCCTCCCGAAATCATTAACTTCGCCTCGGATAATATTGGGTGGGGCCGCCGCGCGTTGGGCCACTTGAATGAGGCCATGAGTTGCCAGCCTGTGGAGAAGGGCGTGGTTGGTCAGCGCGCCGACGTCGAAGGTCGCGCGGGCGCCCAAGTTACTTCGGCGGGAGGTGTTCGGGGTAGATGTATCATTCGTATGGCGCGGAGTCTTGTCTTCGAGTATAGTGATATGCGTGGGTTATGTTTCTCCGAAAGTATTGTATCGCGAGGCGGTATTCGGAGTCCCGCCGCGCTGACGCGGGTGGGTTGTAACGAAGTTTGGTGGTGTTGAAATCGTAGGCGTGGATTCTTGAGATTTGCAGGTTTCGTGTTGAGGGATAATCGAAGGTGTCCGAGAGCGAGAGACAGTGCCTGCGCGTTGCTTGATCTCGAAGCGAAGTGCAAGACACTTCAGTCGCTACTGGGAGGATCTTTCAAGTTCAGTGATGTAGTAGCAGGGAATGTATTTCGTTTGCAGCGTTCAATGTCATCTTCGCGCAAGTCAGCACCTGCGACGTGGAATTGTATGGCGCCGGCAATGCTCCCGGTTACACACAGTGCAGCTAGGGCTTCATCTAGAGGTTTCGCGCAATGCTGGAGTTTGTCCCACAGCGCCAGCGCGTCGCTGGCTTTCGCTTGGCCAACGAACTCTAGGTCGACGCTGAGTTCCACCTTCCGTGTTGAAGGTGTTATGATCTGATTGCGGATAAACCAAGCCGCGGCGCATAGTTCACCGACCATGCAATCGTCTAGGGACGCGATCATTGGGATCTTGACAGCGAACTGGTGGAGGTCTTCAAGATGTAAGGTCGGAGGGAAGGGGCATGGGGCTTTGACATTCGTCACATAACCTAGGTTTATGAGATGATATAACAGCGCAGAGCGCATGTAACTCACTGCTAGTCGCCAAGCTGTGCAGTCCGCCGATGGTTGCGAGGTCTAGAGTAAGGGTTTGGAGAGTCGTGCGGGCTTCATGCAACAGCCAGTAGATAGCGCCGGCGCCGAGTCGCGCGTGCTATGCGCGAGTTAGACCAATGTTGAAGAGGGATGGCGACGAGCATGCTCACCGTTCGATGCTCGTTGGAGATTGAGGCGTATGTCAGAGCCAGCGAGGCTTCACTTGACGGGTCGAGTTTGGTGGCGGCGTCCGCGCTATCGAAGGCCCAGCAGACAGAATTGATCGTCACGCGCCGCAAGTATTCCTTGCCCGCCGCTCCACCCAGCGTCATTGACGCTATGAACTCCGTCGCGGAAGAGAAGATTAGATAGTTCAACGAGATAGATGTGACAGAGAGCCCGCCACGCCCGAGGCATTGGGCCAGCTCGCCCGAGGAATTCTTGCAGACCGTGACTCTGACCGTGGACGAGGAACGCAGGGCATCCACCACCTCATCCCATAGTTGCAATAGGGGTCCGCAGTGGGACCAGGAGCCGTGCTGAGAGTATGCCGAATACGCTGTGACACTCGCAGGACACTTGCAGGAGATCCTGAAGGGCGCGGTGCTGAGATTATCGCATAATGCTACTGCCCGTCCCGGAGAAATTCAGTCAGCGTGTCTAATACGCAACGGCTACGGCATGGTAATGAATATGGCTTACCTGTTTTATCGCCACCACCCGTACACCCCGCAACACATTCTGCTGGTTGCAGTCGCACTTCAAGACTGCATACGCTGTCCCCGTGTACTTCCACAGTGTTGGATATGAGCGCATCGGGAGCTCTCGAGCCATCTGCGCCGCTGAGCATTTTAAGGGCAGCCAGAAGGAGTGCTGTGAGCAGGAGAAGGTGAGGAAAGGAGGAGGAGAGGTGGGGCGAGAGTGTGTAGGCATATCCTCGCTAGATGTGGGCGCCATAGAATGGTTGCACCTTATGAGCGTCCTCCTGCGTAATGATGATATGAGTGAGACGAAACAGCAGCGCGGTATACCGTTGATGTCTCTGTGTATTCCATAGCGCGCCCAGGTCCGATAGTGAGTGCGCGATGCAGTCGGAACAAACCAGGAGAATGCTGCTGCCGCCGCGCAACCCACGATACCACGTGACCATAAGCGCCTACCCTCTGCTCTAAGTCTCAGCCTCCGCGCTCTCCTCCGACACCAGATGGACTTTGGGGACGGGTACATCGAGGAGCTCAGCTGTCTTTGGGACTTTTTGGTGTATTGAGATGTTAGCTCATTGTGCATGCCCAGGAATAAAACGTCTTACAAAGGAAGTGCAGATTGATAGGTATGCGTGGAGGGTCGTTTCTCCGTTCCCAGCGTAACATATCCTCTACCAGTGAGGATATGAATCTGTTAGTAATGACACAAGGTTTCCGCTGTATTGTCACCAACCTGGTAGAGGTAGATCCTTCCTGACGGTGTCTGTGAACGGGCCGTGGTCTATCCTGTGACTTATCGTCAGGAACCATTGCTTTGATATGGAAGAAGAGATATAACATTTACCGATTGTAGGGGATGACTAGATTTTCGATCAAGCCAGCATCCCAAAGTCGTGGAAAGATCGAAGCAAAACGTGCGCTGCACCAGGCATCCCCGGCTTGGTTGCTAAAAACATGCAAGCGGATCTTCTCCAGAGCGGGGAAATGGGACTCCGCTACCAGCTCCTCAAGCCCGGGATTAATCACTGTGAGGTAGTCGGTCAAGCCGGTCTCTCCCCAGGCCTCGAGCTCAAAGCGACTGAAGTAGAGTGAGATGGTGCGCAGCCTCTTGGCGGCAAGGGTTCTGAACAGCTGCGGCGTCCTTGCGATGCGGGTCGCGTATGTCTCGCGCGGTTCCTCGAGCCGCGGTCCACGTAGATATACGTCGAACGTCTCCAAGTTTGGCAGATCGCAGATGACCGCCCACGGAAGGTCTGGATCTGTTGTAGATTGTCAGCATGATGATCTTATCTTACAAGTGCAACGTTGCTCACGCTCTCTGAGATCGGGATGAGTAAAGTAAGTGAACGTTCCGAGGTTGATCTGAAAATGGGTCACCCTAGCAGCTACGAAGCTGAGCAGGGATCTTAATTCATTGACTTGGATCCGTAACTTCTCGAGCCCCTGGGTGCCCGCTGTGAGCCCACATATACGGCCATGATACTAGCGGCTTACCATCCGTCGGACAGTATGGGAGGTTTCCATTGCCAGAGCGAGGTGCGCAATGGGCGGTAACAACGAGAGCTTCCTCGCCTTCGGTAGTTCTAGCGGTAGCGGCGAGCCCACTGGGCGTACAGTTCTTGGCTTCATCCAGAAGACGTCTTTTAGAGTCAATGTGCGGAGGTTGGGGAAGAGTGCCACCAGGTCGTAGAGGGTCGAAGAGCTCGTCACCGACAGTCTATCGACGCAGAGTGAGGTGATGCCGGAGCATTTGGGTGGAGTTGGCCGGAAGAACCTATGACTAGGAAGATGCGTCCTTTCAGGCCATATGAACACGAGCTCGCGGAGAGACGGGAATGATGGCGCCAGGATAGAGAGGAAGAATAGATACTCGGGGGCAGTAGCTGTGTTTGATTCGGCGATCGTGACTTGACGAACGTGTTTACAAAGATGTCCGGCGGTCGCAAAGTTTCGACGATGCCGATGATACTTGTCCTCAGGGTTCTGGGAGTGCCCAATTGTCAGCTCCCTGTACAGGAGGAATTGGCAGTATGGGACCCAAGCACGGCAAACCAGCACGCAGCTCCTGATGATGTGTCTCCAGAAGCGGTTCTCTAGGATGAGGTCCAGGATCCACTGGACGAGTTCGATGGGGAGTACGGGAGGCATGAACTTGAAGGCGCAACTGTTGCTGCTAACGGCTGACTGCGATGCGATGGACGATAGAACCCTGTCGCTTGTTCGTGGGAGACCCCTCCCGCTGGCGAACACGGCAGAAAGCGCGGGGAGACCCACGGTATAAATGCGTTTCGCGCAAAATTACACGCTATCACACACTTTGTGTCGCCCCGCAATGTATGCGCGACTCAGGCTGTTGAGGATAGACTCACCAGGCTTTCTTGAACGAGTCCGTATATTTCAAGCATGCTCGAACGGCTGCATAGCGAACAAAGATCCTGGATTCGCGATCGAGGGCAATGCGGGCATTTCGTTGTCGCGGTGAGAAAGCTCCGAGTCGAACATAGACAGGAGATATGGGCGCCTACATGCTATTGCCTCTGGTCACTGGCTGTCAAGCCGTCTCAGAGCATGACGCCACCAGCGCTTATCGCGCCGCTTCTCCGGTCAGGCCGAGAAGCGTGGCGTCTGTCCCGGAAACCGCGGAAATGATTCCGTCCGTCAAAACAAGCGCTCATGGCGCGCTCCCCTTCTCTCGTCCATATCAGGAGCGAGCCCGCCCCGACGCGCGCTAGCCCGCCCCTTCCTAAAGTAGGAGCCCTGTATAATAATGATATAATAATGGCTGCTGGAAAACATTTGGTTTTTCTTGGCCTGGCCTGCCGCCTCGTTGCATCACCGCGTGCCCTTCGTGGTCCTCATCGTCGCCGGCTCATGGCTCCTCCTCACTTGCTTTCTGTCGTGTCAAGAGAAATGGTCTCTTCTTGGATGCTCACCCCAACGGGCCACAAGAGGATACCACCACTCCAAGCCTTCCACATACGCCGAACGAGCGATGAGGCCAAGCATCTGGCACTGGTGCCTTAGGTTCGTTCACCTTTGCGTTCTTCAGGCCTCGCGCTGAGAGCCTACGCTTTAAAAGCAGACTGGCCGGAGCTCTTCAAGTCCATCCCCGAGTTCCATCGCCACAGAGCCTCCCAACACCTCTTACATATAGCTGTACCGTACTGTAACCACTCGACATGCCTTTGCACTCGCTGCCCGTGTTCTCACCTATCTCCTCGCTTTCCTCTCTGCCGTCTACTCCATCGACCCGGGCTGCCCATACCCCCAAGACCACCCCTGCGACGTCGCCGACCAAAGCTGCAGCCGCCCGCACTGATGGAGTGCCGGGAACCCACGTCTCACCCTCCCGCCCACACGCCGTCTGGAAGGCGAAGCTCAAAAGCTGCTGCACGACGGTAACATTTCAGACTAAACCCACTCCGAGGTTCGAGGTTGCCCCCTAGTGAGCTTTACTTGTGCTCGTTGCGCGAACACTTGCTAACCGGCCCCAGCCCACAGGACGCTGTACACGGGGGTCCGGTCCCTGTGGCCGACCTTCCGCAGTACGCCAGGACGCACCTGTGGCCGGACGATATCAAGTGCCTCTGCGTCCTCGCGGACGGCTTCGAACAGGCGGTCCGCATCTTCGTGCCCTACACGGGCGAACATGCCGGGGACCCCGTGCTCGCCTGTGCTCGCTGGAAGCCCGACGGCTTTCAGGGCTGTCGGTACTGGGGTACGTCTGTCTCTATGACCCGTACCTATCTAAACTAATAGAATCCTTTCATTGCTTTCAGTCAACCTGAGACGTCTCTTCCCCGATGAAAACTTCCTCAAGTTTATACCTCTGATGGCGTACCCGACACGCTTGCGCCGCAGCTCGAGTGGTATGTTCCTTCATACCTTGGGTCATCGGCTCGGTCTGACATTTTTGACATAGTCAACAACGCCAAGCCTCCGACTGTTGGCGGCCGCTCCTTCACCTGCTCGTACTCGCCGAGGCTCACTGCTAGCTCCCTTGAGCCAGGCGTTGGTGAAGCCTACCCCGACTTCATTGCCGCCGATCTGGCAGCATTTTACGGCGCCGAGCAGCCTGCTTTTCCCCCAGCCATTGGTCCCTCATTTCCGCTCCCACCCTCGTTCCCATCCCCCCTCTCTGGCCCCGCTCCCGACGACTACGGTTCACCCCTCACGGGACCTCTCTTCGAGCTCCCTCCGCTGCCGCCGCTGCCGCTCCAACCGCTCCCGCCCCTCCTGCCTCTCCCTGTGGCCTCGGGCTCCAGGTCTGCCGCCACCATTGACGACGATGATGGCCTCGAGGGTGCCTCCGAGCCTAGTGTCCTATTGGACAAGGGCAAGCACATCGCCCTGGGCGATTATATTGTCAACACACTGCCTCGTATGTTGACACCGTCCAAGTCTACATGCCTGACTTCACGCTCACCTCTCTACAGGGTTCAAGGAGGAGGACGGCTTGGATGTTCAGCCCCTTGGTCCCGCTGCGTTCGAAGGCCCGGACGTCCCAGGGCCCCTCCATGAGAAGCCCAAGATCCCTTCCGCCATCGACATCGAGTCGATGTGGGAGGAGCTCTCTACGCCGGGCGGCCCCGGACTCGAATATCATCGCTTCATGTCGATGTGGGGAGGTTGCAAGACCTGCCACAAGATCATGTTGATTAGCACGTTTCTCACTCACGTCTGCCACATGCGGGCCTCCCCCGAGGTGACCGAAGACGCTGCCGTCCCAGGAGCTCCGGAGCCGTCTGGTAGTAAGTCCGCACCTCTCGAGTCTCGCTTGACAGAATGTCTAATCAGTACTTCCCGCAATAGGCAAGAACATCGGCAAGGGCAAACGGAAGATTGTTCCCGTCCCTGAAGCACCCCCCCGCCTCACCCAACGCCTCCGACTTGGCGCGCGCATACGTGCCGCCTTGGCGGGAAGTGCTGCCGCCCGCGCTTCCGCTCGCGCTGCCGTCCCCGCTGCCCCCGCCGCCCGCACTGCCGTCCCCGCCGCCCGCGCTGCCATCCCCGCCGCCCGCACTGCCGTCCCCGCCGCCCGCGCTGCCATCCCCACCGTCCGCACTGCCATCCCCACCGTCCGCACTGCCATCCCCACCGTCCGCACTGCCATCCCCACCGTCCGCACTGCCATCCCCACCGTCCGCCTGCCGCCCCCGCTGCTCCCCCATTCGCCGCCCCCGCTCCTACTGCCGCCGACCTCGTTGCGGCCGCTCTCGCTGCCCTCCCCGCCGCCCCCGCTGCGGCTGCTCTCGCTGCCCTCCCCGCCGCCCCCGCTGCGGCTGCTGCTCAGCGTGCCGTCCGTGCTGCATCGGGTGAGTTTCGCGAGGTTGTAGACGCTGAGACTGGGGTGACCACCTTGGAGTATTTCGAGAAGTAGTTGATTTGTGCGACCTTCACTTGTCCTGTATGATGTAGTACCATGATTTTGTGTGTGCCAGCTGGCAATGATGATCTCAGGCGATGAAACAAAAATATAATTTCTTGTGACGCCTGTACTGGGAGCTATGCCACTTGAGTATGAGGGATATGCCCGCTCATGCACTCCTCCCTGCTGCGACACGACCAAACTGCATCTGCGCGCAGTAGCACGCGGAGCCGACTCGGACTTGACATGATGTGCCCCGCCATACACCGGCACGCCGCGATACTATGCGCCCACACACTACGCCACGCTATGCCACACCCCGCCCCGCCCCGCCCCGCCCCGCCCTGCCATGCCACGCCACGCCACGCACTCGCACGCGCCTACTAGGAGGCCTGCTTACCGCACGCCAAACCACGCAATTTCTGCACCTACGATACACCCGCGCCGTCTGCACCTCGGGGATGTCGTCACATACGCCCTCCCTCACATTCATCACCCATTGATCGCACACGGCGCGAGGCAGCTCGGGCCACCGCCTATTTATCTCGGCGTTCATATTTGCGAGGCAGCTCGGGCCACCGCCTATTTATCTCGGCGTTCATATTTGTGAGCAATGTCATCTGCGACGACACGTACTGGAGAGAGCTAATCAGCAGTGAGAGGTACTAATATGAGAGGAACGTGCACCACAGACATGCTCTTTGCAAGTCCAACGTCGGCGCTGTACGGTGTGCAGCAAGCGACAAGAGGCTTTCGATCGGGAGCACCGGCGTCTGCATCTTGAGGTGAAGCAGCGCGTCGATGTGCTTCGCGCACCGCTGTTGCTGCTTGCGCGCGCGCGGCGCCGCAACGCGCATATTCTGCGCCGCGTGCAGCTCCGGGGCATGCCCAGATCGATGAGCGTAGTAAGGACGCGACTCGCGGTGGCGGCGAGGAGATAGGCGAGGGGTGTGCCTATGTTTATTGCGTGCCTGTTGAATACCGGCGAGCGGTGGAAGATCCGCGAGAGGTCGAACGTCGTAGGTCCTCGCTGATCGGCGAGTGGAAAGCGCAGACGATGGCACCACCCGGGGAACTTGAGACAGCAAGTTTTCGTTTGGACCAGCGGCGGTGACGGCAGAGCGGTATGTCGGGCGCCGTCGCCCGACCGTCCTCGACCGCGCCCCGTCCTCAACCGCGCCCCGTCCTCGAGCCTCTGTCGGCGGTGGCGGCAGAGCGATATGTCGGGAGCCGTCGCCCGACCGTCCTCGACCGCGCTCTCCTCGACCGCGCCCCATCCTCGACCGCGCCCCGTCCTCGAGCCTCTGTCGGTGGTGGCGGCAGAGCGATATGTCGGGCGCCGTCGCCCGACCGTCCTCGACCGCGCCCCGTCCTCGAGCCTCTGTCGGCGGTGACGGCAGAGCGATATGTCGGGCGCCGTCGCCCGACCGTCCTCGACCGCGCTCTCCTCGACCGCGCCCCATCCTCGACCGCGCCCCGTCCTCGAGCCTCTGTCGGCGGTGGCGGCAGAGCGATATGTCGGGCGCCGTCGCCCGACCGTGCTCAATCCTCGGTGCGGAGGGGCGCACTGCTACGACAAAACGGACCCGCAACGTGCACGCGCGAGAGCGTCTTGGTGGCACTCTTCACCGAGTCACCAGTGGGTGTGGACAGGATATAGTTTCCTCCTGGAATTGCTGTAGTGCGCACTGCAGTTTCTCCAGCAACATCAGGGCCTGAAGTTGCTGCAGAAACTATGTTGCACGGCAGCCTTCCGCAAGGAAAGGAAAATGCGCCATAATGCAGAAGTTGCCACCAGCAGGGATTGAACCCGGGACCTAAAGGTGTCCAGGAACTAACCCAACTAATATTAACCACTACACCATGGTACTGTTGCTTTTCCAGGGTTCCAATTGCAATATATCACCGCTTTTTGGGCCCCCCACCCTTTATAGTAGCTCTTAATGCACTCTATACAGGCTGTAAGGACCCCTATATTATGTAGTTTGGTCGCACTTTTGACCGCTTTTTAGATACTCTCTATATACACTTCCTATAGGTACAGGGGAGCCAAAAGATAGTGATATATTGAGATTACACCCTGGGGAAAGTAACAGACTGGTGGTGCAGTGGTAAGCACTAGTAACTCTAATGATGCTCAGATCATGGAGGTCCCGGGTTCAATCCCTGCTAGTGCCACTTTCCGCACTTTCCACATTTTACCTCCTTTGGAAGCTGGGTCCGTGACATAGTTTCTCCAGCAACTTCAGTCCCTGGTGTTGCTGGTGAAATTGTAACGCGTTTTCCAGCAACTGTAGGAGAAACTATATCCTGTCTACAGGGACGCCTCACCGAGTTGGGTCATCAATGCCGAGCTACAGTATAGAAACGTCAGTGACTGGGACACTTCCTCAAGCGCTACGATGCCTGAGCGCTCGCCGGCTGTCGTGGTGGTGTTGAGTCTTGACGTCGTGCAAGGAGGACGAGTGTGATTGATGCCTTGTAAGTACTTACGCCACACGAGCGGTACCGATGGATAACCGAAAATGGTAAGTGACGAAGTACTGTGGTACGCCCCTGTACCACATCACACAATTTTTCCCAGTCGCCACCACCACGCGACTGCAACGTCAGGAGGGAGGCCTCCCCGCGCTACTCGTCTTCTTTACCCGGGCTACCATTGTCAACTACCTGGCGTTCCGGGCATACGGCAATCTCTGCGCCCTCAGGAATCCTGAGCACCTATGGATCCGTCAGCTTGCACTGCTCCGGGCTCTCTTCGGCCTTCGCAAACACCCATTCCAGATCATTTCTTCACACAAGCACTCTCCTTAGAAATCAACTCAGCAATGCAAACACACGCGGCCCGGAAAGGCTCGGAGCCTGCCAACATCGACCACTCAGGCTACACCAGAAGTCACGCTCGAGCACTCCACACAATCGAGTGCCTTCGAGTGCGCATTTGCGAACTAGAGACGCAGAACTCCGAGCTACAGGCTGCTATACACGCTGCGGAGTACGGCGAGTCTCCCCGGGTGTCTCGGCCTCTCTCATGCGTGATTACAGGCACGCGGCCTACCTGGGTCCAGCGGCAGACGTCGACGGCGAGGACTCACCCGTTCTGGGTGGTCTCGATGAAGATGCGAAAGACAGACAACTCGGCTCAGGCCCGATAGCGTCTCACACTCTCCCTTCGGCCAAGCACGACCCCGGAAAACACGGGAACCTACGATTCTTTTCCAAGCACGCGTTCAAGCCGTACCGTCCGAAGAACGATCTCAGCGGTCAGGCTTATTCGGGCGAGGGGGTCCCGATCTACCTTGAATCGCTTGACGGCAGTACCATGTCCGCGGATACTTACAACGAGCTGCGTGCATTACTTAAACAGATTTTCAACACCTTGAAGCGCCGCAAAATCGACCCGACCTCGTGGAGACGAGTTGGCGCAGAGGCGTTTCAGTATACCGCCGCACAAGTGTACGCAAGCTTCCCCGATGTCGGGGAATGTGCCGGCCACTGGAAACTGCAATACCTCTGCACGCGAATGTTCCCCGACTTCAAGCGCGACCGCAGGCGCTCCGGTGACAAGGCTCAAAACTCCCAAGAGGCATCTACCGAGCTCACTGCACATACGGGCAAGCGCTCTCGAGCTGCCGCCGCGCTGCCTGCAATGCCAGGCCCGACATCAGCCAAGCGAATGAAGTATGCAGAGGTTATAAAGCACGGTCGGACCCTTTGGTTTCCTCTTCTCATCCTGCAACATCACGCTGACGTCCCTCTCACAGTCCACTCTGACGTGAAAACACACTCGGCAAATGTCAAACCGCATGCCGCCCAGTCTGAGCCTGCGGATGTCAGATCGGCTCGCGCCTCGTCCAGCATAGACCCGGCGGGTGGCCATGGATCCTCCCGGATTAACGCAACACCGTTGTGTGCTCCTCTCCAATCGAGGACCCTTGTCTCGTCCGGGTGGCCCGACATCGACAGCGGCCCCTTGAGTCTGTCAAAGTCACCGTTCAGCATCTCAGTACGTAGCACGCTACCCACCGCCCCTGCTCCGCTGCCTCCACCGCTGGGAGGTAGCCTCCTCAACGAGTCCGAGCCCGGCCTCGATGCTATCCCGCGCGCTCTTCAAGAGGCCGCGAGCACGTCCGGCTGTGCGGCAGGCTCAAGGAACGAACTCGACGAACATGTCACGAGCAGCCTTCAAAAGGACGCCGTCTTGGGTTCAAACGAGTCGGGCACGGTAAGTAGACAATATCATGTTCAATAGCATGCTAATACCAGTCTATCAGGGGCTCGGCAACAAGCCGGACATGAAAGGGAAGGGGAGGGCTAGTAGGTGAAGCACGCAATGGCGAGGGGCGGGGGCGAAGAACAAGGAGATCATGAGGCAAGGAGAAGAAGGCGTATGCCCGGGCGGGAATGAGGGCGAGGGAGACGAGCTATGGGCACGGCCTGCGAAGAGGGTACAGCACGAGGAGGGCGGCTCACGAGGGCGGCGCGGGGTAGTAGAACGAGCGAAAATGTACCGAGACCGCAGACGGCGCGCACTACCGTAACGAATCGGTTCTGCCCATATACGCGCACACGTCGAGGAAGCGGGAGATGCCGCGTCGCGGGGCGTACGTGCATGGCGGCGCGGCGCAGCGTACGTGCGCGGTGAGGGGCAGATGCGCGGCGCGACGGAGCGAGGCGTACGTATGCAACGGGACGTACGTATGTGCGTGGCGTGTCGTAGGTGTAGGTGCGTGGCGCGGCGTGCCAGTGCGTGGCAGGCCGGACGTGCGCGGCGCGGCGCGGCGCGGCGTACGTGCGCGGGGAGGCGCAGATACGCGGCGGGGTTGGGCGGGGCGTACGTATGCAACGAGACGTACGTGTGCAACGGGAGATACGAATGTGCGTGGCGGGTCGTAGTAGGTGTAGGTGCGTGGCGCGGCGTGCCAGTGCGTGGCGAGCCGGACATGCGTGCCAGTGGCGCGGCTCGGGGTACGTGCGCGATGAACCGTGAGGCGCAGAAACGCGGCTGGGCGTACTGGGTGCATGGCGCGGCGGAGGGGCAGGGCGGGGCGTAGGCAAGTCACGAGGTGTAGGCGCGTGGTGGAGCGTAGGTGCGTGGGGTGGCAGATATGCGCAGTGGGGCGTACGTGCGCGATGGGGCGTACGTGCGTGGCGGGTCGTAGGTGTAGGTGCGTGGCGCGGCGGCATGTACGTGCGCGACAAGGCGTCCGTGCGCGCCGCGGGGTGCACGCGCGGTGAGGCGTAGATACGCGGCGGGATGTAATGGGTGCGGAGCGCGGCGGAGGGGCGCGGCGGGGCGTAGGTAGGTGACGGGGAATGCCATTGCGTGGCAGGGAGTGCCAGTGCATGGCGCCGGTGTCAGCGCGTGGCGGGGCGTAGGTGGGTGGGGCGGCCTCGTACTGGGCGCGCGGCGAGGCGTAGTTGCGCGTCGCGGAGAGTCTTATGGGGAAGGGGGGCATGGCAGGGCGGACAGCCAACAGGCAAGGGGTGATCTGGCAATATCTGCCAAGCTGTTCCGCAAGTCACATATTCTAGCTGATCTTTGATACTGTATGCAGTCCGAGGTACTACGCACCTCCCTCGTCGCCCTCGTCGCCGTCCGTGCTCACCGCTACGCGCGTCCCTCACCTTTTATCCTCCCTTAGCATTGCGTCGGCATTCGCTACTTCTCCTGCTCGCCTACATGGTTTTGTATGACTTCTTCCGTTTCTGTTGGCGCTCCGGTGACGGCCCTCGGATGCGTTTGGTGGGTTCGGTATTCCCTATCATTCCGCATTGTTAGCCATCAGAGCTCGTGCCAGGTCCGCGGATATTACTCACCGGATGAAGCTGGTGCCTTTGTGCCGCACGCGGGAGGGCGGTCTGGGCGGAGTAGGTGTGCACTCGACGCCACGTTCGCGCTTCCGAGACTCTCAGATATATCTGCCATGAGTTCTTGGAACTCCTGGATATCCGTCGACGCTTCGAGGACGAGGCCTTCCACCCTAAGCGTGACTGCGAGGCCATGAAGGACCGGAAGAACCTGCTTGATATCGTGGTTCACTTGCTGACGGAGCTGGTGTGTCACTGCCTCACGGCTAAGTACTGAGGTCGAGCTTGAGGTCCCTGCTCGTGCAGACTGTAAAGGTGTAAGGTCACAATCAAGCGGTAGGTACTATGTAGCGACGCCGTCAATCACTCACTTGTGTGCCAGGCGCTGCGCTGCTCAGGTTCTCGGATGATATGTCGCCCGGCTGGGGTGCGACCTGGCTCCCATTTTCAGAGTCTGTCTCTACTGTAGCATTGCGTCCGGGCGGAACAGAGTCAGCATCATATAGGAGTTATAAGAACCTGCCACTCACCGTCGCCGCCATCATCAGTTTGGTCACCACCACTGAATCCATCTTTGGCCGCCTCTAGCAGCTGCAGCTCGTTCTCGAGAGATGCCGCGCTATCAGATACAGATGGCGGGGGGAGGAAGACGGCGGACTGTACGAGTGGCGGGAGGGTGAGCCGGGGTTCGGAGGGAGATGTGCGGGTACCGGGCGCCGCCTGAGGGGACGCCTGAGCACTTGCGTCTGGCGAGGTAACACCTAGGGGTGCCGTCGTGACGCTGCGTTCATAGTGTATCCCGTACCAGAGTTGGTTCTGGGCATCTATGCGCTTGGCTTCTTCACAAGACTGAGGCGAAGGGAAATTGCTTATGATGTAGCCCGAGGTCGCCCAGGAGCTAATGACCATGCGGAACGCGCGCAGGTGTTTGCAAGCTCCCCCGCGACTACGCCAGTCAGGACAGGAGCACGTTGCAACTCCAGAGGGGTGGAAGGTGAGTTTATAGCGAATGGGAGGGGCCTGTGCGACGGACGGAGGTGGGATAGCCGTCGACGTACACTCGGCCCACAACTCATAAGAGACTTGGGCGTAAACGGGGCGAAGGAGTCCTCGGCGCAGGATTGCTTCTGCCTCCGTGTCCCGGCGCGCGTCGGGCTGGAAGTAGAACCATGGCCTCTCCAGAGGTGCCTGTGCAGTGTCCTTCGCCGCGCGCTGAGAACTCGACTGAGTTGCCGATGAGACGAGAAGGTCTTGTCCTCCTGCGGCGGCCCGGAAGCGTTCAACCTTCCATCTCCTGAACCCAAGCAGCATGCGATGACGGGCGTATACACGGGGCAGTATGTTGACGGCAAGATGGAAGAGAAGAATGTCGAAGCGCAGGCGGGCTCCAGAGTGCTGCCACTGACGGAGATGGTTCCTTTTGAGGCTGCCGTTGAACGCTTCTAGATGGTTAGTGGTTGGAAGGACATCCTCTACCGCGCAGCCCATACGTTCTGCGGCAACCTGCCGCCCCTTTTTGGACCAGCCCGTCCACATCGCCACAGGCATCCACATCGAGCGCAGGTAGGCGATGTACGACAGACCGGCCTGACTAGCCTTCTGGCCTGCGGTATCAGCAGCAAGCGCACACAGGGTCTCCTCCTCGTTGGCGAGGAGCGCAGTCGCAGCCGCGTGGGATACTGTCTGCAGCAGTCTGAAGCCGAAGCCTGTTAGGGATACTCGATCACTGCATGATGGTGCTTAAGTACTTACGTTTCTTCAAGGTTCTGGGCACGGCTCTCCAGGTAAGACTTCCAGTGTGCAAGTTGCTTTCCGAACAGCGTGTTACGCTTATTCTTCCAGCACTGTCGGACATGAAACTTGCAGAGGAGCAGGATGATGTCGGGCCAGATGCGCAGGAGTGCGCCGCGCTCCTTGGTGTCGGTGTCGGTCATTGCGACGAAGGGCTCGAATGAGTGTTTCGCCTCGTCCAGAGTGCAGCCCATCCAGGTCTTCCACTCTCCGAGCAGCTCAGTGAGTACAGCAGTGTCGTAGCCAGCATGAGTCGCGCGATTCCCAGAAGGTGCAGAAAAGAGGAACATCGCCACGGGGACTCCGTGGTGGGCCTCGTCGACCCCCATGGCTATCCAGAGGAGGAGTCTTGATGTGCAAACGCCAAAGGTCCCGTCCAAGACAAGCTGCTGCCGATGGACGTACTTCCAGGCCGCGGTGCGCATTTCGGGTGTGGCGATGCAGATCTTCACGCGCTCGTTCTGCTCCGCCCGGGCGGCGTAGTGGAAGACAGACTCGGCGATGTCGCGCTTGTAATGCGGACTCTTCGGGTCAAGCCAGTTGTCAACATTGTATTCGGGGAGTATAGACACGTCGATGCCGTAGTCTGCGCGATAGTGCTGCCTGTAGAGCCGGCTGAAGTCGCTTGTCTGGAGTTCGTAGCGCGCATTCTGTAGCATGGGATCGGCTTCGCGCTGACCGCGATAGAGTTGCCGCGTAAACATCTCCATATTCTTGTTACGAATTTGAGCCACACTGTATACCATAGAAAATCATTGTTAGCGATCCTTGATATACTCATGCATAGAATATATATCACGTACTCCGCGCCTGAACGGAGCTGTAGCAGCGCAATCTCCACGACGTGTGGATGCAACGGAACCGCGGGGAAACGGACGAGCATGGACTCCTCGCAGGCCTTGTTGTGCTCGAAATACCCCATAACACGGATGATCTCGCCTGACCCTTCGACGAAGGTAACCTCAGCGTGCGCAAGGCAGCCCGTGTACTCGTACGGCGCCCGACGGGTCCATTCTGCAGCGTCCGGCTGCGCTTCTGCTTGCGGTTTCTTCGCCTTACCCCTCTGTCGTGCTTGGGTGTCATAGCCACAGGCGCTTACAAGGGGAACACCATGCATTACTGATGTGAGACAGCGCAAGTATGGGCACAAGTGTATCTACCATTGGTAGAGGACGCGGCGTGCGTGAGTGCGCGTCCCCTTGCGGTACCACCTATCCCCCCATGCTACACTCCATCGGCTCTCCAGCTGCCCTAGGGACGCACTGTCGAGCTTCTCCCTCGCGAGAAGGTCGGTCGCTTGTTTCTGAGTGCTCGGCGTGTAAGCGACCTTGAGCATCTTGCCGTCGGCGTCCAGCTGCTGGATATCCCGCAGTTGTTGATCACTGCAGTAAAGCTGTTTGGTGTTGCACTACCAGGGTACGTCAGTACTATCGTGACCGTGCCGCAACCATTGAACTCACCTTGACATCAAGCCTGCGATCGTCCCAGACTACGCCAGCATGTGCAGCCCCGGTTGCAGGGGCGTTAGCGCGGGCTGCCTGGAAAGTGTTGGGAGGGACCGTCGGAGGGCCGACATTGACCTGGAATGAGGAATTAGCATGGACGTCTTAGGTGTCGGATGAAGAGGCTGACAGCGATAGGAATACTCGAGGTTTCCGTGGTGCGAGGGCCCTCCGGCTCACACAGGTGAAGGCCCTTGGGCATGGCTGTGCGCGAAAGTCAACGAAGGGCTGCTGGTATGTGTAGGCTGAGTTTGCAGCGAAAGCGAGGGTAGGCGGGTATGAGCGGGAGCGGGATACAGCAGTCCGGGGACTTACGCAGTGACGATCGGCAGGGTGGGCCCCTGCAGCAGAGGCCTCGCCCTCCCTCGGGCTTCACGGAGGCATGACGAGCCACCGCATGTCCGTGACGAGGAGCCTGCTGAGAGAGATGATCAGCAATGAATCAAACTGGACACCTTGCTCACCAAAACATGCTGGCGTTGTCCTCTTACAGGCCGTCTTCGAGCATAGCTTGTGCTGCGAAGTTGTGGGGATGGTCCGCGTGTTGTGGCCGTCTGCAAGAATGGTCAGGTCGCTGCGAAGAAAACACGCCCGGACTTACCTGGTTGCGTGAATGTCTCATGTGCGTGCCCCTCGGCTCGACACGCGGCTGAACACCTCTGAGCATGACTTGCTCATGTCCGTATGAAGACACTCAGGCCGCGCGCACCGGGCGGATGCAGGGGACACGACGTGTTGTCGACGACGCAAATGAAGCTACGGGCATCGTGGAGAGACCATGGGGCTAGGTGCTCCAGGCGGGCGCGGCGCGACAACCTACCGCCGACGCTACAAACAGCCATTTGTCTGCTCCTCCCGACGAGGAGGAGTTGCGCCGCGTGGGCGTACTGCAGCGCGGCGGCGAGAAGGCGCGGCGAGCGGGGGCGTGTACACACCTCATGCGGATCCTCCCTCTTCCAGGAGGGCAGTGGAGCGCGAGGTTGATGTTCTCGAACTCGGGATAAGTGGTTATCATTGACAGCGAAGTGTAGTTAAGTATGTGCCACAAGACAGACGGCGGGGACAAGTCAAGAGCGGGGGTCGTCCGAGGGAGGCAATGGGGGCGGGCAGAAGCAGGCTGGCGCTGGCAGGGCGCGCTCCCACGCCCATTCCACCAGAAGGCGCCGATCTCCCCGAGTGCTCCTGTCAAAGTCCTCCCTTCCGACCACTTTCAGACGACCTCTGACAGCGTCCCGATATCAATCTGTGACGCCATAGTCTGAGACGGCCGACCAGCCTTGGTCACTGGTCAGATCTAATCTTATCTATACGGCTCCATTTAGGACAACACCCGCGGTGCGTCGCCTCTTGGCGTGCAACGATGGCCTTCATCCCCTCCTCCTGGCCCCAATCCTCGCCCTTGAGCACCTGTTCGACGATAGGACGTCAAAAACGGGCGGCGGAACCGGAATAGCACTCAGACGAGCCAGCCAGTTACGGTAACGCCCAGCTACTTCAAAAAAGTGCGGAGCGACCATGTCGATGAGAAAGGGGATCTCTGTGCTGAGCACGCGAAGCGAGTCCCCGTTCGTGTTCTCGGAAACGTTAGGTGCAGGACCGGCCAAGGCCTCCCTTCTTGGAAGCGCGTGTTCACCCAAGGTGCGTAGTCAGTCACGCCGGCATCGTGATTGCTATTCTAACCTTCGGATGCCGGACCCCGTGGTAGCAGTTGATGCAGAGAGTCAGAGACCGGCGCAGAGGAACCAGCGCAGAGTACCCAGCGCAGAGGAGGTGCAAGCAGCAGCCTCCGAGGGCGGTCGCCAATGCTAAAATGCACAAGTAAGGTTGCATCAGTGCACATAGGTATGCCTCTACCCCGGTACCCTCCCGAATATCAAACTAGCCCGGACTACGTGTCCCAGACCCCGGAGTTTGTCAGTTGTTCGGGTCGCTTGAAGCGCAGCGTACACTACGCGGCCCGGACTTTCGAGCAGCTCATCCGAGGTATCTTTTGTTCGTGATTACGACGGCGCAGTGGATGCAGGAAACTTGTTGACGCGGTCTCCAGACTATGGTGCAGCGTTCTCTGATCACATCTGCTAGGAGACACCGTTGCGAATATAACTAAATTTTACGTTTATATAGGTCTTAATGCCGCGGGACGAGGGATCTCCACCGCGGTCTTCTGGCTGTACAATGTCACCACCCGACCACATCCGTGGGTCTCTCTCTGCCTCGCGCCCCTGCTTGCTCGAAGTCTCTGCTACCATTCTCCTAAGGCGACCTCGGTAACCCTAGACCTACTCCTCCCGCACACCTGCCGCTTCCGCATTCTCGTGGTGCGGGTACCGAGCGGCCGCTTAGACAAGGGGTACTGATCGAAACGGTGACGCCCGCTCTTCAACGCGGGCATATCAGAGCTCGAGCGGCTCGATCTCCTCTCGGTCCACACCGACGGAGTCCGCGAACGCGGCTTATCGGAAGTGGTGGCGGACTACCCGCTGTGTCGGTCCAAGCTGCCTCGTCTGCGTTGGCTCGCCTTTGGGCTCGTGGTCCTACCTGCCGCGCAGGACTTCTGGCGCGGGCTGCAAGGGCTGACGTTGTACGACTACCTCGGGCCCGACGCGTGCCCTCCTCCCGCAAACTCGTACCGGAGCGACTCCGACTTTGACAATGTAAGTGCTGCCTATCCAGAGCCGCGGTGTTTCGCCACGTTTGGGCGATTGTGTCCCGGCCGCCGACCCGGAGCCGGAGGATCATGATGTGCTCTTCGAGGGCGCGTGCACAACGCTCCGCAATGACGGCGAGGATACCTCGAAAGTGCCTATTGGATGGGCTCCGGTAAATATGCACGTCATGGCGCGCTGTGAAGCTGTACTGACCTTTTTGTAGACCGAGTTACGCCTGTTGGACGTGCTCATATTCCCCCCGGACGAGATGCCCGCGGTCACGGCGGACGGCGACTACACCTCTCTGCGGGTCTTGCGAGAATGCCGGGCGCTCTCCATCAGCCCGCACATCGCATTCGCAATGGCGCTGCGCACGGTTGGTGCGGCGTACTTCCCGCCGCCGGAGGTAGATCTCCTGGGGGTCGAGGAGGAGTGCATCGGCATTCGCGACCAGTGGAACGCTGCTGTGCCTAGTCGGTCTGTGCTAGAGGTCTACGGGTAGTATGTCGACTCATGTTCGAGGTATACCAGGGATTTCTAAGATAGTTAGGCTTGAGCTTGAGCTTGAGGCATGCTTCAAGTTCAAGGAGGAGGCGATGCTCGGTACCCCCTACCCATCACCGCCAGATCGCATCGTGCGCAATGCAGCGCGGGCGCTTATGCAGGCGTTGTCAGTACTGTCGTAACTCTGAGTCTGAGACTGCTGCATGGTATGAAAGGTCAAGCTTAAGGTCGAGGAATTACCTATACAGATACACGGCATGCTGAAATATACGAGGAGGAGTATTCTTAATAGCGCGTAGCGTAGCTTCTTCATGCTTTTAGACCTGCACCGACCACGCGCCTTCACCGTAACGTTTGTGGCTTTCCTATGCCACCATGATCTATGCCGGTCTCTCATGTCTGCAGGCATCTGCCACTAGTAAACATCTCGCTAACACTACATTCCAATCTGTGGTACGCTGCGGGCTACGCTGTTGCGATTGAGAGTCGAAGCGCTTTAACCTCCGAGCTGTACATGTGTGCGACGCGGTTGCTATTACCCAAGCCCTGGCTTTTTCGGATCTCACGCAACCCCATCATGACCGTCGGACATCTTCCGCATTTTATGCTGCTTCGCTTTGCTTGAATTCAAAGACCAGCGTGTACAAGAATAGGGGTGCTCAATTCTCGCCGTTCGTTCACTGGTTCGGGCGCCTCGTTAGACGCCCTCCCGCCGCTAGCTCGGGGGTCGGCTGGAACGGTAGCCTGTACACCGTCAAACATCTTCAGATGGATTCTGAGCAGCTCTGCTTTCTGGACATATAATATACTATGTGATTTCCTGTGGAAGCTCGCGGTGGTTCATGTTGCGATGAGACGGGGTGGAGGAGGGTGGAGGACGCGCGGCTGGTATAGCGCCCAATAAGCGCCCGAACGGGTGAACGAACGGCGGGAATTGAGCACCCCTAATGGTGCAACGAAGACGACTGATCTGGGGCAGATAAATAACCTGGGCATGACTCGAGTGCCGTACCCCGCTCGCTGCACCCTTCTCCGCTTCCTCTTCAGTCTGCTTCCTCTTCAGCAACGACCATGGCCACCATCGCTTCGACAGCCAAAACCTTTCGTGTCGCTGTAGTCGGCGTCGGGCTGGTCGGCGGCGAGTTCATCAAGCAGCTGCTCGCGTTCCCCGCACCCAGCCCCTTCCGTCTCGTCTCGCTCTCGTCCTCCAAGTCCACCTTGTACCACCCTGATGGCCTCTCCGTCTCCGCCACGAGCTGGAAGGACGAACTCGCGGGGTCCGGGAGGAAGCCCGACCTGCAGGAGCTGCTGCGCGAGCTCGCAGCGTTGGTGAAGCCGGGGCAGGAGGTGGTCCTGATCGACAATACGTCCTCGAACGACGTCGCCGCGCTCTACCCGCAGTTCCTCAAGTTCGGCGTGAACGTAATCACCCCGAACAAGAAGGCTTTCTCGGCCGAGCTGTCTCTGTACGAGCAGATCCTCGCCGCGAGCCTGGATAGCGGCGCGCGGTTCCTGAACGAAGCTACTGTCGGGGCGGGGCTGCCGATCATATCTACGCTGAAGGACCTGGTGGCGACGGGCGACAAGGTGCGTAGTATGCTCTGTTGGTGTCTGCGAGGAGGTGCCAATACAACGGCTTGCTGCAGGTGCTCAAAATCGAGGGCGTGTTCTCGGGCACCATGAGCTACATCTTCAACGAGTTCTCCACCGGCAAACCAGGCGGGCCAAGCTTCTCCTCCGTCGTGAGCATCGCCCGCGAAAAGGGCTACACGGTACGTGCATGCAACAGCGACCATCTCGACGTACTCAATCGCGCCGTAGGAGCCGCACCCCGCGGACGACCTCAACGGCGCCGACGTCGCGCGGAAGCTCACGATCCTCTCGCGGTTCATCCCCTCCCTGCGCGCCGCGCTCCCGAACGGGTACCAGTCCGTCAGCACGAAGTCGCTCGTCCCCTCCGAGCTCGAGAGCATCGAGTCCGGCGACGAGTTCATCCGGCGTCTGCCGGAATTCGACGAGCACTTTGACAAGATGCGTACGGAGGCCGCGGAGGCGGGCATGGTCCTGCGGTTTGCCGGCGTGGTCGACGTCCAGGCGGGTGTCATCAAGGCGGACTTGGAGAAGTACGTTGTCGTTGTGTCTGGCGGGGGTTCGCGCGACTGTGCACTGTGCTGATGGCGAGACGCAGGTACCCAGTCAGCCACCCGTTCTCGACGGCGCTTGGGGGCTCCGACAACATCATCATGTTCCATACCGAACGGTATGGCGCGCGGCCGCTGGTCGTGCAGGGTGCCGGCGCGGGCGCAGCGGTGACCGCGATGGGCGTCTTGAGCGATCTCTTGAAGCTGGTGTAGGGGGCCCGGGCGGGACGAAGTCAAAATCAAGTGTATCTCTAGGTGTGTCTCCTTTGCGTGTTCATCTGCGAGCAGGCTCACTGGAACTTCGAGTTTCAGCAGTACATAGCAATCGACGTGCGCAAAGCGCACAGCTGTCAGCGTTCGCTCACATTCGCAACATTCGCTTTCTCGGCGAACCGGGTTCTGGTATATCGGCTTGCAAGCACGATCGCTCGATGCTCGCCAAGCCAAGTGAACTATGGTCTCCACTCACCCTCGGCAGGCGGACACGAGCTCCAGGAAGATGCCGTTTGCGGGCAACGTGCGATCACCCGCTGACCAACTCTCGGCCGCAGGCATATCACCGCCCTTCACTGCGCCCACGGGCCAGCTTTCCTCCTAGGCTTCACTGCGAGATGTCAAAGCAGCCTATGATCACTTCCACAGGAAGAGCCGTCGGCGGGAGGTCGGCCGCATCGGCAGATTAGGGCACGTCGCTGCTGTCGCTGCCGGTAAGCATTTAGACTTCCCTGCCACTATGTACGGTTCGTGTCATTGCATATACCCTGCATGGGCGTATTACCTCTGGTGCGCGCTGCTATATAGGCGGGCGCACGGAAGACAGATGCGCTAGAACGCACTTGCGCTCTCTCGGTGCCCTCACGCTCCTCAATAGACCTAACCATCTTAATATCTATGTTCGTGAGTGATCCTGCGATTGGAGTCTGTCGCGGATAGCTCACAATTCTTCATCCAGCAGGACGAGATGCCAGCCGATATCCCAATGCCGACCGATGCGAGCACGACTGCAGCGTCGGTGTGTACAGACGTTAGACGTCCGGTCAATCTGGTGCGCAACGACGACTCATGTCCGATACTCTCCGTGCTGACTGGCGCATAGGACGTGGAAGAGTGGAAGCTGCTCGAACCCAAGGTATGCGGAGGGATACTCCTGCTCGTCGTGCCCCCCAACGTATAGCCAACAACAGACGTTCCAGGAGGTGTTTGCCGAACTTCGTCGAGAGTACGGCGATAGACGGAGGTCCAAGGCACAGGAAAAACTCGACAAAGTGGTGAAGGAGCATTTTGACGACATGACGGATAGGTGGAAGTCGGAAATGGACACCCTACTTGTCTACGTCAGTCACTTCCAGATCTGCTGGGGATTATTTCACACTAAACGTTTGCACCGCGTAGGCTGGTCTCTTCTCGGCCGTACTGACAGCGTTCAACATAGAATCCTACAAGCTCCTCAGACCCGCTCCGATGGACGAAACGGTGGCGGCACTGAGGCAGCTCACCCGCCAGCTGAACGACTTCTCGATCAGTCACTCGTTCATGAATGCTGCTCAGCGCCCCACCCCAGTAGACGACGCGACGCGAACGTCATTCCTCGCCCCGCCATCCATCGTCGCCATCAATGCACTCTGGTTCTCGAGCCTCATCTTCAGTCTGGCCTCGGCGTCCCTAGCGCTTCTCGTGAAGCAGTGGCTGTACGAGATGACATCCGGCCTCTCGGGGACGTCGCGCGAGGGCGCGCAACTTCGCCAACACCGTCTGGATAGCCTCGAGAAATGGCATGTCTCTACGATCATCAAGACCATCCCCCTCCTTCTCCAGATCGCACTCGTCTTGTTCCTCATAGGCCTAGTCCTCCTTCTGTGGTCTCTGCAAGGGACCGTCGCTGCCGTAATCTCGTCGCTCACCGGGATTCTCTTCATCTTCCTGGCTGCAGTAACCATCCTACCCACCTTCGAATGGCACTGCTGCTACCGCTCGCCCCAAGCCTACATCATGTACACGTGCCTCCGTCCCTTCCGAAACGGGGTAATCAGCCTGTTTCACCGGGGCACGAACGTCTGTGGACGACACGCTTCGAGCAAGTCGTTCCTCGGTCGGCGCTGCTGGCCGACGCTGCAGCAGTGGTTCGGGCTCCTCTCGCGCGCAGTGCGGTACAGGTCCTGGGAGACGCAGGAGCGCGCGTACCTCACCCGTTCCGACTCCTCCTTCTCACTCAACGTCGCCACCGCCATCAGGGCCTGCGACGCCACTCTAGACCCCGTCTGTTTGGACAACATGCGCGTCGCCCTCTCGGCGGAACCCGACGCACCCCTCGTGCGCTGCCTGTGGTCCCTCGGTATGAAGGCGGACATTGCGACGAGCGTCCGGGCGGAGCTTCTCAAGCGCGACGCCCCGGAGTCCCTCGCCCGTGTCGTCCTCCACGCCTTGCGGCAGATGCTCGCCATCGAGCGCCACAACCGCGGGAAGACGTGGGAGGCGGACGTGCAGGCGCTGTTGCGCTTCTACAACTTCGCGAGCAGGACGGACGAGCACGTACCGCACGACGACCTCACCCTGAAGACGAGCTTCCTGATCGCGATGGAGGCCGAC
This sequence comes from Trametes villosa, assembly GCA_002964805.2. NCBI lineage: Eukaryota > Fungi > Basidiomycota > Agaricomycetes > Polyporales > Polyporaceae > Trametes > Trametes villosa. The sequence goes on from PUDQ02000003.1 coordinate 3,311,177, forward strand.
CATGTGGACAATCAGTATGCTGCGTTACGCTATCTGGCGGCGGCTGTCCGCGTCGACTCTGCAGCACCGTGCAATTACGCAACCGTTGCCCGAGGTAAGCAAGGCCAATCGTCGAAAGCAGTGCGCACGTAGCTAATCGAATCTCCACAAATGAAGTCCTGTCGGCGGCGGAGCAATGGATCGACAAGAAGCAGCCGTCCGACGTGACGGAGCAATCGAGGAACGCACCCCAAGTCTACATGTGCGCTTTCGTAATCGCCACGCACTGTGTCCTCCGTCTAGTGACAGGGAAGATGAGCACGCCGTATCCGCAGGAAGAACGCATTGCAGCGCAGTGCGAGCGTGGCCGAACCGCCTTGGGGACCCTTCCGCGCTTCTTGCCGGCGTCAAGAGCCCTCGAGGCGGACACGGCCCTCTGCAACGAGCTGCTGTGGGGGCTGTCGCTCCTACTCCAACCGCTCACAAGCCTCGTTGCTATCAGGCCGGAACTGGTCGATGAGGACGTTGTTGCAGCCTTGGAGTTGGCGTGGTCTACCGCCAAACCTTCTCTCGTACCATGGGTCGCGTCCGCGCCGCGCACGGATGGCCCGGATCACCCCCAAGGCTCCGTTCGCGATCGGTTAGCCGCCCTGCAGGAGGACGCATCCTGGTGCTTTGACCCGTTTGGGATGTCTCTTTCCCCGCAGTAGGGGTATCCTCGCGCCAAAAGTGCGTGTTGTGATGTGAGTTCAGCTATACGGACACAGGTGCTGTCATTTCTCACCCGTGACGGTGTACAAGGAAAACACGCAGAATCCTCGTTCTTCTCCAAGGTCCTTCGCCCGTCCATGTCTTCTCCGGTATGTGTGCTACTTATCGTAGTAATCATCCATTATTGTTATAAACTCTTCGCCCCCAGACTGCAATAAACTAGAATGTGCCACCCGACTCTTGTTTTGGTACAATCACATGAATTACAGATATCTCTTCCGGGATATGGGCTAGTGTCGGTACGTACGCGCGCATCCTGCTGGTATGTACTTCTCGCGCTCGTCTCAGCCCATGCCCGGACAAGTTGGGCTGCCCGTCACCCCGGGGCTAGCAAGGTAGATTAAGCCGCCACCTGTGCTATTCACTTGCACGTTCATCATGCGCCGATGCAAGGTGGCTTGTGCCCTGTGCGATGGCATGAGGGCCGTCTTCCGCTGACCTAAAGGCGATGCTCCAGTCTCTATCTGGTAGAGTGGATGCTCTCCTGCCTCCGCAGTTGGACGCGCTCCGCCAATTCTTCCATGCAAGGTGTAGTCATAACCAAGCTTCGATGGGATACGACAGGTACTCCGAACGGGGACTCCGAAAGTATGTATTCGGGGTCGGGCCTTGAATAGTTATAAGGCTCGGGGGAAGGAACTCGTCTTCTTGCTTGAGCCCCGAGCGAAGAGTCCGTGGTCTATCGACAATTTTCGGCTATCTGCACGCTACGTCGTACCAGACCCCTCACAAACAAATCATGTCCATTCGCAACGCTCAACCTGGCTTGGTACGCACCCCCGCCTTGCATCGTGCCGTGGTGTCTCATCGACTGATAGTACATACAGGGTGACCATGAATCACCGGCAGACCCTATTCAAGCTGGCGATTGGGTCGTTCCTGAGCCACAGGTGTGTTCAGGCGACATTGTGAGTGTTGTCAATGATAACAGGATGGGCGAAAGGTTATTGCCGCGGAGCTCCAGAAGGAGTTCGGCGACGATCAACAATACGAAGCGCAAGGAAAGCTAGACGGGATCTTGCAAGCGACCAACAACAGTTCGATGGAGCGACGGAAATCAGAGCTGGATACTCTACTCGTCTACGTGGGTATATTCAAGTTCATCTTGCGGTATTCAGGCCTTTGTTCACTCCTCTTACTAGGCCGGTCTGTTCTCCGCCGTCCTAACTGCATTCAACGTGGAGTCATATCGGCTCCTGCAACCCGACTCGACTGAGTCGATGGCCGCAGCCTTATGGCAAGTATCGGAGCAACTTAACAACCTTGCCGTCAACGCTCCCGCCGGCACCGTTATCCACCGACCACGCTTTCTTCGCGATGAAGCTCTTCCGTTCAGCCCCCCGCTCTTTGTGGTCTGGGTCAACTGCCTCTGGTTCTCCAGCCTCGTAATCAGTCTAGCCTCGGCGTCGATTGCGCTCATAGTCAAGCAATGGATATACGAGAACAATGCCGGAATTTCAGGCGAGTCCCGCGCATCCACCCAACTTCTACAATATCGCATGAACTCCCTCAGGCGATGGAGAGTACACGCGATCATCATGCTCGTCCCCGTCATGCTCCAGCTCGCGCTCATCATTTTCCTCGTCGGGCTGGCCATTCTCCTATGGAACCTCCACAGCGTCGTCGCCGCCGTCGCTTCCGCGTTCATTGGCACTCTCTTCCTCTTCCTTGCCACGGTGACCGTGCTGCCCGCCTACCGGTGGGACTGCTGCTACCGCTCCCCGCAGGCGCTCATGGTGTACACCGCCGTGCGCGCGTTCCGCAATCGCATGATGGACGGCCTGCAGTGGGGCAACAGATTCTGCGCCGCACGGCGTTCGGCGGCCAAACCCGCGCCTCTGGACTTCTGGTGGTATTGCCTGCAGCGCTTCTGCGGCATCCTCTCGCGCACGACAAAATACCGAACTTGGCAGGCGCAGGAGCGTATCAACCTCAGCCAGCAGTCCGGCGCGCTCAATATCGAGACGGCAGTGACGGCTTACGCCACAACGCTCGAACCCGCTTGCCTCGACCGGATGCGCATCGTCCTCTCGGGCGAGCCGGGCTTGCCACTCCTCCGCTGTCTCAACGCCTTGGGAATCGCGATGGGCGACGGGACGGTGGTACCCGCATCGTTCTTGAAGCGCAACGCGCGCGTCGTGGTGTCGCGCATGCTCCTGTATGCACTCCGCCAGATGCTCGCAGTCGACAGGGGGGATCGCTCGAAGCTAGCGCCGGGTTGGGAGGTCACGGTCCAGGCGCTCTTCAACTCCTACAACGTCGTCTTGTCAGGCATCTCGGTCCCTTACGATGACCTCGCTTTGCGGACCGCGTTCCTTATATCCATGGAAGCAGAGGATACTGCGAACCGCTTTGCGGCGCTACGCTACCTCGCAGATGCGGTGGACGCCGACGCGTCGACACCATGCGACTATTCCACCGTTTCCTGTGGTGGGTTCTTTGACATCTCTTCATTGTGGTTGATTCTGATCAGGCTGCCTCTTCGCGTTTCATACAGTCCTATCTGGCGCCGAACAATGGATCGAAAAGCAGGACGCAAACGCACGCAGCACCGCGCTCCCTCAGATCAACATGACAGCCTTCTGCATCGTCGTATACTGCATGCTGCGCGTGGTCGAGGGGAAGACGGACGTGCCGATGCCGCAGCGACCGCGCTTCACGGGCCTCTGCGACCGCGCGCGCACGGCGCTCTGCGAGCTCCCGCACTTCCTCCCCGACCGAGACACGCTCGTGCGCGACCATGCGCTTTGCGACCAGTTCTCGTTCGGGCTGCAGCTCCTCCTCGCGCCGCTTACGCGCCTCTCCAGGGCAATGGACGCGCCACACGCGGCCGACTCCGCTCCGCACCTAGTGGACACCCCGTCGCCGATCCATGAAGACGTTGTCGACGCGTTGGAGGACGTGTGGGACACCGCATGGGCCGTCCTGGTTCCCGACCCAGGTCGGCCATCGAGAGTAAGGGACCTGCCCATCACCGGACGGCTGGAGTCGTTGCAGAGCGACGTGGCATCGATCTTCAATGCGTTCGGCATGAGTCTCTTCATCTATAACTAAACGACGCCCCCACCGTACTGCCTCATCGCTGTACAGCCGCTGTATTCCGTCTCCTTCTAGTCTGCTTCAGACTGTGTACCACTTCGTCCCATCTTGTGTATGCAGTGGTTGCGCCAGGCCGCAACGCTTACCACACAAGTTCTTACTTATTTCGGGGCTGCCTAGATGCTGTCCGTCCCGGCATTGACAAGATACTGATTGGTAGAAACCAGACGACGGGGCTAATGACGGCCAGGCTCCCGGCTGTTCAGGTAAATCGCAAATGTGACGATGGGCAGCGACAGGTGTGCCGGACGCGACGCGATGGTATTGAAGACAGTCACAGAGGTAATGGCAAAAGGAATGTACGATTTACGCGCCAAGGATACTACACAACTCTGCCAGGGGCCCCACAACGGCGGACGGATGCGGGGTCTCATTGCGGACGCCGACGAGGAAGTCGACGTTGCCTTCGATGCCATCAAGACGCCTGACCAGCACCGTCGGATGCAAATCCACCATCGCAGGGACGAGAACGCGGCCCACGCCGCCGCTCACGACCACGACATCTGCCGCCGCCAACGCAGGGGCCCCGCCGTCCGACCTAGCCTGGAAAGCCGGAAGGTCGACTTGCTGGCACCATCGCCGCAGTTGTGCGAAAAAACGTTTTAGGGACTGGCGTATGCACTGGCGCGTTCACAGGGAAGACCCGCGCCGTAGGAAGGACGAGCCGGAGGGTGGCGAGCGTGCTGGGGGAGAAGGGGGCGAGGCCAACGACCTTGTAGCCGTGCCGCGTGAGCCGATCGATAGACTGTGAAGCGTCGGAAAAGAGCTTGGGCGAGAGGATGCACGCAAGGGCGTCGGCGAGGAAGGCGGGCCGCGACGAACGCGCTATCTCGAGCTTGTCTGCTAGGTTCCTGAGGGCGAGATGTACGACTGCCGGGAGCGAGGTGGCGGATGCGTCCTGCGAGCACACAGTCAGAGCTTCCATTTCGAGGTATAGCTCCACTGCCGCTCGTGCGTCCAGAGAACGGCGGTGAGAAGCTGACAACCACGGTTCGATCGCGTCGCGGATCGCGCCCTCTCTGTCCTAGAACGTATGACCGCCACCTCAGCAAAATTGAGTAAAAAGTAATGCAGAGACTCACCAAGACAACTCCGAGTATATCGAGAACGACCACCTGTGGGGATGGGGACAGAGGCACGCTCGCGAAGGTCCATGGAAGATAGGGGAATGCGAAGGGAAGGTTCCACACGTAAAGTGACTTGTCCTCCTCGCCAACCGGGTCATTTTCACGTTGACTGTGGCCACCACCATCGGGCTTCGGTTCATTTCCGCTACCGCGGCGGCTTGCCCTGCTCTCGCTCACGCCGCTGCGGCTACTCCCACCGCCGGCATGCCCGTTTCTGCCCCCGCCCCTCCTTTCATTGCTAGCAGTGCTCTTCGTGCTCCCAGTATGCCTTGAGCTCCCCTGGGTTGTGAAAGTCGCACCCGTGAGGGTGCGCCCATCGGTCACCGAGTCGCCGCTCCAGGTAGCGGTGCCGAGTGTTGAAAATGGCCAACAAGCCGCGAGCTGGGCCTGAAGTGCCGAATCTTTCCGAAACAGAGCTTGAGTTCGCCCTTGGGGAGGCGCATCAGCGTCATACTCGTCATAACTAGCTGGTTGCGCGGATATGCGACCTTCAAGGGCGTCCTGCAGGGTAATGGAGCCGCTAAGCATGACTATGCCGCGATGATATGATCAGAATGCGTACCGCCCGAGTTTCGCGCACATATCGGATAGCTTTCTCCACGCCACGCCACCTATAATCCTTGCACAGCCTGCTGCAATATCAGTGCATGTTGGTAGCGGTCAATGACGAGAGTAAGGAGCTCACTGATGATATATGAGGATATGATCGTAAATGCTCGACGGACTGTCACACCTCGGAGCGGGGCCGCTGTTGACAAAGTCGAAGCAATATGCTCGTGGGTTGTGGAGCTCGCCAAACATGTAGGTCGGGTCGAGATCTTCGCTCCCGAAGACGGGCCAGCCAGATTGCCGCCAGTCAGGAGTGCGAGCGTATGGTGACAACCGCTCTTCTAGTTCTGCCGTTCGGCGCTGCACCCAGGCATCGTAGACTGCGTCTTGGTTCGCCACAGCCGAACTCCGGAATGCAAAGAAACTATCAGGCTCGAAGGAGTCATAGGAAACCTCGAACGGAATCCTGTGGGCACCTGCAATTGGTAACGCAGGCACAGTGTGCAAGTAGAGCGGCGAGTGGAGAGTCTCTGCGTAGCATCTTATGGGCGTTACGGCCATCAGCTGCGAGCTATCGGGTCCAGCGTCCGCGGTATGTTCGCCGGTGTCGATGGCGAATTTAGGGCCTATAGTGAATGAGGCATCGGGGACGGCGATGGGCGACGGGAGTGTGGATATCGCGCACAGGAAACCAGGCGCGTCGGGGTCTCCAATGTCGTCGTGGAGGTTGAATCGGACGGCCCAGAAATAAACGTTGGGGATCCTCGCCGCAGCAAGCTGACCGTCACGAGGCAGCCAGTACGCAGATTTGTCAGGTCTGAACTGAGCAACGACGAACCCATGCAGCGCCATGCCTGAGATATGAGCTGTCCAAGGTGGTGGCAGCTTTTTGGGGTCAATATTGAACCCCAGTGCGGCCGCAACTGGATGCGTACTTCCGCTCAGTAGGCCGCAGACAAGGACAAAGAGGGGAGGATGAGGTCTGGTTTGCGTCCGTCAGTTGATGAGAGTACCCAGTAGTAAAACCCACATACAGAGAGACTCAGGAGAGTTGAGCAGCGGTTTGTACCAGTTTGAATGTGGTGGTCCGAAACAAAACGCCTGTCGCGGTAGTAGGGGTGATACTGCTGGCGCTTACGCCGGCTGGACAAGCGTCCGGTGTGGGCGCGTACCGCAGACTCGACGCACTCGACAGCGAACGACGCTTACTCTGAGATTTATCTTCGCCTTACGGACCATAGCCGTAACATAGTGCAGCTGGGAAATTGTCCCCGGGACTGCCGAAATATTCAGCGCGGTACCGACATGCCATCCCGCCGAGCGAGTTCCACTGTGTTCCAACTTATTGCGCTGCAAGTGGCCGTGAAGATCGAACGGAGCACTGTACAGTAACAATACCGGCCGTAGTACAGGATTTAAACGCCTGCACATGCGCCAATGAAGCGTGGGCCTTCACATATAGTTAGGATTCCACTGTTGCTCCTCCACGTAGCGTAGCGCCGCAACGTACTCCTCGGGCAGGAGTGTTCCGCTCTTCTTCCAGGACGAGTCCATCCAGTCGTACACCCAATCGCACACCCACCCCTCCGCGCGCATTCGCTCGCGGAACAGTCCTCGAAGCATCGCGTAGTCCGGCTCCTCTCCGAACGCCAGGCCCTTGACGTGAGCGTGATACTTTGCGAACTCGGGTGGGGAGAGCGCGAGAATACCCCCGAGTTCCGGGTCCATCTTCATTGCATGGATGAGCGACCGCCTGGTCGACTCGGGCCCAAGGAGATGCTTCCAAGGAAGGTTGACGCCGTGGATGAATTCGAGGAGGACATATAGTAGGGATTCAACGTCGTCGGCGCGGGACACGGCTGTAAGGCACAGAGTTACCAGTAAGCAGAGCGACTGAAGAGGAGAGACGGTAAATGGGCACACCGTGCGACTGGTGTGCAGCTACGCTGGCGTACCGGACTGTTCCTAGCGGGCGGAGGTCGTCCACGGAGATCGGGATATGCTCGCCGGTGTCTGCTAGGAGGTACGGACGTGCGAGCGCGAAGTCGAACATGTAGACGATCTTTGCTGTCTTGCCGCGGCCCATCGCGAAGTTGTGCGGCTTGATGTCGCACCCGACCATCCCTCTAGAGTGTAAAAACTGTATCCGACGGAGCTAGCGGCAAATTCAGTGAGAGATGGTGAACGGTAGGGCGATATATGGTAGCGGAATGGCACCCTTACCATCTGTTCGGCGAGCATGCACGTCGTGCGCAGGGTAAAGGTCCCTCTGCAGACGCGAAGCAAGCTGCTAAGATTGGGACTGAGGTAGTCCATGACAATCACGCAGTGGTTGGCGTCATTGCCGGCGTAGTGGATGGTCGGAAAGCCCTCGGTGCCGTCGGGGATGAGGGCGTGCACCATCGCTTCGTACTTCAGCCTCGGTATACAGAGCTCCTCGTCATTGAAGCGTTCAATGTGCTTGATGGCAACTTCGGAGCCTGTGTTGATGTTGAACGCGCGCACAACATCGCCTGACGACCAGGAAAGTCAGTCTCCGTACGCGCTGAGTGATTAGGATATATACCGTCAGAGCCGCTGCCTAAGAAGTGGGTAACTTGGTAAATCCCGCAAACGGAGTATGATGCGGTGAATCCGGTGTCCTCAGAAGTAGAAGCAGACTGCATATGAATTCACACGTAGGATGGGACGACGGTTAGCAACGTATGCGAGATCTAGATGCCGGCAATCGTGGGCCAGTGCCAGCACTGTGAGTTTGACGGTCAAAGAGGAGGAAGGCACAGGCTGCGGAGTGGACTTGTTCAAGTTGGGCTGCGTGTATGTGGTATGACGGTGGTTATTGGACAAAAATATTTGCAACCCTTCTACCCCGCCGTTCCTCTTGATTCCCCACCGATCCCCACTGATCCCCTCTGGTCATCGTCGTTCCTCCTGATTCACCAGCTTGCACTCTCTATCCTCGCCGCTCAGCATAGATCCCTATGGTTCCCGGCGAGGGTGATGCACCCTGATTCCCCATGGTTCCCTCCATGAGGGCAATGCATCGAAAACACGAGTGGTAGTGAAACACCGTGATTCCTCACTGATCACTCTATTTCCCCAATGGCTCGGGGCATGTTCCGGTGTTATTTCCTCACAGTTCCTCGCAGTTCCTAGCAATACCAGCAAAGTCGAGTCAGTGGTGCAATGCGGCCAACTTGAAGACTTTCATGTGCTACTAGGCTAGGGCTTATAATGGTAGCCCCCGGGGTCCGTCGTTAAAGACTCGGGTTATCGGAGCAAGTACAGCGCATTTAGCTAACTATAAGCCGTTCTAGCGCGCTATGGAGTAGGCCATTGGACTCTCTTACAGTACGTGACTGAGGTATTCAACTTCTAGCAATCGAAGGGCGGGAGGGGTAGGCCTCGCTGATTAAGCGCTGGGGAATTAGAGGGAAACACGAAGCCCGAGACCGATTACATTTTGCGAGCTCGGTGGGGACCTACGGCGACGCTGCCACCACGGTACAATATAGTCATGGGGATCCATGGGGAATCAAACTGAATTGATGTGCACTGAGGAGTGAGCGAAGACCGCGACGGAGTGGTGCAGAACGGGGATCGAGTGAGGAGCGCTGGTGCACAGTGGGGAACCAGGGGGAATCGTGGGGATTTACGCGGAATTGTGCTGCATTGGGATGAACCATGGTGATTCTCGGTGAACTTCGGGGAAAACCCCTGGTTAAGTGGATTAAGTCCAGTAAACCGCCTCATAATGTGGGCCGCCGTGAACGTTTGAAACACAACCGAATGGGGAAGCGCCCGCATGGCGCCCAAGGAGCTCGCTCAGCCCAGTGCACTGCTCAACACACGCAATAAGTATACCTGTATCTTGGTGAGGTGACAACCGAAGAATCAAAGGCGAGGATATTATTGGATAGAGAACCTGTGCGACATGAATTACACGCAAAGCATCTCGCACAACTCCAGCAAAGACCCGACCACGGCAGACGGATGCGGGGTCTCATCGCGAACGCCGACGACGAAGTCGACGCTGCCCTCGATGCCGCCGGGCCGCCTGACCAGCACCGTCGGGTGCTGGTCCACCATCGCAGGAGCAAGGATCCGACCCACGCCGCCGCTCACGACGACAACGTCTACCGCCGCCAACGCGGGAGCGCTCTCTGAACTCCATGCCTGGAGAACCGGAAGGCCGATATGCTGGCACCACCGCCGCAGGTGTGCAAAGAAAGTGTCGGAGACGGGCACGTGCACGGGCGCATTTACCGGAAAGACTTGTTCCCTGGGAAGGAGGGGCCGGAGGGTGTCCAACGTGCTCAGAGAGAACGGCGCCAGGCCGACGACCGTGTAGCCATGTCGCGCGAGCCGGGCGATAGACTGTGCAGCGTCCCCGTATGGTTTGGGCGAGAGGATGCACGCGAGAGCGTCAGCGAAGAAGGCGGGGCGCAACGAGCGCGCAATGTCGAGCTTGCCTGCGAGGTCGCTGAGGGCGAGGTGCATAGCGGCCGGGAGCGAATTAGCGGATGCGCCCTGGGCGCGGGCAGCCAGCGCTTCTAGCTCGAGGTAGAGCTTCACGGCCGCCGACGTGCTTGAAGGACGACGGCGGGATGCGGACAACCACGGCTCGATCGCGTCGCGGATCGCACCCTCTCTATCCTAGAAAGTGTAGCCACCGCCTCAGCATAAGCAGCATGCACAGATTAAGGGATGCAGAGGCTCACCAATATAACGCTGAACACCTCGAGGACGACCATTCGTGGAGATGGGGGCAGAGGAACCCTCGGGAAGCTGAGGGGAACTGTTGGGAATGCCGGGGAGAGAATACGGACGGTCACTAGGTTGCTAGCTTTACCAGCCTGGTCAGCGGCCTGGTCAACGGCCTGGACAGCGGCCTGGTCGACGGCCTGGTCAGCGGCACCTGATTTCCGGTCGTCGTCGTTGTCGTTGTCGTCGTTGTCGTTGTCGTTATCGTTGTCGTTGTCGCTGTCGTTGTCGTCGTCGTTGTTGTCGTCGTCGTCGCCGTTGTCGTCGTCAGGAGCCGCTTGACTTCCGCCTTCGGCGCGAGGGCTCCCGTCGTCTTGCTTCAAGTCGCTGCCGCTACCGCAACTCCCGACGCTGGAGTTTCCACTTCTGGCCCCGCTCTCGGCATCGCTTGTGATGCTGCTACCGCTGCGAGAAGACTTATAGCTCTCCAATTCTTCACTAGTCACACCGCTGATGGTACCCCACATGGTGCCGCTCTCGTTGGAAGTCGCGGCTCTGAGTTCGGAGATTCTCCAACAGGCTTCAAAGTGTGCCTGAAGCGCCGAGCTTTGCTCGAACGAAGCCAGAGGTGGTTCAGAAAGGGGCGGTGTGGCATCATATTCGGCGTATCCAGCTGGTTCCACGCAATTTGGGTGCTCGAGGGCGTGCTGTGGGGAAAGAGCACAACTGAGCATGTCTTCGCGTCGACGATGATGATAAGATGTGTACCGCTCGGGCGTTTCGCACGTATCCAATGACTTGCTCGACGCCACGCCATCTATAGTCCCTGCACACCCTGTCGCCATGTCAGTACACGTGCGAGTCAGGCTGCATGAGCAGGGAGGTACTCACTGATGATACAGGAACATTTGGGTATAGATCTCCGATGGACGGTCGATCCACGGAAGAGGGCCAGAGTTGACGAACTCAAAACAATACGCCCGCGGGTTGTGCAGCTCGCCAAACATGTAGGTCGGATCCATAGCCTCGTGACCGAGAGTAGCCCGCCAACCCAAAGTACCCGGCGCGCGAGCAAGCGGGGCCAATTTTTCCGCGAGTTCTGCCGATTTGCGCTCTGCCCAAACGTCGTACACTGCGTCTTGGTTCACCGCGGCCGCATCCCGGAATTCCGAGAAGCTGTCTGTATCGAGCAAGTCGTAGGGTGGCGGCATCGGGATTCTGCGGGCCCCAGCGATCGATAGTACAGGCGTGGTGTGCAGGTAGAGCGGCGAGTGCAGATTCGCTTCTCGACATTTGATGGGTACGATGGCTACCAGCTGCGAGTCATCGGGCCCACTGGTAGGTCTCGTGTCTGTGTCGACAGCGACTTTGGGGCCTATGGTGAACGAGGCATTGGGGACAGGTATGGGCGACGGGAGTGTAGATATTACACAGAGAAATCCAGGCGTGTCTGAGCTTCCAGGGTCGTCATTGAGGTTGAATCGGACGGCCCAGAAACGGGGGTTGGGGATCTTGGCCGCGGCTAGCTGACCAGAACGAGGTAACCAGTACGCGGATTCGCCGGGTTTGAATTGAGCGACGACAAACCCGTGGGACATAGTTGAGGCCGTTCAGTGCTGCCAGCGTGTTCGTTCCGATACGGAGCCCTCTGTAACGACCGAACACGTAATGTATTCTGGTTGAATAGCGGATGCAACAGGTGCGTGGTGAGGTTCGGCGGCGAACGCAATCGGACCAGAGGATTCAGAAAGGATAAAAGGGTCGACCAGAGGGTTGGCGTCAAAGGCGTCAACGAGCTGATAGAGAGGCCTCGATGAGCTGGTAGACCAGGGTCGTTGGATTGGTATGTCGCGGTCGGGGCGTAGCGGCAGGTGGTGGCGTAGCAAACTGGGCGCTGATCAAGCGCTCGAGCGCTCAGCGGCATGTTTCGGCGCTTCAAGCTTCAAGTATAAATAACGCGCGTGCCACTACTACTAGTGCGCTCCCAGGCGCGGACTCTAGAAAGTTATCGATACGGACGGCAGCCTCCATTTCTCTGACGGCTCTGCGTCTACGACTATTGCATGTTGAGCACCGGAGTTGCAGAGGAATTTTGAGTGAGCAACAGTCATAGTGTCCGCACATCATGCATTTCTCCTAGTACATGCTTTGTGTATGGGTATCGCCGTAGCCCACACGTTCACATACAGTGCGGATTCCACTCCCGCTCCTCTACGTAGCGTAGCGCAGGAACATATTCCTCGGGTAGGAGCGTCCCTTTCTTGTGCGCGGACGTGTTCATCCAGTCATACACCCAGTCGCATGCCCATCCCTGTGCGCGCATCCGTTCGCGAAAGAACCCGCGAAGCAGCGCATAGTCCGGCTTCTCGCCAAATTCCAGGCTTTTGACGTGCGCATGATACGCTGCGAACTCGGGCGGAGAGCGCGCGAGGATTCCTGCGAGTCCCGGGTCTTCTTTCATCTCGCAGATGTGCATCCGCTTGATGGATTCGGGCCCTGGGAGTCCTTTCCATGGAAGGGAGCCGTGGTGAAACTCGAGGAGGATATAAAGCAGCGATTCAAGGTCGTCCGCGCGAGACACGGCTGTAAAACGGGTAGCAGATTAGCGGGATATCCAAAGAAAAGAAACGGAGGTGCTGACGCACCGTGCGACTTGTGTGCCGCCACGCTGGCATACCGGACAGTTCCAAGCGGACGACGATTGTTCACGGAGAACGGGATGTGCTCGCCGGTGTCTGCCAGGATATATGGTCGCGCAAGAGCGAAGTCGAACATGTAAACAATCTTTGCGGTCTCGCCACGGCCCATTGCAAAGTTGTGTGGTTTGATATCACAACTGATCATCCGTGTAGCGTGAAACGTCTCTATCCGGCGGAGCTAGTGGCGCAATGACCAAACGATCAGTGAATTGCAGGTCTGGATGAGACAGTGGTGTGGCGTACCATTTGTTCGGCGAGCATACAGGTGGTGCGCAGGTGAAAGGTACCCCGACACACGCGGAGCAAGCTGCTAAGGTTTGGACTGAGATGGTCCATGACTATAACATAGTGGTTGGCGTCGTAGCCGGCGTAGTGGATGGACGGGAAGCCTTCGGTGCCGTCGGGGATAAGGGCATGGACCATTGCTTCGTACTTCAGGCCTGGAATGCTGAGTTCGTCGTGGGTTGAGCGAGCCTGTTGCTTGATTGCCACTTCGACCCCTGTGTTGATGTTGAATGCGCGCAGGACTTCGCCTGAAGACCTAGTTAGTGAAACTCAGTACGCGCAGCGTGAAAGGAGCATAGTACCGTCCGAGCCCATACCCAAGAAATGGGTGGCTTGGTAGATCCCGCATACAGAGTAGGATAAAATGAATCCGCGTTCCTCTGGAGCAGTATTGGACTGCATCTTGATGTACTGCCTGAAGAACGGGGTGGCGAGCGAGAAAGTGTACAAGACTTGAATAAATGACAAAAGCCGGGGGCTGCAAGCAAGGAGTAAGACTCGAACGACGCAAAGCCCGTGAGTGATTCAAGCGATTCAAGCACAAGAGTGAGAGGACGTTTGGGTTTGTTCAATGGGCGGCGGCGTTGCTGTACGGACAAGTCGGTAAGATGCCACATAATATGGTGCTTCAGCAGCTGAGCGCTGACTCTGAGCGCCAAAAGCGCCTCAACCACGTGGGGCGCTGTCCCCAAGCCTGCCCGACTGCCCGGACCGGGACCCCTCCGGACCCTGCCTACACCGATGACTGGCAGCAAGTACTAGCCTACACTGCAACACCGACTGAAACTTTTCAAGAACTTGAAGAAGGGCGCAGCCAAAAGCCGCCGTCCTTTGGCCGCCCTTAGATTGAAATTCGAAGCCCATGCGTTCAAGATCCAACACGCACTAGGCCCAGGATCAGCCCAGCTGATAATTATTCTCATCGCCGTCATATGCGCCCGCAGCCGCTACACACATCGTTGATCACCACCACTCAGGCTGAATACTCGGGAGGTGCGAACTGCAGAAGCAGCTGCTAGCCCCTTGCGAGATGCACACGGGCGAGAGTGAGTATGGTCTACACTTCCAGCGAGCAAGCGCACTGACATTTCTCGACGTTGACAGTGCCGCAAGATGATGTATACATCCCCGCCGTCACGCCCGAGAGCTTCTGTCAACACATGCACGGTACTCCGAAGTGCAGGAGGGTTCGTCCTCCTGATCTGAGCCCCCGAAAACTTGATCTTCTGCATGAGAGGCGTGCGACGATCGATGCAACAAGCGTGTGTACAACCGCGCAAATGGCGGAAGATGGCTCCGTATGTGAGTCGTGTACACGCGGGTTGTCTTCCGCGCAACAGGATTCCGAGCTTTCTCATCTATCAGATTGCCCCAGCTGTGTATCGCCCCTCTGCCCAGAACGCCCCATCTTCTGCTCGAGTCTATCGATGTTCGCACCTCACCGTTTCTCCATGATGCAGCCCACGCTCTCATTTGTTGTCGCGGGCCGTCGTCTTCGATTTCCTATCTCAGACAATCAGTACGATGAACCCTTCGTCGGAGTGAATGAGAGCACCCTCCAAGAGCTCAGCTCGGTCGCCGCTGACGCTTCGTCAATCTTGGTATAAAGGTGGCGACTCCGCACTCCGGTAGGTGCGCTGCTTCCCTCAACTCAACAAGTTGCATGATGGACAAGCGAAACCGCCACAACGACCCCGAACGTCCCAAGGATCCCAACCTACGCCCTCCTGCGCGAAAGCCTGCGCGAAAGCCTGCGCGACCTTCTCCCAATGCCGCTAACCCGCCGAAGGTGGTCGGGGCATGGCAGGAGGGACACGATCAGGTAAGGTCCACTTCGCGCAGGCGCCATGCATCTATTGCACTGATGTTTAACAGGATACTGGTCCGCCGACTTCGGACACGAACGAAGATGAGGGTGAACAGCAAGAAGAGGTACGTCCAGCGCAACCTATCCATTGACAAGCAACGACCCTCAGCCATGACCTGTCTTGACACTCCAGCAGCTCGTTGACACCCACTACAACGCCCCTCCGCTTACGTCTTCAACTTCGCGTCGTGAGTTGATTCATGCACGTCCATTATCCCAGAGGAGTAATCGAGGCTGCTATTCACAGGTTCTCAGCCTGAGGCGTCGCGCGTGACAGTCAGTTGACCCCAGTTTGCGGCTGCCTGATTTCATTGCTCACGCGAACCTCAGCGTACACCTTCTACCGACCAATCGCGCGATGAGGGACTAAATGCCAGTGAGTTTGCTCTTGTGTCAGCTCGCAGAAAGCGCCGGTCACTGACTGCCACCTGGAATATATCACTGTCGCTCTATCTCGCTTGGGCTGTAGATTGGAAGTTCCCACCAGGTCGCTCCGGGGGAGTGCCTTCGCCTACGCATCTTCCGCCATCGTCGTCGCTGAGTCCCCAACCCCCACCATCCACGCACCCCCCGCCACCGTCGAAGCAGCCGCGAGAGCGGACCACGGAGACGCCCCGGCCACCCCGACCAAAGGATGAGCACCGTGACCTCCCGCACCAGTCTGCCCCGGGGGTTACGGACAAGGGTCACCTCGACAGGGCTGGTGGCAAGCGCGGTGTGCATGATTCCAACCGATCAAAGCAGCCCAACGCTCCACCCGTGCCTGCGAGCGTGCAGGGCAATGAAACGCGTGGGCCACAGCCCGGTTCCCAGATCACGCCATCCTCGTCTTCTCGCGACACGGCTCCGCCTGCTAACAAAGGTCGCAAGCCGTCCCGGCAGGCGCCGTCGGCAGCCTCACAACTGGCCCAGCCATCGTCTGCTCAGCCTACTCCGACGCCCTCATCTGGCGCGGGTCAGCCCTTGTCGTCTCGACAGGGCATTGCCCCCTCGATCGGACAGACTCAGTCCCAGTCGTCGTCCAGACAGACACCGCCTGTGCAGAACACACCGGTTTCCGCGCCCCCGATAGCCAAGTCCAAGTCCATACCGTCGTCGTATAAGGCGCAGGAATCAAAGGACACCAAGGCGTCGCGGCGCAAGGCGCAGGCAGAATCAACCGGTGCTTCCGTGTCCGAGGCTGCGACTCCGCCGCCCTCGCTTCATATCACGAAGCCCTCGGTGTCGGCAGCTCCCGTCGCTCCCACAGCGAGCGCCACGCACAGTGTCCGCTTAACGCCGCCGGAGATTGCAATGCCAGGCGGGAGGCCCGAATGGATCCCACCTAAAGATGAACAGGGCATCGCAGGGCCCATTCCGGAATCATACGGTATATATCCGCCTGCTTATCTTGATATGGGCACAGTTAAACATCGTGCTGCTTTACAGAGCCGAAGGGTAGTGATTGGAGAAAGCCATTCAAGCTGGGCAACGTGGTGACGATAGCCTTGCCACCCGACCGACGGTACGGTCCCGGCAGCTTCCAGTCGACCTCCGCCGGCAAAACCGAAGGCGACAGTGTCAGGGCGGCACAGAACGCCGGGGGTGCCGCGGATGCTACCTCAGCTGAACCGGCAGGTACCTCCGTCGGCGCGAGCGCAAGGAACGTGCCTACAGGTGCTACTGCGCAGCGGCGTAGGGACAAGACCGTTCCGCAAGGCCCGCATTTGGCGGTTGACTCGAAGAAATCACGCAAAGACAGGCCTGGGCTTGTGGCCTGGCACTGTCATATGAGACGGGTCCTCTATGTCTCCCCTGTGATTACGTCGAATCAAGACGAGTCAAAGAAGGAGACAATAGTGGACCCCGTTCGCGGGGATTTGGTGAGGAGGGCCAAGGCGGACCTAGCTGCGGTGAGCCTTACCTTTAGCTACCCGCATCTACACTGTAGTCCGCTGACATACACTGGCTACTACAGTATGGTACCGGTCTAGACAAGGAAAAACAGCGGTACTGGCGGCCCATCAAATGGGACGCAGAGTTCCCTGTACCCGCAACCCCCATACATCCTCTCCGCCTGGATCCCATCACTGTGAAGTGCAGTGGTCGCAAGGCTCGTAATAGGTTCACAATGTCCTACATTTGGGTCGGTGATGCGGGCCATCCCGCCGCTTTCGAAGCTATCCGTGAGTCGGAAAAGGAACAGCATCGCCGACCCGGGGTTATCCGTCGCCCGCACCAGTACATCAACCTTCCGAAGGAACAACGAGATCTTGCTCAAGCACACTGGGTTGAGAGTACGCCTATCCCTCATTGCCCTCGTCTTGTGCAGTCAGCGCCTGACGCCAAACGCTCAGTTTGGTACAACCCCGACCTGCAGTTGCGACCGGTGATAGACGATGTCGAAGATGTCGACTGATGATCGAGTTGCTCTTACGTGCCACAAAGGGTCTGTACGATACAGAAGACGCTCCACAATGTACTATGCCTATGTTCCATATGCTATGACGCTTCGCTACACCGCAGAGCTCAAGTGCTGTCAGGCTGGTCGCCGTAGATGAGGAAGAACGCGCGGACGCCAACGCCATCGCTCGAGGAACGATCACCGCAGCCACTCGCGCAGAGCACAATCATCGCATAGCATCTCGAACCCATTACAGGAATACTGTATAGTCGCGTGCGTTACTTTTCAGCTCAGAGGCGCAGAACGTAGCGGGCTCGTCAGGGGAAGGATGGGGCACTAGATCTTGCCGATGGAGAGGTTGCGGATGTACTCGCGCACGGTGATGCGGACGGTCTCGCCGAAGGACCAGAAGTCGAGTGTGGACGAGAAGGTGTCCGCGAAGCCGAAGGGAAGCATGAGCGGGATCCAGCCTGCGCCACACCATCGCCGTCAGCGTCTGCGCACCGGCGCGAATCAAGGAAACGCACCTCTGGCGTACTCGAGCGCGTAGCAGCCCTCGTGCATCTTGTACTGCTTGACGTGGCCGCGGCGGAGGTGGTGGACGTCGCCGGGGCGGTAGACCTCCATCTCGAGCTTGGGCGGGTCGAACGCCCACTGCTCGCCGACGAGGATGTTGAAGTAGTCGTCCGCGGTGTGCACGCCGCTGTGGCCCTCCGTCCCGAGCGGCGTGCCGAACACGATGAGGTACTCGGTGATGCTCGCGTGGATGACGTACATCGCGCCCATCGCGCCGCCGGCGTTGTTGAACACCCACTCGGACGCGTTCGTGTTGAGCGCGATGGCGGAGGATGGGTAGTGCGCGGTGAGGTTCGAGACGATGAAGGGGATGATCGCGTTGATGTCGCCCGGGTGCGCGCGCACGGCGGCCTGCGCAACCTCGTGCAGCAGCTCGGGCGTGAAGACGTACCACCGGTCCTGCGGGGAGATTGGGTTCAGCACGCTGCGCAGACCGATGCGGGGGCGCGAGGAGGGTGACAGATAGTGTTCGCAGCAAAACGCTGCCATTCTGCCGCGGGCAATTGCCAGGCGGCATCTGCCATTCTGTCAAGCGAGGGCCCCGGCAGAATCTGCATTGCGCATACAACATTGTTAACCTGCTGTAGCGAGCACCCCGCTCATAGTTTGCTTTCGCGGAGGTATCCGGGACAGACGCCTTTTCAAGCGGCGCCGTCCCAGTGAGATGACATCGCATCCGCGCAATTTGGGTGCACGGCGAGAACCCCAAGATCAAACCCAGACCTGTAAGTGTTGTAATCAACACTTACAGGCCTGTATTTGTTGCCTGGCGAGAGTTCTATCCATGCAATTGCAAAGCTGGAGGGCTTTAGGCGTCTGGAGTTCTGCCAGCATTTGCCGGCCCTGGCAAAAGCCGTTCTGCCATTTCTGCCGGCAGAACCGACCCAAAACAGTTCTGCCCTATACACTAGTGACAGAACTCACCTTGATGCGGTCAAGGACGGCGCAGGCGAGGTAGACGACGAACGCGATGAGGGCGCGGTATGCCCACTTGACGAGGGAGCTCCCGGGGCTCGTCGACGCGCTCGCGCCCGCCGCGTTCTTGCCGACGCCCGACGCCGACTTCTTCGTTGCGCCCATGGTGTGTGTCGCGGTGTGTGGGGAGCGGGGGCGCGAACGAAGCGCGGTTTATATGCTGGACGCGCTGCCGGACGCTGGCGGTGGCAAGCGAGCGCGAGTGGGACGATGTCCGCACATAATTCGCCGTCCCCGGCCCGCGGCACTCGCGAAGCGCGTCCGTCAGCACCGCTGACTCCGTCCCGCTTGGTTCGGTTCAGCTTTGAGGGCAAAGGCGATCTGATGGGACAATGAGCCGCACTGGCGGAGATGAACCAAGAGACAATGGCGTGGCTAGTGCAAGTGCCACGTTGGACCACAGACGCGTCTGTCTGGATTGGGAGTGCCCCGTGTCCGTGTCGCCCGCCGTCTTCTCCTCCCCTCCCCTCTCGCCCTCTCCCCGTCTGCCCGACGCCTGTCACCCTCCAGCACCGCCGTGATACCCTCTGCGCCTCAGCCCATTCTGCTCTCATCTGACGCGTAGCTCACGACTCGACAACGCCCGGACCACACGCCAGCGACCTCGGACTCGGACTTCGCGAAATTTCCACGCATATATCCACCCACACACACATACACCATGGCCCCGCGCACACGCAAGGCAGCAGCCTCCCCACCACCCGCCTCCTCCTCAAATGGCGACGCACCACCGCCGCTCCCGCCCAAGGACGAGGAGCCGACCGCCGTCGTCGACGTTGACGCGCTCCTTGCGCCCGTCCCCGGCGAGCCGCGCGAGGAGGTCAAGGTGAACAACGCGAGCGCGTCCGACATGAAGCACGCGTGCGACGATGCTCTCAAACGCGTGCGTACCCTGTTCCTTCTTCCATTATCCCTGTCGTTGTGTCGGCCTCCGGGCGGGACGTCTGAGCGGGGTCGCGTGCGTGCGAAGCCGCCGCCGGGGGACCGCCTCTCTGTTGGGTGCCCTGTTCGCTCTCGCGCCGCCATCCGGGTGACGTTGCTTCGCGCATCGCTCAGCTGCGCGTGCAAGAGCTTATCAGGGCCTGTGGAACGCCGACGCCATCGACGTTTGGGCCGCACCACGCGCGTGCCTGATTGCTCCTGAAGCCTTGCCGCTGATCTCCCGCTCTGGCTAAGGTCGTGCGCCGAAGGCTCGGGGTATCCTGCGCGATTTCTTGGGCACCGCACCAGTGTCCGGTGTCGGTTTGGTCCGGTTGCAGTCGCGTGCAGCGAACTGCTACCCGTATGAACATAACAGGGAGGGCCCAGGTGGTTCCGCGCATATATGCGTCTATGAACATAGCTCGTCATAGACGGGCCACGCTCGTGTGCACACGCAATCCCGCTACTCCTTCCCCCATTCCCTATTTCGCGCCTCTGTATACTACTAGCTCATACTAACGCCTCGTTTGTCCGCAGTATCTCTCCCGACCCGACCTCTTCAAGCAGATCCACACACACACGGACGTGCGCCTCGCGCTCGGCTGGCTGTCCGTGCTCATCGCGGGCGCGACGGGTCTCTACGGCTGGCGCGTCCCCTTTGAGCAGAGCAAGCCCGCAGTATGGGCGGGCGTTATTGCGTACGTCCCTTTCCTCTGCGTACACATCGTCGAGCTATGCTTATGAGGATACTTGGCGGACAGATACGTGGTCCTGACAATCGCGCAAACACTGTACGCGTACTTCGTCGAGGGCGACATCACGTTCGTCGGGAAGCGCAAGACGTTCGACAAGCGCGTCAGTCTCTCCCTCCCTCCTCCCTCCCCCCTCCCCTTCCCCTTCCCCTATAACCTATCCCATACCCATCCACCCGCTGACCCCACACTGCAGATCGTGACCGAGCGGATAACGATCACCTCCAAGACGACGCCGTCCACACCGACCACGCCCCCCGCGTACGCGCTCGGGCTCGCATACGTGCGCTCCGCGGCGGGCGGGAAGACGCTGCTGGGCAAGGGCCGCGCGCAGGAGGAGCGGCCGTACACGGAGTTCTTCGACGTGCACGGCGTGATGGACCAGGAGCGCTTCGAGCGCTGGGTCGGCGGTGTTGTGGGGCGCGTCATGGACGGCAAGGCGCAATGAGTCGCGACATCATATTCCTATGGCCGGAGGAGGGAGGTGGCGGAAGGAAAGGGAGATGGAAGGGGCGGTGAAAATGCGTACGCCCGGCTCGGGTTGGGCGGGCAGGTATGGGTATGGGGTATGCACCCTGGATGGTGGGTGGTATGGATATTTAATGCATGCATACATAGGTAGGTGGGTAGGCCGCGAGCGCCGAGCGGAGGGGAGGTCTCGCTGTACGAGTACGTGTAGTCGTCCATGGTCACCCTTTCCTTATCACATCATACGCATATCCGCGAGTGTCTGGCTGCACGCTGCTATAGTCAGGTATATGGGTATGGCGAGCTTCACGTCCTGTTATCCGCCGCCCATGCAACCCTCCCGGGCTGGATAAGCAGAAGCTCGCGGATGGTTGGTTATAGCATTGGCATAGACTATTTGTTGATTGACCTAGGCGGCCTCGTACAAACTCCAGATCACGCGAAGACGTCTGCATTCACTGGAACGAGAAGCAGTGACATTCCCAAGCGCGGCAGTCTGCTGCAATGCCAATGCCACCAAGACTGCGTCTCTACCGCCCGGGCACTGCGTTGTGGGGTCGCCACCCTCACATGTAGTTCGGGTTCCACTCCCTCTCCTCCACGAAGTCCATCGACACGACGTACTCGCTAGGCAGGAGCGTGCCGCCCGGAAGCCCCGCCGGGTCGATCCAGTCGTACTTCCCGTCGTACGCCCAGCCCTCCCTGCGCATCCGCCCGCGGAACAGCCCGCGCAGCAGTGCGTAGTCCGGCTCCTGCCCGTACGCCAGCCTAGATACATGCGCGTGGAACGCCGCGAACTCGGGCGGGGAGCGCGCGAGGAGCACGCGGAGCGGCCCCGCGGCCGTCGTGTCGCTCTTCATCTCGCGGATGAGCTTGTTGTCCCAGCCGGGCGGCGCGGGGAGCGCCGCCCAGGGGAGCTTGCCGTGGTGGAACTCGAGCAGGACGTAGAGCAGCGACTCGAGGTCGTCGGCGCGCGACGGGGCTGTAGTAGGATGAATGGTGAGCGGGAGGAGCGGTGCGGAGGACAGCAGGCCCGCGTGTGGCGGAGGACGCACAGTGTGACTGGTGGGCCGCCACGCTGGCGTAGCGGACGGTGCCCGTGGGGCGGTCGCTCGTCGCGGAGAACGGGAGGTGCGCGCCGGTGTCCGCGCTGATGTACGGCCGCGCGTACGCGAAGTCGAAGAGGTGCACGATGTGCGCGGTCTTGTCGAAGCCCATGGCGAAGTTGTGCGGCTTGATGTCGCAGCTGACCATCCCCCGCGAGTGCAAGAACTGGATCCTGTCAAGCTGAGCGCGGAGGCGTAAGCGTGGCGACGAAGGGTTGGCGGGAAGTAGGGTGGCGCACCATCTGCTCGGCGAGCATGCACGTCGTGCGGAACGTGAACGAGCCTCTGCACACACGCAGCAGTGTGCCGAGGCTCAGACCCAGTCTGTCCATGACGATGACGTATTGGTTCGCATCCCGGCCGGCGTAGTGGACAGACGGGAAGCCCTCGGTCCCGTCGGGGATGAGTGCGTGGACCATCGCCTCGTACTTCAGCATGGGGATGTGGAGTTCGTCCACGTTGGTACGGGCGACCTGCTTGATGGCCACCTCCGCGCCGGTGTTGATGTTGAATCCGCGCATGACACGGCCTGTTGCGATGGACATGAGAGGTCAGCACAACAGCGCCAAGTGGGTGCGCGTCGAGGGGTTGCATACCGTCTGAACCTGCGCCAAGGGTGTGCGTGACCTGGTATATCCCGCACACGGAGTAGGACTGGATGAAGTCTTCTGCTCTAGGCGTTCCAAGAATGGGCGGGGGCATATTGACATCCAGGAACGCGACAGCTGTAGATTGTTTGCTACGCAAGTGCGCAGTCGTTTAGTGGGTGCTGCAGTGCGTACCACAAGCCTAGGGCTGTTTGCGCGACTCTTGTACTTGACCACGGGCCCACTGCGTGAGGGCGTGGCCGCGAGGGGCTGAGGACCAATGAGCCGGATGGAGAGGTTCGTGGGGACCACGTTGTCCGACACGAGACAACGATTGGGGATCCAGATCGGCGCAAGTACGTACTTTGACAAAAGAACTAGCGCCCGGATGGCTCGACGAATAACAGGAACAGCCTCATCCGTGTGTCATATGTCCCAGGAGGATTGGGACCAGCAGTGAGCAGAGCCCCAAATTTTGGCAGGCCGCGCGTGCGCGACTAGACAAAATCAATCGACCTCAACCCGAGCTCGAAGCAGCCTCGTCGACCGCGCGGCAGAGCCCCTCAAGGCCGTCCACGCAGACCGACGGGTGCGGGCTATTCTCGTCCGCGCCAAGCACATACTCGACGTCGCACTCGATGCCCCCGGGGCGCATCACGAGCGCGGTGGGGTGCGTGTCTGTCGTCGCCGGCCCCAGGATACGGCCCATGCCTGTGGTAGCGACCAGGATGTCCTCCGGGGCGCACGCATTATGCGCGGGTAGAACGACCTGCGCGCACCACTGCCGTAATTGGGAGAAGAAATTCTCTGGAACGGGCGTGTGCAAGGGGATGGCGACCGGGAAGAAGTATATGTGCTCCAGAAGGCGGGGCGGGAGCGCGGGACGGAGGGAGGCGAGTGTGCTCGAGGACAGCGGGGCGAGGACGACAATCGTGCAGCCGCACCGCACGAGCTCCATGATATGCGCTTCGACGTCGCTATGTGGACGTGGGCGGAGGATTATGGCGGCAGCGTCCGAGCGGAAGGAGGGGCGCAAGACGTGCGGCATGTCGACCTTCGTGGAGAATGTGTCGAGGGCGCTGTGGACGATAGTCGGTAGAGAGGTCGCACCGGAGCCGAGATCGTTCACTGTAAGCGCCTCCAGCTCAAGGTATAGCTTGACGGATTCCTCCGTGCTCTCGAGAGGCCGACGAGCAAGTGGTAACCATGGATCGAGCGCTGCCCGTATTGCACCTTCCCTGTCCTATATAAACAGTAGCTACGTCAGTGTTCCGAGATTGAATGCCCCGAGTGTGCTAAAACGGCGCTCACGAAGACAGCGTCGAACATGTCGAGAACGACCACCCGCGGGACGTGCCGCAGGGGCACGCGCGGAAAGTATTCAGGTACCCGTGGGTTGTTGAACGGGAGCCACCATACCCACACGCCAGAGCTACTACCGTCGCTATCCGAGCCAGAGCCGGAGGCCTGAGAGCCTTTGGCACCCGTCGACGAAGGACGCGCTGAACCCGCACTTCCTTCGCCACACTCGGAGTCCGAATCAGGCTCCTGAAGAATGTCCGTTGCTGCTAGGGCAGACACGGCGGCCAGCTGCGAGCGAAATGTCGGGTCTTGTTGAACGAGAGAACCCGCTGATGCGTGTACTGGAACGTCAGCCTTGACACACTCAGGTAGCGGTACACCGTCGTCGAGGCCAGATGTGTACTACGAAAGCGAAGACAATGAGCACCGTTCGGGAGACCCACGGGGAGCCTAAGAGAAGTGCTTACCTTTCTGACGGCCTCTACCCAGTCCAGAGATCCTTCTACGCTCTCCCATCTATAGTCCCTGCAGATCCTACAGCACGTTCAGTACCCATGCGAGGCGTGAACAGGTTATACGTACTGCGCATAAAGAAGAATCTGGTTGTATATCGGCGCCGGGAAATCGCAGTAGGGAATCGAGCCTTCTCGTACGAACTCGAAGCAATACGCTCGAGGGTTATGCAGCTGGCCAAAGATGTAAGATGGGTCGCGGCTGGCCCCGTAGCGTGCCCAGTTCTTCAACGTCTCTTCACTAAATCCCAGAGGTTGGCGATACGAGAGTCGATCCGCGACCTGTGAGGCCGTGCGTGCCTCCCAGGCCTCGTGGAACTGCCTTTCATGTGATGACACCGCATGCTGAAACTTGAGAAAACCTTCTGTGTCAAGTTGGTGGCGGCTTTGCCCGGGCACTACGGGCTGCCCGACACCCCCGAGTACGCGCAACGATGGTGCTGTGTGCAAGTAGACCGGCTTGTGGAGCGTGTCTGATAAACAAACCAAGGGTGGTTGAACGCGCAGTTGGGTGTCATCTAGTTCGACGTCAACCGACAACTCGTCAGTATCGAGCGCGTATTTGGGCCGCAGAGTGAAGGAGGCGTCGGGAGTGGGCAGAGAAGGCGGCAGAATGGAAATGGCGCACAGACGGCCAAAGGAAATATCAGGATTGTCGATGAAATTGAAACGGAGGGCGTAGAAGGGTCGACAGGGAATTTTTGACGCTGTGATACGTGCTGAAATCGTCAGCCAGTACGATGACTCAACAGGCAAGAACTTGGCGATGACGATTGCATGAGACTCCATGAAAGGGCCTTGAAGAAACTATCTCTCTGACGGCTAGGACTTTCGTGGTGAACGGTGTCTGGTGCACGTCACTGTAGTCACTACAGAACGAGCTCATGGTGAGTGTACTGTGATACTACCTGTGATCATAGAGAAGGGAAACATACCTCAGTCTCGCGCGCGCAAACGGTGGTGGCAGGAGGCAAGATTTGGAGAAGAGCGACTGAGCAAACATACATAGTAGCAGTCAGTAAGCGGGCTAGTAAAGTACGCGGCTCTTGTAAGCACCTCCGTATCAAAGTAAGTAGAGGGTACTTGCATGCGGTTACAACCATTCAACCGGTTTAAAAGCGCTTGTTGACGCCCTTGGAAGTTGGCTCGTATGCTCCTTCGCCTCAATGATTGTAATACCGCCGCTCTGCTTTCACCGGTCCTTGTCAATCCCATGTCCCATGCCATCGTCGTTGCTCAGTTTCGCCCTTCTAAGTCAGCTTATTGGTTGCCCCATCCTGCCCGTCTTGCAGCCGTCAAAATACCCACCCAGCCCTTCTGGGCCATCCGATTCAGCTTCGATGATGAAGTCGCCCCCGGACTACTTTGCGTCATCTCTACGGACCCGCCATCCCTGGCCGACTCCTCCTTCGTCTTGGGGCCCAAGTTCGCAATTGATTCCGAGACGTTTCTTACCAATGTCGCACCTAGCGAAGCGCAGCTCACCATACAGCCGCCTCTCGACTGCCTGTCAGAATACCTTCATCAGAAGGTTTACCTGCATACTGCGCCGACCTTGAACGTCATGGGAGGACACAAACCCATGGACCCTGAAATCATACGCCACCAACTCGACACCGAAAGTTTTTCCAGGTTCAAAGAGGCAGCCACGGCGAACAAAGCGCGAGTCTACGATGCTTGGCTAGCGCGAGTAAAAGAGCAACTGGGGAAACAGTTGCCGCACTATACGCCTTCTTTCGACAACGACACGTCAGAGGAATGGTCCCTCTTCAGCGCATGCGCGGACCCAACGTACATTTTCGGCCGACTGCACAACCCCCATGCATACACCTTCGAGTTCGTCAACGAATGCAGCATTCCCTTCTGCAACTACGCCCCGTCGATTTACAACGAGATGTTTATGTTTTCTCAGTATGTTCGTCCCCGGCTTCACTGGCCCCATACTAACGATGCTACAGACTTTGCAAGGACTATAGATGGGAAGGCGTTGAAGGCACCATCGACTGGTTGGAGGCGATCCGAGCGGTATGCATTATGCTTCATTTGCGTACCTGCGACAAGCTAAGTATCTACGAATGGCACTGATCGTGCCTTTTCCCCAGTACTGGCGTGACCGCCCAAGCAAGCCTATTGCACTACCAGCTCGACACACCAAGGCCGAATTTCCGACATACGCGCCTGTCAGCTCTCTACTCGAGCAGAATCCGGGGCACCGCGCCCAGATGGCGGCTGTGGCGCATCTTGTGTCACTCGGTACCCTCCGGTCGGATTCGGAGGACGAGAGCGACAGCAGCAGTAGCCTCGGTGATTCGCAACGCAGCCGGTCTTCTACTACGTCGAGCGACACTAGCTCTGGAAGATGGGTATGGTGGCTTCCGTTCAACAACCCGACGGTGGCGCGACACTTTCCTCGAGTACGTCTAGAACGCCCTCCATCTGTCGTTGTCCTCGACGTGTTCGGTGTCATTTTAGTAGGTGTTGAATACAAAACCTCTCCCGGCTTCTCTACTGCGCAACTCACTTCACTGACTTCCTCTCAGGACAGGGAAGGCACGATTTTCACCGCGCTCGAACCGTGGCTGCCCTTCGCCCGCCGTCGCCCCGTGGACTGTACGGAAGCCGTTAAGCTCTACTTAGAGCTCGAGGCTTTAGCAGCGTACGACCTGCGTTCTAGTGCCACTTCGCTGCCAGTTCTTGTTCACGCCGCACTCAAGACCCTCGCGATCAAGCTTGACATACCCTCGGTCTCCCGCCCCGTCTTCTTTTCCAACACCCTCACATCCATCCTGCGTCCTCAGTTATACCGCGACGCCACCAAGAACATTGAACGCCTCGCTCAGCTTGGCTGCGCGATCGTCGTCCTGGCGCCCTTTTCCACGAGCACTGCACAAGCCATTCGCGCCGCCCTTCCTCCCCATCTCCTGCGTCTCGTGCAGTTCTTTCCGCAAGCCGTCCCACTGCATACCCCCGTCCCGGACACGTTCTTCTCCAAGTTGCGCCGATGGTGCGCGCGAGCTGTTCTGCCGCCATCCCACCGAAGTTGCACACCGGCAGACATCCTCGTTGCAAGCACGGGCATGGGCCGCGTCCTGGGGCCGGCGGCGGCAGACGCGCATCCTACGGCGCTCGTCATGCAAACCGGGGGGCTCGAATGTGCGATCGAGTACATTGTGGGCGGGGGTGAGAGTTCGCCTCGCCCGTCGGTCTTCGTGGACGGGGGCCTTGAGGGTCTTTACTCTGAAATTGTCAAGCTCGCGTCTGCGTCCAGCTGAACGACGCTGCTCATGTGCATTTGTACCGCGGGTTCGGGCACACCAGCTCGGGAGTTTGGAGGATACAGCTCGATGTCCGGTATAAGATGTCGGTGTTGAGAATAGAGAAGAATGTCATGCGCGTTCCAAGCTTCTTCATAGTGCATTTACTGCTGCACTCAGGCTCGCCGAGTTGCACGCGCATGCGGGAGTGCACTAGCCGAGGCGCTCAGAACATCCTCCGCCGTGCAACACCGCCATCAAGCGGCATCGACTCTTCAGCTTCATCCGTCACGTCGACCAGCGTCGGTCATACGCAAGCTGCTACCAAGACTTCTGTCATCGGTTCCGCAAGTTTGACAGCTTTCCGAGGCTGACTAGTTGCTTCTCACATACCGACATGTTGGTCGGAACACCCAGAGTGAAGAAATTCATTCACTCATACTCGGTATGCGGTATCTATCAAGTCACGCATACCATAGGCGAGGGGCTCGACGGTATCGTCTTTTCCGGCACGTACACTTGGCCTCTCTCACTGACCGCCCCTGGTTCTTTTTATAGGGCGTGTCATGCGCGCCTTCAACATAAACACAGGAACCGAAGTGCCAGTGGCCATCAAGCTAATGCCTCGCACCAATGTGGATGAACACCACATCCCCGCACTCAAGTTCGAGGCAATGATTCACGCGCTCATTCCCGACGGGACAGAGGGCTTTCCCTCCATCCACTATGCCGGCCCCGATGCGAATCAATATGTCATCGTCATGGATAGACTTGGTCCGAACCTCGGCGCGCTGCTTCGCCTATGCAGAGGAGCGTTCACATTTCGTACAATCTGTATGCTCGCCGACCAGATGGTACGTCCCGCACCCACGTTATGAATTCCTTGCCTGACCGCATTTTTGCGATGCTGTTTTACCTGTGTCGTTACAGCTGCACAGGATCCAATTCCTACACTCCAGGGGGATCGTCAGCTGCGATATCAAGCCGCATAACTTCGCGGTGGGCTTTGACACCACGGCGCATATCGTCTACCTGTACGACTTTGCCTCTTCGCGGCCCTACGTCAACCCTGAAACTGGAGAGCACCTCCCCCTTACCTCGATCGACCACGTCACTGGGACCATTCGGTACATGAGTGTCGCAGCACACAACGGACAGAGTGCGTTCTAGACATACTTTCCCTGCGCACATGCCACCCCAATCTCTGCTCACAAATCATCTCTGCAGCCCCTTCCCGTGCAGACGACATCGAGTCACTGCTATATACTCTTCTCGAGTTCTATCACGGCACGCTTCCCTGGAAGGAGCTTCCTGCGCCTCCCTCCCTGAAGCATAAGCTGATCCTCGAGATGAAGACCGACGCGACGCCAACCGGACCTTTCCAGATGTTCCTGGCGCGCTCTCCTCCGGAGTTCGTCGCCTACCATGCGCATGCGGCGAGTCTTGCGTACGGACAGGAGCCGGACTACGCACTGCTTCGCGGACTATTCCGCGAACGGATGCGCAAGGAGGGCTGGACGTACGACGGGAAGTACGACTGGATCGACCCGTCGGGGCTCGCGGGGGGCACCCTCCTGCCCGCGGAGTACGTCGCTTCGATGGGCTTCGTGGAGGAGAAGGAGTGGAACCCGAACTTCATGTGAATAGGGGTTTTTACCCTCACGAATATAACTATTCAGTCTGGGTAGAAAGTGGATTTGGAACACTGTAAGCCGTCATGCTGCGCTAATTATCGAGCGATGGGGCGATCGGTGCTCGTCTCGACGGGCAGCACTGCGCCCGCCTACGTACAATGCGTTGAAAAGCATCAATTGACAAACATACTTCTATCTATGACGACCGCGGGGTACATGAAGCTATCGAAAATCGATATATGCATTGCAGCGACGCCATGGTGGCGTGTTATGTCAGATCGCAAGCGCATGACAAAGCCCATCTAGGCCCTGTACAACCGCCGACGGGTGCGGCGTACTGTCGTCATTGCCCACAACGAACTCGACATCGCACTCAACGCCCCCCGGCTGCTTTACGAGCACCGCGGGGTGCCCGCCCAGCAGCGCCTGCGCGAGGACCCGGCCCACGCCCCCGCTGGCGACGACGACCGCCTCAGCGCCACAGCCCGGGGGCAATTGCAAGTCTGGCTTGCACCACGCGAAGAGCCGCGCAAAGAACGCGGCGGGGACGGGGGCGTGCAGCGGGATCGGCGCGGGGAAGAACTGCACGGCGGCGCGGAGGCGGGGCGGGAGCGCGGGACGGAGCGCGGCGAGGGTGCTGGCGGAGACGGGGACGAGGCCGACGACGGTGCAGCCGCGCTGCACGAGCTGGTCGACGGCACGCACCGCGTCGCGGTGGGGCTGCGGGCGCAGGATCATTGCGGCCGCGTCGGCGAGGAACGCGGGACGCGCGGCGGGCGACATGGCGAGGCGCGCGGCGAGCGTGGTGAGGGCGGTGTGGACGATGCTCGGCAGCGACATGGCGGAGGTGCACGAGTTGCGTGCCGCCAAAGTTTCGATCTCGATGTAGAGCTTCACGGCTTGAGCCACGTCCTTCGGACGGCGGCCAACTAGAGGGAGCCAGGGGCTGAGCGCGGAGCTGATGGCGCCCTCCCGGTCCTGCGGTTTGGGAAGATGCTCGTTCTAGCGATCCCCTCACAGGAGCGACTCGGATGGTTTAGCTCACCAGGATGACGCCAAAGGTGTCAAGCACGACGACCGGAGGAGTGTGGGGGAGAAGTACCCTCGGGAATCTTGCTGCAATGCGCGGAAACGCAAACGGGAGCTCCCACACCGATACATATGAGCTGCCCCAACTTTCAGAGTCCGCTGTGTCCTCGTCGGAGTTGTAGCTTATGGGTTCAGTGCTGTCGAATGGCTTAGCTGCCGTGGACATAACAGCTGTCAGCTGCGCTCGGAAATCGGCGTCGTTCTGGTAAAGCTCTTCTGTTGGGATACGCTTTGCGTCTGCTCGAGTCATTGATGGCATTATGCGATCCTTGAGGCGGAAGCTACGATAGTCCTGTGAATAAGATGCAGCTCAGTGACGGTACAAGATGCGACCGACAACAGAGTGCTGAGATACCGCTCTGGTTGCTCTGACCCACGCAATAGTCCTTTCCGCGCCGTTCCATCGGTAGTCTTTGCAAATCCTTGTTACAAGATAAGTACGCCGAATCCTACTGATTGCAAATGTCACTTACTGGGTATATAAGGCGACTTGTTCGTAGAATGGTATGGGGCAATCGCTGATCGGCAAGGGGGCATTAGGGTGGGCAGGGAGAAAGTCCAAATAGTATGCATGGGGATTGTGAAATTCGCTGAACATGTAGGCGGGATCGGGAAGGTTGTAGGAAGGCCATGTTGAATTGCCGTCGGACGCTTGCTGCGTATAAGCGGGGGGCAGTCTTGCTGCCACCAGGGCCCCCCGGTATTTTTCCCAGACATCGTATATCGACAGTCTGTTATGATCTGCGGCCGACTGGAAGCGGCGGAAGCTGTCAATGTGGAGGCGATGCAATGAATATGTGGCGTAGTTGGGAATGTTTTGCCATCCCATGACCACGAACGACGGCACGGTATGAGCATAGAGAGGTTGATGCAGCGAAGAACTGTGGCACGATATCGGAGGGTGAACCATTAGCTCACTGCTCGAGTCCCCAGTATCGGCGGAGAGCTGGCCCGTGTCGACGGCATATTTCGGACCCAAAGTGAAGGACGCATTGGGGAGGGGAATATTAGAGGGACGTGAGGAGATTGTACAGATTAAGGCCCCTGCATTAGTGCCCTCCTCCGATTCCTCGTTCAAGCTGAATTGAACAGCCCAGAAGGGAGGGCACGGAATCCTTGCAGCAGCTTGACGACCAGAGGAAGATAACCAATAGGCAGATACGGCAGGGTTGAACTGGGCGTACACGATAGAGTGTGGCATCTCAGTGTTGACTAGACGAGAGGGAGAGAGGAGACGAAGTTGTCAATGTTCGGGACAGATGACTCCCTTGACCGTGGCGGTGTTCGAATACTAGCTTCAGCCGACCAGCGCCTACTAAGCGCTCAACGTTGCAACGTTCAGTCGTGGTCCGTATTACAGGCCTCACTGATTAGCACCTGCGCCGGCCAGTGGACAGTCTAGCTCACCGCCCAGCCACCGCAGGTTGTTAGCTCCAGCGCTGACCTCAAGACAACATTTGGCTACGCGACCGTGTTCATCCTTCTTCGTCTCCGCGCTTCTGATTTTTCAAACTCATTCAGGATGCAGTCAATTAGACTCCCTGACAACGAGTTCATCTCATCATACTCCGTGTGCGGTATTTATCAAGTTACCCACAAGCTGGGAGAAGGATCCGACGGTGCGCCTTGTCTAGAACGTCGTTCGAGAAGATATCGCTCGCTGAACACGCGCGCCACCGTCTCAAGGGGAGGTCTTGCGCGCGTTCAACATCAACACAGGCGTCGAAGTGGCGATCAAGACGACGCCCCGCTTCAACCGAGAAGAGTACTTCACTCCCGCGATGAAGTACGAAGCTCTCGTCCACTCGCTGGTTCCGCATGACACGGAGGGTTTCCCGACCATCCACTACGCCGGTCCGGATGCAAACCACTACGTTATAGTCATGGAGCGACTTGGTCCCAATCTGGCCGACTTGCTGCGCGTTTGCAGAGGCACATTCACATTAATGCGTACCATCTGCATGCTCGCTGACCAAATGGTACGTCAAGGTCGCAACTGCATAGCTGATGTATCTCGTGATTCATTGGCTGACATGTCACGCAACCCTCAATAGCTCAATCGACTAGAATTTCTACACTCCAGGGGGGTAGTTCACTGCGACGTGAAGACGCACAACTTTGCAGTGGGTCTTGGCGACAAGGCGGACATCGTCTACATGTTCGACTTCACATACGCACGGCCGTATCTCCTTCCGGACATGAGCGGACACATCCCGTTCTCCTCGTCGGGGCGCCATGCCATCGGCACCGTCCGATACGCGAGCGTTGCGGCACACAAATCGCACTGTACGTCCACTCTCCCTGCTTCATGGCGCCGTAACGCAGTTCCCACAGCATGTCGCTCACCTTCCTTTGCCCGCAGCCGTCTCTCGTGCCGACGACCTCGAGTCTCTCCTTTATGTCCTGCTCGAATTCTACCACGGCACCCTGCCATGGCAGGGGCTCCCCGCCCCCAACTCGTCGATCAAGCGCAAGATCGTCTACGAGATGAAGACGGATCCAAAAATCCCCGTGTCCATCTACTCGCTCCTCGGGCGCTCCCCGCCCGAGTTCCGCCAGTTCTACGTACACCTCATGAGCTTGGAGTACGGGGGAGAGCCGGATTATACGTACCTGCGCGACCTCTTCCGAGACTGGATGGAGCGGGAAGGCCCGGGGTATACGTACAATTGGAAGTACGACTGGATGGACGCGTCGCGGCTGGCGAAAGGCACGCTTTTGCCCGAGGAGTACGTGGTCAACAAGGACTTCGTGGAGGAAACGATGTTCAACCCGTACGTGATGTGATTGGGCGCGTCGAGCGAGTGGTCGGACCTTCATTCATGGCATACTTTGGCGGATTGTCTTCGTTTGTCCGTCTGGAATGTTATCATCGAGTGGGCAGATACCGCGCAGCATGCATGTACTACGGTAAGGCCAGGCCTGACGTTCAACACCGGTCGAGGTAATCCCGAGACGAATCCTATTGTCACATACTCAAATCTACACAAGCGCCGGAAAACACGAAAACCCAGATTTCAACATCACTGAACGCCCAGGCTCATCGTTGAAGCTGTTACAACTCAAGCCGCTCTACAGCCTCCTCAGCCTCCGCCGATACCGAGGGGTCCGGCCCGACCTTCGTGCAAATCCACGTCGACGCGTACATGTTAACCCTGTATCGCGCTGTCAGCCGCCGCTCGCGCACGGAAGAGAGGGGGACCCACCTGTCAATGCACTTCCCAGAGGTGCGTGCGGCAACGCGCTCGCACTTGAAGCCCTGCGCCGAGAACGCTGCGATGTACCACGGCTTCAGGCCTGCGCTGCGCAGGAGGACGCGGCCGCCGAGCTTCATCGCCTTGTTCACGGCACGAATTTCCTACAGAGACGCTGTTAGTCTGTCGATGCAGTAATCGGAACGGCGACGTACCTCGGCAGCTTGGGTACCCTCGGGGTCGAACCAGTCCATATGATCCATGATCTGTTTACCCAGCGTCAGGCCGCATATAATCCGGCTATAACGCGGCAAACTCACCACGGCGACGGTGACGCTCTCCGGACGGATGCGGGCGAGGACTTCGACGAACTCGTCCGTATGCACACGGAGCCCGTCAAAGGCGCCAGGCTGAGAGAGCTTCTTATGCGCCTCCTCTGAGAGGTACGCAGGATGGCACCTGTACAGGTACCGTCAGTCTCACGCACTCTCCAACGTGTCGAACCAACACTCACTCTTCCAAATACTGGCCCGTCAAGCACAGCCGGTAGAAGTAGTTGCTATCCCTCAGCAGCGTGTTTTCCACGACCGGGTCCAGCGTGTCGACCACATACTGCCACATCGCGTCCTTCGGTGCGAACGCGGCTCCGCGTGCGGCAGACGCCGCCAGCGCGTCCTCGTATATCATGTCGCGCTGATTCGGCGGCACGCCAAGAGCCCTCCACAGGAACTGCTCGTTCGCAACCACGAACCGGCTCAGCCAGCGGCTCAGCACGACCGGCCGGAGGCGCGTGCGCCACACCGCGCGCTGCGCCCGAATCGTCGTCGCCGCGCACAGCTCGCGCACCGCGCCGCGCAGCCCGAGGGCGCGGAACAACCACTTCGAGAGCTTGACCGCGATGCGCGTCCCGCCGGTCTCGTACAGGCCGCCGCCGCGGCGCGGGTCGAACGCGCGCGCGTTGTCGAGCCAGAACTGGAACGCACGCGAGGAGAGGTGCGGGGAGAGCTTCTCGAGGAGGAGCGTGCGGAAGTCCGCGTGGCGGCCCTCGCCGAAGAGGCGCCAGACGTCCGCGCGCGGGAGCGCGGCGAACGCGGCGAGCTTGAGCTCGAGCAGGTGGTTCTGCGAGGGGTTGAGGTCGACGGCGTGGATGCTGCGCGGGTGCTGGAGCGCGTATGCAAGCACGTTGTCGCCCGCGGAGGTGATCGCGAACACGACGTCGTCCTTGCCTATGCCGAGCAGCCGCTGGTCCTCCGCGGGGTCCTCCCAGGTGAACGCGTAGATGTACTCGTCGCCGAACTGCGTGTGCTTTGGTTGGCCTTCGTCGTAATAGAGGCGCCAACGGCGATTTTGGTAGAAGGGCGCGGGAAGGGGGACGTTCGCGGCGAGGTTGAGGATCGCAGCCTCGAAGCCCTTGGAGCGTAGCTGCGTGCGGGTCGCACGGGCGTCTGCACGGGCCGCCTCCGCACGCTGTTCGGCGTAGTGCACAGGCGAGAGGTAGGGAGACTCGGTCGCAAGAGCGTCGATGCGCTTCGCAGCAGCGGAGGATGTTGCCGCGCGTTGGCAGCCGAGCCAGATGTAGTACGGGATACCACCGAGGGCGTAGTTGCGCTCGTTTGCGCCGAGGATCGTGCCGAAGCGGTGCTCGAGGTAGTCCCGCCGGCCCGCATCGAGGTGCACGCGGTCGAGCCGGAACCAAGTCCGCCAAAAGAGGCGCGAGAACCAGTTGACGTGTCGCGAGTGGTGTCCGCCGGTGAAGGTGCGGAGAGAGTAGCTCGAGGCGGACTGGACGTAGAAGTCAACGCACGCGATGAGACCATGTGGGGCGAGGAGGTCGCCAAGAGAGTCGATCACGGAGTAGAAGCTGGGGAGGATTGAGTGGTGGCCTCGGAAAGGCG
Source organism: Trametes villosa (assembly GCA_002964805.2). NCBI lineage: Eukaryota > Fungi > Basidiomycota > Agaricomycetes > Polyporales > Polyporaceae > Trametes > Trametes villosa. The sequence continues at coordinate 3,346,905 of PUDQ02000003.1, forward strand.
TAGATCGGGTGGTAGACGTACTCGGGAATCATGCTCAGAGAGTAGGACATGCTAACGAAGTCCGCCTTGACGCGATGCTTGCTCCCCGGCTCTCCAGTCTCGACGGTGTCGAGGGCGTTGTCCGACTTGTCGAGAACGAAGGTGCGTGCGTCCTCGCAGACGACATAGACATTCTTCCACCCCAGCCTCGCAAAGCGTTTCCGGGCGACCTCGCATAGCGAGGGGCTGAGATCGACCAGGTAGACAGCGGAGAAGAACTCGGTGACCGGAACGAAGTGGTTCATCCGCTCGATGTTGTATCCGGTACCTCCCCCGACCTGTCACGGCAAGCGTGAGAGCCGGCCAAAGCACAGAACGACATATACGCACATCGACCCAGATAGGCTTCGGTACCTGTGTCCCCAGGCGGTACTTGAGCTGGGCGGCGGCGAGCTGCAGCATGTCCTCCCGGCCGTTGAGGAGTATGCTCCTCGTAGCGTCGTAGATCTCCGCCTGAGTACGGTAGAAGCCCTCGAGGGCACGTTGTTGCCCGCTAAGGGCCTTCACGTCCGCAGTGTTCCCGTGGTCGACGGGCTTGAGGAAGCATGCGTAGAAGAACTTCCAGTAGACCCACAGCTGCTGGCGAAAGAGGATAAAGACCGCCAGGACGGCGCAGAAGGCGCCATAGACCAGGACATGCTGCCGAAAGGCCGCATGCACCTGCAGAGCGACGTAAAGCATATCCGCCTGGGCCAGGAGTTTCAGCAGATAGTGAGGGAGGGGTAGGAGGGTGCTCACGAGGCGTATCTCCCCGACATCTGTCGCTATAAGAGATGTTGTGTCGGCGAAACGATCGCCCTCAGCCTCGCAGGTTCTTCAACCGACCCTTCCATAGACGTACAAGGCGCAACCCCGCGCGCGCGCCCGCTGGGCAGCCGAGGTGCATGCGTCGGAGTCTCGACAACGAGCCACACGATAACCCCCCTCGTCCGTCACCCCGTCTTCGCGCGAGGAGGTCAAATGTACTCGCGAGGAACGCGCGCGTGGGCGTCCGGGACGGTGCACGTTCGCTGTCGTGGGACGTGCGGTCCTCGCGCTAGGGCAAAGTAGCGGCGGAACGTGAGCGAGGATGGGAGCGAAATCAGCGAGAGCACCGACATATGCATCCACGAGCGTGAAACGTGGGTTGCGGATACGAGGGGAGGCGGTCGCGGTGGGGGTTGAGCTGGTCCATACACGTGCGTTCTCGATCACTCGCAGGCTTGGTATATGTTCCGAGGGCGGTTGCAAGACACTTCTGGGAATGTCAGGTGTCGATTGGCGAACGATAACATCGCCGTCGGGACTCCCGCAAGTCGAATGCATGGTATTGTCGAGGAACGACGCGACAAATAGCCGCCGCGGGCTGGCGACATGATTAGCGCCCGGTGGTAACATAGCCCCTCCCGTCATTCGTAGTAGTACCCATTGCGCTCACAGCACGACGAACACATGATTGAGGGCTTTCGGAGAAGTGCCCGTGAAGTCGGGAATGATTGCATATATGAAAGATCGACGCGTATAACCAACCATCTCTTCAGCAGATGCATACACAAACAAATGGGCGGTTATACTGGCCACAGCACACGCATACACTTACGAGATACACGACGCAAAGAGCGGTCGCCTTGCGGTCCCCCCAAACAGCAAATCGCGCATCCCGGTAGACCTGGTGAGACGCGCGTACATGCTCCTTTGGCTCTATCCATGGACCAGCACGATTCGGCGAGAGAGCCGGATCCAGCCTTCTTCGTCGCAGGAGATAAGGCTCGTGGCGTCTTTACGTCTTCCGACATGAGGGCTGGGTATCGAGTTGCAGGTTCCGGCAGGCACGATCGAGGGTGCATTGGGCTCAGGCTGCACTTGGCCTGGAGGAAACCGCGAGGGTCCCTGAACGGTGATACTGACGGCATCAGCATCCGTGAAGAAGTATGGGGCCGGACCGACAAACAAGGCAGCGTGTCGGGTTGTGGACTAGCCGGACATCCAGCTCGCGCCTGGCGTCCCGGTTCTTGGTGCTTGGGCGAGATGGTACGCGTTCGAATCGGATCCTGTCAGCGTGATGCAGAGCAACGGGGGTTAGCGGATGTAGTACGAGTGCGACCACAGTTCCGGCATCGGCTTACCGCTCTGAATGGTTACACGAGCGTCGCTCTCAACTTTCAAGGCTTCGGCGGAGTGACTGGGCGCCCGGCGGAGCGTCATGCATGCTTTGAACGCGGATGCGGGCTGCCATAGTCTGAGTGCTGTTTGCACTGAGCATGCTCGTGTCCATGATCAGTCCTCATGAGAGCGTGCAGTTGCGTATGCATTCGGCCGCACTAACAGCGCGCGTTGGGCGCGCCGTTGCTGATCCCTACGCGCAAGCCGCGCCTGAAAGACCGGTCAGCGTGCCGACGCGAGGAATTGACTAATGACCTAGCGGGGCCATAACAAAGTACAGCGCACTCGTCGTTCACTCACCGCTATCCTCATTCTGCTCACCACGATCCCCGACAGCGACCGTGTACGTCGATACTCGTCAACGTTTCCGGATGCTCACGATTCTCGGGTGCACTGGCACAACGGACCGAAAACGGAATGTCGGATTTGCGGTCGGTGCGCAAACGCGCGAGGTTCGCCCATGTCTCTCGGCGCTGTTCAGCACGGTCGGCGTCCAGAAGATGACGGAAGGGTCGCGCTCGACGCTGGAGGAGGCTGCAGCGACAAAGTCCGAATAATCGCAGCGACGGCATTGGCAGAGCGCGGGGCGCGGGCAGGGCGCGTCGGACTTGTTCGGTGATGGGCGCCTACCGGTGCGGTGATGATGTCTTTGCGTCGCGTCGCTGGCGGCCTCTCTCCAACTTGCACCCACCTCCTCCCCGCCGGCCTCAACGTCGCACCCGCCCCCACCGCACCCTATCCTGTCCTAATATGCTCTCAAGACGAATTATCCTTATTGCGCGCGGGCGTGCTCTCGCTGCCAGCCGCACCGACGCCGCCGTCATGGCGAAGGGCTGGTGCGCATCCGAGACTCTGCTAGACTACGGCTGGTGCTGGTGCTGAAGAGGTGCTTGCAGGAAAGTCGCCGGCGCGTACACGCAGCGCGCAAAGTTCCACTCGACGAACCTCCTGCAAGGTGCGTGACCGCCGTTGCCTGCGCGTTGCGACGGCCTGGAGTGACGTCAAATTCGCCGTGCAGCCGAGACCGTGAAGGTCCCACAGATGGCCGAGTCCATCTCGGAGGGCACGCTCAAATCATGGCTCAAGCAGCCCGGAGACACCGTCCAGGCGGATGAGGAGGTCGCAACCATTGAGACCGATAAGGTGCGTCACGCAGCCCGTGCTGGCCAGGACGCGATGGTCTGAACGTGGTGCGCCAACGCAACAGATCGACGTCTCCGTCAACGCGCCGGCGGCTGGCCGGATCACCGAGCACCTTGCGAGCGAGGAGGACACCGTCAGCGTCGGCCAGGACCTGTTCCGCTTCGAGCCCGGTGCAGCCGACGAGGCCGCGCCGAAGGAGCAGAAGTCGTCCGAGGAGGGCAAGACGTCGGACCCCTCAGAGCCCAAGGACCAGCAGGTCGAGAAGGGCACGCCCCCGCCGCCGTCGCCCACGCCCGAGCAGGTCCGGAAACCCGACCCGGCAGGCGTGCAGGAGGGCACCGCGAAGAAGGAGGTGAAGGAGACGTCGAAGCCCGCGCCCGCGCCGAAGGAGTCGAAGCCGAAGGAGAAGGAGTCGCCCGCGCCCACGCCCCGCGTCGCGGGGAGCCGGAACGAGACGCGCGTGAAGATGAGCCGGATGCGCCTGCGCATCGCGGAGCGCCTGAAGGAGTCGCAGAACGCGGCGGCGTCGCTGACGACGTTCAACGAGATCGACATGTCGAGCATCATGGAGTTCCGCAAGAAGTACAAGGACGAGGTGCTGAAGGAGCACGACGTGAAGCTCGGCTTCATGAGCGCGTTCGCGAAGGCGTCGTGTCTCGCGCTCAAGGAGATCCCGGCTGCGAACGCGTCGATCGAGGGCGACGAGATCGTGTACCGCGACTACGTCGACCTCAGCGTCGCGGTTGCCACGCCCAAGGGCCTGGTCACCCCTGTTGTGCGGAACGCGGAGGGCATGAACTTCGTGGAGATTGAGAAGGAGATCGCGGCGCTTGGCAAGAAGGTGCGCGTGTCAACACGTCTACCGGAGTTCAAGTTACTAACCTTCCGCAGGCGCGTGACGGCAAGCTCACTCTCGAGGATATGGCGGGTGGTACCTTCACCATGTACGCATGTCTCGATTTGTTCATTCCGCGGTGTGTGCTGACCCCTGCGGTAGCTCCAACGGCGGTGTCTTCGGGTCGCTGTACGGCACGCCCATCATCAACCTCCCGCAGGCCGCTGTTCTCGGTAAGCCTCCACTCCTATTCCCCCTGTCAGCCACGTCGGGGCCGCAGTGTATTGCCGGCCCACCACGCATTCCGCACTTCCCGCGATCGCATTTGCGGTTGCGTTTGCGGCTGTGGCTGGCAGCGAGGACCTGCCCCGATCAGCTGCGGCGGCTGGCTCACATGGCTGACACCGCTCCCTCTCCTCCCCAGGCATGCACACGATCAAGGAGCGCCCCGTTGTGGTGAACGGCCAGATCGTCATCCGCCCGATCATGGTCGTCGCGCTCACGTACGACCACCGCCTCCTCGACGGGCGGGAAGCGGTCACCTTCCTCGGTGCGTCTTCCGCTGCTGACAGCGACATGACCCGTTCGGTGGCTGACCACGCGCCTTGTGCGGCTTGCAGTCAAGGTCCGCGACTACCTCGAGGACCCGAGGAAAATGCTCCTCGCTGCATGATTGTCGTCGGACAGGGTGCGGGGACGGGTGGGCGAGCGAGTGCCGTGCGGACTGGACTGTTGTTCAAACGTAGGAATGTAATTCGATTGCTTTGCTTTCCCGCCTCCCGTCGCTTTCCGCACTGCGCACGGCATCCGTTGGCCTTGGTTACTGGTCCTATGTTGGGGTGCAGTGCAACATATTCCTTCTTGACTTTCGAGTTGTTAGGTATCCTAGACTTCTTATGTTCTTCTTCATCTTGTGTAATCTGGTTATATCATAAACAAATCTACCGCGACCGCCGAACCCGAGTGTGTCATGAACCATTGGAACTCAATCCTGCGGCTGGCCCTGCGCGCCGCTCAACTTACTTTCTGCCCACCTAACCTACCCAACCTCGATGAGGCGGTGCTACGGCGACCAACCGGACCGATCCCCTCCTCCGCCGAGCCGCGCCGTTCTCCGGGAAGGCTCGCACAGCACAAGCGGAGTGCGAATCTGCTCCCCGAGACTCGAGAGGAGAGGCTGGGTGCGAGTCTGGCGGCGGGCCCGCCGTCGTCCCGGCCGTGCCTGCCCCTATCCGTGACGGGGCTGGCGAGCGTGACCCGGCTCCGGGCGAAGGCGCCCGCCACACGACGTCATCGTCACCGCCAACGATCACGCTGACAGTACTGAGAGGCACCGGCCAGCGGTTGGTCGTCCCTGTCCTCAGTGTCCGCTGGATCTTGGAGCACCTCCTCCGCATGCGCGCGGCTTGTCCTTGGGGGGAATCTACCGAGCCTCCAGTTATCGAGTCCACTGCGCCGCCCTTGCCTGCCAGGGCAGGAGCCCCGCGGCACGCGAGATCTGTGCTCCATATCGCACCCATCGGTGGCGGGCACTCCTCAGCGCACCACGGCTCACGCCACGCTTAGAAGGTCAAGTTGGAGAGCCAGAAGATGCGGCGTACGTGCGCAGCACTCCACCGGGATCGCGCCAGAAGGGGACACGTCGCGCGATACAGCGGCGGACTCGGAAGTTCGGACGGGGAAGTGAAGGCGAAGCACGGCATGATACCATCCTGCGGGTCACTGGATCGTCGAGCACTGCGCGGGGGTTATTGAGTTGGGAAGATTGCGCGCGGTCTTCCTCAAGTTCCGCCGCGGTGCATTTCGCGTCCTGTGCTACTCACTGCAGCGGCTGGCGGTGTCTATGCATATGTCAGCCGTGGAAGGATACGTGGAGGGTGCCCGATCGTGCGTCGAGCGGCGGCTGGCATGCTCGCCGGCGAAGATCCCGACCATTGCCAATTTGGTGTGCGTCCCTCCGCGTTGACTCGGAGGCGGGATTCGAGGGCTGAACCGTGGTGTTCCTCCGTCGCCACCGTATGGGCCGCTAAGGCGGGCTGACAATTGAATATGAGCACGGGGGCTCGTCGACATTGTGCGTTGTCGCCGCCAGCCGCCATGACGAGCTTACTGCGTACCATAATAGACCGCCGCCCCTCGTACAACGTGGTGCGGATCGTGACATTCGCTACAACAACGCACACCGCGATGCCATAACGAGCGTCGAGCTCGAGCAGCCTACGCGCACGGGGACAATAGACACATGAAGAGATTGAGAACGGCCGAGACGCGCGCGACGTGCGAACGTCACCATCGCTCAGAACGGCGCGCAGATCGTCTTCATGTTCTCCGGCCGCTCTCGCTCTCGCTCTCATGAGCACCGGTCGCAGCGGCAATTAAGGCGACGCTGCGATCGAGGACGCCGGGGATGCCTCTCACGCGACCGACATAGGGGCTGACAATCGTTCTGTGAAGGACGGTCTTCCGCTGCGAGCAAGCTATAGCAAGGTTCAGCAGATATCCGGATATCGAGGTGGACAAGCTTCAAAGTATCAAGCTAGACGCGCGAAAGCCTCGACGGCAAAGAGCCCTTCTGGGTTCTACCCGTCCCCATGATACCCCGCGCGACAGCTGCAGAGGCAACGGCGAAGGCAGACAGGCCGGGCAACAGCCCCCACCGCCCAGCGGGCGTATCTGCGCTTCTCGCCGCGCAGCACGCCACGAACAGAGCCTGTTTGCGCACGTATGTATAGCGCGTTGCCACGATCTGGCGCGGGCAGGGAGCGAGGGGGCCTGCTGACCCGCGCCGGGACGCTTCTGATAGATGGCGTGCGCGCACGGGGCCCACGCTCCCGTGCGCGCTGGGAAACCGCTGCTGGGGTGTGTGCAGCCGCTGCACACGAGGACGAGGACGAGAGGCATCAGCCTTCTAACTTCGGGCCCTGACGCTCGAGGACGGGGAGAATGGAGCCCGAGGATGGGCGGGAGCGGCCGAGTGCGGCGAGTTGCTTGAGCATCTCAGAAGGCGGGTGCCTCTGCGGTTTCGAATTCGCTGGTGACGCGACGCAAAGTCGCGATGTGCTCTACGAGTCTTCTGTCGTCCACCTGCGCCGCGCTGTGCAGGACGTACTCTGAAACCTAGGACTGGGGCGTGCAGTATGATCAGCGCACGCAGTGCCTCACAGGAACATAGACACCCGTACCTGCAGAGCGCGACACTCGAACGTGCTGCATACACGTTTTCCACGACTATCGCTGGCCAGCAACATTGTCGTGTACGATATCGCGACATGAGTCCACGGCGGGCCAGGTCAGATAGCCAAATCCCCAAGTGTCCGCCCTCCGCAAGTCATCAGACGCAGGGATAGGGGCGCGCTAGTAGCTGGAGATCGGGACCCGGCCCTGGGACGTGGCCTACAGCCCCCGCACTAGTGCGATATGGCAGGGAGCGTGCACTGGCTCGGTGGCTGCCAGTGCTAGCCTCCACTGGGGCAGGCGCTCCGGCGGGGGGCGTGCCAGAACAGTCACGCAAGATTTGGGGAGTTCGCGCGGCTCTCGACTCGCGAGGGGGGATGCGCTCAGGGCGTATCAGGAGGGCACGGCGACCTCGGATGGCGGGGCGAGCCGCGACATGTGCACGAACTCAATAGCTTGTGGGCGTAGGCCGGACCTGGGCGGCCTGAGCCGGCGGGATTCCCGCGCGGGGCTTCGACGCTTCTCCATTGTACTGGATAGCGCGCGCGGTCGATATGGCGGAGGGGGACATCGATAGACGTGCACCGCCGGGGTTGTGTGGGGGCGGTGACGGCTTAGGCAGGTTGACCGTTGCTGTACTCGGACAATGCGGAATTCGAACGCGTGCGGTGCTTCTCTGGTCAGTTATGCGGGCACGAGGATGGCGATTGTTGGGAGACGTTGTTGTTGCTGCAACGACCTCGAATGAGGACGACAGCGTGAGAGCAGGCGAGTATACAGCCCTTGTCCGCGTGTTGCGAGCGGGAAGGGAGGCGTGTTCAGCGGCCCCCGTCGCAAACGTACGTACATTCAAATTGCGATTGCTGGACGATTTGTCGAGCGAGACTCGAGCAAGATCGGGACTCGGGGCAACAGCAGTCGCATGATCGAACCCCACAACGGGGCTGGGGCCGGGAGGGATCCGCAAGGTGAGAGTCTGAGATGGGAGATCTCGGTATCCGGAGCGACGGGAGGCGCGGAGGATGTGCAGATGTCGGGCGACGGAGGCCCATGATGGGCGTGTCTGTCGTCGGGCAGCCCTGTTCTGTGTCTCCAGAGTCTGCACCGCCAGCTGCGAGCCGCAGGTGGAGGAGGGATTGGCGCGGGGAGCAGCTCGAGCTCTGAGCTCAGAAAATGAAATGGTGATGGCGGAACGCGCCGCCGCAACGGAGGCCGACCCTGGATGGAGGGTGCGACAGAGACGGCTGACGACAGATGTCTGATGGCCCGTCGGATGAGGCTGGCGCCGATAGAGCTCGGCAGCGGGATCTGGGGCGAACAGGAGGAGGCGTGCATCTCCGTGCGCGCGGATGCGCGGAAGTCGGAGAGACGGATGCGAGGGCAGGGCTCCGGAGGGGCTGACACTGACACTGGTCTGACAGAACCGCGCAGGGGGCCCGATCTGTCGAGGAGAGTGCGGAAGCTGGGACCGCGGCGCCTGCGTTTGCGGGGAGGCCTCGTGGACGAGCGCGGGCAGGAGAATCAATGCGGAGGCTGTGAGTTTGCGCTTGGACGCGCCTGGAGTGCGCACGGGCCAGGCTCGCATCAGAATCGCGGAGTCGCTTGGGCGAACGGACGGCTTCTCGAAGGAAAGGGCACAAACATACGCACGCGCCGCCTCGTGTCTCCCGGACGCTCCGCCAGCCCAGGAGAGGCGCCGGAGGATTAGTCAGCCTTCTCCGTGCGAGTTTGACGGTTTCTTCCGATAGCGCCGTTACCCACTGTAACGCTGACGTGTGCGTCGAGCAATTTTCACCTGTGCCTGCTTCGCCCCTCTCCTCTCCCGGTGCCCCGACCTACTGTCCTATGGCATAGAGAACAGAGCAGGATGAGAGCCCGATACGAGTCGATACTGTTTGGCGAATACCTACCCCAACAGAGATAAACAGAGACGAGTGGCCAATGGATGGCCGGATATGGCTAAAGGCGTTACAAGGAAGAACGTTACGGAGGCCAAACAGGCGACAACACCAGGTGATGGCGGTGTGTGTCTGGTGCGGTGTGGATCTCCGAGATGGACCGAAGTGGCTCACTTGCTGGGTGCCATGCGGAGTTCAAAGCTTATCCCAATGGAGACGAGTGAAAAGACTGCCCGCCGCCCGCGCACCGCTTATACGAACCTCCCCTTTTCTCTCGCCGCCTCGTTTTCCATCCTCTTCCCCGTTCCCCCCGTCGCCGCGCCCCTCGCCGCCATTCCGCCCACCATTCTCCCCCCTACCTCCCCCCAGCCAACACAATGATCGCTGTACAGAAGCCACCAACAATGTTCACTCCGCCAGCGTTGCGTCCAACGCACTCTCGACACCCATCAGCCCCCGTCGTCGTACGGCCTTCGCACACCCCCGGCGTCCTCAACATCGCCAAGCCTGCTCAGTCTTCCCCCCGGCCCCAGCAAGTACAGGCCCAGCCGCGGGCTCCCCGTGTCTCCCCCAAGGCTAAGCAGCAACGCTCCCCCCAGCCTACCCATGCTCAGGCTGCATCCGTTGAGCCGTCGAAGGCCCCTACGACCTCCCCCACCAAGGCTGACCAGTCTTCCCCCGCTGGAGACAAGTCCGCTCGAGGGCGCAAGCAGAACAAGCAGTCCAAGGATGCCCACCGCAGGTCAGTCCTGTTCTCGTTCTAGCTGTTTAGCGCCCGTCGACTCACCGTCGACGCAACGTAGGGGCTCTTCTGTATCCCCTTCCGATGCCGCCGCGCGGCGACACGCACACCAACCGTCCCCTCCCCCCACCCGGATACCCACGCCTCCCCAGGCGTCTTCCGCTCCCCGAGCTGAGGTCCCTCGAGGGAAGCCCGATGTCCCGACCTTGTCGACCGACCCGTTTGCCGCTGACAGCGCCCCTGTCCCGGCCCAGAAGACCGACTCGAAGGCGTTCGCCTCTCCGCCCAAGCTGACTTCCCAGCCGTCGGGCAAGTTGGCCCGTCGCCGCCAGGCCAGCGCGCACGTGCTGGACTCCCCGACGCCCAAGGTGGCTTCCCGCCGCAAGGAGAGGCCTTCCCGCGCTCCGCGCACTGGCGAGAATGCGATCCCGAAGCAGCCTGCCTTTTTGACGAACATCCGTCCGCCGGCCCGCCGTGCGAGCACCGATTTGACGATGTCGCGCATCTCGTCCTTCCCCATTTGCGACGATTCGTCCGAGTTTGGCGACGACAGCGACATCACTCCGCCGACGACCCCCATCCGTGAGGCGGCGACGGTGCCCGCCAAGGCTACCTGGCAGCAGGGATTCTTCGAGGAGGCACCTCGCACGGCCCCGCTGGCGTCGATGTCGGGCTTCCCCTTCGTGGGCCAGACCCCGTGCTCGACCCCTACTCCTGCTCAGCGCCGCCGCAACCACCGCCGTGTCCCCAGCGAGGGTGTCTTCGCCATGTCCACCGACGAGGAGTCTCCGTCGTCTTCCACGTCGGACCTCTTCGACACGCTGCCCGCCCACCGTCGCACCCCGGTGTCGATCCCCCGGCAGCGCGGTTACGCCACCGACCCCTTCGGCCGCAGCTCCCCCGCTGCACTTGCGGCGGAGCGTGTCACCTCGTCTTCTGCTCCTGTCGCTGTCGCTGGCTACTTCGCTGGATCGGTCTTCCAAAACTCCCCCAGTCCCGACGACCTTCCCGTGCCTTCGTTTGCGTTGTAACTGTATTATAGCCCCATAGAACTCGCAGTGTAAAGGTCAGTCTCACCGTCATTTTTCCGAGCCGTTAATTGACATCTCTACAGCCCGGACTAATCTGGTCCCCGAGACGTCGCCCACCGTCGCCGAACCCCGATAAACATACGCCATCTTGAAGCCCGCGTCGACCGCCTAATGTCACACACCCGCCCCGCTATCATCCCTCCTTCCCCCGCCGCTGCACCCTCGGCGGGGGCGCGCTGGTCGTCACATTATTTCTCGATATCATTATTACTTCGACGTCGTCTTCGTTTTATCATCTCATCGGCTTCCCTGGCAACCTCTGGCTCTGGTTCTTCTGGGCTTTACACTCGACTTCCACACCCCCCCGGCACCCCCGTCTACCGGCTACATCGTCAAGGACACCCGCGCACTCATCGTCTAGATACCCTCCCCTCGCTGGGTTAGTCATCGGCGCTGGCATTCATACCCCATCGTCGGTGGCGTCTGGTCACCTTCCGCCCGCGGCATCGTCGTGGACGGCAGGAACCGCCCATCCACCCTTCCCGTGTATATTCTATCTCGCCCCGGTCTCTTCTCCAACGCAATTGTGTCAGTATCACCTCAATGCTTTCGCATCTCCCACGCATCGCATTTCCTCCTCTCTTCCCTCCTCCGCCACTCTGCTCTACCCGGACGGCCGCCGACATTCATAGGCGCACCCCCGGGGTTGTACAACAGGCGATATAGACCAGCCTCCCCGCAAAATCGCATACATCAAGAAAACCTGGCCGCGGCTATATGGTCGGCTGGAGGGCCGATCTGCGTATTTATATCTCCCCTCCCTGGGTCGTAACGGTGGGACGATCGCAGTGGGTTCGCCCAGGGCTAGTACATCTTTCCCTTCTTGACTGGTCGTTCCCCGTTTCCTGTTGGGTTTTGGGACATTCTTATTGGTCGTGTTTATTCCTTTTCTACCCGTATCGTACTGTAGCCTGGCGCCCTTTTCTCCCTTCCCGGCGTTAGAGATATGTTCACTTGTGTTTCCCCCCGCCTCTTTCACGGCCCTTTTACGACTTCTGTACGCACCTTCCCCCTTCACACTTCTTTTCCCCCCACCTGCACGATCATCATGCGTCGTTTTACCTCTTGGCGTGTTGCCGCACAGTGTATCAATATCACATCCCCGTCATCATCGCCAACCCCCGTTCGCATTTCTCCCTGTGCACTAGTATCTACGCTGGCGGCTGACCGTCGCGGCTTCCGTGACGGCGGCTGACCGCTTACTATAATACTTGCTCCTATATTGTCTACCCCCCTGTTCCTTTCCGACCCCCTCCCCCCGATCCCTTTTCCCCTTTCCGACGCTGTGGCATACCGGTTTCGGGGTCGGTGTACGATGTTGGCTTTGCTCGTGAGTGTTTCCCTGACTACGCCGGTCGCTTGTGCTAACGGTTGCGTCCGCACAGCTTCGCATGTGTCTATACTCGCACCGCATACCCAGTCGTACCTCCCCCCGATATCCCTGCCACCTCTGGCTGCTGTCGACAACCGCCGCTGCCCGTTCTCCACGCAGCGGCGGCGCTCCTGCTTGTACATACGTCGTCGGTCCCCAGTGCTCCGCTTCTATCCGCCTGCGCGCCCTTCTCCCCCGCCGCCAGGCCGCTATCCACACCCTCCCTCCCCGACGCTCCTTGCCTCATCTGTTCATTTGTCTCATATATATCGACACCATAGAAATGTGAAACCTGTTCAAGTTCTTTCCCCCGCCCCGGCCTCGACTCGGCCCGGTTCGCCGCCGCCGTCCTGGGGTTCCTCTGTCCGCGCTCTCGTTCGTCGCTTTGTGCTCAGTCTTGTTCTCTGTCGCCGTCGTCTCCTCGCCCCGCAATCGGAGGCCTTGTATCGCCGCCGCCGCCGTCGCCGCCTCGCACGCACATCTGTACAACACGCATCATCGTCCTCGTCCTCTCGCCGCACTCGCAATGTACCACCAGCGCATCCCCAACCTCTCGCATCGCATTGTGCAACACCGCCATCGACGGACCGCTCTCGTCGCGTGCTCGCGGCACTGTACCACCACCCTCCCGTATGCTCCCCAGATCGTCGCCCCTCGACGGTCAATATGCTCCCCTCTCGTCTTCGACATGCAATCACGGTCACGATATGCGCACGGACGTCTCGAGGTGGTCGGTGCTGGGCGGAGAGGTGTGGCGGCAGGCGGCTGACGGCGGAGGCTGGCAGGCGCGGCGCTCGCGCTCGGGTGTGGGGGATGGGGGTTGGACAAGCGTTGTCGTCTCCCGGTATGTGCTGCGTTTGGTGGATGGGTGTGTGTGTGTGCGGGAGCGGCGTGGCTCCGCTAGACGTCTTGGACCCAGACTCGTCCGTTCCGCTGTGTATGATGCTGTATGGCCCGCTCTCTCCCATGGTCGCGCCGTTGCGGCCGGTACGATACGTATATACGACAGACTCTAGGCTCTTCGCATGGCATGTATGATGAACCCGTAGCCGCTGAATATGAATGCTAGGATGTGTGTTTTGTATGTTGCGGTGTGTGTCCGACTGTAAGTCGAATGTCTGAGGCGGGTCAGCTCGTTCGCCGGGTCCAGAGGACGTCGTAGGGGAGATAACTACTATTAGCGCTGGTGGTCAGAGGGGGAACTCGCCCTGTATTGGGCGAAACCATTGGTATCCTCCTTATCCACGGTATGGATCCACAGAAGAGCAGTACTAGAGCTCGCGCGCACAGAGGGCAAAGCATGCTTGTGGTGATTTGTGGGTCCATGTGTCGATTGTCCAAGCCCACTTTGCCACTTGGTGGCGCCGATCGGGCGCTTAGCATGGTGAGCGTCCTCATTGTTCTCGAATGCTTCAACTCGTCCACAATGTGGACCAACAACCCCGCTCCACGGCACCGCATCGGGCCGAGGCGATATGGGGCAAAACACTGTGGCAAACAACTTGCATACAGCGTCGTCCTCCGGCATATGTACATCCCAGGCGCCGAAGGTCGTTGCCAGTGCGAATCACATCCAATGTGGGTTCCACTCCCTCTCCTCGACGAAATCAATGCTCGGCACGTACTCCTCCGGCAAAAGCGTCCCCTTCGCGAGCCCGGACGCGTCCATCCAGTCGAACGGCGCGTCGAACGCCCAGCCCTCCTGGCGCATCCGCTCGCGGAACAGGCCACGCAGGAACGCATAGTCTGGCTGCGCGCCGTACGCGAGGCCCACAACGTGCGCGTGGTACGCCGCAAACTCGGGCGGGGAGCGCGCGAGCAGGGCCAGGAGGGGCCCGGTGGGGGACGTGTCGGCCTTCATCGCGCCGACGAGCGTGGACTTGTCCGTCCACGCGGGATCGGGGAGGCCCTGCCACGGGAGGGCGCCGTGGTAGAAGTCGAGGAGGACATAGAGGAGGGACTCGACGTCGTCGCGGCGGGAGATCTCTGCGTATACGCGCGTCAGCGCAGGGGAACCTTCGGGATCTGTTCGAGGCGGGCGCACCGTGTAGCGTGTGGAACGAGAGGCTCGCGTAGCGCGTTGTGCCCTGCGCGCGCCGGCGCACGCAGAACGGGATGTGCTCGCCCGTTTCGGGGTCGATGTATATCCGCGCGGTCTCGAGGTCGAACACGTGCACGACGTGCCCCGTCTTGTCCGCGCCCATGGCGAAGTTGGCGGGCTTGATGTCGCAGTGGACTACGCCCCGCGAGTGGAGGAAGCGGATTCTGTCGAGCTGCTCTGCATGAGAACGGTTCTGCACGCCTCGACACCCGGCGCACGCAGCCACGCTACCGCACGTACCATTTGGTCGGCAAGCAAACATATGGTGCGCAGGGAGAAGGTGCCTCTGCAGAGGCGACGCAGGGATTCGAGGTTTGGGCCGAGCTTGTCCATGACTATCACCGTGTGGTTGGCGTCCGGGCCGGCGTAATGAATGTTCGGGAACCCCTCTGTTCCGTTCGGTATCAGAGCCCACACTCTGATCTCGTATGCCAAGTTTGACACGAGCAGTTCAGGAGATCGGCGAAGTGCATACTTGATAGCGACTTCGGCGCCCGTGTTGATGTTGAAGGCCCTCATGATTGTACCTGTACAGATGAAAGCGGTCTCCCGTTAGCCATAGCATATCGCCTCCAGCTGAGAGCGGCACCATACCGTTCGAACCCCCACCCACTGCGTGCGTCACTTGATAGATCCCGCATATGGAGAAGGAGTGGATAAAACCACTAGACGGCATGGACTGTCCAAGTTCCTGGGGAAATGTAACGTACGATCTTTACAAAATCACACTTGCACGGCCGTGGCCGTGGGCTTTGAACCCCTTGGAAAGCGGCGTGAAAGGTAGTGTCGGAGCCAATGACGCGAAAGTTCATATGCGGTTTCAAGGTCGATCTCTAGGCGTGTTCACGATTCTGCCAGCGTGAGGCTCACGGATCGAGTGGACTCGACAGTACTTCGAACTCCGTCTACACGGTCATGCCGGTAAACTCCGAGTGGATGGGGCGCTTGAGCGCCTGCGCTAGGAAACGTCCCCAACCGCCGCCACCACCACCACTGGTGAAGCACGTCAGCTGCAGGTCTACTGTATTATCTGGTCAAGTAAGTCGTTATAGTACGGTACGAAGCTGCATACTGATATTCGATACTAATAGCTTAGGACGCGTCCGAATCCTCTGGCGCGTGCTACTGAATGGCCCTCATTTAATGCCGCACTCATTCGTTGTCGCTCGGTTCAATCCCGCTCGCACTGCAGAATGGCTGTCTCCCTCTGGTCGACTCGCTGCTGCAAAGCTTTCAACCCAGCCTTTTTGGGCCATCCGGTTCGAGACCAACGATGAAACCTCGACGATGCCTCGCCAGCTATGTGCTGTGTCCTCTCAGCCGTCGCCTCTCCACATTCCCAACGCTACCCTCATCTTGGGCCCCAAAATGTCCCTAGATTCTGGTGCTATGCTTTGGTCCCCTGCCGAGGGCGCACAACTGACCGTTGAGCCGCCCATCTACTGCTATGAGAGTACTCTACACCAGCCACTCTACTTACACACCGTGCCGGCCATGCTGATCGGTCTTGGGGGTGGAGCTCCCATAAGGTTTCCGTCCCATCGGCTGGAAGACGACAGCCTCTCGCGGTTCAAGAAAGCCGTTGACGAAAACCAATACAAGATTCTCAACTTTTGGACAGCTCAGAGGGAGGTGTATTGGTTGGAACGGCTACCGCATCCTCCCGACATCGCTCCGGAGGACCTTTTGGACACTGTCTTCAGCGGCTACCCTGACCCTACGTATGTGTTCGGCGAAAGGAACAACCCCCGGATGTATGCATTTGACTTCCCGTCTTCCGCACTGCCCGCCTACGACTTTCCGGCTCCCGTATACGATGAAATCTATCTCTACTCTCAGTAAGCATGTTGATTGCTACCACACGTTTGCGATGTACTGATTGCGAGGTTAGACTTTGCAGGGACTACAGATGGTGGGGCGCCGAAGCCACGATCGCGTGGGTGCGAACGATGAGAGCAACGACACTAGTAGCTGTGACTCGTGAGTTCCCTTATCACACTCGCACCATGACTGACTGGGCCTCACTATAGGATAGCTCCACTATCAGCAGTCCCATCCCGTCTTTCGTGTCCGTCGTTCACACGAGTAAGGAAGAAGATGTCCAAGACTTACTAAAGCGGGACGCCGATTTCTTAGCGAAGGCTCGCATGCTCGCGCGTGTCAGCTTCGACGAACCCGGGGACAGCGACGACGAATCTGAAAGCACAAGCAAGGTATCGGATGCAAGCGGGCCTGGTAAACCGGACTCTTGCGATAAGTCTGACGTTATCTGGCTGCATATGCTCCCGTGGGCCTTTCCGCTACTCCCTCTTGCGTACCCGAGGATCGCCCTTCCACGTTCTCCTAGCGTCGTCGTACTTGACATGTTGGGCGTACTCCTGGTGATTCTAAGCGCTTCTGCCTTTCGCCGAGTCATGTTGACGCAAACTTTTGCTCCTTAGGACAGAGAAGGCACTCTGAATCGCGCCCTCGAGCGATGGATGCCACTGGCCTGTCGTCCGCAAGATATAATGGACGCGGTGAAGCTCTACATCGAGCTCGAAGCGCTGGCCGCTCGCAAGCACAGCGCCTGTGCAACGTCGCTCGGCACAGTCATACACTCCGCCTTGGGCGCGCTCGCGACCACACTCGACCTCCCGCCATCGTGGCGCTCGGTGTTTCTGGCCGACGCCGCGGCCACGATCCTCGGCCCACGCCTGCACAACGACATCGCCCCCGCCGTCGACGCACTGACGCGGCAGGGCTGTGCGGTCGTCGCGCTGGTCCCGTGGTCCGCGAGCACCCTCGACGTCCTTCGCCCGGCGTTCTCCACTCGACCCCTCGACGCGCTGTACTTCTACCCCGCCGCCATTCCCGTGCACTTCCCCGTCCCGAACACGTTCTTCCCCGGGCTGCTGCAGTGGTGCCGGCGCACGCTGGAGCGCCCGGACCTCTCCGCGCAGAACGTCGTTATCGCAGGTGGCGGCGTGGGGCGGCTTCTCGCCCCAGCGTCGGTGCATGGGCATCCAACTGTGCTCGTGCGCCGGCCGGAGAGCGTAGAGTGCCACGTCGACTTCGTCGTCGGAGAAGGCGAGACGACTCCGCATCTGTCGGCGGTCGTGGAGGGCCTAGATGGGCTTTGTCGTGCGCTTGTGGAACAGTGAAATGGTACGCCACATCCGCGGCGCTGTGATAATAACACAGTATTACTACTGCTTGACTGCTCTTGACCACATTGATTGGCCGCACTCGAGACCAGGGGGGACTTGGGGCGACAGTATACAAATGGGTGGATGCCCTGTGACCTGGATCTTACTGGGACAAGACAGGGTAACCTGGGCCGCAAGCCTCATACACAGGCAGCGCTGACCGCGTCCAGCCAGCGGTTGTCAAGCGAGGACGCCGGGACTGCTCCGAGACCAGGCTCCTACCCACCGTCCGCTTCGAGTTGAGGGCCGTCAATCCGAGGGGAGGTGCGAGCTTGATTCAGGCGGGCGGGGACAAGCGCGGGGAGGAGGCGGTCAGGTGATTTAAGTTGCGGCCCTCAACTCTCAGCGACGGCTGGCACCAAACACATGTAAATAACGGAGGTCCGGCGAGCAAGCGCTCGAATCCGCCCCTTTTGGCAGGCGGGACGTCCGGGGAAATTCGCCAATTTGTCTACACCCCTCAAAAAATACACTAGTACTACGCTCCCCAGTGCACAGGACGTGTGTCGCTACTCGTCATGCCCCCCTCTACCGCCGCACCAGTCAGCCTTCCTAGTATCGACGAAATTAGGAAGAAGACAACCGAGATACTTCAACGCCGCCCGTGTCTATGGCAATGTGAAGTCGGTCTGGGACTCCTGCGGGGTGACAAGGACATCATTTGTGTGTCCGGCACCGGGTCGGGAAAGACACTCACTTTCTGGATACCCCTCCTGTTTCGTCCCGAGGGTATTCAGGTGATCATCACCCCACTCAACCTTCTCGGAACCCAGAACAAGAAGCAGCTTGACGCCCTCGGGATCAGTGCCATAGCTATCAGAGGGGAGACTGCAACCTACAAGAACATTCGGGTATTGGAAGTTGGTTGCTTTGGTTCGAGCTTCACTGACTCCCGTGCGGCAGGATATCATCGCTCTCAAGTACCGGGTGGTCGCCGTCAGTCCGGAGATAGCACTGAAGCCGCGCGGTCTGTTCGAGCAGGTGTGGACCAACACCGCGTTCATGTCACGCCTGATTAGCGTGGTCTGGGACGAGGCGCACCTGTTGAAGGCATGGGCGTCGTTTCGAGAGGAGCTGGGCGAGGCCAGCCGACTTCGGAATGTTATTCCTCTCTCGAAACCCTACCTCATGCCGTCAGCAACAATGCCTCGGGCGGTTCTCACGGATGTCATGGAGATCGCGCGCGTGCGCAAGGAGAGCGTGGTCATCGTGAGGCGGTCAAACGACAGGCCAAACGTGTACCTCACGGTTCGCAAGATCCGGTACGCGCTCTCCACGTACAAGGACCTCGCGTTCCTCATTCCAGACGGCTGGGTACCCGGGATGAAAGTCCCCAAGTTCCTCATATTCTTCGATAACATCGAGGACTCACTGAAGGCTTGCGAGATGCTGCGGTCAAGGCTTCCCGCGGCGTACAGCGAGCGTGTTGTGTGGTTCAACGCGGACAACACGGCATTCTTCCGTGAGACGACGACCGCGCGCTTCCAGGCGAACGATATCATTGGGCTGTGCTGTACTGATGCGTTCGGAATGGTACGTGCGCACTTTCGCGCGCACGTTATATGTCTTGCTCACGCTAGTATCAGGGAATAGACATACCAGACATCGAAGTGGTCGTCCAATGGCGGCCGACGTGCGACCTCGATAGTATGTGGCAGCGCTTCGGGCGTGCGGCGCGGGAGCCCGGTCGAGAAGCCCTGGCGATCCTTTTCGCAGACGCAAAGTATTTCGACGATGAAAAGGTGGCAGCGAGGGAACGGGCGGACAAGCGCCGACAGGCGGAGAGGCGTCGCGCGGCGGCACAGGAGAACGGGAAGAGGAAGCGTGTGAGCGGGGATCCTTCGGCGGCGGATGAGAGCGCACGCGCGCGCAAGAAGGCACGCGCGGCGGGGGAGTCTATCCAAGGGGATGGTGCGAACTCAGACCAGCGCGCCCCTTCCGCAGGCGAGGTGTCGCGAGCAGCACGCACGTTGGTGGGTGCCGCGCCGGACGCACAGGAGCTATCAGAGCTCGAAACGTTGCGCGTTCTGTACAAGACGAGCTCTGCGGCAGGCGGCGTGCAAGGCGGGAGGAAGTCGAAGAAGTCCGACAATGGCGACAGTCCAAGGATCGCCCCAGAACTCGACTGCTTCATCAACGCAGCCACGCGCGCGTACAAATGCTACCGCAAGCCTATTACCGCATTCTATGAGAACGACCGCCTATGTAAGGAGAAGTCTATTCCTCCGGCTCTTCGAGATGCTGATGAATTACATAATAGCATCGGATAGGCAGCGCTGCCTCACGGCGGACGGGAAGGACTGCGGGAGATGCACCTTGACGCCTTCCGCCATCTGCTGCTCGCTGTGCACTCCCGCCCATCGTCTATTCGAGCTACTACCCCCTCTGGATGAACCGCCCGCGAGATCCGCGGCACCTCGCGCGTCTCAAGTCGACACACGGTACAAGATGTCCGAACTCGAGCTGAAGCTTCGCGCGGCGCTCCACTCGTTCAGGCGCGAGCAGACGATCCGGGAATACGGCCTCGCGCACCTCAAGAACTACGGCCCCAGCGCGATCATGGGCGACGATATTCTCAAGCGCATCATCGACTGTGCACGCGCTCACAAGATTCGCACCTTGGAGAGTCTCGATCGCGAGACGAAGTGGAATCTTGCGTGGGAGCTGGGTGACGATGTACTACTTCTCGTCAATCAGTATGTCTGCCGCTTTTTATCTTAGTCTGTCGCTCATATCTCTCCTATTTTGCATAGATTCTACCCGGTGCCCACTCCACTCGCACAGACGGCTGTCCCTCAAGAGGTTAGCGCGCCATCAGAGGCCGGCATCGGGGAGTGCGCAACTGCCACGGCCCCGGCAAACAAGCGAGCCGCGCGCAAGTGTAGTGCGTGTGGGTCGACCGGACATATCCGTGAGTCCATCGTCCAATGCACCCCTGTCACACGGGGTTGACTTGGCTTCGTCTGCGCAGGATCCAATGAGTCGTGTCCGAACTACACACCGCGGCCGTGGAGTACTACTAAGGGCAAAGAAAATGCCACGCCGACGCCCCGGCTTCAACATCCTGCCTGTATCCCTGTCGCCGGCCCCTCTCACGCACAATCACCATCCTCGAACGCCGGCACCGCCACGTTCAACACCTACGACCAATTCTGGGCTTCGCCTTCTTACAGGCGGTCGGTTGTCTCGCCGTCAGAGCTGGCCGCACGCTTATTAGGTATGTGATTGTTGTCTAAATGTCGCACTCTACACTCAAGTCATCCGCCGTCAGCTCGACGTCAAGAAGGTCATGTCCGTCCTCCATCTCCGCTTCCATCTGATCCATCGCGCCTTCTGCATCAGCCTCCGATCGCCCCGTCCTGCCCACCCTCGACTCCGCCTCGATGATAGCTGCTCCCCGCCCAAGAGCGTCGGGGATCACATACTGTGACGTACGACCCGCCTTGTACTCATTAGGTAGTAGCTCTTGTATGTATCCCAGTACGGCAGTGAAGGTCGCCGCCATATTCTTCGTACCGTGAGCCCGCGTCAACCCACGGAGACAGAAGTTCCGTTCAAGGTTTGCCAGGCTGCTTCGGAAGACTACAACCAACACGGACTCGAGTATGATGCGTGCTTTGGTATAGTTGGACCCCTCCCCTCCATAGATCACCTGGCAAAATTATGATGTCGGCGGTGTCAGGCATCCGTCGAGTCCCCAATGATCTACTCACTTTTGTGTACAGGTTCAGAAGCTCCACGATCCAGTCCACCGCTCGGAACTCGTGAGGTTTACCAGTTGGGTTTACTAGAATATTGTAGCGCACGGCTCGTCTATAAGGGTGTCCGTAGTAAGTTCACCGTCAAGGAAGCAAACTAGGTAGTACTCACCGGAGGCGTTCCGGATAAATAAAATATAATGCGTGCATGAAGCGTAGCAGCTGTGTGCCGTACTTGTGCTTCCCGGTCGCCCGGAAGATCTGAATCCAGGGAACCAGAACCGTTTCCAGCCGCCCGATGTCCCCAGCATTCATGGCGTAGCAGAGCTCCTCGTACAACAAAAGGTAATGCAGCGTCCGCCGTGTGTTCTCCAGTACCTCGTCCCGCGCTGACGCGGGTTGCCCTTCCTGGTCGAACAGGTCGATCCCTTCGCCCTCAGCGTACTCCTGGGCTAGGGACGTGGCGATCGAGTCGATATCCGCGAGCTTCGGTTTTGATGCGGCCCAGTCCTCCAGAGTACGACACGCGCGCATTCGTTTGTGAACCTCCACACGCCAAGCATCCATCACGAACACCGTGAGTACGTGCCCAATAAGCTCGTGCTGCTGGCGAAACTTGGCATTGGACACTAGGCGAGAGGAGTCTCGTGGGCGCAGCTTCCCGACGATCCGCATGAAGCTGGTAGGGTCGGAGCGTGCGCCGTCCGGCGCTACGAGTAATCGCCAGATCGCATCCGCTGCAGCCATCTTGAGGTGAAATAGTCCGACGACGAAGACGACGGACTGCAGGCGGTCGTAAGGAGTGAATTCGACCGACCGACGGCGCGTAGCCGACAGCACACGCTCGTAAGTCCCCAGATCGCCGTGCACGAGTGTTACAAACTCGGAGATATCCACCGTCCCTCCTGTGGGCCCACTGCTGCCCGGCGCCGGCGCTCCTACACCGGCCTGAGAGAGCATGTTCAGGATGGCGTCGATATTCCCGGACACCTTCGACTGGTTCAGGTCCATGGTGCGTAGAGGGACATAGTGCGTCTTCACAATCGGGATTGCATCGATTGGCTCCGGGTCGGCGAGATTTCCTCGAAGAGACTT
Organism: Trametes villosa; assembly: GCA_002964805.2. NCBI lineage: Eukaryota > Fungi > Basidiomycota > Agaricomycetes > Polyporales > Polyporaceae > Trametes > Trametes villosa. The sequence continues at coordinate 3,369,423 of PUDQ02000003.1, forward strand.
GAAGCCGGCTGGGCCGTGTTCGAAGAGCGTCTTCTGGAATACCCACATGCGGAAACGTCCTCGACGGGTGAGAGCGTCATCTGGGCCGTGGGCTTCACGGTGTAGGGAGTATAGATGCCGCATTGTCTTGTGTGGGTCAAACGGGCGGGGATCCGGCGCGCGAGGATTGTTGGCGGACCGGTTCCACAGTAGCTCTGAGCAGCGCAGATCGTCTAGTGTAACGCCATGCTCAAGACGGAGAAGGATCCCGGATGTCAAGTGCAACAAGCCTTCGCCCGGCTTCTCGACGGTGGGTATCCCCGTAGGGAGCTGCAGCTCGAAGTTGTCGTAGCCGTACGATGCGAGTAGTGTTTGACCTAGTGTTTGGACGTCGGAGCACGTCTCGTCCGAGAGCGAGTGGATGGCGCGATGGATGGACGTGAGTGACACCGAGACTCCCATCCGGGACAGGACCTTGATAACCCTCTCAGGGGTATTCGAGGCATGAAGGAAGACGCCGATGGTGCTTTGAAGGGCGTTCGCTTTCTGGTCCCGGTTCTGCATCAAAATGGACAGCATGACCACCGTTTTCTGCCCGACAACATTAGACTCCCGCTAGTGATTATACATGCATATTCATTTAATGGGACGCACAATTCTGTCGATCTTATGCTGGGGAACTCGACGTCGTTTGCGGCGCTTTACAACGCCGGCAGTAGCACTGGTGTGCTCTGCGGGTAGGGCAGTATTGCCGAGCATGCCAGGTCCCTCTGCGCCTCCTTCCCCACCGTCCGTCTCCCCATCCCCATCCTCCTCGTCCTCGTAGTACTCGTCCTCCGAGTCAACGACCTCCGAGCGACTTGGGCCTGGATGAGCGGACCCCTCTGAGTCCACATCCATCTGTACATTCTGACGGTCCCCGGCGCCTACCCCACTGAGGAGGCTCTGCATGAGCGACCACAGCACCGGAACACGCTTCTCCATCTCGCTAGCCATGTCCTCAATCCGGAAGTCGCAGATTTGCTTCGGTTGGGCCTGAGAAGCGACAAAGTGCCAGTCGGGGGTGCGACTGAGACTCTGCACGGCGTCCGCGTAATGCGCGCGCATCGCGTCGTGCGCCCAGGCGCGCACGGACGGTCCCGTCGCATGGTGGTAGTAGAATGCCGACAAGATAGTCTTCGCGTTGCGCAGGAGGTCGGCGTAAATCGCACGAGAGGGGTCGTTCAGTTGCTCAGATACAAGCACAAAAGAAAGAAGCTCAGTGAGAGTGACATTGTTAGACTCGAGGTAGATGAAGACGCTGTGTAGGAACGCAGGGCGACTGTAGGCGTTCATGAAAGGTGCGAGCGCGCGAGACGGTGAACGATCCAAAGGAGTAGGTTCCAGCGCCGATGATGTCATACGCTCGTCTACATTTCCTGTTTCCCCGGACGTCCCGCCTGCCAAAAGGGGCGGATTCGAGCGCTTGCTCGCCGGACCTCCGTTATTTACATGTGTTTGGTGCCAGCCGTCGCTGAGAGTTGAGGGCCGCAACTTACATCACCTGACTTCCACCCACCAGCGCTAACCTCCCTCTCCCCGGCGAATCTGCCTGAACCACGCCCTTGGATATCGGCCCCTCAACTCGAAGCGGACGGTGGGTAGGAGCCTGCTCCGAGACATGTGCATGAGGTTGATCGAGGCGATGGCTACAACTGCAGCTGATATCGCGCCAAGCTGAGTGGGTGAGGTCCGTGAGGAGAGTGGGAGCGCGTACGTCGCTAGCGAGCGCGAGCGCGACCCACAGCGTACCGTGACGTCATGGCTCTCCATATAAGTGCCCTCCTCGCCGTGTCTGCAGCTTCAAAGCCTCATTCCTCCCCTCGACGCGTCCAATCTCCTATCCTCACTTCTCGTATTCGCGGGCTACCATACAAACCACTTTTTGACACCACCACACATCCCCCATCATGAGCCTGAACAGCAAAGCCAACGGCCGTACCCTCGTGCGTGAACTCGCGTTTTACGTTTAGGAGGAACGCTGACCTCGTCTCCATCCCTTCAGGCTATTGCCACTGTAGTGGGCAGCGTCGCCACGCTTGGCTACATGTACGTCGCCGGCAAGCAGACGAAGAAGGAAGAGGGCCCCGCGTCGATCTACAGTGCGTTCCGTCCACCCCTTTCCCTGAATGCGCGTTCTAATTGAAATCATGCAGACAAGTCCCAGGGCCTGCAGAGCCAGCACAGCGACTCTCGGCTGGGCTCATCTGGTGTACGGGAGACGGTCCAAGGAGAACGGAAGCCGTGAGCGAGGACGTTCGCGCGTTTACACCAGCCTTCGTTTGCATAAGACTCAATAATACTTGTATTATATGGTTCACTTTGTACTATCAATCATCGCATGGCTCTTCATACTCCGCCGTGTTCAAGGTTACGCGACGTAGTAGCAACGAGTGCAATCTCGAGAGGCTGAAGAGGACTCTAGAGGACTGCGAGTCGCGCTGAGCGTTCGCGGCAAGATGATTGGCCGAAGTCCGGGAGGTGAAGAGAGCGTGACGTCATGGTAGGGCTGACGGGCGCTTCTGCTTACCAGGCTGAATTGAGGCGCTCGTCGCTTCACATCCCGCCACTGGCACTGTACTGTCGAAGTTCGCGAATTCTTGCTGCTTGATGCATGACTGTAATGCTTCTGGTCGGAGTGAGCTGTGCTTCTAGGAAGGCCTGATAATGGAGAGAGTGCGAGGAGGAGTCAGGGAATAATGGTTATGGTGAGTGCTCCATCGCGACTGGGCACAATTCCCCGTACTCATATCGAAGTTCAGCAACCCACAGTCGATGCCGAACATCTTAAGACGAGCCTTCCAGCATGAAGATGTCTATATAGCCTACGCACATACCCAGGCTCACGGGGTCGTACATGTCCCATGGACCAATCTCGTCCTGAACTCGCCCGGCGAGCCATTCTGTTATCCTCGATGTCTCGCTGCTAGTGCATGTCGACACCTCGCTCTGCCCAGCATGATGCACCCGTTCGGCGTGATCCTTGAGGCTCTCACTCCGGCTAAGTACTTACGACGATCCTCGGGCCCCTCCGAGCCGTTGATCCAGTCGCCGTGCTTTCGCCGGGGGCCAATGTTTCATGAGAGAGACTCAAGAGAGTTTTTCCTCTGATCTCAGTCGGCCCTCGGGAGTCGCGTAATGAGACATTGTCCGATCGCCCGCCTCAAGGTGAGTATAAGTACGCGCATGGGGCCGACGTCAGTACACCCTCGGTTCTCATCCGTTTTAGCATCAGTACCGCTTTCAGTTGGAAGCTCGATTCGCTGACGCCAAATCCGAAAAGCACAGCTAATCTCCACAGCGCGTCGTGAAGTCTGCCAATCATGGTGGCATCAGCCCTCCAGGCCGTTCTCGTGTGTAGCGCGACATGGTTGTTGTGGAGGTTCCTCCGCAGGCTCACAACTAAGAGCGATATCGATAACCTGCCGGGCCCGTCGTCGCCATCCTTTCTCTACGGTATGTTGCGCGCTCTCTTCAAACGCCCACTTCTCAGCGACCGTATCATCCAGGCAACCTCAAGCAGCTGTACAGCAGGCAGAGCTTCAAGTTCCACCAGAGCCTGGGCGAGAAGTACGGCTCGGTTGTGAGGTTACATGGCAAACTCGGGGTAGGCATTCTGCGCCGGAAGTGATCGGGATGCTGCTAATTCGAGTCGTTTAGAGCAACGTACTGTATACGTTCGACCCCAAAGCGATGCACCATATTGTGATCAAGGACCAGGATGTGTTTCAAGAGACGACGTGGTTCACCAGGTAGGCTCGATCGCGGCGACATGCCGTCACCGTGCTAATGGAGTTCGACAGGGCTGCCCACCACATCCTTGGTCCCGGCCTCCTTGCCACCCTTGGTGAGCTATCTAGCATGCCGCGTACTTGGAGGCCGAAATCCTGAACAAGGATATAGGCGACCATCATCGCCAGCAGCGCAAGTTGCTCAATCCCGTTTTCTCAATCAATCACATGCGCAACATGACGCCCCTCTTCTACGACGTATCGCACAAGGCACGGTGCCCTGCTCCTCCCAGCCTCTTCCCTCTGCGACGCTAAGTGTGTATCTGAAAATAGCTCCGAACCGCCATCGAAACCCGCGTACGCACCAGCGGAGCCGGTCCCAGCGAGATCGACATGGTGACATGGATGGGCCGCACCGCACTCGAGCTCATGGGGCAGGCCGGCTTGGGCTACTCATTCGACCCCCTCGTCGGCGACGCCGCAGACGAATACGGCGAAGCGATCAAGAACCTCGTGTACATCCTTCCTTCCCCGTTTCCCCATCCAATAGACTGACCGCCCTTTCGCCTCCACAGCCCCACCCTAGCCATGCTCCGCGGCACGCAACAATACCTCCCGTTCTTCGAAAAGATCATCCCCGAGGGCTGGCGCCGCCCCATCGCGGAGCGCGTCCCCCACGCCGTGCTGCAACGCTTGATTCGTATCGTCGACACGATCCGCGCGCGCGCGACGGCGATCTTCGCGGACAAGAAGCGCGCGCTGCTCGCGGGGGATGAGGCGCTCCGGGCGCAGGTTGGGGAGGGGAGGGATCTGATGAGTATCCTGCGTGCGTTCCTTCTCCGTGCTCTTTGTCCCTGCGCTGGTAAGTAGGAGAAGGGTGTATGCTGATGAGAGTGTCTTGAATAGTGAAGGCGAACATGGAGGCGGATGAGGCGGACAAGATGCCTGAGGAAGAGCTCATCGGGCAGATGTCGTACGTATCGCTCGTCTGTGTGCACATGGCGCTTCCGCTGACGGCCGTGGTAGGACGTTGATCTTCGCGGCGATGGACACGACCTCGAACGCGCTCTCGCTGACGCTGTGGCGCCTCGCTCGGAACCCCGAGGCGCAGGAGAGGCTGCGTCAGGAGATCCTCGAGGCGAAGGAGGTGTGGGGGGGCGGAGATATTGGGTATGATGATTTGGTCGCGCTGCCGTACCTCGATGCGGTGTGTCGAGAGACATTACGAGTGTGAGTTCTCGGTATTTTCTTCGAAAGTACCCTCTAACGTTGGACTTTGTGTGCAGCCATGCTCCAGCACCCTACCGCTTCCGCGAGTATGTTCGCTGCGCCGTCCTACACCCACCCACAGCCACTGGACGCTGATCTCTCTTACCCACAGAGCGGCCGAAGACATCGTCCTCCCGCTCTCCACGCCCGTGCGCGGCAACGACGGCCGCCTCATGCACGAGCTCCATATCCCAAAGGACACGCTCGTCTTCGTCGGCGTCAACGCATCGAACACGAACCCTGCCTTATGGGGCGCCGACGCGTTCGAGTGGAAGCCGGAGCGGTGGCTGCAGCCGCTCCCGGACGCGGTGTTGGAGGCGAAGATCCCGGGAGTGTATGCGAACTTGTACGTGTCTCGTTGGATTATGGGTGTAGTTGTGGACAGGATACTGAGTGGGATGGGTGTAGGATGACGTTCTGGGGCGGCGGACGGGCGTGCATGTGTGTACCACCTTTTTTCGAGCCCATAATTTCCGGCTGAATGCGTTCATTCTCACAGCGGCTTCAAGTTCTCGCAACTCGAGATGAGTAAGTCGTCCAGCGCAGTCGCCCGTCATCCGTCAGCCGCTGACGAATCGCGCGCCGCGCTGCAGAGGTCGTGCTCGCGGTGCTCCTCTCGACGTTCACGTTCGAGCGTACAGACAAGCCCGTGTACTGGAACATGGCGGGCGTGCAGTACCCCTCTGCGGACCCGGAGGGAGAGCGTCCGGAGCTGCCGATGAGGGTCGGGTTGGTGAGGCGCGAGGCTGCGGCGGCGTGAACTCTGTAGGTATCCGTTGGGTCGTCGCATAGTAATATGTCGCTTGCTCTGGTAGGTGCGGTCTGTTTTCGCCTTGTCATTGGTATCTTAGTCGCTCACCCTTGCCTTTCTCATCGGTCCCCTCAGGCAAAGCATGTCAATGGAACCTAGAGCGTCACAATACTACGCGAGGTCCGATGAGTGACCTCAATATAACGTCAATGCCAGTGAGCGCCAATACTGGGGCTAACGCTGCAGGCGAGCGGAACAACGTGCGCTGTTCATAGTCAAATTTACCACGAGGCAAGTGCGACGAGACTGCGCCTCAAACTACCACTGCTGCGACTACCGTTCGATAACCCTCCATTCGAGATGGCTGTTACCCTCGCCTTTCCCACAAGGATCCCTGAATTTGTGTGGGGCGGAAAAGCCCTTGGCCTACCAGCTCGGACATCGGAGGAGCGCTGCTGTGCAGGCGTCAATAAGGACCCAAGCGTCGTGCCAGCAATCCGCCTCCTTGCCAAGCCTCCCCGAGAGGGGCTCGATATCGAATACATCCTCAAGGCGCCGCATTCCATCGACTTTCCCTCCAAATACTACCTGTTCCGTGCACAGCTTTACGCGAACGGCGACCACGTAGGCGAGGTGGTCTGCAAGGCCGGGTATGGTCCATGCGCGCTCTTCTTCTCTCTTCGTCGGGAGGCGAAACTCTACCAGGGCAGGCTTGCCCCTCTCCAAGACGTCCACGTTCCGAAGCTCATTGGCTACTTCGAGGGTACCACGGGCATGGAGGATGAGCGGAGCCAGATTGGGTGCCTCGTCCTGGAGTACGTAGGCGACGCTCTGGCGGGCTTTAGTATTCCGATGTCACGGCGCGAGGAAAAGTAGGTGCCCACTCGCTTGTCGGACTTCGAGTACCGCAGCGCTGATCGTGTCATGCAGACAGAAGGTACTAGACGCATTCCTCGCCATTCACAAAGCTGGCGTGCGGAATGGCAGCGCCATCACGTTGCCCTACACGATACGGCGCAAGGACGACAGAGTTTTCATCCTTGGCTTCGGGTCCGGCGGTGAGCACAAATGCTGCCGGACCGCGGAGGATATCGAGTTGGAAGTTGGTTCCATGCAGCCCTGCTTCCGTAGGATTAATTGTAAGGAGTTGGTGGATCTCGGCGCCAAGCTCGAAGCTTGGATCCCGCGTCGGTGCCCGTTTCGTCGTCCACTCTGTCGCGCTACTGAAGAAGCGCCTTGTCGGGCCTCTGCAGGTCACATACCCTTCATCGGCGTCGATGTCCCGATTGAACTGGCCCTCGAAGGCGGAGACGCCCTCAAGGCCAGAGCCATCACCGAACACGAGGATCATGCGCAGTACGGTGTAGAGGCGGCGCGCAAATACATCGAGGACTTCGTCATGGATACCGGGTACGACATACGCGCTGCGCTCGCGCGAGACGAGGTCATACAGAAGAGCATCCCAGTCGAGGAGGAAGAGTATGACGACGTCGGTGAAGTATGTTCCGATAGCGAGTGAGCAGCGGACGCTGGTATGTATTCAAACACTGCAACGTCTTCTCGGAAGGCGCACTCCATTATTCAGCGAACGCTCACGCTGTGCGACAGGTCATTTGTCTACGTGCTCAGTAGGACTTACTGAGCTGCATTTGTTGTTGCTCGACGGTGCATACACACGAAGTGGAGTAGTCCTATGCCGGGTCGGACATGCAGGTAGAAGTGAACAGTCAAGCTATATGACATATTGTTGTCGGCATGCGCAGGCCTGGCCAATCGCGCTTCCCTCCTATCAGAAGTTGAATCGCTATTATCGGGATGGACACCTCCGCTCATTCAATGAGCCTCTTGTACGTGGTATGACTCCTGGGAGGTCTCTCGACGTAAGCTTGACACTCCAGTGCCCTTTCCGCAGCCCGTAACCACAAGCAGGAACACGATATCCCAACCTGCTCGCACAAGACACAGCTTGTATATTGTACGTGTACCGCCTCCACTACTACACCAGCCCATCGCGTGCGCGGATATGCCCTACCGGATCGGGGAGAGCCCTTCTTCTGATGTCGATCCCTGCCGACAGCCCTCCGCCAGCTGCACGCGCCCGTCCGCGTTGATCGACATGACGCATCCCTTCTGCGTCTTCATCGACGCACGCGGCGTCCTATCGTGCTCCGCCTCCCACGCGCGCGGACATCGTGTGGCCTGACGATGGGCCGTGGCCGTCCCCGTATAGCATCTTGGGCAGCTTCCTCCGCGGCGCGCGAGCGGGGCGCGTTCCCATGATCCTGCTTCTTCGCTCCTCGGGAATTGGTAAGGCATCTGCCGACCGGTCTCCTCGCATGGCTGTCATGGCTGATGACATAGCGCTCTGTGTAGGAAAGAGGACTGCGCGGGCGGGGCGTATAAGTACACACGGCGGACGTAGCGCACCGTCCACAAGTCTTCGGTGTCGGTCTTCGGCTTCGACTCGGGTACTTAACTGACGGGCGCGAGCAGCAAACGCACCTCAAAGCATCCACAACTCTCCCCGGAGATCAGCACTCATGGTATCCCCACCCCTCCAAGCTGTTCTCATCTGCGGCACGACGTGGATCCTGTGGAAGGCGCTCCGCAGGCTGATGGTCAAGACTGACCTCGACAACCTTCCGGGCCCGCCGTCGCCCTCATTCATCTACGGTGAATATTCTATGCTATGGGGGATGCGGGAGAGCGCGCTGAGCTAATCTTGTTAAAACAGGCAACCTAAAGGAATTATACAGCAGGCAGAGCTTCAAATATCACCGCAGCCTGGGCGAGAAGTATGGCCCAGTTGTCGGATTGCGTGGCAGATTCGGAGTGAGCTACTTATCTCTACGACAATTGTTGCTCATGCGAGGCTGCCTCAGAGCAACGTCCTGTACACTTTCGACCCGAAGGCAATGCACCACATCGTCATCAAGGACCAGGATATCTTCCAAGAGGCGACATGGTTCACTAGGTGAGACTATCCCGATGCGACGTCTTGCCATTACTGACGGGTTCCGGCACAGGACGGTTTACCACCTGTTCGGTCTCGGCCTCCTTGCCTCGCTCGGTACACGTTTTTGCGCTCTGACTCGGGGATTTGCCCAAGCTGACCGAGTGGTATTCCAGGTGACCACCACCGCAAGCAGCGCAAGATGCTCAACCCGGTCTTCTCCATTAACCACATGCGGCACATGACGCCGCTCTTCTACGACGTCTCTCACAAAGTGCGTCCTCCGCCGCCTCGTCACACTCATCTCCGCACCGGTGATCATACTGACACTGTCCCTTCGTCATAGCTCCGGACTGCCATCGAGGGTCGCGTGCGGAAGGCCGCAGGCGGAGCCAGCGAGGTCGACATGGTCGGATGGATGGGCCGTACCGCGCTGGAGCTCATGGGCCAGGCCGGTTTGGGCTACTCCTTCGACCCGCTAACGGCAGACGCCGCGGATGAGTACGGCGAGGCAATCAAGACGCTCATGTACGCACCCGTCACGTCTTCACTCTATCTCCGGACTGGCTAACGCTTCACAGACCCGCCTTGGCGCAGACACGCGGCATGCAGCAGTACCTCCCGCTCTTCGAGGCGATCGTGCCGGCGGGCTGGAGGCGCGCGGTCGCCGAGCTCATCCCTGCGCCGCCGCTGAAGCGCTTGATCAAGATCGCCGACACTATCCGCAAACGCTCGACGGAGATATACGAGGAGAAGAAGAGGGCGCTGCTCGCCGGAGATGAGGCGCTCAAGGAGCAGGTCGGTGAGGGGAAGGACTTGATGAGCATTCTGCGTGAGTGTTTAGGAGAGCGTTTCGCAATGAATTGCTGACGAGGTCCATCGACGTCTAGTTAAGGCGAACATGGAGGCCTCGGAAGAGGACAAGATGCCCGAAGACGAGCTCATCGGTCAGATGTCGTACGTTCCGGCATACCCCCTTGAGCGGAATGATTACCGACCGAACCTCTAACATGTTCGCATTCTAGGACTTTGACCTTCGCAGCAATGGACACGACCTCGAACGCGCTCTCCCTCACTCTGTGGCGCCTTGCTCAGAACCCCGAAGTGCAGGACCAGCTCCGTCAGGAGATCTTCGAGGCGCAAGAAGCCCGCGGCGGTGGAGACATCGGCTACGATGATCTCGTGTCCCTGCCCTACCTCGACGCCGTGTGCCGGGAGACCCTACGCGTGTAAGTTTAGTAGATCATCGGTCATTCGCGCATCTTCTGGAACTTTGTCTAGCCACGTTCCTGCGCCCTTCCGTTTCCGCGAGTACGTCAATTCAAACCTTATTTCATTACCTGGCGGCTACTAACATGCCTCGCCTGAAGGGCAACCCAGGACATCATCCTCCCGCTCTCCGAGCCCGTGCGCGGGAAGGACGGGCGTATGATGCACGAACTCCACATCCCGAAGGACACGTCGGTCTTCGTCGGCATCAACGCGTCCAACACGAACCCGGCGCTCTGGGGCCCAGACGCGTACGAGTGGAAGCCTGAGCGTTGGCTGCAGCCTCTTCCGGATGCCGTGCTCGACGCGAAGATCCCGGGCGTATACGCGAACCTGTACGTCGTGTGTTCAATGGGTTCATGAGGGGGATGCTGAACATACCCGATGCAGGATGACGTTCTGGGGCGGCGGTCGCGCCTGCATGTAAGCATTCCTCTATTCTTCCGACCAATAATCTGCTTACTGATAACCTGCTGCAGCGGCTTCAAGTTCTCGCAGCTTGAAATGAGTACGTCATCTATCATGCCGCGCACTCTTGTCTGACAGCCACTGACCGCACTGCAGAGGTCGTCCTTGCGGTGCTCCTCTCGACCTTCACTTTCGAACTTACGGAGAAGCCCATCTACTGGAACATGGCGGGCGTGCAGTATCCCTCGGCGGACCCGCGCGGAGATCGTCCCAAGTTGCCCATGAAGGTCGGGCTGGTGAAGCGCGAGAATGTGCGCGTTTGAGCCTTTCCCGGCGTATATACGGACGTTCTGTCAGGTTTCGATCGCGTGCAGTTCTTGATTTGTAGTTATATCAGCCCCAATACAGATTATGTCTCGAATCAACCACCCACAGGGTCCGGATCGATCAGAAATACTTACTAATAATCAATGAAGTGGATAAGTAGCGCTGAGCAGCGCTGAGCTCCGACTCCGAGTCGGATGGCGGAGTCGCCAATCGCATTCCTCACCTTTGCTTTCTAATGCTAACCTGTTGCCCGCATATTGTGATGTTTACAGTAGGCATAAGTACTTTGCATAGCAACACCGTCGTGCTCGGAAGGTGAGTTGCGCAAGAGTAACCTCGACTCGCCACGGTATGCCGGCAAGTTCCGATGGGCGCTTTATCGAGGCGGTAGTATCGTTGGGGCTCTTGCAACCGCCAACCATGCATGCCTTGCACTAAGCTCTTAGCTGTTACTCAGCGGTTTATAGTTCTCTGCATCAAGTGCTATGGATTATGAAAGTGGGTGCGGTCGGGCTTTGTGCGCATATACACTGACTTTTTTGCTACTTTCTCAGCTGAAGACCGTGACTGCCGCCGTAGTACAACAGACGTGGAACTTCTGACGGTCCCACCTGACCAACCCCCCACGTTGAGCCCACCATTAGATGCGTATTGCAAGCAAACATCCGCCTCCGTGTCCATGTAAGCACCCGTGTGCCATGAAGTCATCATCGGGGTCCGTTCGCTTCGGCAAAAGTTGTCCAGGTCAATCGTCGAGTCCGCCTCCGATTCGCGCTTCTCTTCTCCCGTGTAACGCTCATGACACAGGTCGGAGCTCGAAGACACCCACTGCATTGCCCGGGATATCTACACCATCAGCAGGTCTCGGCGAAAGATCATATGAACAAATCATCTCCAAGCGACATGGTGAGGGTGCTGCGTTTAACCGAGTCTTACTATCACTGGCACTCATACTATCAAACAGAATTCTTGACGCCTTCGTGGATTCCAGAGCGGTCTTTGCGACCCAGCGACCACGCCGAGCGGCCACATGAAGGCCACCGCAGCCCCACCATCCTGTTTTTCATAACGTCGCCACTTAGTAAGCGTATATGAATTCCTAAGAGGCAGCCTACATCGAACAGCTGCCGTCCATGGCCGTCAACATCCTGAGAAGCCTATATCGGCCGTAGGGTTAGTCGGTGGGTAAATGCGTGTCTTTTAGGATTGTGACCTGATTCTAGTTTATCCCAGATCCGGCCTGCGCGGTCTATTTCGGATACGTCTGGAAAATCTTCCTTGTGGACTGTCGATCGCGGACGAAGTCTAACAGGCAACGCCGGGTAGTGACCAATCCGATTAGCATGGCGTACCCCGACTACAGCTTCTCCCACTCAAGGCCGCCCATCGCTATATCTGGGACCTTTTTCCCGGTTCGGGCAACGCAGGCTATTCTCGTGATACCAGGGCCCTGTGGCCCTCGGGGTGTGGTGGAGACCACCAGCTAACCGCAGTGCTTGGTAATGGTCATGGATTTTACATCGCGCGCGCTCCGCGACGAGGGACTCGGGGGGGATAAAAGGGCACCGGTGGTACGTGAATCGCTCTTCTCAGAGCTTCCGTCAAACTAGCCTTCAACGTACACTTACGACCCTCACAGAGACGCAACACCCAGATCTTACTCTCCCCCAATTTATCCTCTCCGTAACGACCGCCATCATTCTCCTCAACTGCCGAAGAGAAAGTATGTTTTCTCCAGCTGCGCAATCTGTTCTCGTTTGCGGCGCCACGTGGCTACTGTGGAAGGTTGTCTGGAGGTTTGTGGCGAAGAGCGACCTCGACAACCTACCGGGTCCCGATTCCGCCTCCTTCATCTACGGTACGCAGTCGCCTGTCGCTGTTGTTCTTTACCACAACGCTGAGCTTCGATCTCGTACACAGGAAACCTGAAGGAAATTTACAACAGACAGAGCTTCGAATACCACCGTAACTTAGGTGATAAGTACGGTCCGACTGTGCGGCTGCACGATAGATTCGGGGTATGTCTCAGCAGTCCTGTCTATCTGATTGAATCACCTTCCCCCTAACACATCGCCGGCGTAGGGAAACCTGTTGTACACGTTCGACCCGAAGGCGATGCACCACATCGTCATCAAGGACCAGGACATCTTCCCGGAGTCAACGTGGTTTTCTCGGTGCGTTCAGTTGCACCGTTAAAACGCGAATACCGGAGTTCTCATCTATCGTTGTATCCCGCAGGATGATGTACCTCTTCTTCGGGCTCGGTCTCCTCGCCACACACGGTAAGCATACCCATGTTTTCAACACAGTGCATGATGTTGACTCGGCGCTAACCGGATTGCCCGGCAGGCGACCACCATCGCAAGCAGCGCAAAACTCTCAATCCTGTCTTCTCGATCAGCCACATGCGTCATATGACCCCGCTATTCTACGACGTCGGCCACAAGGTATACTTCAACGATACAGCTGTACTGCAGGACAATACTAATCGACAACCACAGCTCCGTAGTGCCATAGAGGCCCGAGTGCGCAGCAGCGAGTCCGGGGTCGCGGAAGTCGACATCGTAGGCTGGATGGGCCGCACTGCGCTCGAGCTCATGGGCCAGGCCGGCTTGGGGTACTCCTTCGACCCGCTCGTCGCGGACGCCACGGACGAATTCGGCAAGGCGATGAAGGAACTCATGTACGCCTGTGTTCACACTTGTCTGCGTCGCCTTACACTAATATCACCACAGGCCGACGCTGGCGCAACTGCGCGGCCTTCACCAATATATCCCGCTTTTCGAGGCTGTGGTGCCACGTCGCTGGAGGCGGACTGTCGCGGAGCTCATCCCGTCGCCGCAACTGAAGCGGCTGATCAGTATCTCGGACACCATCTTCACGCGCTCGACGGAGGTCTACGCGGCAAAGAAGCAAGCACTCCTTCGCGGGGATGAGGCGCTCAAGCACCAGGTCGGCGAGGGCAAGGACTTGATGAGCATCTTGCGTGCGTGTTTGCCGCGGTGGTGTCTCCATGCACAGCTAATGTGCGATATTACGGCGCGCAGTAAAGGCGAACATGGCCGCCGCAGAGCAGGACAAGATGCCCGAGGACGAACTCATCGGGCAGATGTCGTGCGTCTTGTTGTTACGTTGCACGTCGACCTGGAGCACTCAGCCTTACATTTACCCTTAGGACATTAGTTTTCGCGTCCATGGATACAACTTCGAACGCGCTCTCCCTCACCTTGTGGCGACTCGCTCAGCACCCCGATGTACAAGAGAGGCTGCGTCAAGAGATCATCGAGGCGCAAGAGGCGTCCACAAACGGCGAGATTGGATATGACGAGCTCGTCGCGCTGCCGTTCCTCGACGCCGTCTGTCGGGAGACCCTTCGTCTGTGAGTACTACCCCTTATGATCCCTCTTGAACCAAGATTGACGGCCGAGGCAGCCATGTCCCAGCACCCCTCCGATTCCGCGAGTAAGCCAGCTTGAATGATATCCCGGTGATACAGATATACTGATATAGGTTGGTAGAGCGAGCGTGGACACCATCCTTCCGCTCTCCGAGCCGGTGCGTGGAAACGACGGCCGTCTGATGCACGAGATCCTCGTCCCAAAGGACACGTCCGTCTTCGTCGGCATCCAGGCGTCGAACACAAACCGTGCGCTCTGGGGCGCAGACGCGTACGAGTGGAAGCCCGAGCGCTGGATGCAGCCGCTGCCAGAGGCCGTTGCCGAAGCGAAGATCCCGGGCGTGTACTCTAACCTGTGAGCGGTCTCCAGTGGGATGGTTGAGAGCCGCATCGCTGAGCGTGCGATGACTTAGGATGACGTTCTGGGGTGGTGGCCGTGCTTGCATGTTAGTCCTATTCTGTTTCGCTGCAGTGGTAGGCGACTAATGTGACACGCTATTGCCTACTAGCGGCTTCAAGTTCTCGCAGCTCGAGATGAGTAAGTTATGCGTAATAAACCATAGCCCACGTATCCTCGGACGACTAACTTTGCGACAGAGGTCGTCCTATCGACGCTGCTGTCGACGTTCAAATTCGAGCTTACGGACAAGCGCATCTGGTGGAACATGGCCGGCGTGCAATACCCCTCCGTCGATTCCCGTGGCGAACATCCGGAGCTACCCATGCGTGTCTCATTGGTGAGACGTGAGGCCGACCGGGCCTGAATACCGCCGCCCGTCACAGCGACTCGGACTCTGCCTGGCTTAAGAAGAATGTAAGTAGACGTGGCGACGTCGAGAGTTTCGACACCTCGCTCACGCATACCTTTGTTCGAGCCAGTTCGATAGCTATCCAACCAACCAGTGTAACTATATAAGCTTGAGAATGCGATCATACGTACTGCTCAGACTGACAGGCCCCTGTGCCCGTCGTGGGGATTCCGCCCGGGGGTCTCCGCCCGTGCAGAGGCCTGCCCCGAGTGTTGCGGAAACCCTCCTGAACTTGCTGGAAAGGCCTATGTCAACGATCATCCGAGACCAAGACATGTAGGTGAGCTGCCATAGCATCTGTCCGCAGGCGCGCTTCCAGGGGAGCGTGTTGGCGCAGCGTTCCCGCCATCAATTTGCAGGGAGATGCACAGCCAGCGGACTGTCTTTCAGGTTCGCGGAAGCAAATTGCATCTCGTGGCGTGCCTGGACTAGCTCTATTCGACGCGGGTAGCCCCACGCATTCCCAAACTCGGCACTCCGAGACAGGAGGCCATCAATCTGTGTCTCCTCTGGGAGGCGGTTCCAGGCGGTATCCCTCGGCAGCTCGCATGGTGAGCTCGTCTCCCTGCGTCTGACGTTGACAGTCGTGGTCACACTGTGGTCAAGCATCCATATATCCCGTAGCGAGACTCGGAGCGCGCAGCACACTCTCTGCATCCTGTTCTCTGCCACCCATGTCTGTGCCTACCGTCACCCTCGAAGAAGCGGGCGCGCAAGAATATCCGGGAGCTCATGACATCGAGAAGTTTACATATGACTACATCATCATAGGAGGTACGCCGCCAGTCAAGTCAGAACCATATCTTCGTGTGTTTACCGTTGCCGGGCGAACAGGAGGAACCGCCGGATCGTGTCTCGCCGCACGACTCACTGAGGATCCAGATGTGTCCGTGCTCGTACTCGAGCGTGGCGGGCTTGCGAACAGCTGGGCCGACAAAGTTCCCCTTATCTCGAGCAACCCGTACCGCGCAGGCGCACCCGTCGGGCGGTGGTGGTCGCAGCCTGTCGAACATGCAAATGGTCGTCCGATGGAGGTTGTCTGCGGGGAGGCGCTCGGGGGCACGTCCGCGATCAACTGCATGTTCTACACGCGCGGTAAGCATTCGCGCGTACATGACTGGGGTTGCGCACATGCTGAAGGATAATGGTTGGGTAGGCCCTGCGGGGGATTATAATCGGTGGAAGGAGCTGGGCAACGAGGGATGGGGGTACGAGGATCTCGAGCCGTATTTCGCGAAGTCCGAGACGACGCACGGGCATCCCGAGTCGGCGTTTCGGGGAAAGCAAGGTGTGTGATCCTCGCCTTCCGCTCAGACTCCATTTTGTCAATTTAAACGCCTGATTCGCAGGGCCATGGCAGAATCGGGCCCACACCCAGAAGATATGGAAGAATACCTCCCAGTTCGTCCACGTTTGCGTATAATCATGGAACGCAACTCACCGATTGACATATAGCGTCATCCGCGCGATGGAGAACGCCGGCTTCTCCTTCGCCGAAGACCTCAGCGCGCCTTCCACCCCCGCTGCCGCCTACGTGCGGCACGACGTGAGCCAAGACACCTCGATGCGTAGGCATACGCCGTTCCACGCCTTCCTCCCGCCCAAGGTCGTACACGGGCGCAGGCAACGCCTCAAGATCTGCCCCAATGCGCTGGTTACGCGCATCGAGTTGGCGAAAGACGGTGAAGGCGGCGTCCAGGCGACAGGCGTTCATTTCGAGGCAGCGGACTTCAGGCAGGCCGGGCGGCGGTTCTTCGCGGCCGCGCGCAGGGAGGTTGTGCTGTGCGCGGGTGCGCTGGGCTCGCCCCAAATCCTCCAGTTAAGGTGCGTCGGACTGCGGCCAAGCGGAGATGCAACTGACTTTTGTGCAGCGGAATCGGGCCTAAGGAGCATCTGGAAGAGAAGGGAATCTCAGTGATTCACGACCTTCCAGGCGTTGGAAGCTATCTGGTACGTCGTATAATGAGTTCTCGCCGTAACCATTCGCTGACCCTGCGCGCAGCAAGACCACGTCGCGGTCCCACTCACCTTTGAGTCGCCGATGAGCGACTCCTTGCACGACTTGGAAGCGCGCCCTGTGAGGGTCGTTAAGGAGCTTGCCACCTATCTCTTCACTGGGCGCGGCCTCTTCTCCTACCCCTTCCAAGCCGTCACGCTCTACGTCGCCTCGCGCCTCCTCGATGATAGCGCCGCGCGGGTCGCCGCAGATAGCTCCGCGGAGGCGCTCGACACACGCGCGCCCACGAACTGCCCCGATCTCGAGCTCATGCCCGTCGCCAACAACTGCACAGACCACGACATCCCGCACACGGGTGTATTTTCGTTCATGGTCGGGCTCATCCGGCCACGATCGCACGGGTCTGTGCGGCTCGCCACTCGGAACCCCCGCGCGCGGCCAGACGTCGAGCTCGGCTTCTTGCGCGACGCTGCGGACTTCGCGCCGCTGCGCAAGGGCGTACGGCTCGGGATGCGCCTCGCGGCGGACATGCGCGCGCAGGGGTACCCGCTCCGGGACCTTATCGTGCCCGCGAAACTGGACGACGACGCGAACTTGGATGCTTTCGTGCGGGAAAACGTGCGGACATGCTACCACTACACATCGACGTGCCGGATGGGTGCGGAGGACGAGCCCGGGAGGCCGGGGGTGGTGGACGCTGAGCTGCGGGTGCACGGTATCCGCGGGCTGCGGGTGTGCGACGCGTCGGTATTCCCGGAGATCGTGGGCGCGCACACGATGGCGCCGGTCGTCGTCGTAGCTGAGAGGTGTGCAGACCTGTTGAAGGGGCTTCGTCGGAAGGCGTAGTATTTCCGTCGGTACGTCTGCGCTTCACACCGCAATCGTCTTCGTAGGTGCTGCGGAAATATCTGCGAGGAAGTTCGCGCAGTTGGTGAGTGGCTCAAACTGCGCATACCAATGCTGATCGATCCTGACTCTATTTCCAGGTCGTGTATACCATTCCAGCCACACTGTGGCTCGTCGTAGTGCCGAAGTTCGTTTCTGCGCGATACTACGGTTTGTCATAGATGCTCTAACGCTTTCGCCACTCCGATACGTTTATGTTAGGCGCTCTTAATTCAAGAAACCATTGCTAGAGGCCTGATGTGAAACAAGCTAAGAGTACAAGCAAGCTGGGCATGCAGAGCAGGACGATTCGATGAAGATGAGAGCAAGGGCCAAGGCGAAGGTAACTTGGCGCCCGGCAGCCGCCCTCGGCGCCTGCAGCTCAGGGGTACGGTCGAGGCCCGGCTGAGATCGCGCAAGAGATCCTCCGGCGGCCTCCCTCCGACTCCCGGATTCCCGGAGTGGGTACACTGTTTGGCCGCTGTGCGGTGCGTCGTGCACCGCACAGTGCCTTGGGCCATGACGTCGACGAGAAGAAAAACGGGGTGCGGGCGATAGAGGGTTGCGGGCGCGGTGAGCATGATTTATGATACGTCGCCAAGTCTGAGGTGCTGACGGTCTCTTAGAGCTGCGCCGAGTGCGTGCCAGAATTGATGGCGCGAAAGACAACCGTGAGCGTGCATGACATCGACAAGCCATACCACGACGCTGGGCGCCGGGAACCGGCCGGGGCGGGCACCAAGAACAAATAACCGGGGTGCCCATTGGTGACAAGGAATGCGCAGGCACGAAGATATGCTAGGCACGACGCGGTGGAGCAGCCTACAATTCTCGCGGACATCGCGCGCGGTCTGCCACTCCCGCTCTCATCTTCTCCTCCTTCGCCGTCGTGTCCTCCACTCCTTGTCCGCGCCCTTCCTCCGCTTGGTTGTAATCCTCGAGCTCTTTCCCCTCACTCTGCCTATCCGACAAGATCCGACATCACTCTTGAGCTGTATCCACCTGCGCACGTCCATAACCATCTATGCCTTTGAGGATACACAACCCGCAGATGCGGTACGAGCAGCCGAGCTCGCCATCCTCGGCGAGTCCCCTCCTCACACCAGCCTCCGCGCTAGGCGCTTCGAGAGGGCCAGCATCGCACGGGCGGGGACCTAATAGGTTCACTAATGCCAGTGATATGTCCCTTGTGAGTCAAGCATGCTAGTCCGGTGACCGTTCTATGTGGATTCATGACATCCACCCAATAGAGTGAACGGTCTCGATACTCGGGAAGAACAGACTATACGCCCGTTTCACTCTCAGACAAGGTGAGTCTCTGCTCAGTATTCCTTGCGCATTCTGGCGTATCGGGTGGACATAGTGGGGGAATGGCACGGATCACGCCCCAAGAACTCTCCGATACCTGTGCAACGCACTGGAAGTGTCAGGAATTCCCATCGTATAAACGAAGGATTGGAGACACTTGCAGTTCGTTGCAATCCGTGTTCTCTTTCGGGCCCCGCGGACTCTCCGGACGACCCGCGACTCTGCAGTCCGACACGGACACAAGTTGAGGGTTGTGGGTAATCTCGGAGCCCGAATGCTCGCGGTACTGAGTAGCCCGAAGTGGGTCACAACTGGCGTCCGTGCGCGGGGTTGCTTCCAGAGAGCTTGTGATGCGGAGAGGCGCCCGAGACACGGTTGGTAGGTCGGTGAAAACTGGGTCTCGTTACTCTGTGACGGCTTTGGGACAGTCTCGAGCACGTAGCGGACGAGACGATAGACTGCCCATAGTATCGGCGTTTCACGCTGGCACGCTAGGCGTTCCGAATGTGACTTCCCAAGGGTCCGGCACGTGTCGGGTTCGCAAGCCTACCCTGGGTATGAAACTCCCCACCTTTCAAGTAGCCACGTCGCGGGCGAGTACGGGAGACAGATTATCTGGTACAATATCCCGATTTTCTGCACGCGTTCTCTCCGTTCCGTTCTCTCCGTTCCGTTCTCCGTTCTGCACGCGTTGATACACCGAAAGCTGACACGCACCGCTAATTTGCTCTTGTAGTTTGCACTCTCTCCTGATCCTTCTGCATGGGGTGCCGCTGTCTCCCTTGAGCAGGCAGAAGCCGATGACCACTTACATAATCCGGACCCGCGGCGGGACGATAAGACCGACCTCGGGGGACACATATTCACCGTCAGAGGCCTGGCTAACCTCGGCTGCCTGCTCCTCCTCGGGGCAGGCATACTTACGCTCTTGTGAGCCTTTCCTTCCTCCTGCACGACCAAGCCCTGATCTAGCTCCAGCGCCGGGTATCCGATCATCACCTACTACAACAAGGAGGCGCTGTCGACGCTCGGAGGGTTCAATCTCGGTGGGATCAACGCCTCCGGCCAAGTCTCCTCCATCCCAGGGAACTGGGGTATGATCGATCTCGACACGCCCGAAGACGCGCGCACGATCTCGGACTTCGCCTCCGGCAAGTCATGGCAGCTCGTCTTCAGCGACGAGTTCAACACGGACGGGCGCACGTTCTACCCTGGGGACGACCCGTACTGGGAGGCGGTCGACCTGCACTACTGGGGCACGAACAACCTCGAGTGGTACGACCCCGCAGCGGTCACGACAACCAACGGCGCGCTCGAGATCACCCTCTCGAAGAAGTCGACACACAACTTGGACTACCAGGGCGGCATGGTCGCGACGTGGAACAAGTTCTGCTTCACGGGCGGACTCGTGCTCACCGCGGTGACGCTCCCCGGCGCGAACAACATCGTCGGTCTGTGGCCTGCGATCTGGACGATGGGTAACCTCGGTCGCGCCGCATACGGTGCTAGTCTTGAGGGCATGGTGCGTTCTTGTGCAGCCCGTAACCTGGCTCAGGGCTGACCATGTTCGCAGTGGCCGTACACGTACGACTCGTGCGACGTCGGCACGGTTGCGAACCAGACGCTGAACGGAGTTCCCGTGGCGGCGACAGTGAACGGCGATGCGGCTGTCAACGGCGTGTTGTCCTACCTGCCTGGCCAGAAGCTCTCCCGCTGCACATGCACTGGCGAGTCTCACCCCGGCCCCATGCATTCTGATGGGACGTTCGTCGGTCGCGCTGCGCCCGAGATCGATATCTTCGAAGCTCAGGTGAGGACCATCTCCGGACATTGTGAGGTGACCGTACGACTGACCCATGCTCTGCTAGATCACGGGCGATCCGCTGACGGGTCAAGTATCTCAATCGGCGCAGTGGGCTGTAAGTCCGATATGCCTCTGCATCCGAATGACGCTGCTAACGCCACGTATTCTAGCCGTTCAACGCGGCGTACACCTGGTTCAACACCTCGGATAACCTCATCATCCCCGACCCGGACATCAGCGTACTGAACACGTACAAGGGCGGGTCCACCCAGCAGGCGGCCTCTGTGGTCACCGAGACGGGTACGTTTTCAGTCTAAATCCACCCGCTGCGCGACGTCTGACTCTGAATTCGATCATCAGACCAGCAGGCGTACGAGCTGAACGGGGATACGTACTCCGTATACGGATACCAGTACAAGCCCGGATTCGATGGTGCCGTACGTCGTCTCGCTTCTTGTCTCGTAGTGCGATAGACCGGTGCTCACTGTTGAGTCCAGTACATCAGCTGGATCTCGAGCGGCAAGCTCGCATGGACGCTCAAGCAAGAAGGGTTCGCGGCCGATACCACCGTCGAGATCGGGCCCCGCCCTGTCCCTCAAGAGCCCATGGTGCGTGCACATTGCTGTCTCGCTCTGCCGCAGCTCGACTTACGGCTCTATAGTACCTCATCGCGAACCTCGGCATTTCCAAAAACTTCGGCGACGTCGACTTCGACCATCTCACGTTCCCGGCGAAGATGCGCGTCGACTACATCCGCGTGTACCAGGACCCGGACGCTATCAACGTCGGCTGCGACCCCGACGACTTCCCGACCGCGGCGTACATCGAGGAGTACATCGAGGCGTACACGAACCCGAACCTGACGACGTGGCGCGACGACTACAAGCAGCCGTTCCCGAAGAACAGCTTCCTCGGCGAGTGTTGATGCCTGACTCGCGCTTGCCCACGTACTTCTCCTCGCATCTTCCGCTGCCCCCATCCGTACATCCTGTCGCTGTTGTGCAACATACCCCTGCTGTATCGATATCCCGCTCGCATCCCCTCATCACATTCCTTCATCGGACATCTTCTGAGTACCCATGGACCGCTGCTAGCCTAGATACTCCCTCGTCACTACCTTTCCAACCTCATCGAGTAGGCCGAGGCACTGCTGTCAAACCCTCGAGACATGGACTCTGCACGGACTGCCTATACGTATACTAAGAGACGTAGAATAGTTCAGCTTGTCGCCATCCGAACATTACTCTATACAACAGCAGATATAGTACATGGCGCAGCGCACATCGACGATCGCGAGAGCAGAGCAAGCCCAGCCGCAGGAAGGTCTGTAGGGCGGCGCGGTAGGTCATCATGAATGAGGATCATGGATCGAGGTCGACGTCGGGGCAGCAGTACTTCAGATCGAACACATACTCCTCGGGTATGAGCGTTCCGCGGCCCTTCATGCCGCCGCACGCCCAGTCATACACCGTGTCGGCCCCCCAGCCCTCGATCAGCATCCGCCAGCGGAACAGGTTCTTGAGGTACTCGTAGTCCGGCGCCTGGCCAAACGCGAGCCCCGTGCAATGCTTGTGATAGGCAGCGAACTCCGGGGGCAACTCGTCGAGCACGGCGGCGAACGCCGCGCCCTCCTTGTTCTCGCGCATGCGGCGCTCCTGCGTCGCGGCGTCGTCTACCTTGGATCGATAGAAGTCTCGCCAGGGGAGGCGTCCTTCGTACAGTTCGACGAGAACATACAGGAGGGACTCGACGTCGTCGCGCCGGGAAATCGCTGCGCGTATGATATTGATGGTGAGCACTAGCATGCGCGTCCTGCGGAGGAGCGACTGACCTTGCCTCATATGCGCAGCGACACTTGCATACAGTACTGTGCCAATCGCATGCCGGCGACGGTCTGGAGGGACGTGTGTGCCGGTGTGGGGATCGATGTACAGCGCCGCGTGCCCGAAATCGAAGAGGTACAGTACGTTGGCGGTGGCGCCCATGCCCATGGCAAAGTTCTGCGGTTTTATGTCGCACACGACGATGCCTCGCGAGTGCACGAACTCGAGCCTCGATAGCTGCGCGAGGGACGCATCAGATCTAGTGCAAGTCAGGATTGTGCAAACGGGGGATACGCACCATCTGGAGTGCCAGCACGCACATCGTGCGCAATGAGAACGAACCCCTGCAGAACCGTCGGAGCGCGCTCAAACTAGGCCCGAGTCGGTCCATGATGAGCACGGCATAGTTCCCGTCGCGCCCGGACCAGTGGATGGTGGGTATGCCTAGCGGTGCGCCGTGTAGGATCTTGTAGACGGTGATCTCGTGTTCCACGAATGCTCGCTTAGTCTGGTCGGCCGGTGTCGCTGAGAGCTTGGCGGCTACCTCGGTCCCGGTCAGGGTGTGGAACGCGCGGAGCACGTACGCTGGGGCGGGTGCACATGAGCTGCAGGGACTGTTCCCTACCATGAACGTGAAAAGCGTACCTATCGCGCCTTCGCCGAGGAATTGAGTGGTTTGATATGCTCCGCGAATTGTGAACGACCAAATGTACTCTGTTGGGTCCCGGTCTCGGGCGCTCCTGCCAGATACGGCGGTCTCCACATCGCTGCTGGCGGCAGTCGTGGACATATTTTCGATATCCGCTCCTGAGATACTAGGTGAGCTGCTCGACTCATCGGGAACCAAAAACGAGAAATGTCTGAGCCTGCGACAGAGTCCTAGAAGTCCCGTGATAGTGACAGAGGGTACGGGGGAAGCGCCATCCTTCCCGACATCGAAATCCACGTGTGCCTCCAGGCATCCAGGTCGCCGGACAAGTGCCGTCGCGCAGCCTTCAGCGATAGCCGGGGCGAGGATCCGTCCTACGCCTGTGCTCACTACCAGTATTTCTCCAGGTTTGACCCCGCCAGGGACGATGTCCTTGCACTTCTGCAGTAGGGCAGGAAAGATGTGGCGAGAGGAGAAGTATGGAGACGCCGCGGCGGGGCAGATATGCAATATGCTCATCAGCTCGGAGGGAAGGTAGTGGCGTACGTGCTGTAAGGTGCTCTCGGAGAAGGACGGGATGCAGACGAGCGTGTATCGGGATCGCGCCAGAAAGACGAGGGCGTCGAGGGCGCCAGGAAACAGAGGGGGGTTGAGAATGGTAGTGGTAGCCTTCGCTACGCTGGCGGACCGACGATCTTGCGGCATATTGAGTCGCATAGCGAGTCGAGCCAGAGTGGAGTTGACAATCGCAGCGAGTGAACACGCCTCGCTTCTCCGGTCGTAAGCGGTTTGTACCTCCACCTCAATATAAAGGAGCGCCAAGTCCGAAGTGGATACGGCGCATGGGAGGAAGGATATCCAAGGCTCCAATGCGCGCTGAATGGCGCCCTCCCGATCCTAGATACAGATTAGCGTTGCGCTACCAAGCGATTGCGCCAAACGTCGACATACCAGGAGCGTTCCAAACAACTCGAATGCTATGACCTTCGGTCGACCAAGAGTAACCACGGGGTATTGATAGGCCAACATGGGGAAAGCGAACGGAAGGTAGATCTCGTCATCCGGGTCTTGCTTCGAAGCTCCGTCCTCTCCGAAGAACTGATCCTCTTCGTCCCAGAGCGCTTCCGCGTGTACTTGCGCCATGCGGACCGAAGAAGCAGCGTTCGCCCCCAACTGAGAAAACCGGAAAGGCACGCGCAAGCGCCGCGAACTCCCCTACTACTGATTGAGCGCCTCTGATTACAAGACAGCTATCATGGAGCGGACGGACCTTGCGCATCATTTTTACCCAGTCAATAGTGACATTGACAGCTCGCCACCGATAGTCGATGCACACCCTATCGAGCTGTTAGATAAAACCAGGCGGAAGAGGTATGACATACTGCTTATACAGGAGAATGTGCTCATAGATCCGGGTAGGTTCCAGTTTCTCGGGGTACGTGAGCTCGTCGACGGTCCCAAACCGAAACACGTACGATATGGGGTCATGTAATTCCCCAAAGAGGTACGTTCGGCTGACTATAGGGAGCGGCCGAGAGGTAGATATTCCACGATGCCCTAGGATTTTCCTTGGAAACGCCCTATGACCTTGTAGACAGTGCTGTTGCGCAATTTCTAGGGCTTCAATAGCGGTGTCGATGAAGTCTACCAGATGGTCGCCTTTCAGTCTGAAGAAAGCCTTCTCCATGGGTGACGAGTGCAACCAGTTACAGCGCAATCTTGGCACAGTATGCAGATACACGGGCAAGTGCAAGAGGTCGTCTGTGGTAGGTATCGGCGGTCGCACCAACAACCGCGCGTCGGTGTGCGATAGTTCGAGATCGGGTAAGGTACATTTCGGACCAATGCTGATGGTCGCCTCAGGAAACGGATAGGGTGATGGGTGATTGGAGAGTAAGAACAGATAGGGAGGGTCGGGGTTGTCCTGGTCAGAAAGCGAGAGGTTTGCACGTAAGGCCCAAAATCTCCGGGCTGGTATTCTTGCGGCGGTCTCGCGACCAACGTCTGGAAGCCAGTAAGCCGACGCTCGAGGGTCGAACCGTGCTTGTACGAGCGAATGCATGTGCTGTAGTACCCGTGGTGATGGTCAAGCACAAGGATAGACGGAGATGAGTCGGGAACACGAATTGGACAGCGCATGCGTGAGTTTGAGATAAATTAGTAATTACCACGCACCACACGCGGCATACCTACAAATGGCAGTCTGTAGATTCCAGGGAGCTGTAACGAGTCGTCGGCGCTTGCGCCGCAAACGCGCCTAGCCTGCACTAGCCGTCTCTCTCATGACTTATGCCGTCTGGGACTGCTGCTTGACACCGTTCAAATCTAGTTTTGCTCCTGCTCTTCCCAAGGGAATGGATATCTCTCTCAAAGCGCTATCTCTCCAACAAAATTTCTACAAAGCCAGCTCACGGGTTGAGAATTTGACCTCTCGACACTAAGTACTAGTACCGCCGTGGGCTGCCAGTGGTCCGTCGATGAGGTTCGCGCTCGATCTATCATTCTACTGCACTCAAGCTCCAGCATGGATTAATCAACGTCAGTACAACTCTGAAGTACGCTTTTTGAACGGCTACAGTCCTTAAATACTTTGCACGCTTTGACGCTGAAATTCCGACAAGGGGCGCAGCACTCTCCAAGCAGCTCGAAAAGCCGTCATCAAGACTACTAAACGGCTACAGTTGCAACGAGCGGGGTTTGGAGGGTAGTCTGCGCTCTATCCAATGCGTATGCAAAGCGCTTGATTTTGACACCTCAGGCTTAACGAGTGACGGCACGAACACTACGGTTTTGCCCTGGCCTGGTCCTCCTGTGAAGCCGCTGTACTACCCGCGGTCAATTCGCGATTCTTCCAAGCTTGTCTATTTCTCGCGCAAGCTGCGTCCTAATCTCGTTTCTGTTCTCGGGCCGAGAACCGCTCTCTTGTCGTGTGAGAAATCGATCGACCGTGAGCCTGAGGGACACGACGGGTGGAGGCTTCTGGCCTCCGCATCTCCACGCATCGCGCCCCAATATTCATAAACCCAAGCCCCTCTCAACTTCCTACAGCCAAAATCCCGCCTCTATCTGAGAACCGTCGGCCATACCCACAGCTTCGCAATTGTTGTCTCAACCTCGTCAGGCCGTTCTACTACTAGATACCTCCACATGTCGTCTTGGAACTATCAGAATTGGAGTCAGGTGAGTGCATTGTGATAGGAATACTTGACGACGACGCAAATCGATCGTGCAGAGCGACCCCCGAAGACATGGAGATCCAGATTCTGAGCACCCGCAAGACAACGCACATCCTATCAACGACTACGCGTCTACGGGCTTTGCTAGCGGAGGTGTACCCTCCGGGTCACCTGGCAACTGGCAAGGCCGTGGATTTGTGGATTCTCAATCCCAGCCGAACGACGCTCTCCTTCGCCCGGAGCAGGAAGCACCGATCTTTCAAGGGCAGCCTATGCAGCCTATGTGGTCTGGACAGCCAGCTGGTGAGCGTTTTACTCGCCTCTTCAATCACAGTGAGAATGCGACTTACGATGGGCCTCCTTCACAGATATCAATCCACATCGCTCCAATCAAGTATGTTGCTGCTACTAAATGCCTCTCAGGCCTCACACCTCATAATGATGGTTATTACACCCGTATAGTACATGAACCCTACTCCCCCTCCTTTCGCCTACAACCAATCTGGAACTCCGTATTGGGCCGGCGGCTGTGAGTTTCATCTCTCAGCTCGATGTCGGCCGCTCTTGACACTCAGGACCTTATAACGCGCGCAACCATGGATAGTCCCTTCCTACGTAGCCCCGCAGTCAACATTCCAACCCTCGTTTCAACAATCGTATCCCCAGCCGTTGTACCCGCATCAGCTATCCCACCAGTTATCGGGTGGCACCCCGTGGCAGGCAGGGCCTCCGCAACAACCTTGGGGTGCTTCCTTCAACCCCCAGGCGCAATACGGAGGGGTAGGTTCGTCTCTTTCAGGGTACCAAGCTGCGCAGCAACTTTGGAACTCTGGTGCTCAAGAAGTTCCGTACCTACATACCGCAACATTTGCCGGCCATGTCTCTGTGACCTCGCAGACGCCAGCGCCGTTTCCGGAGCGGCAGATAACTGCCACTGGCACACCGCCCTCTCCAACCGGTACGACGTTCCAGTTCCTCCAGCCCGACGAGACCGAGTCGACCGAGGACTCGGATGCGCCGCAGAGGCGTGTGGATACAGCCCGCAGTGCCGAGGACGGCAGTACGGTTTACTCTGCGGACTCTCTCCATCCTGAGCTCGTGCCGCCAGCATCTGGTGTGCGGAGCACAGGCTCGCCATACTGGCCCTCACACGCGCCTGATTCGCCCCGCAGTACGCCGACTCAGCGCGTCGCTGCGCGTCTGACCACGCCTGAAGTGAGTGCTTCGCCTTGCATGGCGTAGTTCTACCGTCTGTACCTTCGCCACGAATGCTTACCAGTCATTTCAGGGCTCTGACGGTGACAGAACCCCTCGCCAGCAAGTCTGGGAGGTACCACAGACCCCTCGTGCGTCGGCCCAGCTGGTCGACGTAGGCGGCATGGCAATCGGCGCTCCATCCGACCTCGTCCTCCCAGAACAGTCGGTGCGCATGAACATGCCAGCCGACTTCGTGCCCCCTCCGTTTTCTCTTGTCTCTCGCGGTGCCGTGGAAATCACAATTCACGGGGACACACATGAGGGTGTCGATACCGTTCCGATGCAACAGGGCACTATCGGGAAGACTAACGAGCTCCAGGCCACGCCACAAGTACAGGGCATGGTGGCGAAGCACGACGACGATTACGTAGAAGAGTGGACGCAGGTCATAACCAAGCCACGAGGAAAGCCACCGGGACAGCAGACCAACAACAAGGCTCAGCCGCGGAAGGACAAAATTCCTCTATGGCTGCAATACTATCCCCCAACCCTACACAGTTCGTGGTTCGCTCTGAACGTCGACCAAGTGACCGTCTGCTGACGCTCGCAATGATAATAATGCAGAGGCAGGCAAACGAGCGTCTCAATACCAGGACAAGCTGGGCAACGTGTTCATACACACCATGCAAGGGGCGCGGTTCACGCTCACCTCGGCTTCGGGTGAGATCACAGGACCTGTGCGACAGAAGCCGCGCCCCTGCTTCCTGACATGGTGGGATGCCTACCCCAATGACGTGGTGTACCTCGCACCGCTGCTTGGCGCGATTCCAGAGAGAGACTGGTCCTCTGCCACTCCTGGTGGGAAGCAGGACAGAGGGAACCTACACGCGGTGAGTAGGCTCGCGCGACTGCGGTCGGCGCCCCTTGTCACTTACTGGGCTCACTTCACGCAGCTCGGCCGTTCATCATGGCGCGACCGCTGGTGCTCGGCGGTTTGGTCACCAGAGAGTCGAAAGATGATGGAGGGTGACGTATGCGTGGAGGAAGTCTTCGCGCCCCCAACACCAGAGCACCCGAACGAACAGCCGGAGCTCCGACCGAAAATTGTCATCGAATGGGACCATTCGCCTGAGGAGCACGCCCTTAAATCCAGCTTCATATGGGCAGGCGACCCGGGAGAAGCTATCAACCTTGGCCTGTTGGACGCTGCAGGCGAGGAGGAACAGATTGGGACATTTGAGCAGTACTGTCACCTGTCCATGGACGAGCTCAAGAAGATGCATGACTGGTGGAAGTACAGTACGTATACGCAGTTTGAAACCCGATGCGAAGGGCATGCGACGGCAGCTAACCACCGCGTAGTGTATGCAGCTGATCCTCAATCGGTTGCTCCTGCAGCAACGTAGAGGCGTTGCCGCAGAAGCTCACTGTGGAATTCAAGGTAGTATCCGGGATATACTTGCTGAGCGCAATATGCCTGTCTCTCTCTGCTATAGTTACGATGTAACCTCTGAAGGACAGTGACGAAACGTACACCGTCGAATTCTATCGAATTGTTGAGCATTGTACACCGAAATCCTGATCGGCGGAAATCCGCATCAACGCTTTCCTCTACACGGCGAAACATACATGCACTCACACATCAACTCGGCCCACCCGCCCTCGCCATCTTCTTGTCGTGCCCACGCTTCCGGTTGTGGTTCCCGCGACTCGCCTTATTTTTGTCCTTCCACGCGCGGTCGGCTCCTTCGCCTCCACCACCACCACCACCTCCGCCTCCGCGCCCACGACCTCCGCGCCCACGGCCCCGCCCGCGTCCGCGCTGGCCCTGACCCCCACCGCGCGAGCTGGAGCCTGGCTGGCCGCCGTCGGGAGGAGCCGCGAGGGGCTTGTTGCCCGAGAACTCGTGTTTCGCGAGCACTTTCTCTTTCTTCTTCGGCTGCGGGCGGGTTCGATGAGTTTGCGAATATGGAATTAGTAGGGTAGACGGGGAGCTTACGTCGCGCTCGAGCATGATCCGCCATCCCTCGATCTGCTCATCGGACATTCCTATCAGCAGCGTCAGTACGACTCCCCGCTGCTTTAGCGGCGCTGCGTGTGGTGACATACCAGTTTGGGCCTTGAGGTCCGCGCGCGGCTTGCTGCGCCGAGTCTGGCCGTCGCGGTCGAACAGTTTCGGGTCGCGGATGTACGCGAGCTCGAGGACCGTCTCCGGATTGCGAGGCGTCTGCACGACCAACGACGTCAGCTTCCCCGGCATACAGCTACAGCTCGTCGTAAAAGCACTCACCCCGGTACCCTCAGCAGTGTCCTCGCCCTCGTCGTCGTCATCGTCCTCGTCGTCCGTAGCGTCACCGTCGCGGACCTTGACGACGTCCCGGTCCTCGAGGTCGTCGTCCTCAAGGGCGACCAGCCTTCCTTTACCCTTGCCGCCGGCCAAATCGTCCTCTTCGTCCTCGTCGTCGGAGATCTCCTCGGCGCGCCGTAGAATGTCTGCCTTCATCTGCTCGATGAATGAGCGGTCCTGCAAGACGTCCTCGCTGCAACAATACACAACACATTAGCAGCCGCACAGCCGCTTTAAACGGCAGAGAGTGCGCACCTCTTCTTCCCGAAGCGCACGTTGCTGAGGTCCATCGCCTCGTCGTCGAATACGTTCCGCCGTTCCCTCGTAAGCGCGAAACTCTCCACCGGCGCCTTCTTCTCCGGCTGCGCAGCAGGAGCCTCCCTAGCCATAGCCGCCTCCACATCTGCTTTCGACGGTGCTGTGCACTCGAGTAGAGAGCCGATGAGGCGCTCTGCATCTCCTCGGTATGGGTAGTCGCTGTGGGAGAGCAGGTACCGCACATACGCAGGGTCCTGGTCCGGGAAGAGATCCAGTACCTGCGCGAGCGCGATATCCAGCTGCTCGTCCGGGACGCTAGCGCCAGCAGACCCCGAGCCCAGCTGCTGTCCGCCGACGTCCTTGCCCTTGCCCTTCACGTCCTGCACGGGCGCCTTGCCAGCGGGACCACGTCCGAGGTTGTCAATACCAGGCGGGACGCCGGATGAGCGTATGATGAGCTTCAGCGCGCCCGCGCCCGAACCTGACGCAGCTCCATCCGCCATCGCGCGCAGTGTCGACTCGAGCAAGTCCGCGCGCGCGTCCTCAGTGCGTCGCAGCACCCCCGCGAGCGTGCGCGAGAAGTCGTACGCGTGCTGGTAGTCCGCGAGCAGGGGGCGGTTAAGGAACGGGGTGGGCGGGACGCCGTCCGCGGTCGGCCCGCCGCTGCTGGTCGGGACGTCGAGCAGGCCGAAGACGACCTCGAACGCGGGCTCGGCTTGGGCGGCGAGCGCCTGGCCGGCTTGTGAGACGGATGCGACGTCGTCCAGGAGGGTGCGCGCGAGCACGTGGAAGGTGTCGAGGAGCGCGGCCTTCGTCTCGAGGAAGAGGCGTTCCCATTCGTCGAGCTCGCGCGCTGGCGTACCGTCCGTGAGAAGCCCGGACAGAGAGCGCACGCCTCCGTAAGTTTGGGCGAGAGTTGCGAGACCCGCGTCGTAGGCGCCCGCGAGCGCGCGCATGAATGCGAGATTCCGGGCGAAGATGCGCGCCGCCTCGGCAGGTGCGGGGCGGAGGAGACAGAGGAGGATGTGTGCGGTCTTGCGTAAGCCGTACAGGCCTTGCGTGGGCGAAGAGAGCAGCGCGGTGAATGCGGGGATGGCGCTCTTCTGCACTTGCTCGATGAGCACCGAGCGTTTGGGTGACTGAACGAAGGCGGAGGAAAACATGGCCCGGACGCGCGTCGGGGAAACGCTTGCATACGCGACGCTGAGATCGACGAGAGTCTGCAGGTCCAGAGCTCCAATGGGCGCGAGGCGTTCTGCGAGCAAGAAGACAGCGTGGCGGATCTTGCGCTCGGTTTGGCTCAGGCGCGTGGGTCGGTCGTCCGCGCCCCAGATGAGAGACTGCAGAGCTTGCTGAGCGCCATCCTTAGCGTAAGACGCGACAAACGTGACGGTTGCAGGGGTGTTGATTTGGGCGTCGGTAAAGGATAACACTTGCGAGAGCGCGCCGGAGATGGTTTGTAGGATACTAGCCGATTGGGAAGGAGAGAGTGTTGCGCGAGCTCGCGTGGAGGGAAACGGCGGGAGGGGCGCGAGGGTGATTGCCATGCCTAGTGACCGGGAGCGTCTCGAGGCCCCTTTCACGCACTCACAGTCGTTCTACGAAGATAGACGTGCGTTAACAAGCAAGCCGTTCAGAGTACAGGGTTGTATGAGCACAGTCGGGAGTGCTAGAAACTCGAAGGATTCGTTTGAAGTCGATGCCCTTGTGATGGAGTGATTCAAGAGGCGTGGAAAGTAGCAGTTGTCTCGTGCACAGATAGCGAAGCTTTTACCAAGATACAATATGTCAGAACGAATTCGAAGCAGGTTTTAAAGTGCGCAAGAGTGAGTGCAGGAGCGAGGAAAGGAGGACTTGCTCAAGATCAGAGTGGGCGCCTAGATGGAGTCGGAGCCGCTACCGACGCCATGATCCGATTAGAACGGAAAGGGCAAAACACCGAGCGCTTGATCGGCAACTTAGCAAGTACAACAGTACTACCGGCTTATTCGCCGCGAGCAACCCCTTTAGACTGGGCTTGCAGAATGTCACTACTCTTCAAACCATGACGAAATATATCTGGGCAAGCGAACGAAGAACTGCAGCATGTGAGTCACCAACACGCCGCCCGCAACGCTGTGCAGCATATCCATGCATACCCACTAACGGTACCACCATCTCAAACTAATGATGTAGTGCGACATACGGAGGTAAATGCTACCTCTGCTAGCCAATGCTTGCAAGGGTCAAGCCACTGTGCCTCTGGTGCTGTCTTCACTGGCCGGTCTTCTCTCACACCAGCCGCCTCGATGCATCTCCATCTCGTCACCTGACAAATGACACCCGAGCGTCACCGAACCCGAACTTTAGTTGGAGAAGCATCAGCAGCTATCGAGCCCATCTCCTATGACAACCTCTACCAACAGAGCTTTGAGATTGAACGTGTGGGCCATTCATGACGTCTGAAGGAAGGGAACAGCTCGTATGGTTCATTACCGGTGAGTTCACTTCGATCTCGAGACAACTCCACCCAAACATTTCCCCACTCATCTACTGTGCGATAGGGACTTCTAGCGGCCTTGGACGCCACTTGGTGCAAACCGCGCTAAGCCGTGGCGACTACGTGATTGCTACGGCCCGATCGCTGGCCAAGATCCAAGACTTCCCCGCCTCAGACAAGCTGCGCACCGTGCAGCTCGACGTCACCGAGGGCTTCACCAGTATCAAGGCCAAGATCGACGAGGCCGTGACGTACTTCGGGCGCATCGACGTCCTGGTGAACAACGCCGGCTACGGACACAAGTCGCTCCTGGAAGAGGGCGGGTGCGTATTCACTCCCGCCGCTGTCAGTGAAATGCTAAACTATGCGTTCTCCGCCATTGAAGGTCCGACGTCCTGCGCCAGCAGTTCGACACGAACTTCTTCGGGCTGGTCGA
Organism: Trametes villosa; assembly: GCA_002964805.2. NCBI lineage: Eukaryota > Fungi > Basidiomycota > Agaricomycetes > Polyporales > Polyporaceae > Trametes > Trametes villosa. The sequence goes on from PUDQ02000003.1 coordinate 3,402,674, forward strand.
CGTGACGAATGCCGCCTTGCCGCACATGCGCGCCCGCCGGAGCGGCACGATCGTCCTCATCGGCAGCCGCGCGAGTTGGGCGCCCGAAATTCCGGTGAGTTCCCTCTCTGCTGGCTCCTCCGTGGTTGGTCCACGACACTCGTTTTCATTACTCACTGCTGTTCTGAATATAGGGCTCTGGTGAGCCGCTCCACGCTCGCCTAATATACAACAACAGTCGCTGATTGAGCGCGAATTGATGACGACAGGCCCCTACGTCGCCTCCAAAGCGGCAGTCCGCGGTAAGCACGCCTTGCAGACTCATTCCTTGCCGTCTCCCATGATTCTGTGCTGACGTACAGCCATAGTCTTCGGCGAAACCCTCAGCACCGAACTCACCCCCCTCGGGCTCCGCACCCTGATCGTCGAGCCCGGTGGGTTCGTCACGAACTCCATGGGTGGGCCCTGGCACGACGCGAACCCCATCCCCGACTACACCGCGACGCGCGAGGGCACGAAGCGCGCGCTCGCCGGCGCCGGCGCACGCTTCCGCGGCGACCCCGCCAAGGCGATGGCACTCCTCGCGGACGTCGTGCGCGGGGAGGGGCGCGCAGAGGGACGGCCGTGGCCACTGTACTTGCCGCTGGGCGAGCTCGCGGAGGCGGCGATTCGGGGGAAGGCGCAGAGGATGCTAGGGGTGTTAGAGGAGTGGAAGGATGTGACTTCGGACTTGAACTTCGATGGGAAGTGAAAGATGGGGGTGGAGGATGCACGAGGAAGTAGGGGACGGCCGGGTGGCGGCTCGTTGTTTTGGTATTCGGCACGATGAGGCAGCGATGAGACCAGCTTGTGTCTGATATGATGTAACAGTAGAATTCGGTAGAACGCATATGGCGAGGTACGGTCTCGCACAGCGGAAAGTCCCATAAGAACCTCAGGGCACCTACCAGGAGTATGAACAACTCAGAGGACATCTTTGGCTCCACGCCTTGGTGAACTGAGCATCCACCGCGGTTCACGTTGTAAGATCTCTAGCCGAGTCCATAAACAAACCACGAAACCTGCCTTTTGGGGCCGTTAATCTCGGGTTACTAGCCGACGCCAAGACGGCGAGGCGGGTCTCCCTGTTTAAGCCGGCGGCAGGTGAAGCGGCAGACACGCGGGCGACGCCAGCAAGCGTTCGCATTTGGACAAGTCGGTCCGTCGATGCTGACGATGCGAGTTTGCCGCGCATTTGCCGGTTTGTGCCAGGCTTATGTCCGCGGACAGCCTGAGAGGTCCGTCTACGCCTAGTCTAGACGATCCCCAATATACCGTCGGAACCCGTGTCCGTAAATGAAACGCGGGCTGGTGAATACGGCGAATGCCAGAACGCACGAGCGGATGCCCCGATGGTTAGGATAAATGCGTACGTACCAAAGACCTCGGGGAAAGGACTGGAAATTCTGTCAAATTTCAACGTCTACGTTCCGTGATCACGGCCTAAGCAGCAGCGTCATTATCCGTCGGAGTGACACGACATCTAGCGCTCCCGCTTACACCTCGCCGCGCCCACATTTGATGCATCCGGATAAGCATGTGTATGTTGGCCCGACGTGATCGCACGCCAGGGCCCGCAGAGCCTGGATCGTGTACACATAACGTACGAGCTGTGTCGCAAGGTTCAACCGATGTTTGCAGCAGAATGCGGACGGGCGATCACACCACACCCACCTATTTCCAACCTTCCGCCCACTCTATCAGCAATGGGCGCACGGAGGCCTCCTCGGGCATGCGCAGCGCGGCCTCGCGACGGGGGGCGGCTAGCCTTAGCCTGTATTCCGAGTCGAGATAGCGTGCCAGTGGTCGGGGGGAAGGACGATGACGCCCACCTGACGCACCCATAGCGGGGATTACTGTATCCTCTTTTGCACTGGGAAAAGAAGGGGAAGGCCCGTCTCTATAGGCCTCCCGCATTCCCTCGATCGGGCGCAGTCAATGTCCGCCCTGCTAATTTCTGCCCGGGCCTGCAGGCAGACACGCGGAGGGCGAGGTGTCGGTGGCACTGCGAGCACGTCTGTTAGCCCTCTGTGCGCGCGACAGCTGGGACGCCACTTACGCAGAGCGGCCGTAAGGCTTGGTAGAAGGAAGCGCGAGCTCCGCGATCGGATGCGCCGCAAGTCCGATAGAGCCTCCAGATATCCTTTGCACAGGTGCGCGCCCCCAACAGGCGTGCCGTCACTGCCCATCCGGCGCCAGGCTAAGCCTTCGGAGAGCACGGTAGCACCCTCAAGCTGCGGCGGCGGCGGCAAGGCGGGCGTTGTCGCTAGACGGACTAGGTTGTGTCGACTACGATTGCGCGCGGGCGCGCTCTGTTGGCAGGCGCGGGGGCCGTTGAGTCAGCGGATGGGGTGTAAGAACGACCCCCTGACGCACCGTGCGGGGACTGCTGCTGCCTGCGGAGATTGAGGGGCGGTCGTGAGGGCGGGAGAATATCGCAGGGAGAGTACCAACTTGGTTCGGCCGCGCTAGCTGCACGGTGGCACTGCCGTCAGGCGGGTTTCCTAGTCGATACCCGTGTGTGGTCCTTCGGTGTCATTGAGAGCACTTATAGCCAAGGCCTGGAAGTCGTCGTATGAGTGCGTGAGCATATGACACGTTGCTAGCAGTGCAATTGACCTTGCGATATGAAAATTGAGTTTTCCCGATGATAATGAGATACTTTCACCTGTGTGTTGAACGTTGAGGAGCGTCTTGTTGATATTGACGCGAGAATGTCCGAACACTTTAGAATATCAATCATAGACCCATGTGTACTCAGCCCAAAGGTGTTCATGAGATGTCCTGAGGAGAAAGAAAAATATGGAAGGACGATCAATTCGCTGACAGGCCCAGCCAAATAAGCCCAAAGAGCGCGCCCGACCGACGCGTTCGGCGGGGAGCTCCCTAGCATACATCCACCTCTCCGCGATGTCGACCACCATCTCAAGTAGGCTACCCGAGCCGTGACGATGGGCGACGCTGCTGAATCTAGGTGCGATTTTATTCAAAGGGTCAGAAATCGGGACAGGCTAAGAGGCCGCCGCCTTCGTAGTGGCGCGGCCTCCAGAAAAGACGCCTCCTATGATAGTTTGACAGGAGCGACGCGGTGCTAAGGAGGCCTACGACAAGACGACGCCTAGCGGAAAAGGAGAGTGCTACCACGGGGTTAGCAAAAGTGGACGTTTTCAGCGTACATGAAGCACTTACCCTATTTTGTAGGCCCAAATGTGAGCGGGGCGGTACCAAGGTGAGTCGCCGATCCACAGAAATTGCCGTACATTCTCCCGCTCAAATAGTTCGAGAAAGCTACAGAAGACTGCAGTAAGCATCCGCATAAACTTGTCTCGCATATAGCTGACTGTCTAGGGCGATGCCCGTCACCGTCGTATAGAGTCTTAGGGGGGCGTCCGGTTCCGCCCCTAAATTTGGCAAAGGCGACAAACGAACCATGCCCACTGCAGTCCGATATATATCGGTACAGTACCCAACTCAATACGAACGAAAGTCCTTGTGCTCATGAAGATCTCAAGCACTCACATGCAGATTTCGAAACCGTGGTCGAGCATTGAGACAGCGGTTACGCGATTGGTCGCCGGATGCTGCTTCGATATCCTTGTACTACGCAGGGTCCCCCATGGAAACGGCCCTGCGATGCTGGATAAGCGGGGCGAGGGTCATGGCGCTCAACAACTCGACGTTTCGATGTCCGGGTGGTGGGCTCCGGAGCGTTTGCTTCCTTGGGGATTGGAAAATCGCAGCATAAGGGCTGTGACGTCGAAAACGGGTGAGTGTGGTCATGCAGCGCGATAATTCTTTGGGGAAGATGACTGTCATAATTTAAGAGAGCTGCCAGCGTGAGACGCTCAAATTCTCAGGAACGGCGGCAAGTCTATATGAGCGCTTACGAGCTAGTTTCTCACCTCCCACACCCGCTGGTCGACCACTTCCTGAGGATTCCAGCAGACCTTATCGGTTTCTCGAGACGGTACCGCAGAGGATGCAGAAGATTGCCTTCGAGCCTCACGAAAAGCGAGCCCGCTCGTCGCATCATAAACTCTCGTTACGGGCGGGGTGGCTGTCCAGGCCGCATCGAACTCCGGAGAGTCCGCGGTGCGCCCTCCGTTAGCGAGTCCCGAAAGTCCTCGGACCAGGAAACGCCTCGCCTCGCCCCAGCCTCTGCGTCCCCATCCCCGCAAGCCCTTGCCTTCACGGGCGCGGATTGATCTCAGTCGTGCGCGGCCTCATGCTCCCCGCCATTCCGCCGCGCACTTCTGATGTGTCCTCTCGCTCTGGACTGTGCGTAACCTCGAACCCGACCCCGCATACCACCGACCCTGCACCCAATCGGTCGCTGCCCCTCCCAGGATGCCAAGTAGACGCTGCAAGATGCCTTCCCATGGTGCAAGGACGGCAGCGTGTCAGCGTGCGGGGACTCGTTCCGGAAACGCTCAGCCCCAACTGCTCGCCGACTCGCCGAGCAAAGCCTCTCCCTAGCCGGCCCGTGAAGCGCTGCGCGTCGTTCCTGTCCCTGCGCGTTCCTTCTCCCCCGTAAACCCGCCGGGGTGGCTTGAACGCGACGCCTGACGACGCCGTCCCCCACGTTCCCGCGTCAGGCTGCGCGAGACAACGTAGCTTCCGTATCACCTTCGGAGCGCGCGCAGCGACCGCACGAATCTGGCCTCGGGCGCGGACGTGGGGCTTTTTCTAGCTCGATCCGGAAAATCCACGCTTAATGGATCATTCGCAAGGACACGGGTGACGCCGCACGTATGACCAACGCCCAACGAGGACGCCGCTGATCATCTCACCCCGCCACGCCCGCTCTCGTAGGCCGCAGACGCACAGTGTTTGGTCCTATCACCCTTCCCTCTTGACCGCATCCCATCTCCGAGGACATATCACGTTTGTCCACCTGCACAGCTCGTGCCACGCCCCCGAAAGGCTTCATTTAACGGCAACCTTCTCCGCGACGCGACTCGATCTCTCCTCCTTCGTTCTCCCACTGTCAATGCTCCTCGACGAGTCTGGAGGGATGCTCACCACCCTTGCCCAGAGCGCGCTCATCTGCGCAGTGACATACTCGCTGTGGAGATACTTTCGGCAGGTCTTTGTCAAGAGTCCTCTCGACAACATACCAGGCCCCCCGTCGCCATCATGGATGACCGGTGAGGACCCTTTCGCTCCATCGCGCTCTGCGCCACACCGCGTTTTCGGGTGCCTGTGCGATGGCTGGGACTCACATACCCCTCCCCGCGCCAGGTAACTTGCCTCAGATGTTCAACAGGCAGGGTATGCCCTTCTATCACGACCTGATCGACAAGTACGGCCCCGTCGTGAAGCTCCACGGCGCGTATGGTGTAGGTCGCCTCCGAGATGTTCTCCAGCGTTAATCATCAGACTAACGGCGCACAATTCGGCAGCGCAAGATCCTCTATGTTTTCGACCCTAGGGCGATGCACAGCATAGTGGTGAAGGACCAGTACTCGTACGAACAGCCAGACTGGTTCATCAAGTGCGCTTTTACGTGTCAAAGCCCTTCTGTGCCTCATTTGACATACGTCTCAGGAGCAACCTTCTGACGCTCGGCCCTGGCTTATTGTCTACGCTCGGTGCGCTCACACTCGCGCCATCGTTAGCTATAGGGCCCGCGCTCATTCCCACTGATGCGCATCAGGCGAGCACCACCGCAAGCAACGCCGGATGCTGAACCCCATCTTCTCGATAAACCATATGCGCCACATGATGCCGATATTCTACGACGTCGGGCACAAGGTCCGTGCTCCGACCGCGCCGGGCCCGCCTTCGCTTCACCGCTGACCGTCTGCCTCTGCTTCGGCTTCCCCGCGCGTCCCTTGCGTCCCTGCAGCTCCGCGCGGCGGTCGAGGAGCGCGTGCGCGCAGCGCCTGCGGAGATCGACATGCTCAACTGGATGGGTCGCACCGCGCTCGAGCTCATCGGCCAGGCCGGCCTCGGGTACTCTTTCGATCCACTCGAGGAAGACACGACCCCGGACGTGTACGCGGAAGCGATCAAGGCATACGTGTTCGTGTCTTCTCCTTAAGTGCCTTCTGGCTTCCCCGAGCTCGATGTACGTCGAGGTAAATGGGCGCGCTGACGTACAAACCCAGGCCGGCGCTCTACGATCTGTCCGTCTTCCGGTGGACGCTCCCGTACCTGGTGCACCTCGGCACGCCTGCGTTCCGCCGGCGGGTCATGCAGTGGTTCCCGATGCAGCGCCTGCACAAGCTGCAGGGCGTCGTCGACACCATGCACCGGCGCGCGGAGGAGATCTACCGCGAGAAGAAGGCGCGCCTCGATAAGGGCGACGAGGCGCTCCTCCAGCAGGTCGGCGAGGGCAAGGACCTCATGAGCATCCTCTGTACGTCTTCCCCTCGTGTCGCGATTCGCAATTCGTCTCTCTGACGTAGCCTTGCCTTATCTCATGCAGTGAAGGCGAACACGCAGGCCGCGATCGAGGACAGGCTCTCCGAAGAAGAGCTCATCGGGCAGATGGTGTACGTCGACGCGTCCCCCCGCGCGCTGCTCCGCGCTCTTCCCCTCATCTCCGCGCCCTTCCTGCCCGCCTTGGCGGACACGCCGTCGACCGCGTGCGCTGACGGATCCTGTCTGCCAGGACGATGACCTTCGCGGCGATGGACACGACGTCGAATGCGCTCTCGCAGATCCTGCACCTGCTCGCGCAGCACCCGGACGCGCAGCGCCGCGTGCGTGCCGAGGTGCGCGAGGCGAGCCCGGACGGCCGCGACCTCCCGTACGACGAGCTCGTCGCGCTCCCATACCTCGACGCCGTCTGCCGCGAGACCCTGCGCCTGTGAGTATCGGCGCGCAATCTCCCCGCCGCATGTGCGCGACTCAATTAACGCGCCCGCCGGTTCCACGCGCAGATACCCGCCCGCGACGTTCATTTTCCGCGAGTGAGTCCTTCCGCTGCACGCGCCCGCCCGGCGCTCCGTCTCCTCGCTTCCCGAAGACATATGCTAATCTCGAGCTGCCTTCTCTCGCCACTTCTATCCCCGCACCCGAACCCGTGGCACGCCCTTCACATCGCCCATCTCCGCATCGCGCCTGGCTGGCATCGCTGGTCTCGCGTCCGTCCACCTTCGTGCGTCCATGCATCCTTGGGCGCAGGGCGCAGCGTGACATGGTCCTGCCGCTCGCGGAGCCGATCCGCGGCGTCGACGGCACGCTGCTCAGCGAGATCGCGGTGCCCGAGGGCACGGTCGTGCACGTCGGCATCATGGGCTCGAACATGAACAAGAAGACGTGGGGCGCGGACGCCTGGGAGTGGAAGCCCGAACGTTGGCTTGCGCCCCAGCCCGACGCGGTCGCCGAGGCGCACATCCCGGGCGTGTACTCGAACCTGTGAGTCCGCGGCCTCGAGGGCGCCCTCCGCCCGCGCATGTGATGTCTCCGCGCGCGCGAGGGCGAGTGCTGATTATTCGGGTGCAGAATGACGTTCATTGGCGGAGGGCGCGCGTGCATGTACGTCTCCCCTCCCCCTTCCGCGCGCACTCCTCGGAGTACACCTGCGCGCTCGGAGGAAGACGGTGCTGATCACTCATATCACAATCTATAGTGGCTTCAAGTTCTCGCAGCTCGAAATGAGTGAGTCATATGTCCTCCCAAGCGCCTGGCGTACGCGCTGACAGAATTGGCTGGATCTGCAGAGGTCGTTCTGGCGCTGCTCCTCTCCAACTTCTCCTTCGAGCTCTCCGACAAGCCCATCGCGTGGAACATCTCCGGCATCCGGTTCCCCACAGTTGGAGTTAAGGGCAGGAAGCCAGAGCTGCCGCTGAAGGTGTCTCTCCTCGCCGACGTTTCCCAATAAGACGCAGTAGACGAGGCTGCGAGCTGTCATGGGGATGTGTATCTCTCGGGACGACCTGTTACGACGCACCATACACATATCCATAACAGTAATACATCGGCCTACGCTGATTGTACCAGTAGCCTACCGTAATCAAGGTTGTATGGATTTGTACTTCACCGTAGATGCTCACTTCACGAGGATATGCTTCTCCCCAGATCCCACGTATACATATGTACTTGCGCAGACAATATTGACATCGACTCATACGCAGGTTACAACCACATCAAGGGAACGACAAGATGTACTCCTTCATCTGCGCCTCCCAGCTGCACTTAGGAAGCCCGTTCGTCTCCTCGACCCCGTCACCTCCGCAAGCGTTCGCCAGAAGCCCGTGCGCCTGGTTCATAACGTTCCTGACCCCGGACTTGATAGACTCCTCGTCGCGCTTCAGGAAGATAGGAACCACCATCTTCTGCGAAGCGCTAGAAGACTTCGCGAGCTGCTTGGGGCGGGAGACAGGCACCGAGTCGCGTCCAGAGCCAGAGCCAGAGCCAGACTTAGAGCCAGAACCAGAGTTCTTGTTGTTGTGAGCGACGTTGACAGCGTCCGAGAGGAGCCGAGGGTAGACCCTGCTAGAGCTTCGGCGGCGATCATCGTGGTCGCCATAGCCAGCAGCATCCAAGACAGCCTGTTCAACGCGGTTGTATGCGTCAGTCCCCGGAGTGCAGAGTCGCTGGAGGTGGTGGTAGGTCTCGTTGTATGCGATGAACCTGAGCTTGGGGTAGAAGTGGACCATCGAGCCCGGCGTGCCGCAGACGATGGGACAGTCGGGGTTCGGGCAGCCGTCCGGTTCGTTGCCCTGGGGGTCTAGACATTTGCCGTGGAAGAAGTCGGGGAAGATGGCCGTCTCCATCCCCTGGTACGCCTCCTTTTTGTAGGCGGAGAGGATGGGCTGGAGGTAGGAGAGCGCGGCCTGCTTGCCCGGGTGGCTGGGGATGAGGTCGTCGAATTGTTGTGCCTATCATGGTGTTATGAGCGAGTATCTACTCAGAGGTGACTGTGGGGCGCACCATGCTCGACATCACTGCGTTCATGGGGTCGGTGTAGTTTCCGAGGAATGCATTCGTGATAGCGACAATGCAATCCCCCTCGCACGCCAGGACGGTGGCCGGCACCGCCAAGAGGAAAGGGACGAGGGTGGTGAAGCGCATGGTGCCTGACCTGAGAGCTATAAAGAATCTGTGGGATAGGATGAGCGAACCGTCAAGGCACGCGAGGATGGAGGTGGTGGTTGGAGGACAAGGTGCAACGCGGGCGAGCGAAGACATAAACGAACCACAACCAAACACAGGACAACATCCAGGAAATTAATTAAATGCCTCGATCCAAGCGCCGGTGGACCCACACAGCAGCTGGAATGGCGTCCAAACAACATAATGGTACTGCAGCGCAACGGCAGAACATAGAATCGCGGTTTCCAAAAGCGAAGGAGGCGCTGGATCTGCCTGGCGGAACTCAGCCTCTCATTCTCATGATCATGTGCGTTCCGGCACCGTTTCGCGGTCCGCGACGACATTATCGCCTTTTGAGTGGTGTTCGGCCCGAGGGATCGCTCCTGGCCTCCTTGTCCCCAAACCCGACATTGCATCCTGCAGAGGATAGTCCTATGCGACCCCGGCAGGAGATTGATCTCCCCGAGGCCTACCGCGGCCCGCAGCTTCGTTCAACCTGAAAGTGTGGCAAAGTATCAGCCTTGAGGTGGAAGCGAGAATATACCGTGCTACAAACTGCGCCTTGAGCGTGAGAAGGCCCATCTTGTTCTCGCAAGGGATCTCCGCCTCGGCGTCCTGGAGCATGGGTACAGAGATGTCCGCCCGTGAGCTCTGCCGCGAAGGTATTGCACACGTAGCCGGCGCTCCACAGTCACGAAGAAACCGCGGGGCAAGGATCTAGACACGGCTGTCCCCTTCATTTGACCATGTAGAGATTTCGCACACACGCACCGAGGATGGGGAGCCATGGCGCGCTGGCGCGTTACCCGGGGAACTACTCCCGTGCCTGTCGGTTGTTCGCTGGCAGTCGCAGGTGCATTCCCTCCCGGCGTTGCTCTTGTCCACCGGCGCCTCGTACCGATATCCAGATGGAATGAATGCAAGGACGCCCCTACGTTCTATCATACTGTAAACGCTAAAGGATCTGCCAGGATGAGGAGATGTGGACGCACCAACAACGACCGAGTGAGCTTTCAAACTCAGCGTGATGTGAGATTTACACCATGATCTTCGCCGAGTTGAGCGGCACGAAGGAAAAGGCCTTGTGCGAGTTATGCCGGACGCGAGTCCATCGACCAGAGGCGTACAAGGGCATGATCATGAGATATGCAGAAGGGTCGACATAACCCAAGGGGTGGTTAGCGGCGCAAACTCGGGCCACTGGCAAGAGACCTGACCACAGCAGAAACGCTGTAAGCAAGAGCGGGCAGATCACGAGTGATTCGCAGAACTGTCTGCAAAACGGGGATAAACTTACGGCCGTCACGCGAAGCGCAGAAAACCATCGTAACACCGGTACCAGCAAGAGCTGTCGGTGAACTGGACGGGATTATACTAGCTGTAGGCTGGCCGTAAGACAGAATCGCGAGCGCATAAGCCAGTGCTCACACCAGACGTAGAGTGGCTATCTCTTTCGAAGAAGGCCTGTGTTCCTTGGGACCAGAACTTCGTACGCAGAGCGAGGTTCGTAGCAGCAGCGCTAGCGAGGGTGAACCAGGAGCGTCTTCGAAGGTACATCGTTGGGACCAAAGAGAGGTAAGGAAAGTGAAGGAGGCGCAGTGCACTTCAGCCGGATGCATATACCCAGAGTAAGCCTCAAAGACCGCCTTGGTGTCGTGGACGTCTTCTGGTGTTCATGATGAGATGGTGTTGACGAAACGTGATATGCTACAATTGTTGAGGAACTGAAGACAACAGCGACAAATAGTGCATGGCATGCGCAGGGAGGATATGGGGCAAAGGCTAGTCATAGTCATAACCTGTTCCAAGAGTAAGTTGGTCAGAGGTCCGCGAATCAAAGCAGTGCTGAGCATACCTCCTCCCCCTTCGTCACCACCTCCACCCAAGTCATCCGCGTCGTCTGCCTCTCCGTTATCGAAGTAGTTCTCAGCGTAGTCGTTATCGTACTCTTCGTCGACGTCGTAGTCTTCGTCGGCAACCTGAGAACCCGCTTCTGAACGTTCATCGCCGGACTTCTCCTGATATACGGTCTGCGTTAATACGTGTTGACAGTACCGACGATAGCTACACGTACCTGCTCTTCTCCGTCCTCGACCACCTCCTCCAGATTAACGCGCTTTCCTGCCGCCTTCTTCTGGGCTACAACAACGTTGCGGGATGAGCTGAGCTCGCGTAGAAAGGTTTATCTGATGCTTACTGGTCTTCTTCTTCTTAGGATTGAAGTAATCTTCGAAGATCTCTTGCGGGAAGAACGGCTGGTGCAATTCCTTCCTCTTAAGTGTCGGCTGAGACGCCGGCGAGGGTCTGTATTTATCCGAGTAACGCGGCAGTTCTACACTTGGCTCCATTCAGCGTCGGGGCATACACGACAGTGGTCCGTACACACCTGTAGTTTTGGTTTGCTCTACAATGTAATACGCAGAACTGCGTAGACGCGTGGCGAAGCCTATTTGTAGCTCTGCTATGCGCTTCTCTTCCTCACTGTATTCGGTCAGGAGGGGTAGAGGTTCTAATGGCTGTGTCACAGCTCAACGCAGCCATGAAATTCTCTATATGTGGGTACATACAGGATATAGTGCGCTCTCTTCTCTGGACAAGGATTGGATGTCTGCGAAGGTTAGACCCATCGGAGGGAGACTGCTCGCCCCAAAGCCACCCTTCCCGCCGAATCCTCCGCGACCACCGCCTCTGCCGCCGCCACGTCCACCTCGCGACATTTGACGTGTTTTGTACGGGTGAGAAGAGTAAGCAGCGAGGAGGGAGATGTCCCGGACGAAATTGACGGAGTACAGAAGCAGGCAGTGCCACAAAGTTGCGGGCCAGGCTTCGGTTCGGACTCCGATTGGCTTTCCGCGTCCAAATTGCCCCAAGCGGATGAATACCATTCAAGCGCCGCTCAGGGGTGAAGGGGCGCTCGCGCCTCGCGTCCGTTCAAGTTTCCCCTTGCCTCCTGCCACCATCACCACCGCCCTCCCCTGCCACGTCCGCCGCGCCGCCGACCCCTTTTGCGACGAGATCGATACTTGTTGACTCCCAGACCGACTATACGACATGGACAAGTCTTTGGATGAGGTCCGTCGCGTCTTTGTTACACGACGCCACCCGCGACTGACAATGGCGACTCAGATTATCGCCACCTCCCGCCCCAAGGGCATCCGCAAGTCGAACCCTCGTCGCAACTCGGGCAAGGCTCAGGTGCTTGGAAACTCCAACCCTGCACCGGCGACGCGTGCTCGGGCAGTCCCCGCGTCCAACGGCGCGAAGACTGTGCCAGCGCCGACCGCTCAGCAACCGGCGGACAAGATCATCGTCTCCAATCTTCCCCCCGATGTGAACGAGCTGCAAGTCAAGGTTAGTGGCATCCTTATTCGCGTTGCGACATGTCATTGACGACCGCTGCAGGAGCTTTTCCACACAACTGTGGGCCCGCTCAAGGACGTGACCCTCCACTATGACAGCGCGGGGCGCTCCAAGGGCGTGGCGGCTATCCACTTCCAGCGACGCGGCGACGGCACCAAGGCCTACCAGCAATACAACAACCGCTTGATTGATGGCAGTCAGTATAGCCTCCTTGAATCTCCCCCCGACCCCTCTTCGCGTCTACTTCTTTTGCTCGCTCGTGCACGCCGCGTCACTCCGAATCGTCTGCGGAGGCGTCTTATCCGCTACATCGGGGGATCGAGAGCTGGGTAGTCTTGAACGGAGGTTCCGCTCGCGAGCAATTCGCCTGCACCTACACGAACAAGGTCTTCACCATGGACGAAGACTCCGACGATGCGGCACGATGTGGCGGTTAAGGAGCGAGCGGCAATCCCCGTCCTTTCGTTCTTGTGTTCTCCGCTGAACAGCAAACTGATCAAATAATCTGCCTCCCCGTCTCGCTGGTGCTCGCCGAAACTCTTCGACGATGTTTTGCCTACACAGAACGCCCGATGAAGATCGAAATCGTCGTCGACCCCTCGAAGCCCGCCCCCGCGGCCTCGCTGGCAGCCCGTGTGGCCCCTGCACCTGTTGCTGTGGCTGCCGCAGAAACCGTCCCCAGGTACGTCGCTGTGTGGGATGTCAGATCCGTAAACCGACCTTCGTTCCAGAACTGGTGGACGTCCCAGGCGTGGACGAGGCGGCGGCGCTCCCCGCCCCAAGCGCAATGAGAGGCCGCAGAAGTCGGTGGCAGACCTTGATGCCGAGATGGACGTGAGTAATATCCGTTGTGCCATCCGGTTTCTGGCTCACCTTCCGCTCAGGACTACTCGGCTAGCACTGCACCCGCGGCTGCGACTGCCTAAGTATCGTTTCGTCTTGGCTCTCGAGTGTTGTCCCAAGTGTTCCGCTTGCTCGTTTTCTGTGGACTGCTTGCACCCCCCCACCTCTCCTGTACTGTATACTACCCTATCCCATGCGTACGTATGTCTCGCCTGTTAGTCTGCAGATAGTGTCCGCTTCACCACTGTGCTGTCGTCGTGTTCCGTAATGGCCATCCAATGCAATAGATGTTGCTTCGGCCTACCCTCCACTGGCGTCCGCTCCGGTGATGCATGCGAGAGATAGTTTTGAACGTTCAATGTTCAACGGTACCTGTTTGTTCTGAGGACGCAGATGAAAACCGGGGGGATCGACTTTCAAACTGGCCATGGCGGACTCGGTATATAGCACTTACAGTATTGACGATGGTACCGGTGTGTGCGCACATCCTTCAGAATATCAGCGTGCTACATAAGCCTCTTTTGCAAAACTTGGCCGTCAGCGGGCCGAGACACTAGAATACAGAGTGATTGTCACGAGAGTCTCTGATCAGCCATGCCGGAGGCACTGGAAACCTGTAGTCTAGCAGACGTTGGCCCTATCTGGTACTGATCTTTGGTTTGCTCGTGAGGCGAGGAAAGACCTTGTCCGCGACGACACGGTAGGTCTCCTCCGTGAAGCCATACCTGACGGTCAGCCTTTGCAGCCCGTGTTCTAGCGTGTCTGGCGGCAGCGCTTCTGCTTCCTCCGCACGAAGCGTTACCCTCGTCAGCCAAAGGCTCTCCAGCTGGGGCGCGTTCCGCGCAACAGCGAGCAGCCCCAGGACACCGACGGAGCAGCTCGGGAAGTCGCCTATAGAGACCTCGTCGATCCACAGCTCCGCCAGCGCCGGCCACGCGCCGGCGAGCGCGGCGACGTCCTCGTCGCCCACGGAGAACGGGATGTACGTGTTGTATGAGAGTCTGACCTTCTTGAGCGCGCGCAGGGCGAAGAGCGGGGCGAACACGGGCGCAAGTGCGGGGCGCGGCTCGACGTCGTGCTTCAGCTGGGTGTCGACCTCGACCTCGAAGTCGCGCAGGTTGGGGAAGGCGTGCGCCCAGGCGGCGCAGGTCTGGCGGAGCAGCGCCATGGAGTGGTAGGCGTACTTGTCGATGGTGAGCTTTTCGAGGGTGGGGCAGGCGAAGACCTCGGATGAGGAGCTGCAGCGCGCGAGATGAAGGATCGTGAGGCGGCGAAAGCCATAGGAAGGGTCGGTGAAGCAGCTGTCGGGGGTTCCGGAGATAGCGGGCAGATGGAGGGCGTCGAGGACGGGCATCGCTGCGAGCGTGTGGAGGTCGGCAAACTGGACTTCACCCCTGTCGGACTGTAGGTCGAGCTCTTCGAAGCGGTTAAGAAGCGGGAGATGCTGTACGATGCTCGAGGGGGGGGTATGCCGTGCTTGCCCAGTCGGATGGTCAGGTAGATTAGACGAGGGCACGCGCAAGACTCCTTGACGGGCCGCTCGAGGCACGACGCCCATCGTGCTCTTCTCCCCGGCCCGTGAGCAGGCGAAGCGGTGCCGCCGCAGACGAGGTCGATCACCTCAACGGAGGGCCCGAGGAACAGGAGCACCGCGTCGGGGTTCGAGAGGTCCACAACCCAACGAATGGAGGTCGCGTTTGGAAGAATCGGTCTACGCTCAGTGAATCGCCGCGTGTTTGACAAGCTGGTAGTTCCTAGGCGCAGGTTCTCGTCGGAGGCGGGTGCCTGCCAGAGACGGAGGGCTTGGACGTGGCTCGTATATTTAAGCATGCGGTCCCATTCTTGCTCGAGAACGTCGATTAGGGGTGTCTATTTTGCGGTTAGATGGCATGCGGACGATGGGAGGTTATGGCTCTCCTTACAAGGGTTTCGTGGGGGTCAGATGCGGAAGAGCCGGAGCCTTCTTCCACTTGGGAGAGACTGGGAAGAAGGTTGAGTATGGGCTTAAGGCTGTTGATGTTCTTCCATAGAACTCGTATGGCAGCTTCATGGAAATTTTTGGAAACCCGCAATGCCAGCGCAAGCGTACGCGTCCGTTCGGCTTCCAGAAGAACCATGTTACGAGAGTAGTCGCCCGGGTAGAACGTCTTTGGAAAGTTATATTCGCCGTACCACTGGAAGACCTCGTTCAGGACGTCTGCAACAGACAGCGCGCGGTGGGCGGACATGGGAAGGATGGCAAAGCGGACTGCGGGGAGAAGGTGGACAAGGCAGGACGAATGATATGCAGTGGTACATTACCGTGATATACCTCGCGAATGCGATGTACAACAGGTTCCTTTTTGATGGTGCAGAATAAATCATAGGCCGGAATTTGTTAATTTGAAAGACAAATTCCGTAGGCGGAGTGATGCACGCTGAAGACTCCAGCATATTGTAGTGTAGGCGACGCAGCAGAGACCACGCTTTCCTAGCTACGGCGGTAAAGGCGAGGAAGCCGGACCTGGGCATTGACTTTTGATCAGCATACCTACTCGTGAGCCCCATTTAATCATGTATGAAAGACGCACCCAGGGTTCATGACTTTCCTCCCCGTGCCAGAGACAAGGCTGAGGGATCCTCTGTGAGGCCGTGCCTTCCCATCAGACCATATAGCCCCAGGTCAAGCGCATCCGCCGACATCGCCGTCACGTCCTCGGCACGGAGCACCTCCGGTTCAGATGAAGATCACGAGTCCGCGCGTGTTCTACGCAATTGCCACCAGCCCCAGCACGCCCACCGCGCAGCTCTGAAAGACATGGAATTCCGACGCATAGGCCTGCCCAGCGTGCTTCCCATTCCGGCCCCCAATCGTGCTTGGTGGGGCTGCAGAGGACATCGATCCTCTCGACCGAGGGCGCGAGGAATGTGGGGGTTATACAGCTCGTTGATCGAACTGTAATGAAGTTGAGAAGGGGGGGGAACTCTCCTCAACAAATTGGATTACGCTTGAGCATGTAAACGTCGTTATGCACGACTCTCTCCTACATCCGTTCTAGGATGATGGGTTCAGTACTGCAGCTGCCAAACAGCCGACACTCAATAGGAACTCACCCGAGCTAGACAAGCCGCTGTACTATATGTCCGCGTATGTGGGATCATTCAACACATGAGACATGCCCGGCTACAGCCGTTTTCAGCGCGCTTGTCGTTTGAGCCAAACAGCGCCAATTGCGCACACCTCCTCAGACCTCCTCTCCCCGCGACCTCCACCGCGCGTCGTCGATAACTCCCCAACCACTCGTCCGTTCTGCTTAACTCTTTCATATTCTGGCTCTACGGATCGGCGCGGAGGGCACTGTACCGGTTTCATTCGACTCTGACCACATTTGCCAAACCTCAATAATCCGGGTGCTCCCCACGCCGGTAACGTCACGGTCTCGCGCGCGAAGGAGGCATCGAGGAGCTTAGGCAATGCAGGAGTAGCATGGGAGGGGTGCCACCGAGGGCCCGCAAGGCATAAGGTCAGATTTAGTTATGGTTGAGCTCGTCGTCCACTATGTTGTCGAGTACGTGCTTTGCCGTACTCCGTGTACCCTACTCTACGGTGCTCCTGGATCAAGAATATACCTGCCTCCTGCCCATAAACAACTCCATCCCTGTCAGACTGTCTGAAGCTATGTGTGACGGATGAAATATGTGATATTGAGGAAGAACATCGCTGTACAGGCTACACTTCAGCATCCAAGGTGAGGCATCGCACTGCGTCGTTTACACCCGCATTGTCCATGCACATCCTACGAGAAGACTATCAAAGCTTCCGTAATCCTCTATCGCAGATTACAGGTGTAGAAGACACGAGGTGAAACGCAGAATGTATACGTACGTCCCCCGGGATCGCTGGGGGCAAGGGGAGAGATCGCCAGGACGCCATGGACCGTGTTGATGAGAGCTTTGAGTCACGAAGTACTTACCGGGCCCTCGGTGGCACTCCTCCCATGCTACTCCTGCATTGCCTAAGCTCCTCGATGCCTCCTTCGCGCGCGAGACCGTGACGTTACCGGCGTGGGGAGCACCCGGATTATTGAGGTTTGGCAAATGTGGTCAGAGTCGAATGAAACCGGTACAGTGCCCTCCGCGCCGATCCGTAGAGCCAGAATATGAAAGAGTTAAGCAGAACGGACGAGTGGTTGGGGAGTTATCGACGACGCGCGGTGGAGGTCGCGGGGAGAGGAGGTCTGAGGAGGTGTGCGCAATTGGCGCTGTTTGGCTCAAACGACAAGCGCGCTGAAAACGGCTGTAATTTACGTTGTTTCGTGGAATTTCTGCACCTTGTGCCGCACCTAGAACATGGTGGTACGGATCGACGTCGTGTAGCGCCCAGCGCAAGCGTCTACTGCATCTTGTCCTCGACCACCGCGCGGGATTGCGCGCCACCGCCCCTAGTCCCTTACCACCATGTCCGACCTGCTCGCCGACGACCCAGAGTGGGCGGACGTTGTACCCATCCGCCAGTATGAGAACGTGAACCCCATCGCGCCCATCTTCTACACCGAGGAGTGTCCGTACGCGCCGAGTACACTCACGGCCAGCCATTGACCCCCTCCGCAGACAAGGACGCGACCGACTACTTCCGCGCGGTCGTGAAGAGTGGAGAGACGAGTCCACGGGTGCTCAAGTTGACGGAGACGATCATCCAGATGAACCCGGCGCACTATACTGCATGGTGAGTACCCTTGTATATCCGCTTGTGGCTGGCAGCGCGAATGCCAACCGTCCATGCCGACTTGTGCAGGCAGCACCGCTACAAGACTTTGATCGCGCTCGGCTCCGACCTCGAAGAGGAGCTCCGGCTCATGGACGACATCGCGAAGCAGTTCATGAAGACGTACCAGGTCTGGCACCACCGCCGGCTACTGCTCACCGCGCTCAACTCGGTCGACGTCGCCGCCCTCGAGCTCGCGTTCCTCCGCGACGTGCTCTCCGCGGACGCGAAGAACTACCACACGTGGTCGTACCGCCAGTGGATCCTCGCGCACTTCAACAACGAGGCGCGGCTGTGGGCGCGCGAGCGCGCGTACGCGGAGGCGCTCCTCGACGCGGACGTGCGCAACAACTCCGCGTGGCACCACCGCTTCTTCGTCGTGTTCTCGAGCGGGGTGCGCCTGGGCGACGAAGACCGCGGGCAGGTGCTGCGGAGGGAGTTGGCGTATGTGAAGGAGCAGATCGCGCTCGCGCCGAACAACCCTTCCGCGTGGAATTACCTCCGTGGTGTGCTCGAGTTCACAAATACGCCGTTTGAAGAGCTCGCGCCATTCGTCGAGCCATACACGACTGCCCAGCCGCCGGCGCGCGGCGAAGAAGTGGTCGACCTCGACAACCCGCTGCCCTCAGAAAAGGCGGAGCTGCCTTGCGTCGCGGCACTGGAGTTTATGGCAGACGTCTATGAGAAGCGAGGAGGAGAAGCGATCCCGCAGGCTGTCGAGGTAAGCTTCCTTGTGTATGGTGCATAGGTGTATACTGATCAGGATGCATAGATCTGGAAGTCCCTCGCGAACGAAAGGGATATCATGCGCAAGAAGTAAGCTTCTTCTATGATTTCCTCTGTGCGTCTTGCTCACAATTGCTAGGTACTGGGAGTATCGCATCCGTGATGCGCTGCAGCACTCGTAAACCTTCGCGCTTTGCGGGGAGTGGGCGACGTCGGGAGTCGATGATGCCGATTTATGCGATGAAGTAGTAAGTCTACTGCCATACATTCGTTCTGTTTATTCGCGCTTAATCTGTCGGTCCCAGAACATTTTAGCGACTGGTAAGATTAGATCTGGAGATTTACTGGCTTGTATGATTAAGAAGACTACGAATAACACCATCGCCTCATGAAACCAAGCATGTCGAGTGGGATGGGCTACTGCGCCTTGTTCGTGTTTGTGCTCATACCCACAGCACTGTTCAGTCTGGGCATGTTAGGTCGAAACAGTCCCGCAGGATCCGCGCTGACACCAGCTTGCAGGCCTCAGGGTATAACAGGACGCCCAATGTGATCTTTGCACCGCAAACCGCACTCGCGTGTATATCATGCAGCTGCTACTGATACATCTGTCATACAAGCTCGCCGAAGGTCCATCGATCCTCTTCCACAGCCAAATTGACAAAACATAGCCCACCCAACACATACCACTCCTCCATGCTCCGTTCCAGGAGCATTCACGATTGCTTGTCGCGATCCGTCAAAGGAACGTACTGCACAGACCACCGGTACCGCACATCAGATGCAACCCACCCAAACCCGTCCCGGAATCAAAGAACACAGGCACGCACCATAACGTCGAACAGCGGCTTCTCCGTCACGTTCCCATCCGCATCCTTGTCGATCTGCACCAAGGCCAGATCCGCACCCTCTCAGCATCTGCGCGAACGCGACACACGCAAACCGTACCTGAAGGATCTGCTGAGATGCCGTCCCGACGGGGATGAACATGCGGCCAGGGCGCGCGAGCTGCGCGACGAGCTCCTGCGGCACGACGGGCGCGGCTGCGCCGACGTGGATCGCGTCATAAGGGCCATCTTCCGGAAGCCCTGCATCGCGTCACCGTTAATGTTAGCGTTCGCCGTCAGCCCGAAGTTCAAGCTCATCAAATTCACGCTTCGGAGCGGGAGCGGGGGCGGGGCAGACGTGCCTTTGCGTCCGTCTCCGGCGATCACCTTGATGCCGCCCTCGTCCAGGGGGCGTGCGAGCCCATCCTTGCGCAGGTTCGCGAGCGACCACTGGACGAGCTCCGGGACGTGGTCGATGCCGACGACTCGACTGTCCGCGCTCCGCGTGTCTGCGGGGTCCTGCAGGAGGTGGTAGAGCACGGCGGTGAGGTACCCCGAGCCGGAGCCGACGTCGAGGACGCGCGCGCCGGGCTTGAGGAACGGGAGCAGGTGCTCTGCGGCGTGTGCGTGCTGGGGTGGGTTGATCAGAGGCTGCAGGGCGTTGCAACTGAGGAGAGGGCTCGGCCACATACCATGTGCGGCGCGGAGATAGTTGCGCCGTACCCGATGGTCCTTGTATTGCAGGCGGGTTGATGAACTTGGCACCCGTCTCCAGATATTGCAGGCTTACTGGGGAGAGTCTTCGTATGCCGTGTTTACCAAGCGCACATAGTTTGCACGATCGACTTTCGTCATGGCCTGCGAAAGTTCCGAGGCTCAGTTCACAACTTCGTCCACACTGCAGTTGTAGATAGTGGGGAATATACGTACCGTAGTGACACGGTCAGAGCCGATTATCTCAGCCTTGTGCATGTTCGCGATGAGCTCCGCGTTGGTAGCACCCGTGCATCTCCAAGCCATCGTGTTACGCTTGAAGCGTGATACTACGAAACGAATCCAATGGCCTCGTAGGAATGTCGTCGCGATCAAGTACTAGCGCGGTTGTGCACGGCTTAGCTACCTGCGTAAGTGCTACTCAGTTGTGCCTTCACAAGGTGGTGGTGCAGAGGCAAGCTGTAGCGATTGATAGTCTCCATTATGATGCTTGACGTTAATGGCTGGATCGAAACCCTACACTCTCTCCTTTATGGTAATTGTACAATGGGCGCTTCTTTCTAGACACCTTTGCGCGTACCAAGAACAGCCACCATTGTACGGACTCCGATCTTCCACCGACCCACTGCCAGCCATGAGGCGGTTTACGTTCCCTCCAAAGCTTCATCGACAGCCTCAGCCTCACCGAATGGCCCGAAGACAACCTGTACACTCCCGCTGATAACGGAGGACCAGCGGGATCGGTACCATCGTGCCGGCCGATAGCTTCGGGGTGCTCGTACGAAGTTGATCAGCGCCTTCAACGCCGTTGGACACGCTCTCCCGCTCTAGCCGCGCGTGCAGACAACGAACACGGCATCCCTGGACACGTATACGCTACGGCATACGTTGCAGACTGGGGTAGTTGACGCGCACTCGCCAATATGGCGTGCGCATCACTAGCGGGACGATGACTGTAAGAGTTCGAGAGTCTCTCTGTAAGCTGATCGTTGGTGCTCGTAGGTGTGACATGAGTATCAAAACATACCGGGTACGCGCCCGTACGTCTTCGACGACGCGCCCAACCAAACCACAACGCGCTCGACCGCACGCTGGTCCCGCTAAACGACGCGCGGAGCCGCGGAAAACGGAGCGCACCGCAGCACACCTCCGCGGATCCGGTGGGCCTCACCCGCCCAGCAACCCGGGCAGACGCTTCACCAGATGCTCTCCCACCACCTCGCACGCGGGGATGCCGCCCGAGGAGAAGCCTGCCCGACCCGCCCTCCGCGCGCATGCAATAGCGTGGCCCGGCGTTGAGGCGTCGGGTGCCTGGTGGCGCGCGGCGGACAAGGAGGCCTGCTCTGGGAAGCAGGAGGCACAATACAGGAGGTGGGAGGTGGCGCCCGAAACCCAAACGGTGATGTTGGGCAGCGTGGCGGCTGGCCTCTGAGCTCTAACTTTGCGCCCAAGATCCGCCACTGTCGCTGCGCGCCGAGCGCCCCTTGAACCCTGAGCAAGCTCCCTGAGAGGCTACCAGGGGAGTGGTTAACCGTAACGGTGACGCCGACGTGCGCCACTGCGGTAATCCCGGAACGTGAGCCTCTCGCCTTGCGACGCGGTCTCTCTCTGGCGCAACAGTTACGGTTACAGTTACGAAGTGGCTGACGCGCCTGCGCAGGGCCCTCTCGGCCTCGGCTTTTCGGGCACACATTCCTCGACATCACGGTGCAGGCTCGCGAGGACATGGGGACACACATCACCGCCACAGGCCATCGCGCCGTGGTCGAGAAGCGGAGAGATTGCCCGAGATTTGATGCCGCGCGCCCTCGCCCTCGCTCCCGCCCTCATGCAGTGCCCGATGCTGGATACGGTAGGTACGACGGAGCAGCGGTGCTTCTAGCCTGAATGGTGTGCCACACGCGAAGTGCTCAGATCCAGGAGCACGACCCGGATCTCGCGCGCCCGGCGCAGTGCGCGGGATGCCCTTGCCAATGCCATGGCCCGCGGCAGGCACACGCCGCGTACCTGTCCGAAGCCTATCGCCGTTCCGCGCTCGAGCACGAGCCCCGAGATGTCAATGCAGCAGATTCCACGCGCTTGGAGCGACTCCAGGTGCCAGAGGGCACCCGGCGTCATCTTGAAACGTCCCTGGTGCGTCCCAAACATGAGCTTTTGGACACTGAGACGACGCAGCAAGTGGCAAGTGCACATGGCAGGGGACGCTCTGAGATCACATCGGTTGCCTGAGCAAGTCGCGAGCTGTACGAGCAATGACGGTGGCGCGGGCGCGAGTACATATGTTCAATTTTTCGCTATGAACGGGCGTGGTATGTGGCATAGCCTAAGAGACGGTTACCATGGCCATGCCAGATATGCTGGAGAACTTGGAAGGGAGGGACGCGGCGTTGGATGCCCTGCAAAGTGTTGAGGCGGGGCTGTCGAGTGCGGCCGTGGAGCAACCTGGCATCCGCGCAATTTTGCTGTGGTGATATACTAAATGAAGGGTCAATGCATAGCCGAGGCGACATTGACGATTGTTTTACAACACTATATGGGAGGCGGTGTCAGTGAGCATCTTCATTTACACCTCGCTTCTCGAGGAGGTTTGTCAGGAAGGTGCTTATGAAGCGTGCCCGAGGTTATTACTGGATCTGCTTCTTCTGCGAGAAGCGAGAAGAGAAGCTCACCAGAGTTCAGACGTCGCCGGTAGCACACGATGCGCAGGGCAGATGCCGTCACGACCTTCCGAGGCGTGCCAGGCCACGCCGTCGACGCCCGAGCAGCCGTCGCCCCTCTGCGGTGCAGCCCGAGTACGCTGCGCCGCGCAATGTGCTGATGGTGCATCGGTGCGCTGCCTAGATGAGTGTGTCTCCGCGATTGGATCTATGATAGCCTGCGCCGTCAACATGGCACGCACCGCGCTCCATTGCGAGCAGGATGCAGTGACCCGGCGTTATGATGTCCTCCTGGGAGCGCGGCGCGCAGGATTAACGGTCCTGATGGCTGTAGCTGGTGCGCGAGCGGCACCGGGAACGTGTCTGGGCGAGGAGAGAGGTCCTGGGCGGACGCGGTGGTGCCTCCGATCGTGGACGGACTTGAGGGCGGACTAGCGCATGCGAGGCTGCTGGGGCGGTGCCGGCCCAGGGAAGATCTTTTGCGGGACACAGGATTGCGCCGCGCTGGGCTCGCCAGGGCTGCGCGGATATGTGTTGCAGGGTGTGGAGAGTGCGACGACGAGGCGATTGAGTCATTCTCGGGGAGGACGAGTACGCGCGAAGGCAGCAGCTCGGCGGGGGCGGTGCTGCGCGAGCGTTCCTAGTCTTCGAGCCCCATCAGTCTAAGCTCGCGCGGAAGGCCTGATCACTCAGCGATAGCCACATATCCATCGCAGATACTCGGAAATGAAAGCTACAGTCATGTCGGAATTCTTGGTCTGACTCTGAGCGGGAAGAACTCGGGGAGCGCCCAAAAGTACTTCCTGGATTCGGTACAATGTACGTGGGCGCCTACGGACCTCCGCCAGCTCAACCGCGTCCACGCACACCCGCTCGTCGACGCGCGCCGAGCCTCTTCGACATTTCGCATGCGGCCACCAAACGCTATCCCGGTCGTGCGGGGAAAGCAGGCTGTCAGCGAAGCCCACGAGGCCGGCGAAGTAGGCACGGCGCACCGGCGTTGGGCCCCATGACGCCCGCGACACATAATCTCCAGACGGATGCCGGGATATCGCGCAAGAAGCGGACGGCGGGCCTGCCGGAGATTCTTGCCACGTTCGCGCAGGTTTGGAGCGCATCGATCAGCCAGTGCCGCGGGCGGCGGCGCTCTGAGCGCGGGAAGGTGGGCGAGGTCCCAGTGACCGTCAGTTGCGCCGCTCAATCCAAGCGTCTGTCAACCAGTCATGCGAAAAGCCGGGCGGACAGCATTGCCCTCCTCCCTCATCGCCTCCTGCAATCTGTTCCAATGTTCCTCCCGCCCGCCGGTGCGTATATAACGATGACTCGTGCACCATCCCTCCTCACCATCATCTGCACAGTCGCTTCGGTCCCGGCCCAGTCCTCCTCCTCTCTTCTTCTATCCTAGAGGATTTTAATTTCTTTCCGTATATCCGGATATCCTACCTGCGGCCCTCCTCTCTGGGCGCATTTAATCCCTCGCGATTTCCGCTTCCTCCTGCTCATCTGTCGTCCCCACTCTTCCGTCCATGTCGTCCGCTCTTAAGACCCACCTCAGCGCGCTCGCCGAGCATACTCTTGCACACCCTGCGCTGCCCATTCTCAAGCTCCCAGTATACGACGATGCGGGCGAGCTGAAGATCTGGCAACCCATCTCCTACAGCCAGTTCCAGTCCGACGTGGAGCACTTCGCAACCCACCTCGCGCACAAGCTGCAGGGCGGGGGTATTGCACCACGATCCGTAGTCGGCCTCTGGTGAGTCCATCGCATGTTCAGTGTACTCGCACCCGGCTTACCGAATACGCCGCACAACAGGTCGAATGGCATGTCCTACGTCGATGTGCTCTACATCTACTCGATAGCGCGCGCCGGCTACATTCCTCAGCTGTTCTCGCTCCGGCTGCCCAACCCGGACGTCATCTACGAGCTACTTCAGCGTGCAAACGCCAAGGCTATCATCTACGAGCCGACCCTCGGTGACCTCCTGTCCAACTGCCCATACCCCGCGTACAGCGCTGTCGACCTGCGCGCCGTCGACGTCGCCGCCGACATGGTCCTGCCACCAATGCCTGTGCCGAGCTCCCCCGAGGACATCGTGATGATATTCCACACGTCCGGCTCCACGTCAGGCCAGCCGAAGCTCCTTCCGTGCAACTACTCCTGGCTCGACAACATGGTGCGCAAGTCCGCTACCGTCAGCAGGCCGCTGCGCACCACCGGTCAAGACGTCACGGTCGCGATGTGAGTTCTCTCCTCCCTCCCCGCAGCCGGACGTGTCGCTGACAGGTCCGCCAGGGGAAGCATGTGCCACATTGGGCAGACGTTCATGTTCCTCGCGTCCTTCCAGAACGGCGCGTGCACGCTCCAGCCGCGCGCCGTCACCTTCTCCACGGACGAGCTCGTGCACATGATCGCGCACGCCGGGCTCAACCGCCTCAACCAATTCCCCGCGTTCTTCGCCGTGCACGCGCGCGCCGCGCGCCATGCGCCGAAGCTCCTCGCGCTCCTCCAGGGCCTCGACGAGGTCCTCTACTCCGGCCAGCAGATGCCGCGCGAGGACGAGGAGTGGGCGTACGCCAACAGCCTCCAGCTCCGCAACCTCTTCGGCAGCACCGAGTGCGGCGCGATGCTCCTCTCCCAGCGTGGCGGCGGCCAGGCGAGCCCCGCGCTCCGTGCGATCGAGGGCACCGACTACGCGTTCCTGCCCATCGAGGACAGCGCGAGCGGCGAGGATGGCGAGTACACGAACGCGAACGCGCGCCTGCTCGAGCTCGTTGTGCTCGGCACGTCCGGCGACTGCCCGCACCCGTCGATGCGCGCCGCGGACGGGCACTTCCACACGGGCGATCTCTTCGTCGAGGTCGCCCCAGGCGCGTACGTGAACCGCGGGCGCGGCGACGACTGGATCAAGAGCGAGAACTGCCTCCGGTGCGACACGCGTGCGATCGAGGACAACGCGCGGCAGACGTGCGCGGACCTCCTCGCGGAGTGCATCGTCGTGGGCAACGGCCGCCCGAGCCCTGCGCTCTTCGTCGAGCCCGCGCTGGGCGTGCAGATGGACGACGCGCGGCTGCGGAGAGAGATCATCCGCCGCACAAGGCACTTCCACGCGCGGCGGTACCTGCATGAGCGCATCACGAGCGCGAAGATGGTCGTGGTCGTGCCACGGGGGACGCTCCCGCGCACGGCGACGAAGGGGAACGTGCGCCGGCGCGCGGTCGAGGAGATGTTCAAGGCGGAGCTGGACGCGATGTTCGCGTGAGCGCAGGCCCGGCGGTAGCGTCAAAATGGGCGCGGGCGCGGTGCTCGCACGGTTGGCTTCTTGATTCATCTTCACGACCACGTTTTCTTCTTAACTCCTTTCCCACCATTTGCGCCAGAGCGGACGCTTTAGATGCGCACTAATCTATTACCTTTATCATCATCGTACTCCCTATCTTATTCTTACCACTCAATATTGCTCTTGACTTGTTACCGGACTTTTTGACCATACCACTGTAGCATATACTCCTAGTGTACCTGTCTCCCCCATAGTAGCACCCAATAACACGACGATTGTCATGACTCTATACTTCAACCTGTCCGACTTGACCGATCCTGCGAGCTTCACGGAATACTCAGTACTCGGCGCCCAGCGCGGAACCAGGACGCATGCCTACTATGCCCTTAGAGGTCCAGTATCAAAACACCTAAGTTCAGGGGTATCCATCGACATACAGTAGTTTTTTCGCACTCATGTCGACATTAGTATCGAACCCACCAAAATGGGGTATCATGTCTCTGTCGAGTTATCAGGGCTTGGACCTCCAGCGGCATGAGGTCATCCAGCGGGGCTCGGGTCATAGTACGGTAGTACGGTACTTTGGGAGTGTCTGAGTGGACGATGTCATTGATGACACCTCCTCCCGAGCTGACTGCCTCGCTATATCCTGGTCTGAGCCTCCTTTTTGGGGCGCCGTTGCGGCCGGCCGAGCACGAGCCCAAGTTTACATCGACATATACTATCGGACCTTGGGTGCAATATGCCCCAAGATATTGACATTACGGCTCGTATATAGAGGTCATTTTGAGGCCACGTATGTCGAGATTAGTATCGGACATCCAGGCCCACTAGTAGTAGCTAAGTACAGACATGGGTCCTGCCAGCCGAACCACGAGACCTGCCCAATTGAGCCACGTACGCCGCTGTAGCCCAGTGTTAGCGCCACTGTACCGAGTTGCCTCGCCCCCTCGTGCAGTGCCGCCACAGCGTTCGATCACACACTGCGAGCATGGCGAAGAAAGCGTCCGGTTCGACAGACAAGAAGCCTGCCGACAAGAAGGGGGGAAAGGGAAACAACGCCAAGGCCGAGGAGTCTGGCGACAAGAAGGTATGTACACTTCGAACAACGCGACATAACTAGGATCATCACGCCGCCGATACTTGAATCATTCCATCGTGTTGAACACTGTGATTCTTGCAGGTACGTCTGAGATGCCCCCCTATGTCTGTTAGCCAATCTTGATGATGCATGCTAACGCTGCGTTGGCTGCGATTGGCAGGGAAAGGGCGGTGCCCTCAAGGCCGCGACCTCCGTCAACGTGCGCCACATCCTGTGTGAGAAACAGTCCAAGGCACTCGAGGCGCTGCAGAAAATCCAGGTCCGCGCCCTCCCGTCCCGCTCTTGCGTACATGGCGCATCTGAGGCGCCGCCGCTGACGCTG
This sequence comes from Trametes villosa, assembly GCA_002964805.2. Taxonomy (NCBI): domain Eukaryota; kingdom Fungi; phylum Basidiomycota; class Agaricomycetes; order Polyporales; family Polyporaceae; genus Trametes; species Trametes villosa. Next base: position 3,430,310 of record PUDQ02000003.1, read on the forward strand.
CGCGCGCGGGTGTTGTAGGAAGGCCAGCGGTTTGATAAGGTCGCACAGGAGTATTCTGAGGACAAGGCGAAAGGTCTGCCGAGCTCGTTTGTTATTGGGGTATCCCGTTGCTGATGATGTCGATGATGCACTGTGTGCAGCTGGCGGAAGCCTTGGATGGCAGGTCCGAGGTGCTATGGTGGTATGGCAGCGCGTTCATACTCACGCTCATCAAGGCATGCTTGGCTGACTATTCGCAATTTTAGGGCGCCTTCCAGGATGCCGCGTTTGCGCTCCAGCCCTCGACGGTGGACAAGCCGATCCTCTCGCCACTCGTCAAGACACAGTTCGGATATCACATCATCATGGTGGAAGGGCGCAAGTGACGAATCCTCGCTTCCCACCATTGCACTTTGACATTGCTTTCCTGTTGTACTACTATCCAGCTTGCTGTTCTCGCCTGCACGAGGTTCCTATCATCGCGATATCGCCCTGGACCTCGACGTATGCTGTCGGCCCGCCTCGCTCAGAGACTGCACAGAAGCAATGACTGCGTCCATACCATACGTCAGTTGTGTGATATGCCGCCGTGGCGGCCTGTCCGGATATCACGATACTGGTATGAAGCCACGACAGCGACGATCTCCCCTTCGTATCTGAAAGACGATGGATCTCAGGGCGGTACCTTCTGCATGCCTGTCCGATTGAAAGCAAGCCATACCGATACCTCCTAACAGACACAATCTCCAGGTGCACGAAGAGAGCCATCCATGACACGAGACGCACGATTCATTCACGACCTAGCTACATATACGAATAGCGATAGAAAACACAATAAACACATCACAAGCACTCCACTCGATATCCCGCATAGATAGAGCGAACTCAACTACCTCCACCAGCCCACCCGTGGCACCCGCACCGGCGCAAGAATTACATGAAATCGTTGTCACTGCTCTGCCCCGCGGTGAGCCGCGTCCGATGCTCCAAGTACCGCATCAGGTCCTCCGTCGTCTCCAGAGTCGCCGGCGGCCCGGACGTCGGCATACCGTTCGCGAACGGCTCTTGCCCGACGAGGGAGTGCGCGCCGGACATCCACGGCTGCGGTGCGAAGTTGCTGAACTCCATCACGACGGGGGATCCGCTTCCCCCTGCCGGTTGAGGGGCCGTCAGGCGCACGAAGGCCGATGGCTCGAGCAGACCGCCGGCGCCGGTGGGGAAGGTAGACGCAGGACGCGGAGTCGGAGTCGGAGCACTGGAGCTTGCAGTTGTCCCGTTCGCTATCGGGCCTCGAAACCTCGCAGGGACGCTTTCCGGCGCGACGGACGGTGCAGGTCCGGGCGTATCGGGCGGCGCCAGGCTCTGAGACGCCCTGCTGGGTTGGGGTTTGGGGGACGAGGACATCGCACTGTTGCTCCGAGAGTGAACGTCCGCCCCGGTGGGTAGCTTCTTGTCGGGGGCGGGCGTTGCGACGCTGGGTCGAGCAGGGGCAGAGGCGGTGTCTTTCTTAGGCGCGGTAGCGGCAATCTTCGCCAGGTCCATCTCACTGAGATTGGCCTTGTAGAAAGACGTGACTTGGATCGTCGTCTGCGCTCCTCGTCAGCCTCTGGATCTCCGATAACGCAAGGGCTTCGGGACACACCTTGTTAGGCATGGACGCGGCGATGCGCTTGAAGTCGTTCCCGTGCTCAGCGAGCAGCTTCATAAATAGAGCTGTTAATACAAGGTCAGATGCGACCGAAGTGCAGGCTGCGCCGGTGCTCGCCTTTGTCGTCATCTGACCAGTTCCCACTGCCACTGCTGCTCTTCTTGCGAGCCGTCGCCTCCGTTTGGTCGATAAACTTGGTCTCTGCTGAGGCAGAGGCTGATGCGGAAGCCGAAGCCGAAGCTTCGGCGGGGGTCGGAGTTGCTGGCACCTCGGCCTCGGCGGCCTTGCTCTTGCGGCTCTTTCGAGTCCGCTTCGCAGGACGAGCGTCCTCATCCTATATAGCCACAGTTAGCAAGGAGTTGAAATTCCGCATGGCTCTGACTTACCGCTACCTCATCTCCATCCTCAAGTCCCATCGCAGCGACCGCCTTGGGAGTGGGGTTGGCCCGGCGACGAGGCCTTTTGGGCGCAGGTTGCACAGGCTCTGGATCCGGCGTAGGGGTGCCCACTGGGGTGTTCTGGGTCGTACTCCTGCGCGACACCGTACTCCTCTTCAGCTGTTCAGCGGCAGGCGTAGAGGACGGGCCAGCCTCGGACTCGGCGACAGGCGTAGTCCCAACAGGCGTTGCCGGGGGCTGGCCACGCTTGCGCCTACCCGACGAAGTGGTGTTCGGCGCCGCACCCCTGGAGACCTCGTCGTCGTGCTTCAGAATATCCGCGAGGAGCGCGTTGCCCTTCTGCTTGCCGCCGCGACCGCGGCGCGTGCGCTTCCCGACGGTGTTGAACGACGCGAGGAGCTTGCGGAAGTCGATCGTCGTGTTCTTGTGCAGGTAGTAGAACGTGACGCACTGCGCGGGCGTCTTGTTGGGCAGGAAGCCCGCGATGATGCCGAATTGCTTCGGGTGCTTGACGTACTTCTCGACGAACGTCACCTTCTCCTCGTCCGTCCAGTCGTCGATGCCGGTCTCGAGCGCATAGAACGCGTGCGGGTCCTCGACGAGGTTGTTCGTGTCGTCAAACACGGGGTCCACGCGCCCCTTCGTCATCGACAGCATGTCCGGGATGACCGCCGCGTTCTTCGCAGAGAGGTGGTTCGCGTCCGTCAGCTCCTCGTTCCCCAGGCTCGCCAGGATCTGTTCCATCTCGAGATCGGTACGCACAGCGTCGCCCATTGCAGCGGAGCGCCGCGTCGTGCGGCCCGCAGTGGCCGCCGCCTCCTCGAGCGCACTCGCGCGCGCAATCTCGTCCAGCTTCGCACAGTGCACCAGCCACTTCTCGTGCAGCTCGAGGTACTCCTTCCGCAGGCGCTCCACCTTCTCCGCGAGCGCGGCCTTGTGGTCTGCAAAGCGCTTCCGCAGCGAGTGCTTCGTGCCGTCATACTCGCCCCTCGAGACCTGCTGCTGCTCCTTCTCGGCCACGGCCTCGACGACGGCCTCCGGCTGGGGCTGCTCGGGCTCTTCAGGTTCGGCGATGTGACGGTTGGACATGATGATGGGGTCGACGCGGTCTGCCTTCGTCTGACCCGTGAACCTCATCCGCATACGCACGACCATCCGAAGGGCGTCGGCGAGCGGGATATCCGTGATCATCTCCTCCGGGTCGGCCATGGCCTGGTTAGCTGGCGGCGCAGCTGGCTTCTCGATAGCGGGTGGACGCTCCTTCTCCACGTGCATCGTAGTATCCGGATCCTTCTCCACGCCTTCGGTCTCCTCGCGCAGGGTCTCCTCGCTGACGGGCGGCGAAAGCTCGCCGGAGGCGACGTGTTGCCGCTCCACATAAGCCGCCGTTCTCTGACCTCGGGGTGTCGCCTGTCCGCGGCTTTCGACTGTATCCCGCAAGAGCGCGCCTTTCTCAAAGCGGTCACTCGGCTGGGAGGGCGCGAGGGAAGCAAGCGACAAGACGGGAGACACCGCAACATCACGGCGTGAAGGTGCAGGAGCCTTGGGCGGGTCCACCGCTGCCGGAAGCGACAGAGCGGGAATCTGGACATTGGCCTGGTTGTCTTGAGACGGGGTAGGAGAAGTCGGCGGCGGCTTCGAGGTTACTTCGGCGGCCAGAACTGGTGAGGCCGGTCCTGGGGATGGGACAGGGGAAGACACGGGCGAAGACAAGTCCATGTCAGACTCATCGCCGCGGGGATTAGGCGTCGACGCCGTCGAAGAGGGCGGAGGCCGCTTGCGAGACACCGTCCGAGTCTTCTGGGGAGATGCGATGGTGGTGTCGATAGAAAGTGCAGGGCGGGCAGGTTCGACAGGCTCGGCTTTCTCCTCGCTCACTTCCTCGACTGGAGGTGGGATCGGTAGGGGCGCGCTAGCAGCGACGACGGGGGTGGGCTGAAGAGCGGGAGAAGCAGGCGGAGACATGTCCATATCGGAGGAATCCGCGGCGTCTTCTGCGTCGTCGCTTGTGACCCTGCCTTCCTCCGTTTTGTTCACCCGCGCATCCTGACGTTCGCGAAGGCCCTTGACCTTGGATGCAAAGTCTAAGGCTGGGAGAATTGCGGGGGAACAAGAACGTACTGGAGAAGCAGGCTGCGACATCTCCATGTCTGATTCCACCTCACCCTTCCGATCGCCTACATTGGATGATGCTGTGGGTTGTTCGGGTGGTCTTGGTGTCCCAGCGCTAGCCTCGGCGTTGTGCGAGGCAGTGGACGTCGCATCCAACTCAGGGAACTTCAGCTTCGCGTCAATGGCAAGGGTCGACGGTACGAAGGACGGCGCTCTCTGAATGTAAGAAAGACGGCCTGGTCGCACGATTAATAATGATCAGTGTACAGTCTATGCTTTCAGACTGACCTTTGTTCCATGAGCTGTTCGCTTGCGTCGGCCGAGCCGACTGACTGACAGTGTTCGCTGTCTTCTGGGCAACGTCGCGTTGCGACTGGATCTGCGGCATGGGCGCAACAGTGCTCCCAGTTGCGGGGGGCTGATCGCGAGGTGTGAACACAGAGCTGTCTACACTTGCAGAGACCTGAGCCACTGGAGATGTCTGGAGCGCAGGAGGCCAAGTCTGGGAGGGAGCTGGAGGCCGGTTGACAGAGACAGACGGGCTAGACTGCGCTTGAGGTGGCTTGGGAGGGCCAGCTCTCATCTGTGGCTGATATGACGCAAAGGGCAGGTGCGAAGAGCTAGCCGTAGAAGAATGCGAGGGCGAGCGAGACAGCGGCTTCGGAGGCAACGAGGATGCGTGCTCAGGTCCCATGGGAATACGTACCGGCTCCGACGGTTGCGGTTTATGCGGAAGAGGCACAAGATGAGGGAGCTCAGGAGACTCGCGCTTGGGCATCGAAGAGACAGTAGCCCCGTATCCAGGCGAAGAGTGCTGCGCTGGACGCGGAGGGACGGGGCTGACCGACCTTTCGACGTTATCGCGACTAGGGAGACGCCTATCAACGCGATCCTGAGACCCTGAGCGAGAAGAGAAGGGCGGGAGAGGGTCCCTGCTGCCTCCTTCTCCTCTGTCCGCGTAGAGATCGTCGTCTTCCGGAGCCCACTCAGGCTCTGGGTGCAGCGGGCGGTAGTTATCGGAACGAGGGTTCAGGAGCGGAAAGCGATTCCGAGGGGCTGACCCTGGAGGTGCGGGTGGGGAGAACGGCGGAAAACGTTCTCCCCCGGGTTGTGACGGTGAGTATACTTCACGGGGCCGCGGTCGGTCGACCGGTCGATCCCTGAAATCCCTTACAGGGAGTGCAGGAAAGCGCTCCGTCGGGCGCTCACGTGGAGGAGGAACACTTTGATCTCTCATTAGGTATAGCGAGGACGTCGAAGGCGTATAGGCGCACCTGTCAGGATACGGCCCTGGCCCGCTGTGTATTTGTTTCCAGGTGGCGGAAGGCTCAAACATACGCGTCGCTGGCGCTTCACGAGCGGGTCTGCTCCACTGAGGGGGAGTGTATGGTTCACGGACAGGGACAGGCTCCCTGCGATCTGTCCAAGCCACAGGTTCCGGCTCCTGCCATGTCGGTCGAGGCGGACCAGGTCGATATCGCTCGGGGGAAGCAGCAGCTGGCGGTGGGTACTCGCGATCGGTACGCCAGAACTTCGGGTTGTACTCGTTGGCAAATCCTTCACGAAAAGGAGGGGCGGGTGGCTCTTCCGCAGGAAATCTGTCGTAGTAAGGATATCCTGGAGGCGGTACCGGAGGTGTTGCTAGAGGATGCTCTGGGTACGGTCCGGGTTGCTGCCGCTGCATGGGATACCGGGAGGGGTGAGTGGGGAAAACGCGGTGGGAAGGGGGTGCGCTGACATCGTATGGGAGCGTGAGATTACCAGAGAGACGACGAACGTCGCCGTTGTTGGACATGGTGGATTAGGAGAGAGGTTTTTTTGTGACAAACGAGGGGAGCGTTGCAGAGAAGGCCGGCGTATAAAGCCCAAGCAAGGCGTACAGTGAGAAATTATGTCAAGCAGTAGTTTTGCACAGAGTTAGAGCCGATATCGACCGTCAGAGGGGTATCTTGAAGCTCTAGATACAAGAACGTCGTGGGGAGGAGGTGGTGGTTGTCCGTCGTGCTCTGCTCGAGTCTTTCCGCCACAGGTCTCAACCCAATTTCAAGCGCCGCCTCCCACCCTCGGGTCCTCTCCGTTGTGCGCGCTGTGGCTTGTGGCTAAGCTATAAACTCCGATCCTCTTTTGCAATCTCCGCTTCAACGCTTGTGGCTGCTCTTCCTAATCGGGCCTTGCCTCCAGCGCACCCAACTTGTCATGGAACCGCATCCAGACCCGGCTCAGCTTTGTTTTGAAAGTGTTCGGACTAGACGGCTTATTATTGCATCTTACTGGGCTGTTGTGCTTCTGGCTATCCCACTATGGTGGAATGCGACGAGCATCGAAAGGCTATCGCTCCCAGCATCACGCGTCTCCGCCCAACGACGTAGAGAGGTACATCCGGAGTTGTTACACTTCTATGCGGCTCGCGGTCTCACAGGCAGCACTTCAAGTTGTCTTTTCCTGTGGCGGTTAACATCAAGCCCGCGCATGGAGCAGAGGTCCGGTCCATAGCGCAGGATGCTCAAGCTGCTCTGCAGTCGGCCAGGAGAGCATTGGATGCCAGTGCGGTGGACGTGGAACTACGTGCCGGAACTGATTCGTAAGTGGAATAACCTCCCCACGTGAACACATACATATGCAAGGAATATGGAATACGCAGAGATGCCGCGTACAACGTCGTGCTGGAGCATGCAAACGGCGACACCACAGTCGAGGGGAGGGAACTACGCATGAGTATTGGTAGCCAGTCGCGTGAGTGACCTTGTGCTGTGGTAAACTCGTCCATGATCCGAGAAAAATCTCAGCATACGAAGGAGCTAGTCAACTATCGGACACTTTGAGCAAACTCCTCGCACCATACGACACATATTCCGCCTCCCAGACACAACGCGTCATGAAGTACTCACCCCGGTATCGCCTCGCATTCACCCTGCTCAACGAGGAAGCGACAAGCGGCAATGCTGCTCTGGCATGGGACGTACAGAATGCTATCCAACGTGCGAAACCCCGCCCTTGTATCAATGCACCGGGACTGACTCTTTCTGTGTCTTCTGTGCTCCTCAGACCATGTGGGCCCACTTCTTGAGAAACTATCCGACCTACACAACTTCACAATCGAGAGCCAAGTGCAATACCACGCTCCCCTTGCGTTTGAACCGCGGCCCCTCCAACACGAGGGTCAGGATGTACATGGGCTGACGCAGGAAGACCTGACTGTGTTCATCAACTCTGCCGAGTGGACACTCTGTACGTATCGCTGTATCGGCTGGTCGATTGTACGCACCGTTCTGACCGTTTTGGCCGTCATCAGCCTCGAGTGTGTCAAACGATCCAGTGATACACTTCGTCCTTTTCGTGCCCTCAGCCAAGAACAGCCCTCTGCACATTCTCAACCATGAAGGTCCGTATATGCAGTTTTTACACATAACCTCTCCTGCTCACCGAACTGCCTCACCAGGCTCCGTGCACCCATCCAACGCGTTCCTCCTCCCCCAGTGGGGAGGCATCGTCCTCCTCAACCCCACACACGCCGACTCTTCCTCCCCCCGCCCAATCTCTCGCCTCGGCTCATCCGACCTCTCGCCCATATTCACGACCTTCGCCCATCAGCTCCTCACCCTCCTTGGTGTACCAGGACTTCCTCCACATGTTCACGCCGCGCCCCAAGCGCAGCGCGAGCCATTCACGGACTGGGAGCTCGACGCGTTGTTACGTCGGCGGGCGCTCGAGAATGTCCAAGGCAGCGCGGAGACGCTGGAGGCGATCGTACGGCTCGTGGACCAGATCGAGAACATGCCCGTCGGGCAGGACGTCGTGGGTGATGTGCAGGGTGCGCTAGATGCGCTCAACGAGGTACGTCAACCCGTCTTCCCCAGCATATCTCTGTTAGCGATAAATCTCACATATGTGGCAGGCCCACGAGTCCTCCCGCAGCTCTCCCGTCGTCACGCTCAAACACTCCGCCCGCGCCCTGACGCTCGCCTCCCGGGCGTTCTTCAACCCCGGCATGCTCGCCCTGCTATACTTCCCTGCCGAGCACACGTACGCAGTCTACTCGCCGCTTTTCGCCTCTGTCGCTGCGCCGCTCGTCGGGGCAGTCGTACGGGAGGTCGCGGCGTGGAGGAAGGCGCGCAAGGCTGCTAGGGAGGCCAAGGAGGCGCAGCGGGCGCAGGAGGCGAAAGCTGAGTGATCGATGGCGTTTTGTGGAGGACTAATTTATACTTTTGGACATCTTTTCGTGTGCGTCGTTGGGCTCCTAAGGACACTCGAGTGATCTGACATCCCGTTCTGGACATTGAGCCGAGTGATTGCTGGGCTTGTAATCCTTCCTCTCCTCGTACTGCACGTTCACACCACCTTCCGCCGCACGTCCGTCTCCTGCATCACCTGGTTTGCATCCTCTCGCCACACGCCTTCCTGCGCTACACATTCGTCAGGCACACGGACAGAGCCTCAGCATGGTACAAACGAGAGCTACTCACGGCTCCCAGAAGCAGTCGCGCTCCCTTTCCGGCCGTCCACGCCCGATGGCGGGTTGAGCGCGTACACCGTGACTGCGGCAGCAGCAGCGACGCCTCCCACCAGAAGCAGCTGTGAACGTTTGTTGAATGCTCGACCTACAGGCAGGGGTTCGGTGGACGTACCAGTTTACCCGGTGGTGATGGTCTGTTCATTGCGTCCGTATGCTTGCTGTTGGACTGTTCTGACCGTGAGCGTGAAACGTGGACGGGGTTTACAATATTGGCCACTCTACCGACTGGAGGATACACGCGTCGTTTTATACGCTACCCCAGGCCAAGCCGTCGGGTGAGCATAGAAGTGTGGAGCTATGACTCTCAGTGAACCAACGAGCTGTCAAGACGTCTCAAGAATCCATAGAAAGCCGATCGGTTGCTGAGAATACCAGTACTTCACAAAGACTTGCGTCTTCACAGAAAACATATGTACCGTGGTTGCGTGCATGGAGCCACTCCGGATGTATGACTTAGAGAATGAAGTTTTTTCAACCTATCCATTATGCATGTCCTCATCACCCGTACCACCCATAGCATACTCACAAACGCATCCAACTCACCAGATATCGGCAGCGAACAGGAGACCACACCATAGCCCAGACGCGACTGTCCTGCATACCAACAAGAAGCTCGTCGTGATTGAATATTGGAATACACACATGCGATTGGACGGGGGGCGCGGAACACATCATCGGGAAGACAGCTCAAGGACAGGCGGAACACATCGTACACCACAGCTCGTTCGTCATGCATCGTCGGCTGAACACCCGTTACATGGCATACCTGCGGCGCACACCCGTTAGCACACGGAGCACCGAATATCACAGACGCAGGAGGCTACGCACTTCCTTGTCCACTCCCGAGCTGTCGCCTCGTACCGGGCCCGGTCGGTCTTGTACAAGTGCGCGATGTCGGGCACGAGCGGGTCGTCGGGGTTCGGGTCCGTCAGCATTGAGCAGATCGAAAGGAGCACTGCAGACGAGTCAGGGCGTCAGCATAAGATTGGCAGGAGATAATCGACCGCCTGCGCCGCACAAAGCAGCCGCCGGCTGCCAATCAGATGGTGCCAGGATCGGTGCACGGCGCTCAACGCGCACGCGGGCGCGCAACAAAGCGAAAGCGAGAGAAAGGAAGCCGCACGCACCTTTCGAGATCGTCAATGCTGGACTCCACTGATCCCTCAAGATATCGAGGCAGATCGAGCCGTTCGCGTTGATGTTCGGGTGGTAGATCTTCGTCGTGAAGCTGACCTTGGGCGGCTTGAACGGGTAGTCGGTCGGGAACGTGATCGAGAGGAAGAACACGCCGCCCGCGTAGGGTGAGTCGCCCTATACGCCATAAGCACCCGACATGTGCGGAGCACACAATGCAAGGGGGCGAGCGATCACACGAGAGGACGTCAGTAACCCCGAGCTTCACACGCAATAGGAAAGCGAGCGGAAGTGGACGTACGGGTCCCATGATCGTCGCCTGCCACTGGAACATGTTATCGCCCGTCGGGCCCGCGCTGCAGGAGGAGGGCGGGTCGCGGCCGAGATCGATCAACTCCTGCACATCGCAACGCACGGAGTGGCCGCAAGACAAGGTTCGCAACACATGGAAGACAGGCCGTCAGCATACATCGCCTCACGGAGACGGTCGTAGAGCGCCGCACAGCCTGACCACCCCAGCCGGCCGAGCAGGCGCCGCAGCCGGATGGGGGTGGCTAGTGGCGCAAAAGACGAACGCACCTTGTTAATGCGCTTGAGGGCCATGGCGAGAGTCTAGAGGACTAAAAGGAAGTCGTAACTGTGTTCAGCGCGCCGTTGTGCACACGATCGTGTGGGATCGCAGGGTAGATGGAGCACGATGTGCGGGTGGGCGGTATCGATGAGCAGGTGCAGGGCAGCCGCGAGAGACCAGAGGGCAGTGTCGGGAATACAGTGAGCAAGTGGGTTATAAGGAGCTGGACGGTGAGACACTTACGAGAGCGAGAGAAGAGACGATGAGGAGGAGATGGTGGATGGAGACAAGGATTGGAAAGCGCCTGGCGGATAGCCTACCGCTCTTTGCCCTTTGTCACCCTGTTTGGCCTGATTACACCCCGGCAGTCCCCGGCCGCCGCCTCCATATGGAAATCCGCCGTCCGTGGATTGTCAGGCCTGACCAAGTCCTGACTCAGGAAAACATACAGAGCATGCATGGCCTTCGGCCTTTGTTGTCGTCCGAAAGATACGCGACAGACCTATGAAGGTTCTCGACAAATATTCACGCAGGCCGACGACTGCTGGTGATACAATAGATATGCATTCCGTGCTCCCGCTCTACGCGTGTTTGCATTCCTACACATGCACAGTCAAGTCTCTAGCTAGGTCGGGTCGTGCACGGCGGGTCGCGCATCGGGGCCCCAGTAGGCTACAGCAGCTACTTTACACCTCGAGATCCTTCGCCATTGCTGCCAATCGCCGTGCGAGCACGGCCGGCGCGCCGCGCGGCGCTACTCGTCGAGACGCCCTCATTCCTCGAGGAAGAAGTAGTTGCCGGACGCTGCAACGGTGTGAGCTCACGTCCAGAAGCCATAAGAGAGGAGACATACCCTTCTGCTCGCGGTCCTTGACACTGTACTTCTTGTTCACGCGCGGGCGATAGTTCGTCGGGTCGCGACGGAAGGTAATCTCCAGCGACGCGAGGAACCTGTTCATGCCCGTCAAGAGGGACTGGGGGCTGTCATGGCATCAAGGTGAGTTACGGGCACATTTCAATCACACGAGCGAGATATGGCAGTCAAACGTACGGAGTGGCGGTGGCGGAAACGGCGGGCTTGCCCTCGAAGACGATGACCCGGTCCGCAAGGTAGGTGGCCATGATGAAATCGTGCTCAATCACGAACGCGGTCTTCTTCGCGTGGAGGATGAACCTAGACAGCGTGTCAATCCACGACCGCACGGCAGATGATCGAACAGACAACATACCGCTTGATGACCTTGCTCGCGATGATACGCTGTTCGGAGTCCAAGAACCTGCCTCACATGTCAGATGCCTGCCCGCACGTTTTCAGCGCGTCGAACTCTACTCACGAACTGGGCTCGTCGATGAGGTAAACGGACACGTTCGGCTTCCCGAGCGCGAGCACGATGGCGACACGCTGCAGCTCACCACCCGAGAGCGTCTTCACGTCCTGGTCCATGATCGGCTCGAGGTTCATCGGCTTGAGCACGTCCGTGTTGAACTGCGGGTGCATGAACGCGGCCTTGATGCGCTTCAGCAGCAGCATCCGCACCGTGCCCGGGAAGCTCGGCGAGATCGTCTGCGGCTTGAGCGACACCGCGAGGCTCTGCTTCTCCGCCTCCTGGTCCGGCGTGTCGCCCGCGAGCAGCTTCACGAACGTCGTCTTCCCCGTCCCGTTCTCGCCCAGCATGACGATGATCTCCGAGTCCGTGAACGAGCCGCTCTCGACCGTCAGCTTGAACCCGCCGTTGGTCTTTGTCATCGAGGGGTAGGAGTAGTGCCGTGTCTTGTCGACGATGAGCTCCTCCGCCGTCTCCACCATCTTGAACGAAAGCGACTCCTCGCGGAACCGGAGGTTCTCCGTCGGGATGAAACCGTCCAGGAAGATGTTGATACCTGCAGGCTGTGAGCACTTGGTCACCCCGAATAAGTGAAGAGCGTACCTTCGCGAACGGAGTAGGGCATCGTCACCACACCGTACATCGACGGCTTGCCGTACAGACAGCAGACAAAGTCCGACAGGTAGTCGAGAACCGACAAGTCGTGCTCCACCGCAATCACGTAGTTGTTCGACGTGAGCAGCTCGCGGATGACCTCCGCCGCCTTCAGACGCTGCTTGATGTCCAGGTAACTCGACGGCTCGTCGAACATGTACACGTCCGCGCGCTGGATGCACGACATCGCGATCGCGAACCGCTGGAGCTCCCCGCCGGACAGCTGCCCGACCTCGCGCGTGAGCACCTCGTTCAGCTCGAGGTCGTCGCAGATCTTCTGCTTGTTGTCGAGCTCGAGCTTCCCGTCGAGCATCTGCGACACGGACATCGTGCCCTTGATCGCGCGCGGGATGTGGTCGACGTATTGCGGCTTGATGAGCGCCTTCAGGTTGTCTTCGAGCACCTTCGTGAAGTAGTTTTGCAGCTCGGACCCGCGGAAGTATTTGAGGATCTCTTGCCAGTCTGGTGGGTCCTGCGCGCGCAGGGCCGGTGTGGTGTGAGCGCCGTGAGACGAGCGACGGAGCGGGGCGACGTACATCGTAACGACCGAGGTTGGGCTTCAGCTTGCCCGCGAGGATTTTGAGTGCGGTACTCTTGCCGATACCGTTGGTGCCGACGAGACCGAGCACCTGGCCCGGCCGTGGTGTTGGTAGACGATGGAGCTTGAAGGCGTTTGCTGTGTAACGATGTGTTACTTCAGACTCGAGATTGGTAGGGAGGTTGATGATGGCGATGGCTTCGAATGGGCATCTGCTCGCAAACTCGTACCATGGGACGGTAGCAGGAAATGGGGAGACGCACTTCTTCACGCAAATACCGCATCCAATGCACAGGAACTCGGAGATGAATGCGATCTTGTCGGTCGGCTTGACCTCAATACACAGCTTGCCTAGATAATCCACTCAGATGCGGCAAGTCTATGGCAACAGAGATCGTACCCATTTTCACGACCGGACATGACTGTGGGGGCGGGTTGATCAGCTCCGTATACGAGAGTGCGCATCGTGCGCCGCACCTTCTTGCACTCCTGAGCGCACCGCTTGGGCTTGCATCGGTTGGCGTCGACGATAGCTATACGCGTGATTTTGTCGGCCATTGTCGGCGACGGCGAGAGAGAGTTGGGGAGGAGATGGTGAGCGCACGGCGCAGGTCGAGGAACGCAGTGTCCTGCGACTCCCCGGGTCAGAGTCCGCCTCGATCGGCACCGCGAAATTTCTGGCCACGTGATGCTCCTCAATACCTTCTCATGGATTGGCTGTGCGTTCCTCGGGCTTTCAGAGGTCTATCGCCTGTGTTGTATTACTTGTACAGCGCTATGAGGCCATTTCTCGCACCTGAACTTCTGAGTGCCTGAGATATCGCAATATTGTTGGATGAGGACGATGAAGAACGCCAGCCTGCATGCATGTTACTCAGTTGAGCACTATGTAATGTTATTGGGAGACATAAGACTCCATCGCAGCAACTTGACGCAGTGGAAGCGTGCAGGGCTCATAACCCTGAAGTCCCTGGATCGAAACCAGGAGTTGCTATACATAGACCAAGCAGCATGCTTCTTCGTTTTGCCCCTGGGCTCCATGGGATTGCTCCGTTTTTCTGGCCAGGCTAGGGCGCTGGTGATTGTGCGTACTTATGTGAACTACGGTGGTGACAGCTTGCCAAATTATCACCGCCAACACTCGCACAGTACCGGTCTCATAACTAAACTGCTCTCTCGAAAAGATACAAATTCAGTAGTAGGAATCCTGAGGCCCCAGTCTGAAGATCCGAAGCCCGGCATTTGCACATTCCCTCTATAATGTCGCGCCGTCAAGTATTAAACGTTCATCAGCGGGGTGAACATACAGTTCTGGTCAAGCGACTGCCTCTCTGAAGTGCCACAGCATAGATCCAAGATGACGATGGCCCCAGTAATATCATCCATAACAGCTACTATAAATACAAGCGCCGCCAGTGTCAACCACCCTTACTTGCCCAGGTTCTCAGACCAGGACTCGTACTGGTCGATCTCCGCCGTGAGCGTCTTGATCTTCTCGCGGATGAGCCCGATCGAGTCCTTGCCGAGCGGGAAGTGCAGCGGCGGGCTCGAGAGCTTCGAGAACTCGATCACCTTCGCGACCGCGAGCGAGACGTCGGCGGGCGCAAGGTCGGCGGGCGTGTCCGCCTCCTTGCCGGCGCCCTTGAGGAACGCGCCGCGGAAGTTGTATACGGGGAGCGCGGGGTTAGCGTATGCGGGGTGTTGGGGCACGAGCACCATGCTCGTGTCGAGGTTGAAGACGGAGGTCTTGAATGCGCCGGGCTCAAGGATGGAAACCTGGGAAGGCACATATGAGTTAGCTACGTTTGCTGGGTCGTGTCTGGCAGAGGAAGTATACCTTGATGTTCCATGCGGGGTCAACCTCCTTCGCGAGGGACTCGCTGAAGCCCTCAAGAGCTAACATAACATCAGGTCAGGAACATCATTCAGAGTAGACAGAGAGAACACTAACCGTGCTTCGTCGCAGAGTAGAAGCCAATGACGGGGACACCCGCCAAGCCAACCATCGCGCTGTTCTGGAGCAGGAACCCGCCCTGGGGCTTGTTCTCCTCGCGGAAGAACTTCACCGCGCGCTGCGACACGTGCACCGCGCCCCAGAAGTTGACCTCGAAGAGCGGGCGGGAGACCTCGTCGGGAACGGCCTCGTTCTCGCCGACGGCGACGTAGCCGGCGTTGTTGAAGACGATGTCGATGCGGCCGAAGGCCGCCTTGGCCTGCGCGAACGCGGCGTCGATGTCCTCGATCTTGGTGACATCGAGCTTGACGACGGCCAGGCGGTCCGCGCCGTACTTCTGCTTCAGGTCGTCGAGCGCCGCGGGCTTGCGGAGCGTAGCGACGACCTTGTCGCCGCCCTCGAGGGCTTGGATGACGGTCTCGCGGCCGAAGCCAGTCGAGGAACCGGTGACTGTGGGGTAGGATAAGAAATAGCTTGACGTTAGATAGCGGTGCACTCACTGAACCAAACGCGGGGAGAAGACATTATTGTGGCTGGTGTTTAGGTGTTTGACTGGAAGGGGAGAGTTGGTGTGGTGGGGTGAGATGCCTGCCTCCATTTCGACGCTACCCCCTTTATACTCTCTCGTGCGGCCCACATCGCGAACGGCTGATGCGCAACTGCTCTCTCAGGAGGCGCATTTCGTGCGCCATCCTCAGCAGTCTCAGACCCGCACTGTGCAGGCTCTGCGACGCTCGCTCAGACTCACTGGGCAAGCTCGCCCCACTGACAAAGCCGCTCAGGCGATCAAGCGCCTGCCCGCGGAGGGTACCGGTTCTGATGCAGCCGCGAGTCGCTGACTCAGGCACGGCCCGCCATGCATTGTACTTTCGAGGGGACTCAGGGGAGAGGCCATCTGCCTATCGCTCTGTAACGGTGGCGCTGAGTCAGTGGGACTTGCCGTGCCGTGAGTGAGCAAGGATTGGTGGCGCGCGCTGTCGATCCATCAAAGTCAGCTGTGATTCCCTCGTACGCTGGTGGATGAGTGGCTCATACCCGGTCCTATCTTCGCGAAGCAGGCCAAGGGTCTCTCACTGTGCGGGGAGAAACAGGCGACTGTGGGCTGCAGGTGGATTTGTAGGCGGACGTCGGTTGGTCAAGTTCTGGCAGTTCGATGATGTGCTAGCAACATGGCGCAACGCCGGGTCTTCGCCGTAAGCCTCGTGCGTTAGAGACTAATCTCGGCGTAACTGTGTAGCGAGCAGACATTCAGCATGTGGCCGGGTAAGACTGGGGAAAGAGTCGATATTGATGTATCCTTCATTATCGTGTTCCGATAGGCAGGGCTTGCTCACCTCAGTCGTCATCCCTTTGCTTGTAGGAGCTGAGTCTCGCATAGCAGTGGACTTCTTCATGTTATTACATTACCATTACCATGTACACCGCATCCTTACACCGACGCCGCAGCTATCCACGCCTGGTGCCGCTTCACGAGCTCGGCCACGATGTCCTCCTCGATCTCCTTGCGCGGGTTGCGCTCAAGATCGATCCGCAGCCACGACTCTTCGTACCCTTGATCGGACGTAGACACGCCCTGGTCTTGCCCTACACGCGCGCGGGGCGAGATGAAGACGACCTCAAACTTGCGCCGGTGCAGCTCATTTCCAATCACGACCTGATGGCCGTACCGCGCGAGAGCTTGGCGGGCCTTCGGGATGAGTAGCGCCTGGTCTGTCTCGAGCTGTGGGATGCGGAGAAGGTGATCAGCGTCCGTGTGCGGTTCTGGGAGGAGATGCGGTGGGGGCACCTTGAAGGACACGATGTAGCCCTCTCGCGTCCATTCCGCAACGAGGGGCTTGAGGATTTTCGGGACCTGATCCATCTCGATGTGCAGGCTGCCCTTGCCGGATTGGATTTTGTGTTCGGACTATGATTCTCTGTCAGAGTTCGTACCCAGGACGGCTATGAAAATCGTACGCACCATCTTCTGCCTTGGCAGGAAGAAGTCGCTTACCGCCGCAGCGAGGTAGTACAAGCAGCCACGACCAAGCACGGACAGTTCCTGGCTGACCGCGCGTAGGAGCCAGAGGTAGTCGTTCACGGTTACGAACGTGAGCGTAAGGAGGGTTCCTGCATTCTGGGCGTCCTTGTATGCGGTCAGCACTTCGAGCAGCTGTGCGCGTTCCTCCGGGCGCACGACGATGTGCGACGCGCTCGAGGGATCCGTTGGCGCTGATGTCGATTCCGAGCGGTCGAAGTCCAGGAAGTCGAGGAACGGGTGGGTGGAGTGCGAGTAGTGTCGGCTGAACGGCTGCAGGCTGAACTGCCTGTGCATGAAAATCACCGCGTAGCCTGCCTTGAGGAAGTATTCTGCGGAGGTTGCTCCTCGCGTACCTTGATGCCAACGTCAGTGAAGTGTGTACCACAACGCCGATTCGCTCCAATTGGAGGGCTCGCTTTGCTCCCCTTCCCCTCATATGATCGAGCACCCCGCATATATGCGCATCCACCAGAGAGCCCGAGCTTTAAATGAGCGCGACGTACCGGCACTGAAGTTGTCCAAGAACCGCACGCTACGACGAGGGTCTCATTGTCAGCACCAAAGCCTCTCCAGCACGGCTCGCGAGGTTGTGCTCACACATTGAGCTCGAGCGGCACTGTGGTTCCGCCGCTCTGGGAACGCGGATCAGCGTCGATCCCCCCGGATCGCGTAGGACAACCACACGCACCGTTACGAGCACGACCTTCCGCCCCTCGCGCTGCTGCCTCTGGATGAACTCGCTAACGCGCGCGACATCGTTCTCGAGCGTCGAGGGCGGGAGTTGCGTCGCAAAGTACCGCTCGGCCGAGAAGGTGTGCTCCCCGTCGGGCTGCGAAGATGTCGCCATGCTGAAGCCGGGGGTACTTAATCGAGATCACACGCGGTGTCGAGCGTTCTGTCAGCACCGAGGGTGTGGTACGTGGTTCAACGTCGTTGTTGACGATGGTGGAGGTGCGAGGAGAGAGCAACGAGCGAGCGGTTGGGCTGGGCGGCGAGAACGTACATGACCGCGAGAAGGATGACTAGGACTGGCGCGCTCGCCGTCGGCCGGCTCACTCACTCCCCGACCACCATCTCACCTGTTCGCCCAGCACTTCACCCCCATGCCACGCCTCGTCGAACGCGCTGGAATGCATGCTACCATCGAACGACAACGAGGGCGCCGCTATGGCGTAGTGTGGACTTCTTGAATCCGTGAGTACGGCACCTTGGCCAGTCCACAACTTCAAGTCCTCTGGCCAGCTTGAACCGGCCCCATGCGCATTGCACCAGGATTGCAATGCCCTGTGCTCTACGCTACTAGGTTGAGACCGTTGGTCGAGCACGGGTGACTGCCGGCTCGCGTTTTCACAGACCGGGGAGATGCCGTGGGTCTTCTCCCGGCGATACAATTAATTGCGCTACATGCTGAGATTGTCCTTAAAAATAAATCAGGACCAGGATCGGTCAGCCTGGTGTTCGGACTCAAGCCCGCCCTTTATTTATGGGCTTGAACAACTCAACAGCTCTGTTGATCTTAGGGCCGCCGAGGTCGTGATATCAAGCCTTTCGCCGCTTAGATTCGCTGTCCATGACAGACCGTCGTCTCTTCTAGCCTGCTGGCTCAGAAGTCCGTCATGAGCTAGCATTCTTCTGACGACGCGTCGACTACAAGCACCATGGCGACCCGCATACAAGGATTGGCAATGGCATGCAGCACTTTCGTTGAACGATCCCGCAAGATGCTGATTGGGCGGCGGCCAGTCGCCAAGCCTCCCAACACCGCCGCAAGCCGATATCCAACCGCAAGCCCGCTCAATCCGATCGTCTGCCCATCGTGTTGCGAGCGCGGTGCGGCGTGATTCGCTCTGGTGCGTGACCGTCCGAGAGCGAATTGTGCGGTCCCTTGACGACGATTGGCCCCAGCCTGTCCTGGTCCCTCCCGCCTGATCGCGCCCCGCGCGGGAGCACACCGAGGAGCCTCGCTGCCCCAGGGCAATGTCCTGATCCGCCAATCATCGTCCGGACACAGCAGGGTGATGAGCGAGCCGGGCCCGGGGTCATGCCCCCCGCACGCCGGGCAGCCGATAAATAGCCACACCTCCTCCCTCCCCAGCCCCCCATTCCGCATTTCACCTTCAGAATCAACGTACCGAGGCCGGATCCTCTTCACTCTTCGTAGTCTGCAAGCAGCTTCCCACTCGCCTTCACTCGCCACTGCCCTTCGTTTCCCGTCGTCTCACTTGACATAACCTCTCCTTCCGACTCGTCAGCATGTACTTCTCCAAGAGCTTCATCGCCGCCGCCGCGGTCCTCCTCGGTCTTGCCGCCCAGGCACACGCACACGCAGGCGTCACCCCTGCACTCGGCGTGAAGGGCACCTTCGCGCGGGGCAACGTGCAGCGCCCATCCGCCGCGAAGCCCTGCGGTAACATCGCCGTCTCGCAGCTCGACGCGTCGACCGCCATCACCGCCAAGGCGGACGGTACCTTCGTCGCCACCGTCACCAACTTTAACGGGTGCGTTGGTTTCCGTGGTCGCTATATGCATCACTTAGCTGACCGCTTGCACTATGTAGTGGTGTGGACGGCTCGCGCCAGGTGTCCGCGAAGGTCGACAGCACCGGTACCGGCAAGAGCTTCACGGCCGCGACCGTCGTCCAGAACGGCGACAAGGTCAGATTCCCTGCGTTTCGCATGCCAGAACCGCTCGTGCTCACGCTTCCTTTCTTCCGTGTCACAGGCCCCCAAGACTACCGGGTCGCAGCAGCTCGTCGTGCAGCTCCCCAAGGGCCTGACGTGCACGGGTGGCGCGTCGAAGAGCAAGTGCCTGGTCTCGTTCACGACTGCCGGCGGCTTCGGCAACTGTGCGGTCGTGCAGACCGCGAAGAAGGCCGCAACTGCCGCTGCCACGAAGGGCAAGAAGGCGCGCGATGCTAACGCTGTGGTGCGTGTACTCCTAAACGCGTGGGCGTGGATACGAGGCTAACAATTGTTGGATGTGTGCAGGGCTCGCGCGCGGCTCGCCCTCTCCGCCTTGCCGAGGAGGAAGAGTCCGAGGAGGCCGATGTCGAGGATGATGCTGAGGTTGAGGATGTTGAGGACATTGAGGCGTAAGCGGACGTGTGGCATATGTCCTGACCCGGGTGGATTCTGCTTGCATGTCAACCAGATTACGATTGTGTATGAGTACGTTTTTCTGCTGTGGACATCTTGCGCTGAAGGCTCGCTCGGCGCCCCGGTAGAACTTTCACCTCCGCGTGTGGTATGCTTGTCGCCATCGGAACGTCTCATCTAGTCCTTGCGGTATATGGCTTACGGTTCCCACAGAGAGTCGCGGAGCACACGCCGTGCTAACCTTCTACGGGTTCGGGTTGGCGTCCTCATGGGTGTGCGATGTGCGTTATTGTCTATGCGTTCGTCGTAGAAGGCGTCTTATGATTCAAAACGGCCTAAGAGGTCTCGCGTAACTAGTCATACGGACGCCGGTGAGCTTAACTGCGCTCCAGTTGCAGGTACGTAACTCATGCCCAGGCTGCGCGGTCCGCCCTGCGGTCCGTTGGATATAACGCGACTGAGCAGTTGGTCGCAGCTTCGAAGTTCTCATCGCAATCTTCGCCCCCTCCACTACCAACAGCGATGGCAGACCAAGACTCAGAGTGGCCGGGGATCCCTGATGAGGTCCGCTCGCGCACCCTTCCTGTGCGCGACCTCGACGTACACTTCTTCGAGGCAGGCAAGCCCGCCGATCCACTCATCCTCCTCCTGCACGGCTTCCCCGAGATCGCCTACTCCTGGCGCAAGGTCATCCTCCCCCTCTCCCGCGCGGGCCTCGGATACCACGTCGTCGCCCCCGACCTGCGCGGATTCGGGCGCACGAAGCCGCACGAGCCCTCCGTGCCTGGCGCGGCCCGTCCCCTGGAGTTCGAGGACGACGTGCACCCGTTCCAGACGCTCAACCTAGTGAACGACATCGTCGCGCTCGTTTCCGCACTCGGGCACGAGAACGTCGCTTGCATCATCGGCCACGACGCCGGTTCGACCATCGCGGGCTTCAGCGCGATCGTGCATCCCGAGCTGTTCAAGTCTATCATCTTCATCAGTACGCCCTTCACCGGACCTCCTGCACCCCCTTCCAATGCCGCCGACCAGCCCGAGGACGCACAACCTGCTGCACTCTTCCCTGCGACACTCGTCGAGAACGCGCTCGCCAACCTCGACCCCCCGCGCAAGCACTACATGCTCTACTACTCCACCCCTCAGGCGAACAACGACATGTGGCACGCCCCGCAAGGGCTCCCCGCCTTCCTCCGCGCCTACTTCCACATCAAGAGCGCAGACTGGGCGCACAACGACCCGCACCTGATCGACGCGGACGCCGCGGGACTCGCTAGCCTGCCGCACTACTACGTGATGCCGCGCGAGGCGACAATGGCGGACGTCGCGCGCGCGGACGCACCGTCCGCAGGAGAGACATCGTGGCTAACCGACGCGGAGCTTGCGGTGTACGCGCGCGAGTATGCGCGGACGGGCTTCCAGGGCGGGCTGAACCGCTACCGGGCGGTGACGGACGCGGCACTCGCGGAGGAGCTCGCGCAGTTCGCGGGGCGCACAATCGACGTGCCCGCGATGTATGTCGCAGGGCAGAAGGACTGGGGTGCGTACCAGAACCCGGGCGCGCTCGAGAGGATGCAGAGCGAGGCGTGCACAGATATGGGCGAGGATGAGATAATCCTGTTGCCGGGCGCGGGGCACTGGGCGCAGCAGGAGAGGCCGGAGGAGCTGGTTAGCCACTTGACTGAGTTCCTGAAGGGCACGCCGGACGCGGTGATTCGTAACATGACGGATCCAGGGTTTTTCAGGGTTCTGCAAGGTAACGCAGCTCGTAACAACAATGAGTGAGATACATACGTAGAAGAACATTGTAGCATCATCCGAGAATGTATGGCCTATGCACACGGTTACCCTCTCTGATTCGCCAGAGCAGTTCTCAGGGATAGCCAATACTTTCAGCTCGGGTGCGCGACTAGACAAATTGTTAGAAGTTGTACACCTGTTTTATTGGTGAACTTTCTACAGTCAAAGTAGGTACTTGAGAGAGGCAAGATGGCCCTGGGTAGTCAGATTCTTGACAGGAGTGGCGATATCAGCACGGTGAAGAGCTTCGCGCAGTGATAGCACTCACCGACTGGGAAAGCTATCCTAGCTTGTAGGGTGTTGCGATCGACATGCGGTTTGGCATACCTCTCATACCATGCGGCCGCTGCAGACCAATCCAGCCACGAGTGGCACATCATCGCGTCAACCCTGTGACTCTCGTGAGTTGCTCGTGTTCCTTTATGGTTGCTGAAATTCATGCAGTAGCAGCCTTTCAGGATCCGCCTACGCAGCCCCGGTTCCCGGCGTCCAGCGAGCACGCCAGAGGTTGGGAGGACGCTGGGGCGGGCGATGCTGCGTCGGACAGGCTCGTACTATGTTTGTCGCCTGTGGTGAAGTAGTACGGTTGCGGGAACGCCGTTACTGCGGCCCGGGTGAGGTCGGTAGCCCCGCGAACAATGTGAATGCTGAGATGTTCCCAGTCACTCGCTGGGCGTGTTCTACATATCACGCACCCCTGGGTTAGCCGAGCGTCGTACGCAGCAGATGAGAGATACGCACGGACTCGGACGTTCGCCTTCCCCCCCACCACTAGCCGTGTGCCACCGAGCCGAGCTACCACGTTACCGAGCCGATCTATGTCTGGCTCGTCGACGGGCCTAGCCGGATCGTGCGCTGGATGTCCATAACGGACTCGACCATGTCGAACGCTGGGTAGAGTAGGATTACGTGGCGGAAGTGAGAGGGATGAGGGGGCTGTCGCCAGTACATGCACGACGGGCAATGGCCAATATTAGGGCCCGGAATAGGCTGGGGATATGTCCTGAACTGTTCTCCTGTTCCGGAGTGGAACTCAGACAATAGAAACTAAAGCGCCACTCTAACCTCGGTAAGTAAATCTACTTACTGAGATTCCGGACCTGAACCAGTCTGGTAACAGGAGAACAGTTCAGGCGCTGTCCCGAGCCTTTTTGGGAGCGGAATATGGGCCGATGCCCGTCGTGATGCAGTCGCAGTTGTCTGATTGTCGAGATTCGAGGGATTCGAGGGGGAATGAGGATGCGATTCATGCCGTTGGTTTGGGCGACTTATATATCCCGCAAGCCGAGGGCGGGCGTCTCGAGCACCATGGCTGCAGCTGGCTCTGGACGAGCCACAATTTCAGGGAGCTTGGCATCCGGTTGCGATGTGCGTCACCATAGCCATAGCGTGTGCCCCTGAGTAGAGCGAGCGCTATAGCGGGAGGAGCGGCCTTTGTCCCAAGTCATATTGTGGTCAAGCGTAGCCAGGGAGTCGCCATAGACATGTCGAAAATCCGGATCCGGCCGAACAGCTTGTGGGCGCCCGTGCTTTGACGGAGAATTTGATGGACGGGCAATACGCTCCTTGCTGTGCATCCGCGATCGGAAGGCTGGTCTATTAGGCGAGCGGTTACACTGATCCAAGAAGAACATACAAGTGGTGCGTTGAGTCCGTGAGACGTTTCCAGTCTTGCTAGAATGGTACGGCTGCCGGAGTCAGAGGTAAACCTGACTAACGTTATGCCTGTACAACCTGAAGCTTCTCAACAATTAAACTGCTCGATAGTTTGGCTCTTCATGGTTTTCGATACGAATGGATTGAGTGTATCTGCCGAAGCGCACCCGAAGTCAGGTATGTGAGTAGAGATGAAGCAGCGCGAGAGCGCACCGGAAAGTACATATACACGTAACGACGGTGTCCGTGCCATAGCTAGTGAGAACGCGAGCTGTCATAGTCGAAAAGACCGCACACATACTGTGGTATGAAGATGCAGCCTGCGGAGCCCCGGCGTCGTTCCGCAGCAGGCGTGCCCCGGGTGTGAGCATTCGAAGGCGGGGTAATGAATAAGACCGAGACGGGGTCACAGCGCGCGTCGTACGTGAGTCGAACCGGGCTACAAGAAATTATGTGCGACAGTCGCGTGAACGCGGGGAGCCTGGGAGCGTGCTCCCCGACGTTCCACGGAAGAGCCAGAAAATCCCTTCGATGCGGACGGGCTGGTGCGACCCTCGAGCGAGACCGTGGAGGTGGCAAGGACGCGTTGATAGTACGTATCGTCGCACGGAGAGACCACTGTAGTGGGTACAATATCGTCCGAGAGTTGGTGTCGAGTGTGGGAAGGGCTGAAGGCGACCTGGTATGCACTAAAATGGATATTGAGCGAGCTCACAAACGAGACGGGAAGTACTTACTACGCGTATCGAATGTTTCATATACGCGTCGGAGGTTCGGTACTTCCTCTTAGGAGGGGGATATGACTGCGCAATGTCATGTATGCTATTGGCTCGTGTCAGTTCGCTGCTTGTAGCCAACTTGAAGTGAAGCCTACGGACGCCTCACCTTGGGGACACTATGGAACGAGAAGCTACTGACCGGTATAGTACTCATTTTTGGGAAGAATTCGAACTATCGAACGGCAGAGGCAAAGACTGCAACTCTTCGGATACTAGAGTATCTATCAACGACTCGATCAAGCTCAACTTGTCAATTTGACTTACAAGTGCGCTCGGTGCCTGGCTTCAGATGAAGGGATAGGACATTTCGGTGAGTTCAGAAGCATACCCAACGCTTCAATAAGCATGAATTGGCCCTCTCATGCGCCTCGCCTGTCCGTAGGATCGAGGCACGGGTGTCCGGGAAGCATCGATATCGTTCAAGTTCAAGACCGGCCTCGAGGTGATGTTGCACCAGTTTGTCAAATAAGTAGCGGATCGCGGTGGGAATCGCAGCTATTTTGTGTCACACCTCGCCTATTGCAAGGAAATTTCGATCCCGCAAGCCTTCCAGCGAACGAATGCATGAGTCGAGGTGGCATGCCAGTGGTTGTAGGATGGGAGGGAAATGGGCGCTTGAATGGGCGCCTGTGCAGTGGGTTGCCAGCCTCCCCTGCGGCAACCCCCGGTGGCGGACGAGCATGGCCTATATCCGAGTTCGTCCTTCATCCCCGCTCATCCTCTCTCTTCCCCCAACCACCATCTACCTCCCCCTCCCCCTTGAAAACGCGAGTGCATGCTCTCTTGGTAAGTCTCTTGGCTGAATGTCATCGACAACAGGGTACTCACAAAGCTTCCTCGTACTAGCACTCGCGAAGATCTTCAGCGTCGCGAGCTGGTGGCGCACACCGTCCGAGCTCACCCACGTATAGTGGGTTGAGCCCCCAGGGATAGCGCAGGCCTCATCGCGGCCTCTGGGTTTAGTACCTGCCTTTCGGCGGGGAAGCCAACTGCGCTGGGGCCCTTCACTCCTCGACCGGGGTGTTGGGTCCCCCCTCCGACCATTGGCCCGGCTGTGCAGTACGTCCCTCCTCCTTACATGCCTTTCTGGCGACGCTGACGTTCTCGTCCATCATTAGCGGTCGGGTCAGCGAGGGATACGAGCGCGGCAGGCGCCTGCCGCCGCTCGCCCTCCGCCTACCGGGGCCGGCGCAATGGTACGTGTCTGCTCTCCGCTCGTAGGCTCGCATCAACACTCACTCTCCGCACCCTCCCCTACAGTCGCCGTGCCTCTGGCCCGCGCGAGCCATCGCGTAGCGGTGGTTTCCCGCAACGGCCTACGCGGCGCCCGCCACCTCGGACCTATGAGGGCCCGGGTGCGCCACGTCCTCGCGGGTTCAGCAAACGCCTTGAACCCGCAAGGGATCGGCGAATGCTGAATTACATAAGGGGGCGCGGTGCATCCCTAGCTACGTAAGGGACTCGAGGTGGCGAGTGCCGCATTGCAGGGCTGAGCCTCTTCGATGTACGTTCACTGTTCTCTACCAGTAGAGCACGGTCTGACATTGCTTCCTACAGCGTCGGCCAGGTTCATCACTCCGGTGGTGGTTCTGCTCGGGGATGGTGGGGGCCGCCCTCTCTCGACCGCCAGGGGCGACGCAAAGGTACGCCACCTCCCACTCCTTCCCTGGCATTGCTGCTCACACCTCGCGCTCTCTTCAGTCGCCGCCTCTTGGCAGGACGATTACGCCGGCTTTGCTGGCGCTCGTCCTGGCCCGCGCGAGCCACCGTCCTTCTTGGATGGTGGTTTTCGTAAGTCGCAAAGGCCTACGCGGCACGCACGTCGCCTCGACCTATGAGGGAGCGGGTGCACCTTGAACCCGCGGGTACGGCTGACGCTTTGAACCCGCAAGGGATCGGCGGATGCTTTGAACCACATAAGGGAACGGGGTGCGCCCCACTCCACGTAAGGGCTTCGGGGCGGCGTTCGTACCGCATTGCAGGGCTGGGCCCCCGAGATGTGAGTTTACTTGCTCTTGTGACTGGGCAGGCGAGCGTGTGCTGACAAGGTCTTTGTTTGTTGCAGTGCCGGCCGGATTCGCGATGTCGATATTGTCGACTGCGAGTTCGTTCAGTAATCTCAGGTGCATCATGCCCACCGTAAGGCCTCGACGGCGCCGGCCTCAACAGCCTTGCCTGAGTGATGAGTGCGATGTTGAGCGAGTGGCGCGACACGCTGTTTTGTTTTGTCCATGTCGTAGACCGGTGCATGTCAGTTTCGCGTGCAATTGTCTGTAGCGTACACTCCGTCACGCAGAGTGACCAGTGGCCCGTGGCCCGTGGCATCGTTTTGTTTAAGACCGTAGCCTAGCACTAACCAACATTGTAGCGCGTCGACGAGTATTCTAGACCTCATCCACCTGCACAGAATCGTGAGGCAGAGTTTATGACTACGAGAGCGGCTCGTACGTTGTCCTCCTGGTCAAATACCGAGCTGGTTTCTTCACAGACACCCCTTTCGAAACAAGGATATCACGCAGGTACTTGCAGAGACACGCAGGAAAAAGAGCGAGAAAGATGTCAATGAGTGCATTTTACGGTCACTCGAAATACCTCTCAGCTATTCATTAGGAAATACGTAGTCCGTGACGCACTCGACCGCCAAATGCTCGGTGAGTCCGAATCCCCCTCCATTCGTGAGTTGTGTGATTGGGCCGACTGTTGCAGTAAGAGGGGAACCTCTGAAGCGAAGGCGGGGAAGCAGCGGTGTGGGGAGGATGCCAGTGACTGGCGCGGTGTAGAGACATCGCGCAGGAATGACCCCGACGCGCCGTCCGCGTGGTCCAAATCCGGTAGCCCCGTTATAGCTGAGTGCGCCGAGTCGATAGCGAGCTCCGATGCGGCTTGTGATGGCGTTCTTCAGGAGTGGGCGAGGCGCGAGAATGTGTGTGCGCGAGGCGGACTACCCTATGCGAGTCCCTAGGTGGTCTTTGTAGGGCCTTGACGCGCTGGGGAGTCCGGGGGGCGCCGCGTCCTGAACAGCGCACACGCCTCCTTGCAGGATCAACCGGCTGCGTCGATAGGGTGCGCGACGTCGGGCTCCCAAAACACGAAGCTCCTTGGTTTCGCCTGCCGGGACCGGGTGGCTACCGCGAGCTCCGAGTCGTCCTGGGTGAAACTTGCTCGTGGATCCGTCCTGGGGTCATTGTCCACCACGACATCAAGTAGATGAAGTGCCCGGAGGATGTAGGAGGGGTGAGCGGAAGGGCGGTTGAGCCAACAACCGGCGTGCGCAAGATGGCGTACGGTCGCTCGACGCCGGACACCATGCCCTTACAGTACCAGGACGCGCTGCATAAGTACGACGAACCGCTGAAAGCGCGCAAACGAAAAGGATACACGTACCGGGATTCTCGCTTTCGTTGCTTATCCTCATGTTGGACTTCCTCAGGCAGGAGGGCTAGTACGTTTACTCCGTAGAGTAGGATTATGTGGCGGAAATGAGAGGCGCGGAGCTCGCGCCGGAGGGCGGTGTCGTCGGCGCATGCTGTTGTGGTCGTATGAGCACTCGGGGCTGAGGGAGGGAGAGGAGGGTGATGAGGTATACGCTTCGTGAGACTTATATACCCCTCCAGCATCAAGCGGGCGTCTCGAGCATAATGGCTGGGCTTGCTCCGAACGGGCCACAATCGATATAGAGAGCTTGGCTCCATATTGCGAGCCGCGCCATGGGCCAGGCCTAAGGCCAGCAAAGCTCGCATAGACGTAGACAGCTTTTGTCTCGAGCGTATTGCCTGGGATAGCGAGTAATGACTGTAGAGTGCATCATTCAAAGCGTGCAGCACGCGGAGCTCGCCCAGTGACGTCCTGTTAGAATATCAGCGTAACAACGGCCCGACTGCTCAGACAGTACGTACCGCGAGTCGGGTGTTATCGTCAAAGCCATACTTATCCTTGAGACCATCGACACGAGAGGTACCGAATCGGCTGAAGTCGTCACAGATCGTCTCGGAAGGCGGATACGGACGTCCCACCACGTATACCCACCGTTCCCAGCGCGGAGGAAGATGACGGCGGCACTGCGCTCGCGATATACCAGGCACAAAACTGATTGAATTTATCATCAACAAGCAAAAGCATGCGACACGAAACGGGCAGATGCGACAAGAGCAAACGAGAGGTGCTGTACTAGTGGTGTCCATCCGGTGATTTTAGGGGAGCGGGAGAACGAAACGTGCAGGGCGACAATTAAACCGGTCTAATGTAAAGGAATGCGTTGAGAATGCGTCGATGGCGAGCGAGACAGGGTCCATGGGGACGGAGAACTTGCGGGGTATACGTTGGGGATCGGCGAGGTATCGCATCGAGCAGTGGGTATCGAGGTGTGGACATGGCGGCGGTTGGCGTCTAGACGGGATGAGCGGCGCGCAGGATGGGCGACGACGGCGTGGAGAAGCGTTGTCCCCACGAGTAATGATGCAATGAAGCAGGGGGTTCGTAGCGAGGTCTGCGAATATGGTCAGCACGTGAACTGAGGCAATCATAGAAGGTTTACAGACGTAGTAGGAGCAGAGCTAGGGCGAACACCGGTGAAAGGCACGTAGAGGAGCGGACTTCCATAGGACGACGATAGGGATCGAGGGTCGACCGCGAGCATACCACCCTTCGCAAGCGCAGCAAGGCCAGCCTCAGAGAAGCCAGAACCACCATACAGCGGCGACACAGAGTTGTGGAGACCAGGATGAGCATGCCCGGTACGCACAGAGAAGGGCGCAGCGCGAGGGTTCAGGCCAGGTTTCCCACAGTCGCCTTGAGCAGAAGAGCTGGTGCGCAAGAATTCGACGCTGAGAGGAGGGTTAGAGTAGGCTTGCCCGTTCAGTCCGTTCGCGGCCTCCGTAGCCTGTGTAGAGGTCGCGTAGTCCACGACAGCCGAGATATGAGCCCGGTCGCCAGGTGCTGCAGGCAAGATCTCCAGCTTCTTGATTTCGCCATAGGGTCCCAAAAGAGGATGCAGATCGGACAGCTGGGAGAACAGGACCGACGGCAGGTTCTTGATCAAGAGTGAAGACGAAGGCATAGCAAAGTCGCCGACAGGAGGATATTCGGTGGGCGGGGTAACAACAATGGGCATC
Source organism: Trametes villosa (assembly GCA_002964805.2). NCBI lineage: Eukaryota > Fungi > Basidiomycota > Agaricomycetes > Polyporales > Polyporaceae > Trametes > Trametes villosa. The sequence continues at coordinate 3,459,597 of PUDQ02000003.1, forward strand.
TGCAAGTCAGGTAACGTCGGGCTGACAGGGCTGAGCTCGAAGGGCGCAGGCGAAGGTGAGGGCGACGTGGGCGCAAGGACCGTCGCACGGTCCCCGCCATCAAGAAAGCCTGGGTAACGTTAGGGTGAGGACCGTTGAACGAGTATGTACACATACCATCAGAGCGTTGCACTACAGCCCAAGAGACATCGATGATGTGACCTCTAAGTAGATTTTATGAGCATGGACGACACCCGCGGGATGTGAGGCCTTACTTGATGTCCTTGCGGTTCAGCCCTTCCATCGCGGCCTTGGCGTCATGATGGCGGGCCATGACGATGAATCCGCGGCGCCTGGACGCGTTGTCGACAGTGGCAAGAATGACCGCATGCGCTACGGTTCCAAAGCGGCCAAAAATTTCGGCGAACTCTGATCTGTTACACACCGATAAGCTTTCAATTCAGGTGACGATACTGAGGACGCACTTGGTGAGGTCAAATGGGAGACCAAGCACGTAGAGGTTCCTCCGGGTATCAGGTTGCTTCGGACCCCTTCCGGAGCGAGGAACATCCGAGGAAGGCATGCCGACGACAGATCTGTGTGATATGTGGTCACCATCGGCACACTGGCTAAGCTGTAAAGAACTCACAATGGAACACCGTCAACGTTGTAACCCGACATACAGAGCGCTTTCCTGAACAGAAGAGGTCAGACGAGGATAAGTGCGCATACAGCGACGGCATATACTTGGCAGAATCCTGCGTGGAGAAGGTTAGGACACAGTATCTCCGACCTCTGTCGAACATCTCCTCGGATCTGGTGATGTCTCCTGCATGCCGGCGCGCGAGGTTAACCCTTGTGCCCGTGATCACGGTGACGAGGACATACCGATTAGGTTGTTGAACAAGTCCAGAATCTCCCGGCGCGACACTGTTGCGAATCGTTACTGAGCGTATCAAAGCGGGCCAACGTCGGAACAACGCACCTGCATCGGCGATGTTGTTGACGCGTACTGAGTAGCCTTCGCGGCTGAACTTGAAGAGCGGGTTCGGCGTGTGTGACATGGCTTGCGGGTTCCTGTGGGAGCAAAACGGCTCTGCGATAGAAAGACGGTTAGTGTACTGTGTACTTTACTGTATGCTCAAGAAGCAAGAAAGGAGGGGGACGAGGAGGAGGAGAGACAAGTTGAAGAACAAGAACGTCCGGCGAACCCCGACGCCCCTTCGCGCGTTTTGGCGGGCACACTTTCCCACGCCACGACGCGTTAATTAACGACAGGCGCCCGAACTGAACACGTTCCCTTCGTGCCACACTCGCGATCGTCGGTTTACAGCGAGCTGCTGTATACTATTCCGAAATATCACCTCGGCCAGTATCAGCACATCTCCCTTCCGGCCTCGCATCAGGGCTCGAGAAAATAGGGCAACTATTGGCCGTTAGTTCGCCTGTTGAACAACTTGAACTTCGAAACAACTTAGCCGCCACCAGGATCCTCCGCGGCCCGACCAAGGTACGTTGCCACCTGCCGGGTATCCACAATTTCCTCGATCAGCATCGTGCGGGAAGATGTCATAAAGGATGCTGCAAGCTCCAAATCGAACATCATCGCCATGGCTTTCACATCTCGACCCAGTACTATGTCCGCGTGTACGTCCAACGGAGTTGTGTGGTCTATTCAGAGGCGTGTTTGCCATGTCTCGCTAGTGTGGCTGGCTCCTGAGCACCACGAAGCACGCCAAAAACGGCGTCGGAAACCGCGTTCCGCCCTTCGCGAACTCACCCATTCATCTCGCAGGAATGTCGGACAGGCTCCTCTCAACCTTATCGCTCCCTGCGCCCACCCTCTCCGCCCTCGCGGGCGCAGGATACGAAACCATCCGCGACCTCTCAAGCTCCACGCCGGAACAGCTCTCCAGAGGTCTGGTCCTTACGTGATCCGTACACTTCGCCCGCAAACTCTCTGACCGCGCACGGCCCAACAGACCTGAACATACCGCTTCCCGCTTCGCAAGCCGTCTTCTCCGCCACCCGCCCGCCCTCTTCGGCCCCTATGACCCAGTCAGCCGCCTCGATGCTGGGCAGCACCCACCAGTATTCGACGGCGTGCGCGCCGCTGGACAGGCTGCTCGGCGGGGGCCTCAAGCGCGGACACGTCCTCGAGATCAACGGGCCCCCGGGCTGTGGCAAGGAGCAAATAGCGGCGAACGCGGTCAAGACGTTCGTCGAGTGCAACCAGGAGGTGCTCTTCGTCGGTAAGCGCGTTCCGCCCGCTCGCACTCGCGGTCGCGTCCGCAAATACCCCGTCGCTCACAGCCGCGGCACCCTCGCAGACATGCAGAACATGGTTCCGCCCGCCACAATCAAGAGAATCCTGATGGGTACGTGAAGACGTCAACGGGCCCAGTCCGGCGCATTGACCGTGCGCTTCGCCCCAGCAGACCCTCCCACGGCGGACGCCGGCGGCGCGGCTCTGGTCCGCTACCTCGCGCTGCACACCACGGCCGAGCTCGTAGTGTTCCTCCGGACCCTCCAGTCGTATCTCGACGCTAGGCCCGCAGTGAGTCGCGCAGTCCAATCGCCGCGGAAATGACGTTCTCACCGCCCGGACGACTGCGATCCGATCGGGCCCAGACGGGCTTGCTCGTGCTCAATTCATTGCCCTTCCCCCTCCAGCCCGAAATGACCTACAAGGACCGCCATGCTATCCTCGACCGCCTGCGGGAGACGCTGGCGCGCGCGTGTGCTTCGATGGGTCTGACCGTACGTAAGAGTAGCTATTTCCTGCGAGGGCACCAGATCGTATCAGAACGCGCGCTGAAAATAAGGGTCCGCCGCGCTCCAGGTCATAATCACGAGCCAGCTGGTCACAAAGATGCTGGAGGGCGATGGCACGCCCGGATCGGCACCCCCTGGCTCGAAGACGATTATGATTCCCTCGTTTGGTGCGTCTCGCATCCCGCCGCGGGCCAGCCACACGTCCGCGTCCGCGCGTTGTCCACGGAACGCACACCTGACGCGCTTCCCCAGACCCCAGCAGCTTCCCGAGGGCGAAGACGTACAGGGTGATCATTGTCCCCCAGACACGGACGACGGGGTGAGTTGGCCTGTAGAGACACGGTGCACCCGCGCTGACCGCGCATTGGCTGCCCAGCGTGCTCCGCCTGCTCTCGTACCCAACACACGTTCCGAGCCACGCCGTGCGCGAGGAACGCTACCAGCGGGTGCGTCCGTGCACACGCACGTCTCTCCCTCTCCCCCTCCCCTCCGCGCCGTCACCCGGCCCACGCACGCGCCCCCTAACCGCTCGCCCCCAGGTCCGCGGCGCCATCGCGTAGCACACGCGCCGAGCCGCTTCCCTGCTTCCCTCCCTCCCTTCCCCCTTCCTCCTTACCTCCTTCCCTCCTTAGCGGGCTGTGGCCACAGCGGCGGCCCTGCCCGCAGGCGGGCCGCAGCCCCCGCCTTCTCATCACTCATATTCCCTCGCCCACGCACGATCGATATGTCAGAGGCGGACATTCCTCGGTATGTAGAGGCGGTCCTGCGCCTCGGGCGTGGCTGCCCCTCCCGCCCGTTCAGGCCACGATCCCATCTGGGCCTATTATTACGTCCACCTTCCAGTCCGTCTCCCCGACCGGCACCTGTCCCGCCTCGAGGATTTGCTCGCGCAGCGCGAGTGCAACTGCAGAGATTTTCGGAGTGGGGAGAAAGGGGCAGAAGGCCAACGCCGAAGTCAGTCATGCACATGTCCGTCCTAGTCTGTGATAAATCATTTGCAAACGCACCTAGCCGTGGCCGCGGCCGCTGCCGGCCCTCTCGCTGGGGCCGTTGCGCGTACGACGCCAGAAAGCGGTCGTAGAAGCCCCTGCCGTACCCGAGGCGCGATAACGATCGATCGAACGCCATCCCTGCAGCGCACACAACCCGCGTCATGACGCGTGCGGCGGCGCGGTGGAGAGGACGTGAGAATCCGTGCGAGCCCCCCTGCACGCGCGAGGCAGCCACAGCGCAGCGGCCGCGCGCGGGTGTGAGAGAACATGGACAGGCGGACGGCGCACGCACCAGGCATCACGATCACGTCCAGCGGTTCTGCGCTCCCGCCGAGCGCTTTTCATAGCGCACGCGCCGCGTACAGCCGAGAGAAGGCCAGCGGGCGGAGAGGCGGAGAAGCGGGGCGCGGGCGGAGCGGCGGGGCGGAATGAGCCTGGGAGTCAGCCGTGGTCCGTTCGGAGCGGAGACGCGACTGACCGCTGGGCCTCCGCACGCCGTTGAGCACCTCGTCCGGCTCGCGGATCCCCCACTGACCGCTGGGGAGCGCACGGAGGTCGTCCTTGCCGACGATCTGGAGGAAGTCCATGATGCCGCGGTCCTTATCGAGCATCTTCGGCACGTAGAGCGTTTTCCCTGTGCGGATGGTGCGATCCGCAAGCGACGCGCCAGAAGACCGCACAAAAAAAACGAAGACGCCTCAGCCGCTAGCAGAGGCACATGCAATGTCGCGAGAGGACGTTCTGACCGACCTGCATCAAAGATGGCGGCGACAACCGCGGCGGTGTCGACCTCGCCCGCCGGCATGCTGAGAAAACAGCTGACGTGCTTGCTCTGCTGGAATTCCGGAAGGGAGAGGAGCGTGCGCGTTATCTGGCGCGCTGAGGTAAAAGGCTACAGCGTGAACGTCTGCGGCGAGATGGCATCGGACAGAGCCTGGCCTCGGGCCAATTGTACATACACTGTGCCTGTATCTCGTCGCTGCTGAGATTGGCGAGCGTTGCTCTCATCGCGCGGCGCAATGCGCCCTTTTGCTTGGCAAGGGCCGATGCCATGATTGTCTGAAGGCGCGAAAAATCAGCAAAAATGGGCAGAAAAAGGGAAGATGCAACATACGGCTGGAGGGTCCGCAATCAAGATCGTTCCTTCTTGCTGGGAGACGAACGAACTGACTCGGGTGGAGGTGTCACGTTTGTGCGCGTTTGTGGCCCGATCGGGGCCGATCAGCAGCGATCGTCACGGTCACGCGCGTCGTACGTGGCCCACAACTCCCGCTACGTTGTTCGCGTCCCCCGCCAGGTCCAGCGCACGCTCGGGCAGCCCGGCAGCAGCTATCGCCCCGCTCGCGAGGCAGGTCCAAACTCTGCAAGAAGTCGCAACCAAGAGCTATCTCTCGCGGGCACGCCCCAGCGCCGGTCGGAGCATCCCGGTTCTCGACGAGACCAGAAGACTTGTCTGTATCAGCTCGCGGTGCGCTCCCATTGGCCTCGCCTAGCGACGCGTCCCACCGCAGTGAGTTTAGCCTTTGTCGCCGCCCCCGCGGGCCAGATCTGCCTGCCCCGGCGGCAGAAAAGCCGCCGTGCATCCAGATGCGCAGGGATCCCAGATTCCCACTCCCGCTGCGCTTCCTGCGCGCACGAACGAGCCCTGCCGACGCGCCCGATGACTGATGCTGACGTCCTACGCTCGCTATCTGCAGTATCTCGCCCCCTCGCGCCCTGTCCATGCGCAAATCCGCCGCCGTGGCAAGCACTAGCGCGAACATGGTGAATCGGCAGCACCAGCAGCGTGCCCCCGCCGCCGCGTTCGACTTTGTCCCAGAATCCGCGCCAGCCTCCGAGTCGGAATCCGACACACGCACCGTCGAGCTCCCGGACGAGCCCACCTCGCCCACCTCGCCGCTCGCACCCTACCCGCCCCTGCTCCCAACCGAGTCCCGCAGCCGCGCGCCCGAATTCTACGGCTTCGTCGCGTGGGCGTCGACGTACCTCCTCTTCGTGCTCTACCTCCTCTGGGCGCTCCTCCCCGACCGCGCCATCCTCGCCCTCGGCGTGTCCTGGTACCCCAATCGGTGCGTACGCGGTCCCCTCCCTGCCAGCTCTGCGGCACAGAGACGCGTGCTGACGCATGGCCGTCCATCTCCGCCGCCGCATGTCCGCGCTCCGCAGGGAATGGGCGCTGCTCGTGCCCGCGTACGGGATGGTGCTCGTCCTGCTCACCTACTTCACGTACTTCGCGCTCGCGCTCGCGGGCACGCCCGCCTTCGCCGACCCGCGCACCATCACCGGTGCGTCCTTGTCCCGCTGCGCCCGTGCCCGTGCCTCTGCTTCCTGCGGGAGGGCACGAAGGCAGGCATGCATGCACGCAGGCCGCTCACGGGTGTGAACGCTTCTGCGCCACAGATTCCAAGGCGCACCTTCCCGATAACGCCGCCGCGTATCGCGCGCACGCCCGGCCGGACGCGCCGCCCGCGATGCTCGACATCCCCCTCGGGCTCGTCAACCGCGTCGCGTACGGCCCGCGCCCGCCTCGCCCCGCCCGACCCACCCGAACCACCCGACAGACCTGAGACCGGGCGGGGGGAGCCTTTCCGCTAGGAAGGAAGGGGAAAGCGCGGGGGGAGATCGCGCGGGGCGATAACGCGCGGCCCCTGGAGGCCCGCGGGGGTTCTGCGCGATAGGGTTTGATATAGCTATGACGTGCGCGCTGCAGCGTAGGCCAGTACCAGTGGCCACGGGCCCACTGCGCCCGGCCGACCCACGTTGGCTTGCGGGTCCTCGGGCGTGTATAGGCTAATCTGGCCGGTGGGAGTTTGCGGGCGGGTGGGAACTTGGAAGGGGAGAGGGGAGGAGAGCCAACAGCCACGACTGCTGAGTACGAGGTGCTGAGTACTGGGTACAATGTACTGGGTGCGCACTGCGCAGCCCGTCCCGCGGGCCGGGCGTATTCTCGTGCTCGTTCTCGTTCTCGCCCTCGGGCGTAGACGGTGGGGCGATATCACAGGCCTTTCCCGAGTCCTCGTCAATGGTGCTCGTGCTAGTGCTCGCGCCTGGGAAACGTGCTGCGGGGGGCGTGCCGTTCGAGAGCGTGGACGAGAACGCGGTATGCTATTGCGGGGAATACTGTAATTAGCCTCTACAAATACGGTTACAGATACGGTATGTGCTGCTGCAAGGGGCGCTTGCCCGGGTCGCTGTCGTCGTCGTTGCTGGGAGCGTGAGGGCCGCGGGAAACGCTGGCAATGTGACTAATGGTACAGGATCTGGTGGCGCACTGGCAGGCCGAGCGCGCGCACCAGGCATGGAGCTTGGAGCATGGATGGGTGAAGATGGGGTCGGAGTTGAGTCGCAGTGCTGCTGTACAGTATCGTATCGGACTCGCTGCATGGAATACACATTGGCAGGCGCAGGCTGGCAGCATGCCTGCCTGCCTGCCGACTATCGCCGCCATCGCCCTCGCCATCGCCCGCCGTCGCGGTTCATCGTTGTCGTCATCAAGACTTGGGTCAAGCCGTAGAGCCGTAGGAGAAAATAGGTAGCGGGAGCAAGGGCGCAGAGAGCAGATGCAGATACAAAGCGGGAGCGTGATGGTGGAGAGCGTTGGGGGAGGGGAACGTGGGGCGGGGAGAGGGGCGGGTCGTCCTCATGGCGGGCGCGGGGGTGGTGGGGGCGGTCGCGAGGGAGTCGGACGGCCGTTGAAGGAAAGCATACGGGGCATGGCATGGATCGATCCAAGAAGCAGACGCAGCCCATCAAAAGCCCGTCGGCGAGGCGATCGCGGGCCCAGGCAGCGCGCGCCACTGCAGAATATAGCAAAATCGCGCCATCGTCAGCGTGGCCCGCCGCAAACAGAAAACGCGCAGACATACCTGGCTGGAGATGTACGGCGCCGCGTCCGCCTGCGCGTACGAGTTCCTTTCCTCGCCCCACCCCCGCGCGTCCTCCTGCGCGCTGCCGGGCCACGTCGGGCTCGCGGGCGCGACGGGCGGGAGCGGCAGCGGCAGCAGCGGGCACGCGGGCTGGAAGTACTCGTCCTCGCTGTCGCTCGCGGCCGCGTCGCGCAGGTACTCGACGTTCGAGCGGCTCGCCAGACTGGGCGGCACCCAGCGCAGCTTCGCGGGGAGCGCGCCCGCCTCGCGCACGTCGGAGACGAGCGGCGTGTCGAAGCCGACGGTGAATTGGGATGGGGAGGTCGCGGCGTGCTCGGCGGAGGGGAAGATGCCGTGCGTGCGCAGGTGCCGCTTCGCGTTCGAGCGCACCGCGAAGCTCTTCGTGCACGTCGGGATCGGGCACTTGAATGCTGCGGGAGGGAATGTGTCAATGGTGTTCGTGGAGGGAGCCAGAAGATGGGACTTACGTTTCGCGCCGGAGTGGGAGTTCATGTGTGTCGCGAGCCCGCTCGGTCTAGGGAATAATTTATAGCACACCGTGCACTGGTGCATCTTGCTCTTCTTCGTCGGCGCGCGGCTCCGCTCCGAGCCCGAGTGCGCGCCGTCGGGGGTCACCGGCGAGCCGCCGTCGCCGTCGCCGGACGGCTCGGGCGAGCACGCCTGCTGGCGGCCGCCCTCGTCCAGGCACACCGACGACGACGCGTACTGGCCGCCGTGGCCCCACTCGCGCCCCGCATTGTCGAACTCGCGCTCCTCGCTCGACTGCGCGGCCCGGTAGGGCACGCGCTGCACGTCCGACGACGCCGACGGCAGGCTGCTCTCCGAGTCGTTGTCGTAGTCGGGCTCGTCGAACACGAGCCCGGGCACGGACGACGGGCTGTGCGGGTCCTGCAGCGAGTCGAGCGAGTCGCGCCGGGGCATCGGCACGGGGTACGGCGCGGCGCGCGGCGAGTGCACGTCGAGCATCGAGGACGGGTCGTGCGCGTACGCGGAGGGCGAGCCGAGGCCGTACTGGTACGACGGCGCGAGCGGGGCGGAGCCGGAGTGCTGGGGGAGGCGCGTGGGCCCGCCGGGGCCGTAGAGCTCGCCGGGGCGGTCGAGGTACTGGCTGGCGAGGGGATACGAGGAGCGGCGCTCGGGCATGGGGGGGACGGGGCGGTAGGCGGAGCGGGCGAGGGAGGACTGGGAGTCGAGCGCGCTCTGGAGGTCTTCGGACGGGCTGGACGAGGTGGAGGAGTAGCCGTTCTGGTAGGCGAACGCGGAGCCGGAGTACGGCACGGCGTAGAGGTTCGCGCCGTAGGAGGCATCATGGAGAAGCGTACGCTGCGAAGACTCGGGGTAGCCGACGAGCTGGGCCTCCTGGCCGCTGCCTCCCGAGTAGAAGCCCTGCTGCTGCTGCTGCGCCGCGCGCTCGGCGAGGGCGCTGGAGTGGTGGTGCTGCTGATGGGGGTAGTTGGTCTGCACGTTGAGCATCCACGGCTGCTGGCGGGCGGGGTAGGCGGCGTGGGGGACGGAGGTCGAGAGCGGCTCTAGGGCGGGCTGGGAGTGGGCGAGATAGTAGGGATTTGAGGTGTGCGGGAACCTATGGAGAGTATTGGGGTCGTGCGGGTGATCGAGGTGCGAAGACATGGCGGGCGGATCGGGGCGGGGTATCGGGGGCGGGGCAAGCGCTGGGCACGGGCTCGAGGGCTGGTGGGCGCGCAAGAGGGCAGTCGTGAGCGGGGGTGGGGCTGGGAAGCTGGCGGTGCGGGGCAGCTTACCTGGGGAGAGCGCGGGGAGGATGGCTGGGAGAGGGCGGGCGGAGGGGAGGGTTATATGGAGGAGGGGTTAGGCTCTGAAACGGCGAGCGGGAAGTGAGATGGGCATCTTAAGGAGGGGAACGCGGACAAGTCCACAGCGACATCGTCCGCAAACGCGCGAGGCGTGCAGAATTAGTGGATCAAACACGAGACAGCGCAGCGTGCCTTACCTGCCATAACCGTCCCCTCCCTCCCCCAGCTCTCCTCGCCCCAGCTGCACACCCCCGGCTGCACCCGGCCAACGCCCATCGATGCTCGTGAGATTGCACAGAGGGCAGCGAGCCCAGAAAATACGCACCCTGCCCATATCAGGCCACGAGCCACACCAGCTCCCGCTTCCGGCCTCCCACCTGCCATCTCCAGCCATCGGCAGCAGTCTGCCCACGCCTCGCGTCCCCCGAGGTCTCTCCATCCTCCCGCGCACTCCTCGACTTCCTCTCGCACCGCCGAGAGCTCCGTGCGCGCCGGCCGCAGCCCCCGCCCCGCCGCGAGCTTCTTCGGGCGGACGAGGGCGCGCGCACGGCCACAGCGCTCAGATTAGCTCTCGCGTGCGGACGCGAGCCGGGCGCGCGAGCTGTCACCCGTCTGTCGCGCGAGTCAGGCTCTCCCCGAGCCCCCGCCGTGGCGGTCGCGTCGAACGCGCACACACCGCACAGCTTTCCCGCTCCAGCCGCCGCGAGGCGCATCAACAACCGTCAACAAAGCTCCCGCACCGCTAGCCAAGCCAGGAGCCCGATCGCGACGCGCAGGCGCGGAGTGTTGGGACGCTGCAGGCAACAGGCAACAGGCACGCCCAGGGTGACCGTGACAAGGACTGTACCGCATTTCCGAGCTGTTCGGTTTACCCGCGCCCGCGCACGATCGCGAGCACCGCGGCGGGCTGCACACACACCCCCACCCCCGCAGCCGCCGGCCGGCACCCCGCACCCACGCCGCTCCCCCGCACGCGGCGCCTACCGAGTCCGATCGTGCTAGCCTCCACCAGCGGAGTGTGTAACTAGTACGACTGGCAACTGCAATCTGCCAGTGCATCTGCGGCGTATGCATGTCTGTCACCGCGCTGCACAAAATTTCAGATTGTCGGCACCCCATCGATCGCGCCAGTCCGAGTCTGCGTGGTCGAGATCGCCCTGTGCATGTATGTCGTTGTCAGCGTGAAATTGTCCAGCCGATCGAGCCTGCTTGTCTCTTTCCTCCGTCGACAGCAGCGCCCGTTCCGAACCTTGTCCGGCCGCACGTCCGCCCGTCTCCCAGCTGTCGCTCCTGGCCGACTGGCTCGAAGCACCGACAGCAGCGCTAACACGCAATGCTTACTCCATCGCGCCGCGTCCCAGGCCAATCTTGGGTCGGGCTGCGACGACGCGGCCGCCCGGGCCTGAGCATGCGACGGACGCCCTCTTCGCTCCCGCCGCATCTTCCGTCTTCTCGCGCGCCGCGTTCGCACTCCGCCCAGCGCAAACGGGCACGCGCGACCCGGCGCGGCGGAGACTTCACCGCGAGCCTGGCGTGCAGCAGCAGCAGCGGCAGATAGGGGAGAATTCTTCGGAAGGCGCGGGGGCAGAAGGCAGAAAAAAGAAACACGGTATTAGATCAGAGATACGATAGCGATATGCAATATGCAAGAGAGAGAGAGCGCAAGGAAGAGGGAGGACTATACCACACGTCCACCACGTCGCGCTCCTGTCCGTCCGTCCGTCCGTCCGTCCGACTATCCGACCATACGCCCTGCGCCGATAGCCTCGACGGGCAGCCTGCCGCGGTATGTCATAGGATCCACCGCCGCGCCCCTGCCTCAGATCCTCATCGACACGCAGGCGTCCACCTGTTCGGGCCCCGAGGGCGAATGAATGAGCACCCGCCTGTACACGTACACGCCCTGCCAGTGGCCAGTGGTCACTGGCCACAGATCTCGCGCCCCAGCACATACACACACACTCACCTGAAGTGCTCGAGCCGCTTCCGCGCGTCCGCAGACCCCGGCCGCGCCGCCGCCACCGCCGCCGTCTTCCCCTTGGTCTTCGCGGAGGCGGGTGTGACGGCCCTGCGCGCGGCGACGTCGTCCGTCGTGAACGTGAGCCGCGCCCGGCCGACGGAGCGCAGCTCCTCCCCGCCGTCGAACGACGCCGGCAGGCTCGCCCGCTTCGCCACCTTCGCCTGCGGCGTCACCGCGACCGCGACCGCGTTCGACGCCACCCGCGCGAGGGGCCGCTGCCGGCCGTCCGGCGTCATCGTCGTCTCCCTCCGCCGGAGAGGGGTCTCCGTCCTCGCCCTCGCTGTGGCTTTCTCGGCCTGCAAGCGGGACGAGAAGTGAGTAAGAGGGCGCTATTGCCGCCGAGGATGGGGAGAATACTCGGTAATGAAACACGTACCCGATCGCTGCTGCTGCGTCCTTCCCCTCCCCCTCCCCCGCGTCCTCCTCCTGCGTTTCCTCCTCCTGCGGCGGGAAGTGCGGCGGGGCGAGAGCCGCCCGGGCCGCTGCGCGCCCACTTCGCCCACCAGCCGTGCGCGACGCGGGCCTTCGCCTTCGCGTCGCGTGCGCGGCCGCCCCCCGCTGCGTCCTGCAGAGACTCTTCCTCGAGTTCTTCCGAGCTGCCCTCGGCCGCCCGCGTCCTTACGTCTTCGCGCCGCACGCTTGCGCCGCCCATTACGCCAACGCCTGCGCCGCCCATTACGCCAACGCCTGCGCGTCCACGCCCACACTCGTCTTCGTCGTCGTCTGCCTCCGCGGGCGTCACTGGCCCAGGGGTGGACGACGCCGTCGACCCGGGCCCGTCCTCACGCCCTCGGCCGGCGTCGCCGCGGTGATACTCACGCTCCGCAGACGAGTCGCACTCGTATTCGGAGTGCTCGCCCCCGCTCGTGACCTCCTCGTCCCAGTCGTCGAACGCGTCCCGGAGGTCTGGCCCGCGGCCCGCCCCCGCGCGCCCGCCTGAATGCGCCCGTGGCAGAGGCTGGGAGCTGGATGAAGGGACAACCTTCGACGCTCGGCCGCCGCCGAAGGAGGGGGCACGCAGGGGAACGAGAGGCAGCGCACGCGTGACGATGCGCTCGACGACCGCCGAGCTCGGCGCCGTGCGGGACGGCCGCTGCGTGCGGTGCAGCGGCGGGCTCGAGAGCACGTCCGCGTCGAAGTCGTCGTCCGCCCACCCGCCGCCCGCCCTGTCCTTCGGCCGGACCGGCGACGAGATGTCGGGCGAGTCCCACTGCGCGAGCGTCTCGGAGGGGGACTCGTACCCGTCTTCCTGCGTCACAATGTCGTCCAGGTCGGCCATGAGAACGTCTTCGTCTTCGTCTTCGTCCGCGCCACCGTCTGCTGCGTCCGCAATTGGCACGTTCTCCTTCTCCTGCACGTCGACCGGCGCCTTCTCACGGTGTGCCAGGCCAGAGGGGCCTGCCCCTGGGGAGGCCGCCGCCCACCCTCGCGCACCGCGAGGATCCGAGACGGACCGCTGCTGGGCGGCGAAGAACTTGGACGTCGTCGGGGTGCGTATTGGCGGCGCCGGACCCGGCGTAGCAGGGGCGGCTGCCACCCTGTCCTCGTCCCGCCGTTTACGTTTCGCGGACATGTCGGTCTGCATAACCTCAGCGAGCGTGCGTTTCCCACTCTGCTTCCCGACGACCATCGCAGCGGACCCTGCTCCTGCCCCGGCGCTTGCCGGCCTCGGGGAGGACGCAGAGGAGGCCTGTCGCACGCCTGCGCTGGCCAGCACGGAGGCCGCGGCAGAGGCGGAGCGAGCGAAGGCGTCCCCGGCCTGCGCCCGTGCGGCTCCCGCGGTCGCAGTCGCTGTCTCTTTCGCTTCGCGCACCTGCACCTGTGGGGCTGCGGGGGCAATGGGTGCGGCGCACACGTAATTAGCAGACGTCCTTTTGCGCTGCATCCGGCGCGCGAAAAGCGTAAACGACGCGGGTGCGCGCCCCTGGCCGACTCACCGAAGAACTTGTGGAGGGGCCCGGCGGCGCCCACGGCCGGGGCCGGGGCCGGGGCTTTAGCCCTGCCCTTGCCCTTATCCGGTCGGTGCGCGGGCGTGACGGCGTTCATCGGGATCGCCTTGAGCGCGCGGGGGACGAAGGACGGGTGGATGTCTTCCATGGGCAGCAGGCTGATGGGGCACGCGTCGCCCTGCGCGACCTGCTTCGCGAGCGATGGCTCGATATGCCTAAACGAGCGCAACGGGCATATCAGCGGCGGGCACGCGCAGGACACGACACGGCGAGAATGGAGGGGACGATGCTCACGCTCCGACGTACGCCTCCTTCTCCGTGTCCCATGGCTCGTCAGCGGGCAGCGGCGTGAGGTAGACGAGGCGTTCCTGCGTGGGGTCGTACACGCGCTGGTGCAGGAAGACCTGCTCCGCGAGCCGGAACGCGTCGAGGTAGCCCTGCGGGATCTTCTTCTTGCCCTCCAGGCGGAGCGCACTCAGCATGTTCTCTACCGTCTTGTGCTTCCGGAGGAGCGTCCACGCCGTCTTCAGCCCGATCCCGGGGATGCTCGGGAGGTAGTCGCACCCGCTCAGGATCGCCATCGTCCGGAACTGGGCGTCGGACCAGCCGACGAGCGACAGCCCGCCCGTGGTCGTCGCCGCGACGGACGCGAAGTCGCTCCGGGATATGCACGTCACGGTGCTCGAGACGTGGTCAAGCTTGAACAGCACGTTCTTGCACCCGAACACAAGCAGGTCCGAGTCCTCTGTGATTATCCCGTCGACGAGGCCGATCCGCTCCAGGTACGCCAGCTGTGCGTCCGCTTCGTACGGCGCCACGACGTATGGCACGCCTTCCGCCCGCAGAGCCTGTCACAGAGCGCAACCACATCGGTCAGCGCACGTCCTACCAGCCAGCCCGCACACGCGCCGCATCATTTCGAATGCGAAGGCGTGCGGGTGAGAGTCGTGCCCGAAAGAAGCAAGACAAAGTTCCAGCTGACGGGCGCGGGTGCGTTCTCACCTTGATGAGCTGATATGCCATTTGCGGCGTCACGTCCACACACTTGACATAGTACTCGCGCGCCTGGCTGTGCTTGCCCTGCGCGGCTAGCGCGTTCGCGCGTGACAGATTCTCGTCGCGACGCTGCTTGCGCTCGGATTCGGTGCCCTGTTTGGCCGGGAGCGGTCCGCCGTCAAACACAAGGTACGGTTGGATGCCGTGGTGGCGGAGCAGTCGCACGCGGTGCATCGCGTACTCCACGTATCTGGCAAAGCAACCGTCGCATCAGTTTGGGTCCGGCACGGGCATGGGTAAAGACGCGGGCGCATAGAAACCAGGAAAACGTAAAAGCCACACAGAATTTCTCCGCGAATGAACCGCGCTGCTGCGTGAATTATGTATACAACGAAGGTGCCGGACTGTGTCCGTGAGGAGCAGAAGGCCTGCGGCGCTGGGCAATTCACGCCCATTTTACGTACTGATGATGGGAGAATGACCCGTCGATCTTGCGTACTACAAGGTTCTGCAAGGCCCAACAAGTTCTTCTCTATAAGTCAAGAAGGTACGCCAGCCGAGTCCCGTAGCGGGAATCAGGTGCTCGGATGCAGCCTAGCGTGTCCACTTTGTACATTCCAGCAGAAACAGGCGCCGTCTGACCGATATTGGTCGCGACCAGGCTAGACGACATAGAGTTACGTCTCCGCAATGAAGTGAAGTTTTGCAGAAGAGAGGTTGTGGCGCATAGACGATATGCCACCGGGCCGGCCTCGAGCTTTGAGGAGGTCCGGGACGGGGCGGCGGACAAATGTCTAGGAACACGAATACCGAGTATCGTATAGTGCCTCGTTGTTCTGCACGGCCCATGGGCGTGTTCGGAAACGTCTATGGACGTCACGGACGATGCCAGAAAACATCCGAAGATTTGTCAAGACCGTAGTCGCCTGCAGCCTGCAGATATGATCGTAGACACGTTGTAGCATATGGAGCCCCTGAGCATTGTGCCCGAAGGTATGCCTCGCGGTCATTCACTGCACGCGAAACGTCATAGATACCTGACTCCGAGAGCTCTATGATCGCAACATACACACGAAGTACGGGCAGCGGTGGACGTCATAGAGTTAACGGAGTCAAGTCAGATGAGGATACGCCGAGACTCCGTCAGATCACTGGATGACGACCGGAACTCGTAGTATCCCTACTGCACCGCACCCCAACCAGATGCCGTGCCGGCCCATCGAAAGAGGGATGACGTTCTCGATAGCCGGAGTTCAAGACTCTTTGGGTATCAGAGCATACGCGCAGCTGATGACGCAAAGAGTACTGAACACCAAGCCAACAGAGCAGCGTCACCAACAGTGCTTCTGCCACACCCCTCCTCCTGCTATCGACGCGAGGCAGCCATGGAGGCCATCTGAAGACAAGTAGGAGATGTCCGGATGAAGAAGGCACGTTTGCGTGCTTACCAAGAGCCATGATGTGCCCTTCCCCACAAAATTCGTGCAGCATTCCGGGGTGTGAAGGTTAACGCGATATTCCGCGACTCGGCAGGGGCGAACATGTGCTGAGGCACTGCTGCATAGCCTGATCGTTCGGAGAGTCGAGCAATCGATGGACGTAGCAGGTGAGGGGTGTTGCACTTTGCGCGGACATGCGGAGACGGTGCGCACGAAGGACGCGGGGGATGCCGGCGATAGGAGCGGAAGAGCTCTCCGACCACGTGGATTGGTTTCTCCAGAGGAACGGTTCGCGCGAATGAGGACGAGAGTGGAATAGCACTCACTTCGAGGTAGGTCTCCCGGTAGCGAGCTCCGGCGCGCAGCCGTATGAGCCTCTGTGCAGCCAGACATAGCCGTCGACGGCGAGGGTTTGGCCACGGAACTCCGAGAGATGTTTGTTGGTCTGGATATCCTTGAGGAGAGGAAGCAGACCCGAGATGCCCATATTCACGCGTCAAAAGCCAGAGAGAACGTATCCCGAAGCATGAGAGTCGAGCAGAACGGCGAGCGGAGTGGCGGGGACGTCGTGGACGGGCGCAAGAACACTCGCGCCGTGCGGGGTCGCTTACCCTAAAAAGCAAGGTAAACAAACGCGTCGCGTCGCGTAACGCCTTGCACAAACAAACGTCACACAAACGCCCGTTCAAGCGCCCATCCCCTTTCTTCCGTCCACCATCTGCTTGCCCCTCGACCTATGCGTTTCTTTGCTGGATCCTTTACCGAATGCAATGTCCCTGAAAACAAGCGCAAATTGTATTAAGATGAGCTGTGATTACGACCGCAATCCGCTATACGGCAAACCGGCGCTACATCATCTCAAGGCCAGTCTCCAATGCTTCCCCGACGCCCGTGCCTTGTTCCTACGGAAAAACGTGGCGCATATGGGAGCCATTAAACGCCTATTGAAGTGCTATTGAAGTACCTTCAGTGGCCAAAGTGTCCTGTCCCTTCATCCGAAGCCAGGCACCGAGAGCACCCGTAAGCCAAATTGACTTGAGGTTGATCGAGCCGTTGATAGATACTCCAGGCATCCGAAGAGTTGCAGTCTTCACCGCTGCCGCTCGACAGTTCTAGGTCCCTCCAAAACAATGACTCCTATACCGGTCAGCAGCTTCTCGTTCCATAGTGTACCCAAGGTGAAGACGTCCGTCCATCTGGCTACTAGCAGCGAACTGGCGCGGGCCAATAGCATACATGACATTGGACGCCCATAGCCCCTCCCTGAGGAAGTACCGTACCTCTGGCGCGTATACCAAACGCTCAGTATGCGCAGTGCTTCCCGTCTCGCTTTTGCGTCCGCTCAATCTTCATTCTAGCGCATACCAGGCCCCCTTCAAGTTCAGCCCTTCCCACGCCCGACACCAACTCTCGGACGATATTGTACCCACTAGCGCGGTCTCTCCCCGTGTGAGGATCCGTACCACAACAAATATCGATCCACCAGCGCGCCCTTCCCACCTCCACGGCCTCGCTCGAGGGTCGCGCCAGCCCGTTCTCATCGAAGGGATTTTCTGTTCCGTGGAACGTCGGACAGTACGCTCCCAGGCCCGCCGTGTTCACGCGACCCTCGCACACAAGCTCCTACAACTCGGGTCGACTCACGGATGGCGCGCGCTGTGACCCTGCCTCGGTCTGATTCGTCACGCCCGCATTCGAATACTCACACCCGGGACGCGTTTGCTGCGGGACGGCGCCGGGGCTCTGTGCGTTCTCATACCGCAGTATGTGCACGGTCTTCTCGGCGATGACAGCTTGCTTCTCGCTGTGACACTGACACCGGCGGTGCTTGTCCACGTGCTATGGCTCTGGTACGCTCTCGCGGTGCTTCATCCCTGCTCACAGACCTGACCTCGGGTGCGCTTCTGCAGATACCCCCGTGTCGATTAAGAGCCAGGACATCGGGCTTCGCAGTTTTTGAGTAGCTGCGCGCGTGGCCATGGCGTCCTTCCATGGGAGGCCAATCGGAGTTTACACCATACACCGCTCTCGTGGACCACCCGGCTCCCGCTTCGCCTCCGTTACTCCTCGTTCGCAGGGGATACCATGTGTCTTAGGAGGAGTGACGTCAGTTTCTGTTCTACAACATTACAATAAGTGAAACAACTCCCCGTGCGAGTCGAGTGGGCTGGGGCGTCCGCATGGTCTCGCGCCAGCCATTTCCTCCTGGAACTCGCGGCGGAACCTAGCACCCCGTGGAATCGTACCGTCGGTGAGCGTACAGCGGCCTTCTTGCCCTTCACGGTCTTCTGTTCAATACGTGGTCTCCAGGGGCGTCCTCACTCTGCTGAAGACGTCTGACAGCCTGGAGTCCGAGACGTGTCGGAGGCGGGTCAAGTGACCTATCGGGGCAACGGTGCCTTCACCGCCATCCTGGCATGCTCAAGCGGGCTTAGTGGACAAGGCCGCTGTGGTTGCGCCGGAGCCACCCGACGGCGACTAGCGGCGAGGACCCAAGCGACCGTTTGCTAAGCCTGTTCAAGCGACGCTGCTGTCTGGCTGGATCTTCCGCTCTGCATAACACTACGGTTCTAAAGAAAGGCCATCCATGATCATCGCCCCCCCTATGCTTGGCGCTATGGCGGGGCAATGTTACGTGGAGCTAAGCTCCCGCGATCGTGGCCCGTCCGGAGCAAGCACGTCCATTGTGTGCGAGACGCCCACTCGAGGCTGGCAGCATATATAAGTCGCGCGAGGGGGCGGTTCATACCCCATCCTCATCTCGCCCCATCTTCCTCAGTCCTCACACGACCACAACAGCCTCATGCGCCGACGACACCGCCCTCCGGCGCGAACTCCGCGCCTCTCATTTCCGCCACATAATCCTACTCTACGGAGTAAACGTAGCCTTCCTGGCTCCAGAATGTCCTGCACAAGGATCAGCAATGAGAGTGAGAATGCCGGTACGTCTTACCTGCCCTCTGGATCTCTCTCTGTTCGTCGTGCTGAAGTGCGTTCTTGCAGGAGCATGATGTCCGGTGCCGGACGGCCGCTATCGGGTACCCGCGCGGAATGACTCCAGTAGTCGCCGCCACTCTCCCGACTGACGCCAGGTGGACGCACGGCCAAGCAGATCCACGTGCGAGCTTCATCCAGGACGAGCTAGCGGTCGCAACCCTGTCCCTTCGGACGAACCCCAGGAGCTTGGTGCCCTGGGAGCCCGGCGTTGCAGGCTCCATCGACGCAGGTTGATCCTGCAGGGAAGCTTGCGCGCTGTTTAGGTGACGGTGCTCTTCCGCGCCTGCCGCGGCCGGCATGCCAAGGCCCCACGAGGACGATCTATGCTCCCGGAAGGGATCTTTTACGTTCCGGAAACACATCCTCACTCCGCTCCCATTCCTCAAGAAAATCGTCTCAAGCTCGGCCGGGGCTCGTTACCGGGACGCATTGGAGTACAAACACGGACGCCACTGCTCGATTACGCGGACAGCGCTTCGGTGCAATTCCTAAACCTGGAACCCTCCACCGCGCCACTCATCCTCCCCACGCGGCTGCTTTCCTTCTCCGTCTGGTCCTTTTCCTGTCGCGCGTCGCACTCAAGTCCCAACGGCCAGGCCGATCACCCAACTTACGAATGGAGGAGGAATAGGACGCTCCGGTTGAGCACCACGATAAACCCAGGAATCTATATCTATCTATCCGGGCATTTGGCGGTGGGCCGGGGGAGGGGCGGATTACCTAGTACTTATATTACCTGTTACCTGTCGAAGATGTAGGTCGAGTGACCGTAAAATACACTCATTGACATCCATCTTATTCTCCTGTGTGCCTGCAAGTACCTGCGTGATGCTAGTATTTTCAGAGCAGAGGCTGTGAAGAACCCAGTTTCACGTCTGCTTAGTATAGAATAACTTGCGAGTGTCTCTTGCAGCATAAAAAAGATAGGCAGGTTACAATCCACGAGAAGGCCTTCAAGTGATCACACATTGTGATGATTGTCTTGAGTTACGAGCATATTATGCGGGCGGAAAGGTACAGACTACGCGCCACCACACAAAGACGTTGGCGAATGCGAGCCTACGGCCTCGGCTACGACGAAGATATATACCATAGTAGTACGGGGCGCTCACCGCTCTGCGCTAACAAATGTATGCTGTAGCTACGAACCGTCGCGCAAAGCTTACATCGACGAGCCCATCTGTAAAGCATACAAGATGTACAAGGCGCAAGTCACAAAGCGCATCGCGGTATCTACTCGCTCTCGCTCGCACTCATCACTCATTAGTATTCAAGCTACAGTCGGGCAAGGCTGTTGCAGCCGGCGCCGTCGAAGACTTATGGTGGGCATGATACCCCCGCGATCACCGAACGAACTCGCAGCCCACAGTATGGACATTGCGAATCCGGCCGGCACTGCGACACAAGAAGACTTTGTCAGCACATGCTCGCTTTCCTAAGAGCCAAAGTTTAATAAACTCACATCTCGGGGGCTCAGCCCTGCAATGCGGCACGAACGCCGCCCCGGCCCTCACGTGGAGTGGGGTGCACCCCGTTCCCTTATGTGGTTCAAAGCATCCACTGATCCCTTGCGGGTTCAAAGCGTCAGCCAAACCCGTGGGTCCAGGGTGCACCCGGTCCCTCATGGGTCGAGGCGGCGCGCGTACCGCGTAGGCCGTTGCGACTTACGAAAACCACCGTCTAAGAAGGACGGTGGCTCGCGCGGGCCAGGACGAGCGCCAGCGAGGCCGGCGTGATCGCCCTGCCAAGGTGCGACGACTAGAACGCGAGAGGTGAGCGGCGATGCGGGGAGAAGGGGAAAGTGGCGCACCTTTGCGTCGCCCTTGGCGGTCGAGAGAGGGCGGCTCCCGCAATCTCCGAACAGAGCCACCACCGAAGTGATGAACCTGGCCAGCGCTGTAGGTAACAACGTTAGACCGCGCTCAACTCGAAGAAAGAATAGCGGACGTACATCGCGAGGGCTCAGCCCTGCAATGCAGCACTCGCCACCTCAGGTCCCTTACGTAGCGTAGGATGTGCCACGCCCCCTTATGTAATTTAGCATTCGCCGATCCCTTGCGGGTTCAAGGCGTTTGCTAAACCCGCGAGGACGAGGCGCACCCGTGCCCTCATGGGTCCGAGGTGGCGGGAGCCGCGTAGGCCGTTGCGACTTACGAAGACCAACGTCCAAGATGGACGATGGCTCGCGCGGGCCGGAACCGTCAAGACGCGACGACTAAGGGATGGGGGCGGAGCATGAGTGTCGGTGGGAGGTGGAGTGAGGATAGGTATGTACCTTTGCGTCGGCCTTGGCGGGTAGGAGGGCGCACCCCCTGCAATCCCCGAACGGAGCCACCACTGCAGTGATGGATCCGGCCGACACTGTAGGAAACATCAGTTTCTGCTTGGTTCAAGGAAGGAGAGGGCATACATCTCGGGGGCTCAGCCCTACAATGCGATACTCGCCGCCCCGGTTCCCTTACGTGGCTTGGGATGCATCACGCCCCCTTATGTGATTCAGCAGACGCCGATCCCTTGCGGGTTCAAAGCATCTACTAAACCCGCGAGGACGTGACGCACCCGGGCCCTCATGGGACGAGGTGGCGGGCGCCGCGTGGGCCGTTGCGAGACACCGCCGCTAGGCAATGGCTCGCGTGGGCCAGGGGCACGGCGACTGTAGGGGAGGGCGCGGAGAGTGAGTGTCGATGCGAGGCCGCGTGAAGAGCGGATGCGTACCATTGCGCCGGCCCCGGTAGGCGGAGGGCGAGCGGCGGCAGGCGCCTGCCGCGCTCGTATCCCCCCGCTGACCCGACCGCTAATGATAGTCGAGAACGTTAGCATCGAGAAAGACATGAAGGAAATAGGGACGCACTGCACAGCCGGGCCAATGGTCGGATGGGGGACCCAACACCCCGGTCGAGGAGTGAAGAGCCCCAGCGCAGTTGGCTTCCCCGCCGAAAAGCAGGTACTAAACCCAGAGGCCGCGATGAGGCCTGCGCTATCCCTGGGGGCTCTACCCGCTATATGCGGGTGAGCATCAATGCCATATACGGCGAGCTAGGAGCTTTCTTGAAAGCGTGGAGGATATTCGCGATTAGACACCAGAGGACCAGGAAGCAGATCGTGAGAGCGAAGGCCTGTGTCGCCCGAGGGGAGTGCGAAGTAGATGGTGGTGAGAGGAAGGGAAGGAATGGGTGAGGAACTTGAGGATGAACGCAGACCATCCGCCACCGGAGGAGGCTGGAGCCTGAGGCTGGGTGCGGCTGACCGGGACGGCCCTTCAACCTCCTTACGCAGTTGATCCCATTGCCAAACCAACTTGCTTACAAGCATTAATGGGGTAGTGGTAACCTGGGTCGTTGCCATCGACCCGCCGGGGGTTCGATTCCCCCTTAATGCAGAGCGTTCGCTTTTTGGCGCGGTTCCAGCCGAATGCGGGGTAGCGATGCCGAGACGGGGTTTGTTCTCGAGTTGCACCGCCCATCTTTCCTCCCGACTCCCATCTCGTGCTGGTCTTCACGTTCCGAAGGATAAATATTCACTCGCTTCTGTACCCTGTCTCTACCACGAACTACCACCATGTCTTTCAGGCTTTCAGCCGCCCTTCTCGTCTCGCTCCTCGCCTCTCTCTCCGCCGTTTCTGCTCAACAATGGTACATCTCCGCAAGCTTCAGTTCAACACGATCTAACATGCCTGTCTGACAGTAACGCGACGTCGCTGTGCCCGACGGCCAACCCCTGCTGCAGTGAGTGGCACCTGAACGCCGTCGTTGTGGCTCATAGACCAACCTCGACCCCGCGCAGGTGAATTCGGGTTCTGTGGCACCGGCAGCGTGCGTCCCATCCTCGTCGCGACGTCGATACCCTGGCTGATGAGTGCGCGCAGTTCTGCCTCGGCGGGTGCAATCCCCTCGCCTCGAACACGCTCACGTCGTGCTCGCCCGAGCCTGTCTGCCAGAACGCCAACGTACGTGCCTGTTTCTGTCAATGTTTGTCTCCCGACTCCGTCCCCGTTCCCCTCCGCTCCGACACCGCAGGGAAGATGGAAGATGGGTTCGCTGCGGCGGGTGAACAGCTGCGCGCCGCACGATGCGGCGGTGTGCGGCATCGTTGCTGTTCTCTCGCGCGGTATGCACTGCCCGCTGCTTCTCCCCGGCGCTCCGTGATCACATCCCGGTCAGCAGGCGTATTTTGGGCAGCCGCGCGTAGCCACGGCCCTTGTGCGCGACGGCGCCCGCGTTGGCCAACCTCGATGTGTCGCAGGTGCGGCGCACCGTGCATGCGTGCCCGTGTCGCATGTTCGCGTGAAACATGCCGGGCCAGACAGGAATGAACAATCACCTGTACGGCGTGCCGCTACCACGACCTACTCGGCGCCAGCATTGTTACCGGTGACTTGTCAAACTATGGCCTGGACGAGTCGCTATGCTTAGCTTGCAGCCTACCAAGAGCACTTGGCATATGGAGACACCTTGGACAGTTAGACGCGGGATCTCTGGCGCGGCGACTAGAAGACGAACGCCAGTGCTCCGGCGGAGCCGGAAAGTCCAGTCCTCTGGCTCAGGCGTTCCGCGGTACATGTAAAGCGGAACATACGGAGGTTACCAGACCGTTCAGTCACCTCTATCCACCAGCTAGAGGTGACCGGGCGTGTTGCCGTTGCCCGACTGGCCCTCGCCTGGAAGCGCGCGTAGAGTCCTAAGCACATACCCTAGCCACCCTTTCCCTGACCCAGGCATTCCTAAAGGGCCAGAAGCCCCGCAAGTTTCCTGCGTGGTGTCTGAGCAGGCTCGAAGGCCGACTGATCGATGCATGGCTCGAGCACGACTCCGCGGGCGATGGTCAGCAGCAGCGTTGCGGCCGAGGGCCATGGCAAGACTGGCGCACTCACGCTGGTGGCGTATGGTTCGGACGTGAGGTCACTGAGAAAGTGACGCTTGTTCCGTTGTTGTGCTGAACATGTTCTGCGAACATCGTGTTCAAGCGACAGGACGCTTTCGGCGGAGCACTACGTGCAACAATTGGCTTTCGGCAGACAACACGCGGATGTAGACCTGGCGAAGTGTCCCTATCTCGTTGCTTCCTCTTCACTGCTCCTTCGCCGTCTTCGAGAAAACGTGACGCTCACGACATCTACAGCACACGTTCACGGACTTCTCGCGCATCCTCTCGAATGCGACGTACTTCGACGGGAACGCGACCAAGTACGACTGGGTCGTCAACTCGGGCAACATCATCAACTCGACCGCCGGCGAGCTCGGCCTCACGCTCACGCAGGACAACGGCGGCACGCGCCTCAGCTCCACGCGCTACGTCCACTACGGCAAGATCACCGCCCGCCGTGCGTTCCCCTGTCTTCGTGTGTTTGGGGTGGCGGCTGACCATAGGGCGCATATATGCAGTGAAAACCGGCAAGTGGGGCGGTGTGGTGACCGCGTTCATCACGATGTCGGACATCAAGGACGAGATCGATTGGGAGTTCCCCGGCGCGAAGACCACCGAGGGCCAGTCCAACTACTTCTGGCAGGGCGTCGTCCGTGCGTGTTTCGCTCTCCCTCTGAACTGCCCGCCTGTAATCGAACGCTCATTTCCTGTGCAGCTGCTCAGACCGCTGGCGGCACCCACGGCAACCTCACCGACACATTCAGCAACTACCACGACTACACTGTCAGTCTCTCTGTTTGCGAGTTGTGCTCGAGTGGGGACTGACTGGAGCGCGCGTGCAGATTGACTGGCAGCAGGACACCCTCACGTGGCTCATCGACGGCAACGTCGTGCGCACGCTCAAGCGCTCCGACGCGACCGGCTCGGACGGCGTCAGCCGCTACCCCAGCACGCCCTCGCGCATCGAGCTCAGGTGCGTCCCTCATGCATGCGATCACACCAGAACGGCGCCTCACACACCCTGTCCAAACACAGCCTCTGGCCGGCGGGCATCCCCTCCTCCGCGCCGGGCACGGTCGAGTGGGCGGGCGGGATGATCAACTGGGACGACGCGGACTACA
Organism: Trametes villosa; assembly: GCA_002964805.2. NCBI lineage: Eukaryota > Fungi > Basidiomycota > Agaricomycetes > Polyporales > Polyporaceae > Trametes > Trametes villosa. Next base: position 3,484,387 of record PUDQ02000003.1, read on the forward strand.
AGGCCGCGGGCCACTTCTACGCGCTCGTCTCATCCGTCGCGGTCGAGTGCGCGGACACGTCTTCGAACCCGGCGAACGCGCAGTCGTACGTGTACGGGAAGAACGCGTCCGCGTTCGCGCCCGAGGTCGCGGTCACGAACCAGACGACCGTCACGAACGGCGCCCGCGGGGGTGCCACTGCGAGCGTGTGGGGCGCGATCGCTGCTGGGGCAGCGTTGGCGCTTGGGGCGGTGCTTGCCTGAGCGAGTGACCCTTGGGCCGTCCGCGTCAACCTCAAGCTGCAGGCCTCGATTCGGCACTGGACGGATTCTCGACTTGTCACTCTGGGTTTTGGATATAATAGTTCATCGTTGGTTACCCGCTCGTAATGTTGGTCGTCCTTGTTGTCAATGCGTGTCGATGATCACCATGCTATGTTATACCACGCGTAGGTGCACGCTATGCAGCCCCTGCATGCCGTGCCGTCGCCTGGCTGCCGATGTATATACCCCGTCAATGGTTATGTCGCGCGTGCATATGTTGCCCAACGCGTGAGGTGGCCAACATATTGGCTGTAGGAAGACTGTCGCAGCGCTCAAGTCGAGCTTGAACTTTGACGACTACGCACGTCCGGCTGGCATGAACTGCTCCAAATCGGCTAGCAGGTCCAGGGACAGGATCGGCGTCAGCCTCGCATGCGAACAGGTGAACCAAACAGTGACGCCAGTTCGGTGTTCGTTCTCCCTTCGCCAAACACCGATGTTGTTGGGTTTGAGCCTGTATCATGTTCCGCCACCACATTAGACGTACCAGGCATTCTTCGGGGATCCGCATAATGGCGCAGAAATGCACGGACCTACTAGTTCTCATTGGGCGTCAGTCTGAACGCCCCCACACGTTAGCAAACAGTAGCAAGCAATGCCGGCAGAGGCCGGTGGTAGAGGCTTGGAGAGATTTGGCCGGGGTCGTAGTAATGTGCCAGGAGAATAAACCTTTCCTCTCCTTGTGTCTATTCGTTACGCCATAATATTGTTGTGCTCCGATAAGTATACGGCGCAAGTGGATTTGCTCGTACCTGCGCGGAAGTGCGAAGTGATCAGGAGCGCATCTGACAAGGACAGTACGACAAGCCGGAGCAACTTGAATAATACCAAAATACGAAATATGAATTATACAACAACGATAGCAATAGCGATGTTCTAACATAATTTCCATGGCCATAGTCTACGAATCCGATATCTATCGTGTGAATCACGGCTGTCCGCTCAGAGGCTCCTCCACATCCACCATAATCCCACTATCCTCCCCTCCGTCCAGATCCCCATCCTCGCGCCACTCCTCAATCAAGTCCTTCGTCTCCTGTATCAGCGCATCCAGCGCCTCCGCCCTCGACCACGCGCGCACCTCCGGCCCCGACCCCGGCCCGTCGCTCATCGTCGAGTCCATCGAGGACACCGTCGCGAGCGGCAACGCCGGGTAGCCGAGCATCGCCTGCGCAATGCGCACGCGCCGGTACGTCGTCCTCACGAGGACCGGCGACTCCACCACGATCTCACGGGCGAGCCCGAGCGCACTACGCGCCGCCCCAAGGGCGCTCCGCCGCCCGCTCGGGGACGTCGAGCGCCGGCCGCCGCCTCCGAAGTCCCCGACGGGCGAGAGCGGGCGCACGGGCCCGAGGTGCACGATCTTGGGGCCCGAGTCGCGCGCGGCGCGCCGCGAGGGCGTGAGCGGGCTCGGCATGAGCGCGTACCCCGCCTGCCGTGCGTCCGGGTCCATGAGCGCCTTGCGCGGCGTCGAGGACTGCATGCCGAAGTCGTCGAAAGTGGGGAGCGAGACAGAGGTCGTGAACATCGTGGAGCTTCGAGGCGTAGAGGCAGCGGAATCGCCAGCGCCGAGGAAGCTCCGGCGGGGTTTGGAGAAGAGGTTCGAGACCGGGCGGCTGCGGGGACGCGAGCTGGTGAAGTAGCCCGGGCTCGTGGCGCCGCTGGCTGCACCTCCGGTCGCTGAGAGCTCCTGGTGGAGGGTGGCGACCTTCTCCTGCATGAAGATGCGCATCTGCAGGGCGAGGGGGTTGCGCCGTAGGCAGAGCCACTCGACCAACGACCACGTCATGTAGTCAAGAACCCGCGGTCGCTTCTGGGTACGCGCAGCTGCTAAGGATGGCGTGAGGGAGGGCGTGAGGAAGGGGTTCTCGTCCGGGATGTTGAACTGCGTGGCTTTGGGAGAGTGCGTCGGGGAAGGGGGTTCGGAGTAGCCTCCTCGAGATGGGACCGCGAAAGACGCATCCCCGTCGGCGAGGGCTTCCCGCAGGATAGCGCCGATCTGGCCCCAGATCCCGGGAAGAGCGACGGAGATGTCATGTTCCGCGCGCGTCATGATCACCTTCAGAATCTGCAGCGCGATGACCAGGGCCAACGCAGGTTTGGGGTCGAGGGTCGAGGTGGTTGTCCGGCTGTCCGTCGACTTCCGCCGTTCGACACCCGGAACAGAGGTCTTCGTTTCGCTGCGAGCGAACTCCGAACGTTGCACGACGGAGAGGACGTACACGAGCAGACGCATCCACGCCTTTGAGTACACGTCTCTGCGCCACTTCTCCGCCCATTGGCTGTCGCCAGCGAGCTCGACCGCCGTCTTCATGCGCAAGACTAGGGGAAGGACTACACCGCAGAGGATCTCGTACGTAGGGTCTCGCTTCTCCAACTCCGCCACAACGTCCGCGCCGACCACAAGGAGCGCCTTGTCCAGTAGGTTGAGGACGCTACCCCGGATCGCCAGGTGGAAGATGAGCCCTGCCGAAGCAGCCACCTCGCAAGCCTCGAGACCCGCGGCGCAGTACTGCGTGACGACGACGCGCGCGAAGGCAGGCTGGTTGGCGAAGACGGTGTCCGAGGCGAGCGCAGCGACCACATCGAAGACCCCAGAGAAGTCGACTTCGGAGGAGTAGGATGAGATGATGGGGGCGAGGTCGGAGAGGAGGGTGACGGTCTCCTTGAGCTGAGGTTGGGTTGGCCGGATGAGTACCGCTCGGGCGTAGTCTGCTAGGAAGTTGGCGACGCGCGGGACGCTGGAGCGGGAGTCCTTCAGGATCGTCTTCACGATCTCGAGCACGCGTTGTGAAGCCAGGGAAGATAGGTGCCCGCCGGCTCGAGTGAACCCAATGACAACGGAAAGGTAGTCCACTCGCATGGCCAGCAGGTCGCTTGGGAGGGACGAGTGGGACATGCTCGCTTGTGTGAGGCCGCTCTGGGAGATACTGTTGGCGTCGAGTTCGTCCACGTGGGAGTTGCCCTCTGCGCCCTTCGCCTTCGCGACGCCCTTGTTCAGGAGAATGCCGCCCAAGGCGGTGACTCCGTCCCGTAGAACAGTGCGGGTCGACGCGGATGCGTGGTACAGGTGAGGCGTCAGGAACAAGAGGAACCGCAGGAACTGCTGAGCGCGGAGGATCGTAGGATTGTGAGCGATGACCGTGAGGAAGAGCCGGACGAGATCGTCGAGGCCCAGTCGCTTGCTGTCGAACTCGTCCGGTACGTCGACGGTAACCTGATTCTTCCCCTGTGCGCTCCGATGGACCGAAGCGAGGAAGGCTTGCGGGACCCGCTCGGCAATGGTGACCATGATCGCCTCCTGTTCTTCCACCTTTGTCAGCGCACTCAGCGCAGCGACCTCGGCGTTCTGAGAGGGAGGGGTGCTCTGCAGCGTGGCGAACAGCTTGAAGATGTTGTGGCACATGACTGGGCCGTCTGCGCCCGGGAGGGCGATGACGTTCGACATGATGTCGCAGGTCTGGAAGACGAACGACTCCTGGTGCAGCGCGAAGAACCGGTTGATGGCAAACTCGATGATAGAGCGGATGGTGGGATGTGCCTCTGCGTCGCAGTACACCTTGATGACGGCGGGCATGAACAGCGTGTAACCACCGCCAGACGTAAAGAGACGTCGGAAGCGGGTGCTAGCCACCAGATAGTCTAGGATTACGGTAAGTTCATAGGACGTCTATCACGCCGCGAGAATGACTCACTGAGCATGGCTTGAGCCACAACCCCCACATCGTCGCCGTGAGCAAGCAGAATGCGATTGAGCCCATCCAGCAGAAGCGCCAGCTCTTCACGGTCGTTGAGATGTCGCGAGGTAGCTCGAAAAACTTGATGGAGTAACAGCAGGTGGCTTCGGACGAGTGTCAGAGATAATGCGGTGAGGGCGGGGTTCGCGGGAGGTTGGTTCGGCCGCTTCGTGGGGATATATGCGCTCAGAGATATAGGCTCGGCATGAGTCGCGTCATAGGCGAGAGGTAGCACGAGGGTCGAGAGGTTCTTGCGTATGACCTTTACATCCTGCGTGTTCCGGCGAAGCATGTTCAGCATCAGCAGATTCTGGGCAGTCCGAACCATCGTGACCCAAACGACTGGCGGCGGGAGCGTCTCGAAGGGATTTCGTGGACCCTCTAGCGCCCGCGGGAACATGGGGCCGACAGGTGCAGCGTCGTTCCACCACAAGGAGCCGGAGGGGATGAACAACATGTCGACCTTCGCCCGCCGGATATCGCGCATGGAGATTTTGCTAACCTGCGGAACGAGCTTTGCGATGAGTGGTGAGCTGTAGCCATAGCCCATCAACGGGTCGATAGCTTCGGTATGCCGCATCGATGACTTGAGGAGACCGGTGAGGTGGTTGAGGACATGGTGGGCCATACCTGGCGGTAGGACGAACTCGCAGTGGAGGAAATTGCGCAATGTCGTCACAGCGGCAACGACATCCGCGGACTCGCCAGAGATGTTGTGGAACACGGAGCGAGATAGCACTGTTGGGTCGTCACGCATGAGGTCGAGGATGAGGTTCCTGGCGGTGTTTGCGACCACAAAGTCGCTGTCCTTGGTCATGAGCGACAACCGCGGAAACAGCCCCACCATCGTTGAGACGAAGACGGGTCGACGTTTCGCCTTGGCATGCGTGGCCGAGGCGAAGTCTCTTGCCCCGAGGGGAGTATCCCTAGGAGAGGTCCTTGTCGGTGAAGGTTCAGGACTAGGGCTCGGGCTCGGCGGGTCAGGCGGCCCCCCGTCACCCTCGGCGGTTGAGCTCAGCGAGTCCAACTGTTGCGTGGGTAGCCGTGCTACTGGCGTCTTGATCCACTGCATCTTCGGGTCCATCTCTCCGCGCTCCTCCGCCCAACCGACCTCTGAGAGTCGTCTCCGCAGCTCCAGAGGGAGCACGTGGCCCTTACTATCCTTGAAGTCGTTCGGGTCCTCCTCCATTTCGAATAAGCTCGTCCCGATATCCGTAGGAACGAATACGATGGGCGGTCGGGTGAGCTTGAAGGGACGCCTGTATGTCCTATCCAGTATGACCTCCTGGCTTAGGAGCTGGAAACGCCAACTCGATATCGTGGCAATCCGCTCAAGGGCCTTGCGACGGGTGTCCACATCCTCGCTGGGGATCTATTAGAGGAAGTACGAGCTAGTAGCTAGAACGAACATACCTCTTCAAGTTATCATTGATAAGTGCGGTGAACTCCTCAGGGATCTTCTCCGCACATTGCATGATCAGGAAACATGTCTGAAAGTATGGTCAGTCATTTTTTCTAAAGGAAGCCGCCGAACGCCTCACCGGAGCAACAACGTGCGTAGCGTGGTCATCCAAATACCTAATCCAAAGGATCGGTGCTATCCGCAGATAGTCGTCTGGCGAAAGTAAGCCAGATATCGTGACGAGTAGCTCAAGACCGGTGCTCTTCTGCCTGTCCAAGAGGCTGCGCAGCATCAGGAGTCGGTCGCCAAAGACCTCCTTCGAGATGTCATCAACACCGCCGGCTCTGGATGCCCTCTTGGCGGACGCTTGGTTGTCCGTAGCAGAGGCGCTGACGATCGTGGTGCGTCGCTGGAGCGGCGGTGAGCGTCGCAAACTATGGGGTATCTAAGCTGCCTACCTTGCCACCACCGCCGATGCCGGCTTTGACGTGCTCGTATAGCGCCTCGAGCTTCCTGAGCGTGGCATAGATCTCTTCGTCGTCCATCTCCTCCTCAGGGTCATCCTCGGAATGGAACATGTACGACGAAGTCCAATTCACAACGCATGGAAGCCATGCTGCCCTGGAGTCGATGTATGAGGTAACCGTGTATTTGTGAAGGAATGTACTTACGGCTTGAGCGTTCGAGTGAGTAACCTACACTCGCGGAAGAGAGCACAGAACAGCAGTCGTTGAGAAGCAGGAATGAGCGTGTGTTGTTCCTGGTTCACAGGTAAGGCGGCCAGTCAGAGGAATCCATGATGAAGCAATACCTTCGACGCTATGAGCTTGCCTATTCGCGCCTCCAGACCCACAGCAAACTTGGCGCTCGTGGCGAGCTGCCCGTGCTGAGGTCAGCGCGCATATACCTGGTCTTAAACAACAACACTTACCACAGCAGGGTCCTTCATCTGCCTGACTTCCCTCAGGTGGTGTATCAGCTCGATCATGAGCACGAGCTGCCCATATCGCGCCTGTCCCTTCACCGGCCTGCCGTCTTCCGACTTCGCACGCGGCGTGGGGTCTGTCATGAGCGCGACGGACATCATCTCCGCGTCGTACGTCCACAACGCGGGGTAGAAACGCGCGACGGAGTACAGCGCGCAGAGCTGGTTCGCGATCGTCAGGTCCTTCATCGACGCCGCGCAGGTAAAGATCGGCTTGAAGAGCGCCTTGGGGATGCTCAGCGCGACAGACTCTAGGAAGTCGGAAAGCGGGGCGCAAGGTAGCTCTGGCGCATCTTCCATCAGCCGCTGCGACGACGTCAGTCGTTCGTTAAAGCCCAGCGCGGAAGGCAGGTGGTACTCACGTCTATCAACAGAGGCAGAAGCTGAGGGACCAGAGACGATCGGATTCCATCCGGGAGCTCCTCGATGAGTGTTGGGAGAAGACGCAGTAGGGTCGGCCATTCCGCGCTTGCAGTCTGCAAAACAGGTGCCTCAGTTCTTCATCCACACCATACATATGGACGTATACTTACGAAATCCCGTAGGGACTTCTCAGCGCTCTGCTTCCACGCAGCGCCCTCTTGCAACCAATCGAAGAAGTACAACATCAGGTAGTCGCGCTCCTGCCACCCCTTCACGCAGAACAGTTCCAACGCGAGGCGGACGACGCTGCTGCGAACCTCGTCCACCGCATCGAACGCATTATCTTTCATCGTCTCTATCTCGTCGATGATGCGCGTGCGCAGGAGGTGAAAGATCGCTTTCGCGTCTTTGACCGCCGTCTCCTCGTGGGGGTATTCAAGCGGAGAGGAGAGTAAGGAGATGGACGCGTTGACGAACGACGTCAGCTTCCGCCAATTCATGGTGGTGAGCAGGGGCGTAAGCGCCGTCGGGGAGTCGACGGAGACCCAGTATCTCTGTGCGCGGTGATTGTTCAGCGCGGTGGCGGACAGCTTTGGATCTTCACGAACCTCGAGCAAGTTGTGTAGGGTCCATCTTCTGAAAGCCTCCGAGCCTACCTCCAAGCAACCGATAACGCTGTCAGCAACGATGACCTCCCTGATCATCCTGTCGTCTTCGTTCTTATACCGTACCCCAAACTCCTTCTCGAGGGCCTGGGGCAGCGGCGTGCCGCTTTGTCCACCTCGCACCGACGAGATGTACTCTGCGACGGACTCCGCTTCCGACACCGTGTCAGATGAGGAGCGCAGGACCGCAAGGAGCGAGAACAGCGTTTGGAGGAGTGTCTGCATGATCGCTGGGGTCTCCACACTGAACGTCTTCTCTCGCGAGAAGAGCAGCGCGGAGAGCGTGCCGAGGATGCGCGCGCGCGAGGACGAGTGCACCGAAGCGGCTTTGCAGCACCAGATGATGCGGTCTAGCTCAGCCTGCAGCGTGTTACATCAACTGGGGTATGTTGGACCACACAGAGACATACCTCGTTCGACGCGGGTTTCCACGTCCTGATCACGTACTCGTACGTCTCCGCCGCAAGATTCTGCTCGGTGCCTATCTGAGGGTTCGCATGCGGACCCAAGAAGGGCACAAGCAATGCAGCCAGCACCTGTGTCTCGCATGGGAGCGTCCGCGGCCTGTTCTCCGAGGTCGACGACGTCAGCGCCCTGGCTATATGCGTGACCGTCGGCGCTGCACGCGACGCAGCCCCCAGAGACATGACACTAGGCGGCCTCTTCAGACCTCCGCCCGTAGCTTGCCTCGCATGTCCCATGAGTCCCCCACCCGTAGCCTGCCGTGCATGCCCCATCACCGCCCCCGCGGCAGTGTTCACCGACGCCCCAGCGGACGCGAGAAACGGTAGATGCAGCGTCGACCCGATGGTATTCTGCGTAACTGGCTCCGCCTTCGTGCGCGTGGGCAGCTCCCCAAAGCGCACCGCGAGACACGCTTTGCGGATCTCCTCCGTCAGTCGGCGCGTCTCGTCGTGCGTGACGTCTCGGACCTGGTCGACGACCTGCCGCATCGACTTCTTCGGCCCGAAGCGGTACCCGCGCGGGGTGGAGGGCCGTGGTGTAGATGGGACCGACGGAGGCTGGGAGCCTTCAAGCGGGGGTGTGGGCATAGGTTGGGGGGACTCGGAGCGGGTCGAGCTCGATGAGGGCATGACGTGCGACCGGATGGTGTCCCATCGTCGGCGCGAGGGTGATGGTGGTACACTGGACTCAGTAGTTGGCGTTGACAACGTACTGCTCAGGTCGAGAGACGGCGGCGCCCTCGCGCGGGCGTTGAGCACACTCGCCTTCGGGGTGATCTCCGACGAGTTGGGCGGGTCCTCCGCCTCCGGCGACTGCACAACGCCCTTCTCCGTCCACGCCTCGTTTGCCGTGTTCGCAAACGGGTCTATCCCATCTTCGATCTTCTCCGCGAGGGTGAGGAGGTTGGATGACGCAGTCGACTGCTTCCTGTGGTGCGAAGCGTCGCCTGCGACCGAAGCGGCGTCGGACTCCGAGCTTGTGCGCTTCTTCCGGAGGGTGTCAAGCGAGAAGAGACGTCGGGGAGGGGGCCTGCTGCCGGTCGGCTTCTTGCCGGGGGTGGACATGGCACCGAGGAGGCAACCTGTACTTGCCGTGAGCAGAGGTGTTCGGTGAGACGTAGGAGAACGGAGGGAAGTCGCATCCCAGAGCAGTCTAAACACAAGCGTGGGGGGAGGCCGGGAGTTTGTGGACCAAAGTCACCAGAGCCTTGGCATGCCGAGGTATTCGTCCCACATCGCAGTCCATTCACCCATACTGTATGTCGGTGCCCTCCCCACGCCCTCTGACGGGTTGCCCCACGCTTCCCGGCTCGACCAGTGCTCGTTTTGCACATAAACGCGCATGTATAGTTTACTCACCGCACGCTCAAGCTTAAGTCGAGCACGCCTGCAATGTCTGTAGGCCTCAACTCTAGCGTCGACCAGTGGGTGTTCCGGATTTGTTCGTCTTAGTGGATGATTTCTAGGAAAGACTGGCCAGGACAGCGAATTGTGCGGTGGTGCAGAGCTTCTAGGGGTTGCAATGTCTCAAGAGTAATTCCTGTAGCACACAGACAGTGGGGGCATGAGCGGAAAGGTGGTGTATTTGCCAAAACATGAGTGCTGCCACAAGCTGAGGGCACTGGCGCGCAGTCCCGCACAGCACTACAGTTAGGCGCTCAATGGCTTAGACGCCCTTTCACGGCGCCTAACATTCTGGCTACATCTGAAGCTTTGAAGTGAGGTCCGGTCACGATTCTCATGTCGTCTGCATCAAAAGGAGAGCCGTATCAGAATACCGCCCGAGATGAATACGTCGAGGTAGGGAACTCATTTACAGTTGGCGAGACGCGACGCGTACGCTTTACACTCCTGGTCACGTGAGCGCGTGCAGTAGCGAGACGCGCAACGTGTAGCGGTACTAATAGCAGTTCGCCGTATTGCAGTGAGTATGAGCGAATATGTCATAACGAGGAGCCAGAGGGTGATTAATCTGCTGGGTGGACGAACAAATACCAAGATATTATGTAAAGTAAGGTGGACGTCGAGGGTCGAGGTACCCAGAGCAACATCCCGCCATTAGCCCTTCTTAGCTCCTAACCGCTCATCGTACTTCCGCAAGAGCAGCCGCTCGACCCATCCGTTCTTCGGGAACGGCTTCTCCCACTGGTTGTGCAGGTGCACCGAGAACACCTTGCCTAACGCCTGGTCCAGCGCGCCGCCTCCCTCGCGCCCGAGCCCCATCGTCCAAAAGCCACTCGCAGGGTCCGCCTTGAACGGGTCTGGGAGCCGGTTGTCCAATCGGCACGAACGCGCGTCCGAGAAGCAGAAGGGGAGCACCTTGAAGGGAGGGATTCCTGCCGCGAGAAGTCGCCGCCGGAGCTTGAGGTAGAGGAGGGCACCCCAATCCGTCGTGCCCTGCCGTGGCGCCTGGGACGTCACCATGACGTGGAAGGCCTCGCAGAGGTAAGGGGAGTGCTTGTGGAAGCGCATAAGCGCGCCGTTCAGTGGGACGTATTTTTTGTCTGTGGTAGGGGGCATCAGGAAGTGCATATAGTCAGGCCGAAGCGTACGCACCGTAGCAGTCCCACTGGGTGACGAACTCGTGCTCAAGCAGGGGCGCAAGGTCCCGCGTGAGCAGCGAGTCCATGTCGATCCACACCCCGCCATACGCCCAGATGACGAGCAACCGCACCAGGTCCCCGTCGACCCACGCCTTCGCATCGTTGATGTTCAGCAGGTCGCTTCCCTCCAGCTCAGTTCCGCGCGCGAGGACACGGTAGTCGACAACCTTCAGCGCAAACGCGTCCGGGTACTGCCGCACCCACTTCTGCAAGATCAGGTTGTGCGAGAGGTCGATGTTCGTCCAGAGGATGAGGCGCGTGCGCTCGAGGTCCTGCGTCGCGAAGAAGCTCTTGATCATCCACTCCTGCCGCGGCCCGAACGGCGCAAGGTCCGTGCGCCAGTACGTGTGGAACTGGACGCGCTCGTCTGGGGGAATGCGCCGGCGAGGCTTGTCGCGCACGAGCGGTTTAATGGTCCCCGCGAAGTCATAGCAATCCATCCCGAACTGCAGTGGGGTGCCCGCGTGCACCTCCGTGCGCCGGGGGCCGTAGAGCGCGTCGGAGACGTTGTAGCTTGGGGAGACGCGGTTTTCGGCGAAACAACCCGAGAGCGGGGGGACGGCAAGTACCTCCTGGTTCACCCATGCGCGGTTGTAGAACGAGATTTCGACGTGGGGCTCCCAATAGTACAGCCCCGCGAGGACGATGAGCGTGACGACGGGAAGGACGACCTTGAAGAGCGCATGGATGATGACCCGTGGCCGGAAGAAGTGGCGAACAAACAACTCCGTCCTCCTGTTGAATCGCGCCCGCGTCGGCGTTGATGGATGGGACCTCGAGTGAAGTGGGATGCTGACGTAGTTCGTCCGACTCATTTGCGCTGGGCAGAGGTGATCGTGAGGAAGGCGTTATGGAGCAGAGCCTTTATCCGAGCGTCGTGAACATGTGAGGGCGTCGAGGAAAGCAGTGGACGTGGTCCATCATGAAGGTGTGCGACGAAGACTTGGACGACGCGCGCGCAGTGATGGGCGCCTTTTCACCCGACGTCCACATTTGGGCTCAATTCCGGGCTCGACATACGCATGAGGTCGAAAATTCATTCAAAATCGCATCACCTCCAGTTCAGTGGCAGGCCATTCCAGAAGACTGCTCTGTAAATGAATTGAAGCCCTGCTCTCTCTCACAGGTATACTTAGCTGCGCAATGGGAGTCTGGGACTAGATACGGACTCTCGGCGGTTTTGGTCGCGTAGGCACAGCCATCCGCTCCCCCCGACTGGGACTCCGAGTCGGAGTCGACCTCAACGGCCGTAGGGTCGTCGCATATCCTGTGTCCCAAAGCTGTGTCTTCCCCGTGGAGGGCCAAAGTTGGGAACCTTTGCTACAGACACTTCGAAGGCTGGCGCTTTAGGATACTGATTTTTCGGAACGGTTACCGGTAGGCAGGAGGAGTACTTACATACTTGGGACGTGTACCTATGAAACGTCTCCCGCCGACAGCGACGCGTCCAGGTCTATTCAAACGGCTGAAAGGCGCTGTCGCGTCGAAGGCACTAGAAGTGATCCATATGCCTCGGAAGCGCACTTGCCTCGGCGCCGTTTCGTAAACCGCCAATTCAACGATTTGCGTTCGAGGACGATTGCCAATGATACCGCCGAAAATCCCCTCGAGAAGCCGGGCAGCTGGTCCGGGAACAGGTATTTTTGACTGTCCGTGCCTGGGCAACATGATATTGAGGCTGACTGAAGCCTACCGAATTACAATGACTTCGAGCTTTCTCTCGTCGGAGCTGCGCCGATGACTGCTCACATTGTACGTACCGTCGTGGGTACTAACTATCTCCTTGAGACAGCAGGTGTCTTCGGACAGCATAGCTGAGTGTCCCGTGGACGGTCCTCAAGTTCAACGCAATACGAAGACAAGACCTCCAAAGTTGACTGGCACAAACACGTTTGACGGATAGTAGACAGTCGGAGGGGGTGCGCTGCAGCCATGGGTCCGGAGTAGGAAAGACGGGACGTTGGTCCTCCCTAGTAGTACTACCCCCTTCGTCCACACGAATATGCATTCGCCAAGCCTGCTTAGACGGCCGTCAATGCGTTCGATTCGAAACCAGCCGGGTACACTAGAAGAGGGTGCGAGGTGTTGTGGTGGAGGCACTGGCATGCGCAGTGGAGGGGCGTCCGGTCAGCCACATCCAGCCTCCGGCAAGTGCCGGTGGCGTCCAATTTAGAAACCCATCCTGCTCTTCCGAGGCACTCATCCCCTCTTGTCCACCAACCACCACCTCCCTCGACCTTACGCTCCCCTCAGCAGCCAGTACGGCCACACCGGGCTTTTCTTCCATGGTATGCCGCCTCACCCACTAGTGTCTACAACAGCGCCTCATACTTTTTCGCCCTCGCGAAGATCTTCAACGTCCTCAGCTAGCCGCGTACGGCGTCGGTGCCTACCCGCATATAGCGGATGGGCTCCCAGGGATAGCGCAGGCCTCATCGCGGCCTCTGGGTTTAGTACCTGCCTCTTGGCGGGGAAGCTAACTGCGCTGGGGCCCTTCACTTCTCGACCGGGGTGTTGGGTCCCCCCTCCGACTATTGGCCCGGCTGTGCAGTGCGTCCCTCCTTCCTTCATGTCTTTCTGGCAATACTTATTTCTCGTTCATGATTAGCGGTCGGGTCAGCGGGGGATACGAGCGCGGCAGGCGCCTGCCGCCGCTCGCCCTCCGCCTACTGGGGCCGGTCCAATGGTACATGTCTGCTCTCCGCTCGTAGGCTCGCATCAACACTCACTCTCCGCACCCTCCCCTACAGTCGCCGTGCCCCTGGCCCGCGTGAGCCATCGCGTAGCGGTGGTTTCTTGCAACGGCTGACGCGGCGCCCGCCACCTCGGACCCATGAGGGCCCGGGTGCGCCTCGTCCTCGCGGGTTCAGCAAACGCCTTGAACCCGCAAGGGATCGGCGAATGCTGAATCACATAAGGGGGCGGGGCGCACCTCACGCCACGTAAGGGATCTGGGGCGGCGAGCGCCGCATTGCAGGGCTGAGCCCCCGCGATGTACGTCCTCTCCTTTCTTCGGCCGAGCATACCATACTGATATCCCCTACAGCGCCGGCCGGATTCACCACTGCAGTGGTGGCTCCGTTCGGGGATCGCAGGGGCCGCGCCCTCCTAACCGCCAAGACCGACGCAAAGGTACGTGCCTATTCTCACTTCACTTCGCATCGGCGCTCATACTCCGTCTCTTAGTCGTCGCGTCTTGGCGGTCCCGGCCCGCGCGAGCCATCGTCCTTCTTGGACGGCGGTCTTCGTAAGTCGCAACGGCCTACGCGGCTCCCGCCACCTCGGACCCATGAGGGCACGGGTGCGCCTCGTCCTCGCGGGTTTAGCAAACGCCTTGAACCCGCAAGGGATCGGCGAATGCTAAATTGCATAAGGGGGCGTGGCGCATCCTACGCTACGTAAGGGATCTGAGGTGGCGAGTGCTGTATTGCAGGGCTGAGCCCTCGCGATGTACGTCCGCTATCATTTCTTCGAGTTGAGCGCGGTCTAACGTTGTTCCTTACAGCGCCGGCCAGGTTCATCACTTCGGTGGTGGCTCTGTTCGGAGATTGCGGGAGCCGCCCTCTCTCGACCGCCAAGGGCGGCGCAAAGGTGCGCCACTTTCCCCCTTCTCCCCGCATCGCCGCTCACCCCTCGCGTTCTAGTCGTCGCACCTTGGCAGGGCGATCACGCCGGCCTTGCTGGCGCTCGTCCTGGCCCGCGCGAGCCACCGTCCTTCTTGGACTGTGGTTTTCGTAAGTCGCAACGGCCTACGCGGCACGCGCGCCGCCTCGACCCATGAGGGACCGGGTGCACCTTGAACCCGCGGGTTTGGCTGACGCTTTGAACCCGCAAGGGATCGGCGGATGCTTTGAACCACATAAGGGAACGGGGTGCACCCTACTCTACGTGAGGGTCCGGGGCGGCGTTCGTGCCGCATTGCAGGGCTGAGCCCCCGAGACGTGAGTTTATTCTCTTTGGTGCCTGGGAAAGCGAGCATGTGCTGACGATGACTGTTCGTCTGTTACAGTGCCGGCCGGATTCGTGATGTCGATACTGTCGACTGCGAGTCCGTTCGGCAGTCGCGGGGGGATCATGCCCACTGCGAGGCTTGAGGTGTGAGTGAGGATCGCGTGACGGCGCCGGCTTCAACAGCCTTGCCGTACCTAAGCTTTCGTGAGTGATAGGCGCATACTAGTACTAGATGTGCATGACTGTACGTAGCATACATTTGGTACCACAGAGCGGCGAGAGCTTCGTAGCATCCTACAATACACTGTGACTTTGATTTCTCAAGCCCCTAGAGCATCGATAAACGCTGGCGCACGCCGACGTGTAGTCTGTGCTTTCTCCGCTCGCATAAATACTATACTCGTGAAGTTGACTCTCGGATGTGGGCGCTCTCCGACGGATTCCCCGCCCGGTTCAGACGCAAACTATATCAACGGGCGAGCGGTATCTTCGCGAGACGCACACGAGGAATGTGGTGGACAAGCAATAGTGGGTTGTGTTTACTCGCTGTACGTCTTTGATCGGCTAGTATAGCTGACGATGCAACTAACAGGCTTTTAATACAAGTCAATGTACGAATCAAGACCTCGCTCGCGACCTGTAAGCACGGAAGTAAGCCTAAGCCGTAGCGGCGATGCACGACTATGGACCCTCTTCGACAGCGCCAGTACTTGAGAACGGGCGAGATATCGGCCTCACACCCTCAGTGCGACACCACGGGTGAATGGCCAAAATACCACTTAGCTGCGGGACCACCTGACAGCCGACCACGGCCACGCCGTGCCCGTTGCTTACAACCCGCGCCGTTGGCCCGAGGCGAACAGCGCAGGTTGTAAGTAAAGGGCACGACATGCCACGATGGTAGGCATGCGGCCAACGTAATCACGACGAAGTTACTTCTCGCCGGCCGACAGAAAAGAAGCGTACCCATGCCACAACCGAGAAAAGAGCTTGAGGGAAGATCTGCGCAAGATTCGGTCAGTACCCAGATTGCGCTACAGAAGAGGAATACTCACGAGAGGTAGAGCTGGAGGGAGGGGGATGCACCGCCGGTCCTCAGATCTCGTGCCACGCCGCCGCCGTGGCGGTAACGTGAAGGCCGCCGCAGACACTCGTACGGCCTGGAGAATACCCCCGACCTAGAGGGGCTCTCCAGGCGGCAGCGAGGCTGCTCAGGGCGCCCGACGAAGGTAAGACCCGCCGCGCGCCGAAGCGCACGGGGGCCGCCGACGGGACCGACCACACTAGGACTGGTGGCCGATCCCCGTACGACCCGTACAAGTCCGCTTAATACCAGGACAGGAGCCGTAGCTCGTAACAGAACAGGGCGGTGCGGGGGGAGGGAGGGGGGGTGGGGAGAGGTGGGTTGGGCGCAGGTGCGGCTTTCTTAACGGGTGTGCGTGTTTGGCTCGGTGGACGGGCAGCGGCTGGCAGGTCGGTCAGCCTCTTGCGGCGGCGAGGCCGGGGAGGCTGTGGGCCGATGTTGTTGGGATGTCGGCGGGAAGCGAACTGCCACGAGCCCGAACAGTGTGTGCGCCGATCGAATGGCAGCCTTCAGCCGCAACGGCCGGTTGGTTCACGTTCGTGCAGTCTTTGCGAGCGTGAAGACGTCGCGTGTTGAGTTCGTGTTGTTCGGCATACAGAGTCGATCCCATCGTGGTCAGTGTATGGCGTCGCCCGGCGCGCATAAGCTGAGAAAATCCACAGGTATGCGACGCCTTCAATACGGGCTCGGAATCAGTATTCTTGTGTAGGCCTCTTGTCGCAGCGACGTCTATTAGGAGGGTGTGGGGCAAGGTTAGTGGGGTCTCCGCGGGAAGCGGACTGTGGCGGGCTCGCCGCGAGTGCGCCGAGCACCAGCCAACTATAGTGGCCACGGCGGAGAGTTGGTTTCCGCCCGTCCACGCGCGAAGATGTCGTGTTCCGCACTGTTCGGCACCCGTCGATTCCGATGTGGCGCATAGCACCGCCCGACACGCATGATCTGTTGTAGAAGTCTAGAAGATACGGGACGGTGCGCTTGGCTGACGCACTCGAATTCACGGACTCGGAGAATGTCCATAGCTCGCCGGATATCGGAGGTGTACTTTGCGAAATAGGGCGAGCTGTGCAAAACTTTATGCAGCTCACGCCCTGGTAACTGGGCACCCGTGTCTTCGGCGATGTAGATATCGATGTCGTACCAGCGCAAACGCATCTCCTCCTGGGCTTGGACTGTAAGTAGAAGGAAGAGCTGGGTGATGGGAGTTCGTGAGAGGAAAACGCGGGCGTCCGCAAATAAGTTGGGTGAGCTTCAGAGGCTCGCTTGCCCTTTCTACGCCACCCGCACACAGCCACGTACCAACCACCCGAGCTGCGGCAGGCTGTGGTGGCCCTCCTACGATTTAGCACGATGCTGCTCTTTATTGTGTATGAGTTCAAACATATACACACATATATATACGATAACACTAGGATACATGAGTGAAACACCGCGAGGAATTCGGGTCGCGCACTCCGTCGCGAAGAGTCGGCGGGTGCAAGGTCAGTAGTTTGAGTTTACCTTGAGCAAAAAACGGCGGTGACATTGACATGGACCGCGCGAGATGCTGTGACTATGCCGGCGGCGACGAGTCGCGAGCCCGCCCAAAGTATTCGGGGAGGAGGCCCCGATGCCCGAGGCTTGAGGCTGAGTGTAAGTACTCACTGTTCCGCAGAAAGACTGCACGGGCGTGAACAGGCCCGCCGCCGTGGCCAGAGGCTAGCCGCTCGATCGGCGTGGCTCTCACTGCTCGGGCCCGCGGCAGCTCGGTTCCCGCCGAAGACCCCACCAACCTCGCCCCTCGGTCTCGCCGACGTCGCCGCGGCAAGAGGCTGACCTGCCAACCGCTGCCCGTCCACCGAGCCAAACACGTTTCGCCGTTAAGAAAGCCGCACCTCCCCCCAACACACCTCTCCCCACTCCCCCTCCCTCCCCCGCACCGCCCAGAACTGTTACGGGCTTCGGCTCCCACCCAGGGTACTAAGCGGACTTGTACGGGTCGTACGGGGATCGGCCACCAGTCCTAGTGTGGCTGGTCCTGTCGGCGACCCCCGTGCGCCTCGGCGCGCGGCGGGTCTTACCTTCGTCGGGCGCCCTGAGCAGCCTCGCTGCCGCTTGGAGAGCCCCTCTAGGTCGGGGGTATTCTCCAGGCCGTACGAGTGCCTGCGGCGGCCTCCATGCTACCGCCTCGGCGGCGACGTGGCAAGCGGTCTGAGATCGGGCGGTGCTCGCCTTCCTCCAGCTCTACCTCTCGTGAGTGTTTCCCCTCTATAGTGCTTGATAAGTGCTGACGAGCTCACCTATAGTTCATCCCTCAAGCTCTCGTCCTGGTCGACTAGATGGTACGCTTCGTATGGGTACGCTTCTTTTCTGTCGGCCGGCGAGAAGTTACTTCGTCGTGACTACCATGGCCGCATGCCTACCATCGTGGCATGTCGTGCCCTTTACTTACAACCTACGCTGTTGGCCTGGGGCCAACAGCGCGGGTTGTAAGCAACGCGCACTGCGTGCCCATGGTCGGCTGTTAGACAGTCCCGAAGTTGGGTTATCGCCACATTGTGTCTTCGGGGATGAGCCGGGGCTTGGTCCTTAATGCCTCCATACTGGCCCCGTCCCTCCATTGTACCACGGTCACATGGGCGCATCCATCGAGTCCCTCGGGTAATCTGCTCCGAAGGCCCCGGTGTTAGCGTTCCTTCCCCAGCCGTGTACGCACCATGCACGGTTTGTTCCTCAGGAGGCTCGTGTTATGTGCGCGTGGTGCAACCCTTGACGACGCATGAGTATACGCGGGAATGCAGACGCAGCACCAGCTGTTGCACGCGCGAGAATGTGGTGTACCCGGACCTTCGTCTACATTCTTACAGCCACAAGGTCAGCGTACACCGTGGTGGATGCCGGGGCGGCGAGCTGCAGTGAGACCTGCTCGCACCTGAATGCAACGGTACTGCCAGCCACCACCGACGGTGCCTAGGCGCGCAATGCATACTGGAGGCACGTCGAACACGTTCACATGCCCGTGAACGTGGTCCTGTATCCAAGGGGAGGCGTCTGCGAACGCGGCAACGAGAGGTTATTAGACAGCTAGGGCAAGCGATAAGCGAAGGAAAGTACAAGCTGAGAACAGAAGAGCGCACCAGTTACGAGTCTTCCCATGAACGTGTCGACGTCGCGCGAGGTGTTTCCCGCGCGAACGTGTGGCTAGGAGGACGACCTGCATGACCTCGAATCGTGAGATCTGAGCGCCGAGAGGATAACTGCAGGGGAAGTATTGGAAGCACGCATAGCGTTGTGTTGAACTCGAGCAAACGATACATGTTGCATTGCGAACGACCGAGCCGTCCAATGATGTACGGAACGAGAGAGGGGACGGGAGCGACGGGGGATATAATCGTGGTCGTGCTTGTAGATAGAGCCGTGTCGTCCATATACTTACGTACGTGCGTGTGGATACATGTGCTGCGTGCGAGTCGAGGGTTCGGGTTGGGATGGTAGCGGATAGTCAATAGTGAGGGATAGTGTGTAGTGCGATACTAATCGACGTAGAATGAGTGAAATAGATGCGAGACTTGAATGGACACGGATGATCGTGAAGGGGAAGGTGGGCGGGTACGGCGTGCGGAGGCGTCGTGTGTATAAGCAGCAAACGTCCATGGCCTCCACAGACACCGGCCAATGTCCGCTCGGGGTGTGTCAAGAAATGTGTAGCAAAGAAGGGGGATGGAAGCGCGAGACCGAGGCTAGGGGATGTCACAGAACCACCAGCGACGAGCAGCACCGAGATAGAGCACATGTGATGAGGACGGACGACGGTGACGGGTGAATGCGCGACGAGATGAATCGCATGCGCCGCAGGAGTGCGCCCCGTGGCCCGTCCAGGCAGGCCTACCCCGCCCTACGCCCGGATGGCCGTAGGCATGTGGCTCAGGCGCCGCCAGAACTTCCAGCTGTGCTTCTTCTCGCTGCTCTTCCCGCTCGTGCTCTCCCGGACGCTGCTCCCGGTGCTCCGCGGAGATGCGGCCGACGAAGACGACGTCGACTCCGACTCCTCTGAGCGCGGGGGCGTTGGTACCCCGTGCGGGGCCGCGTCGTATGAGCTGGCGTCCGCCATGGGGGAGCGCTGTCGCATCAAGGGATGAGGTGCCGAGGGCGCCGAGTGCGATGTCGGCATATGCGGGTGCGAGAGCGGGCGTTGGTTCCATTCCGAGCCAGGCGCCGACGAGCTGCGCGACCCTCGCTCCAGCGCACGCGGCACGCTCTCGCTCATCGCGCGTGCCGTATGCTGGAGGTGCGCGGGGAAATACGAGGACTCCGGCCGGGCCACAGACGGGGGCGGCCGCACTTCTGGGCTCGGCGAACCGCTCGCGGGGTCATCTGCCGAAGGCATGATGACGAGATCGGCCGCGGTCGCGATCCACGCGCGTCTCGAGGTCTTCGAAGGCGAGGCTTGCGGAGCGCGGGCCTTCCCCGCCCTGGCAGTGGTCGTCGTCCCCACAGTGGGGTTCGACCCCGCAGAGCCAGAACCTGGAGCCCCGGCATCTGCATCCAGCGCGCCGGAGAGGACGATGTCGGCCACAGTCCAGTCTCCCCAGTCCACGACTCCAGGTTCGCAGCCGACGGAGTCGCAGAATGTCGTCGCCTGCATGACATATGGCCGGCCGCGCTCGAGCGTTTCTCCAGGAGCCCCTCCAGGCGAGATGGCCTGAAGCGCGAAAGACACGAGGAAGGCCTCCATGCTCTGCACGAGTTTCCTCCGTGCGGCCGGAGGGGCACTGGATGGCGGAGGCGGGAGAAGATGGATCAAGAGCGCTTTCATGGGCGGTGGAGGTGTTGCGCTTGGCAGGTTGAGCGACTCGCCGCTCTGGTAAGGCGGCGTCGGAGGGAGGTAGACGGAAGAGGAGCTGCGCGTGAACGCGCTCAACGATCGATGAAATCGTGATGTCGAAGACGACGACGTTGTGCGCGGGCGCGAGGAGGAAGAGGACGAAGGAGGCCCATTTGACACCAGGAACGGCCTTGAGATGGTGGTGACGAGGATGGAAGTCTTCAGCAGCGCCTTGTCGGAGACGTTGTCGGGCAGAAAATTGATCAGAGCGTCGAAAGGTCGCTGTGAGGGGTCAGGCCGCGGTAGACTCTGCGAGGACTGGCGACCACGGGTGAATCGGCCAGATGAGGAGGAAAGCGGGCGGAAGAGGGAGGATGGTCGGGAGGATAATAGGGACTCCGAGAGCTGGGTCGATGAACTTCCGGGTGAGTTCGGCGTGCTCTGGGAGCCACTGAAGCGAAGAACGTTAGGTGGAGCAAGCTCGCCGTCGATGTCGAGCGCTTCAGAGAGCTCAAGGACGCCCTGCCCGCCGTGTTTCCGCCATGTTCGGGCAATCCGCTCGGCCCATTCCAGAACGTTCACGAAGCGAACCGCACCCGCGTCTTCAAGGGCCAAGGGCGCAGAGAGATGAAGAATGCGTACTGTGGGGAGTACGATGTGTGGGATGTCGGGCGGGTTGTGGGTAGCGAGGATGACGAGGGAATTTGCTAGATGTCGTGACTGGAATAGCGGCGCGAGCTCCTTCAGTGTGGGGGCTGACGATATGTGAGGTCAGTTTGCACTCTTCGACGAGGCAGAAATGGCGCACCTCCGAGGACAAAGATGACGTTCCGGCGTTGATGAGCTGTTGCGGCCAGCAACGTGTCGATCTTGAGAAACCACGGTTCTCCAAGCGCGGTGGCGGAGACGCCTGCGAACGGGTCGAGCGGGAAGCGGGGCTTGAAGACGTCGGGCTTGCGCGAGCGTTGTGTTGGGCGTGGCACGGCGAGCCTGCTGGAGGAGGCGACAGCGGCCATGGTGGAAGGAGAAGGGGCGGAAGATGAGCGTGAGTGGTTGAAGAGGGCAGTTTGCACATTGTGTGGCCTCCACTCTGGCGTCATATCTGAGCCGAAACGCGGCAAGGCGGCCAAGACCATGAGTTCGGTACGGGCGCCAGGGGAAATGATAGGATGACAGACGATGACGACAACCGGTAAAAGAGAAGAACTGTGCGATACCGCGCAGTTCTGACCTCTCCGACACGGCGTGGTATGCACGATGTAGCGAGCACGTAGAGAAGAAGAAAGCCGAACGAGCCGCGAGCGCATTCTTATATACGTGCAATGCATAGAGTTCATGGAGGACACTTCGCGAGCGTCGATGGCGTACCTGTCCGATCGCGTCCCTATTTCGGCATCTTCCCCGCGGAGTCTAAATCCCTGCCCTTGTCAATCCCCCTCAGAGTTCGCGCGGCGCTTCGAATGACCTCCGACAGGGCCGATCCCATCTGCCAAGCTTCCCGGGCTTTGTGCGGTCGCGAGCACACAACTCGAATATTCGCCCGCGAGCCTGAGCCTGAGCGTATGCCGGGAACCCCTCCACGCCTCCTCCACCCTATCGCGCACCGCACGCAGGCCTCGCCGTGAAACACCACCCATCAATTGCTGGGGAGTCCTGCACCGCAAGCTGTACAAATATGCAAATGCCCTCGGTGCCTCGGTGCATTCCAGCTAGCTCCCATCACGCATTGCAATGCATTCCCAGGCCAGCGTGGCCTAGCACGGTACGCAGTCGCATCTGCAAAGCGAAGTTCGGGTTCGACGGAGCCGACCGTGCCCAACCCTTCGGACGCCGCCAGGCGAGGGCGACCCTCACGGTTCCCGATGGCTTGGGCATCTCTCGGCACGGCTTGGTACTTGCACTCGGGGCATCCGTGCCCCGAGGGCTGCGTTTACCCAAGTGCCCGCGTTGTACATGATCACGACTCGCGGAGTACTGCTATGTTTGGTATCAGAACTTCACCGTCTACCGGAAGTTACAGACAACATACCGCGAGCGTCTCGCGATGACATGAACCGCTAGCATGACTTGGAAACCCGAGGCTTCGGTGAACTCGAAGCACGCTTTTATGACACCGTACGTGTTGCATTGACCGATAGTCAAGCGCAAGCAGGGACTACTCTCGACTCCGGCCTCCCCATGGCGTCCGTGAGCCGGAGGGCGAACGAACACACGATGTTGAGAGCAACCCAAACCCTCGGGCGTGCCCTGGTACGTGTACTCTCTGTCGATACACGTACACTCATTAGGATAAGTACCCCACCGCCGTACGACAAGAGCCTGGAGCAATACAGTCTGGGCATCCGGCATCGCCAGTACAGCACCATACACTTCATCAAGTCCAACAAAACCCATCTTCACCGCCCCACCACCGCGCACCCTCGCCAAGTCCACCACGATCCTACTCCGGCGAGCCCACCCACAAAATGGGCGCGCCCACCTGTCCTGGTATTCAGCGGAGCTCTCGTGCAAACCCCGACTCCGCTCTCATTCACTCCTCCGGAATTCCCGTCGCGCCTTCCCGGGCCCTCCTCGCTCCTCGCTCCTCGCTGGGAGGCTCACTCGAACACCCGTCCGGCATCCCAAGACCGTGAGGCCAGAACGCAGCGTCTTCGCCATTCAGCAGGCCTCATCACGCGGTGCGCGGACGCGGACGTGAATAGCGCGTCCAGCGGGGGCGAGCTGCGCGATTACGGCCTTCGCGCGCGTCCATTCGTACGCTGGTACAACCGTATCTTCCGAGTGCCCCCTCCGCAGCGCGCTCCGGGCGGGTTTACGGGCAGACGGGGCTGCATGCCGGCAGGAGGGGCGCGCGCATGACCGTGGCGCACGGCTCGGACGCGGCGCGCGCGCGGGGTTGCGATCCGCAGCACCTCACGGGTCCGCCGGTGCGCGTCCACAGCTGGGGTATTTTTGCGCGCGAGGCCTATAGAGAAGGGGTGAGATATGAATAACCGACTTGTGGTACTGTAACTGGCTGCGGCGGCGGGGAGGTATTATTGGCGCTGCGATAATGCTGGGGGTATGCACGTTCGCAATGGACCCGGTGTGGGGGTATGGAGTGGACCACGCGGGGCGCTCGGTCTCAGTCCTTGCAGAACGTCGATGTACATACGTACGACGAATATTTGCATCGTCGAAGGCGGTCATGCAAGCGCGACGGCAGCCCGTCCGGCCGTCAGGTGTCCCAATATACCTTGCATTGGTGAACCGGGGAAGCCTTGGTGCGCAAGTGATATACAGTAGCCCGTGAGCGGAACCTGTAGAACACGATCTATACAGTCAAGATTAGCGTGGCTGACTGCCCGAACGGAGATCGCAGCCTAAAGTGCATTCGTACCAAGAATAGCGAGGCGGTTGCATTTGTGCCCGGTGGTTGTGTGGCTGCAGGCAGCTCAGGCCTGAGGCTGAGCTGTGACCTGTGCGAACCGCACCTCGGTGACGGCGCACCCTCGCCGACGTTGCACGACGACAACTGCTCAGCGTGCGTCCTGAAGGATTGCTACTGAACGCTTGAACGCCGAATCCAGAGTTTCGGCGCCGTTCTGCGGCCAACGTCCTAGCGTCGCCACGAGCGTACATGGAGACACCACCACATTGAACCGTGGTCCGCCAAAACGCACAGGGTGCCGCACTCGCCCCTTCACACAACGCCCCGGAGTCTCACCAGCGATTGTCTGTTCCAGCCGCACCCGCCCCGCCCCGGCATCCAAGGGCGCGTCGGAGACGGCTGAACAGCGGCTGGGCCTCCGAGTCCTCCGAGTCGCGCGGCGGGCAAGGAAGAGGCTGACAGTGGGTTTGAAGGCCCGCTGGATCGCCAAGAGTTAGCCTCGCCCGCTGAGAAGCGTCGCGCTCGCTTCCGGTCTCCGATGCCAGCCCTTCGTGGCTGGTTTGGGAGGCGGCTTGCTTTCGTGCGGGGCGCTGAGGACGAGGCGGGTGTCATAGGGCTTCGCGGACGCACCACTGTGCGAAGGAGAGCGTCATAGGGAGCGGGGGATACGTGCTGTGTCTTGCTCCGACTCCTCCATCCTGGCAGCTCATGTGCAGCTGACCTGGAGTGGGTCAATACGAACGTAAGAAGTGCGCCTATGTCGCGAAATACAATGATCACATACCTTGTTGTGAAACGGGCAGTAAAAACGTCCCGTCTTAGACGCGCTGAGAACTCTTACTGGCAGTGAATCATTCCACCAACTTCCCGGGGTCGATGACGAACGTCTTGCAGTAGTATTTGAGACGAGGAGAACCATCCTACTCAGACTCCGACGGCCAAGGAAGTTGAAGATTCCTTGCAGCGTCGCACCGTGGTAGTCTCGTGGCAGGCCGACCATGCACGAGGGGATATGAGGTGCCGAAGAGAATGCCACTCACCGCGAGGATGACCACCATACTCGATGAGCAAGACCTGCTGCTACTCCGCCAGCGCATCGAAGGGGTGTTATGAGCGAATAGTGTAGACACGAGACGTGTGGGTGTACATTAGAAGGGAAGCTTGGAATACGATACTGCCCGGGCAGGGCTGACGGGGCTCGGCGTCTTGCGCTTGTACGTCTGCATGTACGATGGTCAGTGAGTACCGCTCGCGTGCACGGCAGGCCGACGCGGGCACGCACCGTCTTGAAGCGGTCTATGCGCTCCTTCATGTCCTTCATGAGCATGTTGCGCTTCCAGGTGCGCTTCTCGACCGTGCGCTCCCACTTGTGGCCCTTGAACATCCGCTTCCTGCCCGCGTACAGGCGGTTCCCGACGTCCGCGCCCTTCACCTCCTTCTCCTTCAGCTCGCCGTCCCACTCGATCGCAGCCGTCCACCACTTCGCCTGCTCCGCTGCCTCGGGGGTCTGCGCGGATGTTGACGCACTTTCCAGAGTCTTCGCGGGCAGCTTGGGCCCTGGCGGCAATAGATGCAGCAACCCGCTAGCACGCGCGTTCTTTACGAGCTCAGCTTGTCGCCTCAGCGAGTACTTCGGCGGCGCCCATCGGCCAGACTCGGGGTTTTTGTGGGGGAGGAAGGGGTTCAGGATCTTTGGCCGCGCATTCGAGAGCTGCGGGTCGGCCTTGAGGATGGGCGCGAGCTCGCGGATCCGGAACTGCTTCACTGCCTGCAGCGCCGCCGACATGAAAAGCGAAGATGCTCGAGGACAGCGGGGGCGAAAGCGAGGGCGACGAGAGCGAGACGGGCGACGGCGTGCTGGACTTGGGACAAACTCGAATGAGGCGCCGGGGATTGGTGGCGTTACATAAGCGACGCGCGGTCCCGATATGGGCGGCCAGCCAGCAGTCAGCCTCACTCAAGCAGACCGCCAGCTCAACGCGCCCCGTCTCCCTCTCTCTCCTTCATCCCCCCCGCCGCCTCTCGGACTCTACTGGACATTTACTAATTAGCGGCTATAGCTAGTGCGTATGAGTTTGTGCGTGCGCGTGCAGCGTACATGAGCTAACGGGAATAAACCAACCAGGTCACTCCCGATGGAGCAGCAGTCCAAGGCGCCGCAGGACATCCGGAATGTCGTGAACTTCCTGCGAAGCAGCAGCGCGGGGATGAAGATCAGAGTGGGCGTGCTCAACGGAAAGCGCGTCGACTATTTCAAGGGTGCGTCCCGCGCCGCGTTCTCCGTCTATCCCGGACACGTATTGAACCAGCCCCCGCCCCCGCACAGGCAAGGGTGCCGTGAAGGCCCTGCTCTCCCCCGCATACCAGAAGCTCAAGAACGTCCCGAAGGTCGCGGATGAGCAGGAAGCGCAGCAGCTCCTGCTCACCGTCATCCCCTATGCCTTCTTCCTCCGCGTCGAGCGCGGCGCGCCGACCGGCACGTCCTCGGGCTCGCCCAAGCAGCTCCAGATCACGCAGATGCAGACGTTCGTGCCCACGGACTACTACGCGTGGTTCTACGAGGGCTCGCAGTGGACGACGTACCTCGGCGGCGTGGCCATGGTCGCGATCATGCTCGCGGGCGTCATGTTCCCGCTCTGGCCGCCCATCATGCGCCTCGGCGTGTGGTACCTCTCGATCGGCGTGCTCGGCCTCATCGGCCTCTTCTTCGCGCTCGCGGTTGTGCGCCTCATTTTCTACATCATCACCGTCATCGTCGCCTCGCCAGGCATCTGGATATTCCCCAAGCTGTTCGCAGACGTTGGATTCGTGAGTACCTGTTGCCACTCGTTGCCTGCACGCAGGGTACTAAAGCAGGAGTTACGCGACAGGTGGAGTCGTTTATCCCGCTATGGGAGTGGGACCTGCCCAAGAAGAAGGGCAAGAAGAGGCGGTCGGAGAAGGGCAAGGAGGCGGCGTCCGGCAGCGTGTCGCCCGTCCCTTCCGCGCGCATAGAGGAGGTCCAGGACTCGGGCAGTTCACGGCCAGCGAGCCGCACAGCAGCGCGCGTCGAGGAGGTCCCAGACGAGGACTGAGGACCGCGAGCGCGCCGGCGCGGGTGGTGAGGGCTGTATTACGCTGTATCTATGTGCCTGGGCCTGCTATTCTTCTGTTGGGATATAATACACCATATTGAGGCAACCGGTATCACCAAGTTGACCGGGCGGTGTGCCGGACTCTTGATGTGCCCGAACTTCTATTGGGGGTTCGCCCACAGTGCGGTCATCCATATTGTTACGCTATGCGATACTCATAAATGCATTGAGCGGCGATACTGTAGAATGCCAGATTCCGGGAATGCCAGCAATTGCTCGTGCTACAATTTGTGGTATGCATGCAGTAAGCCCTCAACTGTATCCCATGACTACAGCACGCCCGGACGTATCCGTACCGCGAGTCCCCTACATACATGATTATTTTGCTACATTGCTTGCATAACGCGCGCGTCCGAGGAGTCGGAGTGGCGCGCGTGCATCGGCCTTCAGCGCGCTGCATGCCTCCTATGCGCGTTGCTGTGGCGCGATATACAAGGCCGCGCGTGAGCGCTCGTGAGCCTCCGTCGCCCGCTGCATGCCCTCGGCGCGCGCCTTGCAGCGCGCGCAAGCCCGAGACGGTGAACTAGTAGGGCCCATGGATTCGAGCCAGGAATCAACCGTATACTACGAACGCTGCAGCGCGATATTGACGCTGCAGTGCCTTTCAGCCGTCCATAGACAATGCATCCACTTTGCTGATGACAACACACAAGGCGGCCTGGCAGCCGACATGACGCGAATTATATCCCAGTAGAAGAATTGCAGGCCCAGGGCACATAGATACAGCGTAACATAGCCCTCACCACCAACGCCGGCGCGCCGCTCGCCGCACTCGGTCCTCGTCTAGGATCTCCTTGACGCGTACTGTCGTGCGGCTCGCTGGCCGCGAGCTGCCCGAGTCCTGCACCTCCTCTATGCGCGCGGAAGGAACGGGCGACACGCTGCCGGACGCCGCCCCCTTGCCCTTTTTCGAGCGCCTCTTCTTGCCCTTCTTCTTGGGCAAGTTCCACTCCCATAGCGGGATAAACGCCTCCATCTGTAGCGCAGCTCGGGCGTTAGCACCGTATGTGTGTGTCAATGGGCAAGAACAGGTACTCACGAATCCGACGTCTGCGAACAGCTCAGGAAATATTAAGATGGCTGGCGAGGCGACGATGAAGGTGATGATGTAGAAGAAGAGGCGGACGACGGCGAGCGCGTAGAAGAAGCCGATGAGGCCGAGGACGCCGATCGAGAGGTACCACACGCCGAGGCGCATGATGGGCGGCCAGAGCGGGAACATGACGCCCGCGAGCATGATCGCGACCATGGCCACGCCGCCGAGGTACGTCGTCCACTGCGAGCCCTCGTAGAACCACGCGTAGTAGTCCGTGGGCACGAACGTCTGCATCTGCGTGATCTGGAGCTGTTTCGGCGAGCCCATGGCAGAGACGAGGTTAGTCGCTTTGACTTGTGCCGCGTCAACATGCTCGGCATGGCCAGAGTCTGCATGAGCATCCGCTGGGTACAACACGCTGAGATGCACTCAAGGAGGACATATGAGAAATCACTAACGGGATACCCTTCTCATTGAGTGGAAGGCCTGTCGGACGGCTTCTTCCGTGGCCAAGTCCGCGCTCGTCCCCGGAGCGATACCGCGTTCGATGCCGCTGACTGCAGCGCGAATGCAATCAGTATTCGCGACCCTGAAATGCCAAGGACAAGGACTCACCAACACAAGACGCGGCCCAGCAACTCCCCTGAGTAGAAGTCGAACACGTTGCGGGGTTTTGTACCTCTAGATGGCACTGCTGTGCGACCTGGCTGAATAGCGTGAGGAAGTCTGAGCCGATCCAGGCAGGTGCCACTGGAGTGACCTTTGTAGGAGTGGGGCTACGTCCGTCCACCGCCGCGCTCTGCAACCCTTGCCACGCTTTGTGGCGTTCCAAGACATTCTCAATCTCGCTCTCTTCCAGGTTGTCTTCCTTCCCTCCCAAGCCGAGTTTCTGCTGTTTAAGATCGAGGGGATTCATGCCTTGATTTCTGTCGCTCGCCCCCCCATCCAGTGGTACAGAGATGGCCTGCGAAAGCGAGGTTAATCAGGGCGTAGTCCGGGGTAGCGCGTGGACGCTACTGAAAACGGTTATAGAAGGAAAGAGAGTCACATTGTTGCATGTAGCAGCCTGATCGTGCGCTGGAAGCATCCCGACTGTTGTGTAGCTCGTGAGCATCGATCGAAATCCCGCAAACCGGAGACTTACCACCGTTCGCATCAACGAACACCTCCGGATAGTCGACATGGAGTGACTCGGCGACGTTCAGAGGTAGTTCCTGTAACGGGACAGCTCCTGCTGAGTCCCATAGATGAGCATTTAGATCAGTGGTTGGCTCGCTCACAGTATACAGCGTTGTCAGATCCTCGTCGGATACAAGAGCACATGTCACCCCATCACGCTGGACCGATATTCGGGGTCAGCATAAAATCCAGAGTGGGACTGGCTCAGGCTGACCTGAAGTATGTGGTCGAGCAAATCGTTCATTGGGTCGTAAGCCACCTATTCAATGAATCAAGAGTCAGGCCCACAACAACTGGCATAGAGCGCCTGACGTGACCTGTCCCTTTCCCGGCACTTCCTCGACTTCTGGACCGGAGGTGCCGTATCCGGTCTCTGTTTGGATAGAACGCAATGACCGATCCCAGGTCGCAAAAGAAGACTCCACGACCGCGTTCAGAGCAGAGGCAGCTTCGGATTCAAAGGTGGAGTGTGCTACAGAAAACCTGAGCGCCGTAGGATGCTGCGAGTATGATGAGGGCAGTGTGGCCCACCCGGAGAGAACCAACCGGTCTGCGCTCGTGGGGCTGTGGAATAAGATATCCTCCTGCTGCCCAGCATGAGTGCGCGGTGTCAGGCTGATGGAAGGGTGGCCCTGGTCGACCTGCGCAGGCGCGGGAGTCGGGGGATAGTGAAAGCTAGTGTCCGATCCCGTGGGTGAGGGGAGGCCGTGATACGCTATTCTTGTGCCCATTCCCGAGAACTGTGGCAAACTTGAGCACTGAGCGCTGGGAGGACTTGCGTTGGACGTGCTCTGAACCTGTCCTGAGCTAGGACCTTGCTCTCGAACGTCTCCGTGTATATACGCATGCCCGGACGACGGATCCGAATGCGAATCAGGGGACGCGTCGATCATGCTCAACCTCCGGCGTAGGTCGCGATGCTGGTTGAAGTCGGTCATCTGCCGAATCTCATGCTTCCTGAGCCTCGGGCGCCTCTCGGGCTCCATGTATTCTGGAGGGGCCCCGCGGAGTTGATCAGGGCCAACGTTGCAGAGAAAAGAGAAAGAGAGAGCACTCACCCGGGTCGGACGTGGGAGCGGAAGGTTCACTATCATCGCTATCATCCAGGTACTCGTAAGGAGAGTGCGACTCGGATGGAGTCAAGCCAAGCTACAACGGTACGCCATGCGAAACGCCGAGGGTGTTGATCTGAGTCAGATGCAATGTTCGCGCTACAGCCAGTATGAGCTGCAAAAGCACTCACAGTAGGCCTTGAGCGTATCGCACTGATGTGTTCTTCTGTTCGGTTGCTTGTTGGCTCTTGTTTCGAACTGGCCTTGGACCCTTCAATACTCCTCATAGGCTGATTGGGGGCTGCGGCGGCACTCTGCATGTGCGCCGCAGTTGCGTCACACGGGCTGCCATCGGTCGCATCCAATGCATTGAGCTCCCGGCCAGGATCCAAAGCACCGCGTGTTGACGGCCTTGTCGAGGGCGGTTGGGCGAACTGGCTGTGATCGACGCCTGGCCTGGACAGCAACGCTTTGTCCGAGACCTGTGGCGCGCTAGGCCGTCCTGAATCATCGTGGGGAGGTGGGCCATCCACTGGGTCAGCTGCCGCCTTTAGGACACTGGGCCCGAACCACACCCGTCTCTTGAATCTGTAGTAGTGTAGGAAGACGCACTGGTCGAACTTCGGCGAATCGTCTTCTTGGGTTGTCCCAGGCGACGGCCCCTTGTCTCCACCAGGGATGATAGGTCCCGTCCGATGCTCGATTGACATGTATACTCGCTTGCTAGCCGCGACGGTGAACGCAGCGTTCGCGACCGCGCCGAAATTGCCAGAGAATTCTATCTCCCCGTCTTTAGCGCTGTGTGTCGCCGCGGCCACCGCCCATCCCCCAGTCTTGACCCAACCGCGGACGAAGATTAGGTCCTCCTCACGAATGTCGAGAAGGCAGACGTCCCGCGCGAACTGATACCAGCGCGGATGGTTGTGTAGAATGTATTGGGTGAGCGTGCGGCAAGGCAGGAGGACCTCGCGATTCCCTTCATGTTTGAGGACGAGGACGGCTCCTTGCTCGTCTGCGCACTTGAAACGCATCCCCCCGCTCGCGTTTGTATTCACGGACCTGTATGCGCGTCAGCAATGTATAAGGCGCCAGTTGATACCCGGAATATGTCACAAGGATCCTTGTACGTTCGTAACGAGAACGCTCCTGCTACAAAGAGGGCCTGGAGCGAGCGCATGCTGGCGTCGTTGGTGTAGATGCGGCGGGTAGGAGAACGGGACGTAGCCCTCCGGTACTCCGCAGTTCTTGTTGACGGGATGGTCCTTGGGAAGGGTCGCATTGAAAATACGATAGAATCCTCCGTTAAAGATGTGGCCGACATCACCAATGAGCACCTCCCCCGCGTCGGTTGGCTCTGGTTCCCATAGCGGGTGTCCATGGCCTCGCTGCCAGAGGAGCTTTGTGTATACTTCGCAGGCGGTCTCCATGGTCGAGAGATGAAGGTGGGTAGGGGATGCACGTCGTTGCACGATAGGACCTACCGGTTTATGTATGCCCTCCTCCGAGGACGCTCAAAGGCTGTACCGCTCCCATGCAGAAGGCCTCATGCATCGCCTGGGTAAAGGATACATGGACGCATGATCTTAGGTTCAGTCAGAACGCGCAGGAAGAGCATGAGATTGGTTCGGTGCCTATTGAGAGTTTCACAGCATCCCGGGAAACAGCGCGGGGTGGGAGAATCGTGCGGTGCATCGCGATTTGCCCGTCGGGTGCGGTAGCATGGCCGCCCAGCCTGGTGCCTAGACATGAGCTGGTCTCAATCCATTCAGGAGGAAAGCAGACGAGAGGATCGATGTACTTAGTGGAAAGGTTTTCATAATGATGTAGCCCCGACTCGGCAAAGATATATGCGCTCACGGGATCGTGGCCTAATCTGGGCGCTCGCCTCGCTGCCTCTGAGTCTGAGCGCCTAGGCTGTTCGTCCGTCCCACCTTTCCGGACACGACCACACTGCCCGCTCTCGCATTGTCCCCGACATCCACGGTCGTCATTGTGATTAAAGCGCGCTGTACCATAACCAAGAAAGTATGCTACATCGTGGGTACGAAGTCTGGATCAGTACCGTCGACGGCCAACGGATCCCGGAGTACAACATGGAGTTGGAGGGTGCGGACGGGAAGACGGTGGCATGTTATATACCAAGCGAAAGCGGTCAGGTGAGTTTTACGAGTATGTATATGCTGATCATGTTTTAAAGAAAGGGCTGACGACAACTGGGGTTCACTAGCGTTTTATCATAAACTGGCGCGATCACAACGGCCAGCACCGGACGAGCTTCAAATGTATCTTGGACGGCAAATGGGCCGGAGCCACTGCAAGCAGCCCAGATCACGCAGGGAGCCGCATGGGCCTGCGTACAACAGCAGACCCGAACAGTTACAGTCCGTATCAATTTGCGGACCTACGCACGACCGGTGAGTATTCTCCGCCTGGCCTGGTCCTCAGCCCTTCCGAGCCGCTGTCTGGGCCTGTCTGACCCGTTCTCTGTTAATGGATGCTTGGCAGACGACGAAAATGCGCTATGGGCTACCGGCGCAGCCTCCCTGGAAAAGGTGGGCACGATCGAAGTGCGCGCCGTGCGAATCCAAGCGCAGACGCGTGTCTTGCCGTACAAGCCCTGTAGTTTCCGCGGCGTGGATGCGGTGCACGAGCGTAGCAAGAAGCTCGGTGCTCATTGCGCAACGTACGTCCCGATAGTGGTCATTGCCTAGACGCTGCGACGCACCACTCGCTAACGACTCGTATATTGACCAGCCTCGGAAGAGCAGTGGTTCGGGGCAAGCCACACGCACAATGCATGTCTGTACCACTAGACCCTCGTGAGGGTGCATATGCCACCTTCGTTTTCCGATACAGGCCACAAGGTGCGTTCCTCATAACCTGGTGTTCCCGGTGGGCTATCTCATTTAAGTTGTCGGTTTCGTATCGTGCGACAGCCCTCCTTCAGGCGCAGGACATAATGCCCCCCGCGAAGCCGGCACACAACGCCAGTCCTGGTGTTCAGAAGGGTAAAGCGCGTGCTTCCGCCAACGACATATGTGGTCCTTCTTCATCGCGCATCAAACGAGAGTCCTCGGGCAGAGTAAAGGCAGAACCCGGTGCTGCCTCACTCTCTCGTGTCTCTCCGATGGGTGGAGATGTGATTGAACTCTCAGACTCGGATGATGAGCGGGTGGAAGTGAGCACCGGTTTTTCATTGATGTCTTTGCGTCGGCTTGACCTAGTACCCTCGCAGCGCAAGCCACGGATCAAACCTGAACGGGTCAAGCTGGTTAAGGCGGATCCAGACGACGTGATAGACCTCACGCTCGACGGCTGAGCGCAGAGGTCTCTTGGCAGACAGCGCAAGCCTGTGGCCGCGTGCGGAGGGTGAACGCATGCGCGATGCTCACATTACTGTATATCATCTTGTTACTCTATTCACATCTGTTATGCTCCACTCACAATATCCACTTCTAATGTGATCTTGTTGCTCTTCCGCGACCCAGGACCCGGAACTCGAAGGAAGGGAGGCAACTCGCTTACAGCGCAGCGTACTACAAACAGGTGGTACAGCGTTTTACATATTCACAAAGTCTCAGCAAAGTACCGCACGACCACCTCGGCTCGACCATCGTCCTTTTCCTCAACACCTCGCTTCCAGAATCACCGCTCATACAGCGACTGCACGCTCGCTCGAGTCGAAGTCGTCGAAGGCCTTCATCTCGAGGTACTCCGCATCGGCCCCGAGGGTTGGCCCGCTCTCCTCTGTCGCGCCACCGAACGAGTGCGTCAAGAGCCCTGGGTGCGCGGACCCAGGCGTCTCCCAGCTGACGTGCGTCAGCGGGGGCAGCGGTGCGCCTGCCTGTACGTCGCGCGTCGTGTAGTCGCTCGAGATCCCGAGCGCGACACGGATAACGATCAGCGTCGGTGCGATACCCTGTTGCACACACACCCCACCGTCAGCACCACTCTGCCACACACTCAGCGCCCGCGCGACTCACGTAGATCTGCACGGCGATGACCGCGGCGACGGCCTGCGCGGGGTGGCTGAGCGCGAAGAGGACGACGAGGACGAGCTGCGCGGCGAGGTAGAGCGCGCCGCTCTCGACGATGATCGCGACCGCGTGCTGCGCCGCGCGCGCGGTGCCCGGCAGGCGCGGGTCTGCCGCGCGCACGGTGTGCCAGAGGCGCGCGGCGATGAGCGTGCTCGCGAGCGCGTTCGTCGCGAGCGGGAGCGCGTACCCCGCGAGCCCGAGCGGGACGAGCGCCGCGGGCGCGACGGGCGCGGTCGGGTCAAGCGTGAGCACGAGGTGGATGACGCCCATGATGCATGCTGGGTGTGCCCGCGGTTAGGGGGGAGAGCGAGAGTGGGGCAGGGTGGGGGGACGTACAGAAACCGGCGACGGCGGTTAGGAGCGGGAGGATTATGACCCAGTAGTTCCGCCCCCAGATGATCCAGCAGCGATAGAGCAGGACGATGTCTCCGAGCAGATCGCTTAGGGAGATGAGGATGTCTGCACCGACGAGCGGCTTCGTCTCGTTCGCGAAGCCTTTCACGCCCGTGTCGCGCTGTGAGGTTCCCTCAGCTTTCCTTCCTGATAGCTGGCACGGTGGAGGGAATGCAGACGTACGATGGTGGTGACAAAGTGGTAGAACTCGAGCGCGAAGTGGGAGGTACAGGTCGCGAAGAGCGCGCAGCCAAGGATGAGGATGGGCGTGTTCAGGCCGCGCGTGGGGGCGCGGCGGATAAGCAAAACGAGCGACGCGGTGAAAAGGACGTAGTAAATGCCTGAGTGGTGGTCTTAGTTGCCAATGCTACGCACGAGTACGGAAGAATCCTGGAGACATACCCCAGAGAACGGCCTCGCACGCGAAGCCTACCAGAGCGGCAAGGTCGTTCGAGAGGACCATCCTGGCGGAGGCGGTGTTGAGCGCAGACTAACGAAGGTGTGGCAAACGAGTGAGTGGACCGGACACGAGGGCACCCCGCACCCTCCCCGCTAGTTTTGTATCCGGGGAGGAGACCCGCTAGGACGGCGAGCAGCATCACGAAGCCAGCGGGCAGACAGCTGCAATTGAGCGCGATGGCACGGAACGCAGGGGCGGAAGGCATGCTCTAGGCTCGGGGATGTCCCCGGCACTACGAGTGCCGTTTTGTTGCTGTGGCAGACATTGAAGGCGGAGCGCTGTCCTCCCTAACTCCCGCGACGTCTGTGCAACCTGCTTGGGAGAGATAGCGAGTCTAAGGTGGTAAGCGCACTGCTTAACGGGGTGATGGCAAAAGTGTCAACGCCGACTAGTCCCGCGTGGGCGTACCTCGCGCGCATGCAGTATACGAAAGGCAGACGCACATCCTTCGGGGACTTGCAAAAGGGGCAGCCGCTGCAAGGGATCCGCAATCCGGACGCTTCATTCGGATCCTCAATCTCATATATCAACTCGCCACCCGTACTTGCATGTGACGAGTTTTCGGGCAGCTGGAGAAACTACCCGGGCGGTTAATGCGGTCAGCGAGATGCCAGGAAGTAGAAGACGTTGCAGGGCGCACCAGGGTCTAACGCGCACCACCGTACTAGAAAGTGGCGTGTAAGCTTCGAGCGGCTATGGGCCCGCTGTCGAAGGCGCGGGCAGCTTCACAAGTCCATGGTATGAGCAATA
The DNA here is from genome assembly GCA_002964805.2 of Trametes villosa. Classification (NCBI taxonomy): domain Eukaryota; kingdom Fungi; phylum Basidiomycota; class Agaricomycetes; order Polyporales; family Polyporaceae; genus Trametes; species Trametes villosa. The sequence goes on from PUDQ02000003.1 coordinate 3,520,155, forward strand.
CATTCCGGCCTAGTGTTTGATACAACCCGACAATGCTGCGAATACATTTAAGCCTTGGCATACTCTGTTTACAGCAATGGCCGGCGTCCCATGAGTAAGAGCGCGGGTGATGCGCGCGCGGCGTGCTGCTAATCGAGTCTTGCATGCGATCTTCGTCGTGAACGCCCCTCCCTGGTCGCGTTCCCGCAGGACATGCGTAGCGGCCTCCGTGGGCGCAGCGCGGCAGCTTGCAGGCGGTGGCAGGATGTCGTGATATGCATACGCGGGGGGTAGCCCGTCTTGCGACTTCCTCGAGTTCAGTATCGGATTGGCGGCAGGGGCTCCGCATGGATAGTCGATAGGTCAACCGCCTTGTCTGCCGCCTCGTCCACCTCCCCTATGAGTACACTAAACCCACAGGTTTCAGTTCGACTGAGTTCGCAAGGTGCACATGTTTGAGAATGTGGCGGAGGAGCGGGACGTACATTTGGTCACCCTTCACCAGATAGAGGCCTAGCGGGATCTCCTCAACGCCCTCATCCATGCTATACACGCGCTCCTTGCTGTCGGAGAGGACGACGTTGGACTTTTGGTCGTACCCGGCCATTACGCCCTAGCGCCGGGAAGCGAACGGTCCGGGGAGCGTATCAGGATCCGATTGTAGGAGGTGTTATGGTTGTGATTTCAAGAGGACGATGGCGGCGTTGGTATGGATATAGAGATGGTTAGCAGGGCTTGCGGCACTGTTCAACATCCTGAACGCACCACGATCGCTCGACCGTCCTGGAGAATGAGAAGGACGCGTTCTGGGAGACGGGAGTCAGTTAGCGTATCCTCGCAGATGCAAGCACAAACACACTCACGGTCGACATAGCTTTGGAGACCAGCCATGGTCACCCAGCTACAGATGTCGGCGGCGGGGAGGAGGGAAGAGGCGTCGCGGTCGCGCCCAACCGCGTCGGCACCACCGTTCGCAGCACTGTCCGGGGGATGGTTTGGGGTGTCAGAGGGTTCCACGTGACCTGAACGCGCTAAACGCGTCGCGGGTTTCGCGTCTGTCCTCCTGACCACCACCACCTCCGTCCGTGCCGTCCTTGCGCTCGCGTCCGGACCGCCATAGAAGTTCTCGTGATGCACACGTCGTACGTTACGTGCAGCATAAAGTGTGAGGGGGTGGCGCAGCGTCGTCGTCGGTAGCGTCCTGGTCTTGTTCTTCGACCTCGTCCGAAACTTCACACCATGCTCGCCAACTTCCTTGTTCTTGCCCTCTTGGCGGCTTTGACCAGTGCGCGTCGAACGTGTAAGGTGCCCGCTATTGGAGGCGGAGAAGACGATGGGCCCGCCATCAACGCTGCGTTTGAGCGGTGCTCGAAGAACGCAAGGGTCGTACTGGACAAGTATTATGTCGTCGACACCCTGCTACTCACAAAGGGCCTAGAGGATGTCGAGATCGAACTGAGTGGCACCGGTGAGCAATCTTCGGGCTGTATATGCAGTCAGAATATGACTCTGCGCCTTGCCATCCAGTTCAGTACACACCAGACATCGCCAAGTGGTCTCCTAAGAGCCTCTACCTCGTGTACCAAAACGCGTATGTTTGACCCTCCTGATCCTCTGGCCCCAGTGAAATACCTCTGACGTCGTACAGTACAACATTCTGGTTCTTGTCTGGGAATAATATACACCTCTACGGCGGTGGAACCATTGACGGAAACGGACAAGTCTGGTGGGACACCTTCAACAACTCGCACGTACGTTTCTTTAGCACCATATCATCCTATAGCTCCAATATTAATTGGGTATCATTACAGAACGCCGGAACCGCTGGTGGCTCCTCTACGACGTTCGCTAGGCCCGTCCCGCTCACCGTCGGGAATGCATCCAATGTCGTGGTTGAGAATATACGGCAGATTGGCTCGCCTTTCTGGGTACGTGATACAACTTTTCTCCCCGAGACTGTCTTCTCAACGCGCTCTTAGAATAATGTGGGTATATGCTATATATTCTGCCGAGTCGCTCTCATTCTGTGGGCGTAGTTCGTTTATCAGAGCACGAATGTGACATACAAGGATATCAGGTATGCCATGGCATGCCGAGAATGACTGCTTGCGTGTACTAATGGCTTCTGGACGTCAGCATCCGCGCACAGTCTTATTCCAGCAGCCCGACTGCAAACTCCGGTGCGTCCTGGTGCCGCATATGTCAACATACACGCTCATTGAAATCTTGTTGAAGATGGCTGGGACATCTACCGCTCGTCGCACGTTACCATCCGCGACTCGGTGGTGATCAATGATGACGACTGTGTCTGTTCGTCCGCCCTCCGCCTCGCCGCCAATAGTCTGTCTTACATGCGCGTTTGTAGCCTTCAAACCGAACAGTACCAACATCGTCGTTGCGAATATGTGGTGTAACGGCTCTCACGGCATATCCGTGGGCAGTCTGGGACAGGTCCGTATATATCGTGCTGTTCAGGGTTTCACACTCGCTCACCGGCAGGCGGATGCAAACAGTACGCCGGGGAGACCGACATCGTCGCCAATGTGTCCGTGACAAACATCACGATGCTCAACGCGCAAAACGGCGCACGCATCAAGGTCTTCGGAGGAAACCCCAGTCCGAGTATGTTCCTCTCCCTCCCCGCGTTGCCGCACCTATCAATCATGTATATCTACCAGCCAGCACCGTCGGCGGCGGCACTGGGTTTGTCAGGAACATCACCTTCAAGGACTTCCACAGTGAGTCATCCCAAAGTGTAAGGTCCGCGACGGATACTCACCTCGCTCGTAGTGGAGAACGTCGACAACCCCGTCCTCATTGACCAGGTTAGACCCCTTAGCCGCACATTCTCCGCCGATGACTAACATAACGCGGCTCGGCTCGTCAGTGTTACTCAACCCCCGCGAGTGTATGCGCACAGTTCCCTAGCAACCTCAGCATCTCCGACGTCCACTGTACGTCCCCGCCCTCCTGCGCTCCATCCTCTCTTCAATCACATCTTTGCAGACATTAACGTGACCGGCACGTCCTCCGGGCGCGAGGGCACCGTCGTCGTCGACCTCGAGTGCTCGGACACCTGCCAGGACATCACCGCGGCGGACACGCATCTGTCCTCGCCCAAGGGCAGCGCGACGTATGTGTGCAAGAACATCGCGAGCGCGGCGCAGGTGCGTTCTTACCGACTCGTCGCAAATCTCGGGCACGGTGTTGATGACGTGCATTTTCAGCTCGACTTCAACTGCACCGCGCCGGGCAAGGCGTGAATGAGCCAGCCGACGCCCGAAGACCTCTAGTTGCAGGCGCCTTCGATGTCTGTGAAGTTCCTGACAATGCAGTCTGTGTACGGCGTACGGGAAGCAGCTGCTGTTCGGTCACTCCTGCGATGCTCGCCTGTGCTGGTAACTCTTGTGAATGTTCTTCTTTTCAAAACTACCGTGCAACGCAGTGGATGTGAATCATATTCATGGGCTTTCTGATGCTTTCACGCGGGTCCGTACGTTCTGCGGCCTGCTACAGCGGCAAGCGAGACACCACGGACTCGGAGAGAAGCCTCGATAATATTCTATATCTGGAATGCAGATTTACCCATGCTCGCGTCGCCCACGTGGGCCCCATCCTATCTGCATGTACCCATTGGCGCAACTCTCTTCGGGCCATCACCGTCGCTATCCTTCCCACCGACATCGAAGTACTGCGATATGACAACCGCGTTCGGCCTGGCACGAGCCCTCATCTCGACACTGTCCAGTATCGCGAATCAAGAAGATGTGACAAGCTCAGAGTACGTCCCCTGTCGCGCGATCGAACTCGTGTCGCAGCTGATCTCAACCGCTCCCGTACAGGCTGCCGGATTTGCAGTCAGTGAGGATACTCTCTATCATCTCGACTGCAGGACTCGAGTGCTGACGTGTCCCTTAGGTTGAGGCTCTGGATGTTCTGTTTCAGAACGCGCGAGCTCTGGTCGGCGGGCTCCTCAATCGCCATCGACCATTTTACCGCCTCCCTCCGGAGATCATGACCCACATTTTCCTGCTCGTTTCGAACGCCGATACCGACCTGCGCTCCTGCTGCCCGCCTCGAAGACTTCGAGTCGCAGTAGGCGACACTCGCGAACTAGTGCCGCTTACGGCGGTCTGTCGCCGATGGCGCAACATCCTCATCGATACACCTCTTTTGTGGTCAACGGTTGACGATGATGGTGATAACGAAGGGACACTCGACTTCACGCGTTACATACACCGCTGCTCCTGCGGACCCCTGTTCGTCCGAGTCTTCGGGCAGCCCCGTGACGAGACACTGGACCTCCTTGCACGCCATGGCAGGCGCGTACAGGACCTGACATTGCACAGCTACCGAGACAACGATACACGTGTTCTCGCTACTCTCAGAGCCGACGAGCTGCGCAGTCTCTGCCTAAGGCTGGACTATAACTTGTACGATGATGAAGAGCCTGAGTATTCCGGAGCGTCGTTCCAGAGCCTTTTCCACCAAGGGCACGCCCCTCGACTGCAATCTCTACACTTCATGAACACCCCATACCTTCCAGGCAACCAATTCCCTCACCTCGCACATCTTACGTTGACCTGTCCTTGGAGATCTAGGGCTGCCTTCGGTCTTCGGGACATCCACACGTTGCTATCAGCTTGCCCCACTCTCCAGTCGTTCTTTCTCGTCAGTCTCGCCTCGTCCGGGATAGAAGCGCCAGACGATCGCGCCTCCGTCGCTCACAGCTCCCTCCGTCTGCGACACCTCCGCAAACTGTCAATTGTCGACGATCTCAGCGTTCCAGCGGATACTCGATTCACGACCAAGCGCAGTGCCCTGCAACGTGCTATCCTCCTATCACTCATCCTCCCACCGCAGTGCCTCGTTTACCTGAACCCCGTACTCTCCGCCGAACTCAAGACCTACGCGGACCACATGGAGATGCAGATAAAGCCCACGTCTATGCGCGTCGTCGACACAGAGCAGAGCTACGTGCAGCCGAGCTCCTCGGCATTACTTTCGCTCCTCCTCATCCAGCATCCCGAGTCGCGCGGTGTGCGCTTCGACGTCCAACTTCGTGAAGGGCGTGAAGACGCGCGGACTATTAAAAAAATCTATGTCGCAGTATTGCTACCTCCCCGCTCTTCGCCGACGTGCACGAGCTCTGGGCGGATACCGGCTCTATCCAGTACCTATCTCTGCCGAATTCTATCCTCTGGAGTCTACCTCGTCTCGTATATCTAGACGTCTATTGTGGCCCCTTCGAGAACCACATGCTCGGCCCTCTTCTCGCCGCGCTCTCGGACGCGCGGGGGGACACGGTCATCTGCCCCGAGCTCGAAACCTTGCTCCTCTTAGTACCGCGGAAAGATCTCATCCCTCAGCTGCGCGCCTGCATCCAGCGGCGATCGCTTCTGGGGCGTCCCCTCAAACACCTCATGATTCAGCTCGACAGCGGGATGGGACGCTCGGCGCACGACGAGGCGCGGGCCCTGGGGGACCTGGTGGAGCACTTCTACTTCAGTCCCAGTGACCACGCCGACAATTCGGAGAGCGACGGCACCCCGACGAACGCTGAGCCTAGCTGGGTACGCTATTGGAACACCCGTGTCCCGCAGGGCTGCTACGCACAGGACGAGATAGAGAGATGTTGGCCCGTTTGGGAGGAGCGTGCGGACCCCCTCGATCAGTGAGTACAATGTACGACGAGAGACTGTAACCTGCTTACCGCCTATGATACAGATGGCGCCATCCGGAGGAGGAGGAAGAGGAGGAAGAGGAATATTGAGGCGCGCATCGTGGGGTTGGGCGGTGCTGTTTTGGGATCTCGATTCTAGTACAGCTCGACCGTCAACCTGGCGAAACACGATGGACACGCTAGCGAGAACTAAGGGGTATGTCATCCAGTTCAGAACCACATGAGCCAAACTGAATCTACGCACTAGCAAGATACGGTATGAAGGAGATCTACAACGCCAACCGCGCCCCTCCCCGAACATCGTCGGTCATTACCATCACAACCGTCTATGACAGGGCCAGTGCGGCGTGCCGGCCGTGCGTGCGCCGGTGCGGTAGATGCGCCCGCGGCTGTAGCCCGTGAGCACCTCGAGGCTCGAGCAGCTCATACGCTTACCGGAGCGCATCGGTGGGGTGTATCGCGTTCATGGCGCCGTCGCCGACGAAGAGCCAGCAGATCCTGGATGGGGAGGGGGCAAGGAGGACAAGGGTGTGAGCGGGAGGTGCTCTTGACGCGTTTGCCATCAGGAAAGAGGAGACAAATGGGGACGCCTGCCGAGATGGATTCCATGACGCCGTTGTGGCCACACTGGCCTAGTGGGTCAAGAACTAGGCGGCCACCTACATGACGGAGTGTTATTTGGAATGGTAGAGGACGGAAGTATGTATGAGCCTTGTACGAGCCCGTCTGCATCCCAGGTTCAAGTTGCCGGCAATCGTGTGGCCCACGTAGATCTAACCCGCTCTGATGCCGCCACGACTGCTGCTCTCCTCAGCTTATGACCGTCACTACCCTTCCGACTCTCAATCCAACGTGTCGCCATAGCATGAAAGCCGCGTCCGTGTTCGACCTGGTTGGGGCCCTTCTCTCAAAGCTGTCGCACATCGCTCAAGAAGACGCAGCTAACTCAGAGTAAGCCGCTTGCTTCCGATGATAACTTTCATGGAACTCATGCAGCTAATCATTTCCCTCCGCACGCAGGCTGTCTGACCTACAATCCGTAAGGGCCCTCTCTGCCATCTACGCCGCATGAGCTTAGTGTTACTGGCTTATAGGCAGAAGCTCTGGACGTTCTGCTACAGAATGCGCGAGCAGTGGTCGGCGGGCTCATCAACCGCCATCGTCCGATTCATCGCCTCCCTCCGGAAATCCTGACTCAAATCTTCGTGCTCGTCTCATTCAACAGATACCCCAACAGAACCATCCCACCATGGGGCCCGCGCACTGCGGTAGGCGAAACCAGCGAGTTGGTTCCGCTTACCGCCGTCTGTCACCATTGGCGCAACGTGCTCCTCGGAACACCTCTGTTGTGGTCAACGGTCTACGACTCCTCCTGGGAGTATGCCGATAGAAATCGGGATCCCCAGTATACGCACTATGTACACCGTTGCCCTCATGGCCCCCTGTCGTTCCGAGCGTACGGGCTGCCGTGGCGAGACGCGACGTCGGACCTCCTAGCGCGTCAAAGCCAGCGTATACGGGATCTCTGCATTACGAGCGTCGATGCTCACAAGTGGCTACCCGAATTCTTCCGTTTCCTGGCTTCTCACAACGCCGACGCACTCCAACGCTGTTACTTGAGTCTCCAATTCGACGAGCGCGAAGAACCGCCCTACCGTGGCCCGCCATTCAAAGCCCTTACCCACCAAGGACACGCGCCACAATTGCAAACGCTACAACTGGGGAGGTTCCCATGCTTACCGAGCACCCATTTTCCTGCGCTTACCCATCTCATCCTGACATGTGCATCGTCAGTCTCGTTTAGCTTTCAGGATCTCCTAAGCTTCTTGTCAGGCTGTCCCAGCCTTCGGACGCTCCATGTCGCACGACTGGTCTCGTCCGGGATGCAAGCACCCAACCTCGCTACGGCTGCACGCAGCTCATCTCACCTGCGAAACATCCACAAGCTTTCCGTTGTCGATCCTTCGGTGGGGCCATTTGGCTGGTCTACAATCCGGGCCCACCCGTTCCACCGTGGCACATTCGACGACGAAGAGCAATTTCTGAATGACATGTGCAGCGCGCTCCAATCCGCTCTCCTATCGTCCATCAGCTTCGTCTCCCAGTGTCTCGTCTATCTCAACCCCGTCATATCAGAGAACCTACAGGCCCATGCGGACCGCTAGCGCCGCTAATGAAGCCTTCGTCCATGCGCATCACCGGCAAGACCACGGGGAGGTGGAGAACGACTCGGAACGATCCATATCGCTCGTGCTCGTCGAACCCTCGGAGTCTCGCGGCGTCCGTCTCGACGTCCCAACCCTTTGCAATACTGAGCACGCGGAGGCCGTCACTATGAACCTGTGCCACGGCGTCAGTCACTCCCCGCTCTTCGCCGGCATTCGTGAGCTCTGGGTGGAGACCGGTGCCATCAACGTGCTTCACCTGCCACACTCTATTCTCTGGAGCCTCCCCCGCGTCGAATACCTGCATATACGCGTCATCCCTTGGGATGATTGGCGATGGACGGACCGCGGGATGGGCACCCTGCTCACCGCCCTCTCGGCTGTGCAAGACGGTTCGCTCGCCTGCCCCGCGCTGCAGACTCTGATCATCTACCTACCTGACGAACCTCTGATCGCGGAGCTGCGCGACGTCCTAGAGCGTCGGGCCGAATTGGGGTGCCCTCTCAAGAACCTGCTCCTCGAGCTCCCCGAGTGTCTCCTCCGTCCCGATTTGGATCTGGACGACGCGACACGCAAGAAGGCTCTGACGTTGGGCAATCTTGTCGAGCACTTCGTCTTAGTCCCCAGGGAGGGAAGGCGCAGATCTACGCGGAGTCGCAGGCACGATTCCCCGGAGACCCCAAGCTGGGTGCGCGATTGGAGCACCCGCGTCCCTCCGGGTTGCCGGGCGCAGGATGAGATAGAGATGTTTTGGCCCACTTGGAAGGAACTTCCGGATCCGGAGAACAGGTAAGTCGACCAGTGCATACCGGGGATTGATTGTATCCTGACTGCGACCATTCAGACACTACTACTCAGACGAGGAGGAGGAAGAGAATGAATGATCGGAAGACTCGGAGGACTCAGAGGACTCGGAAGTCTCAGTAGACGCGGAGTCTCGGTGAGGTGCGCGTCATCGCTAGCTGCACTTGAATGCGATACAAACACCACTGTAGTCCTAGTATCGCTCGCCCTCATCCCACACAAGTCCAAGAACGCTCCCAGTCAAGAACGGCTCCGTCGCTCCCACACTCTCTGCCACCATCCATGTCCGGACGTTCCGCACGCTCTCGTGCTCCCGCACCGGGCCATACACATGTGCGCGAGCACGCGCAGCGTTTTCGCGGCGACCTTTTGTGGCCTACCGACCGCCGCCCGCGCGGCCCAACTGCAGATTTCCCAGAGCAATCCGAGGGGAGGGGATGCACACGAGCGCATGGTCACTATCACTCCGGTTGTCGGCGAACCTCGTCTCATCCTCTCGGCGTATTCATGTTAGGAATATGTTTCGGCACATATGGCGCACAGAGACTCAGAGCGACTACAAACCTCTACAAGCCCCATGCACTATATATTGTCAAGCACATTCAAGTTGTACCCGGATGGGCCTATGCTTTCACATCCATTAAGTTGCAATGCGTGCCACTGCCTACGATGTCGAGCTAGTGCGATCTGAAAGCTCATAAATATTCTATGAGCTTCCTGATGCCTGATGATGGGGAAGGGAAAGCCAGAGCGCTGAGCAACGTCTCGATTCGCCTACAGCGAGAGTCGTGTTGCCCACGTGGATCTCAGCGTGCGCTAAAGTACCACAACACTGCCATGGCAGTTGTGTCGCGCCCTCTTTTGTCGTTCCCCTCTCTATCTTTTCTGACCGTCGGAATCAGGCTAATTCTACATGTCAACTGTGACGGACCTTGCTCAGACCCTTGTCTCGAGACTCTCGAGCATCGCTCTTGAAGAAGACTTAGCCTTGAATCCAGAGTATGCCGTTTCAATCGATCCATGCTCGTGAACAATCGAGCTCCTGCAGCTGACCACGACCCCCCCTTCGCGTACAGTTTGGCAGACTTGCAGCCCGTATGAGCGTTTTGTACCTTGTCGAGAACACGATAGGGATGCTAACGGACTCTAGGTTCAAGCACTGGACACTCTACTCAAAACCGCGCTCGCACTCATTGGCGGGTTCATCAATCGCCATCGCCCCATTCACCGCCTCCCTCCAGAAATTCTGACACAAATCTTCTTCCTCGCCTCAAGGATCACCAGATACCCGGCCCGAAAAATCCCGCTATGGGGCTTACAAGCAGCAGAAGGTGAAACTCGCAAGTTGGTTCCGTTTACGGCGGTGTGTCATCGATGGCGCAGCATCCTCCTGGACACACCGCTTTTGTGGTCAACGATCCAAGATGACGACTACTTCTATTACAAAGGGGCCCCGGCTTTCACCAACTACATACACCGCTGCCTCCGCGGGCCCCTGTTTGTCGATATCCTCGCGCAGCCGCATGACATCACGCTGGACCTTCTGGCGCGCCATAGGGAGCGCGTACAGGCCTTGAAATGGGCTCGCTACCCAGCCAACCCACGCGGAATCTCTGGTGTTCTCGCTACACTCAAAGCCGACGGGCTTCGCCGCCTCGACCTGGAACTGGACTACTTTAGCAAGAACGAAGTTTATTCCGGACCATCGTTCCAGAGTCTGTTCCACGACGGACGCGCCCCTCGGCTACAGTCACTGCACTGGCGGAACATCCCTTACCTTCCGGGAAACCAATTTCCCAGCCTCACACATCTCGTCTTGTCCTGTTCTTATAGATTCGCGGTGGCCTGCTGTGCTGCAGACGTCCCAGAGTTTTTAGCAGCGTGCCCCGCTCTCCGGTCACTTTCCCTTCGGAATCTGGCCTTGACGAGGATGCAAGCGTCTGACAGCCGAGCCTCTGCCGCACGCAGCTCCGACCGTCTGCTGCACCTCCGCAAGCTGTCCATTGTCGATGAACTAACAGAAACGGACCCCAACTACGGCCCTGATCACACGGACAGCCGATTCTTCGTCAGCCGCAGCGCCCTGCAGCGCGCCGTCCTACTGTCCGTCGACTTGCCCTCGCAGTGTCTCGTTTATGTCAAGCCGATACTCTCCGCCGACCTACAGGCGTTAACGGACCACATGGCGACGGTGCTGAACCCGACGTCTATGCGCGTCGTCGACGCGAAGCAGAGCTACTTCGCCCCGCAAAACTCGTCGCTCCTCGCACTCATTCTCGTCCAGCATCCGGACTCGTGCGGCGTGCGCTTCGACGTCCAGCTTCGCGATGCGCGCGAAGACCCGGAGACGATCGAGAAGAACATTTGCGGAGGCGTGGCCACTTCCGCGCTCTTCGCCGGCATACGCGAGCTGTGGGCAGACACTGGCTCCATCAGATTCCTCTGCCTACCCAATTCCATCCTCCACGGCCTTCCCCATCTGGAATATCTATATGTATGCTGTGGGTGGTCGGAGGGCCGCCAGCTGGGTTCCCTACTCGCAGCACTTATGGACGTTCGAGGGCACTCCATTGTGTGTCCCCGGCTCGAGACCTTGGTCTTCCCCGTACCCTACTACTATGGCCAGGACGACCCGATCGCGCGGTTGCGCGATCTCATCCAGCAGCGCGCACACCTGGGATCCCCCCTCAAACGGCTCCAAGTCCATCTCGACGATAAGATGAGCCGCGACCTGAACGCCCGCGAGGCCGCGCGCGCGTTGGGCGATCTCGTGGAGCATTTTAGTATGAGGGTCAGCGGCAGTAAGGCGAAGCGCGGCGATCCCCCAGCCGATCCTAGCTGGGTGCGCGACTGGGACACTCGGGTCCCTCTAGATTGTCGAGCGCAAGAGGAAGAGAACACGCACTGGCCCGTCTGGGTGCACCGTCCGGACCCGGGTGATCAGTGAGTTGACCGGGGGGGGGAGCTCAAGAGGTTGCGTACTGATATTTATGAATAGAAAACATCATCGGTAGCCAGAAGCGGAGGGGCGTGGGCGGTTCGATGGAGACACGTACAGCCATGAGAGGGGGCAGGAGGGGGCTGTACTAGGATAACTGCGTACCGAGTGATACACGACTGGCACACAGGACGGCTTCTTGACGAAAGTTAATGTATTCTCGCCGGATGCGTTACGGAACATACGCTCTTTGTTACGTTCATGTTTGCGACTCATACGTGAAGCTTTAAATTGAAGTAGCAGCTATCGTTCGCTCGATACGATACCTATCGCGATCCGGCGCTCGTTTGGGTGCTCGCGCGCCCGCAATCCCCAATACTCACATGAAGAGCTCACGTCCGCACCATTGCGTTCGCGACTCCTGAGTTCGGCCTATGGTAAGCCCGCTCTATTTGCACTGCGTACCACTGCAGTACTTATCCTGCTCCGGGTGTTTGCTCTAATAGGTAGCGAAAAGTTTTCTCGTTCTACTGAGACGGGCGATGTCTTCGAGGATCGCTGAGAGACCCTGTGCCGAAGATAAGTACCACTCAAGATGTCGACAGCATCCGACGAGATTACGCTCGCGCCTCCCACGTGGCTCTCGTGCTGTAGCGACGGGAGCATGATGTCATCGGTGCTACCAGCTACTCCGCCTCCGAATGACGCGGGGAGCAGGGAGCCCGGGTACATAAGCCTGCAACATCCCGGCCTTTGCCCAACTATCTCATCTCATTCCCTCGTCCTTGATTGCGCCCTCGCCCTCACGAACACCACACCCCAACCAGCACCATATTCACGATGTCCTCAGCCGGAAAGACGTTTGGCACGCAGTCGCCGCCTCTCGAGGCCACCGGCGAGCAGCAGCCCATGGGCGTGTCCTCGGTCGATGGCGGGAAGGCTCAGGCAGTACCGGACTCGCAGCAGAGGCAGGGTGTGTTGCAGTCGTATATCGCCCTCTATATGGGATGCTGAACGCGGGGTGCTTCTCAGGGTACTTCAAGGAGGACGGCAAGCACGTCGATGGACAGGGCGGCAAGGTGAGTGCATCCCTCCGCGGTGAGGGAACATGAGACTGATGGGGCGCGTACGGAAGTCCGAAAAGACCAAACAAGACTAGAGGCCCGAGCATCGCCCGCAGGCCGCTCGCCGTGTAACATATCCTCACCGTGTATCATGTACCAATAGACCATCAACGCTCCCCACATATATCATTCGTGCATGACGTACCACGCGACATTAGGCAGACCGACACGATGTCCGAACGCCCGAGACCGCTAGACGAAGCTCGTATGCCTGCTCGTCCGGCCTTCTCGGCGCTCGCGGGAGCCTACGCAGGGTATACTCCGCATTACGCCGTATTGGGCAGCGATACGGTCTGCCTTCAAGCAACTCGGGTCCCCAAGAGCGCGCGTAATTGACAGCACCTGAAGTGACGGACATTGCACCGCGGACAGCGGGGATGCCGCGCGGCGGGCGCGTGGTCGCGAAGCGCATTTCTCTTGCCAGCGCCGCTGTTTCAGCTCGTTACGCGGTATCCAGAGCTAGCGGGAGTGTCAGTCTGCGTCGCCTCGCAGATGTTGCAAGCGCAGCGAGTCGAGTTGGAGAGGATGCAGCAAGGAGGTGAGGAGAGCGAGCAGTGGTGCTGTGCATTCCAGGTGGTGGCGGTACGATGGCAAGAGGCGCGAGGCGACGCGCGATCCGGTTCCGCGGCCGTGCCTCCTGTCCGCTGTCCACTCGCGCCCGATCCCGGCGGGCGGAACTGACGTTTGCGGTTAGCGTCGGACCCAAGGGAGAGGAACCTCGATCGTGCAGAGTATGATTGGGTTCAATCAAATCGCTAAACAAGACCTCAAAGTCAGACATCCATCCGACATGCCACCAGACTCGCCGTCGCCCTCCCCTCGCTCGCCCCCTCCTCCCCTGCCACTCCTCTACGCCCTCCCAATCCGCTCTCGAATCCTGCTGAGCCGACAGACCAGGCGACCCGAACCCACGCGCGATGGCGACGATTCCAGCAACGCGTGAAGGACACATCGTGCTCCTAGCGAACGGCCCCTGGGGTAAGCACACAGGCACCGCCGCTTCTTCCAGGGCGAAGTACTACAAGAAGCCTTACCTTCCCCATTCAGCGGACGGCAAACAACTCTGCATCTTTGCGACGCGACTAGTCAAACTTCGCCCAATACAGGTCACCATCTTCACGAGCGTGCCGTTCCTCGAGCGCGCGAAGCGCGAGGTCTCCAGCGAGCTCGCGTACGGTGGTAATGCGGGACACGTTAGGTACGATGCACGCGAATTTCCGGTGGAGCCCTCATATCTGCGCCTGTGCTCAACAAGTTTGCGACAGGATACTTGCGTTACCGTCGGACAAGCATAGACACTTCGTCGACTTCGTGTTCGAGGCGGCGTTCGCGCAAGTGTACCGCCAACTGCTAGCAGGAGAGGCTATTCAATGCACGGCGACGGGCGAGCCAGTCGGGCCGCTGCCCCTTCCTCAAGCCATCGTAACACCCGTACGTCCTTGACTCCTTCAAGTGCCTCGCGTTATAACGGCCGTCCCTGCTAGAAGAACTCCACACTGGAGTCCCTCAAAAAGCTGCGCGCAGAGACCGGCGCGGACGTGAAGCTGCTCGTGTGGTACGCGCGCGTCCCCTCCACGCTCTTCTTCTTCCACGGTCCGGCCGATCGCGGCGGGGTTGGGGACGTGCGGGCGAAGGTGAAGGCGGAGGCGGAGCATAGGAGAACTTCCCCGGAGGAGGTCTTCGAAGAGGTCAGAAGACTACTCACGGCGGTGGTTGATGGTGCTCACGATATTTGCAGACCGTGCTCTTCCTCGAGAGCATCCTCATTCGCATACCAGGATACGAGCCCATTTATAGCCATGAGGTGCAACCGCAGGAGGTGGGCCGTCTCTGTTGACTCAACGAAGTGTAAATACTGAACCGCGCTCAGCTTGCGTACCACGGCACCCTCGGCGTCGAATGGCTCACCATCTACGAGTGCGCCCGCTCCCTTTCCCCTCCTCCCGACATCGGCCTGACCAGTCTGCCTGCTCCAGCATGTTTACGTCCTGCGACGGCGTGCTGATGTCGACGCCGGAGTGCTACGACCCGCTCTCGATCCTAGGCGTGCGCGCGTGGATGGGGGACACGGGGCGCAGCGCGCACGCGCTCGGCCCGCTGCTCTCGACGGGCGCGCGCGCGGTCGAGAACGAGCTCACGGACGCGGACCGCGGCACGGAGATCCGCGACTTCGTGAGCAGGGTGCTCAAGAGCCACGGGCCGCTCTCGCTCCTCTACGTGCGTCGCGCTTCCTCTCTCTCTCGCCGGGCATGTGTGTGAGATGCTGACGGCGGCGCGGGGAGGGCAGATTTCGCTGGGGTCGTGGATGTGGCCCAAGTATCCGGAGACGATGTGGACGTTCCTAGACGCGGTGATGGACCTCGGTATCCCCTTCGTACGTTGCGCCCGTTCCGCGCGAGGGGAAAGCTGGCTGACCCGCAGTTGCGCAGATCCTGAGCCACGCATCCGAGTATGCGGTGGTGCCGGACGAGGTGCGGGAGAAGGTCGACCGCTACCAGCTCGGCCTGCTCTCGTCGTGGTGTCCACAGCAGATGATTCTCAACCACCCTGTGCGTCCTGTCCGTTTGTGTCAGCGGTCGACCCGCTCACAATGCCCTTCGCTGTAGGTAACCGCCTGGTTCCTGACGCACTGCGGGCACAACAGCGTCATGGAGTCCATCTCCGCCGGCGTCCCCATGTACGTCCCCTCCCTCCCTCCCGCAACTTGTCCATCCCCCGCTCACCTCGTCCCCGCGCAGGATCTGCTGGCCGTTCGTCGGCGACGGCGCGCTGAACGCGATCCACCTCACCGACACGCTCCGGTGCGCGTACGAGTTGCTCGAGGTGCGCACGGGCCACGGGCGCGGACGCATCTACCGCACCGGCGCGCGCACGTCCGGCACGCCACAGGCCGTCCGCGCGGAGGCGCTGCGTGTGCTCGGGCGCGCGTTCGGCGAGGACGGGCGGCGGAAGCGCGAGGCCGTGCGGAAGGTGCAGGCGCGCTTTGAGCGTGTGTGGGCGGATGGGGACGGAGAGGGAGCGGGTAAGGGGGAGAGCGTGCACGCGACGGAGGCGTTCTTGAGCGAGCTTGGACTTTGACTATGAGGGGGGTGAGAGCGAGCCATGCTGGGCTACGGAGGGTCGTAATGGGCTTCTCGACGTCGGGGAGAGGCGCGGACGGTGTATATAGATGGATCTCGTACCGCATCTTGCTGTTCCGTAGATTTAGTATTTTTGTACTGGATAATATACTTTGCAATTATCGTCCACCCCCTTTGCACTACACAACGCGGCGGCTTGCATCGTCAACGATTACAACCCTCGAGGAAGCGCACCCCATACTGTCAGTCATCCGAGCTTTCCGAGTCTTCCCAGTCTTCCGAGCTTTCCGATTCATCCTCTTCCTCCGAGTCTGAGTAGTAGTATCTGAATGGCTGCCGTCAAAATACAATCCCACCCCTTGCACTGCCCGACTCGCCTGTTGTCCCGATCCGGTAGCTCCTCCCAAGTGGGCCAATACGTCTTGATCTCATCCTGCAACCGACAGCGGAGTGGGACGCGGGTATTCCAATCGCGCACCCAGCTTGGGCTCTCCGGGTGGCCATTCCTGCCAGCAGATCTGCGTCTCACCGCCATATTGACCCACACCGTGACGAGGTGCTCTACAAGGTCACCCAACGCGTGTGCCTCCTTGCGCGCCGTGCTCAGGCTGTGCGCCTTCGTGTTGAGGTAACGGTGGTCAAGTGCGACGAGCAGGTTCTTCAGGGGATGCCCACGTCGGGCGCGACACTCCAAGGCGTCGCGCAGCTGCGCAATCAGGGATTTGCGGTGTACATAGAATATCAGGGTTTGCAGGGCGGGGCAGACGAGCGAGCCGTCTTGTACGTCCGAGAGGGCGATAAGCAGGGAGCCCAGCCCATGGTCGTCCCACCGTCTATCGTTCGGCGGGAAGCAGCGTAGGTGTAGGTATTCGAGGCCAGGTAGGCTCCGGAGGATCAAGTTGGGCAGGTGTAGCGCCTCGATGGCACCGGTCTCGACCCACAGCTCACGTATGTCGGCGAAGAGCGGGGAGGCAGCGATACTACGGCAGATGTTCGCCTTGATGGTTTCTATGTACCCGTTTCTACTCCGGGTTGACACGTCGAAGCGGACGCCGCGAGCATAGGATGGCTGGACAAGTATGAGGGATAGGGGTTCCGGGCCGCTGTTCTTGTTCCTATAATAATCGTCCTCCGGCGGCGGTTTCCTGCTGGTGACGCGCATGGACACAGGCTTCATCAGAGGGGCCATTCGGTCGGCGTAGGTTTGCAGGTCCGTAGATAAGACCGGGTTGAGGTAGACGAGACACTGGGAGGTGAGGGTGATGGATGACAGGAGGGAAGATTGTAGCCGGCCGCATATGTTATCCAGAAATCGGGATTTATCGTCGAGACTGAGCGTGTCAGACAAGTTGTGGGCCAGGAACGCTAGCCAGTCATATGACAAAGGTTCGACAATGGATAGCTTCTGGATATCTCGAAGGCGAAACGAGCTGTGCGCAGCCGAGGGGACGTCGGGTGCCCGCAGCCCAGCCGAGACCAGTCGTGCGAGGTGGAGTGTCCGGAGGTTCGGGCAACCTGATAGGAAGGTTTGGAGATCCTGAAGGCTGAACCAGGCGTCCGTCGCGCATGTCAGAAGGAGGTGGGTGAGCGTAGGAAAATGGTTGCGTGGCAAGAAGGGGAACCCCTCTAGTTGTAGTGTTTGCAATTGCGAGGCGTATCCCTGCTCGAAAAAGGTTCTGCTTGGCGGACCTGCATAGTCAAGCGGGTTTTCGTTCTTGTCAAATTCGAGACCGAGGTAACAGCGTTGTAGCGCATCTGCTTGATGAGAATCGATGAAGCGGAAGAATGCGGGGAGGCACTTGAGCCCATCGACACCCATAACGCAGAGGTCCCGTACCCGCTGGTAATGATGCACTAGTATGTCCTTCGTGACGTCGTGCCACGGCAGCCCGTACGTCCTGACCGACAAGGGACCACGGGTGCAACGGTGTATATAGTGCGTGAACAGTGGGGGGGCCCGATCGCTGTCATCATCATCATCATCGTCCA
Organism: Trametes villosa; assembly: GCA_002964805.2. NCBI lineage: Eukaryota > Fungi > Basidiomycota > Agaricomycetes > Polyporales > Polyporaceae > Trametes > Trametes villosa. The sequence goes on from PUDQ02000003.1 coordinate 3,537,917, forward strand.
CCCAGTAGCCGTCGTCGGTGACCGTTGACCACAACAGAGGTGTTCCAAGGAGCACGTTGCGCCAATGGTGACAGACCGCCGTAAGCGGAACCAACATGCGAGTGTCATCTACTGCAGTTCGCGGGCCCCATGGTGGGATATCTCGGTCGGGGTATCTGGGGAATGAGACGAGCGCGAAGATTTCAGTCAGGATTTCCGGGGGAAGGCGCCGAATTGGACGATGACGATTGATGAGCCTGCCGACCAGCGCTCGCGCGTTTTGCAGCAGAGCGTCCAGAGCTTCCGCCTGAAAGACACGATAGTAACACTCAGATCATGCAGTGTAGATAGCAGAGCACATCCTTACAGACTGCAGGTCCGGAAGCCTGTGCGCGGAAGAATATGGTTAGCTGTGGGAGTTCCGTTGCGGAAGCGAGCGGCCTACTCTGAGTTAGCTACGTCTTCTTGAGCGATGTGCGACAGCTTCGAGAGAAGGGCCTGAGCCAGGTCAGACGCGGAAACAGCTGCCATGCTATGGGGATACGTCGAATGGAGAGTCGGAAGGGTGGTGACGGTCATAACTTAAACCTGAGGAGAGCGGCAGCGCGTCGTGGCATCAGAGAATTAGATACACGTGGGCGACACGGCGGTTATGGGCGATCTAAGATCCATACAGGCTAAAGACGATGCTCTGAACGCCGACTATTACTCGCGTTGCTCGATGTCGCGGCTAATGTATACTGATACCAGTAGCTACATACTAAATCTCTTATAAAGGATTTCCGGAGGGCTGCCTGGACGGACTGGTGACGCGCGGCCGTGCAAAGCTCAACCCCTGGATTCGCGCCCCCACCTGCGGCTCGTGACGACTTCTGTAAGGCGGTGATTAGCAGACATCTAAATGAAGGAGTGCCATCGAGCAATTGACCCTGCGGCCCACTCACCCGCCTCACAGGGAGTTTAATGTGAGCGTCTCCAGGTAGGCCAGTGATCTTGAATCTCGTACGGCTCGAGACAGTCCGGTGGAAGTCGGCGGTCCCAAGCAAGCCGACCGCCATCCTCCTCAGTGTCGTCGTCCGGTTTGTCGTCCCAGAACGCAGACTTGCTCAAGCTGAAGCGCTCCACCAGATTCCCGATCGCGCCTAACCTCTGCGCCTCCTGGCGCTGGAATGCCTCCCAGTGCCTCTCCTGGGGGCTCAGGCCGCCCACCTTGATGGATAGACGTTTAAGCGGGCTCCCCGCAGCAGCGCGCTGTGCGATCAGAGCTTCTACCCTGTCGGCGATGATGTAGAACGAGTAGAAGCCTTCAAGGAGAACGTCTAGGCACAAGGTGTCGAGCTCGGGACAAACGATCGACCCGTCATGCATTTCGACCAGGGCTTTCAGGGCGTCGCGCGGAGACGGTAGCTCGCAACACAGCTCCAGAGATTTCAAGCGGGGAAGGCTCCGGAATACGGAAAGCTGCAAGCACAAGGACCCAGTAGCTTCGCGCCCCATCCAGAGCTCCCGGATGTTGGCGAAGAGCGGCGAGGCGGATATACTGCTCCGTAAGTTACGTCCGGTGGTTTCTTCATCCTCGCACTCGAAGTGTATGTCGAAACGAACCCCCTGCGACATCTGGGGTTGAACGAGCATGACTGCTATGCATACCGGAAGTCGTGCATGCGAAGAGTATACCCCGAGGATCCTCATGCATGTAGGCTGGATCAGCGTCGCCATATGGTCCGCGCAGGCGTGCAGATTGACGGAGAGCAAGGGAGCAAGCTCCGCACCGGACACGCCCCACTCAACCGACACCTCTACACCATCGGAAAGGCGGACAGCCCCCTCTGCCCGGCGTGTCGCACCGCACCCGAAACCGTCCTCCACTTCGTGCTCCAATGCCCCTCCTATCGCCGCCACCGCGCTGCTCTCGCGCGCGCCCTCCCGCCGGCGTCGCTCACGCTGAAAAACCTCCTCGGCAGCACTCGCGCTCATGACGCCCTCATGCGGTACGTCCACGCCACCGGCCGCTTCGCGTCTGCGCCCGCGCCCGCGCTGCCACCGTGAGTACGCGTCCGACCTACCCCCGCTCTCCCGCCGTCCCCGCGCCCGACCCGCCCCCACACTCTCGCCCCCCTGCGCGTTGTCTCCACGATGTTCGATTACGGCGCGTCCGCACGCCACGGTCTCGGTCCGCACTCCCACCCCGCCGTGTACCTCCCCCTCCCTCCCCCTGTTCATACATCCCCCCGATGCCTCCCCTTCTCTCTCCTCTTCTTCCCCCCAGTGCCCGGTCCTACACCCTGTCCCTTTAATAACTCTACCCTACACCTCTCCCCGATACTTACCTCCCTTATTCCGCTTCTCTCTTCACTTAGGTTGCGCCGCCCCCTCACCTCCTAGCCCTTCACTTGGCCCTCGCTCTCCTCCGTTCGCATTCCGCACCCGCACCCTCGCGTCTTCCTCCGCGCCCGCAACGCTTCACGCACCTTCGTTCTCTTTACATGCACTGCCCCGTCGTCGCTCCGCCTCGTCCCGACACACCACGACTGTAGTATCTGACATAGGGCGTTGCCCTGCAGCGGATAACAAACTGGATATATAATATAATAATAATAGCAAGGGAGCAAGGTAGACGAGACACTGCGAGCTGCGAACGATGGTCGACAGAAGTGTATGCTGCAACGCGCCGCGCTGCGTTTGACTGTGGGAGGTGTTCCTGTGCCCGTAGTCATCCCGTTCTCTAGTTTCGACCAACGAGAACCTCCGAAGATACGGGAGGTGAAGGAGAATTCCTGTAGGGGAGGTCGCGGAGTCGGGCCCTTCGATCTGAGAAGTGACCCGAGTCTTGATGTGGAGCGATCGGAGCCTGGGGCAGCCCGAGAGGAACATCTGGAGGTCTCGAAGACCGAAGATGACCTGGGAAGGACACGATATGATGAGATGGGCAAGCTCAGGAAAGCGATTGCGCGGGAGGAATGGGTATCCCCCTAGCTGCAGGGCACCCAGATGTGGAGCCTCTCCCTGGAAAAACGGCTGGAGCGGTGGGCCGGTATAGGAGCTGGGAGCATGAATAACGCGGCAACGTCGTAGGTCATCCGCTCTGAGCGAGTTCACGACCTCAAAGGAAACCGGCTCGTCCACGAAGAAGTCCCGTACGCGGTGGCCGTCGCCTGCGAGGAGGTCCGTCATGATGTTGTGAGGATTCCCAGCGCGTAGATGGATAGAGAGTGGTCCGCGCGGGCAACGGTGTAGGTAGTGCACGAACAAGGGGACGTGCTGTTGACCCCAGTCTTCCATAGCTGACCACAGGGAAGGCGTTCCAATAAGGACGCTGCGCCATCGTTGACAGACCGTGGTTAGTGGAACTAGCTCGTGAGGTCGGATTGCAGGTCTCGCCGGAGCCCAGGCTGGGTAGTGTGACACTCGCTCCGCGCACTCCTCTTCTTCGCTCGGAACGAGCGAGAAAATGCGAATCAGAATCTCCGGAGGCAAACTATCCAGGAGAAGATGGCGATTCATTAGCGCGCCGACTAGAGCTTGCGCTCGCCTGAGTATGATGTCCAGCACCTTGACCTGAGAGTGAGAATGTGAGCCCGATAGAACTTTTCTGCAGATCCAAGCCTATTCTTACCGTCTGCACCTCCGCAAGCCTGTGATATGAAGTAGGGGATTAGCGCATGCTCGCGAGCACGGATAAGAAGACTGCAGGGACATACACTGAGCTTGCAATCCTATCCTTCTTAAGAACCACGTCGAGCAGCTTAGAAACCAGAATATGTGCCAGATCGACTACTTCTACCATCGGGCTTGTGATGGTTGTGGTAGCCGGAAGAGTGCCGTCCTTCAACTTGGACGAGAGGCGTTCCAACTTTCTGAGCACTCCCGAGTTGATCGGAACGACCTCCACGTGGGTGATCCAATCTAATCTCAGATCTGGATCCACGGTACGCTGATGCTGACGCTTTCCGCTGTTTGTCTCCTCCGCACCACCATTTCTAACATACGCATATTATCTGCTCCGAGACATGACCCGCGTGATTGTCACTGGTATGTCTGCAAGAGAGGGCCGGAATATCAAGGACGCTCTGAATTATTGTGATCGTGCCAGGCGCCTCCGGTGTGTTAGGCAGCGCGGTCTACACCGCGTTCAAATCGGCGGGCCACACTGTTCTAGGACTCGCCCACTCGCGTGCTACAGGCGAGCTGGAGAAGCTCGATCTTACGGATTACGATCAGACCGAGAGTAGATTCGCGGATTTTAAGCCGGACTGTACGTGGCCGGCCTTGCTCGAGCTTCGCACCGAAACGTGCCTGAACATATTGACGCAGGGGTCATTCATTGCGCGGCAGAGAGGCGTCCGGATGTTGCAGAGAAGGTATACCTTCTGGTACTACGTGCTGAACCGTTTTACTGAAGCCCCACCTGTAGGATCCGGAAGCTACGCGGAAAGTATGCACCGTTTCCGTGAATAGCTATGCAGGGAAATCTAGGCTCACGGCCTGCCGTTCGCAGATCAACGTTTCCGTACCAGAGAACCTGGCCAAGCTCTCCAAGCGACTCCGACACAAGCTTGTATACATCTCTACCGGTCAGTCGGCACTCGCCGAGTCGCTAGTCGGCCGCTAATACTACCGCCAAAGACTATGTATTCGACGGGACGTCACCGCCCTACACACCCTCCGCATCCACGAACCCGCTGAACCTGTACGGGCAAACGAAGCGCGACGGCGAGGTTGCGGTCTTAGGTGTCTCGGGCAGCCAGTCCATCGTCCTCCGTGTGCCCGTCTTGTAAGTACCACCTGCAACCGGAAATTAGACTCGGGCTGACGCGAACGCGTAGGTACTGTCCTGCGCCTAAGAACTCAGACAGCGCGATCAACATTTTGCTCGACGTCGTCGGCGACCAGAGCGGAAAGCAGTACAAGATGGACCACTACGCGACGCGCTACCCGACGAACGTCGTAGACATCGCTGACTTCCTCTCCCGCCTGACAAGTGCGTGCTCCGTGCGCTACATCTAGATGCCACAAAATAATAACATGGCCGCTTTCCTCCTCTCTAGCGCTCCCCGCGTCCCGGGTGATTCCCCCGATCCTTCACTACTCCGCGGGCGAGCCATTCACCAAGTACGAGATCTGCCTCATCTTTGCGCGTATCCTCGGCCTCCCGCATGGGCACGTTATCGCCGATGCTGAACCGCCAAAGGTTCGTCTTTCAGTTTGTTTGCGATGGGCTTTACAAACTGATAACACCGCTTCGTTGATAGGACGGAACGCCGCGCCCGCGCGACTGTCAGCTGTATACGCGCGAAACGGAGGATCTCATGGACGGCTACGGGGACCTCGGCTGGACGCCTTTCGAAGAATGGTGGACGGAGCATCTGACGAAGAAGCAGCGAGAAGGGTAAGGACGGAAGGAAGGAAGCGAGACGCGGCGAGGTGTACGAAGATACAAACGGTGTACAATATGTCTAGAAGACATCACATATATTCTCTTGACCTTGACAAACCCACTCAGCCAGATAAAATGCGTGCGCGCCCTAGTACAATACTCGACTGACCTGTTTCTCTCGCTGTCGCGGACTCCACTACTTATGTAGCACTTTCATGTACAGGGCCGTGGGGTTCGAGCGCGGACTCTTTAAACTTCAGACACAAACTGTATTCTACCCTGCGCGTCGGCGGGGCGGTTGTGAATGTCCAGGGGTCAAGTAGATACATGTGATACTGAGGGAGCTACGGACGTTATCTATCAACCCCGCCGACAACACCAATTCTGCCACGACGTCGGAGCCACATCCTCCGGAGTCCGGACTTCCTCAACAGATGCGTGCCGTGCCGTGCCGCACACCGTGCCCGGATCGACAGAGGCTGAAAACCCCGAGACACGATCGGACGGGCGGGGACAGACTTCGCGACGTGGTGGCCAGACTCGGAGGCTAGCACTGAGAGCACTCACTGTTCGGGCCCGCGCGCCGGCAGCTCGCTTCCCGCCAAGATCGCCTCAACATCCCCACACAGCCTCCCCGGCCTCGCCGCGGCGAGAGGCTGACCTGCCAGCCGCTATCTATCCACCGAGCCAAACAAGCCTCACCGTTAAGAAATCCGCGCCTCCCCCCGACACACCTCTCCCCACTTCCCCTCCCTCCCCCGCACCGCCCAGAACTGTTACGGGCTTCGGCTCCCACCCAGGGTACTAAGCGGACTTGTACGGGTCGTACGGGGATCGGCCACCAGTCCTAGTGTGGTCGGTCCTGTCGGCGACCCCCGTGCGCTTCGGCGCGCGGCGGGTCTTACCTTCGTCGGGCGCCCTGAGCAGCCTCACTGCCGCCTGGAGAGCTCCTCTAGGTCGGGGGTATTCTCCAGGCCGTACGAGTGCCTGCGGCGGCCTCCATGTCACCGACATGGCAAGCGGTCTGAGATCGGGCGGTGCTTGCCTTCCTCCAGCTCTACCTCTCGTGAGTCGTCCTCTTCTACAGTGCATCGGAGATGCTAACGAGCTCACCTGTAGCTCTTCCCTCAAGCTCTTGTCTCGGTTGTGGAAATGGTATGCTTCTTTTGGTTGGCCGGCGAGAAGTTACTTCGTCGTGATTACCTTGGCCGCATGCCTACAGCGTGGCATGTCGTGCCCTTTACTTACAACCTGCGACGCTCGCCTCGGGCAAACGGCACGGGTTGTAAGCAACGGGCTCGGCGTGGCCCTGGTTGGCTGTCCGACGTACTGAAGCTTCGCCTTCTCCTCGCGGTCCTTCCCGCAAAGGACGTACACCTCCTCGCGTTTGGGGCCGTCGTACCGCACGACGAACGTCACGCCCTCCTTCGGGTGGCTTACTGGGTATTTTAGACGTCTCGTAACCGATCGAGCTGTGCTTCGCGCTCACGAAGAGCTCGATCCTCTCGAGGTTGTGAATCTCGGTCGGCGAATGCGGCTTCACGTACCAGCAGTTTTCTCGTGTTCGTCGTCGGACGACCGCTCGTTGTCCTCAGATCTCCTCAAGCGATTCGCCCTCGTCCTCGTGGGTGCCGAACCGCTTCGCCACAGGGGAGGCCTCCTTCGCGCGTCTCTTCGCGATTATCAGTCCAATTAGCGCTGACGGTGTCGCGAGTGGTCTGAATGATACTGTGGTCGTCCCTATTGATTTCGAGGGTATTCGTAGGCTGCGTGCAGGTGCTGAGAATGTCGAAGTGAATGAACCAAGCGATATACCTGGAACTGTCCCAGCAGTTTGAGTTGTTGTGTCTCCGCGAGCGTTCAGAGCCGCAAACATGAGTGGCCATAGTAACCGTCCGCTTCAGAGAAGTCTGTAGTGCGAAGACAGAACGCCATGGTATGGCGGGAGGATAGTGCCAAACGTACTAAATACTTAGTAAACAGCATCTGGCCAGATTGGTCGAGTTCCCACGCCCAGGTTCGTCGGCAACCTTCAAAACCTTCGGCAACATACCGTAAACGGGCGCCTATCCAGCTTGTCGTATTTCTTAAACTTTGCTCTTCCTTAGCTGAGGCTCAGCCTGGCTCAGCCCGTCCACAACAGTCCGAATCCTATTTGCACATCGCTTTTGCGTCGAATATATGACTCTTCGTGAACTTGACGAAGCTACCGAAATTTCATGTAGGCCACTGACTCCGCACTTCAGTTACTTTCTAGCAAAGGGACAGGCGTATTAGCAAAGTGCACCTGCTGCTCTGCAGTATCCTTCATGGTGCGTCCCATTCTCGTGGTTTTCATTGCCGCTGACTCCATGCTTGCCAGTATCAGCTGCTGGAGGGGACTGGACGGTCAATGGTCCATGCCGCGACTTGCCGCGTTCTGGCACAGTTCACCGCCCCGAACTACACGGCAGAGACACCCGTTTTCCAACATGCCTGGATCGACTTGGCCTTCTGAACCGTACACATTTGGATGTCGTATATTTTTTCACGCACCGTCTAGCAGTCGAAGATGCCGAGGGATATGGTATTAGCAGTCGCGGAGACTCGATGGTAACTACACGGCTCCAGTGCCACCGTTACCGCAGAGTCATTCTTACAAATTCCGTAAGCTCTTTTTCACCGCTCAATCCCGCGTGAAATCATGCCTGATCATGCTGGTAGCTGCGAGGAGGGCATGAGGCCAGGCCTGAGACTTCGTCGCTGATTGTGCGGAATCCGTCTCCACATAGTCCCGGAACCGCTCCCTGTTCCAACCTGCATCCCCATTAGACTGACATGGCGGTCGACACCTGCGACATTCAATTCAGCCTACTTTGGGGGTACGCCAAGGTCGCTCAGCGCGAGGAACGTACATGAAAGATGACCAGGTCGCTGAAAGTCGACAGGCACGCTATCCCCATCCGCCGATCGTACGTAGTTACGGAGATTAAACGCCCCCTCTTTAGCAACACAGGCCCCCCAGGAACATTCTCCCACCGGACGAGGTATGTCATCGCCTTCTTTCTCCGCGGACCAGCATGCCTGACATAGGCCCCGAGCCTCCTGGATGTGGAGTATCGCAGAGTCCCCCGCGTTAATTCATCGATGAACAGGCTCCGGTGTATGTCGTCCGCAAGGCGCTGTGTGAGCCTGCAGCCCCCGCTGCGCGAGTCTCCGTGGGGCGCCCCCAGGTAGGCGGTGAAGTCACCGCACATTCGTATGTTTTTGCTGCACTGACATACTCGCCCCTGTGACGTTTAGGGCTCTCGACCGCTGAGACGACATCTGGCGCGGGCTCAGACAGACCGTATACACATCGTCGTGCTAGCAAAAATAGCGAGGTCGAACGTATAAAAGGGTCGGATAGACGACGAGGTTCAGCAGTCCGAACAACCTACCCGCACTTCCAAGCAGCTTTCCAGTCTCAGCTCTCCAACCCCCAATCACATTTCAACATGATGTTCTCTCGTGCCGTCGCCGTCTCCATCGCCGCTGCGCCCCTCCTTGCTGCCGCCACCCCCCTCGAGGCCCGCCAGAGCACCTGCTCCACCGGCGCCATCCAGTGCTGCCAGCAGACCGAGTCTGTGAGTGCTCTCCCGCCCCATGGCGTCAGCGGACCTCCATGCTAACTACGGATAATTTGGACAGGCGAACTCTGCCGCGGGCTCAGCTATCCTTGCCCTGCTCGGCATCGTCGTCCAGGACGTGACCGCCGAGATCGGTCTCGGCTGCTCCCCCATCAGCGTTGTCGGCGTTGGCTCTGGCAACGCTTGCTCTGCTAAGGCAGTCTGCTGCCAGAACAACAATGTCGTACGTCTCACATGTGGATTAACGCCCACGACGTGAACTGACCCGCATGATCCTCTCCGTAGGGCGGCCTGATCTCCATTGGCTGCGCCCCAGTCTCCCTCTGAGCGAACTTCTCATGAACAATGCCAGATGAACGATGTCAGCAGCTGGACGATGAAGTCGCGGATGTAGCGCGGGCTTCGTGTTGGAGAATGTGTATGTTTGTAGTCGAATTTGAGTGGAGTTGTAGTAGGAGCGGAGATGTTGAACTGTGATACATATGCCCGATATGTATACTCCACGCGAGTGACGGCGTGAAAGTGATCCCGCGCTTTAGCGTGAGCCGTACGAGCGTTGGGAGGAGCTACTGGGCATTTTCACGATGCTCACTCTGGCCTAACCTCGAATTTGCTAAGTAGTAGATGCAGATGTTATTTATAATGGCACCTCCCTGTCTAGGTACATTGGCATGCACAGTAGTATAGCGCCGCACGCGCCGCCTCAGAGATGATAGACTTTGAATAGAATCATGCGCTGGTATTTGCAGCTCGAAGTCCTCGACGGTGGCCCTGCAGAGCGCGTCCTCGCGGTGAGCTCCGCGCTCTCCCCGTAGTCGGACACGGTGGTCTTCGAGCGTAGGGCCTTCGCGCACACCTAGTTCTTCAGCACTGCAGACGCGGTATGCGCGAGCGCGAGGGGCCCCACCATATCACACTTGAGAGCTAGGGCGCATTCAGTTCAGACGCATAGCTGCACATACCTATCATGTTACGAACCTGAAGGCCTGTCGTCTCCACGCTCCAGGGAAGACTAGCTACATAGGCGTAAGCAAATTCGCCGTAGCGGCGGTGGCTGGTCTCTCGATCGACGCACACGCTGTTCGGGCCCGCGACAGTTCGCTTCCCGCCGAGATCGCCTCAACATCTCTCCACAGCCGCCCCGGGCTCGCCGCGGCAAGAGGCTGACCTGCCAGCCGCTATCCGTCCACCGAGCCAAACACGCACCTCCTTAAGAAACCCGCCCCTCCCCTCCACCCAACTCTCCGCACTTCCCCTCCCTCCCCCTCCCCAGCACCGCCCAATTTCGTAACGAGCCTAGGAGCTCCCGTCAGGATCGAAGCGTTCCTGTACGGGCCGTACGGGGGTCGGCCACTAGCCCTAGTGTGGCCGACGCTGTCGGCGGCTTCCGTGCGCTTCGGCGCGCGGCAGGACCTACCTTCGCCGGGCGCCCTTGAGCAGCCTCACTGCCGCCTGGAGAGCTCCCCTAGGCCGGGGGTATTCTCCAGGCCGTACGAGTGTCTGCGGCGGCCCTCGCGTTGCTGCCACGGCAGCGGCGAGGCAGGCCTGGGAATAGGCGGTGCTCTCCGACACCCTCCGCCTCTACCTCTCGTGAGTATCTCCCCTCCATGGTATACTATAGGTGCTGACGAACTCACCTATAGCTCATCCCTCAAGCTCTCGTCTTGGTCAACTAGATGGTACGCTTCGTATGGGTACGCTTTCTTTCTGTCGGTCGGCGAGAAGTTACTTCGTCGTGACTACCTTGGCCGCATGCCTACAGCGTGGCATGTCGTGCCCTTTACTTACAACCTGCGCTGTTCGCCTCGGGCCAACAGCGCGGGTTGTAAGCAACGGGCTCGGCGTGGCCCTGGTCAGCTGCCAGACGGTCCTGACGTTGGGTTGTCGCGATGTTGCTTCTCCTGGACGTGAACGAGTATGAGGCTGGATCACTCCCTGGCTGCACGACACTGGGGCAAGGAGTGGCAGGGTATCATTGTATCTATAGCATCTGGACAAAGCACGCCGTCAGTGCTACTTCATGGATGCCGCGACCTGCTCGAGCTCCCTCGCGATCAGCGAGTTCGGACAAGACTTCCTCAATTGCCTGCGCCGCGCGTCAGTAATCCGCCCGCATATGAGAGGAGTGGAGCGGCGAGCGACGTACTCGAGCTTCGCCTTGTCCCCGCGGTCCTTGCACTCCTTCCCGGCAGCGCGCCAATCGCCGCACAGGACGTACAGGTCCGCGCGCTTTGGGCCATCGCAGCGCGCGACGAACGCCCCCGCCTCCTTCGGGTGGCCCTTCTCTACGAGGTGCTTCACGAACGCCTCGTAGCCGATCGGGCTGCGCTTCGAGCGCGCGAAGAGCTCGAGGCCCTCGAAGTCGCGGACCTCCGTCAGTGCGTGCAGCTTCACGTACCAGAAGCTGCCCGGGACCCGTCAGTTCGAGTCATCTACGGTGGTGTAGGCGGTGTGAGGAGGGGACTGACCGCTTGTCGGGAACCTTAAAGTCCGACTTGACCTTGTCCGCGCGTTTCGCCATCCCGTTCACGAGGCAGGTGCGGATGGTCTCGTTCACGCTCAGTCCGAAGAACGCGATCTTGCCGTCCGCCTCCTTCTCCAGCTGTTGTTGCAGCGCGAGCAGACGCGTATACTCGTCCGTCATCTAGCACGCCAAGGACAGCATCAGGACAGCGCTCCAAACCATCGCGCACCGAATGCGCTCACCTTCGCCTCAAACGACCGGTCCTTGTCCTCGGAGAAGAACTGCTGCGCGGCCTTTACGGACGACAGCTTCGCAGCGGGGTCCTACAAGAGTCACACCCACATCCATCAGTACACTCACGCCGATGCTTCTGCGGGGCACGGCGGCGTACCGAGCTGCTCGCGGCGTCCTCGAGGCAGAGCACGGCGCTCTCCACGCGCCGGTCGTCCGAGTAGTAGAAGTCGCGGAGCATGCCCCGGTTCTGCTCGCGCGCGTACACCTGCAGCAGCCGGCTCGCGAGTGCAAGCCGCGGCCCGCCCTCCTCGATGAGCCGGAAGAACGAGCCGAGCGACAGCCGTTTCTGCAGATGGAGCAGGACGTGGTACACTGTACTTGCATCAGTAAGTTTCGGAAAAGGGTATACGGTGAGAGCGGAGAGGATGCATACCGAGGTCAGTATCGCCGCTCTCGACGGCCTTGGCGAGCGCGAGCTTGTCCTCCTGCATGCTGAGCAGCAGGGGGACCTGGTCGGACGCCTTTGTCTCGTGGTCTAGAAGCTGCGTAGGATCAGCATCGTACCGGTCGGCTTTCTATGAGAAGGAGAAGTAACACACTTACCCTCGTCGCAAGCGCCGTCCGTCCCACCTCCCACGCACGCTTCGCGATGTCCGCGTAGCTCACCCCGCCCCCGCCGAGCCGCTCGAACTTCTCGACGATGACCCGGCAGAGCGCGTCCTCCCCATCGAGCTCCGCGTTCTTCCCCGAGCCGGACGCGGTCGGTTTCGAGCGCAAGATCTTCGCGCACGCCCAGTGCTTCAGCACCGCGTCCGGGGGCAGGGCCAGGTACGAGGAGATGCGCAGCGCGAGCAGGTGCAGGTTGCGGGAGAGGAGGCGCGAGATGAGGTGCGTGGGGGAGACTTGGTTGTACCTGTGCAGTTGATGATGGGTGAGGAGTGAGTGAAACTAGGATGAGCGGGACAGGCGTACTGGGCATAAGATAGTGGGATGCCGATCTCGTAGAAGCGTACGGCGTTGAGCACCTTGAGCGCCTGGCCGACATGCACGAAGTCCGACGGGTCGTACAAGTCCAGGAATGACCGCCCGAACTTCGCAGCCTACAACCATTGGCGTCCCACTCAGCATATAGTCAGCCAAACGTTGTAGGGAGACCTACGTTGAGAAGCCGCCGCTGCCAGTAAGGCTCCCACTCCCGCGCCGCGGCGTCGATGCACTCGTCGACCGCCGCGGCGAGCTCCGGACGGATGCTCCGGATGCTCTCGTCCGCCTTTGGTGACCGTCGAGAGAAGTTCTCCCATGCGTCGAATAGGATCGCGGAGGGCGAAGTCGAGCCTGGGCGAAATACGGATACGGAGGATGCTGTATTGACTATGAGTATCGCCTACATGCATGCAGTAAATGCCTGACGAACCTGGGACCTTCTGCACGAAGTCGCATGTGTCGGGCCCGATGATGCGGATCCCGTCTGGTTCAGTGACCGTGAATGTCGACCCAGGGTAGAAGTACCTGCGCAGGGAGCGCATACATGGTGAAATTAGTGAGCCTCCCCCAGAGAGGACACGGAACGTACTGCAGGGTGTCTCCGAAGGGCCCAACCAAGACCGCGAGATGGCTCCAAGTAACGAGCACCGCGTCGTTCCCGCACCACTCCACCTGCAGCACGTCGCCCTCCGCGCCCACAACCCCCGCCGTGTTGAACTCCGCCAAGCTACGCTGAAAGTCTGTCGAGACGACCCACAGCAGGCCGGAGAACGTGAGGAGCGCCAGGGACTTGCCATTCGGCGACGGGGACATGTGCGTGAACGGCCCGCGCGAGATGCGCTGGTCGAGGCTCTCGAGGTTGTCCACGCTGTAGATGGTCGCATCGACCGATAGGAGCACTTCGACGTGCCGGGAGATGGTCTGGTCTGGCGGGATGACTGTCCATGATTGTGGTGGCTGGGTCAACCCTGCTCAGAGTTCAGTAAATGGACTGCGAGGATAATTGGGATCATGCTCACCTGCGTTCGCCAGTGCAAGCGGCTTCCCGCCCGCCCACTCCCTGACCTCCAGGAACGTTAACGAACCCGTCAGCGCGACGAGTCCAGTCTCGTGTATCCGCGCGTCAATGATCCCCGTCTCCCCGGCATCGCTCCCGAGAGAGTACTGCTGGTACTCGCCTTGCAGATCGTATATGCGGTATACACCCTCCTCATTGAGTACGACGAGCCGTTCGTCGCCCGTCCAGCCGAACCGAATAATCTTGGCCTGTTCCCACTATGCGCAAGAGTCAGCTATGAGGCCCAGTAACGTATATATGCTGAGTATCCACACTGAACAGCAAGATGCCTTCGCCGGCAGGGGCGTACACTTGGATCTGGGCCTTGGAGAATGCGGGAGCCGCATGGCCGAGCGCGACGAGCTTTGTCGTATCCCGCATAAGGGCTACCATACATTTATTACCAGCGCATATATACATCTGTAGATGAGGTCACGAACCTATGGGCCCGCCGTATCGACACCCTGCGATGATGAAGTCTTGCAAGTCTCCAGGGAGCTTGCCGGGAATAGAGTACAGCTGATGCCGCCTGTAGAAGACCGCGCCATCTTGCATGGCCTCCCATGAGACCGTCGGATGTTCCGTCATGGTCGTCGGCGAGAGCAAGGAGACGAGACTTGGAGGACGACGTGGGTGTGGTCGAGAGCAGGGTTCCCCGCGTGCTGCGCGCTTGCTGCAGCTAGGCGAGCGCGCGCGCGTCCGCGACGCGTGCCTCGCCAGTCGCGGGGTACTTGCTCGCTGACCTCGACCATATCAACCTCCCGGTCTCGTTTACTTGCTCTCTCCAAATACAGCGATGGAGTATCCGACGGCTATATGCGAGGCTATTCAAGAGGGCGCGGTTCTCTATAGGCGGCACCAGCTCCATCCCTAGCAAGCCTCCTGGCGCTCGCAAGGAACGCAGGATGTCGACATGGCGGCCGCTAGGTTCGTAGTGTAACGTGAACATGCACATATACGTCCGTACTCATTTCAATCAGTCCTCAGGCCTCGTGTATCATGCGTTACAGGTGCTGTGCGGGAAGGGGAGCCGTACCAGTAGCGGCGGCCGCCCAAACCAGCCAAATGTTACACGCACATAAGCTAGCTATGTGCCGAGTGCGACGCATAGGATCATGGGCTTCAATGTTGGAGTGCTCGTCCTCGAGCTTGTGCGGTCAGTTAGACTCCGTGCACCGAACTCCCGCGAACTCTTCCAAAGCCTATGCCGCCTTGCCCTCTAGATCTCCTCGTCCATCCCCCGCCCTCCGAACTGGTGCCTGAGCATGCGCGCACGAAGACCCTGCCCTCGAATCCGACGCTCGCGACGAGGTTTGAGCGCGGTCTTCCATAAGACGCTGTCGCGAGGCGAAGGCGGTCGACTAAGCGCTGCTGCTGCTAGGCATGTAAAAGGACAAGCTCGCACCCGTGAAGGCAGTCGTGGGCATCGACACCGATCTCGGTACGCGTCTCATCCCCTCTGACCGCACGCCCCTGGCTGACGCCTATTCCGAGCAGTATAGCACGACCGGCTCCACGTAGCAGCGCTTCTCTCTCCGCTCGCTCCCCCGGCTCACCGAGAAGGACACGCCGCGGATCGCACACCCGAGCCAACCTCTAGATGTGTACGCGCGGGAGACATGCCTTGCGACTTCTACTACTCAGGCCGCCGCCGCGTGGAGAGCGCGGTGCTTTCCGTCGAAGACGCAGCCAGCCGCTTGGTACGTCGCGGTGATTTCGTGGCCGTCTGTAAAGCGTATCGACGGATGTGGGTCCGGCTTTTGCGAGACCTCGCTGAGAAGCTGCCGCCGGTGAAGGCGGCCGGGGAGGTTCTTTCCGAGGAGAAGAAGCGGCCCCTCGAAGCGAACGTGAGCGACGGCATTGAGAGCTTACGCTGACACCGCCCTTGGCAATATAGATGACAGACGAATGCAAGCGCTACAGCGCATCTAGAGAAGGATGTGGACGGCGAGTTGGCATTCTCCGAGTTGAGCATGAATGAGACCATTTACACGCCCATCCACTACGCATCATCACGACACTATCACTATAGATACAATGATAACCCACTGCGCTCGCTTCCAGAGTCGTGCAACCAAGTCCGGACGAACCCCTTCGTCCACGCCCACTCGCCATGGTCAAGCTTCGACCTTCGTCGGAATAAATGGTGTTATCTGGCAGCCGACCAGGGCCACGCCGAGCCCGTTGCTTACAACCCGCGCTGTTGGCCCGAGGCGAGCAGCGCAGGTTGTAAGTAAAGGGCACGACATGCCACGCTGTAGGCATGCGGCCAAGGTAATCACGACGAAGTGACTTCTCGCCGGCCGACAGAAAGAAAGCATACCCTTGTGAAGCGTACCATATAGTTGACCAGGTCGAGAGCTTGAGGGATGGACTATAGGTAAGTTCGTCAGTGCCTAGAACGCGCTGATGAGGGGAACTACTCACGAGAGGTAGAGGCGAAGGGAGGAAAGCACCGCCCACTTCCAGGTCTGACACATCGCTGCCGTGGCAGCAACGTGAAGGCCGCCGCATGCCCCGTACGGCCTGGAGAATACCCCCGACCTAGTGGAGCTCTCCAGGCGGCAGCGAGGCAGCTCAGGGGCGCCTGACAAAGGTAGAGCCTGCCGCGCGCCGAAGCGTACGGAAGCCGCCGACAAGGCCGACCACACTAGGGCTAGTGGTCGACCCCCGTACGACCCGTACAGACCCGCTTCGATCCTGACGGGAGCTCGTAGGCTCGTTACAAAATGGGACGGTGCGGGGGAGGGGAAAGGAGAGGGCGTGGGCGTGGGGAGAGTAGGGTGGAGGGGAGGGGCGGGTCTCTTAAGGAGGTGCGTGTTTGTCTCGGTGGACGGATAGCGGCTGGCAGGTCAGCCTCTCTGCGCGGCGATGCCGGGGAGGCGGTGGGGAGATGTTGAGGCGATCTTGGCGGGAAGCGAACTGTCGCGGGCCCGAACAGTGAGTGCGTCGATCGAGAGACCAGCCTCCGCCGCTACGGCGATTTGCTTACGCCCGTGCAGCTAGTCTTCCCTGGAGCGTGGAGATGACGCTTTTCAGCGTTTGTAGAGCCCGACGTGCGCGGGCTTACACGACTTCATCATTGCAGGGTGTGGACATGACAGGCCTCTAGGTTCGTGACATAATCTATGCGTGCAGGTATTCGTTAAAACTCGATGTTCCCTGGCTCTCCAGTGATACGATGGCGTTCCTCCCGCTCGGGCATACCGGGCCCGTAGTGCCGACGAGCCAGGTGTGCGCGAACGCTCTATGCTGAAAGCGGACCGTGTCCGGCCCAAGGGAGCTGCTCGGCGGAGTTGGGATAAGCTACGCGGACAACGTGAAGTGCGCGTGAGAGGAGGGCAGGACGGCCCTGAGGACGAGGACTCGTGCGCGATTACTCGTGCGCGATTCCTCCTCACGGCTCGTTCGGTATCTCTCTCATTTTAAGTCGTATGGGTGACTCTTCTGGACCCCGAGACCAAGGCGTCGGGCTAGGGACCGCTACTGCTCAGCATGCAGGAAGACACGCTCGCGCTTGCGAAGCTCGTTCAAGAAGGCCACGACACCGACTATGGTATGCCGCTGCCATCGATTTTGCCCCTAGCCCCGTATACTCCTCTCGTCGGGGCTGACATACGTTCCCTGCGTGCAGCGTACCACCCTCTGCAGAGGCAGCACTCACTCGGCTCATTCTTCCACCTCATCGAGGAGGGCGGCTGGCCGCTCACGCTCGCGACCCGGGTGCTGCAGATGTACGCGCGCAAGACATGTTTCACGACCTCTGCTACTCAGACGACGCGCGCGCGAAGAGCGTGGTACTCCCCGAGGACGCCACGGGCGGCTCGGCGGTACGCCGCTATGCCCCATGGAAGCACCGATGTCAGTGTATTGGCAAATAAGTGCGTTCAGACTGTCGTAGTATCCTGCTGCGAAGTTCTCACCGGAAAACGATCCCCAACTTCTTTGTGAGGACAGCGGCCAGTGGTCCGACGACGAGCATGAGACAACTGCTGGTAAGTGAAGCCGCATCCGGCGACCGAGATTCACAACCTCGAGAGGCTCGAGCTCTTCGTGAGCGCGAAGCACAGCTCGATCGGTTACGAGACGTCTAAAATACCCAGTGAGCCACCCGAAAAAGGGCGTAGCGTTCGCCGTGCGGTGCGACGGCCCCAAACGCGAGGAGGTGTACGTCCTTTGCGAGAAGGACCGCGCCGGGGAGAAGGCGAAGCTCCAGTACGTCGGACAGCCAACCAGGGCCACGCCGAGCCCGTTGCTTACAACCCATGCCGTTTGCCCGAGGCGAACGTTGCAGGTTGTAAGTAAAGGGCACGACATGCCACGCTGTAGGCATGCGGCCAACGTAATCACGACGAAGTACACTTCTCGCCGGCCAACCAAAAGAAGCGTACCGTTCACGGAACCGAGACAAGAGCTTGAGGGAAGATCTAGAGGTGAGTTTGTTAGCATCCCCGATGCGCTGTAGAAGAGGATAACTTACGAGAGGTAGAGCTGGAGGAGGGCAAGCACCGCCCGATCTCAGACCGCTTGCCATGTCGGTGACATGGAGGCCGCCGCAGACACTCGTACGGCCTGGAGAATACCCCGACCTAGAGGGGCTCTCCAGGCGGCAGCGAGGCTGCTCAGGGCGCCCGACGAAGGTAAGACCCGCCGCGCGCCGAAGCGCACGGGGGTCGCCGACAGGACCGACCACACTAGGACTGGTGGCCGATCCCCGTACGACCCGTACAGGTCCGCTTAGTACCCTGGGTGGGAGCCGAAGCCCGTAACAGTTCTGGGCGGTGCAGGGGAGGGAGGGGGAGTGGGGAGAGGTGTGTTGGGGGGAGGTGCGAGTTTCTTAACGGCGATGCGTGTTTGGCTCGGTGGACGGGCGGCGGCTGGCAGGTCAGCCTCTTGCTGCGGCGAGGTCGGGGAGGCGGTGGTCAGGACATGTTGAGGCGATCTTTGCGGGAATAGAACTGCCGCGGGCCCGAACAGCGAGTGCTGCCAGCCCCCAAGTCTGGCCACCACGGCCAGTGTGTCCACGCCCGTCCGATCGTGTCCCGGGTTCCTCAGCCTCCGTCGATCTGGGCAGTGTGCGGTGCCGCACGGCACGCATCCGTTGAAGAAGTCCGGACTCCGGAGGATGTGACTAGTTCCGACGTCATGGCAGGATTGGTGTTGTCGGCGGGGTCGATAGGGAACGTCCGTAGCTCCCTCGGTATCGCATGTATCTACTTGATTCCTGGACATTCACAACCGCCCCGCCGACGCACAGGGTAAAACACAGTATGTGTGTATAGGGATTCGTGGTCCGAAGCCTGAAGAGTCTGCGCTCGAAGCCCACGGCCCCGCGAAAATGCCAAGTGATGGAGCTTGCGAAAGCGGGAACAGCAAGTCAGTCAAATATCGTACGGCACGCACTCATCATCTGGCAGAGCGGGTTTGTCAAGAAAATACATATAATGTCTTCGAGAGATATAGTACACCGTTGTATCTTCGTACACATCGCCGAAACTTCCTTCCTTTTGCCCTTACCCTTCTCACTGCTTCTTCGTCAGATGCTCCGTCCACCATTCCTCGAAAGGCGTCCAACCGAGGTCCCCGTAGCCGTCCATGAGATCCTCCGTTTCGCGCGTGTACAGCTGACAGTCGCGCGGGCGCGGCGATCCGTCCTATCAATAAAGTGGCGTCGTCAGTTTGTAAAGCCCCTCGCATACAAACTGAAAGACGAACCTTTGGCGTTTCGGAATCGGCAATGATGTGCCCCTGCGGGAGACCGAGGATGCGTGCGAGGATGAGGCAGATCTCGTACTTGGTGAACGGCTCGCTCGCAGAGTAGTGCAGGATCGGGGGAATCACCCGGGACGCGGGGGGCGCTGGATAGAAAAGCCGATCGCACCGTCAGTGATGGGTACCTCCCCGCCGCCTGCAGGGGACGTACTGGTAAGTCGGACGAGGAAGTCCGCGATGTCCACGACGTTCGTGGGGTAGCGCGTCGCGTAGTGGTCCATCTTGTACTGCTTTCCGCTCTGGTCGCTGACGACGTCGAGCAGGATGCTGATCGCGCTGTCCGAAAACTTTTGCGCGGGTGCGTACCTGCCCGTCCATGTCAGCTCCAAGGTCGATGCTCACAATGTGGCGGAACTTACAAGACGGGTACGCGGAGGACGATAGACCAGCTGCCCGAGACAACCAGATCCGCGGGCTCGCCGTCACACTTCATTCGAGCCTATAGGTTCAGCGGGTTTGTGGACGCGGAAGGTGTGTAGGGGGGTGAGGACCTGTCGAATACATAGTCTATGGCAGTGCTATCAGCGGTAAACCAGCAACTCGGCATATGCAGACTAACCGGTAGAGATATACAAGCTTGTACCGGGGAGCTTGACCAAGTTTTCTGGTACAGAAACTTGATCTGCGAACGACAGATGATGAGCCTGGGTTCCCGTGCACGACCCTGCATGAAGATGGTGCATACTCTTCCCGTAGCTTCCGGATCCTACACGCGAGGTGTCAGCGATAAAATTCAGCTGGCCGTCCCAAAGGAGATACCTTCTCCGCCACAGATGGCAGCCTATCTGCCGCGCAGTGAACGACCCCTGCGTTGATAGGTCCAGGCACGGTAAGTCCAGTTGTTGCGAAGCTCGAGCATGACCAACCGCATATAGTCCGTCTTGAAATGACTCTTGATCTGAATTTAATCCGTCAAATCAAGCTTCTCCAGCTCGCCAGCAACGCCCGAATGGGCGAGTCCTAGAACAGCGTGGCCTGCCGACTTGAACGCGGCGTAGACCGCGCTGCCTGACACGCCAGAGGCGCCTGGATGACGAGACGATACTTTGGAGTGTTCCTAGGCTGTATGAGGCCACCTCCTGAGGAAATCCCAGTAGTAATCGCGCGGGCCATGACAATTCAGACAATACGTTCTCCCTCACAAGTAAGGAGGAGGAGGAGGTGGGCGGAAAGCATCTGCCCAGATCTGCCCTCCGAGTCGGCCCCAGAGTCAGTGTCGCACGGTCAACGCACGGTTACCGTGTAGATCTGAGATTTGATCTGGGATTGGGCCGCCCACGTGGAGTCTGCCCTGATCGACTCAGGAGATCTCAGAACGCTGAAGCAAGCGCGCGTGTGCTGGGCTGCAGTAAGCGCGCAGCGCGCGGGGTACCTTGCTCACTGACTTCGACCACGACCACTACCACGCCCACATCCACGACCACGTCGTCGCCCTCTCGCTTTCGCCGACGACTATGACGGGGCACCTGGTGGGCTTGCGAGACATTATGTAAGACGGCGCAGCACTCAGTTATAGGCGATATCAGCAGCGAGCTTACTTGGGCTTGCACGACTCTATCATGGCAGGAGGTCGATTTGACAGGTCTAGGTTGGTAGCATGATCTATATGTGCAGGTATGCATCCACAGTCAATGTGCCCCAGCTCTCAAGCGTGATACGATGAAGCCCCTCGCGCTCGGGCATACCGCGCCCGCAGTGCTGAAGAACTGGGCGTGCGCGAAGGCCCTACGCTCGAAGCCCACGGCGTCCGGCTCTAGGGAGTGCGCGGAGCTTTCAGGCGAGGACATGCTCTGCAGGGCCACCGTCGAGAACTTCGAGCTGCCCGGCAGAGCCGGGGCGCGCTACGCGGACGTCGTGAAGTGCGCGTGAGAGGGGGCATGACGGCCTTGCGACCAGGGCTCATGCGCGATGCGACGTCAAGACACGTTCGGTGTATTTCTGATCTTTAATCACATGTGCGTGTCCTCTTGTCCACGAGACGAAGACGTCGGGGCAGGGACCGCCGCCGCTGGACATGCAGGAAGACAAGCTCGCGCAGGCGGCGACACTGAGCTTGGTATGTACCGCTTCCGCCCCAAGCCACATGTCCCCTTCGCCGGAACTGACGTATGTTTTCTGCGCGCAGTATGGCACATCCTCCTCTATCTGAGTCGGGAGCGCTTCACCACCCGCTCGTTCTTCCAACTCATCGAGGAGGGCGGGTTGCCGCTGGCGTTCGCGAGCCGGCTGCTGCGGACGTGCATGGGCAAGACGAAGTTCTGTGCGACATGTGCTGTTCAGACCACAGGCGCACGGAGAGCGCACTGCTCCCCTTCGAGGTCTCTGCTAGCAGCTCGGTATGTTGCGTTCTCGCCCTACGTCGCCACTATCGGAAGTGTGCTGATAACCATGTGCGACCACCTCAGGTACTTCGTGCGCCACTCTTCTACTTCCACATGCAGGTGACGCACTAACGTGGCGCGCAGGCCGCTGAGGATGCTGCGTCCGAACTCGTTGATAGCGACAGAGCTCGAGCAGGCCGCATAACAGCCTCCCAGGGGCACGCTGTGCCCATTGCTTACAACCCGCGTCGTTGGCCCCGAGGCGAACGTCGCAGGTTGTAAGTAAAGGGCACGACATGCCACACTGTAGGCATGCGGCCATGGTATTCACGACGAAGTCACTTCTCGCCGGCCGACAGAAAGAAAGCATACCCACGTGAAGCGTACCATATAGTTGACCAGGTCGAGAGCTTGAGCTTGAGGGATGAACTATAGGTAAGTTCGTCAGCACCGATGACGCGCTACAGGAGGGGAATACTCACCCGAGGTAGAGGCGAAGGGAGGAAAGCACCGCCCACTTCCAGGTCTGACACATCGCTGCCGTGGCAGCAACGTGAAGGCCGCCGCATGCCCCGTACGGCCTGGAGAATACCCCCGGCCTAGGGGAGCTCTCCAGGCGGCAGCGAGGCAGCTCAGGGGCGCCTGACAAAGGTAGAGCCTGCCGCGCGCCGAAGCGCACGGAAGCCGCCGACAGAGTCGACCACACTAGGGCTAGTGGCCGACCCCCGTACGACCTGTACAGACCCGCTTCGATCCTGACGGGAGCTCGTTGGCTCGTTACAAAATGGGACGGTGCGGGGGAGGGGGAGGGAGAGGGCGTGGGCGTGGGCGTGGGGAGAGCTGCGTGGAGGGGAGGGGCGGGTTTCTTAAGGAGGTGCGTGTTTGGCTCGGTGGACGGATAGCGGCTGGCAGGTCGGCCTCTTGCCGCGGTGAGCCCGGGGAGGCTGTGGGGGATGTTGGGGCGATCTCGGCGGGATGCGAATTGTCGCAGACCCGAACTGTCAGTGCGCCGATCGCGAATGGCTAGCCTCTGGCGGCGGCGGCGGATTTGCTTACACCCACGCAGCCAGGCTGACCTATAGCGTGAACACTATGTCTGGCGTCAGCCGATCCTCACGCGCGCGGTGTGTGGCCCTACCAGGCCCGCATTTGGCACTGCGCGGGCCTACCTTCCAGTGTGAAGGAGGCGCGCGTGAGCCAAGCAAACCCCACCGATGGGATAGAATACCGGCACCGGGTGACCTGAAGCAGTGCACACGCAGAACGAAGGATCCCATGGGAGACTGCGATGACCCTGTTTCGATGCCTTTCGAAGGGCGGGGAACGGAGCACTCGACAAACTTGCAGAAGCCGTGAAAACAGCATTTTCGGAAGGCCACATTTTATAGATCAGGCTGTATAAGATACGACAGGTTTACTCTATGTCTCAGGCTTCAGGAATACGTCTTATGTAATATATGATATGAATCCGACCGCTAGAAAAGTCGTGAACGACGAGAGGACGCGTCAAGTTGACGGCGAGCCTTGCGAGGCACGCGTCGGACGCGTCGATGACGTACATCGCATGCGCGCGCTTGCCAAGCGCGAGTCGCGACAGCAGGCGCACGGCGCGGCTTGCTCAGAGACTTCAACCACGACCTGCTCACTTGCTCTTGCCAACGACCACGACGTCACACTCGACGACCTCATGATAGGTCATGCAAGGTGGTGAGGATTTCTAGGGATAGGCGGCACCAGCCTCAAGTCAACATATAGCAAGCTTGCAGGACTTCATCATCCCATACGCCGGGCTCATGGGTCCGTGGATTCATCCATAGATGCATATATGCGCTCGCTCTCAATGTGCGCCAGCTCCTATTTGTGATGCAACGAAGCTCGTCGCGCTCGGGCCTACCGCGCCCGTAATCTCCAAGACGCTGATCTGGGTGCATTCCCCCCCGCGGCAAAGGCATCTTCTTGTTCATTGTGGGTACTCTACACGTCTTTCTGCTCTGACGTTGCATTTGACACGTACACGTAGTGGACACAGGCAAAAACCATGGGGTTCGGCTGGACGGAGGTCAGGGAGTGGACGAGCAGAAAACCGCTAGCATTGATAAACGCAGGCGCGTTACTTCAACCCTCCTTCCGTCACCTCTACTGACCTCCATGTAGAAGCGGCCCAAGTCGCGGACAGTCATCCCCCAAGACCAAACAACTTCGCAACACGTCGAGCCTGTGCTCTCTCCATGGACGCGGCGATCTACAGCGTGGATATCCACTCAAAGGCCTCGACGAGTGTACGCACATGCTGCTGTCGCCGAACGACGTCACTCGCGCTGCCGACATCCCCGAGCCTACTCCGGGATGTTTCTACGGACGTCCGACGTGGTCCTGCGGAGCTCAACACGGCTGGAGTCGCGGGTGCGGAAGGCGGCGACGCGCTGCGGGAGGAGTAGTGCGAGAACGACGCGGTTCTCGCTACCTAGAGTCATCTCGCGGTTTTGGTTAGGCCTTTCGGGGATACTCTGCAGTACGTTCCGTGTACTATCCGCGAAAGGCTCAATGCGTTCAGCATGTATGCGTACCCCAACAGGTATTTCCAGAGCAACATTGGCGGTGACCGAGCCGGACGGCATTCGTATCATCGGACGCCACACCTGTGATTTCGCGCAGAATGTCCCAGGCCTGTCAATTGCTTACGGTCTGCTTGTCTGCGTCTCGAGTACATGCAGCAGCAGCCGGGTGATGATCCCCCGCCCGCGCCCGGTCTCGCCGTCTGCAAGCCTCTTCGACGTGCTGGAGAATTACTTTCGGCGGCCACCGAAGCCATACCAGAATAACCGGAGCATCCATTCGGAGCTCGCCCGCGCGGTCGACGCGAATGCATCAACGGCTCGGCGAGAAAGTGGGCGCCGTACCGCCCGACGTGGTGCCCAACTATTGGGCGCGCGCGAGGATCCTGCGCTTGAGGGTGGAGCCGACTACGCCCAGTTCGAGGGAGAACGCGGAGCTCAACGGCGGTGACGTGCTCTGCGAGGCCTTCGTCGAGAACTCCGAGCATCTCGGCGGGGCGGAGTGAGCTACGCAGACACCGCGAAGCGCACGCGGGAGCTCGGGACGGCGGCGCTTGTGCCGAGGGTACGTGTGCCGTTTTCCGGAGAGCTCTGTGAGGTGCGATGCTGACCAGCTCTAGCGTGTGTGTATAACTCTTGTTCTACAAAACGACAGCGTCTGACCAGGTCCTGCTACTGCTCGGCAGTATGCCAGAAGACAAGCCCGAGCTCGCAAATGCTGTCCAGAGCGGCGACACCGACTAGAGTACGCGTTCTCACCGACCCTACAGTGCACACGCACGCCGCTAACTGACACCGGTTGCGCGCAGCGTAGCGCGTCCTGCTCCGCCTGCCAAAGCACTCTCACGGCTCGCTCTCACAGCACATCGAGGAGGATGCGCCGCGGCTTGTGCTCTCGAGCCGGCTACTGCAGGTGTACGCGCGTAAGACATGCTCCGCGACCTCAACTAGCCCGAAACGCGGAGAAGTGTGCATCCTGTGCGGCAAGGACGCCGGGTATAAGGCAAACCTCGAGTAAGTCGTCGGCCACTCTTCCCCAGACGCATGCAGGCGGCTTACTGCTGTATCCCACAGGCTACTGAGGACGTCGTATCCGGATTCGTTGATAGAATGCAACGTCTATGAAGTAACTCATCTAGTACGCATTCTCCGGGTGCTATAGATACGCTCATGCCCCACCACACCAACCCAACCTCGGGGCCGTCTGACGGCTAACCACGGACATGCCGTGCTCCCTTGCTTACAACCCGCGCTGTTGGCCCGAGGCTAACGTCGCAGGTTGTAAGTAAAGGGCACGACATGCCACGCTGTAGGCATGCGGCCGAAGGAATCACGACGAAGTAGACTTCTCGCCGGCCGACAGAAAGAAAGCATACCCATGCGAAACATACCATCTAGTTGACGAAGACGAGAGCTTGAGGGACGATCTACAGGTAAGTTCGTCAGTGCCTAGAACGCGCGGACGAGGGGAACTACTCACGAGAGGTAGAGGCGAAGGGAGGAAAGCACCGCCCACTTCCAGGTCTGACACGTCGCTGCCGTGGCAGCAACGTGAAGGCCGCCGCATGCCCCGTACGGCCTGGAGAATACCCCCGGCCTAGGGGAGCTCTCCAGGCGGCAGCGAGGCAGCTCAGGGGCGCCTGACAAAGGTAGAGCCTGCCGCGCGCCGAAGCGCACGGAAGCCGCCGACAGAGTCGACCACACTAGGGCTGGTGGCCGACCCCCGTACGACCCGTACAGACCCGCTTCGATCCTGACGGGAGCTCGTAGGCTCGTTACAAAATGGGACGGTGCGGGGGAGGGGAAGGGAGAGGGCGTGGGCGGGGGCGGTGGGAGAGTTGCGTAGAGGGGAGGTGTGGGTTTCTTAAGGAGGTGCGTGTTTGGCTCGGTGGACGGATAGCGGCTGGCATGTCAGCCTCGCGTCGGGGCGAGGTCGGGGGGGGCCATGGGGGGACGTTGAGGCGATCTCGGCGGGAAGCGAACTGCCGCGGGCCCGAACAGTACTGAGCGCTGCCAGCCCCGGAGTCTGGCCACCACTGTCCACGCCCGTCCGATCGTTCTCTGAGTTGGGAATGTGAAGACGTCGGCGGCGATCTGGGCTTTTCAGCCTCTGTCGATCCGGGCTTAGTGTGCGGCACGGCACGGCAAGCATCTATTCAGGAAGTCCGGTCTCCGGAGGATGCGACGTCGTGGTAAGATTAATGGTGTTGTCGGCGGGGCTGATGGTAGGGAACGTCCGGAGCTCCCTCAGTTTTGCATGTACTTATCTACTTAAGTTTCTAGATGTTCCAAACGGCTTCGCTGACGCGCAGTGTAAAACACGGTCTGCGTGTAGCAATTTGTAGCCTGGGGAATATGCTCCTCTAATTCTGCCGCGCGAAAACGCAAGGTGTAGCCCTCGGAGTTGCGACGGCCGTACTGCTACGGATTTGGATGTCGTGTGAGGCTCTATGCACGTTCATTCTTGTATACGAATCATTGAATCAACACGGCCCGCGACGATGTCAACTATGTATACATGCAATTACCCGTATCATGGTCGCTAGAGGCGCTGAGAGGACGCGTCAAGTCGCGAGGCACGCGTCGGACGCGTCTATGACGTCACACGCGCGCTGCGACAGGCGCGCAACGGGCGGGCGGGCGGGCGGGTACCTCAGACTGACTTCGTCCACGTCCACGTCCTCGACCCCAGCCTCGCCTGCTTGCTCTCGCCGCCGACTATGCTAAAGCACTCGACGGGCTTGTGAGGCACTATTCAAGATGTCACAGTCTTCCACACCGGGCGGCACCAGCTCCACCCCTAACAAGCTTCGTCGGCAGGCCCACAAGTTCGTAGACCAGGGTATTGATGCATTATATCTGACATGAGCATACAGTTGGGCAGCAATGTTGTCCTCGGAAGCTGAGCGGGAAAGACGGGGACCATCGACGCGTGGATACACGAGACGGGCCTCCTCGC
Source organism: Trametes villosa (assembly GCA_002964805.2). NCBI lineage: Eukaryota > Fungi > Basidiomycota > Agaricomycetes > Polyporales > Polyporaceae > Trametes > Trametes villosa. Next base: position 3,565,227 of record PUDQ02000003.1, read on the forward strand.
GCGGACGGAATCATTGACGTTCTGGGAGGCCCTGGTGTGGGCGGGCAGGAAGCCGGTTCCATCGGCGAACGCAGGTCAGCACAACCGCAATCGATCCCCGGGTACGTATGCTGAGATCGACATAGGGTTGACACGACCGCTTTAGTGACAAGCAGTCAACCACTGGACCGGACGACCTCCCGACACGTCGGGACACTCCTCTCCGTAGGCGCGACCAGTTACAGCGTTGATACCCTCGAGAGCCTCGATCGGCGCATCGGGCGTGGCCCGTCTACACACACGTATGTCCCCGTTGTCGGACCGCAAGTCGCTCGCGCTGCTCATGTTCTCGGCCCTGCTCTGGGTAGTCTCGCCGGGCTTCCAGCGTCACTTGGCGGAGTTCAACATGGCTCAGTCGTGGGCGCGGTTGGTGGTGTTCTTCGAGTGAGGTGGTGCGGGAACGGCGTCGTGCTCGTCACCTGGAGCCACTTCGCGGTCTTGGTCGACCCTTTCGGAGACACGCTGCAGTACGTTCCATATATGATGCGCGGAATCGGACTGACTGGTTTCATTTTGTACGCGCGTACCTCGCAGGCACTTCGATGTTTATCGTCACCGAACCAGAAGGTATTCGCGTCATTGAACCCGACACATGCGACTTCGTGCAGAAGGTCCTAGGTCCGTCAGGCATTTACTGCATGCACGTATGCGATACTCATAGTCAATACAGCATCCTCCGTGTCCGTATTCCGCCCGGGCTCGACCTCGCCCTCCGCAATCTCTGCGACGCATGGGAGCACTTCTCCCGACGGTCACCGAAGGCGGACGAGAGCATCCGGAGCCTCCGCCTGGAGCTTGCCGCGGCGGTCGACGAGTGCGTCGACGCCGCGGCTCGAGAGTGGGATCCCTACTGGCAGCGGCGGCTTCTCAGCGTAAGTCCCCCTGCCACATTTAGCTGACTGTATGCTCAGTGCGACGCCAATGGTTGTAGGCTGTGAAGTTCGGGCGGTCATTCCTGGACTTGTACGGCTCATCGGACTTCGTGCACGTCGGGCAGGCGCTCAATGTGCTCAACGCTGTGCGCTTTCACGAGATCGGCATCCCGCTCCCATACGCTTAGTACGCCCTTCACACACTTCCTAATCGCATATCCTCCTTACCCACCATCACTTGAACAGGTAAAAATAGGCCTTCCCCCCACACCTCACCTTGCGTCTCCTCACGCGGAACCTGTACCTGATCGTGCTCCGCATGTCCTCGTACCTCGCCCTGCCCCCTGGCGAGGTTCTGAAGCACTGCGCGTGCGCGAAGATCCTGCGCTCGAAGCCGACCGCGTCCGGCTCGGGGAAGAACGTGGAGCTCGATGGGGAGGACGCGCTCTGCCGGGTCATCGTCGAGCAGTTCGAGCGGCTCGGCGGGAGCGGAATGAGCTACGCGGACATCGCGAAGCGTGCGTGGGAGGTGGGACGGACGGCGCTTGCGACGAGGGTACGCGCGCGTACGACGAGCAGCGTCATGCAAGACAAGCTCTCGCTCGCCAAGGCCGTCAAGAGCGGCGGCGACACTAGCTTCAGTACGCGTCCTCTTCGCCTCCACCGACGGCATACCCCTGACTGACGTGTGCTATGCGCAGTGTACTGCGTCCTGCTCCATTTGCAGAAGCGCCTCTCGCTTGGCTCGTTCTTTCGCCTGAGGGAGGCGGATGGGCGGCCGCTCGCCCTCGCGATCCGGCTGCTGGGGGTGTACCGTGACGCCTACGGGGCGTGCTTCACGGCTTCTCCTACTGGGGCAACCGGCACGTGTGGGCGCAGTGCTCCGCCTCGGGGACGCCGCGAGCGGCTCGGTACGTCGTCGGGCCTCGTACTGAAAGCATCGGCGTAGATTCATTGCGGGCATGTGCGCGACCTGCATAGGGCCCGCCGCGGAGCTCTCTTCTGTGGAAGCGGCTCGGGAGTTCTTCACAGGGATGGGGGTCCGTATTTGTACACACTAGCACTGCGGCGACAGGTGGACATGCGGACGGCAAGGCTATGTTCTCGGATCGAGCGTGGACGAAATGATGCGTAGTAGCTGCCTCGTGAACGGGATTGGGAAACGCGCGGAAGCGGTCAGTCCCCTCCTGGCACCACCGTAGAAGTCTTGAGCTGACGAGTCCCGGATAGCGTCTGGTTTGTGAAGCTGTATGAGCTGACTGAGATACGCGACTTCGAGGGCTTCGAGCTCTTCGTGCGCTTGAAGCACAGCTCGATCGGCTCTGACAGTCGTTAAGCACCTCGTGAAGAGTACCACCCGAAGGAAACCGTGACGTTCGTAGCGCAGCGCGATTGCCCCGAGCGCACAGAACGCTACGTCGTTTTGGCAATTTGTGACCGCGTACCGCGGAGACGGGGGGATACTCGAGTACGTCGCTCGGCGCCCCTTCTGCATGTGGTCGGCTTACTGATGTGCTTCGCAGACAACTGAGGAAGTCATGGTCGAACTCGTAGATAGCGAGTGAGCTCGAGAAAGTCGCGGCATGTAGGTAGTAGTATCCCATCATCTGGTACGTTTTTTTCCGAATACTATAGATACATTGGTATCCCACCCCACAACCACATTCCACTGGCAGAGAATTAATATCGCGACAACTCAACTCTGAGATCGTCCAACAATGGACCACGGCCATGCTGTGCCCGTTGCTTACAACCCGCGCCGCTGGCCCAAGGCGAACGTCGCAGGTTGTAAGTAAAGGGCACGACATGCCACGCTGTAGGCATGCGGCTATAGTAGTCACGACGAAGTGACTTCTCGCCGGCCGATAGAAAGAAAGCATACCCATGCGAAGCGTACCATCTAGTCGACCAAGACGAGAGCTTGAGGGACGATCTACCGGTAAGTTCGTCAGCAGCGATGACGCGCTATAGGAGAGGATCGCTCACCCGAGGTAGAGGCGAAGGGAGGAAAGCACCGCCCACTTCCAGGTCTGACACGTCGCTGCCGTGGCAGCAACGTGAAGGCCGCCGCATGCCCCGTACGGCCTGGAGAATACCCCCGGCCTAGGGGAGCTCTCCAGGCGGCAGCGAGGCAGCTCAGGGGCGCCTGACAAAGGTAGAGCCTGCCGCGCGCCGAAGCGCACGGAAGCCGCCGACAAGGACGACCACACTAGGGCTAGTGGCCGACCCCCGTACGACCCGTACAGACCCGCTTCGATCCTGACGGGAGCTCGTAGGCTCGTTACAAAATGGGACGGTGCGGGGGAGGGGAGAGGGCGGTGGGCGTGGTCGTGGGGAGAGTTTGGTGGAGGGCAGGGGCGGCTTTCTTAAGGAGGTGCGTGTTTGTCTCGGTGGACGGATGGCGGCTGGCAGGTCAGCCTCGCGTCGGGGCGAGGTCGGGGGGCGATGGGGGGATGTTGAGGAGATTTTGGCGGGAAGCGAGCTGCAGCGGGCCCGAATAGTGAGTGCGCCGATTGCGAACGGCCAGCCTCCGGCCATGGCACCAGGTCGAACACGGTCAGCCTCTTGCCGCGGCGAGGTCGGGGAGGCGGTGGGGCGATGTTGGTGCGCGATCTCGTGCGGAAAGCGAGCTTCCGCGGGCCCGAACAGCGTGTGCGCCGATGGCAGCCTTTGACCGCCACGGCCGGTTTGTTTATATCCGTGCAGTCTGTCACGTCGGGCAGGCACTCAATGTATGCAATACCGTGCGCTTCTACAGGGTCGGCATTCTGCTCTCCTACGCCCCAGTAGGTCTCCCCGCTCATCGTCACCCTGCTTCATCTGTCAATCTGACAGGTATAGCCAAGTCTCGCCCACCTCATCTCATGCCTCCTCTCCTAGTACCTACACCTACTCGAGCTCAGTTTCTCTTCGTCTTCTCGTACCTCGCTTTCCCGCCCAAGGCGGTGCTTAAAAACTGCGCTCGCGCGAGGATCATGTACTTAGAGCTAGAGCGGGCCGCGTCCGCTTCGGGGAAGAACGCGGAGCTTGACTTCGAGATGTGTACGTTGGGTCGCATCTAGCTGAACGACGCCAAATATGCGCCACATCAGGTCTTGGCGGTCAAAGCTGGGGGAAACGGTAGTATACGTAGGGTATCAACGCCTCCCTGGCCGGGTGAAGCGCGGGGATCTCCTGAGAGACATATTTCGGAGCGCAGAGAGTACCGGTAATCAGCAAGGGCCCGCCGGAGGCTACCCGTGGAAGCGACGATGATGATGTTGACGCAAGGCTGAGGGGGAGGATAACGCACCGGAGACGATGGTCATAGTAATCCCAAGCTATACGAACAGCTTTTGCGCAACTTCGCAGCACTGCGGCCGGAAATAACCATACACCACCGTTCGGTGGTCCTCCGCGTCGCCGCCTGCTGTGTATTCTAACATTACTTAATCCGTCGTGCAGTACGTGACGCACCGGTCTCGAGTCCGCAAGGCTATGCGTGGGTGTCAGGCGAGGTACCGCCGAGTTACTGGCCAGATTCCAGGATCCCGGTGGTTGGACAGCACGACGGGGGCGGGGGAGGGCTCTGACCGCTTGAATCCAGGATGGACCCCCAACGTACGGGCGCTAGGGAGTGTCGAAGCTAAGCGTTATGGAGGGGCCGGCGAGGCCGTGCACTGCACCCGGGACTGTATGTGCCCTTGCCGGCGTGTGCGTATCCTAGGGTCGGCATTCCGGCGCTGACAATTGCGCACTGCCCGCTCAACCGCAGAGACGGTGCCCGCCTACGAGAGGAGGCCGCAGGCCCGAGGTTCCGCCGTCCTTCGTGAAGAAAAGGGGTGCCTCCTGGCACGAGGAGAACCGAGTACAGCGTGGGCGGGCGCAGCAATTTATCAGAGCGTCATCTGGAGTCTGGAAGAATGAGAGCCCGGTGCGAGGAGCATGCGACCGCATGGAGAACAAGGGGATAGCCAGGGAGAGCCGAGCGGAACGGGAAGGACCCTACACTGCGCTAAACACACCCAAATACCTCGCCACCGCTGATGGGCGCTCGCCGCGCCTTGAACTCAGCCTCCATCATCGCTCTTCGTTACTCGAAACCACCAACGTCGCTGCGCCGAGTGCGCAAACAATTCACCAAGTCTCTACGCATCTTCCTGAGCAGAGAGCATTGTGAGTGATATCATCCAGGGCATTCTCAGGGCATGTCGGGCCAGGCCTCGGTGGCAGTTAAACCGGCCGGCGCCCCCGGCCCAGAAGACAACACTCGACTCCGACGGGAGGCTTCTTCCTGATCTCCGTCGCACTTTACCCACAGGAAGCAGGGTGGGATACTCGGGTCTCTGATTATCTCCTAACCCATCGCGGGAGGAGGCGACCCCTCCTTTTGTTTCTGCTGCCTTCCAGGCCGCGAAGGGCAAGCCGGAAGCACGACACGCGTGCCCATCGATACGCCCATTTGAAGCTCAGCCGTCGAAGCCAGGAACACGTTGCGCGAGCCCGCCGAATGCGGTGAAGCGTTTGTGTGGGTCCGTGCGGGAGGGCGCGCTCGCCGTTCCGTCGAGGGCCGTGGCGAGCGCCCAGGAATCTATAAGAACGGGCCCGGTCACCCTCTCCTCTCCTCAGAGCCTTCACGGCCTTCACTCGCCAGCTCAAGTCCCTCCGGGGCAACCACAGCGCGCGCCTATATCACGGCGCGCGCCGCCCTCGCGAGGGCTTCGACGGTATGTCGCTCGTCTTCCGCGGTGGCCTATCACTGAGCTCTTTTCCGCTGTTAGCAAACCACGACATCGCGCGATCGGGTAAGTGCCGTTGCTGCTTCCCGCTTCACTGGTTGACGACGTTGTTTCTTCAGCGTCACGCCCGCTACGGGCCGCCGACGGCGACGAGCCCACTTGGCGAAGTGGGCAGCAGCTCTGGTGTCACACACAGTAAGCCGGTTCAGCTGTGGATCGGGAGCCATACGACTGATGAGGTTTTCTAGCCTACTCCTTCGTGATCCCCGCTTGGGTCTGGGAGCCGCGCTTTATGGCGGCACCCGAGCCAGTGGGGCTATGCCAACATCCACCCAGCTATGTCCGTATGCGCTCACCCCCTCCCCTCTTTAGAATATGTTCGCGGCAACGCGCTGTTGAACCAGCGCCGCGCCACCACCGCAACGAGCTCCGGGTCCCACCCCGAGCTCGCGGTCGAGCGGATGTCCTCACGGACTGAAGCTCCGTCCTGCCACCCGCAGGCCTCGGGCACACGCCCAGGGCCTCCCGTTGTGCAGATGGGCGGACGTCCTCACGGACCGAAGCCACGCGGACGGTCGCTCCTACCCATGGGCGGCCCTGCGCTATGTCGGGCCCCGGGTACCACCCTGGGGTCCGTTTTAACTGGCCGACATCTTCACAGACCGAAGCCAGGCGGGGCATCACTGCCCCGCTGTCGACGCGCGCGACGCAAGGGCGCGCGCGCATGCTTTCACACACTCTATGCGATACCACCGCAGTAAGTATTGCTACGGATCTTCCGAGCTTGTGGATGGGCAGCTTCCCTCTCGGACAGCTGCCCTTTGCGGATTCCGCTCTCAATCATCGGGAGTGATGCGCCGTCCTGCCAGGCCTCGGGCTTGCGCCCGGGGCCTCTAGTTGAAGCAGATGGGCGAGCGTCCGAAAGGACATCTTCTCGCCACGCGGTAGTTGCCCTCCCCCAGGAGGCTTCTTGATCCGTGCTAACTGGCCGAGGTCTTCACCGACCGACGCCAGGGGGGCGTCACTGCCCCACGGTCGGCGCGCCACGGTGCGCCGACCCCGCCAGCCCCGGTCCACACCGCGGGCCGTGCGACACGAGCTGAGGCCCATACGGGCCGACGCTCGCGGGCGCTGAGCCGAGGTCCTCACGGGCCGACGCTCGCTGCCCCGGTCAACGCAGCTGTGGACTACCGTCCCTCTGCACCAACGACCACGCGTGACTCCCGACTTCGACATGTGTGCCTCAAGATTCTCGGGGTACGGGTCGGGTGCGCGCGCGCACCTGGTCCTGGCGCAGGCCTTTCCGTGGCCCTCGGGATAAGTACCCAGCGGCGCGCCTTCGTGGACGCTGCTGGGGAAACCAACGTGCGCCGAAGTGAGTAGTTCGTGGCTGGGCTCCGAGGAGTACTTAGTACGAGCACCTTGTGCGATCGAGTAGTGCGCGCGCTGTAATACAATTCGAATGCTTTCTCCTTCAATTTGGATCAGGATCTCCCTCATTATAAGTCGACTCGCTCCGTATGCATCTTGAGCCGCATGGCACCCCCTTGGGCTGCGACAGCAGTCAAGCGCGCGATCTGTCTTCGGCGCCTCCGCTCTTCTCCCTCGACCTCCATGACCTCCCCATCCCAGGCTCGCGCCCCCGCCAAAATGCCCGACATCCCAGTCAGCGCGCAGACCTCCGACCTCGCCTTTCACCCCAACCGCCCAATAGTGTACACCCCGTTGCTGACCGATTTGCGTGCTCCTTTCCAACTCCATGTCGATGACCTGCCCAGGTCGTAGTTTTGCGATCACGATGGCCTGAAGCGCAACATGAGGAGCGAACGCGAACCAGGGTTATAGAAGATGTACCTTGTTTGCAGCACAGGGCACGCCGTCCCCGAAGACCGACTCCTGCTCCAAGTCGCCCTGCGGCACCTGCTTCAGGTCCCCGTTCGTCACGTACTCGTTCACAATGACGCCCTTCTCCTGCGCGCACTCGACATCAAGCTGGACGACGACCGTGTTCCGGTCGCAGGGGATGTCCCCGGGCACTGGTGGGCGGGGCGAGAAGAGCGCGCGGTCGACGTTGAGCGGGATGAGGCTGAGGCACGACGCCACGCGAGAACCTCGTCGTGGATGACGGAGGGGTTGTTCCGCACGAAGACGCCGTCGAGGGTGATAGCGGGGATCTGAGGACTTCCTCAGCACGGTTCGTCTTCGACCTTGTGCTACGCGATGCACGACCGCGTAGGCTGCAGAATACGCGCGACTCGCCCGCCGTTTCCCGCTCAGCCACGAATCATCGTCGCATGCTGAGCGCGACCAGTTGGTCATTGTGCGCGCGCCGCGCTGCTCGAGCGGACGCCGAAAGTAAGAGAAACGGTGCCCAGGCTCGAAAGCCGTAGCTCAACCGTCGAGCCGCGCTTGGGCTTTACACGAGGGCCTGGCTCAGCGTGCCACAGAGTCTGAGCACTAGGACCCCGGGCTTACACCGCAGCTTTTGAGCCGAGTCGCAGCGTGCAGCTAGTAGACTGCGGGTTCGGCCGAATGCAGCAGTGCTCACCTCCGCGACCATTGTTCGTCGGAACGCATTCGCGACAGATGCATCAACGCCGACGAAATCAAGCTCAATTGACCGCGGTGAAGGCCTCTTCACAGAGACCGTCAGGTTCTGCAACACATCCGGCGGTTGGTCTGTACTCTTATTGCGCACCTGGTTAAACCGCGCCAAGCTCTAGCGGTGGTCCTCCCCGGTCTGGCCGCTCGGCACGCTGCTTCAAGTTGTACGTCTATCATGCGCGCCGTCAGCTCGCATGCCATGCCACACGTTCACCAGGCGAGAGGAGGATTGAGGAAGGTAACAGAGTACGCACGAGCATGTTCAGCCCGGTCCTCGTGATCGCATACGACGCCCAGAGCTCGCCGTGGCCGTACCCGAGCGCGCTGAGCGAGCTCGAGACGTTGATGAACGTCTTCTTCGTGCTCTTCTCGATCAGCGGGAGGTACACCTGCGCGAGCGGCGGGGGTGCGCGCCGTTGCTCTTGCTCGCGACGAGGGGCGCGCCGACGTTGAGCTCGACCCGGACGGGGTCGAGCTTGTAGACGAGCCCGACCCCGGCGGAGATGGACGGCTTCGATATGCCCGCGGTCACGCTGTCGATGAGGGGGCGCTGTTGGGAAGTCAATCAGACGCTGTGTGGGCGAAGTGCGAAGGAGAGGGAGAGGGGCGGCAATACTAACACTTGTCGACGTTGTGGAGGCGGCCGGCATGTCAGAATAGATGGGTTTTAACAGGTCAGTACGGCTTGCGGGGGATATTGGAGATGAGGCTAACGCCTGTCGAGCAGTAAAGACTTCCGCCCAAGGAGTCCGCTGTGAGGGTGTTGATCAGGCGATCCTCGGACATCAGCAATGAGTGCGTGCTTACCACCGTCGTGAGGCCCCATGCCATGCATCCTGAACATGCGCACGCTGACAGGCCCTCCAAGCTGGAACCGGTCGGAGAAGAACGACTTGCTTCCGAGGTTCCATAGCAGTCCTGACCGCGCCGCGAAAGAGACCGTCTGCAACATCGTGAGTCAATATGGTAAATGAGGGACTACAGCAAGTATGCGCACCAAGCCCGGAAGTAGGGACCGGCCGAACTGGCCGTGCGCCTCCGTCTTGTAGAAGTTGGCGTCAGCGCCGAGGCCCGCAAACTCTTGGAAAAGCTTGGTATACGATCCTCGCGTCCCAAGTAGTCAGTCAGCCCGGGTGTCTCGCGTCCATGAGTGGTGCACAGAGGACTTAATTGGCTGACCCGCCGCTTCCCGCGTACTGTAGATAGGAGGTCAACAAGGTACATTGTAGGCGGCGTGGTCTTTACGTACCTTATGGATGCCGATGGCGTGAGGTTGCCGGTCTGCCTCAAAATGGCCTCATAGCGGGCCAACCTCATGCGCACCATGGCTTAACGCGCCATTCTACACCGCGAAACAACGTCAGTGAACTGACGCGTGATGTGAGAGACTGAGCTCACCTAGCTCAGCTTGACTACAGCCCGGAGACCACGAACACTCTCGGCGCTACTCGCGAAACTGGAGTTGCCTCGCTCCATCCCGAAGACTGAAAGCTCGCCTCGTGTCCTCAAGTTGGTGCTTGGCGGAGCGGAGAGTGACGCGTTGAAGGACAGGCACGTTTTTGTGGCGAACGCGACGTCGGGGTAAGTACTAGTGGTCGAGAAACTCGGCGCTCGCGACGTCCGAGATGCGCACCGCGTGCACGCCAACATGTCGCCGAGGGTTGAGCGCTGAGCAGGCAGAGGGCGGGAGTTGGGAAGGGGAAGAGGACGGGGCCGTTAGGCTCGAGAGAGAGCGCGATCATCCGAGGTATCTGGGCGCGTGACGTCACGCGACAGACGCCGAGCGGAGCGGCGTGCGCGTCTCTGAGTCCGCTCTCTTGAGTCTTCTTGCCTGAGGCCCAGTGAGGGCCAACTGAGGGCGGACTCTGGGTGCTGTTTGGGCACTGGGAAGGAGCAGGCTGGAAGTACTCTGTTCACTGGCACTCGGGCCCTGCGACTCGCACTTGGGCTCTACGATCTGGACACTCGTTTTCGTCTCCATGCCGCGTGCGACTGTGCTCGCCCTCGCAGGTCCCTGTCTCCAGCAGCTTCCTCTCTCCACGCAACCCCTCGCTCTCCACACCCAAGCGCACCGCCCACGACATCCGTCGCCCATCGGCCCGGGGAAGCCTCCTCTTTGCCGCCATCCGCTCACAACTCGCCCCGCAGCGTCCCCGCCCGAGCTTGGAGCATCCTCGCGACCGCCGCGTCTCAGCATGCTGGAGGCCAAGCTCGCGCTCGCATAGGTCGTCGAAGGTGGCTACATCAACTTCGGTATGCATCGCGTCCTGCACCCCTCGCCAGGGCTGACATATGTTTCTTGCGCGCAATGCACCACGTTTTCTCGACAGGAAAAGCGCCTTGCGCTCGGCTGATTCTTTCCCTGCATCGAGGAGAGCGAGTGGCCGCTCGCCCTCGCGAGCCGGCTGCTGCAAGCGAGGCTTGAAATCTCAAGTACGTCAGGCAGGCTACCAGGGCCACGCCGAGCCCGTTGCTTACAACCCGCGCTGTTGGCCCGAGGCGAACAGCGTAGATTGTAAGAAAAGGGCACGACATGCCACGCTGTAGGCATGCGGCCAAAGTAATCACGACGAAGTAACTTCTCGCCGGCCGACAGAAAGAAAGCATACCCATGCGAAACATACCATCTAGTAGACCAAGACGGGAGCTTGAGGGCTGAACTATAGGTGAGTTCGTCAGCATCGGTGACGCGCTACAGGAGCGGAATACTCACGAGAGGTAGAGGCGAAGGGAGGAAAGCACCGCCCACTTCCAGGTCTGACACGTCGCTGCCGTGGCAGCAACGTGAAGGCCGCCGCATGCCCCGTACGGCCTGGAGAATACCCCCGGCCTAGGGGAGCTCTCCAGGCGGCAGCGAGGCAGCTCAGGGGCGCCTGACAAAGGTAGAGCCTGCCGCGCGCCGAAGCGCACGGAAGCCGCCGACAAGGCCGACCACACTAGGGCTAGTGGGCGACCCCCGTACGACCCGTACAGACCCGCTTCGATCCTGACGGGAGCTCGTTGGCTCGTTACAAAATGGGACGGTGCGAGGGGAGGGGAAGGGAGAGGGCCGTGGGCGTGGGCGTGGGGAGAGTTGGGTGGAGGGGAGGTGTGGGTTTCTTAAGGAGGTGCGTGTTTGGCTCGGTGGACGGATAGCGGCTGGCAGGTCAGCCTCTCTGCGCGGCGAAGCCGGGGAGGCCGGCGGAGGGACGTTGGGGCGATCTTGCAATGGCGGGAAGCGAACTGCCGGCGCGCGGGCCCGAACAGTGTGTGCTGCCAGCCTCCGAGTCTGGCCACCACGGCGAGTCCGTCCACGCCCGTCCGATCGTTCTCTGAGTTAGGAATGTGAAGATGCCGCGTCCGGGGCTTTCAGCCTCTGTCGATCCCCACGTAGTGTGCGGCACCGCACGGTGCGCATCTATATATGAGGAAGTCCGGACTCCGGAGGTCGTGGCAGAATTTGTGTTGTCGGCGGGGAACGTCCGTAGCCCCCTCAGTATCAGATGTATCTACTTGATTGCTGGACAACTCAAAACCGCACCGCCGACGCGCAGGGTAAAAGAAACAGTCTGTGTGTAGCAATTCGTAGTTTGGGGCATATCCTCCTCGAACTCTGCCGCGCGAAAACGCATAGTATAGCCCTCGGATTTGCGACGACCGTACTACTACGAGCTTGGATGTCGCGCGAGGCTTTGTGTACGTTCATTCTTTTGAATGCCAATCATTGAATCAAGACGGCCCGCCAGGATGATAGCTAGACCTGCAGTTCTCCATAACATGGCTGCTAGAGATGATGAGAGGACGCGTCCCGAGGCACGTGTCGGACGCGTCCATGACGCGCGCTGCGACAGGCGCGCAGCGCGCGGGCGGCCGGCGCTCCTCGGCGCTCCTCGCTCACTCAGACTGACTTCGACCACGTCCACGTCCTTGATCTCAGCGTCGCCTGCTTACTCTCGCCGACAACTATGCCAGAGCCTACGACGGACTTGTGGGACACCATGCAAGATGTCACAGTCTTCCACACTGGGCGGCACCAGCTCCACTCCTGACAAACATCATCGAGCTTGAAGTTGCAAGAGCTCAATATCATCCCACAGTGTCGACATGGTAAGCCCATAACCCCGTAGACCAGGATATTGATGTGTCGAATCTGACGCGTGCATACAGGTGAGCAGAAGAAGATCACCCGGTCCGGTTGGACGGAGGACGAGAGAGGTTCCTCGTGCTCAATGAAGAGGGCGAGTAGTACTAGCAATACTATCCTCAGGAGCGAGGCTAGGAAGATGGGGACCATCAGGGACCATCGACGCGCGGATACACGAGACGGACCTCCCGCAGACGGAATCATTGACGTTCAGGGAGGACCTGGAGTGGGCGGGCGGGAAGCCGTTTTCATCGGCGAGCGCAGGTAAGCACAACCTCAGTCGTTCCCCGGGTGTGTACTATGCTGAGATCGACATAGGGTTGACGCAAGCGCTTTGGTGACAAGCAGCCATCTCACCGGACAAGACGACCTCCCGGCACGTCAAGGTGCTCCTCCCCGTGTCCGCGACCATCTACGGTGTGGAGAACCTAGAGAACCTCGACCAGCGCATCGGGCGTGGACCGTTCACACACATGTCCCCGTAGCCGAATGGCAAGGTTGCTCGCGCTGCTCACGTTCTCCGGCCTACTCTGAGTCGTCTCGCCGGACTTCCAGCGTCGCTTGGCGGAGTTCAACAAGGCTGAGCCGTGGGCGCGTAGACGATGTTCTTCGAGTGGAGTGGTGCGGGAACGACGCGGTACTCGTTACCCGGACCCATCTCGCGGTTATGGCTCGGCATTTCGGTGACACTCTACAGTCGGTCCATCTGTGCTGCTGCTGCACGACTCGGACTCCTGAGCTAACATGTACGCCCCCCTTGTAGATACTTCTGCCACGGCTCGACGTACACAGTTACCGAGCCAGGCGGCGTTGATATCATCGGGCCCGACACCTGCGATCTTGTGCTGGATGTCTCAGGTTCGTCATGTGCCCCTTATGTGCACGTCTACATGCTGAGTGTATGCAGTGTCCTTGGTATGTGTCTTCCGTCGGGGTACGGCGACCCCGTCCGCAATCCTTTTCGACGCATGGGTGAACTTATCGTGGCGGTCACCGAAGGCGGATGGGAGTATCGGAAGCATTCGCTCCGAGCTCGCTGCGGCGGCGCGGGAGTGGGAGCTCTATTGGCGGTGTCGGCTGCTCAACGTGGGTCAACCCTCCACAGTAGCTGACTACATGCTGAATGCGATGCGCGCGGTTGTAGGCTGTGAGGTTCGGGTGTTCGTTCCTAGACTTGTACGCCCCGCCGAAATTCGTGTACATCGGGAAGGCGCTCAAGATGCTCAACGCCGCAGGCTTCTACGAGATCGGCATCCCTCTCCTACGTCTAGTACGCCTCCCCCTGCACATTCTGATCCTGCCTGCGTACCCTGCTAACCGACTGTCAATCCGATAGGTCCAACCAGGTCTCGCCCACCGGCCTCATCTCACGTCTCTCCTCCCGGAACCTGCACTTGCTCGAGTTCAGCTTCTCCGCATCTTTTCGTACCTCGCGTCCCCGCCCGACGCGGTGCTCAAAAATTGGGCGCGCGCGAGAAACGTGCACTTGAAGCTGAAGCGGGCCGCGTCCGGTTCGGGGGAGAATGCGGAGCTTGACGGCGGGGATGTGCTCTGCTAGGCCACTGTCGAGGAGCTCGAGCGGCTTGTACAGGGAGAGGTGAGCTACGCGGATATTGCGCTGTGTGCATGAGAGGTGGGCAGGACAGTGCTCGCGCCGAGGGTACGCATGAAGCTTCCTATAGAAAGTCGACCGGTACAATGCTGATTCTTTCGCAGCTTCTGGACCACGGGAAGAAGACATCCAACCAGGTTCCGCTAATGCTCAGCAAGCAGGAGAGGCTTGCGCTCGCTAAGGCCGCCGACAGCGGCGATACCGACCTCGGTATATATCGCGTCCACCCGCACGAATTTACCCCTGCCCAACGCATGCTGTACGCAGCGAGTCGTGACCTGCTCCGCCTGTAGAAGTGTCCCTTGGTCGGCTCACTAAAGAGGGCGGGCCGCCGCTCGCGTTCCTGAGCCGACTGCTGCAAGTGTGCGTGCGCGCGCAAGCCCTAGAGATGCTTCGCAGCTTCTACTACTCGGACGATCGGCGTGTTGAGATCGCGGGGTTCTGCCTGGAAGCCACCACCACCTCGATTCGCCGCCGTGCCCCGTGAAGGTATCGGTGGGAGTGTATTGATGGATATGTGCGCGACTTGCTAGGACCCGCCGCAAAGCTATCTTTCGTGAAAGTAGCTCAGAAGTTCTCTCCGAGGATATGGGTCGGTATCTGCGTATACTGACACTGCAGCGACAGCTAGGGGGAGGCGCACGGCAGGGTGACGTTCCTCGGTTGAATGTGAACGACACCATGTGTACCTTCCTCGTGAACGGGATGGCGAAACACGCGGAAGCGGTCAGTCCCCTCCTGGCACCACCGTAGAAGTGTCGGGCTGACGAGTCCCGGCAAGCTTCTGGTTCGTGAAGCTGTATGAGCTGACGGAGATGCGCCACTTCGAGGGCCTCGAGCTCTTCGCGCGGTCGAAGCGCAGCCCGATTGGCTGCGAGACAGTCGTTAAGCATCTCATGAAGAGTGCCACCCGGAGGAGACCGCGACGTTCGTCGCGCGGCGGGGTTGCCTCAAGCTCGCGGACCTCTACGTCCTGTGCGGCGATTGGCGTGCGAGTACCGCAGAAACCAGGGGATACTCGGGTACGTCGCTCGGCGCCCCTTCTGCATGTGGTCGGCTTACTCATGTGCTTCGCAGACAACTGAGGAAGTCGTGGCTGAACTCGTCGATAGCAAGGGAGCTTGCGCAGGTCGTGGCATCCATGTAGTATCCCATCATCTGGTATGTATTCTCCGAATGCTATAGATATATCGATACCCTGGCACCCCACGACCACGTCCCAGGAGATCAACATCACGACAACTCAACTCCGAGGTTGTCCAACAGCCGACCACGGCCACGCTGTGCCCATTGCTTACAACCCGCGCCGTTGGCCCGAGGCGAACAGCGCAGATTGTAAGAAAAGGGCACGACATGCCACGCTGTAGGCATGCGGCCAAGGTAATCACGACGAAGTCACTTCTCGCCGGCCGACAGAAAGAAAGCATACCCATGCGAAGCGTACCATCTAGTTGACGAAGACGAGAGCTTGAGGGACGATCTACCGGTAAGTTCGTCAGCACCGATGACGCGCTATAGGAGAGCATCGCTCACCCGAGGTAGAGGCGGAAGAGGGAAGGCACCGCCCACTTCCAGGTCTGACACATCGCTGCCGTGGCAGCAACGTGAAGGCCGCCGCATGCCCCGTACGGCCGGGAGAATACCCCCGGCCTAGGGGAGCTCTCCAGGCGGCAGCGAGGCAGCTCAGGGGCGCCTGACAAAGGTAGAACCTGCCGCGCGCCGAAGCGCACGGAAGCCGCCGACAGCGTCGACCACACTAGGGCTAGTGGGCGACCCCCGTACGACCCGTACAGACCCGCTTCGATCCTGACGGGAGCTCGTAGGCTCGTTACAAAATGGGACGGTGCGGGGGAGGGGAGGGGAGAGGGCGTGGGCGTGGGCGTGGGGAGAGTTGGGTGGAGGGGAGGTGTGGGTTTCTTAAGGAGGACGGAGAGCGGCTGGCAGGTCAGCCTCTTGCCGCGGCGAGGCCGGGGAGGCTGTAGGGAGACGTTGCGGCGATCTTGGCGGGAAGCGAACTGCCGTGGGCCCGAACAGTGTGTGCGGCCAGCCTCCGAGTCTGGCCACCGTGACGGCGGGTCTGTTCACGCCCGTCCGATAGTGCTCTGAGTTGGGATGAGGAAGACGTCGCGTCCCGGTCTTCTCGGCCCCTGTTAATCTGAGCGAGATGTGTGGCAGCGCACGATACGCATCAGTCCGGACTCCGGAGGATGCGACGTCCTGGCGGAGGCTCGGAACTTCCATAGTCCGCACATATCTACGTGTTTCCTGCACATGCATACTCGCCTTGCGGTCGACGCGCAGGGTTAGCATGCCGAACCGACCATCCGAGTTGCAACGACCGTACTGCAACGAATTCTGATGTCGCGCAGGCCTTTGTGTACATTCAGTCATGAATACAAATTATTGAATAAAGACGTCGAGACTAGGATACATTATCGCTGAGACATGAGGTATTCGAACGGCGTATCGGATGGAACGGGTCGGTGGGTCCCAGGTTAGTCTGTGTTTACAGTAAAGACCGTGGCGTTGAAATAGTGCGTGCGCGAGATACTTATATATACTATATCGGCGGCGGCGCGCTGGGAGCACAGCGGAGGGAGCTGGCAGGGGATCAGCGAAGTTTGGGGTTCAGCCGTACATCAGTCCACGGGCTCCAACTTGACTCGCTTGCGCATGGGGGAGACTTTGGCCTGGGACAGACGACGGTCAGTTGGCTCGGCAATGAGGAGGATGGCAGGGAGATGAACTCACAGTGGGGGGCGGTGCGGCGCGCTTCAATGTCTTCCACGCATCGTCTTCCACAGGCTCCGCCTTGACTCGCGTAGGCGTGCGAGGTGGTTCAACCTAGAGCACTCGTGTTTTAGCCCTTCAGCGGGTCAAAGAACATGGAACGAGGAACCGACCTTCACTTTGGCATCGTCGATGGACCCCTGTACCCCTGCCTTAGGTTCCGGCGCGGCAGGTGCATTCTCCTTGGCGGATGCCGCTCGACGGCGTTCAAGCTGTAGTGCCCTCTTCGAGGCCCGCTTACGCGTCCGCTTCTGTTTCCTGCTCAAGGCCGGCGCCGGCGTCGGCTCCTTCGTCAAGCCCTGCGCTTCCAGGTATTCTGTCACAAGCCGCAGCAATTCGTTAGCGACACCGCACCGCGAGAGGCTTCTGGATATGTGGCTGCGTACCTTGTGGCTGATAACAGAACCTGAATAACGCCCACGGATCTGTGTTCGGGTTCATGAGGGTCGTCTCGTAAGCCCTGCAGGCAGAGGGATCTCTGACGCGCTTCGGAGACCCAAGACTAAAACCGACAAGCACCACACATAGTCAGCATGTAACCTCCGGCACAAGTACAGCGGGACGACGTACATAGCGCAGTGCTGGCCATCCTTTTTCATTCGCTCGTCGACGGGACCGATCGGTTGAAGAGGCGGGTGGGGGATGAACGGAAGTAGGACGGGGTACGGCTTGATGAAATCGATCATGACATCAATCGTACCCAGTTCGCTGAGGTCCGCCACAGCGACCGTCTCGTCCTCTGTAGCGGGTTCGGGGGAGGAGTGAGATGAGTGATCGTCCGCCCAGTCGGAGCAGCGGGCTTACCGTTCGTTTTGACAGTCGTTTTGAGCTTCGCGAACTTGAAATGCTGGAACCACTCTGGAGACACGGTGCGGAGGCCGTCGCGCTGCACCATCGCGCCAGGCGTGCACCTGGCCGCTCCAGCCATGCGGCCGTCTAGGTCGACGGTGAACTGGAAGTCATGCACGCCCTTCAGGTCCTTGACGTGGATGATGAAGGACTGAACGAGGGCCGGGTGCCCTCCGTGGTCAGCGCTGCATGGCGTGGTACTGGAGACACGCGCGAGAGACGCGGCTCACCTGGCCGGCTGTGCTCGGGATGAAGCATTTCGCAAACCTCTTGCCCTTCACGACTGAGTATTCCGGGAGCCTGACGCCACGGCTATCAGTAATATAGACCTCGTACTTGCGCACTAGCATGTTCAGTGCATAGGGTAGTGTGTGGGACGGGAAGGGGACTGAGGGGATGGGGATGGGGGTAAGGAGAGAGAGAGATTCGGAGGTTCGCCGAGTTTATCTGGGAGCCCGGGGCTCCAGCTCGCTCGCCGAATCCGAACATGACAGCGGCACCCGCTGTGCAGTCACACTATGCTCGAGCTGTGGCGGCGCCGCTTCGCCGGCACACTTCACGCCAATCCCGCTCGGGATCGCCCTTCGCGGCGCCGAAAGGTTGGATCGCCCAAGTTTGTGCTAAACACGTCTGCGCAACGAGTTCTGCACGCAGTAGAATAAATAATTCGCGTGATATGCACAGCACGGGAGAACGGAGGGGTTCCACGACAACCTGATCCTCGATCGGGAGAGATGAACCGCGACGACATGGATGCGAAGCCCACACACCTCTCCAATTCGTGACCGTCTCACAACCGACCGCGGCCACGCTGTGGCCCTGTACTTACAACCCGCGCCGTTGGCCCGAGGCGAATGTCGCGAGTTGTAAGTAAAGGGCACACAATGACACGCTGGTAGTCATGTGGCCAGAATATGAAGACGAAGTGACTTCTCGTCATGAAGCCAAAACAAGACTGAAAGCATACCAAACCATACCGCTGCCACAGCTAGTCGGGAACAGAGCTTGAAGATCTTGAGGGAAGAACTGAACGTGAGTTTGTTGGCACCTGTGATGCACTATAGACGAAGTCACTCACCCGAGGTAGAGGCGGATGAGGGAGGGGCACCGCCCACTTCCAGGTCTGACACATCGCTGCCGTGGCAGCAACGTGAAGGCCGCCGCACGCACCCGTACGGCCTGGAGAATACCCCCGGCCTAGAGGGGCTCTCCAGGCGGCAGCGAGGCGGCTCAAGGGCGCCTGACAAAGGTAGAGCCTGCCGCGCGCCGAAGCGCACGGAAGCCGCCGACAGGATCGATCGCACTAGGACAAGCGACCGATCCCCGTACGACTTGTACAGACCCGCTTCGATCCTGACGGGAGCTCGTAGGCTCGTTACAAAATGGGACGGTGCAGGGGAGGGGGAGGGAGAGGGCGTGGGCGTGGGCATGGGGAGAGGGCGTGGGCGTGGGGAGAGGGCGTGGGCGTGGGGAGAGGGCGTGGGCGTGGGGAGAGTTGGGTGGAGGGGAGGCGCGGGTCTCTTGACGAGGAGGCTTGTTTGGCTCGGTGGACGGATAGCGGCTGGCAGGTCAGCCTCTCGTCGGGGCGACGCCGGGGAGGCCGAAGGGCGACGTTGGCGCGATCCCAGCGAGAAGCGGATTACGCCCGATCATGAGTGTCGCCAGCCTCTGGGTCTGGCCACCGCGGTGAATGTGTTCCCGCCTGCCCGATCGTTCACTGACCTGTCAGCGTGAAGACGGCGGTCAGAGTCTGCCGACCTCGACGTGCTGTATGACATGGTCCGGCACGCATGGGTCGCAAGTGTCCAGAGATATGCGACGTCGTCGCGAATTAGTAGTATTATGACGGTAGGATAAACCTAGACTCTAAGCCTTCATAAAGGCGATCACGAATGACCCACGGCGAGTTGAACCACATCCGCTTCTGGAACACGAGGTACTCGACGACCGGCTTGGGCTCAGTCTCACTGATCCGAGCACCCGTCTTCTTCGAGTACGTCTCCACGCTCTGCCACTTCCTTCAGAGATCATGGTCCCTATACATTGCGGCAAAGTTGACGTACCTGGAGCGTGTCGAAGCGGACAACGGCCTGGACAGCGAGACGGCTCCCCATGCGCGGCGGCTTCACTCCGTAATACGCCTCGAGCGCGCGGATGCTCACAACCCTGCTAGGCGTCCGCTCTCCGTGAAACTTCCACACGTTGATGAAGCGAGGGTCTTGGTTGCGGAGAAGCCGCATATATACCGCTTGCTGCTCCCCAGCTGTGAGTTCCTTGATCGTTTTGTCGTCACGCCTACAAGGCGGGAGTTAGCCAGCGGCAGTCACACACGAAGTGAACGCACGTACGCCGCGACAGCCTCGTTGACTTTCTTGTAGACTTCGAGTGCTGCTTTGCGGAAAGGCGCGAGCCAAGCGGTGGGCTTCGTGGACTGGGTGGAGAACAGCTGCCAGGACCACGGTGACTTGACATGCACGCCGGGTATTGACCCAGCCTTCGCCATGCGGTACAGGCTATGAAACGAGCGGCTTAGATGATGCTGCATCGCAGGAGGTCAAGAAAACGCGTCACGTACGACCGAGCATTGAATATCCAATTTCGCTGGTTCTGCACTATAGCTCGGAAATGGTCCGCCAGAGTAGCCCCATGCTTCTGCGAGCGCCATGAGGGCACATGCAGATCTGGGTACAGTTAGGTTTTGCTTCAAGAACATGCTTTGCTACACGTACCCAGCAGTTCTAGAGGCGCGGAAGAAATGTCCACCTCGTTCCTCTCCACCATCCTCTGCAGAGCCTCAAGATTCTTCAGCTCGTCCTCCGTTGACCGCTCTGCTGCAGTGGCATCCTGAGCCGCCTGCTGAGGGGTCGGGGCCTTCCCCGCTTTTCTGGACGTTGACGGGGGCGCGGGAGGAATGCCAGACCCGGTCGCCTTCGTCTTCTGAGCGGTGGCAGCGACAGCATAGCAGCGGTGCTGAGCGACCAAGCTAGAGGACCATGTCCGAGAAAGAGCGTTAGAGCGGCCCGCGATGTCGAGACATCTTCGGGACGTGCGGAGGGCCATGGTCGCCGTGTCAAGCAGCGAGCGGGACGCCGCGGACGCTCCCGAGTGTCCGAGAAACCCTAACCTGAGCCAATCGGAGGAAAGCGCTTACGAACCGGGGCGGCGCACGTGGCTGCTCGGCCTGTCTTTGCGCGTCGCTGTCGCCGACGGAACCCGCGTCTGCACACCTTGCCTGCACACCACCACCATCCCCTTCGCTCTCGACTCCCGCTCGTCCTCGCAATGGCTGTCAGTACCCTCTTGGCCGTCTTACGTGTCTACAGTTGACTGATATGACTGCTATTAGCGTTCGTCCCGCTCCCGCCCCGCTGCTCGCCCTGCCGCCGCACCCGCCCCGCGGGCTGCTCCTGCCCCTGCCGCCCAGCAGACGCGTGGCGCGCACACCGCGACAGCACCTCACCCGACCACTGCTCCTCCTATGAGCCAGGCACCCCCTGTGCCTCCCCACGCTCAGGCGCAGAGCGGCCAGCCTGGCATGCTCGCCCAGATGGCCGCCACAGCGGGTTCGGTCGCGGTCGGCTCGACGATCGGCCACGGTCTCTCGAGCATGCTCTTCGGTAGCTCCCACACCCCTGCGGCGCCGGAGGCCCCCGCTGCCGTTCCCGTCCAGCAGCAGCAGGCTGCGGGCATCAGCTGTGAGGTTCAGGCCAAGGGTGAGTACGCCGTCCTTGGAACCGTGAATGGTGCTGACAAATCGCTACGTAAATCAGACTTCACCAAGTGCTTGGAGTCTGCGGACCTCCCCTCCTGCACCTGGTATCTCGAGCAGCTGAAGGCTGTGAGTAATCCCACGCATTTTCCTTCGTGCTTTTCTCATATGGTGACTTTCAGTGCCAGGCCGCGGCGTCCCGGTACTAGGCCCTCGTTCAGGAGAACGCCCCCGATATAGTTAGCTAATCTAGCGTTATACATGTTCTATGTTGCATAGCGCGAAGCCACCCCCCTTTCCATTCAGACCGTGCTCACGAACCATGTGAGGTGCTGCCGCGACAAACTACGGCAAGGCCAAGGTGCTTCGCACAGCTTCTGGAAACTCGCATCGGCGCCCTCGCGTGGTGTCAAGCGTATCATGAATGGATAGGACCCAGCCGCCTGGTATTGGTGGGAGTAAGCCTGTTTATATATAGACGCTTCTCGAGGACGCCTCCACCCCCTTGCAAAATGCCTTGCGGGGTGTAACACCGGTGCGCAGTTTTGTTATCGGGCTGGCTCTCATTTGGCTGTCAAACGTTCGGGATGCCGCGACAAGAAACCATAATCTCTTCCACGATCGTCTGCGGCAACAAGTACTAAGCCAAAGCGGGAGCGATGAATTGCCTTGTCGCGAGTGTACACCGAAGCGTAGGGTTCTCGCGTTCCACCCGGGAACGGGTATTGAGAAGGCCCTCGTTATGACAGAACCTTCGTTGGTACAACGCGAGCTATGTCGTCGTGGGTGGCCGTAGAAGCGAGCAGCTCCTCCATTTCCTTGCGCAGTCCTGCATGAACTATGTCGGCCACGGCTCGCGCCGCTATGGTGACTTATAAGGGTCGCAGGGGCTAGGCATACATTACGAGTACCAACCTAGAACAGTTCCATTGCCAAGACGTCGCAGAAGGCGGCAAGATGGGTTCCAGGCCGCCGCGCAAAACGACCGGCGCAATAAACCTCGACTTGGAAGGGGAGAGCCTTGCACCAGGAAGTGCGATACGACAGGGTTGAATCATCTCGCAGAACATGGTGCTGCTCATTCGCTCGTTGCTGTCAATGCGAGAACCTGTATGTATAGTTTCTACTCCCGGTGCCCAGTTGGGCGTGAACGTTTACACCCCGACGAACCAGTCCTTCAAGAAACGGTTGACCATGGACGAGCGCGATCTTGCTGAGTTGCCGGATCTGGAAACGACGTGGTTCGTAGGCGCCCAGCTGGTCCGCAACTTGGCTTCGTACCACCGACTCATTGTGTATCCCCATCCGAGCGGCGGGCTATATGCGCACCCAATCATACTTCATGCTTTTTTCTGGTACACCCACAGGAATACTGCTCGTCCCACAAGCTCCGACCGTTACCAGAAATCGATCAGCGCGCCCCTGCGGACACTGACACGAGCAAGGTCTGATGCGAAATCTGCCGTGGTGTACATGCGCATGGAAACACATCAGAATTACTTTCCCTACGCTGCCTACTCACCCCTGCTGCTCAGTTTAGAAAGCTCGCAACGTTCAGCTCGCTCAAGGTCTCTCCGTACCTCCGGGTCGACGGCGGATATCGGCGCAAACCCAGTTGTGCAACCAAGGTTACGTCTTAGGGGGGAAACGCTCGATACCTCTACCATGGAGCATGATACGCTTTTACACATTACCGACGTTGAAGGGCGGGATTTTTGCCGACTCGCCAAACGAGAGATGCAATGTGAGTACCCAGTCTCACGTGGCAACCATAGAATTGAAGTCGTTCGTCGGTCTAGAAAGCGTCAGGCGAGTTCCTCTTCTTTCATTTCCATGGGTTCAAGTCGCTCCAGTGGCCACATACCGCGTGCCTGGTTCATTTTCTAAAGCACTCAAATGTTTGCAGGGATGACATAACAGACTATTCTGCCTCGAACATTGGCGGGCCGCATGGGATGTCTTGCGGTCTCACAAAATGTCAGGTGAACCACAACCTTGACATCGGATACACACATTCCACAAGGAAGCTGACCAGGGAGCGAAACTAGTCGCATCGAGCGGTTTGTTTCACAGTCCAACAGAGCAGTACCCGCCCGGACCCTTCCATCCACCCCAGCCGGGGCCCGACGCCCGACATATTCAACGGGCTTCTCGAACGGCATGCCCCGCGCCCCATAATGAACGGGAAGAAGATGCACGCGTCCTCCGACAGATCTTGACGTGTTCCGTCGCCTCCCACCAATCGCAGCGGGCCCGCGCCTGGGAACTCGATACCGTCGTTATGGGCTCCTCTGCTCTCGTTCTCGTGGATTAGGCTTTCTTGCGTAAGCGCCGAGGCCTTCGATACCGCGGTTCCTCCGCACCCGCTGTCCGCGTCCGGTGCGCCTAGTCTGGCTGTCCCCTCCGCCCATGTCGGTTTCAATGTCTGTGCTCTCCACCCGCGCTCTATCCCTGGGACTGCAATGGAAACAACAAGGCGCTTCTGACGCTGCTCCCCTTGGGATTACTCAGGCGAACCGCTGCGTCTCGCAATGTAACTATAGCTGGCCAAGTCCTTATGCCGCTTACAACGCTGAACACCCACTGAACCCGGCCGTTGCAGCCCCCTGCGTCGGTCGAAGGTCGTCCACCGGCCGTTGGGACCCTGACATTGTCTCCTCCTTGGCCGGCGGGTGCGTTCGTGCCCTCTGCCTCGTTGCTACTGAACGGCTCGATCTAGATTTCGAAGTGCGGCTTATTCCCACGTTATGCCCCTATGACCCATAATCCTCCGGCTGCGCAACACGCTGTCAATGTCGGCGACATGGTCTGCGTTGTCTTGCGCGAACTGCCTAACCTTGGTTCTCCTGGCTGCTACCGCAATTCTGGCTTATCTCCGGTCGTGCTCAGCTGGGGCTCGGCGTCATTCGACAGAAGCAAATCTGTTACCTTCCTGCATGTTCTAGGCTATCCTTACAGCCTTAGGGACGAGGCCAGCGTTCGGCAGACTCTTCCTACAACTCTCGGAAAGTAGGAAAGCTCGTGAAGAACGCCCAGTCGTGTCAAAATCGCATGTTCGCGTCCGTAGTATGTGCGACGTTCTGCAGAACCTTAGCCCAAGCTCACCCGCCGTCCACCAGTGCTCCCACGCTGCGGTCCTGTGACGGCGCGCGCGACAGCGCAGAAGACCCACGCCGGGGCCCGGTATGTCGCACGGGTAACGACGCGCGCCATCATCCGCCCTTCCCATATCGTGCGCCGTCCCGCAAATGGGCGCCGACGCCCGTCGCGGCGGACGCTTTTTTGACGGTGTGAACGCGCTGCGCTCCCGCCGGCACTGGGCGCAGTGCGTTCTAGCTTGTGGAAGCGGGGAAGGAGCGCGCGGGGCGAACCCCCGTTCCTCGACCCGTCTCCAGCTGACAATCTAGCGCAAAGAATCGGCCGTGCGTATCTCCGACGCGCCTCTTCGGGCGCGACGCACTCTCACAGGGCGAGACAATGACGAGAATGTTACGGCGGGGGGATCGTCGTGGTGATAGGGCTTCGTGTGTCACCCGGTTGGCCCTTCCGCGTTCATGTTCACGTCGCGACCCCTCTTCCAGGTGTGCCCCTGGGGAGTGCGGGGTATGATTGCGAGTCCGACGGTGGGTCCTGGATGTTCGACGGTGGACTTCATATGGCTGGGCTTCATTAAGTCCCTATGACGACCGAGGGCACTGGATCTGCTGGATCAGCTCGGGCTTGCCGATTCCGCAGGCCCTTCCCAACCGGGAACGTCGCGGTTCGCCGACAGGTGACGACGTTACGAAACGAACTGCGTTCAACTCCCATGAGCTCGACGAACAGCCGAGCAGCCCGGGCCCACTGGACGAAGAATTATAGGTGAGTACGCACTCTTGTAGCACCGCGATATGTTCTGGGAACTTCAGCGCGTACCCTCGGGTGAAACATGACAACATGATACGACCAATTCGTAGGTCGGAATAATCAATGCTGCTCCCTTGAGCTCCAAGCTATCGTCACAAAGATGAGGCCTACCGCATTCCGGTGAGAGACCAACTGATAGAGGTTGCTAGCGACTGATGGGAGAAGGCGGGTCTATCCACGGCACTTCGCAGCTCCATCTTACGAAGCCTGGGCCGTACGCAAAACGTTCATCCAATCCGGGGGCGTTGTGACGCAGAACGACTGCAACACGAAGCTATTAGCTCTCCCGTGAGCTGCAAACCAAGCTGCACTGAATGTTGTGGCATTGATCGGTGGCCGAGCACGCGAAACGCTCGGAATTCTCGACGTCGGGTCGGGGCATCGGCTTGACGTCTCGACGCGTTTTGTGGGGTTGACCGACAGAAGCCGCCGTCGCTGATTCCAGGGGAAGTTACCGCGTTGCTTCTGATCGGACAGGGCGAAGTGCCTTACCGGGCCGGCTGAACAAGGCAGCCCTCGAATGCGGCAGGAGACTGAGATATGACGAAAGACCCAACTTTCTTTCCAACGGCAGGCGCGCTGCTGCATGGGTGAATTGACATGAGAACGCCGGCACACGAGACGTCGGAGGTGGACTGGTGCAGAAGCTTGGGCTCGAATATGTCGTTATGCGCGGCCGCCCGCCGAGGACCCCAGACGCTGGATCGTGCCCGGGGGAGTGCCTCGCCTGAACCAGGAGCCCGGCAATTTCTACCAAATGTGGGCGATCGACCCGCCTGCGATTGGCCGTCCTTGTGCTCACCCCTGCGGCGCCCTGCGGCACCTGCGCTGGAGGCTGGGCCCGCCAGCGTCGGGGAGAACGTCTGGCGCCTCTGCTGATCCCGCGGCTGGGACTACTGCACCGATCGGGAAGCTTCTGACCGGCATGCATCAGCTTAGCGCGGTACCGTGGACACGGTACGCCGCGCTCGCGCACGAATAAAAGCCTCATGGACGCCGGTCTGAAGGCCGTTTCTCCAATGTCTCGGTCCTGTCGCCGGACAACGACGTTCATCTCCTCTTCTACGCTTTTCTGAATTTCTTCTTCCCTGGTCTCGTCTGGTCGTCTCTCAAGCTATGCTCTCTCGTCGCCCCATCCTCCGTGTCGACCCCAACGTCCTCGACGAGAAGAGTTCGCCACCGGTAGCTTTGGAGCCGGAGTACCCACACACGTCGGTCTTTCGGTGAGTTCGTCCGTATGTGTACTGCGCCCCCGCACACGGATGCAAACCCGTTTCTCCGGTGCGCAGTTCTACACAGTGCGAGGTGCATGTCCGCAGCCCCTCGGTCAAGGTCCAACGCGGCAAGGGATACGACGCCGCACAATCACTACCTGTGTTCGGCGATCACGACAAGGTGACAGGATCGGTCCTGTTGGACGTCGGCCTGTGCGCCACGCCAGGCCGTTTGACGATCTCCGTGCGTACAAGTTTAGACATACTGTGCCTGTTTCGCGCCTCACATGTAGGTCCAGCTTCAAGGCACATTCGTGTACATGTCCCCAAACGTCGGCTCGGATGCCGAGAGCTACGTCGCGCTCTCCCGCCCAGAGCGGCACCGACACGTCTTCTTCTCGTGCTCGGAGACGCGCCCCACGGGCGAGCTGGACAGCCCGCGGTCCAGCACGTCGCTGCGCGATGCGTTCGCCGCCAGCGTGCGCTATCGCCGGGAGCGCCGGCCGAGCCAAACAGGCCTCAAGGGCGCCCTCCGGCCGTTCCCCTTTTCCTTCGACATTCCGCGCTCGGAGCAGTCCGGGCAGGAGCTCCCGCCCACCTTCTCGTCCGTCGCGGTGGGCGAGTGCGGGCCTCGCGGGCGCAGCTGCGTCGAGCGCGCCGAGGTGTCGTACGCCGTGATAGCGACATGGGAGGCTTCGGACGGCATTGATCGCGCGTTGTGAGCATTTCATCTCCGGCGCAGTTTGTTACGTGTGTGCTGACGCGGAGATGAAAGCGTGGAGGCCCCTGTGCTGTATCACCCAGAGGCCGACTTCCAGTCGTTTGACGGGCTCGCGATGCAAAAGGACTCATGGCTGGAGATCCCCCTCAAGTCAGACCGATCTTTGCCTGTGGCGTGTGCAGTGAGTTCCTTCACCCTAGCGAGAAAGAGAGCGAGCCTGACCCGCATCAGGTGACACTACCACATCCAGCCACCTTCTCCCGGTCAGGGTCGATCCCGTACTTC
Source organism: Trametes villosa (assembly GCA_002964805.2). Lineage (NCBI taxonomy): Eukaryota > Fungi > Basidiomycota > Agaricomycetes > Polyporales > Polyporaceae > Trametes > Trametes villosa. The sequence continues at coordinate 3,592,669 of PUDQ02000003.1, forward strand.
GTCGTGTTCACGACAACGCCTCGGTCAGCGACACTCGCACGCGAGATCGCGTCAGACGCGACCATTTCTGTTTCGCTACAGCGGGAGGTGCGGATCGACGCCACAACTCCATTATACGCAACGCCCTCGCCGACAGGCACGCCCTCGACATCGAGCGACGAGTCCGAGTCGTTCCCCCCAGTCTCAGGGCGGCGGCTTCTGAAACGCGTTGTAACTGCGCGGAGTGCCCCAGCTTCCCTCGCCCGCGCACGGAAAGCCCCGGTGGAGAAGCCACTCCCGCAGCTGCCATCCCCAGGGGTGAGCGAGTCGCGCGCGCTGCACGTTGACATGTGCATCGGCTTCCCGAAGCGGCCACGGTATCGGTGCGAGCCGCACCAGAAGCACCCGCCGCTGGACTCGCACGCGTCGCTGCCCGACGGGCTGTACAAGGGCAAGATACAGCTCGACAAGCATATGCTGCCTGCGTTTGACTGGTCAGGGCTACGCGTCAAGGTGAGTTTCGCGGGTTCTGTGGGGCAACGTAGACGATGGGCTTACGGATGTGTGCAGTACTACCTGGATGTCTCGGTGATATTCGGGCAGGACCAGATGCGCGCGCGCGTGCCCATGCGCATATCATGACCTTTGACCCTACCACGACGGACTATATTCGAGTACACATTTTCAACCCCCCACCCCCACCCCCTACCCCAACTGACCCCTATACTGCCCTCGGTGTTTTGCTTCGCTGTTAATGACACTTTCCGTTCGGTTGTACACACTTCGCTGCTCCCATACCCGCTTGTACGCTTTCGTACGCTCCGGTCCCTCCTCGCTCGGCTTTCGTTTTCCACCCCCATGCTGTCCTTTTGCTCGTCGTTCGTCATATACTTATGCACATATTCACGGTACGCACGCGTATGTACGGGTGCTGGCGCACCCAAGACACTCTTCCGGATGCGAATGAGAAGCACTTCGTGCGCTCGCTCTCGTGGGTCTGTGATGTTTTCCTATAAGCTTTCGTCTGTCTGCGGTCCAGTTCGTGCGTCTTCGCTATGTTATTAGCGCGGCTGGAATGGTGTTAATGGGATATAACTGAACACTTCAGGGCCATGACTCATGGGATGAATGAGCACATCATCAACAGATAGCAGACGGCCACCGTGGGGCGCCTGCTTGAAATCGCGCTCGCTGATTCGCTGAAGACAAGGCGTTTCGTATACGGGACGCAAAATTAGCTAAAAATGGCATTTTCTCGGGCACGTGGGCGGGGGGAGAGCGTGCAGATCGGAGATCTGGCGGTGAAGTCACTCCTGCCGCGCGAGACACGGTCGGTCCCTCTCTTTCTCCTTCTGTCCGCGACCCGCAGGACGCTGCCTCCCCCGCCTTTCTTTCTTGTCTTTGTTCTATCTGTTTTGAAGCCTTACTGGGAACGCTAGCTTGACGACCGCGCTTGGTTGCGACGTAGCAGTGAATTACACGAACGAACATCTCACGACCTGGAATACCATGAAGTTTGCAAGGTACGCAGCACTGCAGGAGGAAACCTTGTTGGCATCTTGATGCTCATGCTGCCGAAGATACCTCGAAGAGACTCAGGTGGGGAACAGCACTGCTGTTGTGATCGTGCTAGTGACCGTGCTCAAGCCTCATGTTCCCGACTAGACGCCCGAGTGGAAGAAAGCATACATGTGAGTACGCACTCTATTGATTCAACCGGAGCCCTGTGGACCGCCTAGAATGCGCGGAGGTGCGACGTATCAGAAACGCGTACACTTGGCCCGTCGCGCAGATTTTTCGGGTGGAATGGAGGGCGTAGCTGACTGTATGCCCTTTCAGAGACTATCGCGGACTCAAGAAACGTATCACCGCGATAAAACGGGCGCACCTCGCGCAGGCCGCGGCGAGTAAAGATGATGAGCTCCCGCCCCTTTCTCCGCTGGGGCGCCTGGACAGCAATCACGTCTCGGAACACGAAAGGCCCGCATCCCGCCGTACCCTCCGAACGACTTCCACCTCCACGAGACAGAGTAGCCTCCCACCACCCGCCGATGCCGCCGAAGACGACGCTGCACATGCTGGGGAGGCGAAACCGCATGAAGAAACGGAGGAACGCGCCGAATACTCCGAAGCTATTCCCGAAGAGCACGAAAGCTCGAACGGCCCGCCTCTCGGCCTACAACACCCCAGGACTACAGACTCAGCGCCGCCTCCACCGCTGCGCACGCGCGGCAGGAGCGCGACTGTCACGAGCATCATCGGGCGGGCGTTCTCTACGTCGCATTACCCCCAACGCGCGAACTCCCAGAGAGGCTCCGCGGGCATCGAGCAAGCAGGCCCCCGGTTCGATTTGCGGCACCCTATTCCGCTCATGGAGCTGCTGCCACAGCTGACGCCGGTAGAACGCGCCTTCTTCGACAAGCTCGACGAAGAGCTGGACAAGATCGAGAGCTTCTACTGCGAGCGTGAGCGCGAGATGCGGCACAGGTCGGTCCCTCCCGTATTGTTCGGCTATAGAGCGGCGCTGAACCTCTGGCTGTAACAGGGGCGACCTGCTAAAGGAGCAGCTCCAAGAACTGCAGGACCACAGGCGGGCGTTCTACGTACGGCACCTTCTTCGTCTCGTGCTTCCCTATTCTGACAGCTAGCATGATCTGCAGGAAGCTCACCCGGCAGCAGCGGTCACGTACTCGTGGCTCCCGCTTCCCCTCCCTGCACCCGTGATCCCGAACATCGTGCGGCGCCGCAAGGCCCGCCAGGGGCGCCAGTCCAATCCGAAGGGCGCGAAGTCATGGAAGCAGTCCCCCAGCGGCAGCGGCCATAGCGACGGGTCCGAGGAGACGCGCGCAGTCACCGTGAGCGAAGGCGTCGTAGAGCCTGAGATGCCGAAGACGGCCGCGCTACACCCTGACACTGGGAGCGGTGAGGACGACGTGACGAAGGACGGCCGCGACAGCAGCCCTGAAGGCACCCTGGGGAGGTCGCGCTGGCGCAGCAGCGGGGCAGCGAAGAGCGTGCAGGCGCTCTTCCAGTTCATCCCCGCCCCGGCGTTGGGCCAGGAGGGCCAGAAGAAGGGGAGCGACGCGGACGAAGAAGCAGACGGGGAGCAGTCGCGTCACGCACACTTCTCGGGCTCCCACGGGAGACATGCGGCCGGAGGATCCGCTGGGATGCGATACGACCCTGAGGAGTACCAGCACGCGAAGAAGCAGCTCAAGAAAGCCGTCTTGGAGTGTTATCGGTAGGTTCTGCCATCTCTGCAGGTTGGATTTATGCTGAGACGACGTGGTTGATGACAGTGGTTTGGAGTTGCTCAACAACTACCGCGTAAGTGAATGCCCTGGCCGTGTATTGCCCCCCAACTGAAGAAGCGGACTCGCTAGACCCTGAACATGATCGGCTTCCGCAAGGCCCTGAAGAAGTTCGAGAAGGTGACCAATGTGGGTGCTTGTATGCGCATGTCCACACGCACGCCCCACCCATCGTTATGATATACAGATCCCTGCCCAACAAGCGTACACCAAGGAGAGGATCGAGCCTAGCGCCTTCTCTTCCGGGGCGACCGTGGACTCCCTGATCCGTGACATGGAGGCCCTGTTCGCGGCTCGTTTTGGTAGGCCTTCCACCCTTTTGGCAATGGAAGTTGCGGTTAATTCATTCCGGGCCGTATAGCGCGCGGGGACAAGAAGAAAGCCCTCGCCCGCCTGCGCGGGGGCGCGAAGCACACCAGCCATCACTTCAGCACCTTCAGGACGGGTATGTTCCTCGGGCTAGCTGTTCCCGCACTCGCGGACGGCTTGTATCGGAGTCAGTCGAGATCCCTCCGCCCCCACGCATTTCCTGCCCTGACGCATGGTATCGCTTCTCAACTCAGGCTTCCGCGCAGATACTCGAGCAGAGATACCCGGCTGGGACGCCCTGATGTACATCTACGCTGTGTTCTTCGTTCCCGTCTTGTTCACCCTCCTGGTTGGGACAAACCTGCTGGTATGGTCGCGGGCGCGCATCAACTACGTTTTCATTTTCGGTACGTACTACAGCTTCTGCAGATCGCAGGCATGCACTGATCGTCGTCTCGGCAGAATTGGATCTACGGACTCGGATGGATCACCGTGTATACTTTGAGGTGCGTGATACCTCCATTTCTCAACCTCGCTCGCTGTAGGCACTGACTCGCCGCGGACAGATGCCTGCTTTCCTGCTTTCGTTGCTTTGTTACGCTTTCTGGTTATCGTTCGCGCGCGTGGGGGCGGGCAACGTTGCACCAACGACTTGGCCGTTGCTGTGGCTCGCCTTCGCAGCGTTGGTGGTGTTCAACCCGCTTCCGGTCATGTTCAAGCCGTCCCGCTGGTGGCTCGTCAGGAATGTCAGCAAACTGCTTACCTCGGGTATGCACCGTGTCGAGGTAAGGCACTAGCTTGATCGTTACCAGCTCGTCGGCTTATCTGTCATTTTCTGTATAGTTTGCAGACTTCTGGATGGGGTGAGTACTTGAACTACTACCTCAGTCTAGCTTCCCGCTCACACGTTGCGCGACGCGACGGCAGAGACCAATTCTGCAGCCTCGTGTTCACCCTCTCGAACCTCTACTTCGTCGGGTGCATATACGCGACAGGCATCGACGACACCTGGCGGCGCTGCACGGCGAACCCGGGCCCGCGGTGGGGTGTCACGTTCCTGCTCGCCTCCCTCCCGCTCCTCGTCCGCCTGGTGCAGAGCGTGAAGCGCTGGGTCGACTCGCGCCTCATCACGCATCTGATCAACGTAGGTGGATTCGCCGTTCTCTCGAGCCCCTCTGCTGACGCGCGCGTAGGGCGGGAAATACGGGTCCGGCATTCTCTACTACCTGTTCTACTACCTGTGGAGGGAGCAAGGTATGGTTCCGCGCGTCGTGAGAGGCAGCCGTCGCTGATCGATTTTCAGGCGGTAAACGTGGGCCCATCTTCGTGGTCTGGTGTGTATTCGCGACCAACTACTCGCTATATGCGGGCGCATGGGTACGTCCCTGCGCATTGTGCTCGTCCTGGTACCTTTCTTGATGCGTTGTGCAGGACCTCTTGATGGACTGGTCGCTCATGCGCCCGCACGCTCCGTATCCCTTCCTCCGGCCGAACCTACTGTACACAAACTATATACCAGTGAGCTGTCCTCTTTTCACACCTCCACGGCGGTCTATGCTGACGTCTGCCGCGCAGTTCTATTACTTTGCTATAGTACGTCGGCGCGGTGCACTGCTGATAATTCGCTCACATCTTGCGGCCACAGGTCTCCAACACACTAATACGCTTCATCTGGGTGTTCTACATCCCCGAGAACGGCCCCGACTTCATCTTACGGACGTTCATCGTGGCGATGCTCGAGGCCCTGCGGCGCTGGCAGTGGAACTTCTGTACGTGGTTCTCGCAGGATCCTTGCGCGCGTATGCTTCTAACGGCGCGTTTGTCTGGGCAGTGCGCCTGGAAAACGAGCACCTCGGTAACATCGATCAGTACCGGGTGACCCGCGAGGTGCCGCTCCCGTACTCGTACGACGACCCCTCGCACGAGTCCGACGGCGACGAAGAGGAGGACGGGCACGACCGCGCGAGCGCCACGAGCAAGACGTGGAAGCGCGCTCGCAGGAGCACGCCGTCGGACAACACCGCCGCGGAGGTCGATGCCTGAGGTCGGAGGATGGGAACGTGGACGAGGGCGTGGTCTCTAGGGCTCTAGATTAACCTGGCTGCACCACTCTGGGAGTGGTTGTGGCGGGGCATTCCCGTATCTATAGTATCTGCTTAATCCGTGCTAGATGGTCCACTCAAACGTCAACAAAGCTGCAGCCTGCTCGAGCGTCGGCTTCGATCGCGCACGCCCAGTTCTGTATGGCGTCGGGTGGGAGGGCGCACGTGGTTCGAGGATGTGTCGGGCGGGAGCAAGTGCAGTTGCCGGGGGATCAGGTGAGTCAGGGAGAGCTAGTTAGCGGCGGGCGTCCGTGCCCTTCGCGATCACCTACGGGATCGCGCATGGGTGGCCGCCGCGCCGCTCAGGCTGTTGTTGGCGCGCTCCAGGTACGTTGACTCCGTAGGCCTAGACCTCTGACGAAATGACAGGGCGTGGAGACGTACGCGGGGAAGACGGGTGCTCGTGTCAGAAGAACGGAGCCCACGTCAATCGGAGTCCACGTCAATCGTCCAGTATCTTCTGTTCCAGAAGCGGGCGTGGTCCAGCTTGCCGCGGGGCGTTCATGACCGGTTGTCCGCTTTTATGGGGGCTTATGCCTTAGGGTCTATGTTCAGGCTTTCGTTATAATGGCACTAATTCCGCGGCGACGTCGCATCTCCTGCAGCTGCAAACTCCCCCGAAGCGTGCCGGGCGATACCAGACACCCGCGTTGGGATCGGCGGCTGCCGAACAGAACGAAGACGCCGCAACGTCTTCACGCCCGCAAAGATCTACGGACGAAGAACTCGCCGCCGCCGCCGATGGCTGGCCGATTGACGCACTCACTGTTCGCTTCCGGCTGAGATCCTACCAACATCGCCCACCGCTGCCCCGGCCTCGCCGCGACAAGAGGCTGACCTGCCAGCCGCTATCCATCCACCGAGCCAAACACGCGCCCCCGTTAAGAAACCCGCGCCTCCCATCCACCCACCTCTTCCCACTCCCCCCTACCCCTTCCCCCGCACCGCCCTGTTCTGTTACGGGCTACGGCTCCTGTCCTGGTAGAAAGCGGACCTGTACGGGTCGTACGGGGACCTGCCACTAGTCCTAGTGTGGCTGGTCCTGTCGGCGGCCCCCGTGCGCCTCGGCGCGGCGGCGGGTCTTACCTTTGTCGGGCGCCCTGAGCAGCCTCGCTGCCGCCTGGAGAGCTCCTCTAGGCCGGGGGTATTCTCCAGGCCGTACGAGTGTCTGCGGCGGCCTTCACGTTGCCGCCACGGCGGCGGCGTGGCACGAGATCTGAGGACCGGCGGTGCACCCCCCTCCCTCCACCTCTACCTCTCGTGAGTACCCAACTTCTGTCGCGCATTCCGGATTCTAACTAACTCACGTGTAGATCTTCCCTCAAGCTCTTGTCTCGGTTCTAGAAATGGTACGCTTCTTTTGGTTGGCCGGCGAGAAGTTCACTTCGTCGTGATTACCATGGCCGCATGCCTACAGCGTGGCATGTCGTGCCCTTTTCTTACAACCTGTGACGTTCGCCTCGGGCCAACAGCGCGGGTTGTAAGCAATGGGCACAGCGTGCCCCTGGTTGGCTGTTGGACGGCCACGAAGTATGGGGGCATCTGGGCCGTTGCGAGCCTGGTGTGCCGTTATCTCTCTCGACCTATGATTTGGTGGTCGCGGTATCGCTTCTTTCCACGCTGTATATTTT